>CM077669.1:228769210-230019210 GCA_039707655.1 Elymus sibiricus | reverse complement strand
TGAATGGTGCATCATGGCGGCTCGTCCTCTTGGGCAACTTTTAATTTTCTGAAACTCGAACTTTGCGAGAGATAGACTCCTTTTGAACCGGACGTTGAGCCGGATATTGAGAGCCCCGAACTTTGTCAGAGATAGATTTCTCTTGAACCGGATGTTGAACCGGAAATTTTCACCAATGTGGTAATAGTCAATTCTGCCGAGTCATGTCGGTGCAGCCCCCGAGTCTTAAGTCGACTTGAGGAGTTGGCTTGAGATTCTTCATACTTGGCTATGGCATAACCAGGCATATAGTTGACAGCGGAAACGCTGGAATGTGTTGAAGCTGAAGGTGAGGTGGCGAGTTGATGATCTTCGTGGCACTCATTGTATATCCTTTGCGTTGAGAACGCGATGTGAATCCGCGGAAGGTTGACCTTGACCGTGGCGGGTTATAAATGATCCCGTATGAGTTGTGTCAGTAATCCGGTCGATGGTTCATTCCGGCTGGTTGTTGAAGTTAACCAAACTGCAGTGGCAGCGACTTGTGCGCCTATCCGTCGGGCTCGTACAGGCAAACACCGCACCTGATATGTCAATGTAATTTGGACCGCAGGGTGGCGATTCAGAACCGTCCATTGGGCGGCTCGTACTGGTGTATGCGGCCCCTGGCGTGTTTGATGTAGACGTAGAAGTCAACCGCGGCATTTGAAGACGGCGCGGTCACGAAAGACGACCGCGGCGTTGTAAGCCGGTGCGGTCGCGAGAGACGGCCGCGGCGTTGTAGGCCGGCGCAAACGGCGAGTCGCCCGTGGCGTTGGAAACTAGCACGGACGGCGAGTCGCCGTGGCGTTGTTAAGCCGGCGTGGTCGGTGAGTCGCCCGTGGTATTTATAAACCAGCGCAGACGCGCGGGTCATTTGTGGCATGTTGATGTAGCCTGGACCGCGGGGCGGCGGCTCACGAATGTCCATTGGGCGGTTTGAGTGAGCATGCGCGACACCAGCGTGTTGGTGTAGACTGGACCGCGGGGCCGGCGGCTTGCGCGCGTCCGTTGGGTGGCTCAAGTCAGCAGCCACAACGCCGGCGTGTCATTGTAAACCGGACCGTGGTGGCGGCGGCTCACGCGCTTCCGTTGGGCAGGTGGCGGGACGGAGCAGCACGCGGGGTGGCGCAGACTGATGATATTGGCATGAGCTCCATGCTCGCAATATGTCGCCGCCTTTGTACTGAGTAATTGTCCTGCGTACAAAAAATACCATAGGACAAAGAAATTGTTTCCAAAATAATTTAAAGTGTACTGACGAAATAAATAGGGTAGATAGCACCTGATAATTTTTGCTGGAGGAATCGCATACGCTGGTGTGGAATAATGTTGGTGAAGCTATAAACCACCCAGTAGTGTTAATATTCTCTCAATGAAGACTTTTTCTTGCGATCTTAATTTCTCCCGGGCCAGTGCTATCCGTGAGGTAGAGTGTCATGAGCGGCATAAGGCTGCTCCCGGGAGGCAGTGCCTTCAGGATCTCATCTCTGGCGGCGGCCGGCTCGACGAGCGGGCGAGGCGGGAGGCGGCCACGGCAGCTGCCGGCTCGGCGAGCGGGTGAGACGGGAGCGGCGGCCACGGCTGCGGCCGGCTCGGCGGCCGGCTCGGTGAGCGAGCGGGAACGGCCATAGTAGCGCAGCACGGAGGCACCCACGGGCGAGTGAGGCGAGGCGATGGCCGCAGAGGTGCGGCGGCGGCTCACAGCGCGCGCAGGTGGAGGCGATGTGAGGCGGGCGAGGCCGGCTCAGAGGCGCAGAGGGCCGGCTGGGCGCGAGGAGCGGCGAGCCGGCGGGCGCGCGAGGTGAGACGAGCCGGCGGGCACAAGAGCAGCGGTGAGCCGGCGGGCGCGCAAGGTGCAGCGAGCCGACGGGGCCCAGGAAAGGCGGCGAGGAGCGACTAGCCGGCGGGCGAGGCCAGCACAAGGGAGAGGCGGAGCAGTCGCGGCGACTCACGGCCCGGGCGGCTCATAGGCGCAGCGGGAGCTGGGCGCGTGATGGAGGCGAGCACGATGACTGGAGACCAGGCCGCGGTGGCTGAGGCGGGCCGGCTCGGAGCCAGGCGAGGATGGAGGCCGAAGGCGAGGTGGACGTGAGCAGCTGGCCGGCTCGGCGGCAATGGCGCGCGGAGGCGGATCTGGCCCGGTGCATGCGTGTGCGTGGGCGGCTGATAGGAGCAGCGGCAAGGTGAGCAGCCATGACGAGTCGAGGCGGAGCTGAGGCGGCGCCGCGCAGCGAGCAAGACGGGGCGAGGTGGAGCCGGCACAAGGGAAGGCTCGCGCGGGGGCGGCTCGCGCGGCGCGGCGGAGCCGGCCGATGCGTGGTGCAGCGAGCGCAGGTGGCGGAGCAGGTGTAAGAGGAGCGGCTAGTTTGCAGTGCCCGTTCCTTCTCCGGCCGTGCATGCTGGTGCGTTGCGTGAGGACGTGATGGATGCGTACATGCGTGAGCTCTGGATGGGTGGACGGCTGAATTGATGGATGCATGCGCGTGTGAGCTATGGATGGGTGGCGTCTTGGAGGCGCGGAGGCCCGACACGGCGCGGCGAAGCGGCGCGACGCGGCGCGCAGATGCGGCGGTCAGCGGTGCGGAGGCGCGGCAGCGGCGGGCAGACCCGGCCATATGAACGGAGCCGGCCGCGGGAGATCCGGCAGGCGAGGCCATGGTGTGGGCGGCTTGAGGCGACGGAGGCCGAACGCGGCGCAGCGAGGCCATGGCGGCAGAGTCGAGCCAGGCCGGAGCGGCGCAGTGGGTCGAGGCGAGTCGAGGCGGACTCGGAGCAACGCGGCGCGCGGCGGAGGTGGAAGCTGGGTGCCGAAGCCGGCACAGCGGGGCAAGGCAAGCGGCAGCCGGCCGACGCGAAGTGGCGAGGTGGTCGGGACCAGCGTGGCGGCAGCGGAGCAGCTAGGCGAGGCGGTGGCGACGACTCGAGGTTGCGGCGGTGGCGAGGTGAGATCGCGGCGTAGCCCGGCGGCTCAGCTGGCCAATGCGAAGCACCGCCACGGTGTGGGCGGCTCAGCGCGAGCCCGGCTCGGACGCGGCAGCGGCGGCAGGCGAGGCGAGGCCGACCCAGAGTCAAAACCGCGACAGCGAGGCAGGCGCGGTGCAATGGAGCCGGCCGAGGCGGCGAGGCGGCTCAAGGCAAGGCCAACATGGCGCGGCGAAGGCGGGAGGCCGGCTCGGACACGGCCATGGGAGCAGGTCTTGACAGGGCCGGCTCGGAGACGGCCGCGGCGTCGGGCGGGGTGAGGTGGAACGGATGGAGGTGGGAGCGGCCCGGCGCTGCGCGTGGAGGCGGGCATGGCTGAAGCAGCAGCGTAGGGCAGAGCAGACCCGGCGCGGGCGCAGGGCGGCCGATGCGGCGCGGTCGAGCGGAGCCTGAGCCAGCTGAGTCCGTGGTTGGGTTTACCTTGACCTTCACGCGGATTGTAGATGAATTTGCAGTTGTGTGACGAAAACGGGATCGCCTTGAACTTCTGTCGGTCTCGGCGAGATCTCTAATTTTTTCCGATCGCAGCGGCGGCTGCGCGTACAGACATGTCCCTCTCTCATTTTTTTTTGTTTTCGATCTTCCCTTTTCTTTCATCAATGTTGCGGATGAGGCAGGCATCTTCTGGGTTCGGTGAATTTCGTCGCTGGATAGAAGCTTGCGGCCGGTCGACGCCGAAGTTACTTTTTGACTCTGATCTAAGTTTATTGCTACCGCTGAAACTTTTCCATCTTGACTAACAAACTCAGAATCGACGTCCGTGCCAGCTCTTCTTCATCGGATCAATTGAGCTTCTCGATCCCTTGGGAGCTCCCTTCAAGAACTCAGCACCACCTTGCTAAGCCCCACGGTGGGCGCCAACTGTCGTGGTTTTGTCACGGCATGATGTCCTCATGAGAGAACTTAGGTGTGAGGCCATCGCAACTATGTGGCGGCTTGAAAGGGGTTGGTCGGAATCGAGAGACGCGAGTTTACCCAGGTTCAGCCCCTCCGATGGAGGTAAAAGCCTTCGTCCTGCTTTTTGTCTATATTGATGATGACGACAATCTCGATTACAAGGGTGCGGAGTCGCTACCTCTAATCTCGAGAGCCTCTAATCTGTCTATCTCTAATGACTTGAGTCTTGTTAACTTGTCCCTCTTGGGGCGCCTTACCCCTCCTTATATAAGTGGAAAGGGTAGGTTCACATGTAGAGTCCTACTAGGAGTAGGATTAGGACTAGTCTCTCTTGAATCATAATCCGGGTCTTGTTTCCTTTGTGAGGGAATCCTTTCTCTCCTTTGGGCCTTCTCTTGTGAGCCGCCCCTCCAGGCCCGTCCACGAGCCGCCTTGCACCGGCTTGCTCGCTGGGCCCTGGGCCTTATCGCTCGTCTGACCCGCCTGCCGGGTCACCAATGAACCGCCAAGTCTCGACCGGGTCACCAATGAGTCGCCAAGTCCTGGCCGGGTCATACTTCCGGCCGGGTTATACCGCGGGGTAATATCCCCGACAGGAAGGTAGCCTGGTTAGGGATTCAGAAATAGTCAATCTACTCATATCTATGCAAATATCGGCAAGACCTTGAAAGATTGAGCCACTTGACCGTGTTTGTAGCTGCCAGGAAGCAACGCCATTATGACCTGCTGATGGCAAGGCTGAACTGCCAATAACAGAGTTTGTTGAGTAAGACTGATGAAATCCACTATGAGGATTAGGAGGACTTGAATAGTCTTGCTTGAGCAACATAGAAGACTGGGTTTGCTGATATGTTGGGTCATAATGGCCACCACTAACACCAAAACAGAAGTCCCATTTTTTTGCATGCACTCAATTGACGTGCTAGGCTTGTTACCAAAAATGAACCCTGCTCCCTCTTGATGCAAATGGGTAAGCGTGGTAGGTTTTTGAGCTGATGACAGGGAGGATAGAGGATTTATCTTTGTCCTATCCAATGATTCAGAACATGACAATGATGACATAGGTTGACTTGGCTGGCCCAAAATGCTTCCTTTAGAATTACCTGAAAGTCCTAGATATATTTCATTGCTTGCAGAACTAGATGAAGTATATGTCTTCCTTACATATTCTTGATGTTGTTTGACCTTATATCAATTGCGTGACTTCCCATTATTATCATCCACTTCACAGTTAAAATTGAAGAGGAAGCTTGCTCTGTGCTTGAGAAGATTTGGCATCTTGCTGGTATGTTGGATGACGATTCCCAAGACCATGGTTATTTCCATTTCTTGATGTATGCCCATTTGAACTACTAGGATCCTTACAAAGGATGGATTTCTGTGGTGCTCTCACTTGATGCGAATGAACAGACGCCGTAGGATTTTTAGCTGATGACTGGAACAAAGTAGAAGTTCCTGGTGGAACTAAAACAATTTTAAATGGAGAAGGAGAGCATACATATAATAAAATCATAACTCTCCATACTAAGAGAATTGTGTTATTGTTGTCTTAACTAAACAATTATTTTAAATGTTGTTCATCATGGCAAGAGGTGAAGCATACACAACTACATCACCTAGGTACTTTAAATGAGACCGAAAGCAACATATAGCACTTCCAAAATGACCTCATATGCAAATTATGAATTTGGTCCAGATCTGTGCTAACACAATTTTATATTTATTAAACATGAAAATAAAGTGGAGCATGTGATTCTACACGTTTTTCTAAAGAAGTTACATATGTGGATCATTTTAATCGGAGGATGAAGTGCAAGGATTTTTCTCTAAAACTGCAATTCTCAGGATAATTGACAAAATCGCAGGACAGAAAAAAATGAAACAGGCCAAATCTGGAGCTACATGGGCCGGCATGGGACTGGGCGCGGGATAGCTATACGGCGCTCTGGCGAGGATTAGTGGGCGGCTCACTTCGGGCCAATAAGCCGGCTGGGCTGGGTGTGCGAACCGGGCCTTTGCGAGGCAGGCCGCGGATGAGGCTGGGCCGGCGTGGCCCACGCGGAGGTAGGGGCCGGTCACCGCACGCGCAGGGGATCGGCGCTCCTCGTCTCGCTCGATATGGAGCAAATGCACGAGCACCCTGGAGGTTGCGGTGGCAGACGTTGATGTGGCCGTCGGCGAGGGGTGCCCGGGACGAACAGTGGCGGACGGATCTGCGACAGGGCCTCCCGGATCTGCCTGTTCCAGGTCACGGCGCCGCTTGGCGACGAACTTCGGGAGGGCGGCCGCCATGGCTTCGATCCTGAGCATGGAGACATGGAGAGAGAGATGAGGGAGATAAACGGAAGAGGAGAGGCGCGAGGGGGCGACCTGGTCGCGAAGGTCCGGCGAGGGGCGCGCCCTCCGGCGGCCGGATAGCGGCGGCATGAGGACGGCGGCGGAGCGGCAGCTCGTGCTGCGAGGAGAAGCTCAAGCTCCGGAGGGACTCGGGCGCGGCGGCGGGGTTCGGTCAGATCCGGGCCCGGGGCGGGTTCCAGATGGGCTTCGCGGGCCCGTGGCGCTGGAGGTGGGAGGAAGGAGGATCTGGTGGCAGCGGCTGAGTAGAGGGGCGCGGAAAACAAGGTGGAGAGGCTAGGGTTGCCCGAAATGGAAGGCTAGGGTTCTATTTATAGCAAATGGGGCTAGGGTTAGCAGTTTTGTCCGTTTTTGGACCCTCCAATCGCGATCGGACGGCTCCGGTCGCGCGGTTAGGCTAGGTGGGCTGTGTAGAGGGGTTTGGACCAAGAAGAGAGGGAAGTGGCAGCTCGTGACAGAGTTTTTAAAACCGAAAAAACGTTTGATAATTTGACCGATGACGGTGCCGCTACAATTGTCCGCCGGGGTATCAAACGACCTCCAAATGCGACGAAATTTGGCAGGCGGTCTACCAACGATATAACAAGACCGCACGCCAAGTTTCGACCCATTCCAAGAACATTTTTATACGCATTTTTAAAAACAACATTTTACCAATGTCGCAGGCGCGTACGTGTGTGGTTGGTCTCGAAACGGTCGACGACACGAACGTAGAGAACTAGCAACTACGAACGGATGCAAGTTTTGAAAAAAAAAATGACGACAATGAAACGTCGATGTTGTGGAGATGATGTGAATGATGCGATGATGAATGCGACAACCAATTAAAACACACGGCGATAACAGAATAGACGAAAGCCGTCTAGAGCGTCGGTCTCAGGCTGTTACAACGCGGTGGGGGCGACCACGCGCCCCTAGGTCCCCGCCTCGGCATCGGGCCGGCTGGCGGCCTGTCTAGACTCTGCCAGTCCGGGCATGGGGCCTGAGGCCTCATCGGCAAGCAGCACGCGAGGAGGCGCCTTAGGTGAGGCACCCCTCTGCTTCTTGAGCGCGGGCGCCCTCAGAAGTTCCACGATCAGGTTCACTAGCCCGGGTAGGGCATAAAAGGGGAATCTGGGACGTCAAAGCGCTTACTCGTCGCCGGCGGCCCAGTGCCACCGCGTCGGGGTTGGCCTTGGACGTCGGCCCCTGCCGATTTCGGTGGAGGACAGGGGCGCTGAAGGTCCCTCCTGTGCTCCGGCGCCAGTGGTGCTCCCTTTTGCCGCCATGGCGAGAGGAGGGGCGACGGAGACTGTGTTCGCACAAGGAAGGAGGAGCAGCGCAGCAGGAAGGCATATGGCAGAAGACGAGTAATGATGAATGCGTCCGGAGCGCATGGCGGTTTTCTAGGCAGGAGCGCAGTCTCCGGAGCATTTGCCGAGGCGTCATGGGAAGTGGAGGCGTCACACGCTCCGTCGTGCGCCACGCGTAGTGCCTGGCCTGCGTCGTTTTTCTCCTCCGACTGGCGGAATCGTGCGTGCCGCGGGCCTGGGGGCTACTGTCGGGCTCCTGGGACAGGGGGTACCCAGGCCCGTCTGCCTGGGGCCCAAGGCACGACGCGAGGCATAGGCCCAGCACGGCCCACCATGGGCTTCTCGAACGAGGCCCTCACGAGGGCTCCTGCCTCGCGAGGGTTTTGGCCTGGGGTGCCCCAACCGGCCTCATGAAGACGGCCTAGAGAGGTCGCCTCTCGGGGCTGCCCCCTGGGGCCTCACAGGGTGCATAGGACAAAGATGGCTCGACGGGGCCGCGGAGCCCACCCCGTTCCGAGGACAGCGCGCGCCCTGCCAAGCGCCCTCTGGAGCGGTGGTAGGGGGCTTCGCTGAGAGGACTTTCCCCTTTGGTGCTAAGGGAGTTGGGCCAGCATGCCGGTTCCCAAAGTAGACCCCAAAAGGTTTCATGTTTGTTCAAAGAAGGCCAAGGCCGGGGGCTCGCTAGGATGGAGGTCGTCACCGAGCCCACCGGCGCGTCACGAAGGGAGGCTTTTGCAGGCGAAGACCACTTTTGTCAGGATAAGCTGCAGTCCTGACTCCCCTCAAACTGGCACCTGTGGCAACCCTTCTCGTCTGATATTTTCGGGGGAAGAGGACCAAAGCCAGTATAAAAGGAGAAGGGCAACAACGGTAGAAAAGAGACCCCTCTGTATTCATCCTCACCCCTAAGAAATCCTGACAAGCAGGAGTAGGGTTTTACACCCGAGGTGGCCCGAACCTGGGTAAACCACCGCGTCCCTTGTTCTTCCCTCAAGCTCAAGCATGCTGGAGCATCGCCGTAGATTAGCAAGAGAGAGCAGGGTGGGAGAGCTAGCGCACCCGAGAGTTCGAACCTTTCTTGGGTCCCCGGACCCCGATTCCGACAAGTAAGTTTCAGCACGTATCGAAAATGTTTTCTTACCAAATTCCACGCACTAAAGGTGCTTCACTCCCCAGCAAAGGCGCCGGAAAAGAGTCTTGATGACCCACAAGTATAGGGGATCGATCGTAGTCCTTTCGATAGGTAAGAGTGTCGAACCCAACGAGGAGCGGAAGGAAATGATAAGCAGTTTTCAGGAAGATATTCTTTGCAAGTGTTGTGAGTAACAGTGATAAATAGGTTTGTAGCAAGATAATTCATATCGAGGGACAAGTAACAATAGTAGCAAGTGTGCAGCATGGTAGCCCAATACTTTTTATAGCAAAGGACATGCCTGAAGGAACTCTTATATAAAGCAAAGCGCTCGCATGAACACATGAGAATTTCCGTCTAGTCATGTTCATCATGTTTAGTTGATTCGCGTTCGTTATTTTGATAATTTGATATGTAGGTGGACCGGTTCTAAGGTGCTGTTCTTACTTGAACAAGCAACCCACTTATGATTACCCCCTCTCGCAAGCATGTGCAACTACGAAAGAGGAATTAAGATAAATCTAACCATAGCATGAAACATATGGATCCAAATCAGCCCCTTACGAAGTAATGCATAAACTAGGGTTTAAGCTTTTGTCACTCAAGCAACCCATCATCTACTTATTACTCCACAATGCCTTCCCTTAGGCCAATTAGATGGTCAAGTGTCATGTAGTCGATGTTCACACGACACCACTAAAGGAAGCAACAACATACATATCATGAAAATATCTAACGAATACCAACTTCACATGATTACTTATAACAAGTCTTCTCCCATGTCCTCGGGAACAAAAGTAACTACTCACAATTCATCACCATGTTCAAGATCAAAGGTGTAATAATGATGAATAAGGATCTGAACATATTATTTTCCATCAAGTAAACCAACAAGCATCAACTAGTAACCCACAGGTACCAATCCGAGGTTTTGAGACAAAGGTTGAGTACAAGAGATGAACTAGGGTTTGAGATGAGATGGTGTTGGTGAAGATGTTGATGAAGATTGGCCCTCCAACAAAGGAGGGAGCGTTGGTGATGACGATGGCTTCGATCTCCCCCTCCCGAAGAGAGTTTTCCCAGGCAGAATCACCCTGCCGGAGTGCAAAAGGACTTGCTCGCGGGCAGCACGAAGCCGCGCGCGGAGTGTGCGGCGCGAATGGCCACCCACTCTGCCGGCGGGATCTTAAGCGCATTGCGGAGGCGCTCGATGTCCTCGAGCGCGACGACCGAGCCCTCCCACGACCCGGAAACGGGCGCGGCCATCTCTAGGCTTGACGGCGGCGTCGGCGCGGAGAAGAGGCATGGAAAGGAGAGGCCGCCACCCAGTGGGACACCGGCGGCGGGTGCTGCGGGCACACAGAGGAGGAGAAGGGGGCGGCGAGCGTGACCGTGGAGAGCGCTGCGGGCTCGAGGATGAAGGAGGGCTTGCGAAGCATGATGAGCACGAGCTCGGGGCGCGATGCAAGGAGGAAGACGAGGGGCGGGGGCAGGATGACTTGTGGCCTCGGCTTCTCCTCCTCCTCTCCCTTATAAACCCCGGGGAGACATGGGGGCGCGGGGGATCAGTTACGCCCCCCCCCCCCACACACACACACACACTAAAGCTTGGAATGCGCCCGCATTAAACACGGGGAACCCCAACCGTCAGGGCTCAACCTGCAGAAGATCCCGCCCGCGGGCCGAGGCGGCATACGGCGGCGACCCGTCGCACGCGTGATGGCGGGGCCCGCCCCCTCTACGCGCCACACGTGGCGCAAGCGGGCCAGCAACATGCCCGAAGCAGCGCTGCGGAACCCGAGGCTTCGAAGTGTGGCCGGCTGGCTAGTGACCGCCCTGCCGGGTTGGCTGCGCGGGCCCGGTGTTTTCTTCCACCCGATGCAGGCCGGGCCCACGACGTCAACACTTCGAAGCATCTACGATGTCAGGAGGGGGAAGTCGTCGCCCCCCTTCGTCGAAAACCTCTGGACCCCAACGGCTTCGGGGGCTACTGATGGGGATATGACCCCTGGGTATAACAAAGCAGAGGAGATAGCACTCCGAAACATTTGGGGGTCGGCTGCCCGCCCCCCCCCCCCCCCCTGGCCGCCCGACCGACTGGGCGGCGGCCCTCACGGGTCGGCCCCTCGACCAGCGGCCGACTGGGCAGCGAATGACCCGACCAGCCGGCTACGGCGACAGCCGGGGGGTCAGCGCCCATCCCATCCGCCCGTACCGGCGTGCGGCGACGTGACATGGCCTCCCACGGCGAGGCACGCTTGTCTACAGGACCCCTTGAAGGGGCGAAGCGTGGCTACAGGGCCCCTGACGGGGGCAAGACGTGGCTACAGGGCCACAGGCACCGCTGATCTTGACCTGGCGGTTCGGCCCTGTAGCAGGTGTGCGCTACCAACTCATGACGAAGGCGCGTACTGGCCACAGTGGCCGGCAGCCGGCGGGCCCGCGCCCGACAAGACCCGGCTGTCAGCGGGCCCCACGGCCTACGAGAGAGGCTGGCAGCCGGGGCCCGCACCCCTTTTATCCCTCTTTTTGTATTCATTTGGCTACACTATAAAGCCACCCCACAAGCCCCCTGAGAGCGAGTTGGCCTTCTTCTCACCTAGACACACACCCATACGAGGCGGCGAGGCACGTAGTGAGAGCTCCTTCTTCCTCCTTACGAACAGTTCAAGGAGCATCATGTATTGTGATCGCATATAGTCACTCTGGCAGGACTGGGGGTATTACCTCCATCGGAGGGCCCAGAACCTAGGTACGCCTGCGTCATATGTCTCGCACCCTCACCCGTCTCTGAGCGCCGCCAGCGCCCGTCGGCCCCAAACCACAACTTAAGCCACCACCTGGCATCTGACGTAGGAATACCACGACAGCCATCAAGTTGTCGGAGCGCGAGGCAAACAAGGCTACGGCGACGAAGGCGAAGGCGGCTCGCCATGCAAAGGAGCAGGACCGCCTGCTCCGTAGGCTGTCGGGCATGAGGTGCAGCTTCGACTCCGACCTGACAGACGGCTCGACCTCCAGCTCCGAAGGCGACGCACCTCCGCACGCCGACGCCTACACGGAGGAGGGGCACAGACGCGTCGACGCCTGGAAGGGAAAGGGGTCGGCGAGGAAATGGTGATTTCCTCCGCCCTTCCCCGTTCTGTTTATATTTTAACTATGCTTTAACTAGTTTGCAGTATGGATTTGCACTGTCCGACTTTGAACTCCATTTAACTATGCTTTTTTTTGTTCGGCGATGAAATGTTGACTCGATGAACTGCGTTCGATTGATTGCTTTTTATGTAGCGTTACGTGGTTTGTATGGTTTTGGTTTCGGATATGGGGACACGGTGCGAAAACCAATAAATAAGACGTGTCCGGTCAGTGTCTGCGGACGCGTCCGGACGTGTTTGAAGGTCTGGGTTTGCTGTCTCTACGGGCACGTTCGTGAATGTTTGAGGGCGTGGATTTGCTATGTCCGGCTGTAGATGCTCTGACTGGACAGAGATTGCCACCTCCTCACCCAATGCCACTTCACGTCCCGACTGAGATTGCCAACTGGCTCGGCATCCTTGATTTCTCTACTCCGGCTTGGGCAAATGCCACCTCGCCATGGTGTTTTTTTTTTTTTTGACACACTGCCATGGTGGTTGTCACGAGAACCAAGGAGGAGGCCCATCTTCGGGAGTTAGCGGGCACAAAACACTTGAGTGATGTAAATGCCACACAAGAGTAGTCGTCCCCGCCCTCCCCCAATTAACGAAAATGGCAAATACTTTGCCTTCTTGCAAAAAAAACATATATTTATACTTTTGAAGTTGCCTTAAGATGAAAGCCAATCTTCTTGTACTTCTTTATCTCGCTGACCACATAATAAAATTAAATTTGCTGTATGGATTGCCAAATTGCAGTCTTCAAAAGCGTATGAAAAGCTCTTGCTTCTGTAGCTCTTTCATACTTGGAAAAGATCTAACAGGATATTCACAGTCCTCGGGACCCATGATTAAAAACTAATGTGGATACTGCAACGAGAACACAAATAACGTGGTATCTAATCTTACTAATTGTACCATCTGGTTGCTTATAGTAAACTGACACGCACTATTCAAGAGAATTGCAGATGACTGTTGATATCAAAGATATTTTGTAGATGCTGCTCAGCACTGCGCCAAAATATCCATTCACATGAGCAGAGGGCGAGGATCAAGACGAAACTTCTCTAATAGTATCACTAGTTGCATCAACCACCTCTGTCTTGAAGGACAATGGTTGCCAGCCTGAAGAATGAGGCAAAAACCACTTCCTTCTAACAATTACAATATGTGAAATCTGGAGAACGTCGGCAAGGGCATGCTGCTGAAAGCACAATTTCTTCAAGATGGTTGCAGCTTCATACCTAGTGCCAATTGAAACAAGATAATGTTACATCATCTGAAAATAGATGAAACCATTAGCACAAACAAGCAGGTACAATTCCTCACCTTGAGTGAGAATTCTTTATTGCTGAATGGCCACCAGCGGATGAGATGAACTTACGAACCGTGCCTAACGCTTTGGGACGTTTAGCGTTGCTATTTCTAGTGTCCACACATTTCCAAAGGCATCCATCTTTTGCAACAAATAAAGGCATATCATTTACTAATTTCTTCATAATGACAGCTTGATGACGAATGGCAAGTTCGAGAGCATTCTTGATATTAAACTCAGGTAAATTCATTTCGCCATTGCGTATACACTGCAATATTGAGTTCTGTTGGGAATATCTTTTCGGTCTTCAGTATGTCCAAAGCATGCAGTATATTTCTTATAGTACCTTCATGCTCAGAATAATTAGGTGGAGATCCTTGCGTATCTCCAGTATTTCCAGGATTTTGAATGTTGCCGGATAAATTAGGTGGGTGAGGAGGTCTGCAAGTATTATCACTGGAAGGAGGTTGGGCATTCTGAGAAGCACTAGAGTGATTTAGATGGAAGCTGATGTCAGGGTCAGGATGAAAAGATGATCCAGTCTCATGAAGAACTTTAGAATGTCCAGAAACATTTAGCATACTAAATGAAGGATAATTAGCAGGCACACTGGTAGGAACCGGATCCCTACCAGGGCGTGCCCTCAGGTTGTAGGGGTGGAAGGAGGGATGGCGTGGAGGAAGGCGTGGTCGCCGGCGCTGGGGCGCCGTCGTTGCGTGAGAGAGAGAGAAGGGCAGGGGGCGGTGGCTAGGGTTAGGGTTCCCGGCTCCCTAAGGAAGCCGAGCAATTATGATTGCTTCTGCTTAATCTCAAAACGGGTCCTTACATGAGTATATATAATCCTCCTAATAAGATAATTGGGCTAAGCCCCTAATAACGATAAGATAATGTGGGCCACCACTAACTGGGCTAAGCCCCTAATATGCCGGTCATAACATCTCTCCCCGCCTGCACAAACAGCTCGTCCTCGAGCTGGAAGGCGGGGAAGATCAACGGCCGCCAAACACCTCCGCGTCAACTGGGGGGGGCTGGTCGCCGAGCCCGGCGGCGGCGGGGTCCTCCTCAATGTAGTCCGCAGCCTCCAGGTAGAAGAGGTGTGGGCAGACGTGGCCCGGTGCGTAGGGCTCGTCACAGTTGAAGCACAACCCTTGGCGGCGACGCTCGAGTTGCTCGGCCGGGGTGAGCCGGCGGAACGGGCGTGCCGCAGCCGCGGCGAGGGGCGCCGCGGAAGCCTGGGTAGGCCCACCCTGCGCGGGAACTTCCGGCCAGGGTGGCGGCCCAGCGGCTCGGGGCGGTGGCGCCTGCTGGATGGCCACCGCGCGGCGCTCGAACGCGCGGGCGTAATACATGGCCGTCTGGAGGTCATGTGGCCCGCGCATCTCCACGTCCACGCGGATGTGGTCCGGTAGGCCGCCGACGAAGAGCTCAGCCCGCTGACGAGCCGAAATGCCGGGGGCGTGGCACGCCAGTACCTGGAAGCGATCGGCGAAGTCTTGCACCGAGGTGAGGAACGGAAGGCGCCCAAGCTCCGCCAGACGGCTCCCGCGTATAGGCGGACCGAAGCGCAAGAGGCACAAATCGCGGAAGCGCTCCCATGGTGGCATGCCGCCCTCGTCCTGTTCGAGGGCGTAGTACCACGTCTGCGCGGTTCCTCGGAGATGATACGAGGCGATCCAGGTGCGGTCGGACGCGAGCGTGCGCTGCCCCCTGAAAAATTGGTCGCATTGGTTGAGCCAATTCAGGGGGTCGACGGTGCCGTCGTAGGTCGCGAACTCCAGCTTGGAGAATCTCGGCGGCGGCTGGGCGTGGACGACGGGCGGGTGCGCCTCGTCAGCACGGAACAGTGAGGATGACGGGGCCGAGTAGGCGGGCATCAAGGTGCCGCCCTGGAACAGGGCCCGTCGACGCTGGCGAAGGGCTCGGCGGAGCCCGAGGACCCGCCAAACTGCATGGCCGGGTGCGTCGCCGGCGGGGGCAGCACGTGCGGCCCAACCGAGGCCGTCGTATAGACCGGCTCAAGGGACCCGGCGAGCCAGGCCGGTAGCGGAGACGGCGACGGGGGAAACCGAACCTGGTGGATGGGCACCCCCGGGGCCGTCGGCGGGATGCCCGGGCCCGCGGTCGCCGGTGGCGGCGGTTGCAGCTGTTGCTGCTGCTGCATGGTGGAGGCGCCGGGGTTCGCCGCTGGTGGCGGCTGCCACGGCAGCTGCTGCATGACGGTGGCGACGGGGGTCGCCGAGGATGGCGGCTGCTGCGGCGGCAGGGCGGTGGCGAAGGGCAGAGGCGGCTGCGGCCCATAGGATCTCGCGAGGAACGTGCAGATGCCCGCGACCGCCTGGGTGAGATCCCGAATGGCAGCCATCATCTCCTCCGGGGTGAAGACGACGGGGACGGGCGCGGCGGAGGTGACCGGCACCGGCAAGAGCGGGGCGCCGGCCGTGGTGGCCATCGGGGCGGTAGTCGCGGTCGGCAGCGGGAGGGTCGGGGTGGGCGGGAACGGGAGGGTCGGGGTGGGCGGCGGCGAGGACATGATCGCACCGAAGCTACCTGATACCAAATTGGTAGGAACCGGATCCCTACCAGGGCGTGCCCTCAGGTTGTAGGGGTGAAAGGAGGGATGGCGTGGTCGCCGGCGCTGGGGCGCCGTCGTTGCGTGAGAGAGAGAGAGAGGGGCAGGGGGCGGTGGCTAGGGTTAGGGTTCCCGGCTCCCTAAGGAAGCCGAGCAATTATGATTGCTTCTGCTTAATCTCAAAACAGGTCCTTACATGAGTATATATAATCCTCCTAATAAGATAATTGGGCTAAGCCCCTAATAACGATAAGATAAACTGGGCCACCACTAACTGGGCTAAGCCCCTAATATGCCGGTCATAACACACACCTTGGGAAGGTAGCCTGGTTAGGGATTCAGAAACAGTCAATCTACTCATACCAACGCAAATATCAGCAAGACCATGGAAGATTGAGCCACTTGGCCATGTTTGTAGTTGCGAGGAAGCAACGCCATTATGACCTGCTGATGGCAAGGCTGAACTGCCAATAACAGAGTTTGTTGAGTAAGACTGATGAAATCCACTATGAGGATTAGGAGGACTTGAATAGTCTTGTTTGAGCAACATAGAAGACTGGGTTTGCTGATATGTTGGGTCATAATGGCCACCACTAACACCAAAACAGAAAGTCCCATTTTTTTGCATGCACTCAATTGATGTGCTAGGCTTGTTACCAAAAATGAACCCTGCTCCCTCAAAAAAAAAAAAATGAACCCTGCTCCCTCTTGATGCAAATGAGTAGGCGTGGCAGGTTTTTGAGCTGATGACAGCGAGGACAGAGGATTTATCTTTGTCCTATCCAGTGATTCAGAACATGACAATGATGACATAGGTTGACTTGGCTGGCCCAAAATGCTTCCTTTAGAATTACCTGAAAGTCCTAAATATATTTCATTGCTTGCAGAACTAGATGAAGTATCTGTCTTCCTTACATATTCTTGATGCTGTTTGACCATATATTGATTGTGTGACTTCCCATTATTGTCATCCACTTTACAGTTCAAATGAAGATGAAGCTTGCTCTGTGCTTGAGAAGATTTGGCATGTTGCTGGTATGTTGGATGACAATTGCCAAGACCATGGTTATTTCCATTTCTTGATGTATGCCCATTTGAAGTACTAGGCTCCTTACCAAGGATGGATTTCTGTGGTGCTCTCACTTGATGCAAATGAACAGACGCCGTAGGATTTTTAGCTGATGACTGGAACAAAATAGAAGTTCCTGGTGGACCAGCATAACCCACCTTTGTTCCCTCCACTGATTTAGAACTTGATGATGATAAAACACTAGACAGATGTACCTCACTCCTGGTGCTACTAACAGAACAATCATAAGTTCTGATAGAATCAACTTGTTTGCTAGAACTACATGCGGTGGTTATCTTCTTTAAATACTTCTGCAGCGGCTTCACCTTGGATTCGTTGCCCCCTTTTTCAAAAATTTCACCTGTATAAGCTTTAGAAGATTTTGATTGCTGATAAATTTGATGATAATGCCCATTACTACTAACGCCATCAAGAGTTTCATTTCTTGACGCACATTTGGCTGAAATGCTAGGTTCCTCGCTAAGGACTAATCCTGATGATATTTCCATTTGATGCAAATGGGCTGACACCTCTGGTTTCTGAGCTGATGACTGGGATAAGGTAGGGATTTCTAGTAGACTTGATTGATCCACCTTTGTTCTCTCGATTGGTTCAGAACTTGATGATGAGGAAACAGAAGAGCTGTCTAGCTCATTCGCTGTGCTGCCTGTAGAATCTTCAGTAACTCCATCAACTTGCTCTACTTGAGTTTGATTGCTTGCAAAACTAGATGTGATATATGCCTTCTTTACATATTTCTGAAGCTGCTTCACTCCTGCTTTCACGTTACTGTCACTCTTATTGTCCGTGGCATGAACCTTCTTTGATGCATCCAGATTATTAGAATTCCGGTTGCAGTCTGGCACACTATGTGAATGTGGGGGTTTCTCCAGTAGCGGCTCCCCACCAGCAAGGCTTGCCCAAACCCAAACAATCTTTGCTGCGGTAACAAGTCCTCGAGACGATACATCTGTAGGCTGCGCGAGTAGGATTTCGTATTTCTTCATCTTAAGTTTATGAAGGAGATCAGAGAAGTCCTGGTCGCCTGAAATAAGCAAGTAATTGCCTGGTGGAGGGTTGTCATATGCCCAGAACACCATGTCGACCAACATCTTCTTGTCGACTCCATCTTTAGCTCCTGCAAAATTTTGGGGATGATTCACTAGAAACACGCACCAAAACTGTCATAATAAAACTTCTATTACGAGGGGGTGGTAGAGGGTCTATACCGGCAGAGACGTGGTTGAGGCAGATGCCGGTGGAGGACAGGGCTTCCAGGACGTCGGGGGCGATACGGGAGGCATCACCGTAGGCGAAGACTGATACGGGGCCCTTGCAACCTGCCGTGGCGAGCGCGGCGATGATATTGTGGGCGATTCGATGGGGGTCGCAGCAACCGGGGGGGACGGCGCACCAGTCGATGTCCCACCACACCGAAGTCTTTGCCTCCGCCGCAGCCTTGGTGCTGGCAGCCATCGCCCCGACAGGAGCAGCTAGGCAGTCCGGTGGGGACGGGCTGGTTTAGGGCTTCGCGGCGCCGGTGGACTTTATTATTGTTGTTGGGACGTCTGCGCTGTCCGCCGCGAACACAGCCTCTAGCGATCCCTCCATTAGGGCATCTGTTTTAATCCACGACTCGAAGATTAAAAGAAAAAAACAGGACAACTAGGGCTGCAGCCTCTAGCGATCCCTCGGTTAGGGCATCTAACTGGACTTAATCCACGACTCAGAAGATAAAAAAAACAGGACTTAATCCGGCATCCTGTATTTTCGTGGGCGTGTCCGGACACTTCCGAAATCGGACAGTCCTTAAATCTTTATATCCATACAATCATAGTCATGTATCTCATGTCCGACACGCTATATCTTTACCTAATAATAAAGGGTTGAACGCTTCTTTTTTTTTTAATATTAAAGGGAGGATTGTTTCTCCACTTTTTTTGGTTTGTGATGGGGCTTAGATGATTTTTCGTCCGATCGTGGGACTAACCGTTTCGTGCAAAATACTCTCGCCTGAGTTTGATTTTTCCTCCGGTGAAAAATCAAAAAAGAAAAATAAAAGAGCCCCAGGTGGAATCAAACCAGGGACCGGCGGCATCTACGCCCGCGCTGCTAGCCAGAGCGACCAGATGCATTTAGTGCAATGTTTGTGTTTGCAGCATGTGTGTAAAAGAACAGAACGGCAGCAGTAAAACATAAAAACAGCTCACAAAAGATTGTGCATGAGTGGGATCGAGCACACTACCTCTCATGTGTTAGCCACATCCCTAGCCACTGTAATTCTTTGATTTGTTGTTTAAAAATTGCAGCTCGGGTTATATAAACTACAGGCAGGAAAACATTTAATTTGAATTTCAAACGTGATTTTTTTTCATAAAAGTAAATAGTTTTGAAAAAAAGAACATTTTTGAAATATGTTAACAAATTTTTAGAGACTCAAACATTTTTTGGGAATCACAAATATTGTTTGAAAAACAGGACCAAATTGAAAATGACAACGAAAAACTATTTGAAAATGCGAACATTTTTTGAAAAACATGAACAAAATTGAAAAATGCGACTTTCTGAAATTATATAGATTTATTTTCAAAGCGCAAATATTTTATGAAATTCCCCTAACATTTTTTTAATTTGAGAACAAATTATTAGTATGTCCATTATTTTTGGGTCGTTCGATAAAAATGATTGATTTAATATCTCCAGCGGATCGTTAGAGAGCACCGGTCAATGGATGTGATGTGTTTTCTTTCCTCTAATTGGTGCATTGTATGCTGGCCCAATTAGTCAACGTGGCAGTCAAAATATAATATTTATGTGAAGACTGCTTCTTCACGCAGTCACTGGCTACATTTGGGTGCATTTAATATTCACACTGGGTAATCTCTTGGTAGTAGAGTTTTGGCTCTCAAGTCCTTCAAATCCAGACGAAAGGGTTGATAATATCAAATTAAATAGTCGCTTCCCATTTTCTTACACTAAATTTCATTACTTTATATATGATTTGCAAGTTGTATGAAAAATCAATAACCGCTCCAGGAATCAATAGAGGATGAAGAGTGGGTGCCGATTATCCCTAGAGAAACAGACACATCATTGTTTTTGTTACAGATGAGAAGGAAGGATTTTACTCTGCATTTTTCAAAAGCAAGAAATTAATTCGAATACTTTGGATGCTTTAACATGAGATGGGCGGTATATTATGAGACTGTGGGAGTATGGTATAACTTAATATATAATTGCGATCGGACAGTGTTTAACTTGACCATGTTGTACATTCATCAACTGTATATTCACAATCTAGATTTAGGGTTAGTACATATAATTATAACTTAAAATATAATGGGGGTGCCTTAGGGCAATTGAGTGTGTCACTACTCAATCAGTAGATGTGTTGTGATTGCACATCCAGCGTTTCCTAAATTTAAGTACGCATGCATTTTCTTCCCCGTTACAACGCACGGGCATATGTGCTAGTACTTCCTTAATTTTCGTATGTAATTAGTTTCGTCCGTCCGTCGTCGTATGTCAGCTTCGTTTCGTTAGTTTTTGTGTTCGATCCAATCCAAGCCAACCAAAAAGGATCACCAATGACTCCAGCCCACCTTTTCTTTAGCATTGACTCCGGCCAGACTATATATGGCCCAATTAATCCGGTCCAACTATCCAATTTCAGGAAAGAAAAAATACTGGTTGGTGAGCAGACTCGAATCCAAAACCTGACGACAAGCACAAAACGGTGCGGCCAACCGAGCTAGCATGTGTTGCTGGTCATACAAAAGATTGACATATATAATACTTAGTCCCACCTCGCTGCCTCACATCCAATCTACTCAATTTTTATATGTTTACTAGATCGTGAATGGCGCGCGTTGCCGCACCCGTGTATTTGGAATTTGGGATGAAATAGATTTGCAATGTTTTTTGTAAAAACATGTAGTTCGTTTTATTTTTAAATAATTGTTATGCTCGTATGGGCCACATAATAAAATTTCGTTATTTTGAGGGCCATTGTGAGCCCCTTGTCGTCTTAATTCTGTCGTAGAAGCTGTTGGCATTCTGTTGGACCAAATTTTGTTTGAGTTTTTTTTATATAGAAGTGGAACGATGGTTTTTATGGAGTTGAGTCCAAAGTGTAGCATCGTTTGAATATTATTTTTTTGGAAATGTCAATTTAATTTTCTTAATCATCTGTTGGCGTTCAGGGCTATGTTTCTATTAAACCAAAAAAATAGTATTTTTTTTATATACAGAGTAAGGTAGAGAAGAGGAACGTTCGTTTTTAAGTGCATAAATGCCAGCACTGAATGGGTACTAAAACTGTAGGTGAAACGCACCATTATTATGGAATCATTCCTATTCCTTAGTGGGCAGCACGTATACTTCATGGCAATAATTATCCTTTCTCTTCATGGCAATAATTATCTTCTTTGTGTATTCATCACAGATTCACTCATTCACAGTACACTAAGTAGAAAGAGGTTATGACAATGCAATGCTGCATAGATCGTGTAACTGCTCCCATTACCTCTTTCTCAAATTGAGAACTTGGCAACGGATAGCTCTGGCGACCCCGACCCCCCGCTCCACCAGCCCCCACCGGCGGCCGCCGCTTCGGCCCCGTCGGCCACCCTCTCGGCTCCGCGCGTCCCCCGTCGCTCCAAGCCGCCTCCCCCAGCTAGCAGGTTCCGGTCGGAGAATGGGGGCCGTGCGAGGGCTCCAGAGCCGCCTCCCCCACGCGTGTCCTCCCCTGCCCGCGCCGGTGGCCACCCCGCTGCCCTCCGCCCCCGCGGCCCTTGCCGGCGACGCCTCCGGTCTGCTGCTGAAGTCCCTGGCGTCGATCCCCGCGACTCTACCTCCGGTTCTTCCTGTCCTGCCGGATCTGACTCCCGCCCCAGCGCTGCCTCCACCGCCTCCGGCGGGCCGAGTCCCTGCGCCTGGCGTCGATTTGGTGGTGGTGTTCGACTCCAGGCCTGCTTCCTGGTGCGCCGCCGCCGGTGACGAGGTCGAGGATGGGGAGTTCGTTCTGCAGTCGCCGCCGCCCGGCAGATCTGGCCTCGTCTCCGGCGATGCGCATCCCCAGCTTGGCTGCTCTGTTGTCAAGGGTGGGGAAGATGTTGTGGGCATGCCCGTGCAGCTACCGCAGGCCGCCGTGCAAGGCCCGTGCCCACCGCAGGACGATTCCTTCTGCTCCGGTGAGGGTGATGGTGCAAGGGCGGTGTCGCGGTCGCCTCTGGCCGCCACAGATGACCACCTTTCTGGCATGGGTTGTGCCTCCGGCGATGCTGTCATTGGGGAGCTGGCGCCGCCGCTGACGGCAACTGTTGTGGAAGGCCCCAGTCCTGGTTCTGGTTGTGTGCTGCACCCTTGTGGTCCAGCGGTGGCTATGGTTGCTCAGCCAAGGGACGGTCCCTGGGCAGGGCGACCTATTTCGTGGAGCTCCCTTACCGACGACGAAGATGACGACGATGGCGAAGAGCTGGCTCCACAGACACCTCTGCCGTCTGCCAAATGCTCAGTTCCAGCCGGTTCATTGCCTCCCTGCTCTCCTGTTCCACCTCCTTGTGGCCCTGCGGGGGCTGTGGCCTCGACGCCGGAGGGGAATCCTTGGATTTTTGTGGGCCCAAGGTGTCGTCCCTGCCGCCAAGACCAGTGTTGCCAGGCTTCTGGACCCTCTGCCATGTTCGATGTGAGGCTTGCTCAAGCCGCCGTCTTTCGGAGGAGAACGCGCGGTCGGTGCTTCCGTTGTTTGGCTCCTGACCACCGGGCTGCCTCTTGCCGTGACCCGGTGAGATGTCTCTCCTGCCTCCGTTCTGGGCACCGCGAACGGGACTGTCGTCTTCGTCATCCCGCCAGCAAAGCTCCTGGTCGCTGTGCGCCTGCCCCTCCGGCCCCGCCATGCCCTTCCATGGGTGGTCACTCCTGGGCTTCCGTGGTTGCTCCTGCTTTGCACGCCCAAGCTCCTGTAGCCGCAAGGGCGGTTGATGATGATGCTAGCAATGGTTGCACTGGACATGTCTCAGCTTCAAGGTCTATTGATGCGCTGTCTTCTTCGCTTGGTGCTGAGCTGCAAGGCATGGTGGAGATGGCGCTCCGTCCGCTACGCGTGTTAGTGGACTCTTTGTGTTTGTGGGTGGCACGTGCTACCATCTTGTTGGAGAGGGCGGAGGTGTCCGATGGCACGCAGGGGTTGAGCCCAGCCTCACTGGGGCTTTGCTCCTCGGACACCGTCGTTGATGGCCCATTGCCGACGGTGCAGGCGCCACTGGTGGCAGAAGATGGGTATCATGAGGTTGTGGACAACATCGGCTGTGTTCGGTTGATGCCATCGGAGTTAGTTGATCCCGTGGAGCCTTCTGCTTTGGCGGTTGCAGGTCTCCACAAGATGGTCTCCATTGGCAAGGTGGCCAATGAGATCAACCTTGCTACTACCGGCTCTGCTGATGCTTGGGCTGTTGGTAAGGGTTGCTCTTTGGTGGCTGGACACGATGACGATTTTCATGACTTCACCGAGCTGATCAAAGGTCTCCTTGCCGTGCCTTCTATCTCCCAAGGTTTGATTCGCCTTGTCAACGAGAGGAAGGTTGCAAGATGTTAGTTTCAAGGATGTGTTTCTCGCTCCGGTGTTTCTTATTTTGTGAGTAGTCCGCTTGAGGTTGTGGGTTGGCTGTTGTGGTGCGTGATGCTGGGCATCTTCTGTTAGGGTGCCATGTTGGCGAGAGTGGCGTGGCTCTGGGTGCGTCGTGCTTTCGAGAGGGCGTGGCCCTGTTTGTATCGGTTTTCGCCCGGTTTCCCATAATTAACTGGGCAACTATCTTCTTCTTTATTAATGAAAAAGGCAAAGCTTTTGCCTTCGTTTCAAAAAAAAAATTGAGAACTTACATAACATTGGTGTGGAAAAGGAAGCCCGTGGAGGTCATGCAGCCTACACTATTGTTCACTTAAAAAATGAAATATATGTATACATGTTCAAATTTCTGCAAATATATGAGCACATCAACGAGAACATGTGTGATGATTGGCAGAAACTTCACAAGAAGTACCATTTGCAAACAAATAAAGATGGAGTGCATAGCGGGGCTTCAAATAAGCAAAGTCAAGTTGCAAACTCAGTTGTACAACTAATTCAGATGGAAATTAAATCAATAATGATTTTAAATTCAACTAATCACAATGTTTTTGTAACATGGCTGGCAAAGTAGAAGTTGGTCCACAACATTATCTCTAGATATCTGATTCATTCTTTACTGAACAAATACAAAACTGACCAAGAAAAAGCCATAAAATACTCAACATCAGTTTTAACAACAGGAAAAAGGGAAAAGGGAACTCCAAAGAGTTGAGCCTAACTGACCTGAGAAGTAGTAACTTCTTTTGTTCCTCAACTTTTATTTCAGACTCCAGATTTTCAGTTCCATTCCATAGATGACCTAGATTAGATCGAAATTAACGTTTCATAATTCTTCATAAATCTGCAATGGTTTTAAGATTCTTCATATGATTTAGCCAAGTCAATTCATCAAAATTTTGCAGAATAACAATCCAAAGAAATTAGTAATATCTATTTCAATCTAAGCCTTATTTGGCGGTACATAAACAGTGCTATGATGTTATTAGCGAGCTATATAATATCTTTACTGATGTAGAGCCTAATCATGAAAAAACAGAGATGTTACATGCTCGTCACATGAATATGCAAAATAAATAACTATTGGTCAGTAGAAGAAACAAACTTGTTATACTCCGATCTTGTACGGTAATACATACTATAACAAAAAGTTAAAACAATCGCTTGCATGAAATATCCGCAAAGCCAGTCAAGAGATGAATCTCGTACCAAACAACCATAAATCACTTTCATACATACTGCAAGTCTGCAACTTGTAATAACACACTCGAGTTGATCGGATATAAGAATACACATTATGAAGGTCTTCAATGTGAATAAAAATGATTCGCTGAAAGATAAACAGAGGAAAGTACATGGAGTATGGACCTAGGATTTATCTGTGAACAACTCCGTTTCATATGACTGTAAGAGAGAGAGGGAGAGAAATCCTTCATTGCGCTTGTGAACCTGCAGTAACCAAAAACTATTGATCAGACAGTGCCCATTTTGATAGTCATGTTTGCCTAAAATGCCATTAAGTCGCTCCATGAGTAATCAATAACATCCAAGTCACATATTTATTTGAATAGAGAATATATTATAGCCAGAAAAGTCTAATTTTTCAACTATATCATGCAGTTTTTATATCAATGATAACCGATTATATGGCACTGCATAATCTTACTTCAAAGACAGCTTACCTTGGATCGGCACACACGCCATTTACGCATGACAGCTCCTCATGAACTGCATGTTCCAAGAACAAAAGAACATGAACCACCAAATCAACTCCCGCAGGAAATGAAGGTCTAGTGTTACGAAAACTGCTAAGTGCTGACTGTTGAAGGGGCGGATTAAGGCGAAGGAAGACGTGAAGGGACTCTAAACAATTTGACTAACAGCACCAGCAACAATTTTGGAGGGGCGCAGCGGTACAAAAGATCTGCACCATGGAAGAAGACATAACATCAAACTAAGTAAGAAACAACATCATTAGATGGAATACGAACCATGGGGAAGGAGGGGCGCAGCGGTACAAAAGATCTGCACCATGGAAGAAGACATAACATCAAACTAAGCAAGAAGAACATATATAAGCACACCAGGGCATGAACATGAACAGAGGAGGAAACGGGATTGTAACACACAGCATCCACCACCATTGTTGATTGTATCGATACTCCGCTGCTCCGTTGATGTTCAGATTTCTAAAACGGATAAAGGGAGAGGGGCAGCCTTAACCTGGTTGATGTGGATCATCATAAACGCCATCGCCAAGGTGCGCGCCACCACCACCACACATAGAGAGAGCAGTTGCCTCTACAGCCATCCTCGCCCACCACAACATGCGTTCCTCTGGGTAGGGGCACCTCCGCTCGAAGAGGCTATGAGACGAGTACTCGCGGAGCCATGCGTGGCTGAGAGGATCGCCGGCGCAGCGCGATCCAACGGCTAGGGTTTCCATGGGGCGCGGTGCAGAGGAGAGGAGGGGCTCGTCGTGGGGTTTGGATTGTTGGTGCCGCCGTCGCAGTAGATGGGGGAGAAGGAAGTTGCGCTCGAACCGTCGCCTTCGCATCTTGACGGAACCACGCAAACCCTCGTCATCCCTCGCTACCTAATGGGCCGATCCCTTGGGCCCAATTAGTCTAATCAACGTGCATACAGCGTTTCAGCCGTCGGAGTAGCGTCCACTTAGGACAGCCAGCCCACGAAGCAGAAACGTGGTGCACAGATTAGATCTGACGGCCAGAAAAGGTTAGATCAAGAAAACGGACGGCCAAAAATGCTAATGACGTGAGAGGGCTGGGATTAGGTGCAGTTTTACTGTCCTAAATGTGTTCCTTGGGTGTCAGGAAGCCGTCTCGAGATTATTACAGCAAAATTAAGGAAGGAAAGGGGGGCTATTAATTGCAAAGCGGGCTAATTAACCTTCTGTATATGATGTGGGCTACTAAAAGGGACACGAGGTGATCAAAAGAGGAGATAAGGAAAGACATTGGAATCCTGAGAAATTTGAGAAGGACACGAGGTGACAGAGAGTAATTAAGGAAGCAAATCGGGAGGTGACAAACAAAGGAGATAAGGATACTTCCTGCATAATTTAAGGACGAGAGAGATGCATGTTGAATGAGAAAATAAAAGCAGAGTACAATTCATGTACTGCACGTTGCCGGGGTTGAAAGAGGACAGGTGTTCAAAAAATAAAGTCTCAAGGAAAACAACGTGATGGATGCTTGTTTGTGTCCAGGTCGAATTAAGAATACACAATGTTGGACTTATATATAACGTGACACGGGAAGCATTACATAGATGTCCTGTGAATTATACAACCATCATAAACCATCGACGCTAAAACATAAAGATTTAGAAGTCATGGCCATAGAGTCTAATCTCAGTGAAGTTGTTCCGGACAAGAAAGAAGATGACATGCTTAAATTCTCTGAAGATGGACATGTTGAAGGTTGTATGGAGGAACCATTGCGTCCAGGTAAAATAACTTCAACGAAAGTGTTGCGTGTACGATGTTGTTATTGTCCGGTGTTAGTAACTCATTTGGATGGTTAATTTGCCGATGTGATATGCTTTTTTATTTATAGACGTCCGATCTACATCGTCATATTTTTATTGTCCAATGTTAATAACTCATTAGGATGGTTAATGCCAGTGTGATATGTTTTGTCAATATTTATAGACATCTGATCTACATCGTCATATTTTTATTGTCCAATGTTAATAACTCCTTAGGATGGTTAATGCCAGTGTGATATGTTTTGTCAATATTTATAGACGTCTGATCTACATTGTGGTAGTGAAGTTAGACAAAAAAATATCATGTGTATATTAGTGCTCCTACTTCAATCTCATTTTCCTATTTTTTTTAAATTGGATCTAGGAATAACACGACACTATATAAACATATTTATTTTTATGCTAACTCCAGCGTATTTAATGTAACTTATAGGTAGCTCATATGTTCTATTTATGATGCAAACTTTAATCTATTTTTTTAATGAACAACATATGCATACAATATAAAAATCTCTCATGCAGACAAGCAATTGGGGTCGTGATATCCAGTCATGGATGCCAATGAACAAAGAAGAAGAAAAGACAGAGAGCGGTATGCACGGATGACCAATGAAGAAAAACAGAAAAAACTAAAAAAGCGTCGTGAAGCCTATCAACAAAGCAAAAAAATAAAGATTTGCACACAAGGGAGGAAGAAATATGCAAATATGGATCCAACACAAAAGGCAAAAAGATGTGAACGGGAAAGGCAAAAATATGCAAATATGCAGCCAGAACAAAAGAAAGCTAGAATAAAGCAAATTGCAGCTAACCGTGAGTTGAGGTGCAACACACCATGCAAAGATTCAATTGCGATGGTTAACCCTGCATATATCCCAACAGAAGAAGAAGTTAGTGGATCTATACGACGACGACTTCACGGTTAGCACACACACAACATGAGCATATATGCATGGACACCCAACGAATTATGCAACATTTTAATTGTCTAATATCAGTAACTCAATATACATGCTACGTGCACAACATTTTTATTGTCAGTATATATGATGGTTAATGTCCCGGTATGATATGATTTGTCAATAGGCATCGACGATCCAATCTACATCATCGTACTTATTAAGTCACACAAAAGACAACATGTATATGCCAGTGATCATAGTTTAAACAATATATGAAAATCCTTTGATTTAGTAATTAAAATCTTGAAGAATATGCTTCAAAGTCAAGAAAATAGCCATCCTACTAAAGTCCTCCATGTGCCCCTTCCTCTCCAACCGTAACTCCTCTACCATTTGTTTCTCCCACTTAAAACCTCTTCTATGCACAACTCATCTTCGAACCTAGGGTACCGCCGGAGCAAATGAGTATGGTTCTTCACATTTTTGCCCCATGGTTCTGAGAATGAAAATTCTAAATGGGATAGTTCAAACAAAATTAAGATCGTGCTTTGACTAAATTCTTCATGGTCGAAATATATAAATTAAATCAACCCGTAGCAACACACGGGCATGTTTACTAGTTCATACTAAAACATGCAACATAGAACTAAACTATATTGATTAAACGGACACACAAAAGCTTAAGTAAACGTATATATAAAACCAAGAGAAAAGAGACATAATCTTTACCTATTAATAAAGAACCTATTGTTTCTGCTGGTCCGTTAAAAAAATACCTTCAAAGTTGTTATAAATTACTCACTACGCCACCCATAAGTGAAGAAAACGATTTGATTTTCTCTTTTCAAATCGTCGTCGTGCTTTGTTATTTTATAGAGGTCATACCCAGAAATATTTTAGATGCCAAAGCACCATAGTGGCTAACCCCCCATCTCTTCTAGCCAGGAGACCAGGGTTTGAGCCCAACCTCCATGTTTTTTCTCTCACTTTTCTCACACACATCCTTCCCCCACCTATGTATTTGTGGGCCCGCCCAAGTGCGGGGCTTGACTCCTCTATTTTTTTCATTTTTGCTTTTTTTTCTCATTCCGATTTCTTTATTATTTAAATTAATTCGTGAATTTCAAATTTAAAAGTTGTGGGTTTAAAAAAAATGTTCGACAAATCATAATATGTATGTGGACTCAAAAATTCTTTAGGAAATCATAAAGTTGAAAATGTTTGCGGTTTTGCAAAATTGCTCGTAAATTATAAAAAAAACATGATTTGGGAAAAATGGTCAGGAAATAAAACCATGTTTATGATTTTGAAAATATTGATTGTGTATTCAAAACATATTCGGGAATCTGAAGAAAAAATTACATGAAATTTTAGAAAATGTTCACAAAAAAAATTAAAAATTTGTTCCCCGATTTTAAAAGTTCATCCATTTAAAAAATGTTTGTTGAGTCAAAACAATGTTCATGAATTCAAATATAAAAAAAATCACGATTTGGGAAAAATGGTCGGGAAATAAAACCATGCTCATGATTTTGAAAAAAGTGAATGTGTATTCAAAACATATTTGGGAATCTGAAAAAAAATGTCCATGAAATTTTAGAAAATATTCACAAAAAGTTAAAAACAAAAGAAAAATTAAAATTTGTTTCCAATTTTAAAAGTTCATCTATTTAAAAAATGTTTGTTGAGTCAAACAATGTTCATGAATTCAAAAAAAAATTCATGCATTTCAAAAAATGTTTGTAAACAAAAGTAATGTTCGTGGTTTATGAGAAAATGCAAAAAATTTAAAAAAGTTTGTCGATTCAAAAAATTGTTCACCGATTCAAAAGTCTTTTATGTCTAGGATTTGATTAGTTTTTTGAGAGTGTTTATATGTGTAGGCGTTGCCTTGGGATTTACCACGTCGAATGTATTGTGGTCACGTGGACATCGTGACAATCATTAGCGAGATTGGGAAGAAAGTTAAGTGGCAACATGGAGCCACCGTGTTGAAATAAAGGACGCTCATATGTCAGGGTATTGAGTCATACTTATTTGGCTAGCGCATATTTTTTTGTCTCCTGTTGCAACGCACGTGCATATTTGCTAGTTTACATAAACGACACCAAAACTTCACGACAGTTCAACCGACGTATAAATTCAAGCTAGATTATTGAAAACAAAAATTAAAATCGAAGAAAGGGCCGAGTTTCATCACTTCCTTCTAGTCGGCGGCGCTGTTGTAGGCGTTGATGACCTGCAAGTGCACATGGCCATGTAGCAATTTAATGATCAGTAATTTTTTGATCCACATGCAGCGAAAATGATGGCACCACAATTCTCGTAGTTGCGTTGTCACTGAACACAACTACGTTCGCACTCAAACCGGAGTTTGGAATTAGTTTATTTAAGTAGGTTGCTAGGGAACAGGAAAAGGGAGAATTAAACTAAAGAGAACAAAAAAATAAATACTAAACTAAACAGAGAGAATAAACTATGAGAAGTATGTAATGTTTTAGATGATATTATTGGCAAATAGGTACTGTCTTGTTCGGCTCCGGCACGGAATGGAGTTCAGCTTTACAACTATCCCCGTGGAGGTTAAATCAGTACTTGCATTATAGGATATTGTAGTCTACGTGTGGTGGGCGGTTCCTCACATAGCAGTATCTCTCAAGACACGCTATATCAAGATAACTCAATCGTCCTACTTCTTGTCGCATATCTGCAGCGGCTAACGTAAAGATATTAAGGTCACGAGGATCAAACAAAGGCAATGAGTTCTATTGTGAGTCCTAAAGTAATTGTGTTCCCTTCAAGATATTTGTACCTGTCACGTCGCAGGTCTATCAATTTGCACAACTATCTATGAACTTCATGTGTAGGGAGTTGGATGTCTCCAACTACGCTGATGGAAAGGACATCTCCAATCAATAAATTGTTGGAAATGTGCCCTAGAGGTAATAATATTGTATTATTATATTGCCATATAATTAAGATTTTATATTCTATTCTATAACTGCTATGATTCTGGGATATGCGATAAAGTGGAAAAGTCATATGTATGTGTGGAATGATAAACGGCAAAATAGAGATTCCTAGTCTTGCCTCTAAGACTTGCTTAAGTGTTGGAAATGTTCATGTTTTCCGGATATTAGGATATCGTTAAGTGTAAATATAGTCCTAAAACAACATTGAGAATATGGCGTTAAAAGAACAATCATATTGAATCCACCCAAAACTTGTTTGGTATACTTTGAGATAATATCGTCTAAAATCAATTGTTATAACACGGAGAGTTAACATGTGTTCATGTCCCTTAGACCATGAGAGTATCGTAGTTACTTCTTACCGTACGATGAGCTTTGGGTTTGCTCAAACGTCATCTGTAACTAGGTGATCAGAACGATAACTTACATGTTCATCAAAAAGTTTGACAAGGGACTAGATAGCTCAAGATTGGGATTTTCTCCTCCGACAATGGAGAGATATTCTTAGGGCCCTCTCGGTGTGACTGCATCCATCACTGTCTGGCCAGACACAGGTGACTATGTCACAGGGATGTTGGAACACATTGACGAGAAAGAAGAACAAAACCGATAACAAGATTAACGGTATAGTGAGTATGTGAATGACTCAAGAGGATACCAATGCTTCTCGGGTTCTGTAAAGTATCAAGAAGCAAAGGTAATGTCAGATGATAATCAATGGTCCACTCAAATAACATTCCTGTACTCATAGGGATCGATATGAACGTCCACGGTTCCGCTATCGATCATTGAACGAAGGAGTTTCGTTCATTTCTATGAGTTGTCGAACCTACGAGGTCATAAGCTTAAGGTAATCACGATCTGCTTAGTGTTAGTAGAGAGGGAGTTATGAGAACATATTTGTGAAAAAATCATGAATATTTGAAATAGTTTCAAGAGGATCCGGAAGCGTTTTGGGGTCAATGAAGGGTTTCATAGAGTATCGGGCAATACCGGGTATTACCGATAAATAATATATAGGTTGAACATGTTTTCGGGGCTGTTAAATTATATATATATATATATATATATATATGTAAGGGTCTAATATTTATTAGAAGGCTTTTATATTTAATTTAATATCAACGGGTCTTAAAAGGCCAAGAGGTGGAAGGTAACTTGGGCGACAAGGGCCAAAGTGGAGGTGGTGCCTCCCTCCTATGGTAAGGAGGGGAGTGGAGGCCGAATTGGAGGGGGTTTCCCCCTCCTTGGCCGGCACAAGGGGGAAGTGTTGGGGATATACCCCACCGGTATAACTTGCCCGAATTATAACCCAGATTCTATTAAGGCGGCCCACAAAGAAGATGCCCACAAGAGGTACAAGGCCCAGCGGGCGGCTCATCTCGTTGGGCCGACTCGATGATGTAGCCTGTGTAACCGGCTTGAACATGAAGACATGAGAAGTTCTCTTTTTCTTGAGGAGCAAGGGAAGGAGGAGTTAGATTGGGTCACGGGTTGTGTTACGACCCGGACTCTGTTCTAAACTCTAGGCCTCTACCTGTATATATAAAGGGGAGACCTTGAGTTAGAAAGATCAAGTAAGAAATAAGAAAACCCTCGAGAGCTAGTTTAGCGATTCCGCACCCTTGTAATTGAGATCATCATCAATATACACAAAGTAGGATGTAGGCTATTACCTCCATCGGAGGGGCCGAACCTTGGTAAACTCGTCTCTCGTTCCCGATCAACCCCTTTGAGTCGCCACCTAGTGGCGATGGCCTCACACTCAAGTTTTCCTATGAGAACATCTGCCGTGACAAAACCAGGACAATTGGCACCCACCGTGGGGCTGTCGCCCGGTGGAGTTGAGTTCTCAAAGGGAGCTCTTCCAGGGTTCGGGAGATTCGCGGTTGGTCAGATGACCAACAGTCGCCGCGGCAAGCTCTACATCGACGATTCAAGCTGGGGCCCCGAGGCCGGCTCAATTGAGTATGGGTACCGGGTCCCCTTCGGCAAGATCCACGTCTTCGTCGGCAAAATCGGCGCATCGGTACTCGAGTCGGACATCTGCACCAACATCGTCAAGCCGGCTCGGCGCGCCCAACCCGGCCGGCGTCAAACTGGCTGGCGTCACGTCTTCGTCGGCTTCACCCAGGGAGTCAGCCTCTCGGATGAGCCGGCAGGCAACAGGGACACCCCCGTCAACTCTCATGGCGAGTCTTCCATGGGAGATACTGAATCGATCTGCCCCCTTTATGATGGTGGACTTGGGGGCTCCTTAGAAGTTGAAGCTCCTATAGAGTCCCATGAGCCGCCTCGTCAGGTTACTGTCCACATGGCGGGAACAACAGTGGCTCAAGATCCGTCGTCAGCACGCGTAGCAGACAGCTCTGGCGGATCAGGCAAAACGCCGGCTCAAGCCATGATAGATCTAATGGCTGAGATGGCAAAGCTTGTAGGGACGCCTGCTACTGCGGGAAATCAGGAGGAGAGTAACATGGAGTTACCGAAACTTTGCGAACAGATGGCCAAGGTACAGGAAGAGATTGACGTCGAAAACGCTCGGATGGCGGAACTACATGCCCATATCCATAGTGAGTCAGAGCGCTTGAAAGCCGAGGCTTGGCAGTTAGGGCTTCGTCGAGATGCCTCTGAGGCGGTTTATCAGAGGAGACACCAGAGCCGACTGCCATTGAATCTCGAGCCATCCCGATTGTTCCCCACTCCACAGCAGATGCCAGGGGCTGGACGACCACGCGGGGACCCTCCTCGTCAAATAGCCCGGCGAACGGAGCCGGCTCAACCGTCACCAGTTCAGCTAGGAACGCCATCGAGATGTTGAAAACAGCGGTAGTACAGCAAGCGCAATACTCCTATAGCCGCGATCGGATGCACTCCATGCCGTATGCCAGTCGTAGTAAGAGTCGCCACGTGGAATCCCCGGTTGTTTCTAGCAGCGGACGCAGGCAACAACCTCAGATTTCTCCAACCTAGCCTGTGTTGTCAGATTCCCAGGCAGTTGTCGATGCAGCCAGAGCGATGCGGCATGCGGAGGCGGAAGCGGCAGCGATGCGGGCGACTCAGCAGCCTCATCCCCAACCAGCAAGCATGGGGGCTGGAGCTAATAGTAGGACGATTGGGATTCCTTGTTTATCCCCGGCTCTCCGTAGCCAGCGTATGCCCAAGGATTTTAAGAGGCCTCGCAAAGTACCCAATGCTGGCAGCATGGATCGAAAGTTATGAGCTAGCCATGAATATGCTCGATGTCAGCGACGCTGTCTGCACAAAGTATCTAACTATGATGCTGGAAGGGCCGGCTCAAACATGGTTGAAGAATCTTCCACCCAAATCCATCAACACTTGGGCAGAGCTGAAGGAGCGATTTATCAAAAATTTCCAGGGAACATGCAAACGACCAATGATGATTGTGGATCTTCAACATTGTGTCTAGCGCGGGGATGAGTCGGCTCATCATTGGACTCGCCGGGTTGCCGAAATCATCCACTCGTCGGACAACATTACGACTGCTCAAGCCGTCCTAATCTTGGAAAAGAATTGCCACTTTCAGCCGCTGGTCCAAAAGCTTGGCTGCTTGAAACGGAAGGTTCAGGATATGGGCGACTTAATGGACGTTCTTACCAGATACGCCGAGTCAGACATCACGAAGGATCCGGCCTTAGATGAGGACAAAACTGGCAAGAACAAGAAAGGCGAAGGTGGTAAGGGTCATCAACAAAGCCTTGGGCACAGTGGGAACCTAGGGGTCAAGGCAATAACAGTAAGCGAAAACAGCCTGATGGCGGGTCAGACTTCGTTGCCAATACCAACACTGGTTTTAAGAACCAGGGTCGTAACAACCGCCCCGGTGGAGCTTAATATGGGAATAAACCGCGCAACTATGAGGAGGCACTCAAGGCGGCTTGTCCCAAACATAGTGTAACAGCCCAAGTGCAGTCCTTGCCATCTTGTAATATATCTCATGTGTGAACCTTCTTGTTGTGTCCTTGGGATTTGAGAAATATATTTTTGCTTCATGTCATTCCTCATGCATCATGGCATCATGGCATCATCACATAAATTAATTGCATCATAAGTTTGTGTGCTGTTGTGATGTGAGTGTAGGTGTGGAGAGGTGTGCTTGCTAGTGGGGGTTTGATTGTGTGAAAATCCTTCCTCAAATTCTTCATCAACTATGCCAAAAACCCCTCTAATTTCTATACTAGTTATGTGAATATTTTGCTTGCTGTTCAACTCATTAAAAATGTTGAACTTCTTTTAAATATCCTGTTAAGATTTGTTAGTCTACTCTCAATCATGTTTTATGCATTGTCTTTTTCAAATCTTTGCAAAAAGGTTCCAATAATAATTGTTTGTGATTTAAATTGTTTGCTCGAAAAATACCAAAACTATTTTTATTAAATAGAGCACATTTTTGTGAGTTTAACTGTATTTTTATTTCATGTCCCAACATCTCTCTATTTTCTGTGTGAAATTTGCAAGATGTGGGTTTTATTAAAAAGAAAAGGCTTCTTTTCGGGAGAGAGTGAGGGTTCAGCCTCTCCTGGGCCTCCTTCGTCCCCCCTGGCCCAGCAGCAGCCCAGCCGAGACCCTCCACGCGAGCGTCTTCGTTCTCCTGTACGGCTTCCATCCAGAGAGCCACGTCGACCACCTCCGCGATTTGATGGCCGGAGCTCGTCCGAGCATCCTATAAAAGGTGTCCCAGCCCTAGACCAGACCTCCCTCGACCGATTTCTCCCCTCTCCTATGCCCGTCGCCGCTCAGACAAGTCTCCTCGCGCCACGCCATCGTCGCGCCCACCATGCTCCGGTTGAGCACGAGCTCAAGCTCGGGGTGACCTCCACGTTGCGTGTCCGACGCTCTGGTGCCGCGGGAAGGGAGTCCCCGCTGCACCTCTTCTTCCTCGACATCCAGGGGAGCACCAAGGCCCAGATCGACGCCATCCTCAACCTCCTCTTCTTCATTCTTCTCGGACCAGTGCAGCTCCAGGTTTTCGCCGACCATCGCGCATCCGACCACCCCTTCATGTCATAGGTATACTAGGTATACCCCTCTCCCTTTCTACCAAATACCTCGCACTCTAATGCCCCGTACGCGTAGCCATCTTCATGCCAAGATCGTGTCCTCCGTGCTCCGGCAATAGTTGCAGTGTATGCGTACAATTTTTGCACTTGTGTTCTTGCTCCCCACGCGCTCCCGTGCACGCATAGCTGGCTCCCTTGCGCCATGGGCACCTACTCCTAATTCCGCAGGCCCGCCGCTACACCATGGCCTCGAGCATCGCTGCGTTTGCTCGCTGGAAAACGGCACGGTAGAGCATGCCCGTGCGCCATGAAGAAGAAAGGCTCAGCCTTTTGGTTCAAAACTAGCCAGCGCCCTTCTTTGCACAACCACAAAGCTAGTTGAGTTGATTAAACCACCTCGCCCACATCCAGGAGGTCCTGGGTTCAAATCCCACTCACCATCCTTTTGGTTTATTTTTATTTCGAGCACAGTCAAGGCCCGACCTTTGATTCATTTCAAACAAGTCACGCCTTGTATTTTTGCAAGCCAACGGTAGTAGTGCAGTGGTAGCACCACACACCCGTATCCAGGAGTACCTCGGTTCGAAACCCAGCGGCCACCAATTTTGTTTGTTTTGATTTGATGTTTTCCTGTGTTCAAACTAGGAGGTCTTGGGTTCGATCCCAAGCCCCTCCTCTTTTCTGCTTCTTTGTTTTTTCTTTGTTTTTGGTCAACTTCGGCATATGCCAAATCTGGCATATGACTAGGTTTACTATCTGAGCAGTTTTGCACCTTGTGTGTTTGTGGTTTCTTTCTTAAAAGAACATATGCTTATGATACATGAATTTGGGATAGAAAAATCCAACTAATCCATTAGTGACATTGGTTTTATCATTTGAGCAAGTTTGCAAAAAGGTTATTTTGTGATAATGTGGCTTTTTGTCTTTTTCACATGATTTAATTCGTGCATCATATGATAAACTTGTCAACATGAAATATGTTCATTTGTGTATGTGCTAGCCCCTGGTATTTTTGCATGCCATGAGAGATCATTACATGGGTGGCATTCTTGCTGTCAACATGTCACCAAAATGTTGTTTTCAAATGCCCAAATATTTCGAAGTGTTGAAATCTGTTATTTTTTTGCCACGTCATCTAGATGATTCCCATGTAGATGTTCCTCCTTTGAAGTTGGCACAATGGCATGCATTGTTGAGCTAGTCATCCTCTGTAGATGTGTGCCAAGATCTGGTGGATTAAGCTTTTGCATCATATATAAAACTTGCTGTCAACATGCCATTCTGTTAACAAGTGCCATATTTGCCCCTTGTTAAATTTCACCAAGTCTGTGAATCTGCTATTTTCAATATGTCATATTGTGAGGATGGTAGCCATTGATATATGCATATTTGGATGTTGCCATAATGTAATTAATTGATGTACATGTTGCCCTCTATCACCCTGTTAATTTTTATGTCATGAAAGTTCCTGTAGCATATATAAAAGTTGCTGTCAAGTTGCTATCATGTTAACTCAGATTCTGTAAAACTGGAATTTTCACTTAAGTCCCTAAAAACTGATTCAACATGCCATCTTGTGAGCTTCATTGTCGTTGATCCATGCTTCCTTTCATGTTCCTATAGATAGATGAAATGTTTAGCATGCTGTATACTTCATGTCCATGCCTTGGTTGTGATTTGAAACTTGCTGTAGCTCTGGATATGTGTGTTGCAAGATGACATATTGCTGTTTGTGGACAGATTGTGTGTTGTATTGTTTTGTGACTTGTGGGAGCTATACTCCATTGTTTTGCTTGTTTTTTAGCTCTATTCTTGCTAGATTTTCATTTCCTATCCAGTGGCATCCTTGGAACACTAAGGAATAGCCCATGGCCTCCCTCATCTTGTGTTTTCTCTCCGTTAACGTTCGTACCTTGCCGGGAGTGCACCGTGAGCTACGTTACTCTGTTTGCAACGTTCTACATATGCATTTGCATCGATTTTGCATGAAGCATTCATATTTACCATGATCATGCACTAGTAGAAAACATGGCTTTGGTTGAGGCTAGGATAAGGGACCAAAGGGTGCACCAGTCCCGGTTCGTGAGGCCAGGGCGCCGGCCGGGCCTCGGGGGCCATTGGTCCCGGTTCGTCTGACACTTTTGGTTCTGGTTCCAGACACGAACCGGGACCAATGGGCCTCGCTCCTGGCCCAGCACCTTTCGTCCCGGTTGGTGGCTGGAACCGGGACCAAAGGTCGGTCTTCTGTCCCGGTTCTAGCCACCAACCAGGACTAAAGATAAGCCTATATATACCCCCGCCCCTGCCTGCTCACTCTGTTTTTTGGCCGGCCGGCGTGTGCAGGTGTGTGTTGCTCTAGCTCTCACCTCCTATGCACATGAGGTGTTCGATGAAATGCCCGAGCCACACTTAAGCTTTCTCCTCTCCAAGCTCGACCTCCAAGCTCCATTTTCCTCAAGATTTGTCTAGGTTTGGCGGTCCGTCCTGTCCCGTCCCCGTCCTCACCGCCGTCGATCGCCCGCGCCGATCTCGTCGCCGGCTACACCGTGGTGAGCCTCTTGTTCTTATCTTCTTTCTAAAAGAAAAAATTCTTACTTGTATGATTTAGATAGATACTTGTACAATTTTCTTACTTTTATTATTATTTATTATTATATAGTGCCATGGTTTTGGTATGCGCCCCCGTCGGCCCTCGTCCTGTCTATGATTCGGATGTGGTATATTATCTTTTATAACTATTTGTTTCATTTAGTGTTTATGACAATTATGCCGACCAACGTGACATAGATGTTTTTATCTAGGAGGTATGTGAACCGGAAATTCGAACCGACCCTCTTGTCGAGAGGTTAAATTTAGTTGAAAAAGAAAACAATTACTTGAAGAAAAAATTGAAAAGAATTGAGGAGGAGAAGATGGAATTGGAGTTGCATGTTGCCGATGTCGTCGAAGATCACAAGATCAAGATGGATGCAATGCGCTTGAAGATTAGAAAGATTAGAAAATATGCCATTCATACTGAGGCTTGGTATCATTATGCCGTTGGATCAATTGGTACCTTAGTTGCGGTTATGATCGCATTTGTTGTTGCATTTAAATGTTTTACATAGTTTCAATGTATGTTTTAATTAGATGCTCTAGAGAGCTATATGTTGTTCAATGAGAACTATGTATGAACTTTATGTATTTATTTTGGTCACTACTGTACTTTGGTTTTAATGTGATGATGAACTTCTATTAATTTGGTCACTTCTCTATTCATGATGTTATGTAATGGTTTTTGATACACTTAATTATATAATGCACGCAGATGAACCGGCAATGGATGTACGGTGACCGACGCACCTCCGAGTACATTAAGGGCCTACATAATTTTCTCGAAGTGGCTCAGGCAAACAAGCAGAATGGTTTTATGTATTGTCCATGTACTATCTATGGGAATATGAAGGATTACTCTAACTCGAAAACCCTTCACGTCCACCTGCTTGAGAAGGGTTTCATGCCACACTATAATGTTTGGACCAAGCACGGAGAAAGAGGGGTTATGATGGAAGATAACGAAGAAGAAGAGGATGATGACAACTATCCGCCCCCTGAATACGGTGATGCTGCAATGGGGGAAGCTGAAGATCAAGAGGAACCAGACGATGTGCCCGATGATGATCTTCGCCGGGTCATTGTTGATGCAAAGAGACAATGCCAAAGTGAAAGGGAGAAGTTGAAGTTCGATCGCATGCTAGAGGATCACAAAAAAGGGTTGTACCCAAATTGCGAAGATGACAACACAAAGCTCGGTACCACACTGGAATTGCTGCAATGGAAGGCAGGCAATGGTGTATCTGACAATGCATTTGAAAAGGTGCTGAAAATAATGAAGAATAAGCTTCCAAAGGACAACGAATTGCCCAACAGTACATACGAAGCAAAGAAGGTTGTCTGCCCTCTAGGATTGGAGGTGCAGAAGATACATGCATGCCCTAATGACTGCATCCTCTACCGCGGTGCGTACGAGGATTTGAATGCATGCCCGGTATGCTGTGCATTGCGGTATAAGATCAGACGAGATGACCCTGGTGATGTTGAGGGCCAGCGCACCAGGAAGAGGGTTCCTGCCAAGGTGATGTGGTATGCTCCTATAATACCACGGTTGAAACGTTTGTTCAGAAACAAAGAGCATGCCAAGTTGATGCGATGGCACAAGGAAGACCGTAAGAAAGACGGGAAGTTGAGAGCACCCGGTGATGGGTCGCAGTGGAGAAAGATCGAGAGAAAGTGGAGGACTTTACAGGTGACCCAAGGAACGTATGGTTTGGTTTAAGTGCAGATGGCGTTAATCCTTTTGGGGAGCAGAGCAGCAAGCATATCACATGGCCTGTGACTCTATGTATGTATAACCTTCCTCCTTGGTTGTGCATGAAGCGGAAGTTCATTATGATGCCAGTGCTCATCCAAGGCCCTAAGCAACCCGGCAATGACATTGATGTGTACCTAAGGCCATTAGTTGATGAACTTTTACAACTGTGGAATGGAAAAGGTGTACGTGTGTGGGATGAGCATGCACAAGAGGAATTTGACCTACGAGCGTTGCTGTTTGTAACCATCAATGATTGGCCTGCTCTCAGTAACCTTTCAGGACAGACAAACAAGGGATACCACGCATGCACGCACTGTTTAGATGACACCGACAGTATATATTTGGACAAATGCAGGAAAAATGTGTACCTGGGGCATCGTCGATTTCTTCCGACCAACCATCAATGTCGAAAGAAAGGAAAGCATTTCAAAGGTGAGGCAGATCACCGGAAGAAGCCCGCCCTCCGTACTGGTGATCACATACTTGATATGGTCAATGATTTACAAGTAATCTTTGGAAAGGGTCCTGGCGGACTATCTGTTCCGAATGACGCTGAGGGACGCGCACCCATGTGGAAGAAGAAATCTATATTTAGGGACTTACCCTATTGGAAAGACCTAGAGGTCCGCTCTGCAATCGACGTGATGCACGTGAAGAAGAATCTTTGCGTGAACCTGCTAGGCTTCTTGGGAGAGTATGGGAAGACAAAAGATACACCGGAGCCATGGGAGGACCAGCAACGTGTGCACGAAAAAGACGGCATGCATCCAAAGCAGTATGAAGGTCCTGCCAGCTACGCTCTTACCAAAGAAGAGAAGGAAATCTTCTTTGAATGCCTGCTCAGTATGAAGGTCCCGTCTGGCTTCTCGTCGAATATAAAGGGAATAATAAATATGGCAGAGAAAAAGTTCCAGAACCTAAAGTCTCATGACTGCCACGTGATTATGATGCAACTGCTTCCGGTTGCATTGAGGGGGCTTCTACCAGAAAACGTTCGATTAGCCATTGTGAAGCTATGTGCATTCCTCAATGCAATCTCTCAGAAGGTAATCGATCCAGAAATCCTACCAAGGTTAAAGAGTGATTTGGTGCAATGTCTTGTCAGTTTCGAGCTGGTGTTCCCACCATCCTTCTTCAATATCATGACGCATGTCCTAGTTCATGTAGTCGACGAGATTGGCATTCTGGGCCCTGTATTTCTACACAACATGTTCCCCTTTGAGAGGTTCATGGGAGTCTTAAAGAAATATGTGTCGTAACCGTGCTAGGCCAGAAGGAAGCATCTCCATGGGCCATCAAACAGAGGAAAGCATTGGGTTTTGTGTTGACTTTATTCCTGACCTTAAGCCGATTGGTCTCCCTCAATCGCGGTATGAGGGGAGACTGACTGGAAAAGGCATGCTAGGACCGAATTCAATAATATGTAGGGGCGGGCATTCTTGGTCTCAAGCACACTACACAGTTCTACATAATTCTACCTTGGTGACCCCGTATGTCAATGAACACAAGAATATTCTGCGCTCCAAACACCCGGAGCAGTGTGATGACTGGATTACATGTGAACACATCAGGACTTTCGGTAGTTGGTTGCAAACACATCTCATGGGTAACACCACTGTTGCAGATGAGCTGTACTCGTTGGCCAGGGGACCATCTTCGACTGTATTGACTTACAAAGGGTACGAGATAAATGGGAATACATTTTACACGATCGCCCAAGATCAAAAGAGCACCAACCAAAACAGTGGTGTCCGCTTTGATGCAGCAACCAACAGGGGAAATGACACATATTATGGTTACATAGTGGACATATGGGAACTTGACTATGGACATGATTTTAAGGTCCCTTTGTTTCGGTGCAAATGGGTCAATCTGTCAGGAGGCGGGGTACAGGTAGACCCGCAGTACGGAATGACAACAGTGGATCTGAACAATCTTGGGTACACAGACGAACCATTCGTCCTAGCAAATGATGTGGCGCAGGTTTTCTATGTGAAGGACATGTCTACCAAACCGAGAAAAAGAAAAGATAAGGAAGCGAATACATCATACGATGAGCCAAAGCGCCACATAGTTCTTTCAGGGAAAAGAGACATCGTGGGAGTGGAGGGCAAGACAGACATATCTGAAGATTATGAAAAGTTTCATGAAATTCCTCCCTTCAAAGTGAAGGCTGACCCAAGCACCCTGTTAAACGATGAAGATTATCCATGGTTACGGCGCAATAAGCAAGGGACACACGCGAAGAAAAAGTGAAGACTTTCTCTCCACAACTATTCTGATGATGGCTTTGATCTAGAATATCACTGCAGTTACATGTCAAGAAATGAAATGCCTTTTGTAACAGATGAGTTTTCGTCTGAAACCCTGATACTTCGAAAGAGATTGTTCATTTTGTACACGAAGTGCATCCAGTTTTTTCCGTAACCCTCTCAACTTTTTAGCACATGCTATGTGGGTGAAATGATGATACCATGCCAACTTTCAACCATTTCAGAGTTCATTTGCAGTGCTTTTCAATTCAGGGTCATCTTAGCTCAAAATAAATCATGAAATGCATGAAAAATAGCAAATGAAGTCAGAAAAGGTTTGAAAAGTGATGATGTGGCTTTGAATGGTGCATATTGAATGCAAAAAAAGTCTTGAGTTCAAATATGTTTAAAAAATTGAAATCCTTTTGTAACAGATGAGTTTTCGTCTAAAACCCTGACACTTCGAAAGAGATTGTCCAGTTTTTACACGAAGTGCATCCAGTTTTTGCCGTAACCCTCTCAACTTTTTAGCACATGCTATGTGGCTGAAATGATGATACCATGCCAACTTTCAACCATTTTAGAGTTCATTTGCAGTGCTTTTCAATTCAGGATCATTTTAGCTCAAAATAAATCATGAAATGCATGAAAAATAGCAAATGAAGTCAGAAAAGGTTTGAAAAGTGATGATGTGGCTTTGAATGGTGCATATTGAATGCAGAAAAAGTCTTGAGTTCAAATATGTTTATAAAATTGAAATCCTTTTGTACCAGATGAGTTTTCGTCCAAAACCCTGACACTTCGCAAGAGATTGTCCAGTTCGTACACGAAGTGCATCCAGTTTTTGCCGTAACCCTCTCAACTTTTTAGCACATGCTATGTGGGTCAAATGATGATACCATGCCAACTTGCAACCATTTCAGAGTTCATTTGCAGTGCTTTTCAATTCAGGGTCATTTTAGCTCAAAATAAATCATGAAATGCATGGAAAATAGCAAATGAAGTCAGAAAAGGGTTGAAAAGTGATGATGTGGCTTTGAATGGTGCATATTGAATGCAGAAAAAGTCTTGAGTTAAAATATGTTTAAAAAATTGAAATCCCTTTGTAATAGACGTGTTTTCGTCCGATCAAAGTTATTTAACTTAATATTATATAAAATTTATGCAACTAAAATTATCAAAGTTATTTTTGTTAAAAACTTTAATAGCAAAAAGAATATTCATAAAGTATTTTTGGTTAAGAACTTTAAATATGCAAAAAAATAACATAAAAAAATAGCAAAAGTGAACATAGATGCGCTTATAGGGAAAATTCGACCTAAATTCAAAGTGCATACCAACACTTTGAATTTAGGTCGAATTTCCTGTATAAGGGCATATATTTTCACTTTGAGAGGAGCTCAACGTTGCAGCCGCGGCGGGGCTTATAAACAGGTCCGGGCGCCCTTCGCTTGGCGAGGTGGGACTAAACATCCAACCGCACCGCGGCTGTGCCAGGCACAGACCTTTGGTCCCGGTTGGTGGCTCGAACCGGGACCAATGCCACCCTTTAGTCCCGGGCACAGCCACCAACCGGGACCAATGCCACCCTTTAGTCCCGGTTGGTGCCACCAACCGGGACCAAAGGTCTCTGCTTCCCGCCCTTTGGGCTGCTGAAATTGACCTTTAGTCCTGGTTGGTGGCACCAACCGGGACGAAAGGCCCCCTTTCGTCCCGGTTGGTGCCACCAACCGGGACTAAAGGGTTGGGTATATAAACAGGGACTTAGGAATTTTTCAGATTTCATCTGCAGTTGCCCCCGACGACGCCGAGCACATCGACGCCGCCAGGCTGCCCTCGCCGCCCTCTGCCCCGTCGACGCCGTCAGGCTGCTCCACCTCGCCGTCGACGCCCTCGGCGCCGCCCCTACCCTGACGCCCTCAACGCCGCCCCTGCCCTGCGCTGCCGTCGCCCCGACCCGACGCCATCGCCGCTCGTCGCCGTCGCCGCCCCGACCCGATGCCGTCGCCGCTCCTCGCCGGTCTCCTCCGTCGCTCCGTCGCCGTCACCGCTCCTCGCCGGTAAGGCTGCCCCTCCTCTCTGTTTTAGTTAATTTTAGTTGCTTTAGTTGATTTAGTTAATTTTAGTTGTTTTAGTTGATTTTAGTTGTTTAGTTAATTTAGTTGTTTTAGTTGTTTTTAGTTAATTTAGTTGTTTAGTTAATTTAGTTGTTTTAGTTGTTTTTATTGTTTAGTTGTTTTTAGTTGTTTTTATTGTTTAGATGTTTAGTTGTTTTATCGTCGGTCGTCGATGACGCGATGTCGAGGAGTCTTCGACGATAGTCGGTGAGGGAGAGTACCCCCCGACGATCGTCGGTGAGGGAGAGTCCCCGACGATATCGAAGAGTCCCCGACGATCGTCGGTGACGCGATATGATGTTTAATTAGATGTTTAAATGTTTAGTTGCATAGCGTAGCCGTTGAGTCAAGGATGCCCGGCCAGCATCCTCATCGTCAACTCGGTGGCAACCACCTGCTTGAGAGGCGCCATGTCCGGGATTGGGCTCCGCCGGGCTGGCACTGGGAGGTGCTGCCTTCCGGGGCGCCCAGCTTGGTGAGGAATGAGGGTCCCGTCGTCGACCCGGAGGTTCTTTGGTGGCGGTCGCGTGGACCACTGTCGGTGCACAGGGAGCCGGTGGTACGTCGCTGTGTCAGGGAGGAGGACGAGCACATCCGACGCTACATGGCTGGGTTGGACGCCAGGTTCTCCAATACCTGGCAGGTTCTTCAGGGATCTCACCCGAGCTATGATCTTGTCATAGTTCCTTCTCTTTGGGTGTCCACCGCCTGCGCCGCGAGACGTCAACTATATCTGTATTAGTGATATTATATAATAATATTCGAGATGTATTAATGATAATATTCGATGATGTATTAGCGATACTATTCGATGATGTATTAGTGATATTATATGATCGTATTGTTGCATTGCCTTGTATTGATTTGCATATCTCATGTTTGTATATTGCCATGTTGTATAATATTTGCAGAAATTATGGATCACAGAGACTTAGAAAAAGAACAGTTGTTGGGGGATATAATCCTCGCCGGAGGTGATCCCTTGTCGTATCTCAACGACACCGATTGTCAGGAAGGAGAGGATGACGGCTCCGGTGATCCAACAATGGAGGAGGAAGGAGATCATGACGGCTCCGGTGACCGAATGGCGGAGGAAGGAGATCATGATCACGGCTCCGGTGACCGAACGGAGGAGGGAGCCTCAACTGTTTCAAAGTCCGACGAGGTAAGGAGACGAGGCCCGAAGAAAAGGTTGCGCCCGAATGAAAGGTTCACGATCACAGAAGTCGCAAAAAGATGGCCAACCGATTGCTCCCAAGCGGACCAAGGACGCATTTGTACATCAGTGTGGAGTTGTTGTTAGGGACTATGTCTCGATCAACACACAACAATGGAATAAGAATAATAAGGACCCTGAAGTTTCTTATGTCCATGATAGACTGAAAGATGATCTTTGGACCGAGCTGATGACAAATTTCAGCCTACCGCGAGAGGAGGATCCGAATAACCCAGTTATAGAGCGAAAGGTCAAGGCGTTTGCTCTTAAGAAGATGGCAGAACTATTCAGGAACTGGAAGAAAGAGTTGAACACAAAGTTTGTCGAGAAAGAGGAGACTCCAAAATTCATCGGTCGATATGAGAAGATAAGAGATCAATGGCCCGAATTTGTGGCCTACAAGAAATCGGAGAAGGGTAAGAAATGGTCACTGACAAACAAGAAAAATGCTACAAAACCCGGCAGTTGTGGGACAAAGCTGAGCAAGACCTGCTTGCTAAGAATGTCCAACCAGCGACATTGCACTGGCCAGATCGTTCAAGGACTTGGTTCTTCGTGGTTGGGGGAACTTTGGACCCAGAAACAGGGGAGTGTGTTTGGATGGACGAGCAACTTGCAATACCCTTCCGGAAGCTTCAGGCAGCAATCAAGGCAGTGCAGGAAGGGACGTTCATTCCCGACAGAGAGAAGGACGAGCTGACAGAGGCCCTCGGGAATCCTGAACACCCTGGACGAACATGAGGCACATCAGGCTCCATTCTGTGGAAGCATGGGTTTCCTGATAGCGGTGGTTATAGAAGCCGAGAGAGAAAGAGGAAACAAGAAGCAAGAAAAATGCAGAAGCTCAGTGCAAGATTAGCAAAACTAGAGGAACTTGAGAGCTAGCGAGCTACCGGCCAACCATCTGAGCGGCACAAAGATCCTTCCTTCGACGCTGCCCAAGAAGCTACCCCACCATCTCAGCGGAGAAGCAGCGTGGCTTCCACGGAGCTCATTCAGCCTGATTTCATGGCTCCTTGCTACCCCGTGGATAGTATCACGGAGGCTGAACATTGCGAGCTAATGACGAAATGCCAGAACCTGACCTTCAAGGCGGCGATCCGCTCTGTTGTACCTCCTCGAGCTGAGGGAACTTTCCATTGCCGTCCGATTCCACATGGCTATGCTGTTGTGACGGTGGATGATATAATGGATGGATTTGAGGGGCTGGAGCTTGACAACCCTACAGGTGAAGATGATATTATTCTTCTGGAAAATGCTTTGAGGAGTACTTGTCTATGGAGAAAGGAGTAAATCAAGCTTCCAAACTGGACGCCTCAGTAGACTCAGCCTCCTCCGGCGCGTCAGGGCACTCCGCCTCCTCCTCCTCCTCCGGCGCGTCAGGGCACTCCGCCTCCTCCTTCTCCTCCTCCGGCGCGTCAGGGCACTCCGCCTCCTCCTTCGCCTCCTCCAGCGCGTCAGGGCACTCCGCCTCCTCCTCCTCCTCCTCCGGCGCGTCAGGGCACTCTGCCTCCTCCGGCGCGTCAGCAATGGCGGAAGAGAGTCGACACTGCCGCTCCGGCGGCTAGCAGTACAATAGGCGGGAAGAAATACAAATTTGGTCCAAGCCTCAAGCCTCTTCCAAAGTTACCATATGAGAGGACTGACAAGGAAAACGCTGAAATCAGTGAAGCCGAAGTGAAGGCCCATTTTGCATGGAAACATCCACCTCCGAAGGAAACGGTAGATACGGTGAAAGTGAAGCGCACTCTGCATGCCCTGAAGCGACCACCACCGCCTCGGCTATCCAACTATGACCGCATAATTACAAAGACATATGATGAAGCGCTGCGGTCGGGAAGTACTTCCAGTGCTGCAAGAGACAAAAAATGAAGAATTGGGAAAACAATTCCCTAGCTCGGCGAACAGGAGAAGCAATCGTGCCCCCCACTCAAGGTGTCTAGCGATATCGCTAATCATCTGGTGCTACTGCCCGGTACCACTCTTGGTGATTACCTGCCCGATGATGTATAGTTTGAAATGGCTGAGGTAGTAGCAGCAGAGGACTTTATATACGAGCACGGGAAGCCTCTCGTCAAACTTGATCATCCTCCTCTAACAACGATGATGCAAAAATTGCATGAGTGGTACATGGAAACCTGCAGGGAGTCTGGGACCGACAGTTTGTTTGTCAGAATTAAAAAAGAGCACGACTTCATTGGAGTCGACCTGCTGCCTGTTGAATTTGTGGAGTTATTTCAGTTATACAATCAAGAGGCCCTCGACGAACAACTCATGACTTGCTACTGTCTGTAAGTATTACTTCTATAATTAAGTCTCTAGCTCAGCTCGTTCATTGCATGTATATATAATTATCCTCACTATATTATGCAGATTGAAGATGGTCGAATGCAAAAAAGAACAAATCTATGACATTGGGTTCATTAGCCCAAATACCGTAAATGAATGGTCAGTACAAAAGAGAGCCAAAGTTACTGAGGACAACTTGCTACAAGCGTTCCTTAGACATCAAAACAAAAGGGAAATACTCTTTCCTTACAACTTCAAGTGAGTGTTACTGTCTTGTGGATATTCAGTTTCGCTTACTCGAGGTTAAGTAATGTAATTGATGAGTTATGCATGCGCAACTTCCACTTTATTCTGCTATCCATTAAGCTTGACGGGGCATTAGTAACTGTCTTAGACTCGAGACGTAAAGATCCCCAGTATTATGCGGACATGACTGCAATGCTCCAGAAGTAAGTTCAATCAATACCGGGACCATATCGGCAACTTTCGTTCATTTCCTGATATCAAGTAATCATTTTCTTTGCCTGCCAGGGTTTGGAAAAAGTTCACCGGAATGGTTCCCGGTCTAAACAACGAGTTGCGATTTAAACACCCCAAAGTAAGTAGTACTAGCTAGTTCCACACATCTCTCATTGATTCTAGTTTCATCAATACAATTATCATGCTTGCTTATCAGTTTGATTGAACTCTATTCTCGTAAAGTGCTTGTACCAGGCACCCGGGAATCATTTATGTGGATACTACATATGCGAGTTCATTCGCCACTCGACCTCTGAGCGGGGCTTCTCTGAGAAACAATTTGAAGTACGTAAACAATATTCACAATCTTATTTTATATATTACCATCAATTGTGTTGAGTTTCATTCATATATATGTATTGACCCCCTTCTTTAAATTAGATCTGGCAGATGCGGGATGAACTCCTACCACATGATCGCATACGAGCAATTCAAGAGGAATTGGCGGGATTCTTTCTTGACCACGTCATACCTGAACACGGAGAATACCATGTGAAATTGCAAATGGATCTTAGGTGTTAGGGATTGTAAGAGATGTTATATTGTACATATGTAGTAGCGTCGGATAGATATACGAAAACTTGTTATTCGACCAAGCACGGAGAAAGAGATGTCACTTCTCTCTATATATGTTCATGACGATCTTGTGTAATTAATGGTTTCCTTCATTTGCTTACTAGCTAGCGTCGAGTTCTCTCTATATGTATAGTAGCTAGCGTCGACCAAGCACGGAGAAAGAGAGGTCACTTCTCTCTATTAGCTAGCTAACACAATATGAAACCCCTAAATTAACCCTCCAAAACCCCTAAACCCCCCCTTCCAAAAAAAAAACAAAACCCCCAGCGCCTGCGAGTTGCTGACGCGTGGCCGCCTTTTGGTCCCGGTTGGTGTTACCAACCGGGACTAAAGGTCCTCCTGCCTGGGCGCCCCGCAGCGGCCACGTGGAACCCCTTTGGTCCCGATTCGTAAGCAAACCGAGACTAAAGGTTTTGGGTATTAGTCCCGTTTGCTTTGTCCCGGTTCCAGAACCGGGACTAAAGGCCCTCTCGAACCGGGACTAGTACCCTGTTTTCTACTAGTGATGCATGTTCAAATAACTAAACTTGAGGTTATGTCCAGAATACTATAGAACTTAATAATTGCATGAGAGACATGACTAGCATAGGGTTGCCATGTTAAATACATCAACTTGGTCATGCATCATCTTGTTTGTGCATTGCACCTGGTTTGTATGTTTATTTGGTGCTGTTTCTCTTTGGGTAGACGCGAGTGTCGAACCTGAGTACGAGGATCCAGGAGAGTACAACTACGAGGACCCAACTCTTTGTCCCTCTAAAGACCCAACAGACAAGATGATCATACCCGGATCCCGACACTATTTTTGCCTTGCTAGCTGTCTCGCTTTTACCGCTATGTTTCGTTACCTACCACTTAAACTGCCAGCCTCCTAAATTGCCATGAAAGCCTCTAACCCCTCCACTACCTAGCAAACATTGATTGGCTACGTTACCGCTGCTCAGCCCTTATCTTATAGCGTTGCTAGTTGCAGGTGCAAGCTTTCCATGGTCAACATGGATTTGGTTATATCACTCTATTTACTGTTATTTAAATTAATGCACATATATATCTGGCAATGGTGGAAGGCTTGGCCTTCAGCCCGGTGTTTTGTTCCGCTTTTGCCGCACTAGTTTCGAGTACCGGTGTTATATTCCATATTTTGCGCTCCTAACATGCTCGGGGTTGTTATGGGGACCCCCTTGACCATTCATTTTAGATTAAAACTTGTCTAGCAAGACCCAACTTTGGTACTACATTTGCTAAACAACTTAATAAAATTGCATAGGGCATAGCTACCCCGTGGATAATTAATCAACCCTCGGGCCAGTGCTCCTCATGAGTGTTGGTCCAAAATAGAGCCACTTGCGGGGCCACCCGGGGCAACTCGGGGATTTCTATCAGGCCACCGTACGTACTGCTCATCTGGTCGTGTCCTGAGAACGAGATACGCGGCTCCTATCGGGTTCGTCGACACGTCGGGCGGTCTTGCTGGACTTGTTTTACCTTTATCGAATGTCTTGCGTGAGGAATTCCGATTTTCTTCGAGCTATCTCGAGGTTGCGGTTTTCCAATGGAATTGCCTACGAAGATCACGAGATTCGTGGTCGAGGTTATTCCTGCGGCGTGTGGTTAGTTTGTGATGGATGAGTTGGAGCACCCTTGCAGGGTTAAATCTTTCGGAAAGCCGTGCCCGCGGTTACGTGGCAACTTGGAAATTTGTTTAACACCCGGTAATAGTAAACTTGAAGTAAACTCAGTAAAATACACCAACTGTGTGCGTAACCGTGACTGTCTCTGCTCGTGAACATGAACCGAGAGAGAACACGGTGGGGTTATGATTGACGTAAGTAGGTGTTCAGGATCACTTAGTGATCATGCTAGTTCACGTTCGTCTTACGTAGACCACCATATTTACATTCATGTTCTCGTAAGATTAGCCACCAAATACATGCTTAGCGCTTGCTGCAGCCCCACCACTTAACCAATTCCTCACCTATTGGCTTACATAGTTTCGGTACCTGGGTTATGAGATTGCTGAGTCCCTGTGGCTCACAGATTACAACAATACAGGTACAGGTGTTGACGAGTACGTGCAAGATGACTTGTCGCAGCTCCAGTGGGAGGATGATGAAGAACGTAGGCGTATGTATGTTACGTATCCAGATGAGTAGGGAGCTTCGTGGTGGTGATCCTGGGATAGCAAGACAGTTTATCATTGCTTCTTTTATCGTTTGATTTCGTCCGTAGCCGGACCCTGTCTTCTGAATGATGTATGAATAATTTGTGTGGACTTGTAAGATAGCTTGTGGCGAGTGTAAGCCAACTCATATACTCATCTCTTCCTACATGTATGCAATGTTTATTGTACTTGCGAAACTACTAGATGCGCTTCTATCCCCGTCGAGGCCCTCGTGCCTTAATAGGGATAGGACCGCATCTTGGGCGTGACACATAGTACCCCGGACAAGCCGACTACACATTCCTGAGAAAATTGCTATATCATGCAGCAATTTCGTAACCAGGCTTTCCAGAATCATCAAGGAGGCAATGGTGGGGGACATCCAAGTCAGCTTCGCCCTGGCGGGTCACACGGCGGCTCATCCGGTGGATTTTCGGGATCAGGTTCTCATGGCCAGGGCGGCTCAGGAATGGGATTTCAGCATCATGGAAATATTGGCAATGTACATCGTTCTGGCCAAGACAATCGGCAACATAATATTCAAACTAGGTTTCAGAGTAATCCCAAGCAGTTGAATAGTGGTCAGTACAACGTCTTCACCACCTGTACCTACATGCGAGACAACAAACTCAAGCAAAGAGCCATCAACATGGTCAAGCCGACAGTTCCCACGTATCTCAATTGGTCCGAGCAGCCAATCACTTGGAGTAGGGAAGATCACCCTCCCCGGGTAGATAACCCAGGTGGTTTGGCCGTGGTGGTGGAGCCTCAGGTTGGTGGCTATACCCTCTCAAAGATCCTCATGGATGGGTGAGGGATCACTAGAAGAGTGTCTAGAGGGGGGGGGGTGAATAGACTACTAGCAGGAATTTAAAACCTAACCTTTTCCCAAGTTAATTGGTTGGCAGATTTTAACAGTTTTAGCAAGTCTAGCAAGTCTAACAGCCCTACACATGCATGTCAACAAATATGGCAGCGGAAAGTAAAGACATTGCACATGAAGTAAAGAGTAGAGATAGGAAGATCAAACGCAATTGGAGACGCAAAGATTTTTCCCGTGGTTCCGATAGGTGGTGCTATCGTACGTCCACGTTTATGGAGTCTTCAACCCACGGAGGGTAACGGTCGCGAGAGTCCACGAAGGGCTCCACCCATAAGGGTCCACGAAGTAGCAACCTTGACTATTCCATAACGGCTTCCATCCTCGAAGGACTAGCCTCACTATGGGTATATCTTCACGAAGTAGGCGATCTCCTTGCCCGTACAAACTTCTTGGTTCAACTCCACAACACGAAGTAGGAGGCTCCCAAGCGACACCTAACCAATCTAGGAGGCACCACCCTCCAAAAGGTAATAGGCTCGGCTATGTTGATGAACTCCTTGCTCTTGTGCTTCAAGATGATAGACTCCTCAACACACAATCACTCTCTCACAGATTTGGCTTGGTGGAAGAGATGGGATTGGTGGAAAGCAATATGGGGAGGCTAGAAATCAAGATCCATATGGTTGGAGTGGATGATCTTGACCTCAACACAAGGGTAGGTGGCTCTCTCTCAGAAAACTGGATGGGGCAAGTATGGAATAGTTCTGAGTGCTTCTCTTTCGAGTAGGTGGTGGTGAAGGGGTATATATAGGCATCCCCAAAAATCCAACCGTTACACACAAAATGACCAACTCGGTGACACCGATGTGTTAATCTCGGTGGTACCGAAGTGACCAAAAGGTGGCAACTTTTGAATCTCGGTGAGACCGATATAGGAAACTCGGTTGCACCGATAAGGTGACCAACGGTCAGATTGCCCATTCTCGGTGACGCCGATCCAACAATCTCGGTGGGACCGATATTGTGAATTTGCGTAACAGAAAGTTGGCAACCTAAACTCGGTGGCACCGAAGCAGAATCGGTTGCACCGAAAGGCTAGGGTTTGCCTTAGGTCTGTCTGAGTATGGGAATCGGTGGCACCGAGTGGAAAGTGTTGGTTGCACCGATTTTGGATATTTGACTTTGGACAGACTTTTGTGGAAGAGCTTGTGGGTGTTTTTGGTGACTATCACTTGTGCACGTATGAGCATTTTGTTCACCAACAATACCTTACCCCCTTTTAATAGTATTGGCTTTCCTATGGACTCAAAGTGATTTCTCACAAAGTAAAATGTAGAGTCCTCTTGCTTGAAGCTTTGCCAATCCATTTCCTTGCATCTTGGGGTATCTCCACAATCTCCACAATCCTTTTGCCAATCCTCTCTGTGGACTTTATCTGAAATACACTAGGTAAAAGTATTAGTCCAAGAGACAATGTATGTTGTCATGAATTATCAAAACCGCCAAGGGAGCATGTTGTTCTTTCAATCTCCCCCTTTTTGGTAATTGATGACAACATACAATCAAAGCTTCAAATAAAGATATGGATGGATATAATGAAGACTTTGAGAGACACATGACTTAGATTTGCTCCCCCTGAATGTGTGCAATCCCTTTAAAGGATAGTTGCTTTGGAATGCATGGACACACAAGTAGTAGAAGGGATATAAAAAGTCATGTGTATCTTGGCTATATGCATCAAATATATATGAATGAGATGTATCCTTGTTCAAGACTTCACTCCTGCAAACAATATGTGCAAGAAGCAAGAGATCATCTTGATCAAAGATATGATGCATATACTTACCTTGAGTTCTTGAGCATTCTTGTAGTAGAAATACACTTGAGAAAACAATGTTAGGAAACACAAGAGTATTCTACCAATCAACAAGGCAATAGAACTCAAAAGCACCAAGATATGGAGAACATATAGAAGATAGTATTTCTTAAGATTGATATGTTTCCAAGATCATTTAGAACTTTCTCCCCTTAGATATGAAACTAGTAGGTCATCCTCTCCCCCTGAATCTTAGCATGCAGATATTGGGATTGGATAGGGTGAGAAAAATCTAAGATGATCACAATTAGAAAGAAATAAATATTGGCAGCTTATGTGAGACTTTTCTCCCCCTACTTTGGTGTTCTCCCCTTGTTTATGTGAGTATAAACATTGATATTCGCTCTCCCCCTTGATCATATCTCCCCCTTTGCATAAGCATGTATCTCCCTTTAGCATGAAGCTTTGTTATTCTCCCCCTTTGGCATTAATTTCCAGAAAGGTCAAACACAGGGATAGATACAGGGATCATTGACTGAGAAGGGATCCTTGAGAACAAGGGTCAATGAATGTAGGTTTCATAGAAATGAAAACTGAGGGAATCATGGAAAATAATTTCTCTCCCTTTGGTTGATCTGAGCTTCTCCTCCTTTGAGTTAGGGATCCTTGAACAAAGGATTTCTCCCCCTAAGTTTTTTTTAATAATAAGAAGGGATCATCGAAGTAACAAAATCATCATTTGTAAGATCACAGAAGAAACATAGATTTGCAACTGCGAATACAAATAAGAAAAGAAAATGAATCGGTGACTCCGAGACAGATAAATCGGTGGTACCGAAATTTTATGGTGCAGCTCATCTGCTAATTCGGTAGAATCGAGATATATGTATCGGCGGCTCCGAGGCTAAAACAGAAACTTGGCAATGGGATTTTGAAATCGAGATTTCCCAAACTTTGCCAATAACACAGAGGTTAAAGGAAATTTTCAAAGGAAATCAAAAGATTTTACAAAAGGGATATCAACTAGAGAAGATTTGAGTGGTTCCAAGAAATCTTGCAAAATAATGAATGAACCATCCAAAATACTTAACTAGATGATGGGCGGTGACTAGGTCACCTATATTAGAGTATATTGACTTAGGAGCCAAGCAAGAATACTTGATCATAGGTCATACTCAACGTTAAGCTCAAAATGGGGTTACCATTTTTCGATTAAGCATTTTAATGTCTTCATATTACTTGAGTTGCTTTAGCTCATGACTTGGAGTAAAGCCTTTTCAAGGATATGAGTACATACCTTTGAGTGATGTTGATGACGTGACTTGTAGGTGAACTTGTTGAGGATGCTCGAGGTTGATGAAGATCATCTTGAGTTGGGAGCAATCCTTCTCGTTTTAGTACACATGTCACCTACATAGGTTAGTCATGCAAGGAAGAACAATAGATATATCCATTTGACATGATACCAATTGAGATTTAGCAAATATGATCATATCAAGTATATGTCAAGGATATGGTTGAGTTGTCTTCTTCCTTCCATCATCAAGAGGGATTGTGGATACTTGGTCAAGACAAGATTGCTTATGATTGGAGTTGATGGCAATCTTGTGGAATGAAATTCTTCCAAGTACCTACAAAAGGTTAGATGCAATACAAGGGAGCATAGAATTCCATGGCATAAGATAACGAGTTAAGGGTATCATGGAAATGTCAAGAAAGCTCATGCCCTTGCATGCAAACGAGTGAGTCTAGCTCAAGTTTGAAGCATCAATGATGTTCAACTCACTCCTCAAATAACAAAATGTTTTCTCATCAAGTGGCTTAGTAAAGATATCGGCCAATTGCTTGTTAGTGCGAACATGCTTAAGATCAATATCCCCTTTGGCAACATGGTCACGAATAAAATGATGTCTAACTTGAATATGTTTAGTTCGAGAATGTTGCATAGGATTATGACCAATTTTAATAGCACTTTCATTGTCACAAAGTAATGGAACATTTCTAACATGGATTCCATAATCCTTAAGCGTTTGTGTCATACATAGTAATTGTGCACAACAAGATCCTGCAGCAATATACTCAGCTTCGGTAGTAGATATAGATACCGAGTTTTGTTTCTTGGAGGACCAAGACACAAGAGGTCTGCCCAAAAATTGACAAGTACCCGAGGTGGATTTTCTATCAACCTTGTCACCGGCATAGTCCGAATCGGAATAGCCAACAAGGTTAAAGGAAGATCCCTTGGGATACCAAATGCCAAAGTTTGGTGTTTGTATCAAATATCTCACAATACCTTTCACGGCCAAAAGATGACACTCTTTAGGTGCAGCTTGATATCTAGCACACATGCAAACACTAAGCATAATATCGGGACGAGAGGCACATAGATATAGCAATGAACCAATCATAGATTGATAAACTTTTTGATCAACCGGTTCATCCTCCTTGGTAATATCAACATGTCCACTAGTAGGCATAGGAGTTTTCATACCTTTGCACTCTTGCATGTTGAACTTCTTGATCAAGTCCTTGGTATACTTAGTTTGAGAGATGAAAGTTCCTTCTTTCGTTTGCTTGATTTGCAAACCGAGAAAGAATTTCAGCTCACACATCATGGACATCTCATACTTCTCGGACATCAACCCTCCAAATCTTTCACTAAATTGTGGGTTAGTAGATCCAAAGATAATATAATCCACATAGATTTGGCACACAAATAATTCACCATTAACTCTCTTAGTGAATAAGGTTGCGTCAATTTTACCAATTTCAAAACCCTTTTCAATGAGAAACTTCGTTAAGCATTTGTACCAAGCACGAGGGGCTTGCTTAAGACCATAAAGAGCTTTATGAAGCTTGTATACGTGATTAGGTTTCTTAGGATTCACAAATCCAGGTGGTTTCTTAACATAGACTTCTTCTTCAATCTCACCATTTAAAAAGGCACTTTTAATGTCCATTTGATAAAGCGTGATATCATGGTGATTATCATAAGCAAGAAGAATGCGAATAGCTTCAAGTCTAGGGACAGGGGCGTAGGTCTCACCGTAGTCCACACCTTCAACTTGCGTATATCCTTGGGCTACGAGACGAGCCTTGTTCCGTACAACTTGACCGTCTTCGTCTTGCTTGTTCCGAAATACCCATTTTGTTCCGATGATGTTTTGCTCATCCTTGGGCTTTTCAACGAGTGTCCACACTTCGTTCCTCTCAAAGTTGTGAAGCTCTTCATGCATCGCATTCACCCAATCCGCGTCTTCTAGAGCTTGTTCTACCTTCAAGTGCTCAATGCTAGAGATGAAAGAATAATGCTCACAAAAGTTAGCTAGGCGAGTTTTCAAACGAGTGATTCTCCCTGTTTGTATATCACCAAAGATTTGGTTTAGGGGATGGTTCTTGGTCACTTGTGCTCGAACTCGGGTCAGCTTCCGATTGTTGGATGGTGGAGCTTCTTCTTCATCATCATCTCCTTCATCTTCGTTGTTGTTGAAGGTGTCGTTTCCTTGAGGTGGTGGTGAAGGAGGTTGTGGTGGATCTTCATGATGCACTTCCTCCTCTTCATCATCTTGTCGTGTACCGCTTGTGGATGCCTCCATGTCATGTTGTGGTTCACCTTGACGTGAAGTAGGGGCTTCCACTTGAGTTGATGAAGTACTTTCCTTCACCTCCATGGGACGAATCTTGCCGATGGACAAGTCTTGGATAGCTTCCGAAGGGTCCTTATCACCTACATCATTTGGCAATTGTTCGACTTGCGAACCATTAGATTCATCAAACTTCACATCTATCGTCTCTTCAACTTTTCGAGTGAAGTTGTTGTAGACACGGTAAGTGTGAGAGTTCGATCCATAACCGAGTAGGAATCCTTCATGAGATTTAGGAGCAAATTTAGTACGACGATGCTTATTAAGAATGTAGCACTTTGAGCCGAATACCTGAAAGTATCCAACTTGGGGTTTGTTACCGGTGAATAGCTCATATGCCGTTTTACCGAGAAGCTTGTGCAAGTAAAGTCGGTTTGTGGCATGACATGCTGTTTCCACGGCTTCTGCCCAAAAGTGTCTTGGCGTCTTGTATTCGTCAAGCATCGTTCTTGCCATCTCAATAAGCGTCCGGTTCTTCCTCTCAACAACTCCATTTTGTTGAGGCGTGTACGTAGCCGAGAACTCATGTGAGACACCTTCTTCGTCAAGAAAGGTATCCACATGGGTGTTCTTGAACTCCGATCTGTTATCGCTCCGAACCTTCTTGATCTTCACTTCAAACTGATTTTGCGCTTTGTGAGCGAAGTTCTTGAAGATCTTTTCAACCTGCGACTTATCATCAAGAAAGAATACCCACGTAAATCTGGAAAAATCATCAACTATAACTAGACCATAGGAATTTCCACCGAGACTCTTATAAGCATTGGGACCAAAAAGATCCATGTGAAGTAACTCGAGTGGTCTCCTAGTAGTCATGATATTCTTAACGGGATGACTTCCACCTACTTGCTTTCCAGTTTGACAAGCACTACAAAGTCTATCTTTGTCAAAGATAACATCTTTAACACCAAGTATATGATCACCTTTGATAAGCTTGTCTAGATTACGCATGCCAACATGTCCTAGTCTTCTATGCCAAAGCCAACCTTTAGAAGATTTTGAAATAAGACAAGTACGAGGTTTGGATCTCTTAGTGAAATCAACAATGTATAGATCACCTCTACGGAAACCGGTAAAGACCATTTTATGATTATCTTGACGAAACACTTGGCAATCTACTTTCGTGAATAGCACATTGAAACCAAAGTCGGCCAGTCTAGATAAGGAAAGAAGATTGTAGCCAAGAGATTCAACAAGCATAACATTTTGAATAGAGCTATCATGGGATATGGCCACCTTACCAAGACCAAGTACCTTACCCTTGGAGTTGTCTCCAAATGTTACGTACCTTCGCGGTCCATGGTTTGGTGTGATCTCTTCAAACATTTCTCTATCTCCGGTCATATGATCGGTACATCCGCTATCGAGAATCCACTCTTTTCCTCCGGACATGTAATCCTTGAAGTTTGCCATTAGACTTAGATTCTTCATGATCTTCTCATACTCGATGTCGAATAGCTCATCTTCATCATAGTAGCCATGTTCCACATTGTCATCATCAAGTGGGAAATCCTCGTCACAAAGTACAACAGATTCGTTAGGATTGTGATCATGACAATGTTCAAACTTGTGAATGCAAATGGCTTCTACAATGATGTTGTTGATAGTTGTGACATCTCCTTTAGCACACATGAGGTCTCTAAGCTCAATTAGACAATCATCAAACTTGGGATCACTAGGCGTCATTTTGTGGAAGGCAATAGTTTTATGAAGAATTTCATCAAGATTACTCAATGAATAACTTGGATATCGTTTCTCCAAGTCATTCCATAAAGTATAAGCACATTCAAAATTCTTTATTTGATTAAGCACATTTCTAGGTAATGCTCTAACAATGAGATTAACAGTTCTAAGATTGCATAGCATATCAATTTCCTCTTCGTGTGTGGGATGTAAAGGATCAATGGGAGGTACATATGGGCTCTTGACATATTTGCTCAAATGAAATTCATTAAACAGCTCCAGCATCAAAGTTTTCCATTGACTATAGTACTCTCCATCAAGAATGGGCACTCTACAACTCAAACTCCCTATACTAGACACATCCATCTTCCTTCTCGGTGATTAAACCGAAGCAATGGAGACCAAAGCTCTGATACCAATTGAGGGATCACTAGAAGAGTGTCTAGAGGGGGGGGGGTGAATAGACTACTAGCAGGAATTTAAAACCTAACCTTTTCCCAAGTTAATTGGTTGGCAGATTTTAACAGTTTTAGCAAGTCTAGCAAGTCTAACAGCCCTACACATGCATGTCAACAAATATGGCAGCGGAAAGTAAAGACATTGCACATGAAGTAAAGAGTAGAGATAGGAAGATCAAACGCAATTGGAGACGCAAAGATTTTTCCCGTGGTTCCGATAGGTGGTGCTATCGTACGTCCACGTTTATGGAGTCTTCAACCCACGGAGGGTAACGGTCGCGAGAGTCCACGAAGGGCTCCACCCATAAGGGTCCACGAAGTAGCAACCTTGACTATTCCATAACGGCTTCCATCCTCGAAGGACTAGCCTCACTATGGGTATATCTTCACGAAGTAGGCGATCTCCTTGCCCGTACAAACTTCTTGGTTCAACTCCACAACACGAAGTAGGAGGCTCCCAAGCGACACCTAACCAATCTAGGAGGCACCACCCTCCAAAAGGTAATAGGCTCGGCTATGTTGATGAACTCCTTGCTCTTGTGCTTCAAGATGATAGACTCCTCAACACACAATCACTCTCTCACAGATTTGGCTTGGTGGAAGAGATGGGATTGGTGGAAAGCAATATGGGGAGGCTAGAAATCAAGATCCATATGGTTGGAGTGGATGATCTTGACCTCAACACAAGGGTAGGTGGCTCTCTCTCAGAAAACTGGATGGGGCAAGTATGGAATAGTTCTGAGTGCTTCTCTTTCGAGTAGGTGGTGGTGAAGGGGTATATATAGGCATCCCCAAAAATCCAACCGTTACACACAAAATGACCAACTCGGTGACACCGATGTGTTAATCTCGGTGGTACCGAAGTGACCAAAAGGTGGCAACTTTTGAATCTCGGTGAGACCGATATAGGAAACTCGGTTGCACCGATAAGGTGACCAACGGTCAGATTGCCCATTCTCGGTGACGCCGATCCAACAATCTCGGTGGGACCGATATTGTGAATTTGCGTAACAGAAAGTTGGCAACCTAAACTCGGTGGCACCGAAGCAGAATCGGTTGCACCGAAAGGCTAGGGTTTGCCTTAGGTCTGTCTGAGTATGGGAATCGGTGGCACCGAGTGGAAAGTGTTGGTTGCACCGATTTTGGATATTTGACTTTGGACAGACTTTTGTGGGAGAGCTTGTGGGTGTTTTTGGTGACGATCACTTGTGCACGTATGAGCATTTTGTTCACCAACAGTACCTTACCCCCTTTTAATAGTATTGGCTTTCCTATGGACTCAAAGTGATTTCTCACAAAGTAAAATGTAGAGTCCGCTTGCTTGAAGCTTTGTCAATCCATTTCCTTGCATCTTGGGGTATCTCCACAATCTCCACAATCCTTTTGCCAATCCTCTCTGTGGACTTTATCTGAAATACACTAGGTAAAAGTATTAGTCTAAGAGACAATGTATGTTGTCATGAATTAACAAAACCACCAAGGGAGAATGTTGTGCTTTCAATGGGGGAAGCAACATCAATATTTTGTATTACGACACCTTCCGGCGGATGAACCTCCCTGAAAGCAAATTGCAAACTTCAACCACGGTTTTTCACGGTATCGTTCCTGGGAAGTCAGCATACCCAATCGGGCAGATTAAGCTTGACGTTGCTTCCAGTGAAGAGTTTAACTTCAGATGCGAGCCCTTAACTTTTGAAGTGGTTAAGATAAAGAGCCCTTACCACGCTCTCTTTGGCCGGCCGGCTTATGCTCGTTTCATGGCCTGGCCCTGCTATGTTTATCTCAAGCTCAAGATGCCGTGTCCAAATGGCCCTATAACTGTAGGAGGCAACAAGAAAATAGCTCGAGAATGTGAGGAAGGTGATGCAGCTTACGCTGAATCAGCCTGCGCGGCTGAAGAGTTGAAATTCTATACGACCAACGTTGATCCTGCTGATATGAGCCCCATTAAGAAGCCCACTACTGAGTCTGAATCATCGCTCAATTTCAAGCCAGCTTAAGATACAAAGCAAATTGACTTCATGCCAGGCGACTCATCTCAGCAGTTCACTATTGGGACTGGCTTGGATCCCTAATAGGAAAGCGCGCTCATCGAGTTCATCCGTGAGAATCGGGACATCTTTGCATGGAAACCCTCTGACATGCCTGGAGTACCAAGAGAACTCTCTGAGCACCACCTTAATGTGGATCTAAAGATGAAACTAGTACGCCAATACCTCCGTCGTTTTAACTAGGAGAGACGCAAAGCTATTGGAGAAGAGGTAGCCCGGTGTTGGAGATATGCCCTAGAGGCAATCATGTATGATGATATTTCCTATGTCTTTATGAATAAAGATAGTCCTTGGACATTATCAATGATGTGTATTAACAAGTACGTGACTTGTTTGTGAGACTATGCATTGTATGATGACTGTCCTAAATGGTCCCTAGTCGAAAGGGCTGGGTGGACGCGCAGCCGGTTAGACTAGCATATGACACGGTGGATGGTCCGGTCTCACTGACCATGTAGCATTGGATTCTAGCCGGATAACATGGACTCAGAAAGATCTGGTCGCATTTGACGTAGTCGGATCCGAATCGAGATAAGGTCTGAGTTAAACAGACCCGACTATGAGACGCAACGATAGGTCATCTGTGAGTCTCTAGTACAACATTCGTTCTATGTCCTAAGACCTGAGCTGACGCATGTACTCGGGATGGTGATAGACCTGCTTTGGGCCGACCAAACGCTACGCCGTAACTGGGTGGTTATAAAGGTGGGTTTCGGGCTTGTCCTGACCCATGCTGCGAGACATGGTTGAGCAAGATGGGATTTGCCCCTCCGATCAGGAGAGATATACTCTGGGCCCCTCGGGTGATCCAACCTGGATAAGCATGGCCATGTGATGAGGATTATGAGATAATCCGAAGTGTTGGTCGGATTCACCGGAACAAGAAAGAGGTCGTGCTGCAACAAGCATGACCATGTCGCATTGAGCACGACAACATACATCGTGTGGCAAAGGGAACAGAAGTGTGATGTACTGGTTCGCCTAACCAGCTTCATCGGACACTTGGAGACGACACACTTTGCTAGAGGCCGCTACCGACTAGTCGAGTCGGATGTGATCTGACTCGCGACCAGTGAATGAGAACCTAAGGGATCGCGCGCTTAAGGGAAGTTACACGTGGGCTTTAGGATCCGTGCGAGGCCCAATAGTTGAGCCCGCGCCGGATGCCTATATATAGTGGAGGTGCAGCACACCCATCTGGTTGATCGCTTCGGCGCCGTCATTAGGGCTCTGCATGTGTTGGCTAGCCACCTCCACTCGCCGCCGAATGGTGTGATCATACCTAACAGTTCGCCGCACGGTGTTCCTCCTGCACGCGTGGATACCATTAGAGGCGGTGCACTTGTGCCGCTCCGGCGAACCTGTACGTGGGATCCGGCGACCGGTAGTTCGAGGGAGATCGGACTGGCTGTTCGAGGGAGATCAGACGAGGAGGAGACGGACCTCGCGGACGCGTTGCCCCAACTCTACTTCCGCTGCACGGCACTGCGCGTCTAGTGGTAACGATCTGTGATCCATCTCCGTAGCATGTTCTTGGTTGTTCTGCGCGTAGGAAAATTTTAATTTGCATGCGATGCACCTACGGTAGAACCCAACACCCGGCTCTTAGCTACTGGGTTTATGGTTGAAGTTTTTCACCCCGAGTGGTTGGCTAACCCGGTGCTCGTTCTGAAAAAGAATGGTACTTGGCACATGTGTGTTGATTACACAGATCTTAAGAAAAGCCTGTCCTAAGGATCCTTTTGCTCTCCCACGCATCGATCAGATCATTGATTCTACAGCTGGTTGTGAGCGATTATGCTTTGTGGATGCATACTCTGGTTATCATCAGATCAAGATGGCCACTGAGGATCAGGAGAAGATGGCTTTCATAACTCCCTTCAGTGCCTTCTGCTATGTCTCTATGCCTTTTGGGCTTAAGAGTGCGGGGGTACTTATCAGCGCTGTGTTCATAACTGCCTCCACCCACAGATTGGACGCAACGTTCATGCTTATGTTGATGATATCGTGGTAAAGTCTCAGAAGAAAGAGACGCTCTTGGATGACCTCAAGGAGACGTTTGACAATCTTCGAGTGTACCAGATGAAGCTCAACCCGGCCAAATGTGTTTTTGGCGTTCCTGCATGCAAGCTACTGGGATTTCTGGTTTTCGAGCGAGGTATCGAAGCCAATTCAGATAAAATCAAGGCAGTGACTTCGCTAGCTAAGCCGGCCAATGTGAATCAAGTTCAGCGCATGGCTGGTCGCATTGCGGCGTTAAGCCGGTTTATAAGCCGCCTGGGGGAGAAAGCAATCCCTCTTTATCAATTGTTGAGGAAGACAGACGATTTTTTATGGACTAACGCAGCTAAAGCCTTCAAGGCACTTAAGAGACAGCTGGCTGAGCCGCCCATCCTAGCCGCCCCAATTGACAAAGAGCCTATGCTCATGTACATTGCAGCCAATTTAAAGGCAGTAAGCGTCGCAGTTATCGTCGAACGGAAGGAGGCAAGAAAATAATATCCGGTGCAGTGACAGGTTTATTTTGTCAGTGAAGTCTTGACTTTGTCCAAGCAACGATATCCGCATTGGCAGAAGTTGGTTTTCGGCATCTTTATGGCAAGCCAGAAGTTAAAACACTACTTCCAGGAACATCCAATCACTGTGGTCAGTTCAGCACCCCTTGGCGATATTATACAAAATCGAGAAGCCACTGGTCGGATTGCTAAGTGGGCAATTGAACTGGGTCCTCACCAGGTGAAATACATGCCTGGTACATCCATCAAATCCCAAGCACTTGTGGATTTCATCAATAATTGGACTGAATTACAAATCCCAGAGGATAGGCCAGATAACACGTATTGGACTATACACTTTGATGGATCCAGACAATTGGAAGGCTCAGGGGCTGGAGTTATTTTGTCTTCCCCACGAGGTGACAAATTCTGTTATGTTTTACGGCTCATGTTTCCTTGTACTAACAATGCAGCTGAATACGAGGCCCTCCTGCACGGGCTCAGAGTGGCTAAGGAAATGAATCTTAGACGAGCCAGGTGTTTGGGCGACTCAGATTTGGTGGCTCAACAAGTCTCAGGGACTTGGGATTTGAAGAACCCCTTGATGGCGGCTTATCGACAGGAAGTCACCAATGTGGCGGGATTTTTCCAGGGCTACCAAGTTGACCACGTTGATCGCCGGCTCAACGAGGCGGCATACGCTTTGTCACGGATCCGCTCTCAGCGAAAGCCGGTCCCTCCTAATGTGTTTTTGGATGTCCTTCACAACCCTTCGGTTAAATTGCCATCTGAGGAGGACTTAGCTATTCCCGACCCAGAGGCACACCTGGTGGTGGCTCTCCATGCTATACCTGACCAGACAATACCATATTTGGCTTATCTGACTCGAGGCTAGCTCCTAGCTAAGGAAATCATGGCTCGACAGATAATTCGGCGGTCCAAGACCATGACTGTCGTCAATGGAGAGTTACATCGACGAAGCATGTAACAGCCCAAGTGCATTCCCTTGCCACCTTTGTAATATTTCCATGTGTGAACCTTCAATGTATGCCATCATGTGGTTTGAGTAATAATAATTTGCTTCATGATATTTTGCATCATGGCATCATAATCATCATTTCATAAGTTGCATCATGCTTTGCTTATCATGTTTGTGTAGTGGGATGTGAGTGTGTGTGATTGTGGTATTGGTGTGCAAAACTATGGTGTGAAAGCCTCTCCTCAATTCTCAAAACCTTGCCACTTCTTCTTATTTTTTTTAAAAGCAACATGTGGTGATTTAACTTGCCCTATTCCATTTAACAAAATGTTGCACTTCTTCTAAATATTCTGATTAGAATTATTAAGCTCTCAATCATGTTTGAAGATGTTTGCCTTTTGGTCCTTGCAAAAACAGATTCATATGCTAATTATAAGTGAATTATTTTATTTGTTCTAAAAATGCCCAACCCATTTTTATAAAATAGTGCTGATTTTTATGAGTGCAAAAGTATTTTATTTTCTCTCAACTCTCTTTCAAACTCCCTGGCTTATTTTAGTTTGTGGCTGTTTTATTTAAAAGGAAAAACCCCTTTATTTTCTTCGGGTGTGAGAGAGAGCGCAGCCCTGGGCCTCCTTGCGTCCTCGTGGCCCAACTGAAGCAACGCCATCAAGCCCACAGCCAGAGCACGCGCGCTTTCCAGCGTGGCAAGCGCTTGGCCCACCTGCCAGCGACGGAGAGCGCGGCGTCGTCCTCCCGGTCCCCTCCACGCTCTCTCTCAGTGAGAGGTGCCGCGGCGGCAGTGCGTGGCCACGGCGGCAGCCAGCCGGGCGAGCCCCCCTATAAGACCCCCTCGGCGTCCGAGCCCTTCTAGGGTTTCCCTCTCCCACTCCTCGCCGCCGCCAGGTGAGACATGCCCCCAGATCCATTTCCCCCTCTTACCCGAGCGAGTCAGAGAGCGAGTCGTCGTCGCCGGCATGCCCTCCGGCGAGCTCCGCGAAGGTGCGCGTGTCTGGAAGCTCCGCCAGGTCGTCTTCTTCCTCGACGTCCACTACGTGCCCGCGGGACGCCAAGACGACGCCGTGCCAAGCCTTCTTCCTCTCCGGCCAGAGTTCCTCTGCCGGCTAAATTCGCGGCAGCCCCGCGTCGCCGAGCCAGTTTGTCGACGCCGAGCCCCCTAGGTGAGCTGACGAGCCTCCCCGACAGCTTTTCCTTCTCATTTGGCGCATAGGGCCGTCTTCTCCTTCGGGTCCGAGAGCTCCTCCGCCAGACCTCGCGTCAGCGAGTGCACCGGTCCCACGTGTGTATTTTGCGCGTGTCTGGGGAGGTCGTGCTGCCTTGTAGAATCATTTCCGGCCACGGTTCCACCTGCGCGTCGCCGGAGCACCATAGAGCCGCTGCCCTCTCCTCGGGTCGTGGTGAGCCGAAGCCAGCGTGTGCGCAAGCGCCGCGAGGGCGCCGTAGAGCCTCGCCTTGCTAGGAGTCGAGCCACCGCTAGTATCCGCTCCCCGGCTGTTGTTGGCCTGCGCCGAGATTGCCGGAGTCATCGTTGTCGAGTCGCCGGCTTCTCTGTCGCAGCAGAGGTGAGCCAGGGGGGCTGTGAATGTATTTGTCATGCAAGCCCCCCTCCTTCAGTGAGTAGTCGAGCAGTAGCGTAGTGGTTTCGAGCCAAGGCAGAGACCAGGAGGTCTCGGGTTCGATCCCCCCCGAGCCCCATTTTAGTTTCTTGTGAATTATTCCGTGTGTGTATGACATTGGGTCCAGGGCCCACTTGTCATCCCCTGAGGCTCTTGGTGCCTATGCCATGTAGGCCTCTGGTTTCTTTTTTTATAATTTATTTATTTTGTTTGTATTTTATTTCTGTGAAGAATCTGTGATATTTCCTTTTAAGGAAATATTCCATTTTGGGGTATTTCCAAATCTGTCAGTGCTTATTTGGGACATGCCAAATCTGGCATGTACTATGTTATATGTGTATAGGCAGATTTTCGAATGGGATTTGTGGGAGTTTTGTCCATAGGACCATAGGCTTATGATATATGATTTTGGGGTAGAAAAATGCAGTGAATCCATTGGTGGCATTAGATTTATCTTTTGAGCAAGTTTGTGAAAATGTTATTTGGTGATAATATGTCATTTGTCATTTTCACATGATTTAATTCTTGCATCATATGATAAACTTGTCAACATGAAAAATGTTCATTGATGTGTGTGCTAGCCCCTTGTATTTTTGCATGCCATGATAGATCATGATATGGGTGGATTTCTTGCTGTCAACATGTCACCAAATATATTGCTTCACATGCTCAATTATTTCTAAGTGTTGAAATCTGTTATTTTGTTGCCATGTTGTCTTGATGATTCCCATGAATCCATTGCTCCTTAGAGGTTGGCACAATGTTGTGAATTGATGAGCATGTTGTCCTCTGTGAGTTTGTGCCAAGTGCTTGTAGGTAGAGCCACTGCATTTCATTCAAGCTTGCTGTCAACATGTCATCCTGTTAATATTATGCCCTGCTTGCCTCTTGTGAATTTGTCTAAGTCTGTGAATCTGCCATTCTCAATATGCCATGTTGTGGGGATGATAGCCATTGATATATGAATATTTGGATGTTGCCATAATGTAGTTGAAGTACATGTTGTCCTATATCACCCTGTTAGTTTTCATGCCATGAAAGTCCCTGTAGCATATGTAAAAGTTGCTGTCAAAATGCCATCATGTTAACTCAGATTTGTAAAACTGGTAATTTTCACGAAGTCCCTAAAAACTGATTCAGCATGCCATCTTGTGAGCTCATTTCCATTGAACCATGCTTCCTTTCATGTTTCTGTAGATAGATGAAATGTTGAGCATGCTGTATACTTCATGTGCATGCCTTGGTTGTGATTTGAAACTTGCTGTAGCTCTGGGTATGTGTGTTATAAGATGACATGTTGCTATTTGTGGACAGATTGTGTGTTGGATTGTTTTGTGACTTGTGGGAGTTATACCCAATGGTTTTGCATGATCTTTATGTCTATCCTTGCTAGATTTTCATTCCCAATCTAGTGGCATCCTTGGAATACCAAGGAATAGCCCATGACCTTCTTCATCTTTGTTTTTGTCTCCGTTAATGTTCGTACCTTGCCGTGAGTGTTCAATGAGTTCCGTTACTCCGTTTGCGACGTTGTTCATATGCATTTTCATTGTTTTTACGACGAGCATTCATTTTTACCATGTACATGCATGTTCAAATAACTAATCTTGAGGTTCTATCCAGAATACTAAAGGACTTAATAATTGCATGAGAAACATGACTAGCTTAGGGTTGCCATGTTAAATACTTCTAATTGGTCATGCATCATCTTTGGTTGTGCATTGCACTTTGTTTGTATGTTTATTTGGTGTTGTTTCTCTTTGGGTAGACCCATGTGTCGAGCCTTTGTACGAGGATCCCGACGAGAGCAACCACGAAGACCCAGCTCTTTATCCCTCTGAAGACCCAACAGGCAAGATGATCATACCCGGATCCCGACACTATTTTTGCTATGCTAGATGTCTTGCTTCTACCTTATGTTTCGTTGCCTACCACTTAAATTGTCAGCCTCCTAAATTGCCATGAAATCCTCTAACCCCTCCACTTCCTAGCAAAACATTGATTGGCTACGTTACCACTACTCAGCCCTTCTCTTATAGCGTTGCTAGTTGTAGGTGCAAGCTATTTCCATGTGCCAACATGGATTTCTGAGTTATCACAATATAATTGCTATTTAATTTAATGCACATATATACATGGTGATGGTGGAAGGCTTGGCCTTTTGACCGGTGTTTTGTTCCACTTTTGCCGCACTAGTTCCGAGTATCGGTGTTATGTTCCATATGTTGCGCTCCTAACATGCTCGGGGTTGTTATGGGGACCCCCTTGACGATTCGTTTTAGAATGAAACTTGTCTAGCAAGACCCAACATTGGTACTACATTTGCTAAACAACTTAATAAAAGTGCATAGGGCATAGCTACCCCGTGGACAGTTAATCAACTCCCGGGCCAGTGCTCCTCATGAGTGTTTGTCCAAACTAGAGCATCGTGCGGGGCCAACCCGGGGCAACTCGGGAGATTTCTATCAGGCCACCGTACGCTTCGCTTATCCGTCGTGTCCTGAGAATGAGATACGCGGCTCCTATCGGGTTCGTCGACACATCGGGCGGTCTTGCTGGACTTGTTTTACCTTTCTCGAATATCTTGCACGAGGAATTCCAAGGATACTTTGGGCTATCTCGAGGTTGAGGCTCTCCAACGGAATTTCCTAGGAGATCACGACATTCGTGGTCGAGGTTATTCCCGCGGCGTGTGGTTAGTTTGTGATGGATTTGTTGGAGCACCCCTGCAGGGTTAAATCTTTTCGAGAAGCCGTGCCCGCGGTTATGTGGCAACTTGGAAATTTGTTTAACAGCCGGTTATAGCAAACTTGAAGTAAACTCAAATAAAATACACCAACTGTGTGCGTAACCATGACTGTCTCTGCTCGTGAACATGAACCGAGAGGGAACACGGTGGGGTTATGTTTGACGTAAGTAGGTGTTCAGGATCACTTAGTGATCAATCTAGTTCACGTCCGTCATGCGTAGGCCACCATATTTAAATTCTTGTTCTCGTAAGTTTCCTACCAAATTCATGCTTAGTGCTTGCTCTAGCCTCACCACTTAACCATTCCTCACCTATTTGCTTACATAGTCTCGGTACCCGGGTTATGAGATTGCCGAGTCCCTGTGGCTCACAGATTACTACAACATTACAGGTACAGGTACTGATGAGTTCGTGCCAGATGATGTTTCTCAGCTCCAGTGGGAGTACGATGAAGAACGTAGGCGTATGTACGTGATGTATTCAGATGAGTAGGGGAGCTTCGTGGTTGTGTTCCTGGGCTAGCAAGACAGTTTCATTGCTTTCTTTTATCATTTGATTTCGTCCGTAGTCGGACTCTGTCTTCTGGATGAATGTATGAATAATTGTGTTGATTTGTAAGTTAGCTTGTGGCGAGTGTAAGCCAACTCATATACTCATCTCTTCATTACATGTATGCAATGATTTCTATACTTGCGAAACGACTAGATGCGCTTCTATCCCCGTTGAGGCCCTCACGCCTTAATAGGGATAGGACCACATCTTGGGCGTTGCAAGTTGGTAATCAGAGCCATACCGACCATAGGAGCCCCTTGCTTGATCGAGCTTGGCCGAGTCGAGTCTAGTGAAAAACTATTTTGAGTCTAGTTATATCGGAGAGTAGGATTCTTTTACTCCTCTTCTATACTCTGGTGAGGAATTAAGACTTAGCAATTTTAATTCTACCCTCTTCTCGCTCAAATTTTTTTTAGGATCACGTGGGTATTTTGGAGCCTCTATGATACCGATGTGACCGGAATTCTGTTCTTGGTGCCTCCCGTACGTATGGATTGGACCCGGGGAGTTGAGCTCCAAGGGATTCTTGACACATCGCTATCCTTTAGTTTCCTTAGTATCTCAGGACGCTGATGTTCGAAGTTGCTTCAATACTATTTGTGGTGCGAAGAGCGTGGCGGCACCCAATACTGGGGAGCGGTATCACATGTACTGCCATCTTTAGTATCATTGTGATGATGAGGGTCTGAGGTAGATGAGTTTCCAAGACCTCTGGTTGTGTGTTGACGGATGTGATACACTGGAGAGTAGTGTTACTGCTAGGAGTTGAGTGATGGATAAAAACTCCGTGTATCCGTGGACCCGATTGTATAACCAAGATTTTGGAAGTTCCTAGGTGGGATTTCCAGTAGTTTTCTAGGATCATCTTCCGACAGATGTATGCTGGCTATACATTTGTTCCGAGCAAACCCTTATCTCAATACTTGTTGTGTTATTTCAAGTGGCTTCATGATCTAATGATAATATCATGATCCTGCAGAAGGCGTTCTTACTAATTTCAGTTTGAATGCAATTGATGATATTTCGTGCCTTCAAGCCATTTGATTCAGCTTATTGCAATCATCTTGTCAATGGTGTGCTGATATTCTTATCCATCTTCGGGATGGCTCTGGCAACTCGTGGGAACCCAGGTCATGAGGGGGAGCTGTCTGATCCTCCACCACCCCCACCACTACCTCCACTTCCGGAGGCATGGCAGGCAGTGATGGCCGCAACCAGTGCTAACACCCAGATGTTGCTCAGTTTGTTGCAAGGTTTTAAGAATCAGGGATTGCAAGGTCATCAAGGGAATTTCAATAATCAGCCGCACTTTGCAACTCTGAACCAGTTCCTCGCAAATCAATCCAAGTCCTTCACTTGCTGTGATCAACCTCTTGATGCGGACGATTGGCTCCGTGACATGAAAAAGAATTTTGAGTTCAGCAATGTCAGGCCTGAGGACTATGTCAAGTTTGCGACCTTCCAGCTAAAGGGTCAGGCAGCAGATTGGTGGCAGCAGTACAAGGATTCCAGAGGTGGTCGTGTAGTCACTTGGGATCATTTCTGCCGTGACTTCAGAGCTCATCATATCCCGACGAGATTTGTCCAGGGTATGTGTGAGAAGTTCAGGAATCTGAAGCAGGGGACTATGTCTGTCTATCAGTACAACTCTGAGTTTCAGAATCTGGCCCGCTATGCTAAGCAAGATGTTCATGATGAGAAGTCCAAGATTTATAAGTTCAGAGGTGGCCTCAGAGAAGATCTTCAGCTCGCTTTCGTCCTTCACGAGCCTCCTGTGTTTTATCAGTTCTATAACTTGGCTCTAAAGTTCGAGGTAGTTCAGCTCAAGCTTGAGAATTCCAATAAGCGGTTCACAGACTCCAACCCTTCTTCGTCCAGCTCTCAGATTGTTCCTAAGAAGTAGAAGTATTGGGTTCCTCCTCCACCTCCGTTTCGTCCTCCTCAGCAGTAAAAGAAGCACGATGGTCATGGACCTTCCCACCCACCCAACCCAGGTTTTCAGCAGAGGCCTCACGCTCCCATGTAAGCAAATGCTCCTCCACCAGGCAACTTCCATCCGCTCTCAGAGGTTACGTTTCACAAGTGTGGTCAGAAGGGCCACTACTCCAACAAGTGCACCAACCAGCGGCGTCTTCCGCCTCCTCCTCCTATCAGGCCCCCAGGCAGTGCTATGGTGAAGCACAATCCCTAGTCAGCAAGAGTTAACATGGTTAATGCAGCTGAAGCAGAGGATTCTTCTCAAGTGATAATGGGTAATCTCTTGGTTAATCCGATTCATGCAAAAGTTTTGTTTGACACTGGTGCATCGCATTGTTTCATGTCAAAGCCATTTTTCGTCAAGCATGATTTTCCTTCAGCATCATTGAATAGACAATTGGGTATTTTTTCTCCGGGGTCAACTATGAGAACCAATTCGGTGGTTTCGGATGTCTCTATCAAGATGGGCAATTATTCCTTCCTGGCTTCTCCTTATGTTCTCGACAATTCGGATATTGATCTAATTCTTGTCATGAATTTTCTGGCGATGAACAAGGCTTATATTGATTGTCAAGCCAAAGAAGTCAAATTGACTCATCCTTCTGAAGATGTGATCATTTTTGCTGCCTGCGATGACATGATTCGTCTCTTTTCTGTCAATGAGAAGGGTGAGATTTCTGCCATTTCCCAAATCCCAGTCGTTTCTGAGTATGAAGATGTATTTCCAGAAGAATTGCCAGGAATGCCTCCTCACCGGCCAGTGGAGTTTGTGATTGAACTCGAGCCTGGAACTGAACCGGTGTGCAAGCGTCCTTATAAGTTTGGCCCCAAAGAGCTGAAAGCATTGAAGAAGCAGCTAGATGAACAAGAGCGTCTGGGTTTGATCAGACCAAGTTCTTCACCTTGGGGTTGTGGTGTTCTTTTTGTCAAGAAGAAGGATGGCACGGAACGACTATGTGTGGATTACCGTCCATTGAATAAGAAGACAATCAGGAACAAGTATCCACTTCACAACATCAATGAGTTGTTTGAGAAATTGAAAGGTGCCAAGGCTTTCTCGAAGTTACATCTCCGTATGGACTATCATCAAATCCGTATTTGTGAAGAAGATATTCCAAAGACTGCTTTCAGGATGAGTTTTGGCTCTTATGAGTACACCGTCATGTCCTTTGGTCTCGCAAATGCTCCTCCAACTTTCTCCAGAATGATGAACTTCATCTTCTCTCCCTTCAAGAATGAGTTCATCTTGGTATATTTGGATGACATTCTAGTCTTGACTGAAACCGAAGAAGAGCATGCAGAGCATCTCTGACTTGTGCTTGACAAGTTAAGTGAGCATCGGTTCTATGCTAAGTTCTCCAAGTGTGAGTTTTGGCTCAATGAAGTGGTGTACCTTGGGCATGTCATCTCTGCCGAGGGCATCAAGGTGCATCCTGAGAAAGTTGAGGCCATCGTGAAGTGGGAGCCTCCTCAGAATGTCAAGCAGCTTCGGAGCTTCCTCGGGCTTGCAAGCTACTATAGAAGATTCGTGGAGAACTTCTCAAAAATTGCTAAGCCTTTGTCTAATCTCCTCCAGAAGAGTGTCAAATATGTGTGGACTCCTGAGTGTGATGTGGCATTCAATACACTCAAGGAAAAGCTGACTTCAGCTCCAGTTCTCACTCCTCCAGATGAATCCAAACCTTTCCAAGTGTTCTATGATGCTTCCCTCCAAGGTCTTTGTGGTGTTCTCATGCAAGATAAGAAGGTTGTAGCTTATACCTCACGTCAGCTGAAGCCTAGCGAGAAGAACTACCCCACTCATGATCTTGAGTTGGCGGCAGTTGTTCATGCTGTGAAGACATGGAGACATCTATTGTTGGGAAGACCAGTTGAGGTGTTCACTAACCACAAGATCCTGAAGTACATTTTCACTCAACCGAATCTCAATCTTCGACAGACACGTTGGGTGGAAATGATCGAGGAGTACAATCCTAGAATTGAGTATACTCCGGGTAAAGCAAATGTCATTGCAGACGCGCTGAGCAGAAAGACGTACTACAACAGTCTCATCCTCAAGCCTCTCGAGCCCGAGCTTTGTGAAGCTTTCCGCAAGCTCAATATCCAAGTTGTTTCTCAAGGATTTCTTGCAAACCTTCAAGTCTCTCCGACTTTGGAAGATCAGATTCACCAAGCTCAGCTTCTTGATGCTATAGTGAAGAAAGTGAAGAAGGTGTGGCCAAGAGCATTCAGAAGTATAAGTGCTTCTGTGTTGATGACAAAGATACCTTGTTCTTTGAGGACCGTCTGGTGGTTCCAAAAGGTGAACTCAGGAAAGTTATCATGGATGAAGCACATAATTCCCTCCTCTCCATTCATCCAGGAAGTTCCAAAATGTATCAGGTCCTCAAGCAAACCTTCTGGTGGACTCGTATGAAACGTGAGATTGCTCAGTTTGTGAACGAGTGTGATGTTGTTGCAGAGTGAAGGCAGAACATCAACGTCCAACAGGTGTCCTTCAGCCTTTGCCTATCCCAGAGTGAAAATTCGATCATGTTGAGATGGATTTCGTCACTAGGTTTCCTAAGTCCAAGAGAGGGAATGATGCCATCTTCGTGGTCATCGACAAGCTCACCAAAGTTGCCCACTTCCTTCCGGTCAAAGAATCTATCTCGACAGCTCAGTTGGCAGAGTTGTACACATCAAGGATAGTTTCTTTGCATGGTATTCCTCAGCTCATATCTTCAGATCGTGGAAGCATCTTCACTTCCAAGTTTTTGGATTCCTTCCAAACTGCAATGGGTACCAAGATCCGTTTCAGTACAACTTTCCATCCTCAGACTAGTGGTCAAGTTGAGAGAGTCAATCAAATCCTTGAAGATATGCTCAGAGATTGTGTGATTTCTTTTGGCATGAAGTGAGAAGACTACCTCCCGTTTGCTGAGTTTTCGTACAACAACAGTTTCCAAGCAAGTTCCGCCAAGGCTCCTTTCGAGATTCTCTATGGCACGAAATGCCGCACCCCTCTCAATTGGTCTGAAACCAGTGAGCGTCAAATCCTTGGTAATGATATGATCACTAAAGCAGAAGAAATGTGTCGTGTCACTCGTGAAAATCTCAAAGCAGCTCAATCCCGTCAGAAGAGCTATTATGATAGCAAGCATCATGACATGACCTTTCAGATCGATGATTTTGCCTATCTACGAGTGTCTCCCATGAAGGGCACTCAACGCTTTGGCATCAAAGGAAAGCTTGCTCCACGCTTTGTGGGTCCTTTCAAGATTGTGGGAAAGAGGGGAGACCTTGCCTACCAACTCGAGCTTCCTTCAAATTTCTCAAATGTGCATGATGTGTTTCACGTCTCTCAGCTTTGGAAGTGTTTCAAGACTCCCGAGCGCACCGTTGATCTCCAAGACATTGATCTCCATGCAGACCTATCCTATCATGAGCATCCAGTTGCTATCCTTGAAGAGACTGAGCGTAAGACTCGCAACAAGTCAATCAAGTTTCTTAAGGTGAAGTGTTCACATCACTCCGACAAATAAGCCTCTTGGGAACGAGAGGACCTTCTCCGTTCCGAATATCCCGAATTCTTCCATTCTTAGATCTCGGGATGAGATCCTCTTGTAGTGGGGGAGAGTTGTAATAGCCCAAGTGCATCCCCGTGCCACCTTTGTAATATTTCCATCTGTGAACCTTCAATGTATGCCATCATGTGGTTTGAGTAATAATAATTTGCTTCATGACATTTTGCATCATGGCATCATAATCATCATTTCATAAGTTGCATCATGCTTTGCTTGTCATGTTTGTGTAGTGGGATGTGAGTGTGTGTGATTGTGGTGTTGGTGTGCAAAACTATGGTGTGAAAGCCTCTCCTCAATTCTCAAAATCTTTCCACTTCTTCTTATTTTTAAAAAAGCAACATGTGGTGATTTAATTTGCCCTATTCCATTTAACAAAATGGTGCACTTCTTCTAAATATTCTGATTAGAATTATTAATAAGCTCTCAATCATGTTTGAAAATGTTTGCCTTTTGGTCCTTGCAAAAACAGATTCATATGCTAATTATAAGTGAATTATTTTATTTGTTCTAAAAATGCCCAACCCATTTTTATAAAATAGTGTTGATTTTTATGAGTGCAAAAGTATTTTCTTTTCTCTCAACTCTCTTCCAAACTCCCTGGCTTATTTTAGTTTGTGATTGTTTTATTTAAAAGGAAAAACCCCTTTATTTTCTTCGGGTGTGAGAGAGAACGCAACCCTGGGCCTCCTTGCGTCCTCACGGCCCAACCGAAGCAACGCCAGCGAGCCCACACCCAGAGTGCGCGTGCTTTCCAGCGTGGCGAGCGCTTGGCCCACCTGCCAGTGACGGAGAGCACGGCGTCGTCCTCCCGGTCCCCTCCACGCTCTCTCTCAGCGAGAGGTGATGCGGCGGCAGTGCATGGCCACGGTGGCAGCCAGCCGGGCGATCCCCCCTATAAGACCCCCCTCGGTGTCCGAGCCCTTCTAGGGTTTCCCTCTCCCACTCCTCGCCGCCGCCAGGTGAGACGTGCCCCCAGATCCGTTTCCCCCTCTTACCCGAGCGAGTCAGAGAGCGAGTCGTCGTCACCGGTGTGCCCTCTGGCGAGCTCCGCGGAGGTGCGCGTGTTTGGAAGCACCGCTAGGTCGTCTTCTTCCTCGACGTCCACTACGTGCCCGCGGGATGCCAAGACGACGCCGTGCCAAGCCTTCTTCCTCTCCGGCCAGAGATCCTCCGCTGGCTAAATTCGCGACAGCCATGCGTCCCCGAGCCAGTTCGTCGATGCCGAGCCCCCCTAGGTGAGCCGACGAGCCTCCTCGACAGCTTTTCCCTCTCATTTGGCGCATAGGGCCGTCTTCTCCTTCGAGTCCGAGAGCTCCTCCATCGGACCTCGCGTCTGCGAGTGCACCGGTACCCCTGTGTCTTTTGCGTGTGTATGGTGAGGTCGTGCCGCCTAGCAGAATCGTTTCCAGCCAGTGGTTCCACCCGCGGGTCGCCGGAGCACCGTAGAGCCGCCGCCCTCTCCTCGGGTCGCGGTGAGCCAAAGCCAGCGTGTGCGCAAGCGCCGCCCGGGCGCCGTAGAGCCTCGCCAAGCTAGGAGTCGAGGCGACGCTAGTATCCACTCCCCCGCTGTTGCTTGCCTGTGCCGGGATCGCCTGAGTCATCATCGTCGAGTCGCCGGCTTCTCTGTCGCAGCAGAGGTGAGCCAGGGGGGCTGTGACTGTATTTGCCGCGCAAGCCCCCTCCTTCAGTCAGTAGTCGAGCAACAGCGTAGTGGTTTCGAGCCAAGGCAGAGACCAGGAGGTCTCGGGTTCGATCCCCCCCGAGCCCCATTTTAGTTTCCTGTGAATTATTTCGTGTGTGTATGACAGTGGGTCCAGGGCCCACTTGTCACCCCCTGAGGCCCCTGGTGCCTATGCCATGTGGGCCTCTGGTTTCTTTTTATTTATTTATTTATTTTGTTTGTATTTTATTTATGTGAATAATCTGTGCTATTTCCTTTTAAGGAAATATTCCATTTTGGGGTATTTCCAAATCTGTCAGTGCTTATTTGGGACATGCCAAATCTGGCATGTACTATGTTATATGTGTAGAGGCAGATTTTCGAATGGGATTTGTGGGAGTTTTGTCCATAGGACCATAGGCATATGATATATGATTTTGGGGTAGAAAAATGCAGTGAATCCATTGGTGGTATTAGATTTATATTTTGAGCAAGTTTGTGAAAATGTTATTTGGTGATAATATGTCCTTTTGTCATTTTCACATGATTTAATTCTTGCATCATATGATAAACTTGTCAACATGAAAAATGTTCATTGATGTGTGTGCTAGCCCCTGGTATTTTTGCATGCCATGATGGATCATGATATGGGTGGATTTCTTGCTGTCAACATGTCACCAAATATATTGCTTCACATGCTCAATTATTTCTAAGTGTTGAAATTGGTTATTTTGTTGCCATGTTGTCTTGATGATTCCCATGAATCCATTGCTCCTTAGAGCTTAGCACAATGTTGTGAATTGATGAGCATGTTGTCCTCTGTGAGTTTGTGCCAAGCTTGTAGGTAGAGCCATTGCATTTTATTCAAGCTTGCTATCAACATGTCATCTTGTTAATATTATGCCCTGCTTGCCTCTTGTGAATTTGTCTAAGTCTGTGAATCTGCCATTCTCAATATGCCATGTTGTGGGGACGATAGCCATTGATATTTGCATATTTGGATGTTGCCATAATGTCGTTGAAGTACATGTTGTCCTATATCACCCTGTTAATTTTCATGCCATGAAAGTCCCTGTAGCATATGTAAAAGTTGCTGTCAAAATGCCATCATGTTAACTTAGATTTGTAAAACTGGTAATTTTCACGAAGTCCCTAAAAACTGATTCAACATGCCATCTTGTGAGCTCATTTGCCATTGAACCATGCTTCCTTTCATGTTTCTGTAGATAGATGAAATGTTGAGCATGCTGTATACTTCATGTCCATGCCTTGGTTGTGATTTAAAACTTGCTATAGCTCTGGGTATGTGTGTTACAAGATGACATGTTGCTGTTTGTGGATAGATTGTGTGTTGGATTGTTTTGTGACTTGTGGGAGTTATACCCAATGGTTTTGCATGATATTTAGGTCTATCCTTGCTAGATTTTCATTCCCAATCCAGTGGCATTCTTGGAATACCAAGGAATAGCCCATGACCTTCTTCATCTTTGTTTTTGTCTCCGTTGACGTTCGTATCTTGCCGTGAGTGTTCCGTGAGTTCCTTTATTCCGTTTGCGACGTTCTTCATATGCATTTGCATCGTTTTTACGAGGAGCATTATTTTTTGCCATGTACATGCATGTTCAAATAACTAATCTTGAGGTTCTGTCCAGAATACTAAAGGACTTAATAATTGCATGAGAAACATGACTAGCTTAGGGTTGCCATGTTAAATACTTCAAATTGGTCATGCATCATCTTTGGTTGTGCATTGCACTTTGTTTGTATGTTTATTTGGTGCTATTTCTCTTTGGGTAGACCTGTGTGTCGATCCTGCGTATGAGGATCCTGATGAGAACAACTATGAAGAGCCATCTCTTTATCCCTCTGAAGACCCAACATGCAAGATGATCATACCCGGATCCCGACACTATTTTTGCTATGCTAGATGTCTCGCTTCTACGTTATGCTTCGTTGCCTACCACTTAAATTGTCAGCCTCCTAAATTGCCATGAAAGCCTCTAACCCCTCCACTTCCAAGCAAAACATTGATTGGCTACGTTACCGCTGCTCAGCCCTTCTCTTATAGCGTTGCTAGTTGCAGGTGCAAGCTATTTCCATGTGCCAACATGGATTTCTGAGTTATCACAATATAATTGCTAGTTAATTAATGCACATATTTACTTGGTGATGGTGGAAGGCTTGGCCTTTTGCCTGGTGTTTTGTTCCACTTTTGCTGCACTAGTTCCGAGTACCGGTGTTATGTTCCATATTTTGCGCTCCTAACATGCTTGGGGTTGTTATGGGGACCCCTTAACCATTCGTTTTAGAATAAAACTTGTCTGGCAAGACCCAACATTGGTACTACATTTGCTAAACAACTTAATAAAAATTCATAGGGCATAGCTATCCCGTGGATAATTAATCAACCCTCGGGCCAGTGCTCCTCATGAGTGTTGGTCCAAACTAGAGCACCGTGCAGGGCCAATCCGGGGCAACACGGGAGATTTCTATCAGGCCACCGTACGGTTCGCTTATCCTTCGTGTCCTGACAACGAGATACGCAACTCCTATCGGGTTCGTCGACACGTCGGGCGGTCTTGCTGGACTTGTTTTACCTTTCTCGAATGTCTTGCGCGAGGAATTCCGAGGATACTTTGGGCTATCTTGAGGTTGTGGCTTTCCAACGGAATTTCCTAGGAGATCACGAGATTCGTGGCCGAGGTTATTCCCACAGCGTGTGGTTAGTTTGTGATGGATGAGTTGGAGCACCCCTACAGGGTTAAATCTTTTCGAGAAGCCGTGCCCGCGGTTATGTGGCAACTTGGAAATTTGTTGAACACCCGATTATAGCAGACTTGAAGTAAACTGAAATAAAATACACCAACTGTGTACGTAACCGTGACTGTCTCTACTCGTGAATATGAACCGAGAGGGATCACGGTGGGGTTATGTTTGACGTAAGTAGGTGTTCAGGATCACTTAGTGATCAATCTAGTTCACGTCCGTCATGCGTAGGCCACCATATTTAAATTCTTGTTCTCGTAAGTTTGCTACCAAATTCATGCTTAGTGCTTGCTGCAACCTCACCACTTAACCATTCCTCACCTATTGGCTTACATAGTCTCAGTACCTGGGTTATGAGATTGCCGAGTCCCTGTGGCTCACAGATTACTACAACAATACATGTAGAGGTACTGACGAGTTCGTGCCAGATGATGTTTCTCAGCTCCAGTGGGTGTACGATGAAGAACGTAGGCGTATGTACGCGACGTATCCGGATGAGTAGGGGAGCTTCGTGGTTGTGTTCCTGGGCTAGCAAGACAGTTTCATTGCTTTCTTTTATCGTTTGATTTCGTCTGTAGTCGGACCCTGTCTTCTGGATGAATGTATGAATAATTGTGTGGATTTGTAAGTTAGCTTGTAGCGAGTGTAAGCCAACTCATATACTCATCTCTTCATTAAATGTATGCAATGATTTATGTACTTGCGAAACGACTAGATGCGCTTCTATCCCCGTCGAGGCCCTCATGCCTTAATAGTGATAAGACCATATCTTGGGCGTTACAAAGCAGCACCGGTGGTTTTCAGTGCTGTGTTTCTCCTAGGGAAGGCCAAGAGATTCTCAATGAAATCTATGCTAGAGATTGTGGACATCACGCCGGCTCGCGGTCCCTGGTAGCGAAAGCTTTTCGACATGGGTTTTATTGGTTGACGGCTCATGCAGATGCAGAGGACATTGTGCGCAAGTGCGATGGATGTCAAAAGTTCGCTCGACAAGCTCGTGTGCTGGCTCAAGAATTGCGCATGATCCCAATTACTTGGCCGTTTGCAGTCTGGGCTCGACATGGTCGGCCTGTTCAAGCCGTCTTCTGACAAGAAAACCCACCTGTTGGTGGCGGTTGATAAATTCACCAAGTGGGTCGAGGCAGAACCTGTCAGCAATTGTGACGCGGCGACATCAGTCAAATTTTTGAAGAAGTTGATCTTCCATTTTTGCTATCCCCATAGCATTATTACTGATAACGGTACTAATTTATCCAAAGGCGCTATGGAGCAGTTTTGTCAGCGTGAGCCTATCCGGCTCGACTTGGCAGCAGTCGCACATCCAAAATCCAATGGACAAGCTGAACGGGCTAATCAAGAGATTCTCAGAGGGATCAAACCCCGGCTTCTGGTTCCGCTCCAGCGCACTCCAGGCTGTTGGGTTGAAGAACTCCCCGCAGTACTCTGGAGTATTCACACAACTCCAAATAGATCCACTGGATATACACCGTTCTTCCTGGTTTATGGAGCTGAGGCGGTATTACCAAGCGATATTCGCCATGATTCTCCTCGAGTTACTGCTTACGTTGAGGCAGACAATGAGCAAGCACATCAAGATTCCTTGGATGCCTTGGAAGAAGAACGTGACTTAGCAGCAGCCAAATCTGCTAGATATCAGCAAGATCTACATCGCTATCACAGCCGTAGAGTCTGAAGCCATACTTTTCAAGAAGGTGACTTAGTTCTCCGTCTGATTCAAGATCAAACATGAATGCATAAACTTTCGCCACCTTGGGAAGGTCCTTTCGTCATTAGCAGGAACCTCAATAATGGTTCATATTACCTGATAGATTTACGAGAAGGATCATATACCTCTGAAGAGGAAACAACCCGCCCTTGGAACATAGCTCACCTTCGGCCTTATTATACTTAGAGCCACCGGCTCCTTCCCCTTTTGTACCCCCTCAATTTCTGTACATACTTCTCTATGTTCAACTATAATAAAGCCGTCACCCCCGAAACTCGAGGTCTCTGTCTTTTCAGCCTAGCAAATTGAGCATGAGTCTTTATCTTTTGAACATAAGTCACTCAAGGGCTTCCAACTCAACGAGTCAGCCTTTAATATCCCTCTTGACTAGGCTATAAGCTGCTAAAAATGGTTAAACCTGCCTATTTGCTCGATGCGACTCCGAACAGGTGACCCCGTGTACTCTTGACAAGTCAATCCATCTGGCCCTGAACTTATCAATGTTAAAACACCGGCATGAGTCACGTGAGAGCCGGCATACAGAGAGCTAGGATAAACCATGTGTTATCACACCCGCTTCATTGAAGCAAGACTTGAGCCTCAAAAGCCAGTCTCTTTCCCGAGTCTCACTGAGCCGGCTTATTAACAGTCCTTTATATTGTTGCAATATTTTTTATTACCTCGTAACTTTTCAGATACAATATTGTTCCTATTTACGGGCTCATAAGTGGGCGCCCGGGTTACAAACTGCAGTCATATCATGACCAGTTCAAACATATATATATCTTCTGCACACAATTATTGTGGCATGATTCAATTTGGCCAGCTTATATTGACCCGCTCATACTGATTCAATCAATGGCTCATTGAGCAAAACAACAGAGATATTCAAAGACAAGTAAAGAGAAGCACACTCATATTTCAGCAACTGATTGGAAGTTCAAAGTTTCATGGCAGCTTAGCCACACCAAAACAAATGCAAACGTGCACTATGGCACGACAGAGCTTTGCAAAGTTTTAAACCACCACCTATTACAGGCTCACATCAGGAGCCACAAAATATTCAAAAAATTTCCCCTCACAACTGGTGGCTAGTCATTTTGGCGGCTAGTAGTAACTCGCCTTCAATGCTCTTCTGTGCCTGCTGCCTCAGGATCCTCCTCCGTCGGCTCATCTTCATCATCACCCTGTTGATCCTTCTGTACCCATCGGATTGATCTCAAAGATTCAAAATTTGAAGATTCCGCAACTAAATCCGAGGCGTCAACATCAGGGGCAAAGGTGTTCTTACGTCGGGGCGGCACTAGCTCAAAAGGTTCATCCTTTGGTGCATTAACGCGCTCATTTTCCTTGGAATACGCAGGATGATAGCGAGACAAGTCAACTTCATCAGCTAGGAGAGTAGCCAATGGCCGAGTCTCCCTCATTAACTTGGCAAAATCATCATGTGTGAATTCTGAGCCGTCCAATTTATACTCAGGGAATCCATATTTTAAAGCCGCCAGACCAATCTCGGGCAAGTATGCTTTAGCACGAGCAAGAGCCATGTTAGCTCCAGCCCGAGCCGCCGACTTGCGGAATTCAGTGACCCACTGAGGCACGATGGATAGTTGTTTCAGCATGTCTTTGATGCTCCTTGGCGGATATTTCAAATTCTTCACTATCATGATGGAAAAGACAGATCCCGTGAATAATTGCTCCACATAAGTGAATATGGCCTTCAAATTGATAATGGGCCCCTTCACCAGGCTATCATCCTTTCGACCTGCATACAAAAACAAGTAAGGCAATGAGCCACCATATCAGCATAACCCGGTAATTCAAAATAGAAGAGATATAAGTACATACCAAAGATGGCAGTTAGCATCTCGTTTATGTGCTTCACGAGTGTGAGATGATTTTCTTTTAAGGTACCAAGTTTCCCCTCAGCTTTTTCAGCACGCTTTAGAAGGGCGGCTTTTTCTTCTTCAAAATTTTTCTTGGCCTGTTCAAGATGATCATTGGCTTGACGAGCAGAGTCCTCAAGACGGGTCGCCAAAAGTTCCGCCTCATTCTTCAGTTTCATCTCCTCTTTAAGACGTTTATGCAGTTTTACAGCCACAGATTCAACATCTTCTACAAATCCCTGACAGACATACAAGCATTATCAATGGCTATTTATGCAAAAGCCTCAATCCGCCTTACAAAGTCAAACTTGAATCTTGGGGGCTATGACACTTCAAAGTTATTTTCAAGCTACATAAAGTCCCGTGCAGTTGTAAACAATCCACACGGCACTTGGGGGATAATGTGCCAAATTTTCAAAGCCATGATAATTAAAAGACCCGGCTATTCACAGAAATAAGCCGGCCCTTGGGGGCTACATGATTTCGAGCTTACAAGACAAACGTCTAATTCTTATGAAAGAAGACCCGGCTCAACTCAACGAGATAAGCCGACCCTTGGGGGCTAGATCAGAGATCTGTTTTCAACTCAAGCATAAGTACCGACTCATTATCATCATAATGACTTGGTCCTTGGGGGCTACACATGCTCGAGTATAAATATTTTGAAGAACCAGCTTACCATTTTTCATAATAAGCTGGTCCTTGGGGGCTGAAGATAGTATATAAAGACAAGACAATACATCAGGAATTTTACCTCATATTTCTCCTTAAGAGCATTGACTAAATTGATCTCAACTTCCCGACTCTCAGTCAGCCGGGCCAAGTATTGCTGATAAACATCCTCAGTACCAAGTGCAAATAAATCTGGAAGTTCTAACTTGGCTTTTCCTTTGTCCATGGCCACCGGCTCATCCTTGGCTATAATTTTAGACAAAGAGGTGGAGAGAACAGGATCTTGGAAACTCTCCTTAACAATAAAAACCTCCGGAGCACTCTCGGCAGTCGGCGGAATGGTGTCATCCACATGAGCCGCCGGGTTGGAAGGACGAGTCAGACTTGGTGGTTCCAAAGATGGTTTGGTTGATACGCCTTGGGTCCCCATTGGTGTATCCATAATAACCGGCTCATCTGGTCTAGACATCTCAACATCGGTTACCGGCTAAACCCTAGCCTCCAGATTATTTTCTCCAGAAGGAGCAGCCTCGGTGGCTGTCTCTTATGGTGGGGGGTTCGGGATATCTTGGCCTGCAACACCCGAAGATGACCCGGCGGCACGTTTGGACAAGATAGATTTGGCCCTATAGTTGCCAAAAATCAAGTATTACACCAAGGAAAAAGCAGTCTAAAGGTTAAATACATAAATCGATGCAAGTTCAGAAACTTACCCGCGATTGACGTTAAAAGCGGGAAGCTGTGTTGCCGTTGAGTCGCCCGAAGACGGAGAAGATTCCTGATAAAGTGAGTTTGAAGGGCTAAGTGGTTGTTTAAAGAGACCGACTCTAGGACGAGAGGTGGTTGGACTATGTGGCACCTCGATGTGTGGTTTGCGAGCCGGCGGCGCGTGTGAGAAGCCGGGGTCTAAACCTCCGTGTCTTGCGTTTTGATTGACCGGCGAATTGCGCCTTCTGCAAAATAAAATCGGGAGCTGAGGGAGCGTTTGGATGTGACAATTTAACCTTTCAGACGGTTTGCCTTGGTTTTCTTAGAACAAAAGTTTCTGACGAACTGGAGGAGATTGGAATTACCTCAACATTGCCGGCTTGACTGGATTCCGAGTCATCCTGAGAAGAAGGCGCGTCAGTAAGTTCAATAAACAAACGGCCAAGAGAGTCAAGTTCTACCTCAAATTGCTTCCCCAGGGATGATTCATGAGTCGGGTCATCTTTTTGACCTGATGAAGGAACGGGGATCTGAGGTGTGACCTTCCAGAAGTTAGAGCTTTCCTGCAGCAATATAAAACAGATAGTAAGAATGGCAGGTCAAAATAAAATTGATGAAGGAATAGAATAAACGTGTCAAAAAAGGCCAATACCGGAGGAGGTGGATTTTGCAGATAGAACGGACCCAGACCAGTAACGCTACATTTCTCCTTTGAGTCAGAGAAGAATCTCTTTGTAGCCTTGTTGAGGGAATCATCGGACAAATCTTTACTGGAAAAGCGTTGAGCGTCGGTTGAGTCGCCTGAGTAATCGCACATTAAGCCGTCCCTTGCACTGACGGGTTGGATTCACCACTTTATCCAACAACAGATCAGGTCAATCCCGGTCAGACCGTGCGCAGTTAGAGCTCTCAATTTTGTGCGAAGGGGCATTAGCAGGTCCCTCTCTCTGCATTACCACTGAGTCCTTCCAGTCTGAAACCCGGCAAAGGATCTTCTCCTGCAGGGGCATGTTGGAAATATGCCCTAGAGGCAATACAAAAATGGTTATTATTATATTTCCTTGTTCATGATAATCGTTTATTATCCATGCTATAATTGTATTGATTGGAAACTCAATTGCATGTGTGGATACATAGACAACACCGTGTCCCTAGTATGCCTCTAGTAGACTAGCTTGTTGATCAAAGATGGTCAAGGTTTCCTGGCCATAGACATGAGATGTCATTTGATAACGGGATCACATCATTAGGAGAATGATGTGATGGACAAGACCCAAACTATGAATGTAGCATATGATCGTGTCAGTTTATTGCTATTGTTTTCTGCATGTCAAGTATCTGTTCCTATGACCATGAGATCATGCAACTCACTGACACCAGAGGAATAACTTGTGTGTATCAAACGTCACAACGTAACTGGGTGACTATAAAGATGCTCTATAGGTATCTCCGAAGGTGTCTGTTGAGCTGGCATGGATCGAGACTGGGATTTGTTACTCCGTATGAGGGAGAGGTATCTCAGGGCCCACTCGGTAATACAACATCACAATAAGCCTTGCAAGCAATGTGACTAAAGAGTTAGCCACGGGATCTTGTATTACGGAACGAGTAAAGAGACTTGCCGGTAATGAGATTGAACTAGGTATAGAGATACCGACGATCGAATCTTGGGCAAGTAACATACCGAAAAACAAAGGGAACATCATACGGGATTAACTGAATCCTTGACATAGAGGTTCAACCGATAAAGATCTTTGTAGAATATGTAGGAGCCAATATGGACATCCAGGTCCCTCTATTGGTTATTGACCATAGAGGTGTCTCGGTCATGTCTACATAGTTCTCGAACCCACAGGGTCTGCACACTTAACGTTCGGTGACGTTTCGGTAGTATTGAGTTATGTATGGTGGTGACTGAAGGTTGTTCGGAGTCCCGGATGAGATCCCGGACGTCACGAGGAGCTCTGGAATGGTCCGGAGGTAAATATTGATATATAGGAAGTCCCGTTTTGGCCTCCGGAAAAGTTTTGGGTATTTCCGGTAGTGTACCGGGAGTGCCGGAGGGCCATCGGGAGGGGCCACCCACGCCGGGAGGCCACATGGGCCCGAGGGGGGGGTGCACCAGCCCTTAGTGGGCTGGGAAAACCAGCCCCACAAGGCCCATGCGGCTGGGAGGTGGGAAAAAGGAAAAAGGCAAAAAAGGGGGAAGGTTTTCCAAGTAGGATTGGAATCCTACTTGGAGTAGGATTGGAGGTGGACTCCTCCACCTCCTCTCCACTTCGGCCGAACCCAAGGGGGAGCCCTAGGGCGGCTACCTCCTCCCCCTCCCTCCTATATATACTAGAGGAATAGATCCCCAAATCACAAGTCCACGTGCTAGTTCTCTATTCCCTAGTTCCTCCACTAAATAGTTTCGACGGTGCTTAGGCGAAGCCCTGTCGGAATAGTTCCACCACCACTGCCGCCGCGCCATCGCACTGCCGGAGAACTCATCTACCTCTCCGCTCCCTCTTGCTGGATCAAGAAGGCGGAGATCGTCATCGAGCTGTACGTGTGCTGAACGCGGAGGTGCCGTCCGTTCGGTACTTGATCGTGATTGGATCGCGGGATGACTAGCGATTTGGATCGCGAAGATGTTCGACTACATCAACCGCGTTTCTTATTGCTTCTTGCTTAGCAATCTACAAGGGTATGTAGATCCACTCTCCCTCTCGTAGATGCTCATCACCATGGATAGATCTTGCGTGTGCATAGGAAATTTTTTGTTTCCCATGCAACGTTCCCCAACAGTGGTATCAGAGCCAGGTCTATGTGTAGATGAGGTCACGAGTAGAACACAAAGGAGTTTGTGGGCGTTGATATTCAGATTTCTTCCTCCCTTGGTCTTTTCTTGATTCGGCGGTATTGTGGGATGAAGCGGCCCGGACCAACCTTACTCGTACGCTTATGAGAGACCGGTTCCATCAACTGACATGTAACTTCGTTGCATAAAGATGGCTGGCGGGTGTCTGTCTCTCCTACTTTAGTTGGATCGGATTCGACAAAGGCAGTCCTTGAGAAGGTTGAATAGAAATTTGTGTATCACCGTTGTGGTTTATGCGTAGGTAAGAATAGTTCTTGCTAGATACCCGTAGTAGCCACGTAAAACATGCAACAACAGTTAGAGGACGTCTAACTTGTTTTTGCAGGGTATGTTGTGATGTGATATGGCCAATTACATGATGAGATATATGTGATGTATGAGATGATCATGTATTGTATAGAATATCACGACTTGCATGTCGATGAGTACGGCAACCGGCAGGAGCCATAGGGTTGTCATTAATTTATTTTCGCCATTTTTTCTTTACTTTATCGCTATGAGTTAGCAATAGTCATGGAAGCATCAGTTGGCGCGACAACCTCATGGCGACATGTTGATGGAGATCAAGATGATGGAGATCATGGTGTCATGCCGGTGACGATGGAAATCATGCCGGTGCTTTGGAGATGGAGATCAAAAGCACAAGTTCATTGCCATATCATGTCACTTATGATTTGCATGTGATGTTAATCCTTTTATGCATCTTATTTTGCTTAGGACGATGGTAGCATTATAAGGTGATCCCTCACTAAAATTTCAAGATAAAATTGTGTTCTCCCCGAGTGTGCACCGTTGCGAAAGTTCGTCGTTTTGAGACACCACGTGATGATCGGGTGTGATAGACTCTACGTTCGCATACAACGGGTGCAAGCCAGTGTTGCACATGCGGAACACTCGGGTTAAACTTGACGAGCCTAGCATGTACAGACATGGCCTCGGAACACAAGAGACCGAAAGGTCGAACATGAGTCATATAGTAGATACGATCAACATGAAGATGTTCACCAATGAAACCACCTCATCTCACCTGATGATCGGACTTGAGTTGGTGAATTTGGATCATGTGACACTCGAATGACCGGAGGGATGTCAATTTGAGTGGGAGTTTTTTAAGTAATATGACTAACTAAACTCATTATCTTGAACAATAGTCTAAGTTGTCTTTGCAATATTTATGTTGTAGATCAATGGCTCGCGCAGTAGCACCCCTGAATTTTAATGCGTTCCTAGAGAAAGCTAAGTTGAAAGATTATGGAAGTAACTTTGTGGACTGGGCCCGTAATCTAAGGATTATCCTTACGGCTTCCCAAAAGGCTTATGTCCTTGATGCACCGCTTGGTGATCCACCCACTCGAGCAGAGTCTGCAGACGTTGCGAACGCCTGGCAGGCACGTTCTGATGATTACTCAATAGTTCAATGTGCAGTGTTGTATGGCTTAGAACCGGGACTTCAAAGACGTTTTGAACGTCATGGAGCATATGATATGTTCCTGGAGTTGAAGTTTATCTTTCAGAAGAATGCCCGGATCGAGAGGTATGAGACCTCCGATAAGTTCTATGCCTGCAAGATGGAGGAGAACGGGTCTGTCAGTGAACACATACTCAAAATGTCTAGGTATTCCACCCGTCTAGCTGAATTGGGTATGCCCCTTCCGCCAGAGGCGATCACTGACAGAGTTCTTCAATCACTGCCACCTAGCTACAAGAGCTTCGTGTTGAACTATAACATGCACGGGATGAACAAGTCAGTCGCCGAGCTGTTTGCAATGTTGAAAGTCGCCGAGTCTGAGATTCAGAAGGAGCATCAAGTGTTGATGGTCAATAAAACCACTAGTTTCAAGAAGAATGGCAAGGGTAAGAAGGGTAACTCCAAGAAGAGTGGCAAAGCAGTTGCCCCTCCCGTGAAGAAACCCAAGGCTGGACCCAAGCCAGAAACTGAGTGCTTTCATTGCAAAGGAACTGGTCACTGGAAGCGGAACTGCCCCAAGTATCTGGCTGATAAGAAGGCGGCCAACACCAAACAAGGTATATGTGATATACATGTTATTGATGTGTACCTTACAAACTCTCGTTGTAGTGCCTAGGTATTTGATACCTGTTTGGTTGCTCACATTTGCAACTCAAAACAGGAACCGCGGAATAGACGGAGGCTGGCAAAGGACGAAGTGACGATGCGCGTGGGAAATGGTTCCAAGGTTGATGTGATTGCCGTCGGCACGCTCGCTCTTCGATTACCATCGGGATTAGTGATGAACCTGACTAATTGTTATTTAGTGCCTGCGTTAAGCATGAACATTATATCTGGATCTTGTTTATTGCGAGACGGTTACTCATTTAAATCAGAGAATAATGGTTGTTCTATTTATATGAGTAATATCTTTTATGGTTATGCACCCAATGTGAGGGGTTTATTCTTATTGAATCTCGATAGTGATGATACACATGTTCATAACATTGATGCCAAAAGATGTACAGTTGATAATGATAGTACCACTTTCTTGTGGCACTGCCGCTTAGGTCATATTGGTGTAAAACGCATGAAGAAGCTCCATGCTGATGGACTTTTGGAGTCACTTGATTTTTAATTACTTGACACATGTGAACCATGCCTCATGGGAAAGATGACTAAGACCCCGTTCTCTGGAACAATGCAATGGGCAAGTGACTTGTTGGAAATCATACATACTGATGTATGCGGTCCGATGAACATTGAGGCGCGCGGTGGATATCATTATTTTCTCACCTTCACTGATGACTTAAGTAGATATGGGTATATTTACTTAATGAAACACAAGTCTGAAACGTTTGAAAAGTTCAAGCAATTTCGGAGTGAAGTTGAGAATCATCGTAACAAGAAGATTAAATTCCTACAATCTGATCGAGGAGGAGAATATCTGAGTTATGAGTTTGGCAGTCACTTAAGACAATGTGGAACTGGTTCACAATTGACACCGCCTGGAACACCACAGCGTAATGGTGTGTCCGAACGTCGTAATCGAACCTTATTGGATATGGTGCGATCTATGATGTCTCTTGCCGATTTGCCACTATCATTTTGGGGTTATACATTAGAGACAGCTGCATTCACTTTAAATAGGGCACCATCGAAATCCATTGAGACGACGCCATATGAACTGTGGTTTGGAAAGAAGCCAAAGTTGTCGTTGCTTAAAGTTTGGGGATGTGATGCTTATGTCAAAAAGCTTCAGCCTGAAAAGCTGGAACCCAAAGCGGAGAAATGCGTCTTCATAGGATACCCAAAAGAGACAGTTGGGTATACCTTCTATCTCAGATCCGAAGGCAAAGTGTTTGTCGCTAAAAACGGAACATTTCTTGAGAAAGAGTTTCTCTCGAAAGAATTGAGTGGGAGGAAAATAGAACTTGATGAGGTTGTTCAACCTTTACTTCAACCAGAGAGTAGCGCAGCGCAGAAAGATGTTTCTGTAGAGCCTACATCGGTTGAAGAGGAAGTTAATGATGATGATCATGAAGCTTCAGATCAAGTTGCTATCGAACCTCGTAGGTCGACAAGGACTCGTACTGCTCCTGAGTGGTATGGCAACCCTGTCTTAGAGGTCATGTTGTTGGACAACCATGAACCTACGAGCTATGGAGAAGCGATGATGGGCCCGGATTCCAAGAAATGGTTAGAGGCCATGAAATCCGAGATGGGATCCATGTATGAAAACAAAGTATGGGCTTTGGAAGTATTACCTGAAGGGCGAAAGGCCATTCAGAACAAATGGATCTTTAAGAGGAAGACGGACGCGGACGGTAATGTCACCGTCTATAAAGCTCGACTTGTGGCAAAGGTTTTTTCACAAGTTGAAGGAGTTCACTACGATGAGGCCTTCTCACCCGTAGCGATGCTTAAGTCCGTCAGAATCATGTTAGCAATAGCTGCATTTTTCGATTATGAAATTTGGCAGATGGATGTCAAAACAACGTTCCTTAACGGTTTCCTTAAGGAAGAGTTGTATATGATGCAACCAGAAGTTTTGTCGATCCAGAGAATGCTGACAAAGTTTGCAAACTCCAGCGATCCATTTATGCGAAGATGAGTACATCGCTGCCTCGGAGGCGGCGAAGGAAGGTGTCTGGATGAAGGAGTTCATGACAGATCTTGGAGTAGTGCCCAGTGCACTAAACCCAATGACTCTGTTCCGTGACAACACTGGTGCCATTGCTCTGGCCAAGGAACCAAGGTTTCACAAGAGGACCAGACACATAAAGTGACGTTTCAATTCCATCCGCGATTACATCAAGGAGGATGGCATAAATATTTGCAAAGTACACATGGATCTGAATGTCGCATATCCGATGACTAAACCTCTTCCAAGGGCTAAACATGATCAACACCGGAACTATATGGGTGTTAGATTCATTACAATGTAAATCACATAGAGATGTGAGCTAGATTATTGACTCTAGTGCAAGTGGGAGAGTGTTGGAATTATGCCCTAGAGGCAATAATAAAATGGTTATTGTTATATTTCCTTGTTCATTATAATCGTTTATTATCCATGCTATAATTGTATTGCTTGGAAACTCAATTGCATGTGTGGATACATAGACAACACTGTATCCCTAGTATGCCTCTAGTAGACTAGCTTGTTGATGAAAGATGGTCAAGGTTTCCTGGCCATAGACATGAGATGTCATTTGATAACGGGATCACATCATTAGGAGAATGATGTGATGGACAAGACCCAAACTATGAACGTAGCATATGATCGTGTCAGTTTATTGCTATTGTTTTCTACATGTCAAGTATCTGTTCCTATGACCATGAGATCATGCAACTCACTGACACCGGAGGAATACCTTGTGTGTATCAAACGTCACAACGTAACTGGGTGACTATAAAGATGCTCTACAGGTATCTCCGAAGGTGACTGTTGAGCTGGCATGGATCGAGACTGGGATTTGTTACTCCATGTGACAGAGAGGTATCTCAGGGCCCACTCGGTAATACAACATCACAATAAGCCTTGCAAGAAATGTGACTAAAGAGTTAGCCACGGGATCTTGTATTATGGAACGAGTAAAGAGACTTGCCGGTAATGAGATTGAACTAGGTATAGAGATACCGACGATCGAATCTTGGGCAAGTAACATACCGAAGAACAAAGGGAACAACATACAGGATTAACTGAATCCTTCACATAGAGGTTCAACTGATAAAGATCTTTGTAGAATATGTAGGAGCCAATATGGACATCCAGGTCCCTCTATTGGTTATTGACCGTAGAGGTGTCTCGGTCATGTCTACATAGTTCTCGAACCCGCAGGGTCTGCACACTTAACGTTCGGTGATGTTTCGGTAGTATTGAGTTATGTATGGTGGTGACCGAAGGTTGTTCGGAGTCCCGGATGAGAGCCCGGACGTCACGAGGAGCTCCGGAATGGTCCGGAGGTAAATATTGATATATAGGAAGTCCCGTTTTGGCCTCCGGAAAAGTTTCGCGTATTTCCGGTAGTGTACCGGGAGTGCCGGAGGGCCATCGGGAGGGGCCACCCACGCCGGGAGGCCACATGGGCATGAGGGGGGTGCACCAGCCCTTAGTGGGATGGGCAAACCAGCCCCACAAGGCCCATGTGGCTGGGAGGTGGGAAAAAGGAAAAAGGCAAAAAAGGGGGGAAGGTTTTCCAAGTAGGATTGGAATCCTACTTGATGTAGGATTGGAGGTGGACTCCTCCACCTCCTCTCCATTTCGGCCGAACCCAAGGGGGAGCCCTAGGGCGGCTGCTTCCTCCCCCTCCCTCCTATATATACTAGAGGAATAGATCCCCAAATCACAAGTCCACGTGATAGTTCTCTATTCCCTAGTTCCTCCACTAAATAGTTTCGACGATGCTTAGGCGAAGCCCTGCCGGAATAGTTCCACCACCACTGCCGCCGTGCTGTCGTGCTGCCGGAGAACTCATCTACCTCTCCGCTCCCTCTTGCTGGATCAAGAAGGCGGAGATCGTCATCGAGCTGTACGTGTGCTAAACGCGGAGGTGCCGTCCGTTCGGTACTAGATCGTGATTGGATCGCGGGACAACTAGCGATTTGGATCGCGAAGACGTTCGACTACATCAACCGCGTTTCTTAATGCTCCCCGCTTAGCGATCTACAAGGGTATGTAGATCCACTCTCCCTCTCGTAGATGCTCATCACCATGGATAGATCTTGCGTGTGCGTAGGAAATTTTTTGTTTCCCATGCAATGTTCCCCAACAGGGCAATGTTTATGCAGTAAAACCAAGTCTTATTCCATCATTTTGGTTGACTCGCCAATTTTGATTCAGGAAAGGGGCTATTCTTCCTCTTTTGAATAGAAATTCCACCAAGTTCCACACTGGCGCTGTTCTTGGTTTCAGTTTGGCGGTTAAGATAGAAACATTCCTTATAAAGGGTCACAAACGGCTTGATCTGGAGATATACTTCACAGAATACTTGGAATTGACACATATTGGTCATAGAATTAGGGCCAATATCCTGAGGCCTGAGGTTGAAGAAATGTAGAAGGTCCCTAAAGAATTTTGAGCCGGGGGTCGAAAGCCTCTACGTAAATGATCAGAAAAAATAACAACTTCTCCTTGTTGAGGCTGCGGATAAGGTTCTTCTTCAGGAGCTCGCCATCCCACCGCCTTCCGAGCCGGCAGGAGACCTTGGCTCACAAGGTTATCCAAAGTAAGCCTGGACTCTTGGGACCTGACCCAGTTACAGACTTTGGTGTTCTTAGGAGCCATGGCGTATTATGGAGCAGCTACAAGGGTGATAGAGAAAATAAGCCGGTGTACATTATAAGTCGCCAGTTACGATTACTACTCACAAGTACGGGACAAATTAAGTGCAGAGCAGTTCGTACAGTCAAGAAACAAATAATTCCTATTTTATAAGCCGGTAAAATGAGTAGGAAGACGTTTTAAGCTGGCAAAATCAAGCAAGGGACTTCAAAGGCAGGTCACTTTCGCAACGACTTAGCAGAATATTCTTCACCTACAAATAGGTTTTTACGGAAACAATAAGATGGGTGGATCTAATATATGTGCAAAAATAGAAGAGAAATATGCCCAAGTATGCGGAGGAACCGAAACTAAAGTGCATGCAAGATTTCATCGGGGGGTTATTCCAGATATATTTTGCGAGAAATACAAAGCGGAGGACAAGCTAGGACAATATCTGCTAATGGTCTATGAAACATATGGATCTACAGCAGACATTTCAGATGAACGGGACGAACAAAGTATGAACACCGAGAAGAACCGAACCCTAATGGGGGGAGAGGAACTGACCAGATCTCTGCGGGAAGTAGATGAGGGTGATTACGTCTTTTCCAGCGACTGCAGGCGATCTCCGGTGTTGATGGCGATGTAGTTCAACGATCCAGTGCGGGTTTTTTGAACTCCGGAGAGTTCGAGTGGCGTTTGGAGGCGCGAGGAGGAAGAAGAAGTAAAAAATGAAAGGAGGGGTCCAGAAGCCTATTTATAAGGAGGTGAAAACTGAAACGACACCGTGAAGGGCGGAACGGTCGCGGTAAATTTGTGGCTGAGATTGCGCCTGGATTTTCGTGCCAGTCCGGATTTGGTGCTCGTTTCAAAAAAGATTCGCTATGATGGTTTTGGACGACAACGGTCAGCAAGATGACGTCGTGAAGGTGTCGGTTGAAAAAAATACTAAGTCTTAGCAAGAGGAAGATGACCCGGCATAATATAGACCTGGATGAAAGCTTCAGCAGGTAAAGAGCAAAGAATTGCCAGATCATAAGGTGATCTTAGATTCGAGTTTCCAACATTCTCAGGATGGAGTTTAGCATGGATAAATCCAAACTAAACTGGGGGCTAATGTTGGGGATATACCCCATGGGTATAACTCGCCCGAATTATAACCCGGATTCTATTAAGGCGGCCCACAAAGAAGATGCCCACAAGAGGTACAAGGCCCAGTGGGCGGCTCATCTCGTTGGGCCGACTCGATGATGTCGCCTGAGTAACCGTCTTGAACATGAAGACATGAGAAGTTCTCTTTTCTTTGAGGAGCAAGGGAAGGAGGAAATAGATTGGGTCATGGGTTGTGTTACGACCCGGACTCTGTTGTAAACTCTAGGCCTCCACCTGTATATATAAAGGGGAGCCCATGAGTTAGAAAGATCAAGTAAGAAATAAGCAAACCCTCGAGAGCTAGGTTAGCGATTCTGCACCCTTGTAATCGAGATCATCACCAATATACAGAAAGCAGGATGTATGCTATTACCTTCATCGGAGGGGCCGAACCTGGGTAAACTCGTCTCTCGTTCCCGTTCAACCCCTTTGAGTCGCCACCTAGCGGCGATGGCCTCACACTCAAGTTCTCCTATGAGAACATCTGCCGTGACAAAACAACGACAGGAAGGGAAACCTTCCCCCCTTGTGTCGTGTCCTCCTCTGCCCTCCACTTATATATACTAGAGGTTTTCCACCCCTTGAGACACACAACTTTTGAAGTCTCTTCTAGCTCTCTAGTTCTAGTTGATCCTAGTTGATCAATTAGAGCTAGGTCTAGATCCTCTAATCCTCACAATTAGAAGCCTAGTGTGGTTCAAATATCCTCCCTCTAATTCTCCAAAAATGATTAGCTCTGGACGGCAAAGCGCTACCGGATCGTGTAGACCGTACGCTTGCAACCAAGTAGAGAGGTCGTGCTTTCGGTCAAGTTCGAGGGATCGTTCACGGGTGGTTCGTAGGATCGTCCATCTACGGTTCGAGGGACTTCATCTACGATCTACACTAACTCATCTTCTTCCGCTGCTGCTCGGTGTTGGTAACAATCCGATCCCAATCTTTATCTTCATAGTGTTCCTGGTGGATCTTAGGGTGATTTTTTTTGTTTTCTACTATGTTTCCTGTAACACCCAAGATGCGGTCCTATCCTTACTTTGGCTCGAGGGCCTCGATAGGGATAGAAGCGCATCTCGTCGTTTCACAAGAATGGATATAGTTATAAGTACATGTAAAGAGGAGATGAGTATAAGGAATTGGCTTACACTCGCCACAAGCTAAATCATGATCATCTCAAATACAATCATTCGCAACAATCATCATACATAAAAGCAGGGTCCGAGTACGGACGAAATCAAACGATAAAAGTGACATCCATCTTTGCTATTCCCAGGCTGCCGGCCTGAAACCCATCCTATGATCGTTGAATAAGAAGAACTACAAATCAAACAAGCATCTCTCACGTTAAAGCATCGCTTTACCTGTATCTGCACCTGTTGTTGTAGTAATCTATGAGCGACAATGATTCAACAATCTCATTTCCAAGGGTATCAAGATTAGCAAAGCTTAATGGGTGAGGTATGGTTAAGTGGTGAGGCTTCAACAAGCACTAAGCATTTGATATCTGGCTAACTTACGAGTACAAGAATAAGAAGAGTGATCTACGAATAAACGGACGTAAACTAGTGGTGATCAAGAAGTGATCATGAATACCTACATACGAGTCAAACATAACCCCACCGTGTTCAAACCTCACAAGAAGAGACGGTCACGGTTACACACACTGTTGGTGTATTTTAATAGAATTTACTTCAAGTTTGCTATAACCGGATGTTAAACAATTTCCTAGTTGCCACATAACCGCGGGTACGGCTCTCAGAAAGATTTAACACTTCAGGGTACTCCAACTCATCCATCACAAACTAGCCACAAGATGCGATGGAAAACCTCAACCCCGAGATAGCCCGAAGTGTCCTCGGAATCCCGGTGCAGAAGACATTCGAGAAAGGTAAAACAAATCCAGCAAGACCGCCCGACGTGTCGACAAACGATAGGAGCTGCGTATCTTGTTCTCAGGACACGAACGGATGAGCGCAGCGTACACTGGCTTGATAGAAATCCCCCAAGTTGCCCGGGGTGGCCCCGCACACGACTCTGTTTAGGACCAGCACCATCAGCACTGGCCCTCCCTGTATTATGCTGAATTAATCCACGGGTAGCGCTAACTCCCTATGCATTACTGACGGTGTTCAGTATTATTATGTTGGGCAAATATAGTACCAATGTTGGGCCTTGCCGGAAGAGTTTTATCCCAAAAAGAATTATCAAGGGGGTCCCCATAACACCCCCAAGCATGTTAGGAGCGCTTAGTATGGAACATAACACCGGTAATTGGAAACTAGGGTGGCATAGGTGGAACAAAACACCGAGCAAAAGGCCAAGCCTTCCACCTTGTGACAAGTGTATAGGTGCATTAAGTAAATAGCAAGAATAATGAGGCCGGAAGTAACATATAGCATTTTCGAAATGACCCCATATGCAAATAATGAATTTGGTCCAGATCTGAACTAAACTTATTTTATATTTATTAAACAGGAAAATAAAGTGCATCATGTTATTCTACACATTTTTCTAGTCAAGTTACATATGTGGACCATTTTAATCGGAGCTACGATTTTTTAGTTATGAAATAAATCATTTTAGCATGGCATTCATGCAAATTTAATCAAACAACAAGTTTAAACATTTTTTATCATGGATGAAAGTTGGTATTATTAATCTAAACAAAATTCTGAACATTTTACATATATAAATCATTTTTATCCGATGCACGGTTCATGAGTTATTTAATGCATGAAGTTTAAGGGTTTTTCTATAAAACAGTCAAATCACATGTAAATAGCTAAATTCGTAACTCAGGAAAAAAACACATGGGCTAAATCTGGAATGAACTGGGCTAACAGGCAATGGCGCAAGATAGTAAATCTCGCCCATGGCACGGGTTAAAAGAGGTTGGTGTTGAGGTTCTCACCATGGGCCTGCAGAAGCTGGGTCGGCTCGGGCTACTCGCTATGCTGGGCCTGGAGGCTGCTGGAGGGCGCTGGGTTGCAGAGGCCCACGCAGGCCGAGGCCGCGACTGGGCTGCAGCGATGCGAAGTTGGCCTGGCACTGGGGGCGCGGAGCTGGGCCGGCCCATGGGGGCGAGCGCAGCGCGGTTGGTGGCCCACGAGGCCCACGCGGTCGAGCGCTGCGAGCAGATCGAGCGAAGGGCGTCGCCCCCGTCCTCCTGCCCGAGTGTAGGAAGGCGGCGGCGCGGCGGCATGGCAAGTCCGATGATCCTTGCCAGATCCGGAGGTACCGGCGATGGGGAAGGATGGATCAACACGACAGGGTTCGATTCCCGGTGGATCCAACGATCTCTGGCGGGCCAGGGCATCCATGGGTGGCGACCATGGCGGACCTGAGAAGAAAATGGAAGAGGGAGAGAGATTAGAGGAGGGAGAAAGTTAGAGCAGCAAGGGTGGCGGGGCGTCGGTGGGGGCGACCTACCTGGCGGAGGCTCGGGCACCTCCGTCAAGTCTCTGGCGAGCTAGCGGCTACGGGGTCCGTGGAGAAGCAGCGGGAGATCGGGCACGGATAAGCTTGGGTGCGGCTCCTCTCCCCGAGCGGGCATAGGGGTGTGGGTGTCTGCGGCTCGGGCCTGGCGGGCTCAGTTTGGGCATGGCGGGCCCACGGCTGGGAGGAGGAAGGCTGGCCATGTGGCGACTGGTGGTTGGAGGCACGCGGAATTTGAGGCAAAGCTAGGGTTTTCCAGATTAGGAAGGCTAGGCCTTCCTTATATACGCAGGGTGGGGTTTGAGGGGGTTTTGCTCCGTTTTTCGACCGTTCGATCGCGATCGGATGGCTCCGGTCGCGGCGTTAGGCTAGGTGGGCTGTGTAGGAGGGGTTGGGCTGAGATGAGAGCGAGGTTTGCGTCCCGTGATAGAGTTTTATTAAATGGAAACATCTACGATTTAACCGGCTATATTGCCGCTATATGATTAATGGTTAGGGTATCAAACGACTTCCGAATGCGAAGAAATTTGGCAGGCGGTCTACCTACAATATATCAAGACCGCACGCTAACTTCCAACCCATTCCAAGAACGTTTTGTATACACTTTTAGAAACAATATTTTTACGATGCCTCGGGCGCGTGCGAGTGTGTTTGGTCTCGAAACGGTGAATGATGAGAACGGAGGGAACCAACAACTATGAATGGGTGCAAGTTTTGAAAAATGACAGCAACTGAGTGCCGATGCTATGCATATGATGCGAATGATGCAATGATGAATGTAATAGTTAGACAAATAATGCGACGAACACGAGAATAACTGGAAGGCATCTGGAGCGTCGGTCTCGGGCTGTTATAACTCTCCTCCACTTACAGGAGATCTCGACCCGAGATCTTAGAATGAGAAGAGGAAGAGGTAAAACTTAGTTACTTCTTTGAAAAACGAGTGAAACCAACAAAACTTGAAGGTTGCAAAGAGACGAAGAATGGCACGAGGAACAAGCAAGAATTCAAAAGAAATTTGGGCAGCACTTCAATTGAAATGAGATAGACAAGGAACAAGAAAGAGAGAATTCAGACATCACTCCAGTTGACAAGAGAGGCAAGACTTGATAAGATGGAAAGAGCTTGAAATGAGGACACAACACTCTGGCTAAATGGATAAGCAAGGAAAGAACATGATCTTGATAAAACGAGATTATGGTTCGAAGAGAGCAATATCACAATGCCCCCGGAACAAAATAATAGAAGCTATATCGATGGAAAGAAAAAGAATGGAGAAGAAAATGACAACTCCTACCACAATTCAATTTAAAAGCATCCTTTATGAAGAATGATGAACAGAGTTGTTGGAACATCAACAACAAAAAGAAAAGCTCATTGTGGGCTTATGGAAAATATCTCAAAAATATGAGGTGACAACCGACCAATAATAGAAACAATTGATTGGATTGAGATCAACAAAGAGATGAAAAACTTCTTTCGCCGAGAGGATAAGAGAATACTTGGATCATTGATGAGCACCATGATAGCAACAATCCTTAGGAAATACTTTAGGTGAAATCCAATCCAAGATAGCTTCGAGAAAGGAATGATGGGTTTAAATACCTCATTCTTGATAACTTCTCTTCGAGACTACTCGTGAATCAAGAATGTTATAACACCATCTCAAAAGATACGGGAGAATTAATTGCACTTTTGTCAGGGTACACAAACAGGGATGTTTATTTCCCCTGACTTGTGCACGGACAATAAGCCTTCGGCCTTCATGGCCTGAGCCCGCCGGGAAAAGCTACCACACCACCAAGCAAGCATTCAAGACCCAGACTCCGGGAGCAGCAACCCACAAAAGGCTAAGCAATGCCGGCAAGACCAACACAACAGCCCAGGACGGGCCTGGAGCGCGCCAAGCACATCCCCGGTGCCTGCCGGGGACTAAGGCACGCGCACCTTCAGGAAGACCCCGCAAGCCATCCCCCGGCAAGCATGAGCCGATCGGCCACCTCTCCACCGCATCGCAATGCCAGTCACTTGTCGATGTGGTGTCGAGCCCCTAGGTGGCTAAGTGGCTCTTGCTAAGCATGTGGCGGCACGCTGGAAGACAAGTTATGGCCCCTTGACACCCGTCCATAGGCGTGTCAAGCTGTGGTGCGATAGTTAGCTAGAGCGGTGGTAGGAGCTTGCCGGGGATGCACCCCGCACGCCACCTAGACTGCATTTATGGCATTTTGTCCTAAGTGTCAGAGTTAGATATGATAGCTCTGTTAGCTGTCTAATTATCAGACAATGTCTGTTTTGCCATTGTGGTTGCCCCTTGAGCTATAAAAGGAGGCCTAAGGCGACCGAGCTCAAGATTCGGACCTTTGGACACTTGTAATCACGTAGCAGCTCTCCCCGACGGCAACCCTTGTTGGGATTGAGCATTGCGTGTTCTTCGTGTTCCTCTGATTAATCCACCAAAAGTAGGAGTAGGGTTTTATGCTTCACAGCGGCCCGAACCTAGGTAAAAACACCAGCGGCATGATCGTCGTGCTGCCTCATGGTCTCCGCTCTTTGTGTAACGTGACCTCCCCTTGCCAAACCACAAAGAGGCCTCTGGTCCCAGAGGTGATCGTGTGCATCCGTGCCCCGACATCTTTGGCACGCCAGGTAGGGGGAGCACGTCGTTTGTGCGAACCCGAGTTCGTGAGCGGCGAGTCGATCTTCATCATCATCTTCTTCATCCATGGCTCCCAAGAAGAAGACCGGTGTGACCGCGCATCCATCCGCTTCGAAGGCCCTCTCACACGCAGACGCGAACGCTGTGCGTACTACTGCAGCGGCGAACGAGGGGGGCATCAAGGGCGATGCGACGGGCAGAGGCGGCTCCACCGTCGCGTCCCCCACGACCAAAATCGTGGCAAGGAACGCCGGAAGGAAATGAGCCCGCCTGACCCTGGGGAGGTGCGGCATAAGCCGGTAGGCCAAGGAAAGAAATAGGTACTTGGCTATACCCTTCTCCCCTCTCCTTCCCCGCCTGTGATCGGTTCTGCACAACGGCGGTACCATCGGTGTCGATAAGCTCGCATGAGGTTCAGTCTTGCATTTGATCTGCCCGGGATAAATCCCGAGCCGAGTGCTAGAGCTAATCCACTAGTTGACGCCCCCGGCAGGCGAACCACGACAAGGTCCCGCCCGCCTATGCGCTCATCACATAGGTCGCCGCGGGGCTGTTGGGTGTGAAGGAAAGGAGGGAGGGCTCGGCCATTCATGTTTTCTCCTCCGTTCCCATTAATTATGAACGTTTACATTAGCCCGACAGACTCGTGCCGCGGATTGTGCTCATGACTAATGGATCTCCAAGTTTCTCCATTTCGCCTCTCTTCGTGTTCCCTTCCTCTCAGGGCAGCAGTGGGTACACGCTCATGCACGCACCGGGGAGCACGAAGAGGAGAGGCGCCAGTGGATGAAGGGAGGGGCTATGAATGTGGATAAGCATGCGCCAGGGCAAAAGAAAAGCCACGATAAAAGCTAAGTTGACATGGTTATCAACTTCCATTAGAATTCACATTTGCATACCCCTTCGTCAAACTAAAGGTTTCGTATGATAAATCCTGCGTGGGATGGGACCTTACCGTGTTTGTTTTGCGCCCGTGTTTTGTTTCGAGCCTGCTCAACGAAACACGCGGCAGCATCAAACACCGCCAAGGGAGATCTCGCCGGCAGCATGCCCTTGCCAGCAGAATGCTAAGGACCCGTTCCTTAGAGCAATCGTGGCAACACGTTGTTGGCGGGTAACCGGAATGCGCAAGGAAAACGATCATATGAACGCCAGTAGGGAAGCGAAGGGGATAGCATGCGTTTGCATAAAAACATCAGTTCAGCAAACATTAAAGAAAGGGAAGTGCATGCCCTAATACAAGATACCTACTGCGTCTTAAGTACATGACATCATGACAACAAGGAAAGCTCAAAGTTAACCCCGGTGGCTACCTTGGGTCCTTGGGACTGCGAGGACCCTGTCAGCAAGGGGACCGGCCTTCTTCACGGCGGCAGAGGTGTCGGCGCCTGACGGCAGCTTCTTGAAACCGTCGGAGAGGTCGAGCTCCGGATGTAAGAAGGCAAGGTTGCTCAGGATCAGGAAGAGGGCATCGCGTGCCAGCTTCTGGGATTCGTTGGCAAAGCAGATGGCCCTGTCGTCCTCGTACGTCTTCAACCCCTCGATCAGGCCGTCGAAGAAGAGTGTCAGCTTGACGCTTGGAACCTCGTGCTTGCCGATGGAGAAGGCCCAGCTCTTCATGTTCATCTTTGCAATTTGGGCAGTGAGGTGCTCAGCGATGTCAGTCATGCTCCTGATCCAGAGGTTGCGCTACTCAATTTGGCTCTGCAGCTTGTCTGCAGCATCCTTCTAAAGGGTCTTCGCGTTGTTCAAATCTGTCAGCAGCAGTTTCCCGCGGACCCCGGTAGATTCAAGATCTTTGTCCAAGGAAGCAAGCCTGGATTTCATATCAGAGATGGTGTCATTGGCGGCATCGAGATCTTGGCTCTTGGAGGAAAGCTGCGACTGCGCCTCTCCCAGGGTAGCTTCCACCTTTCGTGCTTCCTCCTTGAGGGCCTCGATCTCCTTGGTGCTCCCAGCAAGGTCCTCCGTCAGCTTATTCAGTTGAGCCTCGAGTTCGGCCATGGCGGCAGATGCAAAAGCTAGCTCGTCAGCCACTTTCTTCTGTTGAGCTGTGGACTCCAGGGAAAATGCGTCAAGAGTGATCTTGTGGCTGTCCTCTAGCTCCTTGGTACGCTGCCGGACGCGGGCCTCCAGCTCCTCATCCTTGTCATGGAGAGTAGTCTCGAGGGCCCCTTCCCGGGAGGAAATGCTCTTCTCTCTAGCGTCCAGAAGCGCTTCGCGCTCCGCCAGTCGAGCCTTCCGGGCAGCAACGTCCTCTTTGGCCGTGGATAGCGTCTCGTACTGCCTCTTATGAGAATGGATCTGCCGGTTATACCACGTCCGCAGCTTGCTCCCCTTGTTCCTCAGCTGCTGGTCCACGAGCTCGGCCGAGTCATGCTTCTCCTTGACCGCCTGCCACTTAAGGCTATACCTGCTCTGCGCGTCCTTGAGCCCTGCTGCTATGGATTCCAGAAAGGCCAAATCCTTGGCACCATCAGTAGCACCATCAGCTCCTTCGATCCTCTGAGACAGCGGTGCCTGGATCCTATTGATTTCCTCGTCAAGGTCTGCGCCCACTGAGAAGGGTGAGCCAGGAGTTGTGGGACCTAACTGAGTAGTGACCAACGCCAGGTGGCTCTGGGGAGATCGCAGAGCCGATGCTAGGGGATAGCTTGGCGAGGAGGGCCTCATGGACTGAACATGAGTCTTCTCCTCAACCACTATGTCCGGGCCACGCGCGCTGCTGGGGTTTTGTTCCGTCCTTTCTGAGGACCTCTGAACGTCCCCGGCCACCTGCCCGTGGCCCTCCGCGACAGCAATCTTCATCGCCTCCACGGCGGCATCCTTCCCGATGTCAGCCACTTCTTCCAGCAACTCAGGCTCTTCAAGTAGCGGAGCTGCGGATCAGAGCAATAAACAGAAGTATGGAAGTCTAAAATGAATAAGGCAAGTAACAAGAGAGAACAGGGGAAGTAAAAATGCAGGCAAGTGGGATACCCGATGGAGGTTGCTGCGGAAGGACATTCCCTTCCCCGGCAACATCAGTTTCTGGCGTGCAGTCTGTCACCATCTGTCCAGTGATGACCTCAACACGGGCAAGCTCTTCGGTGGAGGCCCTTGCCGGCGAATCTTCCTCACAGGCGACGGTTGACGAGAAATCTTGAAGGGAAGGTTCCTCCTGGCGATCCTCTCCCTGATAATTTTCTCCTGTCTCCCTGTCGGGTGTAGGGAGACGCCCTTCCTCATCTCTGTCGATGGACGAGGTTTGCGCTTGAATTTCACGAAGAGGGCTGGACCGGGGGCTAGGCGCGGGGTTCTACTCCGCGTCTCCTGCCGGGCTCATGCCTACCACGGAATCCGGCCCTGCCGCAGATTTGGCTCGCTTGGCCCTATGCGCAAGGGTCTCCTCGTCCTCATCCCTGTCAGAATCAACCATACAAGATCAATCAAGAAAATCAAGGATAAAGACTTTGACAAAGATTATGATCGAATGACTCACTCCGAGGCAATGAGCATGGAGCCTAGCTCGTACGACACAGGCGGCGAAGTTGATCTGCCCCTGTTCAGAGTTGGAGGGGCGGGGCTTGGCAGAGGGGCCGGGACTTCCGGCAAAGGCGAGCCTGGTGGAGAAGTTGGGCTTGACGGGGGGCTGGGGTCCGCCCCTATAACCCTCCGTCGCTTGACGTGAGAAGCTTTGGCTTGAGAAAGGCGGGAGGATTGGCGGCATGCCACTTCGTGCCCGCCTCCCTTGGAGGTCGTCTTCTTCACCATCGAAGGACCCCGCGAAGACGTAGGGGCCGTTGGTTCTCGGTTGATGCATTGATGGAGGCGGTGCCCCGGTTCTGTAGCTTGGGGGCCCATTTCGAGCCCCTCTCCCTCCACTTCCGGCTCTTTCGCCTCCTCCGCCTCGATCCCCTCTTGGCTTCCTATCACTGTGGCCTGGGAGCCCCCGGCCCCGGCAGGCTCCAACCCGGCAGCCTCCCCCGAAGCAAGATTTCCACTCTCCTCCTCGGAAGAGTCGTCGTCCTCGGATTCCTCCTCCTCCTCTTCTCCGAAGACTGCTCCCTTGGCGGTTCTGACCTTCTTGTCTTCCACAATCCAAGCGGCAATGAATGCCCTTTCCGAAGTCTTGGTTGGCGCAGTTAAGTTATCCTCCGGCCCGGAAGCCCTGTCCTCCAGGCTAGAGACCCACTCCATCTCGCTGTCCTAGGCAGGCAGCTCCCAATCAGGCTTAACCCCGAAGGCGTCGCAATCAGGCATCCATTGCAGGATCTGGTTCCGGGCAGAGTTGCAGTGCAAGGGGACGACTCCTGCCGGCAAATGGAACGGCCCAAGGCGGCCGAACAGCTGATCGCACAACCAACCATGGCCATAAACCGTCAGGTTGTTGGCAGGGCTTGAGTACAATCGCATCCAGTCGGCAGGACCGTTGAACTCCCATGCAAACCTATCCCTCTTCTGCAATGGGGTGATGCGGCGACGGAGGAAGTCTGCCCCCACATGCTCAATGGTCAGCCCGGTAGCTTTGAGACGGATGATCCTGTTCAGCGCCAGGCGGAGTTTGCCGTCGGTGAGGCTGGCTTGCCCCAGTCGCTGCCACACGCGACACATCCGGCCCGCGCTGACCAGAACTCGGGGGCTTTGTCATCCTTGATCCAGCACCAGTCGCCCCTCCACTCTTCCCACATCCCACGCTACTGGCCAGAAAGGTAATCCCAGTCATCCTTCTTGCCCCGGGGGATCCATCCGATATTCCCCGGGCAATGGGATTTGTCCTCAATCCGAGGAACGAAGAAGTGCCTGAACAAATCCATGTTGGGGGAAACTCCGACGAAGTTCTCGCACAGATGGGCAAAAATCGCCATGCACGCCATTGCATTGGGCGTGAAGTCCAGAAGGTGGAATCCGTACGCCGCCATCATGGCACAGAAGAAATCAGAGAAGGGGGGAGAGAGGCCACAGTAGAAGTACGAGCAGAAGAAGCGGCATGAATCTGATGGCGTCTTCTCTTTGGGGCTGTCCGACCAAACCACGGGCGCTTTATGCCCCTTTGTTTCTCTCCCCCACATATAGGCGTACCTTTTGATCAAGGTATTGTCGTCCAGGCTCGACGGGGAGATGACCACATCTCTCTATCGCCGCTTCTCCAGCTCTTCCGCTTTCCTCTTCCTCTCCTCGGCCACTGGGTCTATAGACGCAGCTATCTGCTTCCCCTTGACGGCGGCCGTCTTCCGCCCCATCTCTAGAGCTCTCAAGGGCGGTGGATGATCTAGTGGCGCTCAGGTGGGCCGGAGGCAGCGACGAAAGCGGTTTCTCTTGGCTTGAGGAAGAAGATGAATGATGGAGAAACGGATGCGAATGAGCAGCACCCCTGTACATTGCCACTTTTATTTGGGGGACCCGCACGGGGGCTGGCTCTTCTCTATCTTTTCAGAAAACTGTCGTTCTTTTACTGGCAGTTTTTACTCTCCAACGGCTACTGGTCCATGACCCCACGACCTGCGGTAATTACGCGGAGTGGATGTGGGATGGGAGGACAACATTTCTTCGACGCGTGTCCGTGCACTGTTTGGGGCCTAACCCAACGTGCCAAGCGACACGTATGGCTCAGGCCCGGGGGCTTCTGTTGGGGTTCACAAATAGGGGTGTTTATTTCCCATGACTTGTGCACGGACAATAAGCCTCCGCCTTCATGGCCTGAGCCCGCCAGGAAAAGCAACCACACCACCAAGCAAGCATTCAAGACCCAGACTCCGGTAGCAGCAACGTACAAAAGGCTAAGCAACACCGGCAAGACCAACGCAATAGCCCAGGACGGGCCCAGAGCGCGCCAACCACATCCTCGATGCCTGCCGGGGACCGAGGCGCGCGCACCTTCAGGAAGACCCGGCAAGCCATCCCCCGGCAAGCACGAGCCGATCGGCCACCACTCCACCGCATCGCAACGCCAGTAACTTATCGATGCGGTGTCGAGCCCCCAGGTGGCTAAGTGGCTCTCGCTAAGCACATGGCGGCATGCTAGATGACATGTTATGCCCCCTTGACACCCGTCCATAGGCGTGTCAAGCTGTGGTGCGATAGTTAGCTAGAGCGGCGGTAGGAACTTGCTGGGGATGCACCCCCACACGCCACGTGGACTGCATTTATGGCATTTTGTCCTAAGTGCCAGAGTTAGGTATGATAGCTCTGTTAGCTGTCTAATCATTAGACAATGTCTGTTTTGCCATTGTGGTTGCCCCTTGAGCTATAAAAGGAGGCTCAAGGCGACTATTGGGGATATAACCCCGTGGTGAGACCCACCCAGGTGGGGCCGGGTCATGAGGTTGGTGGCTTAGCAATAAGGTTTGGTATAAGCTCGATGGGCCTGGAGGCCCATAGCCAGAAGGCAATGTGTAACCCGGTGTCGTCAACCGCCGGTGGCGGCTTGGTAGACAAGGCAGGTATAGTTAGAGGTGAGGTCGGTTATCAAGTATGACCCGGACCGGACTCTTGTAAGCCCAGGGCCTCGACCAGTGTATATAAAGGCGGGTTACCTGGGCGGCTTAGGCCACGAAACCCTTGATCGAGTACTAGGTCTAGCGAATCCGCTCCCTTGTAATCGATATCCAATCAATACAATCCAAAGCAGGATGTAAGCTTTTACCTCTTTCCGAGGGGCCGAACCTGGGTAAACCTGTGTCTTTCGTCCCGATCAACCCCTTCGAGTTAACCGCCATAACGATGGCTTCACACCTAAGTCCTGACACTAGGACATCTGCCGTGACAAAACCAAGATAGTTGGCGCCCACCATGGGGCAGATGCTCGGTGGTTTGGAATACTCGAAGGGCTCTCTCCCAGGGATCGAGGGATACGCCGTCGGCAGGATGACTAAGAGTCACCGCGGCGAGCTCTACATCGACGACGCCGACTGGGGTCCCGAGGCCGATTCAATCGAGTACGGGTACCGGGTCCCCTTCGGCGGAATTCACGTCTTCATCGTGAAGATCGGCGGATCTAAACCCGGGCCGGACATCTGCACCGACCTCATCGAGCCGGCCCGGCGTGCGCAACCCGCCCGGCTTAACCCGGTCCGGAAGCACGTCTTCGTCGGCTTCACCCAAGGCACGAAACTTGAAGGTTCTATGTCATGGGAGGAAACCCTCATCTGCTCAGAGGATGGGTCCTCGAGCGGAGAGGCGGAATCAATCTACCAGCTTCATAACGGCGGGCTCGGGGGCTACTTCGAGGGCTACCCTGAGCCGGAATACCATGAGCCGGAATACTATGAGCCGCCGAGCCGCGCCACTGTCTTCATGGCAGGATTGGCCCCAGCTCCTGGTAGCACGGCTGCTGGTGCGACCGGATCTGGATCAGGCAGGCCGTCGGCTCATGTTTTGGTGGATCTGATGAACGAACTTACAACTCTCATGGGAACCGAAGTCACGGCCGAAAACCAAGCAGCCCGTAACACGGAGATCGCGAGGTTGAAGGACCAGATGGCCGGAGCCCAAGAGGAAATCAATGCACTGAAAGCTCAGATGGATGCTGAGTCGGAGCGCCTCAGGGTGGAAGCTTTTCGCCTTGACCTGGAGCAACAGACCGCAGATGCAGTCCATCGGATGAGGCATCAGACCCGTTTGCTGGATCATTATGAGCCTAGGAATCTTTTTAACACGCCAGGGACGGGACAGAATGCGCCTTTAACCGTAACCCGAACGGCGGAAGTACCTGGGAGTAGGGCGGCGGTTCAGCGTCAGCAGCCAGACCCGCCCCACAGGAATCAGACCCCGTCGCAGCACTTCCCAACACCACCCGGTCATTATTCTAACCCGGTGGAGAACATGGTGGCAGCGGCAGTCCGGCTCGGCGCGCTCCCTATCCCTGATGGAACGCCCTTTGCAGAGGAAGCCCAGAATGCCATTGTATATTTGCAGACGGCTGTGGCGCAACAGTAGGAGTATACCTACAGCCGGAGCTGTGTGCACTCGACCCCTATCCCGAGCCGCAGTTACAGCCGGTGCATAGAGTCGCCTGCGATTTCTAGCAGCGAGCGACGTCGGAACCCGGCGCGAGATGACCCGCCTGCTCTTGATGCCCAGGCGCTGGTAGACCGTGCGAGAGCATAGCGAGAGGCGGCAGCAGCGGCGGCTGCAGCGGCTTACCAAGAACCCACAGTAGCACCTTCTGTTTCAGTAGGAGCCAGAGTAACCTCCAGGGCTGTGGGAGTGCCGTGCTTAGTGCCGGCTTTAAGGAATGAACGCCTGCCGAAGGATTTCAAGGGTCTCCGGAAGGTGCCAAATTATACTGCCGATCTGCCTCCGGAAGCTTGGATCGAGAGTTATGAACTAGCCATGGAGATGTTAGACGTCAGTGATAAAGTCTGCGCCAAATATTTCATCATGATGTTGGAGGGGCCAACTCACACGTGGTTGAAGGGTTTGCCACCCAATACCATTAATTCCTGGGCCGAGTTAAAGGCGAAATTCATCAAAAAATTTCAAGGAACGTGCAAGCAGCCCATGACGATCGTGGATTTGGATCATTGTGTGCAGCGGGAGGATGAGTCGGCCCATCATTGGGTCCGGCGGGTCTCAACAATTATCCACTCTTCTGATAATATCACGGCGGCTCAGGCGGTTCTAATTCTAGAGAAGAATTTCCACTTTGTGCCCCTCAAGTATAAGCTTGGACGGCTCAAGCGTTCATGCCAGGATATGGGGGAGCTCATGGCGGCTCTCACCAAATATGCAGACTCTAACAGCATGAAGGACCCTGGTTCTGATGATGAGAAATCAGCTAAGGGTAAGAAGAATAGCAATGGCAAGGGCCAGCAGCAGAGTGGGGCAGGAAATAATAATAACGGTAATGGTGGAAAGCGGAAACACCCGGACGGCGGGTCAGACCTGGTGGCCAACACTAGTGCTGGAGGCAACCGTGGCAAGGGCAATGGTAAACCGCCTTTCTACAAGTCTAAGCCTTTCAATATGGAAGCGATGTTGAATGCCCCCTGTCCAAAACATAGTGTTCCCGATAAGCCATCCACTCATGCCTGGAAGGATTGTTGGGTCATGCGGGAGTTCCGGAATTATAGCATTAACCAGCATCAGGGCAGCGATAGCAGACCGTCTGGCAGGTCAGGCTCCGGCTCTCCTGGGTCCGGCTTTGGTGGAGGCGGCTCATGTTCTGGCTATCAAGGCCAGGGAAACCATGGAGGTCATAATCAACAGTCTGGCAATGGAGGTCAGCAACAAAACAACCAGTCCGGGTATCAGAGTAACCCAAAACAGCTTAATGGAGGCCAATATCATGTTTTTACAACAAGGCTTGACAAGCGGGATCAGAAGGTGCGCAAGCGGGCGGTTAATACGGTCATGCCGGCTCTCCCGCAGTACTTGAAGTGGTCCGAGTATGACATAACTTGGAGCAGGGAGGATCACCCGCCGCGTGTGGATAACCCGAGGTAGTTGGCCTTGGTAGTTTCCCCCTAAGTAGGAGGCTACGTGTTCACCAAGGTGCTTATGGATGGTGGCAGCAGCATCAACATCCTATACTATGACACGTTCCGCCGGATGAACTTGCTTGACAAAGATCTTAAGCCATCTTCAACGGTTTTTCACGGTGTGGTGCCCGGAAAGTTGGCCTATCCAGTTGGGAAGATTTCTTTGGAAGTAGCTTTTGGTGATGAGTTCAACTATAGGGTGGAGACCTTATTGTTTGAGGTGGTCAAGATTAAGAGCCCATACCACGCTTTGTTTGGGCGGCCGGCTTATGCCAAGTTCATGGCTAGGCCTTGTTATGTTTACTTGCAACTCAAGATGCCCGGGATAAACGGAACGATTACAGTGCATGGTGATCGGAAGATTGCTCTTGAGTGCGAGGAAGGCGATGCTGCATATTCAGAGTCAAGTTGTGCTGAGGCGGAGCTCAAGTTTTATAAGGAGAATGTTGACCCGGCAGATATGAACCCGTTGAAGAAGCCCACTACGGAATCTGAGCCGCCCTTGAAGTTTGTGGCAGAAGATACCGTGCTGGTGGACTTTACTCCTGGCGACTCATCGCAGCAGTTCACTATTGGGGCCAATATGGATCCCAAATAGGAAAGCGCGCTCATCGAATTCATCCGTGAGAATCGGGACATCTTTGCATGGAAACCTTCTGACATGCCGGGTGTACCGAGAGAATTTGCCGAGCACCACCTTAATGTGGATCCTAAATTTAAGCCGGTCAAACTGTTCCTCCGTCGTTTCAATGAGGAGAGGCGTAAGGCCATTGGAGAAGAGGTAGCCCGGCTCTTAGCAGCAGGGTTTATCGTCGAAGTTTTTCACCCGGAGTGGTTAGCTAACCCGGTGTTGGTACTCAAGAAGAATGGCACGTGGCGCATGTGTGTTGACTACACCGATCTCAACAAGGCATGTCCGGTTGATCCATTTGCTCTCCCCCGTATCGACCAGATCATTGATGCAACGGCGGGTTGTGAGAGTTTATGTTTCCTGGATGCTTATTCGGGTTATCATCAGATCAAGATGGCAGTCAAAGACCAAGAGAAGACGTCTTTCATTACGCCTTTTGGAGCTTTCTGCTATGTGTCTATGCTTTTGGGCTCAAGAGCGCTCAGGCGACTTATCAGCGCTGTGTGCAGAACTGTCTTCATGGTCAAATTGGGCACAATGTTCATGCTTATGTAGATGATATTGTGGTCAAGTCAAGGAAGAAGGAGACTCTGTTGGCTGATTTGAAGGAAACTTTTGATAATTTGCGGGTTTACAAGATTATGCTTAACCCGACAAAGTGTGTATTTGGTGTACCAACACGCAAGCTCTTGGGATTCTTGGTCTCCGAGCGCGGTATTGAGGCTAACCCGGACAAGATAAAGGCCATCACTTCTTTTTCTAAGCCGGCGTGTATTAATGATGTTCAGCGCCTGGCGGGTCGTATTGCTGCTTTGAGCCGGTTCATAAGCCGTCTGGGTGAGAAAGCTATTCCTTTATATCAGATGATGAAGAAAACAGATGACTTCGTCTGGAGTGATGTGGCTAATGAGGCGTTTGAGGCGCTCAAGAAGCAGTTGACTGAGCCGCCCGTCTTGGCTGCTCCGATGGAGAAAGAGCCTTTGCTCCTGTACGTGGTGGCTAACAACAGAGCCGCCAGTGCTGCAGTTGTGGTGGAGCGCAAGGAGGCGGGTATGGAGTATCCAGTCCAGCGGCCGGTTTACTATGTCAGTGAGGTCTTGACGGAGTCCAAGCAAAGATATCCACATTGGCAAAAGCTGGTGTTTGGTGTATTCATGGCCAATCGCAAGCTGAAGCACTATTTCCTTGGGCATCCGATCATAGTGGTCAGCTCTGCTCCATTGGGAGATATCATTCAAAACAGAGAAGCTACTAGTAGGATTGCTAAGTGGGCAATTGAGCTTGGGCCTCTCAATCTGAAGTATGTGCCCCGGACGGCTGTAAATCTCAAGCCCTGGTGGACTTCATTAATGACTGGATGGAGTGTCATGCACCTGAGGAGAAGCCGGACAATACATATTGGACGATTCATTTTGATGGTTCCAGGCAATTGGAAGGCTCGGGGGCTGGAGTTGTTCTAACTTCCCCGCGAGGTGACAAGTTCTGTTATGTTTTGAGGTTAATGTTTCCTTGTACTAACAATGCAGCTGAGTATGAGGTTTTGCTTCACGGGCTCCGTGTGGCCAAGGAGATGAATTTGAGCCAGGTCAGATGTCTTGGTGACTTAGACCTGGTAGCTCAGCAAGTCTCTGGCACGTGGGACTCTAAGGACCCTCGCATGGCGGCTTACCGCCAGGCGGTTGATGTTATCGCTGGGCATTTCAAGGGCTATCAGGTGGATCATATTGATCGGCGGAAGAATGAGGCAGCTGACGCGTTATCAAGACTAGGATCTCAGCGTAAGCCGGTGCCACCTAATGTGTTCCTGGACGTATTGCATCACCTGTCAGTTAAATTTCCGTCGGAGGAGGATTTAGCTATACCTGACTCGGAAGGACAATTGGTGGCGGCTCTCCATGCAATCCCTGATTGGACATTGCCTTATTTGGCATATCTAACTCGCGGCGAGTTACCTCAAGATGAGAATCTGGCGCGGCAGATCATAAGGTGGTCTAAGTCCATGACTATTGTCAATGGCGAGTTACACCGGCGCAGTGTGACTGGCGTTTTCCAGAGGTGTGTTTCTCCTGACGAGGGCCGTGAGATACTGCAAGAGATACATGCCGGCGATTGTGGTCATCACGCCGGGTCAAAATCTTTGGTAGCTAAGGCTTTTCGACACGGTTTCTACTGGTTAACAGCTCATAAAGATGCTGAGTACTTGGTCAGTAAATGTGACGGATGCCAGAAATTTGGGCGACGTGCCCATGTGCTGGCTCAAGAGTTAGGGATGATTCCAATCACCTGGCCGTTTGCAGTCTGGGGGCTTGATATGGTGGGACCTTTTAAGAGGTCTAAGGACAAGAAGACCCACCTTTTGGTGGCGGTTGACAAGTTTACTAAGTGGGTTGAAGCTGAGCCGGTCAGCAAGTGTGATGCAGCAACAACAGTTCAGTTCATCAAAAAGCTGATCTTTCGGTTTGGTTATCCTTATAGTATCATTACCGACAATGGTACAAACCTGTCCAAGGGGGCTATGAAAGAGTTTTGCGATAGTGAGCATATCCGCCTCGATGTATCTTCTGTGGCTCACCAACAGTCTAATGGTCAAGCAGAGCATGCTAACCAGGAAATTTTGAGAGGGATAAAACCCCGGCTTATGGTTCCTTTGGAGCGCACGCCGGGTTGTTGGGTAGAGGAGTTACCTTCAGTTCTTTGGAGCATAAGAACCACCCCTACAGTTCAACACGCTATACGCCTTTCTTCATGGTTTATGGTGCAGAAGCTGTTCTCCCCAGTAATATTTGTCATGACTCGCACAGAGTGGCGGCTTATGTGGAAGCTGATAATGAGGCGGCGCGTCAGGATGCTTTGGATGCCTTAGACGAAGAACAGGATCTTGCAGCAGCTCGGTCTGCAATTTACCAACAAGACTTGCGTCTCTATCATAGCCACAGGGTCAAGACCCGGACGTTCCAAGAAGGCGACTTAGTACTGCGGTTGATTCAAGACCAGTCAGATATGCATAAGTTGTCACCTCCTTGGGAAGGGCCGTTTGTGATCAGTAGAAATCTCAACAATAGTTCCTATTATCTCGTTGATGTACGGGAGAGTGACAAGTAACGAACCTCTGGGGAAGAGACGGCAAGGCCTTGGAATATTGCTCACCTTCGGCCATACTATACTTAAGCCGCCAGTCCGGCTCTCATCAATGTACATATTCCTGTCATTGTATATACCATCTTTTATGATATAATAAAGTTGGCATCCCCATGATTAGGGGCTTCTGCCGTTTTTTCTGCACTAAGTCTCGTGCAAAGGAGTTGATCCTTCATCCGGTCACTTGGGGGCTTCCAACCCACTGGGTTTAGCTTTCATACCCTCTTGGCCAGGCTTTATATGCCATGTTCGAGGTAAACCTGCCTGTTTGCAACTTGCTACTCCGCCATGTGACCCGCCGAACTCTTGACAGTCAATCTTGCTCAGAGACCCTGAACTTTCATAAGTTAATCTCGCACAAAGACCCTGAACTTGTCAAGGTTTAAACGGCGGCTTTGTCACGAGAGAGCCGGCTTACAGTGAGCTAGGATAAACTCGCCTTGTCTGCTGTAATCTCTCCGCTATGTGGCCCGTTCGTACTCTTAGCAATGTCAATCTTTTAAAGACCCTGAACTTGCTAAGGTTTAAACGACGGATTTATGTCACGTGAGAGCCGGCTTACGAGGTTTTCCGCTTTTATGCCTAGCTTCTTCGGAAGCAATATTAATTTTTTTCCTGAAAAAATAAAAGTTCCCCTGTCTTGTTGTGCCTTTAAAGCCAGTTTATAAGACAGGGGATATGCAAATGCATATTCTGTTGCTTGTTTTTTATAGGCATTTTTCATGATAAGAGTCTAAGTTTTTCGGGTAACCCCGGCTTAGCATTGTTCATGGCAGGCAACCCGCCGGGCGAGTCAAGGCAGTCAGACGATTATATATCAAGACAATTATGCTAAGTCGCGGTGTATGGGGTGAAAGAAGTTTAAAAGTGCACGAAGGCACAAGAGCAGGCGATTAAGTGTTTTCTACTACTATTACAAGGCTGTAAGGAGCCCAAAATCTGCGGACTTAAAGTTTTTTGCAGAAAAAAGTAACCCGGCATATCAATAGGGCTGGGTTACCTTCATCTAAAGCAAATTCTTTATTTAACTCTGCGCCGGGTCATCCTGCGCCGGGTCTTCGGTCTCCAGGATCTGAAGGTTGTCCACATCCCAGTTGCAGTTTGTTAAGGCCTCAAATTTGGCTTCATCATGCATGATTGGAGATGGGTCAACGTCAGGGGCGAAGAGGTGCTTACGGCGTTGAGGAATCAGGCTCTTTGCTTCAAAGGTGGCTCCCCGAACTCGCTTGTTATCCACAGAATAAGCCGCCTGATATGATGACAGGTCAGCTTCTTCGGCCAGCCGGCTTGCCAAAATTCGGGACGCCTTCATGCAGCGGGCATAGTCATCTTGAGTGAACTGCGAGCCGTCGTCTTTCAGCTGAGGAAAGCCATCCATCATCTCGGCCGGGTTAAGCTCGGGTGCATAAGCCAGTGACCGGCTCAAAGCAGCCATTGCGCCCTTGCGGGCGGCTGATCTCTTCAGCTCTTCTATCTACTTTGGGATGGTGGAGAGGACTTCTAGCACACCCTTCATAAACTTTGGAACACCCTTCTCAGTCATAGCAACTTTAATGGTGAAAAGGGATCCAGCATACAGCTGTTCAGAAAGTGAATATAAAGCCTTCAGCTGTAACAGACTGTTATCTGAAAGTTGCCGGCTTCGTTCACCTACAAGCAAGTCAAATATTATAAGCCTCCTGAAAGGATTTTCGAAGAATTCTTTTGCAATGAATATTGATGGTTAACAACACTTACCAAAGACGGCTCCAATCATACGGGTTATATGGCTTTTCAGATTGCTGAGCTCTTCAGTCACCGTTTTAAGACGGCCTTCTGCGTATTCCGCGCGCTTGGTCAGGACGGCTTGGCTCATTTCAGCAGATTTTTTGAGTGTTTTGAGCTCAGCCTTGATTACATCAAGCTCAGTCAAGTCGATCTGATACTTGGCGTTAGCTTCCGCTCGGCCTTCTTGTTGCAGTGCCAGACTCTTCTTAAGGTCCGACACGTTAGACTCGGCGGCATTTAAAGATTCCTGCACAGGACAAGTCATAACAAGGCAAGATTGTTAGTTCTAAGCCGCCTGTCTGTCTCATACTAATTTTTTGAAGTTTGGTAGAGTTATTACAAGTCCCAAGCAGATTGCAAGCAATATACTTGACACTTGGGGGCTAATGTGCATCAGTTCTTCAAGATGGGTTACAATTCAGATAAGACCCAGATCATCTTCAGGAAGATGACCCGGCCCTTGGGGGCTACATTTGGCTCTTATTCTATGATTAAGTGCTGGCTCATTACTTACATAATGACCCGGCCCTTGGGGGCTACATCTGGCTCTTGTTCTATCATTAAGTGCTGGCTCATTACTTACATAATGACCCGGCTCTTGGGGACTAGATGGCGATTCATTGAAAGATTGCAAGTGATTGAAGACCCGGCTGACCTTTTGAGAGGTAAACCTGCTCTTGGGGGCTACATAAGTATATATATGGAAAAGCAAGGGAAGTGGAGTACCTCGTATTTTTTCTTCATCATGCCAACCAAGTTGGCCTCCATATGCCGGCTTGCAGCGAGACTGCTCAGATAGCCATAGTGCAACTCGTCGGCAGTAAGTTTTTCTAAGTTAGGAAGATCAGATTGAGTCTTTCCTTCCTTAGGAGGAGCCGCCTTGTCTTCACTGGTATGTTTTGATAGTACATTAGAGGGAGCTGGAGATTTATAAGACACCCCAGTAACAGTAACTTCTTCATGAGAAGCCATGTTTTCAGTTGTCGGTTGGGGGCTGGGCGGCTTAGGATCAGTTTCTGGATGAGCCTCAGGAGCCTCAATATCCATATGAGCCGGCTCATTATGCTCAGGAGCTTTTTCATGGGCATCTTTGTCAGCCTCAGACGGCTCAATGTGAGCTTCAGGGGTGTTCGGCTTTGGGTTTGCCGACTCTGGAACTTCAGGAGTAGCGGTTAACCCGCCCACCTTCCTCCGTTTGGCTTGAGCCCTGTGAGCAAAGGTGAAGTTACACGTCAATAAGTAAGGATAGGCTATTAACGCATGGAGTGGTATATAAAAATGCTTACCCTGGGTTGATAATAAGAGGAGGCAACTTTGAGGCGGTTGAGTCGCCAGAAGAAGGAGGCGAGTCCTGAACAGTTAGCATTGTCAAATACAAATTGCAACACAAGATTAGTATACATGAGAAATAAATTCAAGGCAAGGAGGTACTTCAGTGGGCCGTTTTCGAGGAGCCGGATCATTTGGTAAGCCGGCGAAAAGATCTTCAGAGCCGGTGCTCCGGGTTTGACGTCTTTTGTCACCTTGCTGCTTCTTCAAAAGAAACTTGGGATCCAAGTGAGTAAAAGGGCGAGAAAATTTTACTTTCCGTACAGCCCGCCGTATTCTCTTTACTGGTAAAAGTTCCGAGTCAGAAGAGATAATGGTTAGCTCGGCAACATCAACATGACTTGTTTCCGCTTCTTTCTATGAGTAATCATTGTCAATGAGTTGCATAAAGAAAAGACCAAGGGAGTCAAGTTCTACCTCTGAGTCATCCAGGTCGAATAGTTCTTCGGTTGATTGCCTCTTCCTACGAGCCAACGCCTTAGCTTTGGTCGCCTTGGGGACTTTGCTCTTTTTCCTGAGGGAAGGGGGTAACCTCTTGTTCCAGAAGGAAGAGCCGGCCTACATTATGATATGTGCGTAGACAGAAAGGTCAAAACACAATACATGAAGTACAAGATTTTAAAGAATGAGTGAAGATAGGGTGAAAGGGCTCACCTCTGGAGCCGGGTTAAGTGCATAAAAGGGACTTAACCCCGTCTTGCTACAGGCGGCTTGAGATTCTCCCAGCAAAGACTTGACAATGGTATTCAGATCCTGGTCTGTCAAGGGAGTCTGGTTGAAGCGTTGAGGATCAGTCACCTCGCCGGTGTATTGGCACATTAGGGCGCTGCGGCGGCTCAATGGCAGAGTCCTCCAAGAGACCCAGCAGCGGGTCAGATCAACACCTGTTAATCCGTTGGCTAGCAGGGCCCTTATTTTTGAGAAGGTTGGGCCATATTGAGCACGCTCTGCGGCAGACATCCGGTCTGGGAGCTCCGTATCAGTGCTGAGCCGGTAAGGACGGTAACCTGGCAGTGGGTTCTCCCCTTCTGGCGAAGTATCTTTGCAGTAAAACCAAGTTTTATTCCATTCTTTAGGGTGACTCGGCAGAGTTACTGCTGGAAAGAGTACATCCCTCCGTCTTTGAAGAGTGACGCCTCCGAGCTCGAGACTCAATCCGTCTGCCATCTCTGTTTGGTGGTTGATGTAGAAATACTCTTTGAAGAGGTCAACAGATGGCTCTTCTTGCAGATAAGCTTCGCAGAAGTTTGGAACTGACACAGGTTGGTGACAGAGTTGGGACCAATGTCTTGGGGGTGTAGGTTGAATGAGTGTAAGACGTCTCGGAAAAATTTAGACCCGGGTGGAGAGAAACCGCGGAGAAGATGGTCTGTGAACACGATAACTTCCCCATCCTCGGGCTTAGGAGTGGTTTCATTGCTGGGAACCTGCCAGTGGATAGCATCCTGAGCTGGCAAGACTCCCATGGTGACAAACTCTTTGAGTGATTCTTCAGTTACCCCAGATCTTACCCAGTTGCAGGTAGATGGGACTTTAGACATGGTGGCGGCTTAAGAGACTGCGGAAAGGCATGAATATTTGGCGGGCTAAAAACGTATTATGACCGAGACAGTTATGACTCTAAAAATGGTGACGGTATTTGACGGGTCAGTATACAATTATGAGCCGCCGAAGCAGGCCGCAATATGACAATGTGAGCCGGCAGTACGACGGCGGGTCAAGTTTGCCAGTGAATATTGAAAAAATTACTAAGTGTGGAGAAACAGATTCCAACAGTTACAACTATTGCTTGAAGATCTACGGGCGAGGTAAAAAGAAAAATATTCCTAAACCTAAAAACCCAGTGGAAGAACAGGCAGCTTATGTATGGATTAAAGTGAGACATCAATCTACAATGAGCATGGTAGCGGATGACCGCATGATTTGGGCGACGTTATGAAGCCTAAAGAAGTATTACTTCCGACGAAGAACGCTCCAATGAGCAAACGATGAACACGAAGAAAACCCGATGAACTCGGGGGGAATCTGAAAAAACTAGTCCAGATCTAAACAAGGGGCAAAGATGGAACCTTGAGGATGCGGGCGAACGCGGGAATGCTCTGGACGTAATCAGGGTGATGCAGCGGCCAGTGTTGAAGAAGACGGCGAGGTCCGGACAGCGCGGCGAGCTTCGGTGGCGCGGGCATCTAGAGGAAGAAGAAGAAGGCAGCGGCGGGGAAAGTGAAAATAATGGGGCCCCCCGTGCCTATTTATGAGGATGTGATGGAACAACAACGGTCCGGTGCGGGAATCGAGGAGACACGATGATGATTGACTAAGAAAGTGCCTCGATTCTCGGGCTGGTCATATTAATGAAGAAAGACCCGTTGTGACGTCAGGGGAATCTTTTTGATTTTCCTGAGATAACATCACGGCGGGTCATGAAGATTTGTCAGAAATGACGCCGCCCATTTCTGGCGGGTCATGAAGATTTATCAGAGAATACAAGATTCGCCAACCAGAAGACTTGAAGATTGACATGAACCAGTACAAATCAATTTGGGGCCTAATGTTGGGGATATAACTCCGTGGTGAGACCCGCCCAGGTGGGGCCGAGTCATGAGGTTGGCGGCTTAGCAATAAGGTTTGGAATAAGCTTGATGGGCCTGGAGGCCCAGAGCCAGAAGGTAATGTGTAACCCGATGGCGTCAGTCGCCGGTGGCGGCTTGGTAGACAAGGCAGGTATAGTTAGAGGTGAGGTCGGTTATCAAGTATGACCCGGCCTGGACTCTTGTAAGCCCAGGGCCTCGACCTGTGTATATAAAGGCGGGTTACCTGGGCGGCTTAGTCCACGAAACCCTTGATCGAGTACTAGGTCTAGCGAATCCGCTCCCTTGTAATCGATATCCAATCAATACAATCCAAAGCAGGACCTAGGCTTTTACCTCTTTCCGAGGGGCCGAACCTGGGTAAACCTGTGTCTTTCGTCCCGATCAACCCCTTTGAGTTAACCGCCGTAACGATGGCTCCAGACCTAAGTCCTGACACTAAGACATCTTCCGTGATAAAACCACGACAGCGACCGAGCTCAAGATTCGGACCTTTGGACACTTGTACTCACGTAGCAGCTCTCCCCGATGGCAACCCTTGCGGGATTGAGCACTGCGTGTTCTTCGTGTTCCTCTGATCAATCCACCAAAAGCAGGAGTAGGGTTTTACGCTTCACAGTGGCCCGAACCTGGGTAAAAATACCGGCGTCCCAATCGTCGTGCTGCCTCATGGTCTCCGCTCTTTGTGCAATGTGACCTCCCCCTGCCGAACCACAAAGGGGCCTCTGGTCCCATAGGTGATCGTGTGCATCCGTGCCCCGACAACTTTGAAATGCAAGGCAAAGAATACTTGTGATCATCCAACAAGAATATTGAAGAACACTTCGAGAATGAACAAAATCCTTGACGAACCACCATGAACAAACATCGGGAAGAACTACGGAATGAAGGATGATAGAAAATAATTGATTGTTGCACAAAGAACAAGATTGAAGTCTTGCCGTGATTTAGATGAAGCTTTGCGATGAGATACTTGAGAAACTTGGAATTTCGGAAATGAAAAGATAGACAACTTAGAATCGAAAATTTGATATCATGAACAACTCCGGAAGAAGGAATTAAATCATCGCAGGGAAACAAGAATATGAATTATATCATGCTTATCCTTCATCAACTTAAATTGATGACAAGCAACGGATTTGGCATACTACTTATTCTTCTTGCAAAAAGATTGAAGAGAGACAAGATGAACTTGAAGAACTATTTAACGAAACACCGGTAAGAATTTGTAAACGAATGAGGATAATTCAAATGAATGGATATACATGAGAATGAACAGATCACGATCCGACTACGAGAAAACTTGAGCGAGCCGCTTGTAAAAATTAAGGACGAAGGAGGAAAACCTCAACGAACGAAGAAACATCAATTTGGAAGAATTAGAGAACGGGAGATGCAAGCTGAGAACAAAGAAATCTTCTGAAATGACGGCCTTCGAAGGATTGAGAAATGAAAACAACTATGAAATGCTCTGGATAGACATGGAAGAAATTACTCATGATAGAAAACAATTTGGAAGAATGGCATCAAGCTAGGAACATGAATCTTTAAGAGAATGGACCAAGATTTAAGAGAAACTCTCCTTCGATATTCCAAGCTGAGAATGATGACGAGAAACACCACCAATAATTACTGAGACACGCCAGAACAATGACTAAGGAAAGGTTGAGACAACGATGAAAATAATTCGAAAACGATCTTGGAGACGGAATATGGCTGATGGGATTCATTCTTACGTCACATTTGAAAAGAACTTGAGAACGTTTTCGGAATAGATTAGAAGATCCAGGTAAGATCCTAGGAAAAAACCTGTGGGTTATGGGCCCACTCAAAAGAAACCACCGTTGAAGCGATTGCTTAGGAAGAGAGATTGCATCGGTACAGATTAGAAACTTGATGAGGTGAGAACCTCGAAATAATTTGAAAGGATCTGAATGGAAACATGAATGTAAGATATCTTCAGTACTCCGGATAGAACAGAGAGCGACGAATAAGCAAGAGAGGCTTGGCTAAGAAATTCTAACACAGGAAAGCATTTAATGAGTGAAAAAGATATGATGAACACGGAGAGGTTGAATCAAATCCACTGGAGAAGAAAACAAGAACGAAGAATGATGAACTTAGCACCTGAGCATCTTCACAATGAATCGCCTCTAGTGATCGTATCACACCGCCCAAATGAACCTTGAGATCTAGCAACTTCCCAACCGGTCACCCATCCTTGGACTACTCTACCCAAAGCACGCTTAACTTCTGAGTTCCATTCGAATCGGTTAGGGGTTGGGAAGCTGCAACTTGCTAACAAGGGTTGCCTCCTATCATTTATAAGGCGTGCTCCGATGGGCACCTCGTGGGACCAGCTACGTATCGTAGTCGTTTCTGATAGTACTAGAAACCGTGTGTGATGCTGGCATGGCGCTTCCTGCCGATGCCTGCATGGGTTGATGATGACGTCTCGCTCATGCTCGATGGAGCGATGCCGCTTTTGCCTGCTCTACGGCCTACTCCGTCTCGTCCTCCTCGTCCATGAGGTTGATCACAGGGCCGGCGCTTCAGCGGGAAACCAATTGGGGGAGTGGCGGGAGACCGGTTGGAGAGTGGCGGGAGAAGCATATTAATCGGCATCAGCTGGTCGTAGGGCACCTGGAGCTTGTCGAAGGTCTCCACTGAGGGTCTTGGTGATGGCGACATTGCTGATCGTGGGGGTGCAAATCATGGGGAGTGCACCCATGGAGGCCGAGGACTTGAGGTCATCCCCGGCTTCGAAAGAGATGGCGTACTGGGACCACTTGAGGGGCTTCACGGCTTACAGCCTTGGGAGGGCGGCGTTCACCTCACAGGAAAACTACTTGAACCGGCGGTTCGATGAAGGGGTATGGGCCCCTCCAAGGATGCAAGCCACCACGCGAGGCTCCTGGTAGCCCCCATCATCCTCATTGCGCTAGCCGTCGTCGTTCCTCGTTGGCGGCGGCGGCAGCGGGGTAAGCGCAGCGTTGTCCCGAGGTCGCACCTCACGAGGTTGATCGCGTCGGCCGTTGTCACGAGGCTGATCTTGCTAGCCATGGCGGGGGTTGCCGCTGCGACCATCCCACCAGCCGCCGCCGCGGCCGCCACCGCGTCCGCGTCCGGCGCCACGGTCGCTCCGCTCCGGGCGCCGGCCAACGCGCTCGTCTCGGAGGATCCTGAGCTCTTCGCAGTCTTCAGTGTTGTGGGTGTCCAGGTCGTGGTAGATGCAGAACGGGCGCCGGTCTTTCTCGGGCACGGTATGGTTGCAGCCGCGCTTCTGCTCGGGCTCTGGCGCGAGCACGGTGGGGCCCTTGCGCTTGACTTCCTTGGTTTTGGTGTTGCCGTCGTCTTGCGCGGCATCCATGTCGTCATGGGCGAACAGGCGGCCCTCATCTGCCTTGGGGCACTTGTCGGCGATGTTGAACATCTCCATGGCCGAGCTGAGGTTGTCGTTGATGGTGAGCTTCTCGCACATCTTGAGGTCCTTGACGCCGTTGGTGAACGCCATGATGACGGCATCATCCGTGGCGCGCGGGATCTTGTTGCGTACTTGGCTGGACCGCTGGATGTATTTGCGCAGGGTTTCTCCAGGGCGCTGCTTCACGCGCTGCAGGTTGTTGATGGAGAGGGGACGATCATGTGTGCCCTTGAAGTTGGCGATGAACATCTCGCAGAGCTTGCTCCACGAAGAGACCGAGCCCTCGGTCAGGTTCAGGAGCCAGGACCGCGCGCTGTCCTTGATAGCCATCGGGAGCCAATTCGCCATGACCTTGTCGTCGCCGCCCGCTACCTCCACGCTCGGTGCATAGAGCTGGAGGAACTCCATGGGGTCGAGGGTGTCGTCGTAGCGCTGGGCAGCTCGGGCTTGAACTTGGCTGGCCAAACCACCCTGCGGAGCTCACGGGTGAAGGCCAGGCAACCCACAGTGCTTAGCAGACCACCGCGCGCGAGGGCGGCCCGGTTCAGGCGTCCGGCAGCGGCCACATCCTGCGCGACCCGGTCCCGACGCTGGCGCTGCTGGTCAAGGACTGCGTGCGCGTCATGCACCGCGCGGTTGACGATCTGGCAGCTAGCCTTGTCCTGGTCCCGCGGTGGTGCTTCATGGCGCTGGTCGCGGGGGTGCGCGTCGTGCCGGGTTCGGCCCGCTCGTCACGCATGGAAGGGGGCGAAGGCGCTCCATGAGCCACCTCGCCCGCGCAGGACGGCAGGGGACAAAATGACCGGGAGGGTACTAGGGCCTCCCCGGCGGCGGTGACGAGTTCCGTGATGCGGCCCAGCCACACATCTTAGCCAGGCCCGTTTGCAGGGCAGTAGCGGACCAGCTCGCATGCCATGTGCAGCGCTGCCTGCGCGTTCACCCGCTCGAGGAGGGCGTGGGAGGAGGCAGCCATGGCAGTGCGGCCCTCCCGCTGCACAGAGGGGTGCGCGGAGGAGTCCTGCTGCTCGCGAGCAGCAGGGTCGGTGGTCGCCGTGCGCTTGGCACCGGTGGAGTGGCGACGACCACCGTGGCCAACCGGGGCGGTCTGAACGACCCGGGCCGCCCTACGCTCAGCGCGCACACGGCGAGCGTCGGCCATGGGGTCGATGAAGCCGGAGTCAACGGAGCTGGAGAATGTCGGCGCACCCCTACGTGGCACACCAAATGTCGGAATCGGGGCTCCGCAGACCCAAGGAGGTTCGAACACTGGGGTGCGCTCACTCTCCTACCCTACCCTACTTCGCAACCACACGGCGACTCTCAGGCGGCTTGAGCTAAGGAATGAACAAGGAGACACAGAGTTTACCCAGGTTCGGGCCACCTCGCGGTGTAAAACCCTACTCCTGCTTGATTGATTGCTTAAGGTGGAAGATGAGTACAAGGCGTGTTTTGCCAACCGAAAGAGGTCTCTCCCTCTACGGTAGCTGGTTCCGCTCTTATATCGGCCCCGGTCCTCTTCCCTCAAAAATATCAGGCGGGAAGGGTTACCACAACGGCCAGTTTGAAAGGGGACAGGGTTGCAGCTTATCCAGACAAAAGGTGGTCTTCGCCTGCTAAAGTTCCTCGCCGTGACGCGCTCGTGGGCTCGGGGGTGACATCCGTCCTGCCGAGCCCTCGGTCTTGGTCTTCTTGCACCAGAACTGCAACCTTTGAGGGAAGCTTCGGGAACCCGCGAGCCGGCGCTGCCCCTCTATCACCAAAAAGGAGACTCTCTCCTCCGTGCCAGCTGGTGCGGCCCTGGGGGCCGCTCGGTGTGAGCCACGTCAACCACGTGAAGGGGCAGGACCGGCTGACCCCGCGAGGGCACCAGAGGTGGCTCCGCGAGGGGGCACCGGGGGGCTTGTGATGTCGTGGCCGTCGTACGCCTCACGAGGCGTCGGCCCTCGTGAGGGCTCCCCTCATGAGGATGGTTGGTGAGCCATTCGGTTGCTTAGGGCCAGCACCATGCCCGGGCCGCGGGCAGACGGGCCTGGGTACCCCTAGTCCCAGAGGACCGACATTTTTGAATTCCCATAAATACAAAACTCGTATGATAACCATTTGGTTCCACGCGTACAATTTTTTTACTTGATATGGAGGTGCCATGTGTGCAGTTGGTTGATGACGGGATGCATGCGAGCTTTCCGCTGCGCAGGCTCGAAGGGACGCGTGCGAGTTGTCAGCCGCGCAGGCTCGACGGGACGCGTGAGATCAGTCTGATGCGCAGGCTCATCGGGAAGCGAGACTTTGACCTCCACCCTCCGCTCGCCTCACTCCCAACTTCTAAAATAATGGCTTCCGGCCCACTGTTTATCATGTGGTTAATGTGCCTGGACAGAGGGACTAGTTTTCCTTTTGTTTTGATTGCGATAAGTGTGCTTTTGATCCCATTGCCCCGCTCAACGTAACCATTGTTTTGTTCGCGCCTCGCTGAGAACTTGACTTTTCGCCTGTTTTTGAATTGTATACATGTAGCTACGAATAAAATAATATAACAACAAATTCGCACTGGCAAAGGATAATAATTTTCTTACATATTCAGGATAATAAAAATGCCACATGTGGCAACTCCCCAAAGACACAGGGGCAAAAGAAGAAGGAAGATACAGACAACGATCTGGGCTGCTGCTATCTAATTCTAGATGGATTGCTAGACGCGGAGTTCCTTAATCTCCTTCTTCATTGCCTCGACAACGTCCATCTCCTCTCGCCTCTCCTTCACCATCTTCCACATTGCGGCTATGGCACAAGAATTTTTCTCGAGAGTGTTGTCCTTCATGTTCACATGAAGTTCCTTGACACACACCACTGATTCCTTAACCAGCCCCTCGCGCTCGATGTGGAGCTTCGCCAATTCTTACAAAAGTTCTTCGTCGAGGTCTTTTAGTCTTCTCTCCAAGACACTTTTCTCCTCGAGCAACTTCTTCCACACGGCGGTCTGCTCCTCCTGCTTTTTGCGGTCGTTGCGGAGCTTCGCCTTCTCACTTGTAAGTTTGATGATGAAGCCAGTCGCCTTGTTAAGCGAGGCATTGCTCTTCTCCTGCAGCTTCACCAAGGCATCGATCTCCTCCTCCTTCTTATCGAGCTCAGCGCGCATGTCATCGCTGGCTAAAATACAACACCGCCAGCTCGTCTAGTTCGCCATCGACGCGAATGCACATGTGATTGTGAGAGCCCTCGCCTCTCCGCGAAAGATCCTCCGAGGTGTTCACTGCCGTCAGATATCTATAATGTGGCAAATGTGGCGTGGCTGGAGCTCTCTGGCGCTTCCCCGGCGCGGTGGCGGAACCTCTCGGTTGCTTCCACGGCCTTGGTCTTTCTTCCCTGGTTATACCTCGACCCAGAACTCCCCTCTTACCGGCCATGGCAGACAGAAGGAACGACTAACAAATATAGGCCTGTTTTTTTGTGACGGCGAGAGGAATGTGCGGTAATTTTTGAGTAGGTGTTTTTATAGCCTACTAGTAAATAGCTGCTAAGTGCGAATATGTGCAGGTATGGTTGGTTTGAACTGATTTGCATTAAATTAAAGCGTCGTAATTTGGAATGTGACGGGAAACAAGCTCAAGATTTATTGATGGTTTTGCTTCCCAAGCCCGGAACGCTTTATGGTTTTTAGAAACCGTGTGGGATGGAGTACGTGGGCCCGCGTTCTCAGATGTGTGTACGTGTCTGCCCACTATTACCACGAGGTCGGGCCCAAAGCGGATGTGTGTACGCGTGCGAGTAGTCCGCCGTGCAAGCTCAAAGGGACGCGTGCGAGTAGTCCAATGTGAAGGCGTAGCTGGCTCATCGGGAATTGAGCCCTTTGACCTCCACCTACAGTCTGCCTCGTTCCCAAGTTCTCCATTAATGCTCCACCTTCTTCTCCGGTCTTATCTATAAGGGCCGCCGCCGAGGATCGCCTCCTTTGTCGTTGGATGACAAGGCGGCCAACAAGCGGGGGCGGGGCGAGGCTGAACCACACGAGCCTCCGGCGAGCATGGACTTCATCAGCAGCATCCCCGACGAGATTTGGGTAACCATCATGTCCCTCCTCCCCATCAAATCTACCGTGCAAACCACCATCCTCTCCAGGCGGTAGCGCCCCCTATGGCACTCCACCCCCCTTGACCTCCTCGACGACGATGACCTCTGTAGCGGGGATCGCAAACGCTTGGACGCATTGTCCCACATCCTAGACACGCACACTGCTCCAGTGAGACGGCTTGCCATCGGCAAGTTCCGTTCCAACTAAGAGGCCGAACCCAAGTTTCAGGAGGGGTTCTTATCCCCCGCCCTAGATCAGCTAGAGGAGCTCAGTTTTGCAGCTGGACATGTGATACGGGGCTCGCCCGTGTAGGTCGACCTTTTCACACTTGGAGGGGGAAGAAGGGAGTTATCACAAGAGAAAACACGAACACAAGGAAGATCTCCGATCACACATCCACTAAATCCAGTCAAGCACACAAGATACAAAGATCCAAAGTCAAAGGAGCGATACAAGGTAACCGATAGTCGTCTCACTCCGTGGAGATGAGGTCTTGATATCCCTTGGGATCTTCCCTAGAAGGGGCCTTGGCATCCAACTTGGATCTTCTCTCGAGGAGGTGGTCAACTCCGTGGGAGAAGGAGGTATATGGAGCTATGCTCAACAATATCAAATGCTAAACATAAGCTAACCCTAATTCAGAGGTGGAGGAGGAGTATATATAGTGCTAGGGACGAAGGGGTAAGCGAAGGGGTACATGGGCCTCGGGCCTCGGGCTAGGCCGGAAGTTCCGGGCGCCGGAAGTTTCGGGCTGGTTTCGGGCAGGGTCTGGGCTGAACAGAGAGTTGGCGTCATCTTCGGAGGCTGGGTTGAGCGGGGGCCGGAAGTTCCGGGTGGGCCGAAGTTCTGGGGGCAGAAGTTCCGGATGAAGGTCCGGCCAGGTTCCGGGCTATCCAGAGAGTTTACACTCCTAGATTTAGCCCTGGGTCGATGGAGGGCCGGAAGTTTCGGGCTGTCCAGAGAGTTTCCCTTGGTGCTTGACTCCTCTTCTTTGAGCGGGTCTTCTCCCTTCACATCCGAGATCCGGTTGGCGTTGATGTACCTGAGTATGCACAGAGTCTCGGTTTGAGGTAGCGTCGAAGTTCCATGAGTATCGAAGGAAGAGTCGCAAAGGAGAGAAGTCACCTTGTTTCCAATAGCGCGGGCACGAGCTCTTGTCATGGGTCCACTTGGGGGGTGGTTTGATGGAGTCGGTTTCATGGGGATGATGGTGGGATGCTCTGCATCATCTCCCCCCCTGGGGAAGATCCGTCCGCGGATCAAGATCTTCGTCACCATGAAAAGGGGATAGATCCTTTAGATTGAAGGTGTCACGCACGTTGTACTTGTCGCGGGGGATGTCGATCTTGTAGGCATTTTTGTTGTAGCGTGCCAACACCTTGAATGGTCCGTCGGCTCGAGGAAGTAGCTTCGACTTGTGTTCGGTGGGGAAGCGGTCCTTGCGAATGTGTAGCCACACAAGATCACCGGTCTCGAACACCATGGGGTGCTTGTTGGTGACGCGTTCCACTTGACGTTCAATCGTGCGCCTTGTATCTTCATGCATCCTCTTGATGTAGCTTGCTCTTGCACTTGCGTCCATGTTGACGCACTCTTGGAGTGGTAGAGGAAGGATGTCCAATGGAGACAAAGGGTTGAAGCCGTAAACCACTTCGGAAGGAGACTTGTCAGTGGTGGAGTGACGTGCGCGATTGTAGGCGTACTCGGCGATGGGGAGGCATTCTTCCCATTCCTTGATGTTCTTCTTGATCAACACGCATAGGGAGTAGATAGTGTCCGGTTCGTCACCTCCGTTTGTCCATCGGTTTGCGGATGATAGGCCGAATAGAATAGAAGCTTGATTCCGAGCTTGGCGCATAGGGTCTTCCAAAAGTAGCTTAGCAACTTGACATCGCGATCCGAGACAATTGTCTTGGGAACGCCGTGTAGTCGCAAGATGTCCCTACAAAAAAGATTTGCAACATGTGAAGCATCGTATATCTTGTGACATGGAATGAAATTAGCCATTTTTGAAAAGCGGTCCACAACAACAAAAACGGAGTCATGGCCATTTTTCGTTCGTGGCAAACCGAGCACAAAATCCATACTAATGTTTTCCCAAGGTTGGAAAGGTATAGGAAGAGGCATGTAAAGAGCATGGGATTGAGCTTTAGACTTAGCTTTGCGGCATGTAGAGCATCGGTTGGTGAAGCATGGAGCATCACGAAGCATCTTGGGCCAATAGTACTTGTTGGATAGTGTGGCATACGTCTTGTCGCGTACAAAGTGACCCATAAGTCCTCCACCGTGAGCCTCTTGCAAAAGCAACAAACGAAGAGAAGACTCGGGGTACACAAATATTGTTAGCTCGCATAAGATAGCCATCTTTCATGTAGTAGTTCTCCCAACAAGGTTTCACTTGGCACTTAGCATAAGGAGTAGCAAAAGAAACATCATGCTCATACAAGTCTTTGATGTGCTCAAAACCAATAACATTCAATTCAAGTTGAGTAACGAGCATGCATTTACAGGAAAGAGCATCCGCCACAACGTTTTCTTTACCCTTAATGTATTTAATGACATAAGGAAAAGACTCAATAAATTCACTCCATTTAGCATGCCGTGTTCAACTTAGTTTGACCCTTAAGGTACATGAGAGTTTCATGGTCAATATGAATGACAAACTCATGTGGTCGTAGATAATGCTCCCAAACATGTAAAACTCTCACCATAACATACAATTCTTTATCATAGATTGGATAGTTAAGTTGAGCGTCGGAAAGTTTCTCGCTAAAATATGCAACTGGGCGCTTCTCTTGCATTAGCACGCCACCTATTCCTTTACCACTAGTGTCACAATGCACTTCAAATATTTTATAAAAGTTGGGCAAAGCAAGCAAAGGTGCATGTGTGAGCAAATTTTTAATTTCATGGAAAGCGGTGTCTTGGGACGGTCCCCAAATGAATGGTGCATTTTTCTTGCTCAAAGCATGTAGAGGAGATGCAATGGTGCTAAAGTCCTTGACAAAACGTCGATAGAAATCGGCTAGTCCTAGGAAACTACGCACTTGTTGCCAATTTGTGGGTGTAGGCCAAGTTTTAATAGCATCAATTTTAGTTTCATCAACATGGACACCCTTCTACGATACCACAAATCCTAGAAAAATGACCTTGTCAACACCAAAAGTGCATTTCTCCATGTTTGCATAAAGTTGTTCTTTCCTAAGAATTTGCAAAACATCTTGAACGTGGGTAGCATGCTCCTCAAGAGACTTGCTAAAGATAAGAATGTCATCAAAATAGACCACAACACAATATCCTATGAGGGGTTGCAAAACATAATGCATGACGCGCATGAATGTACCCGGTGCTTTGGATAAGCCCATGGGCATCACTAATCATTCACAGAGACCAAACTTAGTCTTGAATGCCGTTTTCCACTCGTCACCCTCTTGTATGCGTATTTGGTAGTAACCACTTTTTAAGTCAATCTTAGAAAATATAGTGGCACCACTAAGTTCATCTAGCATATCATCTAGGCGAGGAATGGGATGACGATAACGAATAGTTATAGCATTGATAGGACGGCAATCAGAACACATGCGCATACTACCATCTTGCTTAGGAAGTAGTATCACCGGAACCGCACAAGGACTCAAACTCTCACGTACATGCCCTTTATCTAGAAGTTTTTGGACTTGCCTTTGTATTTCCTTTGTTTCTTTGGGGTTGACGCAGTAGGGTGCCTTGTTAGGAAGCGGTGCTCCGGGGATGAGGTCGATGCGTTGTTCGATCCCTTGTTTTTGTGGTAGTCCCGGAGATATCTCATTGGGGAAAACATCTTGGAATTCCTGTAAAAATTTAGATAACACAAGAGGAAGATGTTGTGAAGGGTTAGTCCGAACGACGTCATCTTTGCACACAAGTACATAGTGAAGAACGGTCGATGGGCTCTCACTCACATCACTCAAATCTCTTTTGGTGGCTAAAAGAACTATATCACTCATGTCCCTCATCGTGGAGTCACTCAAGTTTGGCTTGTGGCGCTCACTCTCCTGTAGGTGGATCGCTCTCTCACTTTTCTCTCCACGATGGGATGAAGCGTGTTTGTCGGCAATGACTTGACTTGGAATCATTGGGCGAAGTACATATTGCTTGCCCTTCATTTTGAAGCTATAGTGATTTGTCCGACCGTTGTGGATGACGCCACAGTCAAATTGCCATGGTCTACCAAGTAGAAGGTGGCAAACGGACATGGGAACCACATCACACTCCAAAGTGTCTTCATAAGCACCTATCTTGAAGGAAACTTCCATGGTGTGTTCAACTTGGAGGGTGCCGGAATCACATAGCCATTGGACCTTGTAGGGGCGAGGGTACTTTTTCTTGACCAATTGTAGCTTGGAACAAAGGTCCCCACTTGCCAAATTGTGGCAACTTCCGCCGTCGATGATGACCTTGATGGATTTTCCTTGGATGCCCGCCTTGGTATGGAAGATGTTGCAACGTTGGTCGTCGTCTTGTTGTTGTTGAAGCGTCAAAACCTTGGAGACAACGATAGCGGGGCTCGGATTGTTGTCGCAAAAGATTTGCGAATCGTCATCTTCATTGACTTGACGATGCATGGCCACGTGCTCCAATGCTTCCATCTCACCGTCACTCGTAGAGTCATAGGTGCCATCTTCTTGAAGGATCATGGTGCGTCTTGTTGGACACTCGTAAGTCTTGTGGCCTCGGCCTTGGCACGTGAAACACTTGATGGAGCTTGTCTTGGCGGTAGCATCCAGTGTTGGTGTAGAGGATGAGGATCTCGATTTGTAGTTGCTTATAGTAGGTCGGCTTGACGAAGCCGTCCTGTCCATGGAGCTTGACTTGTCGCCGGTAGGTGTTGTAGATTTCGTAGTTGAAGGGTCGTTGTCGTAGTAGCTTGAGTACTTGAACCGTAGGTCTTGGAAGAGAACTTGGAGTACTTGTAGTCATCTTGCACTTGGCGTTCCGCCTTGGTCTCTTGATGCACAAGTTCAAGTAAGTTAGAGTAAGGTTGGAAGTCCGTGATTTTCTTGACTTGGTAGTTGAGGCCATTAAAGAAACACGCCATTGTTTGCTCGTCATCTTCCTTGACATTGGCTCGGATCATTGCGATTTCCATCTCTAGATACTACTCTTCTACCGACTTGGTGCCTTGCCTGAGTTGTGGTAGCTTCTTGAAGAGATCCCGGTTGTAGTGTGTAGGCAGAAAACGAGCTCTCATGAGAACCTTCATTTGGGCCCAAGTTTTGATAGGAGGTTCACCTCTCTCTATTTTTCGCTAAATCACTTGTTCCCACCAAATAAGGACGTAGTCTTGGAACTCGAGTGAAGCCATGGCTATCTCCTTCTCTTCATCATAGTTTTGGAGGCAAAAGATCTTGTCAACTCCGAGTGCCCATGATAAGTAATCTTTGGGATCCTTGCTTCCGGAAAACTTTGGCATTGTGAACTTGAGCTTGCCAAAGCATTGTTCATCGTTGTGGTGTTGATGCCGAAATCCTTGTCTTGGAGGTGGGTACTCATTGTCATTGTCTTGGTCGTGTTGACGTTGTTCTTGGACTTGCTCGTCTTCATGCTCGGGTTCATCGCAATGAGCTTGAGGACGGCGACGAGGTGGACGCACCCGGTTTCTCCTTTCTTTGTGCTCCTCTTGGCGATTGGCTTCTTCTTGTCGTTGTCGATGAAGTGCTTCTTCTTCAAGACGTGCTTGACGGTTTTGTTCCTCCAACGCACGAGTAGAATCGCGGAGTGCACGTTGGGCTTCAAGCGCTTGCTCTTCACGAAGGCGTATTTCTTCTTCACGGCGTTGTTATTGGCGTTCTTGTTCCAATGACTCTTGTTCTTGTTGTTGACGTCGAGCATGCTCACGGAGTCGATCTTGTAGTCCATTGTCAACTTGGACCGGAGCGGTCATCTCGATGATGAGAACGTGCTCGAGGTGGACTCTCGCCGGAAGAGTACTCCGATGAGTGACGACTTGAGTGGCGCTGTCCGGAGGATGTAGATCTAGAAGAAGCACGCGTGACCATCAAGGCGCGAATTTCCTCCATTTGGCTTGAGATCTTGGTGTCGAGGTAGTCCCTTGTTCGCACTTCGGATTCGCGTACGTCGGTGGCGAGTTGCTTGATGCGGTCGTTCAAGACGTCATGCGATTGGCGCATTGCCTTTTGTGCGCCGAAGAATTGCATCTTGGTGACGAAGGTGGTTTCGTCGTCCTCTTGTTCCTCAAATGCCGGGTTGTGGAGGCTTGACCTATCCATAACAACACTCAAGTAGATATAAGTGGAAGAAAGAGACGACAATATCAATTACCGTTCCACAAGTTTGAAAATGGATCAAAGATCACTCAATGTGCAAATGTGGAAGTAGTAGAATTGCTACCGAAGATCGTCCTTCTCACACCTACACAAATAAGGCTTATGGAGTAGCTTGGTTAGGATAGTGGCACAAATTTCAAGCAATCCAAAAGATAAGATTTAATAATGTTGAAAGAGATTCGTAAATTCGCAAGTGAGACAATGTAGATCAATAGCAATGAGTACACACACACGGAAGAAAATTGGGGTCGTGCAACCAAGGATGAGCCAAAATGTGGAATCCACGGAAAACGCTTGTGTTGCACAACACTAGAGAGACACTAGCACGATTGCTCAAATGGGCGTGATACGCACTTGTGCACAACATAAAAGGGACAAAATGTGTCGTCGTCCTATGCTTGACTTTCTATGTATGTATGCGGCACGTGTCACTCGCTAAAGTGATCCAAGATGATCAAGTATGCTATGCGAAGTTTGCGATGCTATTGCTCTTTAGCTCTTGCTTAAAAGCTTTGCTTCTCTTTTCTTTTGCAATGATGTTTTGTATGGTCACAATGCAGGACATGCACACCAAGATATCAATTATGTATGCGGGGTACTATTGTAACACAAAAGATGATACGATGGTATATGCATGCAATTTTAGCTATGCGGAGTATGTATCACTAAAGTGCACAAGTGGCGTAGCCCGACAATACTCAATGGCTAGTCTCGATAGACAAGTAACGCAAATAGGCTCGGGGTAACAATGCAAAGGCAAGGGTAGAGTCAAGAGTGTCGTCGCGGTTTCCGTCCTTGCTTACGGTGTGGTTTCAACGAAGAGTTGGTCGGCGACGTTCCGGGGCGATGATAAGCGGCGATGTTGATGACCCACAAGTATGGGGGATCAATCGTAGTCCTTTCGATAAGTAAGAGTGTTAAACCCAACGAGGAGCAGAAGGAAATGACAAGCAGTTTTCAGCAAGGTAATTTCTGCAAGCACTGAAACTGTAGGTAACAGATAGTTTGATAGCAAGATAATTGGTGACAAGCAAGTAACGGTAACGGTAAACCAGGTACAGCAAGGTAGCCCAATCCTTTTGTGGCAAAGGAAAGGCCAAAACAATCTCTAGTAATAGGCAAAGTGTTATTGAGGGTACACGGGAATTTCATCTAGTCACTTTTATCATGTTGGTTTGATTCGTATTCGCTACTTTGATAATTTGATATGTGGGTGGACCGGTGCTTGGGTGATGTTCTTACATGAACAATCTCCCACTTATGATTAACCCCCTCACAAGCATGCGCAACTACGAGAAAAGTATTAAGATAAAATCTAACCATAGCACTAAACGTTTGGATCCAAATCAGCCCCTTACGAAGTAGCGCATAAACTAGGGTTTAAGCTTCTGTCACTCTAGCAACCCATCATCTAATAACTACTCCACAATGCATTCCCTTAGGCCCATGAATGGTGAAGTGTCATGTAGTCGACGTTCAGATGACACCACTAATTGAGTCACAACATACATATCATCAAAATATCGAACACATATCAAATTCACATGATTGCTTGCAACATGACTTCTCCCGTGACCTCATGAACAAAGGTAACTACTCACAAATAATAATCATGCTCAAGATCAGAGGGGTATTAAATATCATAATGGATCTGAACATATTATCTTCCACCAAATAAACCATATAGCAATCAACTACGCAAGGTAATCAACACTACTAGTCACCCACAGGTACCAATCTGAGGTTCTGGTACAAAGATTGAACACAAGAGATGAACTAGGGTTTGAGAGGAGATGGTGCTGTTGAAGATGTTAATGAAGATTGGCCTCCCAAAGATGAGAGGGGTGTTGGTGGTGACGGTGGCTACGATTTCCCCCTCCGGGAGGAAAGTTCCCCCGACGGAATCGCTCCGCCGGAGGGCAAAAGTGCTCCTGCCCAAGTTCCGCCTCGAGGCGGTGGCACTTCATCCCGAAAGTCCTCCTCTGATTTTTTTCTAGGTCAAATGTGACTATATACCAGAAGATGGTCATCGGAGGTGGGCCGAGGAGGCCACGATACACCAGGGCGCGCCCAGGGTGGGCTGGCGCACCCTGGTGGGTTGTGCCCACCTGGCTGGCCCCCTCCGATAGTTTTCTGCTCCAGTATTTTTTATTAAATAAAAAAATAATCTCCGTAAAATTTCAGCTTCATTGGAGTTGTGCAGAATAGGTATCTCTGATGTGCTTTTCTTTGGTCCAGAATTCCAGCTGCCGGTATTCTCCCTCTTTGTGTAAACCTTGCATATTATGAGAGAAAAGCCATTAGAATCACTCCCTAAAGCATTATTATTCAACAAAACATAGTAAATAACAGTAGGAAATCATGATGCAAAATGAACGTATCAACTCCCCCAAGCTTAGACCTCGCTTGTCCTCAAGCGAAAGCCGATATTGAAAAGCATGTCCACATGGTTTGAGAGACAGGTGTCGATAAAAACAAAATATGGACATAGAAGCATCATGCTTATTAATATAACAGGAACAAACTCTATCATAAAATTTATTCAACACATTTTTATCATATAGCTTCTTATGAACAAGTAACAATTCATCACATCATAGAAGTATGAAGCATAAACCTTATTGAAAACCAACAAGCTATGTTCTTAGTCAACTTTGCAACCGCAATTCATCATATTTTCAGGAAGGGTCTCATGTCGGAGCCTTTTGGCAAGTCCACATACTCAACCATCATTTAGTCTTCTATGATTGCTAACACTCATGGCATACCCATGAACAAAAAGTTTCAACCGGACACATAGGAAGATAGGGGTTTTATAGTTTCGCCTCCCAACGTATTCACCTCAAGGGTGATGTCAACAATAATAACTCATGCCCACTCATATCCAACTGGATATATGTGCCTAGATCTTTCCTCACCACATGATGCTTGCAAAAGGAAAAAGTAAAAAGGAATAGGGAAGAATACTTTGACTCTTGCATAAAAGTAAATACATGAAAGTAAAAGATAGGCCCTTCGCAGAGGGAAGCAGAGGTTGCCATGCGCTTATTGGTTTGTATGCCCAATCCCTTAATGTAAAAGAACGTCACGCTATATTGCCCCCTATGATAGCAACCTTTATTATGCAGTCCGTCGCTTTTATTACTTTGCCATCATAAGTTCGTATAGTGCTCGATTTTCTCTTACACTAATTGATCAAACACTTTTAGAAGCAATTTTTATTGCCTTATTGCACCGATGACAACTTACTTGAAGGATCTTGCTCGATCCATAGGTAGGTATGGTGGACACTCAAATAATGAATTTGGGTTTGGGTTTTTGGATGCACAAGTAGTATCTCTACTTAGTGCGGAATTTTTGGCTAGCGAGGATATTGAGCAAGCACCACATGTTGAAGGATCTATGACAATATAACTTCTATGTGGATATGAACAAACATAAATCATTACGTTGTCTTCCTTGTCCAACATCAACAAATTTGACATATAATATTTGATGGGGGCTCACAATCATAAAAGATGTCCAAGATAGTGTATTTGCATGTGAATATTCTCATCCCTTATTAATTCTTTCATGAATTGCATCATTGACCAATGCTATGATTGTCAATCTCCAATAAATTTTACTACTTATACTTTTCCTTATGTGATGTCATTACTCACCATAAGATTAGCGTATGATTCTTTTCATTTGTTTTCTTTTCCTTTATTTTGATTGCAACAAGAGAGTAGAGAGGCAAAAACTCAAACTAAACTTTATGATATAACTCTCACTCGATTACATAGATAGATAGGCCACAAAACTAACACACAAAAATAGATCATGCTAAACTTTTATTCAACTAAAGCAAAGGGAAACTAAAAATCGAACTAAGATAGGTAAAGGTGAATAAAAGTGGTGGTGATACGATATCGGGGCACCTCCCCCAAGCTTGGCTCAAGCCAAGGGGAGTGCCCATACCCGTGTGCTCAAGTATCCTTTGGTGGTGGTGATGAGGTATCACACTTCAACTTCAAAAGGTGCTCCAATTTGCGGATGACCCTTCTAAGGTTATTGATGTGCGCCTCTAGCAAAATATTTTCACGGATGAGAAATTTATTCTGAACACGGACCGCTTCGAAAGCTCTAAAGGCTTCGATTTCAATAGGGGTGAGATGACTGTAATAAGGTTGAAGCATATCTTCTTCTTCTCCCTCCTTTGTTGGCATGTATTGATCTCCTTTTGGGGGTTGATCCACCATAGCCTCCTTGCCCTTGTCTTCCTTGTTGACTTCTTTCGGCTCCTCCCTCTTCAGCTCTATCTTCATTAGCCAGGCATCTTCTTCCACATTATTAGAAGAGGGAGAAGACATGATGCCTAACTTGACAGATCTGATAGGAAAACAGGAAGAAACAAGAATAGAGGAGTTTTCTGCGATGCGGTCGTCAAAACAGCGGGGGTATATATAGAGAATTTTTATTATTGGGAAACAATCATATGGAAGGAAACAGAGTCGGGAAGGTGTCCGAGGTGGGCACAACCCACCAGGGCGCGCCCAGGGGTGCCTGGCGCACCTTGGTGTATCGTGCTCACCTCGATCACCTTCCGTTTTAATTTTTTATTTCGAAAATTTTCTAAAATTCCAAAACTAACAAAAAATATTTTTGCGGATTTTCCAGAGTCCGTTTACTTACCGTATCACGTACCTCCTATTTTTTCAGAATTCTGGAGTGTTCCGGAAGGTTCCTTTTATGTGTTCCTCCGGTGTCATGGTTTGGATAACATTGCTTTCAACGTTAATAGGCATACCTGAGATATAATGCTTAATTCTTTGTCCATTGACCACCTTCGGGTTAGTACCTTCGGCGTTATTAATCTTGATAGCTCCAGAACAATAAACCCCTTCGATAATATATGGTTCTTCCCATTTGGAGAGAAGCTTGCCTGCAAAAAATCTTAAACGAGAGTTGAACAAAAGAACATAGTCTCCTATTTTGAATTCCCGCTTTTGGATTCTTTTATCATGCCATCTTTTTACTTTTTCTTTGAATAATTTGGCATTTTCATAGGTTTGGGTTCTCCATTCATCTAGTGAGCTAATATCAAATAGCCTCTTCTCACCGGAAAGTTTGAAATCATAATTAAGTTCTTTAATTGCCCAAAATGCCTTATGTTCTAATTCTAAAGGTAAATGACAAGCTTTTCCATATACCATTTTGTATGGAGACATACCCATAGGATTTTTTTAAGCTGTTCTATAGGCCCAAAGTGCATCATCTAATTTCTTAAACCAATTCTTACGAGACCTATTGACAGTTTTTTGTAATATTAATTTTATTTCTCTATTGCTAAGTTCTACTGGACCACTAGATTGAGGATGATAGGGTGATGCAATTCTATGGTTAACATCATATTTAGCAAGCATCTTACAGAAAGCACCATGGGTAAAGTGTGAACCACCATCGGTCATTAAATATCTAGGGACTCCAAACCTCGGGAAGATAACTTCTTTAAGCATTTTAATGGAGGTGTGGTGATCAGCACTACTAGTTGGAATACCTTCTACCCACTTAGTGACATAATCAACAGCAACCAAAATATGAGTGTACCCGTTGGAGGAAGGAAAAGGCCCCATATAATCAAAACCCCAAACGTCAAATGGTTCAACAACAAGTGAATAATTCATAGGCATTTCCTGACGCTTACCGATATTACCAATTCTTTGACATTCATCGCAAGACAAGACAAACTTACGGGCATCCTTGAAGAGGGTAGGCCAATAAAAACCAGATTGCAATACCTTGTGAGCAGTTCTATCTCCCGCATGATGTCCTCCATAAGCTTCGGAATGACATTTCCGTAGGATTTGTTCCTGTTCATGCTCAGGTACACAACGTCTAATAATACCATCTACTCCTTCTTTATAAAGATGTGGGTCATCCCAAAAGTAATGTCTCAAGTCATAGAAAATGTTCTCTTTTGTTGGTATGTGAAGCTAGGTGGTATATATTTAGCGACAATGTAGTTAGCATAATCAGCATACCAAGGTGTGTTTTGAGAAACATTTATTGCAGCTAACTGTTCGTCAGGGAAACTATCAACAATAGGTAGTGGGTCATCAAGAATATTTTCTAACCTAGACAAGTTATCGGCTACGGGGTTCTCAGCTCCATTCCTATCAACGATGTGTAGGTCAAATTCTTGAAGCAAGAGAACCCACCTAATGAGTCTAGGTTTAGCATCTTTCCTTTCCATGAGGTATTTTATAGCAGCATGATCGGTGTGAACAATAACTTTGGAATCAACAATATAGGATCTAAATTTATCACAGGCAAACACAACTGGTAAAAATTCCTTTTCAGTAGTAGCATAATTTCGTTGAGCACTATCTAGAGTTTTACTAGCATAATGGATAACATTCAATTTCTTATCAACTCTTTGTCCTAGAATAGCACCAACAGTATAATCACTAGCATCACACAAAATTACAAAAGGCAAGTTCCAATCAGGTTTTTACGATAGGTGCAGAGGTTAAGGCTTTCTTGAGTGTTTCAAAGGCTTCCACACAATCATCATCAAAAACAAAAGGAATATCCTTTTCCAAAAGATTAGTAAGAGGCCTAGAAATTTTAGAGAAGTCTTTAATGAACCTCCTATAAAAACCAGCATGACCAAGGAAACTTCGTATACCTTTAGTATCTTTAGGACATGGCATTTTCTCAATTGCATCAACTTTAGCTTTATCCACCTCAATGCCTCATTCAGATATTTTAAGCCCCAAGACAATGCCTTCATTAACCATAAAGTGGCACTTCTCCCAATTTAAGACGAGATTAGTTTGTTCACATCCCTGCAAAACTCGATCAAGGTTGGTTAGGAAATCATCAAAAGAAGTTCCGTAAACGGAAAATCATCCATGAAAACCTCCACAATCTTTTCACAAAAATCAGAGAATATAGCAGTCATACATCTTTGAAAGGTAGCAGGTGCATTGCATAAACCAAAAGGCATACGTCTATAAGCATAGGTTCCAAAAGGGCAAGTAAAGGTAGTTTTCTCTTGATCGGATTGTGACACAGGTATTTGAGAGAAACCAAAATACCCATCTAGGAAACAAAAGTGTGTGTGCTTAGATAATCTTTCTAGCATTTGATCAATGAAAGGCAGAGGGTAACGGTTTTTCCTAGTAGTTTTATTTAATTTTCTAAAATCAATTACCATTCTATAGCCAGTGACAATTCTTTGTGGAATGAGTTCATTCTTATGATTAGGGACAACGGTAATACCTCCTTTCTTAGGGACACAATGAACGGGACTTACCCATCTACTATCAACTATGGGATAGATTATACCTGCTTCCAGAAGCTTTAATATTTCAGTTCTTACCACTTCCTTCATCTTAGGATTCAAACGCCGTTGGTGATCAACAACGGGTTTAGCATCAGGTTCCATATTAATCTTGTGCTGACATAGAGTGGGACTAATGCTCTTAAAATCATCAAGAGTATATCCAATAGCAGCCCGGTGCTTCCTCAGAACTTTCAATAATCTCTCTTCATGTTCTGAAAGGTTAGCACTAATAATAACATGATATATCTTTTTCTCATCAAGATAAGCATACTTCAGACTGTCAGGCAATTGTTTCAATTCAAACATAGGATCACCTTTAGGTGGAGGAGGATCTCCAAGAGTTTCAATATGCAAATTTTGTTTCAGGAGAGGTTGTTGTTCAAAGAAAATTTTATCTATTTCATTTCTTTCACGCAAATGCATATCATTTTCATGGTCAAGCAAATATTGTTCCAATGAATCAGTGGGAGGCACGGCAATAGAAGCAAGACCAATTATTTCATCCTTACTAGATAACGCTTTATCACGGGGTTGTCTACTAAACTTGGAAAAATTAAACTCATGAGACACATTAACAAAACTGACACCGATAGTTTGTTTTTCACAATCTATTTTAGCATTGACGGTGTTCAAGAAAGGTCTTGCAAAGATAATGGGACAAAAGTCATCTTGTGGGGAACCAAGAACTAGAAAATCAGTAGGGTATTTTACTTTCCCACACAAGACTTCAACATCTCTAACAATCCCAAGTGGTGTGATAGTGTCTCTATTAGCAAGTTTAATAGTAACATCAATGTCCTCTATTTCAGCAGGTGCTATTTCATCCATAATTTCTTGATATAGAGTAAAAGGGATAGCACTCACACTAGCACCCAAATCACGTAAACCCTTATAGCAATGATCTCTTATTTTGACTGAGACAACAGGCATGCCTTCTATGGGTCTATGTTTATCTTTTTGATCGAGTTTAGCAATTCTAGCAGCTTCATCACAGAAGTAGATAACATGCCCATCAATATTTTCTACCAAGAGATCTTTAACCATAGCAACACTAGGTTCTACTTTAATTTGTTCTGGGGGTTTAGGTGCTCTTATATTAGTCTTATGAACCAAAGTTGATACCTTAGCATGTTCCTTTATCCTAACAAGGAAAGGTGGTTTTTCAATATAAGCGGTAGGCACAACTGGATCAACATTGTAAAAGATGGTTTCTTCTTTAGCTATGACCGGTTCTTTAATTTCTTCTTTAATAGGGGGATGATATTTAAACCACTTCTCCTTAGGGAGGTCAATGTGAGTAGAAAATGTTTCGCGGAAAGAGGCTGCTATCTCATAGTCAAGTCCATCTTTAGTGCTAAACTTATGAAAAGTATCGGTATTAATAAAAGATTTAACACAATCAAATTCAAGATTTATACCTGACTCATTCCTTCGTCGAGTTCCCAATCTCCAGAGTTGCATTTAATCCTTTCTAAGAGATCCCACTTGAATTCAATAGTCTTCTTCATGTAAGAACCAGCATAAGAAGTATCGAGCATGGATTGATCATTACGAGAAAGCCGAGCATAAAAATTCTGAATGATAACTTCTCTCGGGATGTCATGATTGGGGCATGAATATAACATTGACTTAAGCCTCCCCCAAGCTAGAGCGATGCTTTCTCCTTCACGAGGCCAAAAATTATATATATAATTCCGATCACGATGAACTAGAGGCATGGGATAAAACTTTGGGTGGAATTCAAATTGCAAACGATTCCAGTTCCACGATCCAACATCATCACATAGCCTATACCATGTCAATGATTTTCCCTTCAAAGATAAAGGGAAAACCTTCTTCTTAACTTCATCTCCAGGTAAACCTGCAAGCTTAAATAATCCACAAATTTCGTTCACATATAGTAGCTGCATATCAGGATGTTCAGTTCCATCTCCTGCATAAGGTTTAGCAAGCAGTTGTTCTACCATGCCCAAAGGAATTTCATAGGAAATATTTTCAGTAGGTGCAGTAGGTTGAGGGGCAACTAATTGTGGTTCCGGTCGAGGTGAAGATACCCCGAACAAACCCCTCAAAGGATTGTTTTCCATAGTAGCAAGTAGCAACAAATTTTAGCACGTAGTATAAATTTTAGCACGTAGTATAAGTCACTCCCCGACAACGGTGCTAGAAAAGAGTCTTGATGACCCACAAGTATGGGGGATCAATCGTAGTCCTTTCGATAAGTAAGAGTGTTGAACCCAACGAGGAGCAGAAGGAAATGACAAGCGGTTTTCAGCAAGGTAATTTCTGCAAGCACTGAAATTGTAGGTAACAGATAGTTTGATAGCAAGATAATTGGTAACAAGCAAGTAACAGTAACGGTAAACAAGGTACAGGAAGGTAGCCCAATCCTTTTGGGGCAAAGGACAGGACAAAACAATCTCTAGTAATAGGCAAAGTGTTCTTGAGGGTACACGGGAATTTCATCTAGTCACTTTTATCATGTTGGTTTGATTCGTGTTCCCTAGTTTAATAATTTGATATGTGAGTGGACCGGTGCTTGGGTGCTGTTCTTACTTGAACAACCTCCCACTTATGATTAACCCCCTAGTAAGCATCCGCAACTACGAGAAAAGTATTAAGATAAAATCTAACCATAGCATTAAACGTTTGGATCCAAATCAGCCCCTTACGAAGTAGCGCATAAACTAGGGTTTAAGCTTCTGTCACTCTAGCAACCCATCATCTAATAACTACTCCACAATGCATTCCCTTAGGCCCATGAATGGTGAAGTGTCATGTAGTCGACGTTCACATGACACCACTAAGGGAATCACAACATACATATCATCAAAATATCGAACACATATCAAATTCACATGATTACTTGCAACATGACTTCTCCCGTGACCTCAAGAACAAAGGTAACTACTCACAAATAATAATCATGCTCAAGATCAGAGGTGTATTAAATAGCATAATGGATCTGAAAATATAATCTTCCACCAAACAAACCATATAGCAATCAACTACGCAAGGTAATCAACACTACTAGTCACCCAAAGGTACCAATCTGAGGTTCCGGTACAAAGATTGAACACAAGAGATGAACTAGGGTTTGAGAGGATATGGTGCTGTTGAAGATGTTGATGAAGATTGGCCTCCCAAAGATGAGAGGGGTGTTGGTGATGACGGTGGCTTCGATTTCCCCCTCCGGGAGGGAAGTTCCCCCGGCGGAATCGCTCCGCCGGAGGGTAAAAGCGCTCCTGCCCAAGTTCCGCCTCGAACTAGAAGATGGGCACCGGAGGTGGGCCGAAGAGGCCACGATACACCAGGGCGCGCCCAGGAGGGTCTGGCGCGCCCTGGTGGGTTGTGCCCACCTGGCTAGCCCCCTCCGGTAGTTTTCTGCTCCAGTATTTTTTATTAAATAGAAAAATAATCTCCATAAAATTTCAGCTTCATTGGAGTTGTGCAGAATAGGTATCTCTGATGTGCTTTTCTTAGGTACAGAATTCGAGCTGCCGGTATTCTCCCTCTTAGTGTAAACCTTGCATATTATGAGAGAAGGCATTAGAATCACTCCCTAAAGCATTATTATTCAACAAAACATAGCAAATAACAGTAGGAAATCTTGATGCAAAATGGACGTATCAGATGTCGATGAAGAACCACTCCTAATTAGCCGAAACACCTTAGGAAGTGGCAATGCTCGTGACTCAAAATATCAAATGCAAATGTGTTGCAGAAGAAATGGTGGTGGTAGCAGAAGAAATGGCAGAAAACTGGGGAGAAAAGAAACTGCAAAAGGAGTCAGCAACTTTCTGCTAAGGCCGGCAGGTCCGGGCTGGACGGAAGTTCCGGAGGCCGGAGGGTCCGTGGTGGCCAGAATGTCCGGGGGACGGAAGGTCCGGGTGAGGCCGGAGGTTCCGGGGGTCAGGAAAATTGGGACGAACCCTACACTACTACGGAAAACCTTATAGGTAGGATTTTAGCAGTAGCGCCGGTTGAGAGCACAGCGCTACTACTACTTAGAAGTAGCGCGGGTGCGGACCAGCGCCACAGGTATCCTGTTAGCAGTAGCGCCTATTGTCAAGAAGGCGCTACTTCAAATTGGTTCGGCCGCGACATGCAGGGGCGACCTATAGTAGTAGCGTTGGTCTAGAAGAAACGCTACTGCTAAAGCCATAGCAGTAGCGCCCTTTTCGGACCCGCCCTACTGCTAATTAGGGTGTGGACTTATCTCCTTCATCCCGGGCATGCCCCTCACTCTCTCCCTCTCCCGCTCCTCACTCCCTCCCTCTCGACTCTGCGCCGCCGCTGCCGCTCCGCGCATGCCCCTCACTCTCTCCCTCTCCCGCTCCTCACTCCCTCCCTCTCGACTCTGCGCCGCCGCTGCCGCTCCGTGCACGCCCCTCACTCCCTCTCTCTCCACTCCCTTGCGTAGGCCCCGGCGACCTCGACCCCTCCTCACTCCCTCCCTATCCACTCTGTGCCGCCGCCGCCGCCGCTCTGCCCACGCCCCTCACTCCCTCCCTCTCCACCCCCTTGCGCCGGCCCCGGCGACCTCGACCCCGGCCCCGACCCCAGCCCTGACCCCGATCCCGACCCCGGCCTCTGCTTCTCCTCCGGCCGTCTCCTCCGCACCGGCCGTCTCCTTCTCTGGTGAGACATCCCCACGCCTCCTCCAACAGTTTGCTTTTTAGTGTTTGGGTGGATTGCTAGGGTTCTTGCTAGGGTTCTTGCTAGGAATTAAGCATTTCTGAAATAGCAAAACATTAAGTAGTTCTGAAACATAGTTAATAAGAAAACTGAGTCAAAAATGAGTTTAAGAAATTAAGCATTTCTGAAATAGCAAAACATTAAATGATAAGAAAATGTTCTCATAGGAATTTGTCTCGATGTCGACGATGCCCGGCCCGCATCCTCGTCGTCAATCAACGGCAACTTCCTTGACAGGCGCCATGTCCGGGACTGGGCTACGCCGGGCTGGCACTGGGAGGTGCTACCTTTCGGGGCGCGCACCTTGGTGAGGAATCCGGGTCTCGTCGTCGACCCGGAGCTTCTTTGGTGGCGGTCGCGTGGGCCACTATCGGTGCGGAGGGAGCCGGCCCCCGCGGAGGTGGTAAGTCGCCGTGTCAGCGAGGAGGACGAGCACGTCTATCACTACATGGCTGCGTTGGACGGCAGGTTCTCCAATACCTGGCAGGTTCTTCAGGGATCTCACCCGAGCTATGATCCGGTGATGGTTCCTTCTCTTTGGGTGTCCACCGCCTGCGCCGTGAGACGTCAACTGGATCTGTATTACTGATATTATATGATAATATTCGAGATGTATTAGTGATAATATTCAATGATACATTAACTGGATTATTCGAGATGATGTATTAGTGATATTATATGATAATATTTGAGAAATTTTTAGTAAAAAAAATCAGGTACTTTCGGTCTGTCGTTGCCCCTTGTGTGACTTTTATGTGTGTTCTTAATGGAGGAATCCCGACTGTTGTCGTGGGGGACGCTTCCTCCTCTTCTCTTCTTGTGATATATACCTCAGTATAATGCGCAAGGAGAGGAGAGGAGGTGCGCCCATCACCGACGGTCGAACTATTAGTGTGAGAGAGTGTCCACCAACATATATACACCTCCCAGTGCCTATGTTTGGACATGTGTGTATGTTATTGCAAGGAAAGCCTCGACAGACCGAAAGTCAACCGATATTGAATTACGTCTATTTGGACATGTGTGTATGTTATTGCAGGGAACACCTCCTAGTGCCTATGTTTTGCCGGAATGTTGATTCATTTTCATTCTGACTAATTTCATGCGCTCAATATGTCTTATTTTAATAATGGTCATGCCCAATTTTTGAATCATGAACACGGGAAATTTCTGACAACGATAAGATCCCTGAGTGTGATTACTGCGGCGATGATCGGGGTTTGTGCGACATGCCTCACCTGCGAGATGACATGTTCTTCACCATCAAGCTTGACGAGACCTTCATTGTTTCTGCGGAACGCAACGATGACAAGTGTTTTTTCGTAATTAAGCATGACTTCTGTTTCTTTGGTTCAACGTGTAATTTCTGTTTTATACAATTCGACTAGTTCATCCCCTTCCATGCAAGACAGTATGTCTTGGAGAGGCTCGGTTTCGAGGACCACGAGAGTACGGAGACTAGGAGAGCTAACCTGAGGACTAAACATGGTCTTACATATCTGGTCAAAGTAATGAATGCAGTTAATAACACAGAATTAGGGTGCTCAAATTGGGAAGCTCTTTGCAAGGCATATGGATTTCAGGAAGATATGGAAATAACCTTCGATCTTTGTCCTGAAGATCATATTGAAGGTAACATCGACATTTGGGTGGATGTCGATATGCTTCCTGTTTTACCTCCATGTGAGTTTATCAACCATGCATATTTGTCAAGTAATCTGCATTCTATATTTAAAAATAGTTGGTGTTCATCCATACTAAATTTGTTAATTTATAATTTACAACTTATTTCGTTTCTTCGAGTGAAACATGGAAATTAATTGACACGACACACTACACTTATGGATCGCATCTAACTTGGGAGGAGAAGGATGTTCTTATCAACTTTGTTATTGGTGTCCTAGTTGGTAGGGACAACTTCCCGTATAATTTGGGAACTGGCCCAAATTTTACATTTTACATGCCACTAGTGCATAGGTTGAGGGCGGATGACATTCGCCGAAATATCTTGGTAAGAGTTGCTAATTAAGTACACTACTATTGCGTAAATGGTGTTGATTACATTGCTAACTAGGCTACTATTATGTTCTTCAACAGAAACTGCCAAATGATGTTATGCCTCCGTTGATGCATGGCGAAGGTTATATGACAATTAAAAGCCCTATGAGGCCCGAGTTCTCTTTTGCATACTCGACTGAGCGCAAACCACCAAGATGGCTCCAAATTGAAGCATGGGGAGAAATAAAGAAGGATCGCAAGCCACAAGTTGGAGACCGCTGAATCTCTTTGCTTCATCATGGAGACATAGGTGTAATTCTGTTTTATGTCATTTTATCTAGGAGGGAGGACTAGGTCCTATGAGAGAAAAGTTTTTCTGGTTTATATTAACTTGCATGATCGATTACGATGATTATTATTATGATGTTTTTCTGTTTTATGAGATTTTAACTTAGTATGATTAAGATGATGATGAGTTGTTAAATGAGTAAGATGATGATGAATTATATGTCATATATTTGATTAAAGTGGATGGATGCAAGTGACCAAGTTGAATTAGAGGAAAATATGATGTTGCGATTGGCAACATCATATTTTCTTCTAATTCAACATGATCACTTGCATCCATCCACTTTAATCTAAATGTAGTTGCTGGCACAATAATTATTGATTTTGTATATTAATATGTGTAACCGTGTGTAAATACAACATAAATATAAAAAAAGGAATATGTGTGTTTAATAGTGGCGCAGGTTAGAGAAGCGCGCTACTGATAACTCGGTGAGCAGTAGCATTGGTAAAGAGGCGCTACTACTAAACTTTAGCTGTAGCGCTGGGTGACCAGCGCTACTGCTAAAAATTAGTTGTAGCACCGTAGCAGTAGCGCGAGCACCCGCACTACTGATAGCTCAAAAACCGGCGCTACTGCTAGGGTTTTCCCTAGTAGTGCTAATTTCTAGATCTTGGACTTGGGCGGAAAACCGTGAGGAAGAACCCAAGTCTGAGGGGAAAAAGTAAAATTGGTGAAAATTGGATGGATAGAAAGGTAGATCCACTCGTCCGCAACAAAATCCATGGATCAAAATCAACAAAATCTCCTCAAATCCAACGAATCCAAGAAAATTTGGTATGGCTAATTTTGTGGGAATTTTCGAAATTAGATCAAAAACGAAACAAAATTTGGCTAGAAAGTGGGGGAAGGGACTCCAAGGTGTGAATGAACCTGGCTCATTATACAAATATGATACGGGGCACGCCCGTGTAGGTCGGCCTTTTCACACTTGGAGGGGTAAGAAGGGAGAAATCACAATAGAAAACACAAACACAAGGAAGATCTCCGATCACACATCCGCTAAATCCACTCAAGCACACAAGATACAAAGATCCAAAGTCAAACAAGCGATACGAGGTAACCGATAGCCGTCTCACTCCGTGGAGATGAGGTCTTGTTAACCCGTGGGATCTTCCCTATAAGGGGCCTTGGCATCCAACTCGGATCTTCTCTCGAGGAGGTGGTCAACTCCGTGGGAGAAGGAGGTAGATGGAGCTATGCTCAACAATATCCAATGCTAAACATAAGCTAACCCTAATTCGGAGGCGAAGGAGGAGTATATATAGTGCTAGGGACAAAGGGGTAAGTGAAGGGGTACATGAGCCTTGGGCCCGAGTGGTGTCGCGCTGGAAGGCCAGAAGTTCCGGGATAGGCCAGAAGTTCCAGGCGCCGGAAGTTCCGAGCCAGTTCCGGGCAGGGTCCGGGCTGAACATAGAGTTGGCGCTGTCTTCGAAGGCTGGGCTGAGCGGGGGCTGGAAGTTCCGGGCGAAGGTCTGGCCTGGTTCCGGGCTATCTAGAGAGTTTACACTCCTGGATTTAGCCTTGGGTCGATGGATGGACGGAAGCTCCGGGCTGGCCTGAAGTTCCGGGCTGTCCAGAGAGTGGCCCTTGGTGCTTGACTCCCCTTCTTTGAGCGGTTCTTCTCCTTTCTCCTTCGAGCTCTGGTTGGCATTGATGTACCTGAGTATGCACAGAATCTCGGTTTGAGGTAGCGTCGAAGTTCCATGAGTATTGAAGGAAGAGTCGCAAAGGAGAGAAGTCACCTCGTTTCCAATAGCGCGGGCACGAGCTCTTGTCATGGGTCCACTTGGGGGTTGGTTTGATGGTGTAGGTTTTATGGGGATGATGGTGGGATGCTCCGCATCAACATGGGCGCTTGCTACCTCCGTATGCGCTCCGCCTTGCGCCCATGGTTTAATGTCGCGCACACTCTTCATCTCCCTAACCTGAAGCACCTCGAGCTCATTACCGCCAGCATCTCGAAGGAGGATTTGGAACTCCTGCTCCATGGATGTACTGTTCTCGAGTACCTTCGTCTTCAGGTGATGTTTGGGTTCAGTAGCCTCCACATCGCTATGACAAATCTCCGTACGATTTATGTTAATGGTTGGTGCCGCAACATGCTGTCAGCTGAGGTGTTTCACGATATGGTCGTTGAGAAAGCGCCTTTCCTTGAGAGATTGTTTGTGCTTGATAAAGAAGGTCCAACAAGAATCAGGGTCATTGACGCACCGAAATTGAAAGTGTTGGGCTATTCGTGTGCTGAATTCTACAAACTTGTTACGGCTGGATCCGTACCCGTTCAGGTACAACATTCTTCTTATCCTTCTTATTATTGTACATCACATTTTATCTAATTTTTGTTTACCTATGTTTGGCTGTCATGCAAAAATTGACTCCCACAGGCTTGACCCTGTCTATGCGCACAGTGAAGATCCTGGCACTACAATCTATCTGCCCCAATCTAGATGAAACTGTTAGATTCCTTATATGCTTTCCGTGCACGGAGAAGCTATACATCGAGGTGATGCTCCTTTCCTGTTAATTGTTAACCACAATGGAGTTCAAGTTTTTGGTACTTTACCCATCATTACAATGAAAAATGTACAATGAGTTCTAAAGAAAATTTGTAGGATTCCAATACATATTTTTGAGATGTTAATCTTGAACAATTGAGGATCACATCTCAATGTATTAGTGTATTTAGAAATCCTGCAAATCAAAGATGCACATAGTGTCCAAAACTACATCTAGGCACTGATATGTTGTCTTCATTTGCAAATACAAGCATGCCCGAAAGTGGAAAATGTGGCGCAATATAACAATCCCATCAAATGCCTTGATTTCCATCTCAAGGAAATTAATTTCAACCAGTACCGAGGCACCAAACCAGAGATTCAATTAACCAGGTTCTTTGTTCAGAAAGCAAGGGTGCTCAAGATAATGAGGTTTGACTTATATTTATTGCGCTGAAATGAATTGTTTGTTGACCAACGAAGGCGTCTATAGTTGAATGGAAAAGCCTGTGCAGAAGCTGAAATTCAGTTTGGAACTTCAAATGACATATTATTCAGAAGTGAGTGTATCAAGCTAATATATGACTTCTCGGTGGCGGATCCCTTGGCAGAAATATTGCATGGCTCAGATTCTGAAGAAGATAAATTTGATTTTTAATATCAGTTTGAACGTTGTCATCTTTTAATTTGGCCTTGTAAAGCTGGAACTTGAACCTTGTAATATTTCTGGTATTTGTGATACAATATTTGAAATGGCATCGTGTTCTTTTTTGTTTATGCAATCATGTTCTTATGAATACATATGTTGTTGTTCCATATACACAACATACATATGTTGTGCAAATAGAGCAAATCACATCTCATTAGATTAAATTAAGGAACATGTCGGCAATGATTTCAAGAATCACTGACAATTGTTTACCAGCCACCGTCTGCTCACAACACACACAGTTTGTCAGGATGACTCGTCTGTGTTATTATCGGTCTTCCCACATGACTCTGATTGTAGACCTGTTTGCCGCACATCACACACACCTAGTTAGGCTAAATCATGTGTGCTTTGTTGTATCATCGCACACAATTTTTCATAGTGAACTGTGTGCCCTCTATCGCACACATATGGATCTTTATAACCATTTGTGTTATCATGGCTGATCGCAAACAGTTTAGAAGAACCAAGTGTATCCCACGTATCGCACACGTAAATCTTTTCTGAATCGTATTTGATTGTTCCGCCATCGCACACAGTTTGCATTATTGGCCACGGATCTTGAACTATACCGTTTGCGATTCATGGATCGTACACAGTTTCGTCGAAGGGTCTCTGATTGATGTGTCGTCTTTGGACCATCCTACGCCTGTTCACTGCTTAGCATATACTGCGCACGTGCACAATTTTTTCTATCCATGAACGTTCGCTATTTTAGTCTATTCGACGAACAGTGAAAAAAAACAACTAAGTCCCTGTTAAAAAAATAGTCTGTTTATCACCATATTGCATTTTGCGGGGCCTACAAATGTTAAACCGTGCATTGGATTTTAATAACTTGTATATCAAAAATCATTTACATTTCATGCTCTACATGATTGTGACATTTGCATGCATAATAAGTGGCATCTACATGCTCAAATCTCTGTTGGAGAAGTGCATTGTGAATAAACTACTGAAAACTGTTGTTTTAATCAAACTTGTGTGGATGACTGCATCAAATCCATGCCTCCTTTGAATTTGTGCCAATGGAGTAATTTGTAGTATACCATGTCTACTTGCTGCTAGTATCTTAGCCATGCCTATAGATGATTGTTATGCTACTGTTATTGCCATGCAAACATGCCTAGTCAATCTGCTGTTTTGGGAGATAGTAAAATTTCACTAAGTCTGGAATCTGGATTGAAACTTAGCGGTTTGTATTAATGATTGCCATGGATTCATAGATCTTTTGAAAATGCCCATGCGGGATGAAGTCTGTGTGTCTGCTTGTTTCAGATTGCCATGTTGTGTTAATGCTAGCCATGTTTCTGTGAATATTTGGATGATGCTCCTGTGGAGTTATTTGTAATGCATCATGTCCACTACCATGTTGTAGATTTTGATGCCATGATAAGCCCTATAGCATGATTTTTTTTTGCTGTCGATATGCCTTCAGGTTAACACTGTTTGTAAGAAACTAGTATTTTCTCTAAGTCCCTAAATGCTATGTGTTATAGTCATGTTGTGAGCTTCCTACCATGTGATCCATGAAAGTTTTGAGTATGATTCCTTTTAATGAAATGAAGTGTATGTTACATGATACTGTCCCATTTTTAGTTTGTGCATTTTAGGTTCTTGTAGCTTGTTGTTTTGATGTGTGCAAATGCTAAGTTGCTCTTTTGGGCAGATTATAACCAAAACTTGAATTGGTTGTTATTGTTGAACCGTGGCTCCGCTTTGAACATGTTATACATGAAATTTGCGTAGAATTTCATGTAGATTCATAATATCATCCTGCATCCATTTTGCACTAATGACATAGTTATCTTGTGTTGGTCATATCTTTTAGGTCGTAACTTTGTTGTAAATGGTCTATATATGTAAATCGCCTAGAATGACGAGTAGAATCACATGGTGCGTTTTGTTTTCTTGTTTAATAAATATAAAATATGTTTAGTTCAGATCCGGACCAAATTCAAAATTTACATATGGGGTCATTTCGGAAATACTATAAGTTATTTCCGACCACATTTAAAAGGCCTAGATAGGTAGTTTAATTATGCTTCACCTCTTGCCATGTCAACAACATTTAAACTTGCCATGTAAATAAACTAGAGTGAACTAATTGATTTGGACGTGGAGTTTCGTCAATATGCAACTCGTTGCATATTGAACTTCACTTAATTTGTAGTGTTTGATTGTTGTGCTTTGCCATGCCATGCCTATTAAACCGGACATGCATCATACTTGATTGCGCATCATGCCATGTTTACATTGTGGTGTTTACCATGTCATTTGCTTGTTTCCGGATTACTTCTTCTCGATAGAGTTCCGAAAGCGGTTTGGCGTGTGAATATTCATTCAACTACGTTGGTACGTCTTCTTTCGGGATTCGTTCTTCTTCCAAGCGGGATCTTAGGCAAGATGACCATTTCCCTGGATACCACTACTATCTTTGCCATACAAGTTGTCTCATTTCTATCGCTATGTCTCGCTACCTACCACTTGTTTCTCAAGCCTCCCAAAATGCCCTGATAAGCCTCTAACCCTCCACATCCCAGCAAACCATTGTTTGGCTATGTTACCGCTTGCTCAACCCTTCTTATAGCATTGCTAGTAGTAGGTGCAGTTTCTTCCATGTGATAACATGGATATATTTGGGATATCATACTACCTTGTTATTTATTTAATGCATCTCTTGGTAAAGGGTGCAAGGCTTGGCCTTTTGCCTGGTGTTTTGTTCCACCCTTGTCGCCTTAGTTACAGAGTACCGGTGTTATGCTCCATACTGAGCGGTCCTAACATGCTTGGGGTTGTTATGAGGACCCCCTTGATTTTCGTTTTGAGATAAAACTCTTCTGTGAAGGCCCAACATTGGTACTACATTTGCCTAATAACTTATAAAACTTGCATAGGGAGTTTCCATACCCCGTCGATAATTAATCAACCCCCTGGGCCAGTGCTCCTCATGAGTGTTTTTCCAAACTAGAGCTCCGTATGGGGCCAACCCGGGGTAAATCGAGAGATTTCTATCAAGCCACTATACTTTTCGCTTATCTGTCGTGTCCTGAGAACGAGATACGCGGCTCCTATCGGATTCGGTGACAAGTCGGGCATTCTTGCTGGATTTGTTTTATCCTTCTCGAACGTCTTGTGCACCGGGATTTCGAGGATACTTTGGGTTGTCTCGAGGTTGAGGTTTTTCGGCGCAGCTTGTGGTTAGTTTGTGATGGATTAGTTGGAGTATCCCTGCATGGTTAAGTCTTTCTGAGAGCCGTGCCCGCAGTTATGTGGCAACTTGGAAATTTTATAATATCTGGTAATAGAAAACTTGAAAGAAACCCAATTATAATACACCAACCGTGTGCGTAACCGTGACCGTCTCTTTTCGAGGGAGTTTGGAAAGAGAACACCGTGGGGTTATGATTGACTCGTAAGTAGGTGTTCAGGATCACTTCTTGATCATTATTAGCTCATGTTCGTTTATGCATAGATCACTCTTCTTATTCTCGTACTCGTAAGTTATCCACTCAAATACATGCTTAGTGCTTGCTGTAGCCTCACCACTTAACCATACCTTACCCATTAAGCTTTGCTAGTCTTGATACCCTTAGAAATGAGATTGTTGAACCCAGTGGCTCACAGATTACTACAACAACAGATGCAGTTACAGGTAATGCGGTGATTTGACGTGAGCGCGATGATTATTCTATTTGGAGTTCTTCTTCTTCATCGATCATAGGATGGGTTCTAGGCCGGCAGCCTCGGGTTAGCAAGGATGGATTTTTCTTTTATCGTTTGATTTCGTCCATAGTCGGACCCTGCTCTTCTGTATGCTGATTGAATGTATGATTGTATTTGAGATGATTATTTAGCTTGTGGTGAGTGTAAGCCAATTCCATATACTCATCTCGTCTTTACATGTACTTGTAACGATATCCATTCATGTGAAACGACAAGATACGCTTCTATCCTGTCGAGGCCCTCGATCCAAAATAAGGATAGGACCACATCTTGGGCGCTACAAGCTGGTATCAGTGCAGTGCTAACCTAGGAGCCCCGTTAATTGATCGAACTTGGCCAAGTCGAGTCTAGAAAAAAATGTTTTGAGTCTAGTTATATATCGAAGAGTAGGATTCTTTTTACTCCTCTTCCTTGCTCTGGTGAGGAATCGTGTCATAGGAATTTTAATTCTACCTCTCTTTTCAGTAATTTTTTTTAGGATCACACGAGTATTTTGGAATCTCTATTATGTCGATGTGACCAAACTCTATTCTTGGTGCCTCCCAACACTTGGGTGAAGTCCCGGGGAGTAGAGCTCCAAGGGGTTTTTTCACACTCGTTATCGTTCAGTTTCCTTAGTATCTTATGACGAGGATGTTCGAAACCCTTCAATACTTTGCTTGGTGGCAAATAGTGCCGTGACTTTTCCCCAGTACTGGTGGAGATAGCTCGGATGATCTACCAGGTCTAGTATCATTGTTTTTCGAAGGTCTGAGGTAGACGAGCTTGCGGAACTTCTTGGACATGTGTTGAGGGTTGTGGGTGTGGTTTTACAGCTGGCTACATTGGGTAGGTTCCTGGACACGCAAATTGATAGCATAACCAAGAAAGATTTCGGAAGGTCTCAGGTGGGAATTCAAGTAGTTACCTAGACTTATCGTTCCACAAATGCATGGTGGGTTATGTATTTGTTTCCGGCTTAATCTACAAGCCTCATCCGTTGTTTTGTTTGGAGTGTGGTAATTCTAATTGCTTCGATGTCAAGTGTGATTTCATATCTTTCCTAAGCGTTGTTCTCATATTCCTAAGGGAGTGCTAATCCTTTTGCTCAATCAAATTGTCATGTCAATTCTTTCCATCTGGAGTGCTTGTCTTCAAGATAATTCAATTCTCTCCAATATTTGCAAGATCAATACTCATATTTTTCTGGAGTTCTTTTTCATCTGTCTAAGTTTTCTTTTTTCCCCACCCTCCCGCCCTTTTTCTTCAACTATTAAATTCTCAATCAAGTGTATTTCTGTGAATGTGATGCTTGTGCTTTATTTTCTTCCATTTTTTATCTAGTGATTCTTTGTGATGATGCTCAGGTGCTAAGTTCATCATTTCTTTGTGTCCTTTTTTCTTTCCGGTCGATTTGATTCAACCTCTAGGTGTTCAACATATCATTTTCATTCGTTAATTGTTTTTCATGTCGGAAGTTCTTATCCAAGCCTCTCTTGTTTATTCATCACCTCTCTATTCTATCTGGAGTGATGAAGATATCTCACAAGACTCGTGTCTCCGTTCAAAATGTTTCCAATATTTCGGGGGTCACATCTTATCAAGTTTTAATCTGTACAGGTGCAGTCTCTCTTCCTAAGCAATCATTTAAACGGTGTTTTCTTTGAGTGGGACCATAACCCACAGGTTTTTCCCAAGATCTTACCTGGCTCTACTAATCTTTTCCGGAGATGTCCTCAAATTCTTTCAAGTGTGACGTAAGAATGTTTTTCATCAGTCATATGCCTTCTCCAAGATCGCTTCGAATTATTTTTCATTATTGGTTCAACCTTTCTTTCTTCATTATTCCAGAGGGTCTCGGGAATTCATGATATTGTTTCTCATCATCATTAAGACCGAAGGAGAGTTTTTCTTAAATCTTTGTCCGTTCTTATGAAGATTCGTCTTGTCAGCTTGTTGTGATCCTCTTAAATTGTTTTCGATCATGGGAAATTCCTTCCATATCTATCCGGAGAATTTAAGAGTTTTTTTCACTTATCGATCCTCCGAAGGACATCAATTCACGAGATTCTCCGTTCTCAGCTTTCAGCTTTCCTTCTCAAATTCTTCTCAATTGATGTCTTTTCGTTCGTTCGATGTTTTTCATCGTTCATTCTCCATTCATACTAGTGGATGGTGCTTTTTTCGTTCTCATGTATTCCCATTCATTCGTAGTATCCTCATTTGTTTCAAATTCTTACCGGTGTTCTCTTTCAAGACATCTTCAAGTTTGTGTTGTCTCTCTTCAATCTTTTCAAGTAGAATAAGTGGTTTGCTAAATCCGTTGCTTCTTATTAATTTAAATTGATGAAGGATAAGCATAACATAATTCTTATTCTTTTTTATCAAGGTGATTTTAATTTCTGAAGTTGTTCATGATATCAAATTCTTGATTCTAAGTTGTTCATCTTTTCTTTTCCAGAGTTTCAAGTTTTATTTTCTCAAGTATCTCGTTGTGAAGCTTCACCCAAATCGTTGCAAGGCCTCAATCTTGTTCTTTTTGCAACCTTCAATTCTTTTCTATCATCTTTTCATTTATGGAGTTCTCCCTAATAGTTCTTCATGGTGGTTCGTTAAGGATTTAATCCATTCGCGATGTATTCTTCATGATAATTCTTGTTGGAAGATCTCAATTATTCTTTGTCTTGCATTTCAAAGTGCCATTCTTTCTTCATTATCCTTTGAGATGGTGCTATAGGGTTCTTGATTTATGAGGAGTCTTGAAGAGAATTTGCCAAGAATGAGATATTTAAACCCATCATTTTCTTCCTTGGAGTTATGTTGGATTATATTTCACCTAAAGTCTTTCCTAGGGATTGTTGCTATCATGGTGCTTATCGGTGATCCAAGTTCTTAATGTATCCTAGTGGTGAAAGAAGTTTTGCATATCTTGATCCTTGCAAGCAATCTTTGTTTCGTTATTGTCCGGTTCTCACCTCATAATTTTGAGATGTTCTCCATAAGCCCCCAACAAGCTTTTCTTTTCGTTGTTGATTTTCCAACAACTCCATTCAATCCTTCATTGTAAGATGCTTTTCAATTCAATTGTGGCAGAAGTTGTCATTTTATTCTCCCTCTTATTTATTCCAAGTATCTAGCTTCTGTTCATGTGTTCCATAAGATTCTCTCTTCAAACCGTCATCTCGTTTTACCAAGATCATGTTCTTTTCTTGCTTATCCATAACCGGAGTGTTGTGCCCCCTATTCAAGTTCTTCTACCTTATCAAGTTTTGCCTCTCTTTTAAACTGAAGTGCTTCCCAAATTCTTTCACACTCGTTCCTTGTCTATCTCGTTTCAACTGGAGTGGTTTTGAATTCTTGCTTGTTCCTCATGTCATTCTTCATCTCTTTGAATCTCCAAGATACATTGGTTTCACTCGTTCGTCAAAGAAGCAACTAAGTTTTATCTATTCCTCTGCTCTTCCTCTTCCGCTTCTCATTCTAAGTTCTTGAGTCGAGATCTCTTGTAAGTGGAGGAGAGTTGTAATAGCCTGAGACCGACGCTCCAGATTCCTTCCAAGTATTTCGAGTCTTGCGGTGTGATTTATTTGGTCGTCGCATTCATCATCGCATCATTCGCATTGCATCGGCGCCTCGTTGCCGTCATTTTTTTCAAAATTTGCATCTGTTCATAGTTGCCGGTTCTCTCCGTTCTCGTCATTGACCGTCTGTGACCAACCACACAGGCATGCAACCACGGCATCATTTACATATTGTTTAAAAAAGCGCGTATAAAACATTCTCGGAATGGGTAGAAACTTGGCGAGCGGTCTTAATATATTGTAGGTAGAACGCCTGCCAAATTTCGTTACATTCGGAGGTTGTTTGATACCCCAATGAATAACTATCACGACACTATAGCCGTTTAAATCGTCAGATGTTTTGGTCTATAAAAATCTTTCACGGGCCACCAAAGCTCCCTCTTTTCTTGGCCCAACCCCCTCTCCACAGTCCACCTAGCCCACAAAACCAATCCCTGCAACCGGAGCCGTCCAATCCCGACCGGAGGGTACGAAAACGAGCTAAAACCCTCAAACCCTAGCACTTTTCCTATTTAAGGAGACCTACCTTGCCATTTTGCGCAACCTAGCCCTCATTGCTTCGAAATCCAGGCCGCCGCCAGCTCCAGCCAACCCCCAACCTCCACCGCACCTCCTTCTGCCTCCTCCTCCATGCGGGCCCGCCACGGCCCCGTTCTGGGCCGCTCGAGCCCGGAACTGCCGCGGCCCCGGCTTCCAAGCGCCGCCTCACCCTGGTTGCCCCTCGTGCGCGCCCAGCCGTCGGCCGCTCTCGAGCTGCCCTGCGCCAAACCGACCCCGCCGCCCCTCGCCGGAGCGTAGCCACCGGGCCGCACCCCGTGCCCGTCGCCCGCACCACCAGTGGCCTCCGGCCTCCACCAGGCTGCCTCTCGCCATGCAGCCCGAGCTCCGCTGTCGGTGCTCGCCTCGCCCCGCCGGCCATCTTCGCGCCGCCTCCAGCCGGATCCGCCGCCCCGCAGCCAGATCCGTCGATCCGCCTCGCCTGCCGAGCCCCACGTCGTCCCTCTGGCCGCCGCGCCCGTCGATCACGACTCCATGGTCCTGCCTTCCTCGATCCCGATCGGGAGGACGGCGGGCGCCCACGTGGGCCTCGTCCCACCTTTGCCGGCCCACCTCGTGTCCCCGCCGGCCCATCTCCTGCCTCTGCGTCCCCAAGGCCCAGCCCAAGGCGAGCGCCATCGCCCGCTATCCTACGCCCATTCACTACTTAGCATATACTGCGTACGCGCTCAATTTGTCTATCCGTGAGCGTTCGCTGTTTTAGTCTATTCGACGAACAGTGTTGAAAAATGACTAAGTCCCTGTTAAAAAAATTGTATGTTTATCACCATATTGCATTTACGAGGCCTACAACTTTTAAACCGTGCATGGGATTTTAATGAGTTATATATGAAAAATCATATACATTTCATGCTCTAGATGATGGTGCCATTTGCTTGCATAATGAGTTGCATCTAAATGCTCAAATATCTCTTGCAAAATTGCATTGTGAATAAACAGTTGAAAACTGTTGTTTTAATCAAACTTGTGTGGAGGATTGCATCAAATCCATACCTCCTTTGAATTTGTGCCCATGGAATAATTTTTAGTAATGGAGTAATTTGTGCCAATGGAGTAATATGTTTGAGATAGCCATAACTTTGTGCACGTTTACCTGATGATGGTGACTTATATATGAAAAATGTTCTGCTGGATGCTCTAGATGATGGCATCATTTGCACACATATTAGGAGTCACCTACATGCTCAAATCTCTGTTACAAAGGTGAATAAAACTGCTGAAAATTGTTGTTTCAATCAAACTTGTGTGGATGATTGCATCAAATTCATGCATCCTTTGAATTTGTGCCAGTGGTGTAATTTGTAATATGCTATGTCTAGTTCCTTGTAGAATCTTTGCCATGCCTAGTAATGGTTTATGCTAATGTTATTGCCATGCAAACATGCCTAGTAAAAACTATTATTTTGGAATCAACTAAATTTCACTAAGTCTGGAATCTGGATTGAAACTTTTCTTTTTGTCTTAATGATTGCCATGGATTCAGAGCTCTTTTACTAAGTGGGATGAAATTGAAGTGCATGTTATGGTCTATGTAGATGTTCCATTTGATTCCATGAAATAGCCTTGATACATACTTGTTTCTTGCTGTCAAGATGCCCACCTGATAAAAACTGTTGCTCATGACTACTCTAATTTTCACCAAGTCTGACAGTCTGCTTATTTCAGATTGCCATGTTGTGCTGATGCTAACCATGTTTCTGTCATATTTTGATCATGCTCCTGTGGAGTTATTTGTAGTGCATCATGTCCACTACCATGCTATAGATTTTCATGCCATGATAAGCCATGTAGCATGTATTTTTCTTGCTGTCAATATGCCTTCAGGTTAACATTGTTTGTGAAAAACTGGCATTTTCTCTAAGTTCCTAAATGCTATGTATTATAGTCATGTTGTCAGCTTCCTACCATGTGATCCATAACTCTTTTGAGTATGATTCCTTTTGATGAAATGAAGTGTATGTTACATGCTAATGCCCCATGCTTAGTGTGTGCATTTTAGGTTCTTGTAGCTTGTTGTTTTAATGTGTGCAAATGCTAAGTTGTTGTTTTGGGCAGATTATAACTAAAACTTGAATTGGTTGTTATTGTTGAATCGTGGCTCCGTTTTGAACTTGTTATACATGAAACTTGCCGAGCATTTCTTGTATTTTCATAATATTAGGTTGCATCCATGTTTTAAATTGTTTTATGGATGTCGTTTGCATGCATTTCACATTCATGACATAGTTATCTTGTGTTGGTCATATCTTTTAGGTCGTAACTCAGTTGTATATGATCTATACATGTAAATCGCCTAGAATGACGAGTAGAATCACATGGTAAATTTTGTTTTCCTGTTTAATAAATATGAAATATGTTTTGTTTAGATCTGGACCAAATTCATAATTTATATATGGGGTCATTTCAGAAATACTATAAGTTGTTTCCGACCTCATTTAAAATGCCTAGATTGGTAGTTTAATTGTGCTTCACCTCTTGGCATGTCAACAACATTTAAACTTGCCATGTAAATAAACGAGAGTGAACTAATTGATTCGAACGTGGAGTTTCATCAATATGCAACTCGTTGCATATTGAAGTTCACTTAATTTGTAGTGTTTGATTGTTTTGTTTTCCCATGCCCTGCCTATTGAACCGAACATGCATCATACTTGATTGCGCATCATGCCATGTTTATGTTGCGTTGTTTACCATGTCATTTGCTTGTTTCCAGATTGGATCTTGTTGATAGAGTTCCGAAAGAGTTTCGGAGTGTGAGGATTCATTCGACTATGTTGGTTTGTCTTCTTCATGGATTCGTTCTTCGTCCAAGCGGTTATCTCAGGCAAGATGACCATTTCCCTGGATACCACTACTATCATTGCCATGCTAGTTGTCTTGTTTCTGTCGCTATGTCTCGCTACCAACCACTTGTTTGTCAAGCCTCCCAAAATGCCATGATAATCCTCTAACCATCTACATCCCAGCAAACCACTGTTTGGCTATGTTTCCGCTTGCTCAACCCTTCTTATAGCATTGCTAGTTGCAGGTGCGGGTTCTTCCATGTGATAACATGGATATCTTTGGGATATCACACTACCTTTTTATTTAATTAATGCATCTATACACTTGGTAAAGGGTGGAAGGCTCAGCCTTTTGCCTGGTGTTTTGTTCCACTCTTGCCACGTTTGTTACCGAGTACCTGTGTTATGTTCCATATTGAGCGGTCATAACATGCTTCGGGTTGTTATGAGGACCGCCTTGATTTTCGTTTTGGGATAAAACTCTTCTGGCAAGGCCCAACATTGGTACTACATTTGCCTAATAACAAACAAAACTTGCATCGGGACTTTCCGTACCCCGTGGATAATTAATCAACCCCCACAGGCCAGTGCTGCTCATGAGTGTTGGTCCAAACTTGAGTATTGTGCGGGGCCAACCCGGGGCAACTCGGGAGATTTCTATCAGGGCACCGTACTCTTTGCTTATCCGGCGTGTCCTGAGAACAAGATACGCGGCTCCTATCAGGTTCTTCGACACGTCGGGCGGTCTTGCTAGATTTGTTTTACCCTTCTCGATTGTATTGTGCACCGGGTTTCCGAGGATACTTTGGGCTATCTCAAGGTTGAGGTTTCCCGGCGCAGCTTGTGCTTATTTTTGTGATGGATGAGATGGAGCACCCCTATAGGGATAAATCTTTCTAAGAGCCATGCCCGCGGTTATGTGGCAACTTGAAAATTTTACAATATCCGGTAATAGAAAATTTGAAGGAAACCCAATTAAAATACACTAGCCGTGTGCGTAACCGTGACCGTCTCTTTTCGAGGGAGTTTGGAAAGTGAACACCGTGGGGTTATGATTGACTCGTAAGTAGGTGTTCAGGATCACTTCTTAATCATAGCTCACGTCTATTTATGCGTAGATCACTCTTCTTATTCTTGTACTCGTAAGTTAGCCACTCAAATACATGCTTAGTGCTTACTACAGCCTCACGACTTAACCATACCTTACCCATTAAGCTTTGCTAGTCCTGATACCCGTGGAAATGAGATTGATGAGCCCCCATGGCTCACAGATTAATACAACAATAGATGCATGTACAGGTAATGCGGTGATTTGACGTGAGCATGATGATTCTTCTATTTGGAGTTCTTCTTCTTCTTCATCGATCATAGGATGGGTTCCAAGCCGGCAGCCTGGGATTAGCAAGGATGGATGTCGCTTTTTTTTGTTTGATTTCATCCGTAGTCGCACCCTGCTCTTCTGTATGGTGATTGAATGTTTGATTGTATTTGAGATGATCATGATTTAGCTTGTGGCGAGTGTAAGCCAATTCCATATAGTCATCTCCTCTTTACATGTACTTGTAATGATATCCATTCTTGCGAAATGACGAGATGCGCTTCTATCCCTGTCGAGGCCCTTGAGCCAAAATAAGGATAGGACCGCATCTTGGGCGTTACACCTAGCTCACCTTCTCCCTCGGGCATTAGTGGCACCCGTCGAAGTTTTCGAAAAGTCATTGTAAACACTTTTGTTTCCCATCACCATGCATATACCCGTCCCACTTGCGTAGCAACAACTTTAGCAACATATCTACTTCCCACCCACACAACTCCATATGGAAAATAGAGTCATCGCAATGCAAGTGTCAATGAGGAAAGTAACGGAGGCAACCCACCAAAGTGGTCACCATCTCATCATGATTTGATGCAACAAAGTGAAGTGCTATATGCCGTGCAAGAAAAATGGGTTTCATAGACATGGTCAAAGGACTGCTTGCCTGGCTCAACAAAGTCTTCGGGGTCATCAAATGCTTCTAATCCAACTCCTTCGTCAACCTCGAAACCTAACGTCGGAAAATAACAGGAGCAAATAAGGCCATAGAAAAAACAGGAAAAGTAAAACACTTACAAAAATGTCAAACCATTTTTGTAAAATACTAGAGTGCAAACTAAAACTAATAAAATTCTTAGTTTTTTGATTTGGAGTGAGAAAAATAGTGAAAAGCGTTTTAACTGTGGTTTAAAATACTTTAAAAAAAGGTGTTAAATAAGACAGTACATAAAACATCTTTGGACATACATGAAAATCAAACCATTAAATAGGTTGGATTATCCTGAGAATTTAGGACTTGGAATATTTGGATTTGGACAATTATTTTAATCTGAGGAATATTCGCAAAAACTGCCGGAAAAAAGGGCACTGTTGCCCTGGGCCAGATCAACCCACAGCTGAGCCGGCCCAGAGCCAAAGTGGCCCGCGTAAGCCGGGGCGCCTCCGCGAATCGGGATCAATCCCGACAGGTGGGCCCCAGGAGCTAGCGATAGGGAGAGACAGCGAAGAGGGGGTGAGGATGACTGCCTGTCATCTCTGACCTCGCGACCAGAGGGGTCTGGGCGCTCACCAGCAGCGCTCCGGGGCACGGCGAGGGCAGGCGAGCGCAGGGATGGAGTCAGGAGGTTGTCGCCGTTTGGGTGGTGGTCGGCGGGGTCGCCGGGGTGGCCTGGGGCGCCGGCAACGAGAGGACCGCAGCGGAGGAGCTTCGGGAGGGGTCGCCGGTGTCGACTCCAAAAGCAAAGCGCACAGGGGAGATGGGGGGAAGGGTCAGGGCAGTGAGAGCGCCTCGGAGGAGAACAAATGAGGGTCGGAGCGTCTCCCTATCGTGAGATCGATGCACGCCCGGTGCAGAGGAGCCTCCGTTGATCCCAAGTGCATGGAGTTGCCAGAGGGAATGGATGGTTTCGGGGGTCGATTGGGAGGTAGAAAGGGAGTCCAGAAGGAAGAGGGGGTCACGGGGAGGCTTATATAGCCATGCGCGAGCTCACCATGGACCCATGCGCTGGCGAGGTTGCAGCCGTCGCTGGAGGCCACGGGAGGGCTCGGCCTCGAGTTAGGGTTCTTCCTCGGGGTGGTCTAGGTCTAGGGGAGGAAGAGAGAGAGGGGGAGCGCTCTGGTGTGCGCACGTGCGAAGCCGAGGATTGCCCTAGCCTGGCGGCTTCGGGCATGCGTGGGAGAGGGGTGAAAGAGAGAGGGAGAGCTTGGTCCCGACACGGTAGCATGTCACGGACGTCGAGTCGCCTCGACTGGTGCGAGGGGGAGGCTCGAGGTGGCCGGGCGCGCGAGGTCAACCCTTTGGAGCGCGGCTGCGTGCTCTAGAGCACGACTTTGGCCAGCATGATAGTGCTTTTGGCGCACTCTGGCGCATCCACTACTTTCAGAGGCCTGCATTAAGAATAAACAAGAGTGAGGGAGTCTTTGGATGCCCTGGAAGCTGCCATGACAGGGGAGCGCTGAGAGAGAGAAGAAAGGGGATGTCTAGAGAGGGAAAAAGAGTTTTTCACCCCCTCAATCATGGAGTTGGCCGCCAGGAAACTTACTGTAGGGAGGGGGAGAGATGATGGTGATGTGGTAAAAATTGTAGCAAGGAGAGGGGTCTCAGGGCCTCAATCATTCAGTTGCATTAATTCACAAAAGGTGTTTGTTGTGGTTTTGGGCTAGAGAGGTTGCAAAACATGCTTTGAGACTTAACAGGAGTGAGTGGCATCATAATTTAGACCTGTCCACCAAATTTCAGCTTAATTGAAGAAAGTGGCTAAGGTAACCTTTGCAAACCCTAGAAATGGACAGAAACTGATTTCTTTAGATCCAAGTGGGCTAATCTGTTCTCCTTCATGCACCACTTGGTGTAGCAACATCATTTGGGGATTAGATCACCTCCACAAGGTTTGAGATCAATAGGAGATACTTGGCAATGTAAAGTTGCTCAAATTTGGACCTGGACAGAAAGGGGTTTGGGGGCACTTTGTGAACCAAAATTATTTTGAATGGAATGAAACTTGGTACGATCACCACATATGGCATTTGTGACATGCTGGAATTTTCCTTGATTTATTTGAAAATATTTCTTATAGAAATATTTTAAATACTTCAAATATGCAGAAAGGGTTTTGGATGGTTTTGTCCAATATTTTGAATATGACCATGTGTTGAAACTCCTATATATGGGAAATATATGTCCACTGAGTTTCCCTAAATTTTCTCAAATATTTGCGAAACATAAAACTAATTTCCCCCTATAAAAGACCATTTCTGGCCTCAGAAAAAGGCATTTAATTAAAATAACAAAATATTTTTAAAAAATATGTTTTTGTGGTTTTTGGAAGTCTTGCTCATAATAGGTTTCAAATAAAATATTTGGGTAAAACATCTCCCTTAATTTGAGGACTTGTAGTACAGACCTCAATTCAGGGGTTTTTGAAAACCTAAACCAATTAAGTGCTTTTTGGCCAAAATAATATTTTATACAAATAGTTTTATGTCCTGTACACATGGCATGATCATTGGGCAATGGTTTGGGTCAAGGAGATGAGTTTTGAGAGAAGGAGGTTTTTTGTGAATTAAAACACAAGCAAGCCAAAATGCAAATAGCAATCAACTCAAGCATTCACAAGCACATAAAAGTTTTACTTGGTCGAAATTTTTAAACTCATAATCATAGCAAAGTGGTACAAACACAGCGTGTGACAGCTTTCCTATGGACTCAATGTGATCAAATCACTTAAAGCAAAATGTAGAGTCTTGAAGCTTTTGCCAATATGATTCCTTTGCATTCTAGGGGTTCCTCATCACATATCCTAGCCATTCTAATCCTTTGAATATTTCCCAAAATATTCTTGATAAAAGTATTAGTCTAAGAGAAAATGTATGTTGTCATCTGTCATCAAAACCACCAAGGGTGCATTTGTGCTTTCAATCTCCCCGTTTTTGGTAATTGATGACAACATACAATCTGAGCTTAAATTAGAAATAGGAAACATGATATATGATAGGTTTGAGAGACATATGACTAGATCAAGATCCCCCTACAAGTGTGCAATCCTTTGATAGAATAGTTCCTTTTGGAATGCATGAGCACATAGAGATGTGAAGGCCTGACTAGTCATATGTATCTTGGCCATATGCATCAAATCAAAGATGTGAATGACACATATTCATGTTCATGAGTCTATCTTGCAAAACAATATGGGCAAGAAGCAAGATATCATCTTGAGCATGAGAGAGATGGATATACTTACCTTGAAGTAATAGAGCATTTACGAGAGGAAACATACTTGAGAAAACAACGGTAAGAAAACACACAGATGTTCCTTTAATACAAACGTAAGAGTTTCAAGACTACCAAGACTGGGATGACATGTTGAAGAATTGATATTTTTTGAGATTAACATGTCCCCACAAAGGTTTCAAAAGGATTTTCAATGAAATATCCATAGAATTTTCTCCCCTAAATATAGAACTTCCTTTCCCCCTGAATGTTAGCCAGTAAATATTTAGAGTAGGTAGAGTGAGATCGAATTCAAAACAGAAGATCATGTAGAATGATCAAGATCAATCAATAAATTTGTAGTATATATGTTTCTCCCCTCTTAGAAACATAGATCATTGGATCTCTCTCCTTTTTAGGTCATTCTCCCCTTTGAAATATCAATTTGCTTATGTCTCTAGGATTTCATATCTCTTGCCCTTGATGTCTTTATGCTTGGATCTTTATCCCCCTTTGACATCAATTTAAAAGAAGGGTCACATGTTAAGGGATCCCTGAGAGTATCATCACCTTAGGGAGGAATGTATCAGAGTCGGTAGGGCCACTGAGCAGAGGTGGAAAGAAAATGGAAATAGAAATTTTGCAAAGTGGTTTGAAGCTGTAAAATTGGTGACACCGAGAGAATTCTGGTTGGTGAAACCAAAACAAACTTTCAGCCTTTGGGTGCATCTGCGGCACCTAGGGGTTTCATGTCGGTGGCATCGAAGAACATTTATGCAACGTTGTTGCTATCTTGGTGACTCCGGTTTATTTCAGTCGGAGGGTCAGAAAAGGTAACAGAAACTTGGCTTTAGCAAACTCGCCTCATTTGACAATAAAAATTCAGAAGGATTTGCAATGAATTCAGATAGGATTTGCAAGGAATTTGTTCAACTAGATGAAGATTCATGGTGAGAAAAAAGAAGATGCAAATGGGACTTTAAATCAATCATGAAACTTCATCTAGATGATGGTCGGCGACTAGGTCACCTATGTTAGAGTATATTTACTTAGGATCCAAGGTAGAACACTTGATCATAGGTCATATTCATCCTTAATCTCAAAGTGGGGTTACCATTTTCCTTTAAACATTTTGATGTTTTCATATCACTAGAGATGATTTGACTCAAGGCTTGGAGTAAAGATTCCTCGAGGATATTATTACATACCTTTGGGTGATGTTGATGATGGAAGCATGTAGGTAGACTTGTTGTGGATGCCCAAGTATTTGAGTTTGGAGCCATCCTTCTTCCTTTGAAGTAGGTCTTCCTACATGGGTTAGTCATTGATACGTCCATTCTGCATCATGATTTATTATTCATATTTGTGTTATTCTAGTCCATTATTCCCTATTATCATACAATTCTTATGCTCTTTCTCTCTGAATATGCAAGGTACATCACAAAGAGGGAAATATCTGAAAACTGGAATTCTGGACTGAAAACCGAGGAAAAGGCAGAAAAATCGCCACATTCCAAATGACCTGAAACTTCACCGAGAATTTTTATTGAATATTTAAGAATTTCTGGGCCAAAAATATACAAGAGAGGGGCCACCACCTGGCCACAAGCCAACAGGGCGCCCCCCCAAGCCGCGCCCTGATGGCTTGTGGGAAACCTGCTGGCCTCCCGACGTCCCTCTTCTCCTATATGGTTTGTTTTACCCTATAAAAAATCATAAGCGGCCTTTCGGGATGAAGCGCCGCCATCTCGAGGCGGAAACCTAGGCAGAGGCCCTTTTGTACTCCAGCAGTCAGATTCTACTGGGGAAATTCCTCTCCGGGAGGGGGAGATCGAGGCCATCATCATCACCAACGCTTCCTCCTTCGTGGGAGGACCAATCCTCATCAACATCTTCACCAGCACCATCTCATCTCCAACCCGAGTTCATCTCTTGTATTTTAATCTTTGTCTCAAAACCTCAGATTGGTACCTGTGGGTTACTAGTTGTGTTGATTACATCTTGTAGTTGATGCTTGTTGGATTACTTGGTGGAAGATATTATGTTCAGATCCTTAATCATTATTATTAGACCTCTGATCTTGAACATGTTGATGAGGTGTGAGTAGTTACTATTGTTCCTGAGGACATGGCAGAAGTCTTGTTATAAGTAATCATGTGAAGTTGGTATTCGTTCGATATTTTGATGATATGTATGTTGTTACTTCTATTAGTGGTGTCATGCGAACGTCGACTACATGACACTTCCCCATGTTATGGGCCTAAGGGAAGTCATTGTGGAGTGACAAGTAGATGATGGGTTGCTAGAGTGACAGAAGCTTAAACCCCAGTTTATGTGTTGCTTCACAAGGGGCTGATTTGGATCCACAAGTTTCATGTTGGATCCATATATCAAATTATCAAGTAGAGAACGCGAATCAACTCAACATGATGAACATGACTAGACAAAAGTTCCCATGTGTCCTCGGGAGCGCTTGCTTAATATAAGAGTACTTCTAGGCCTGTCCTTTGCTATAAAAAGGATTGGGCTACCTTGCTACACCTTTCTTACTATTGTTACTCGTTACTTGTTACAAATTATCTTGCTACAAAACTATCTACTATTGTTACTTACAACACTTGCAGAGAATACCTTGCTAAAAACCGCTCATCATTTCCTTCTGCTCGTCATTGGGTTTGACACTCTTACTTATCGAAAGGACTACGATTGATCCTCTATACTTGTGGGCCATCAGGACTCTTTTCTGGCGTCGTTGCCGGGGAGTGAAGCGCCTTTGGTAAGCGGAAATGGTAATGAAACATTTTCTATACATGCTGAAACTTACTGTTGCTTGTCGCTATGAACGGTCACCCTTTGAGTGGTTTGTTCGGGGCATCTTTGCCTCGAACTGAAGACGAGGAAATTGTTCCTCAACCTACTGAACCAATTGAAAATATTTATTATGAGATCTCTTCGGGTATGCTTGAAAAACTGTTATCTAATCCATATGATGGAACGACTCATCCTGGTTCTCATTTGATATTTGTCGATGAAGTTTGTGGATTATTTCAGCTTGCAGGGTTGTCCGGAGACAAAGTTAAGAAGAAAGTTTTCCCTTTATCTTTGGAGGGAAAAGCAATAATGTGGTACAGGCTATTAGACGATATTGGAGCATGGGATTGGAATCGCTTGAAGCTGGAATTTCATCAGAAGTTTTATCCTATGCATCTAGTCCATCAAGATCGGAATTTTATTTATAATTGTTGGCCTCGTGAAGGAACAAGTATCGCTCAAGCTTGGGCGGGGGGGGGGGGCTTAAGTCTATAATGCACACCTGCCCCAACCATGAGTTCTCAAGAAAAACTATTATACAAATTTTTTATGCTCGGCTGTATCATTATGATAAAGCACTACTCAATTCTTCTTCTACTGGTTCCTTTATGAATAGGACTATTGAATTCAAATGGGATCTTCTGGAAAGTATTAAACACAACTCTGAAGATTGGGAACTCAACAAAGGTAAAGAGTCAGGTATAAAGCTTAAGATTGATTGTGTTAAAGCTTTTATGGAAACCGATTCTTTCTATAAGTTTAGTAACAAATATGGCCTTGACTCTGAGATAGTAGCTTCTTTCTGTGAATCATTTGCTACTCATGTTGATCTCCCTAAGGAGAAGTGGTTTGAATACCATCCACCCATTGAAAAGCAATTAGAGAAACCTACTAAAATTGAGAAGGAAGAAATAATTGTTAGCCATGTTGATCCAATTGATCCTACTGCTTACATTGAGAAGCCACCTTTCCCTGTTAGAATTAGGGAGCATGCTAAAACTACAACTGTGGTTAATAAAAATCATGTTAGGACACCTACACCTTCTGAACAAATAAATGTTGAGCCTAAAGTTGCTATGGTGAAAGATCTTCTAGTGGATAACATTGATGGTCAAGTTATTTACTCCTGTGGTGAAGCTACTAGAATTGCAAAACCTGCTAGAAACGCGCAAGTTAAGTTGGATAAAAATAAACCTGTTGTTGGCATGCATGTAGTTTCAGTTAAAATTGGATATCATTGTTATCATGGCTTGTGTGACCTTAGTGCTAGTGTTAGTGCTATCCCTTTTACTTTATATCAAGAAATTATGAATGACATAACACCATCTGAGCTTGAAGACATTGATGTTACTATTAAACTTGCAAACAGAAACACTATTACACCACTTGGGATTGTTAGAGATGTTCAAGTGTTGTGTGGAAAAGTCAAGTACCCCACAGATTTCTTAGTACTTGGTTCAAAACAAGATAAATTTTGTCCTATTATATTTGGTAGACCTTTCTTGAATATTGTTAATGCTGAAATTAATTGTGTTACTGAGAAGGTCAAAGTAAGCTTTGGCGATGTGTCTCATGAATTTAATTTCTCCAAGTTTGGTGGGCAATCACATGAGAAAGAATTACCTAGTAAGGATGAAATAATTGATCTTGATTCTATTGTCGTACCTCCTAATGATCCGTTGGAACAATATTTACTAGACCATGGAAATGATATGCATATCAATGAAAGAAATGAAATAGATGACATATTTCTTAAACAAACACCCAAGGGAGATCCCGTGTTTGAGCTAAAACTTTACCCGTGTCGGTGCACTAGGAATGGGGTACCCAGTGCCCCTGACTTATGCACAGGCAGTAGTAGCAAAACCCCGTCAAGAACTGGCCCAAACCAGGGAAGCCGCTGTAACTATGATCAAGGAGCACATCAAGAAGACCAAGACCCCAGCAGAGGAAGACTATGCTGGCTAGCAATGCCGGCAAGCTCAATGCAACGGCCCAGGAGGGGCTCAAACCGCGCCAGCCACGTCCCCGGTGCTTGCCGGGGACCGAGGCGCACACATCTTCAAGAAGACCCGGCAAGCCATCCCCCGGCAGGCACGAGCCGATCGGCCACCGCTCCACCGCATCGCGACGCCAGTCACTTGTCAATGCGGTGTCGATCCCTCAGGTGGCTAAGCGGATCTCCCTAAGCACGTGGCGACACACCGGAAGACAGATTATGCCTAGTTGACACCCGTCTAGAGGCGTGTCAAGACACTAAGAAACAAGCACCAAGAGGTGGTAGAAGCTTGCTGGGGATGCGCCCCCGCACACCACCTAGGCTAGCATTTATGGCATTTTGTCCTAAGTGCCAGAGTTAGGTATGATAGCACTGTTAGCTATCTAATCATTAGATAATGTCTGTTTTGCCACTATGGTTGCCCCTTGACCTATAAAAGGAGGCCCAAGGCAACCTAGCTCAAGATTCAGACCCTTGGACACTTGTACTCGCGTAGCAGCTCCCCCGAACGCAACCTTGCCGGGTTTGAGCGTTGCGTGTGCTTCATGTTCCTCTGAGCAATCCACCAAAGCAGGAGTAGGGTTTTACGCTTCTCAGCGTCCCGAACCTGGGTAAAACATGAGCGTCCCACCGTCGTGTTGTTTCATTACCTCTGCTCTTTGTGCAACATGACCTCCCCCCGCCGAACCACAAAGGGACCCATGGTCCCATAGGTGATCATGTGCATCGGCCTCCCGACATCTTTGGCACGCCAGGTAGGGGGCATCATTTGCACGAACCTGAGTTCGTGAGCAGCATTTCGATCTTCATCGCCATCTTCTGCACCCATGGCTCCGAAGAAGAAGACCGGCGCGACTGCGCATCCTTCCACTTCGAAGGCGCCCACGCACGCAGCTGCAGACGCCGTTGGCGCCGCGGCGGCGACAAGTGAGGCGGGCGTCGTGGGCAACGCGACCACCGCAGGCAGCGCCACCATCGTGTCCCCCGCGGCCGAAGCTGGCGCAGGGAACGCCGAAGGGGAGTAGCAACAGCAACATCCTGGTGAGCTTGGCCCTGACGCCGTGGGAGGAGGAAATGTTCATCCGCCGCCTCCCTGCCGCACTGGTGGCCGCGGCCGCAATAGCGGTTCTTCTCGTTTCACCTTCGAGCTCCCGTTGGCGTTGATGTACCTGAGTATGCACAGAGTCTCGGTTTGAGGTAGCGTCGAAGTTCCATGAGTATCGAAGGAAGAGTCGCAAAGGAGAGAAGTCACCTCGTTTCCAATAGCGCGGGCACGAGATCTTGTCATGGGTCCACTTGGGGGTTGGTTTGATGGTGTAGGTTTTATGGGGATGATGGTGGGATGCTCCGCATCAACATGGGCGCTTGCTGCCTCCGTCTGCGCTCCGCCTCGCGCCCATGGATTAATGTCGCGCACACTCTTCATCTCCCTAAACTGAAGCACCTCGAGCTCATTACCTTCAGCATCTTGAAGGATGATTTGGAACTCCTGCTCCATGGCTGTACTATGCTCGAATACCTTCGTCTTCAGGTGATGTTTGGGTTCAGTAGCCTCCACATCACTATGACGAATCTTTGTACGATTTATGTTCATGGTTGGTGCCGCAACATGCTGTCAGCTGAGGTGTTTCACGATATGGTCATTGAGAAAGCGCCTTTTCTTGAGAGATTGTTTGTACGTGATAAAGAATGTCCAACAAGAATCAGGGTCATTAACGCACCAAAATTCAAAGTGTTGGGCTATTCGTGTGCTGAATTCTCCAAACTTGTTATGGCTGGATCCATACCCATTGAGGTACAACATTCTTCTTCTCCTTCTTATTATTGTACATCACATTTTATCTAATTTTTCTTTACCTATGTTTGGCTGTCTTGCAGAAATTGACTCCCACAGGCTTGACCATGTCTATGCGTACAGTGAAGATCCTGGCACTACAATCTATCTGCCCCAATCTGGATGAAACTATTAGATTCCTTATATGCTTTCTGTGTATTGAGAAGCTATACATCGAGGTGATGCTACTTTCCTGATAATTGTTAACCGCAATGGAGTTCAAGTTTTTGGTACTTTACCCATCATTACTATGAAAAATGTACAATGAGTTCTAAAGAAAATTTGTAGGATTCCAATACATATTTTTGAGATGTTAATCATGAACAATTGAGGATAACATCTCAATGTATTAGTGTATTGTTTGCCGCACATCACACACACCTAGTTAGGCTAAATCGTGTGTGCTCTGCTGTATCACCGCACACAATTTTTCATAGTGAACTGTGTGCCCTGTATCGCACACATCTGGATCTTCATAACCGTTTGTGTTATCATGGCTAATCGCAAACAGTTCAGAAGAACCAAGTGTATCCCATGTATCGCACACGGAAATCTTTTCCGAATCCTATTTTCTTGTTCCGCCATCGCACATAGTTTGCATTATTGGCGATGGAGCTTGAACTATACCGTTTGCGATTCATGCATCGTACATAGTTTCGTCGAAGGGTCTCTGATTGATGTGTCGTGTTTGGACCATCCTACACCCGTTCACTGCTTAGCATATACTGCGCACGTGCACAATTTTTCTATCTATGAACGTTCGCTATTTTAGTCTATTCGACGAATAGTGCCAAAAAACAACTAAGTCCCTGTTAAAAAAAATAGTCTGTCTATCACCATATTGCATTTTGCGAGGCCTACAACTGTTAAATCATGCATCGGATTTTAGTGAGTTATATATGAAAAATCATTTACATTTCATGATCTACATGATTGTGACATTTGCATGCATAATAAGTGGCATCTACATGCTCAAATCTCTGTTAGAGAAGTGCACTGTGAATAAACTACTGAAAACTGTTGTTTTAATCAAACTTGTGTGGATGACCGCATCAAATCCATGCCTCTTTTGAATTTGTGCCAATGGAGTAATTTGTAGTATACCATGTCTACTTGCAGCTAGTATCTTAGCCATGCCTATAGATGACTGTTATGCTACTGTTATTGCCATGTAAACATACGTAGTCAAACTGCTGTTTTGGGAGATAGTCAAATTTCACTAAGTCTGGAATATGGATTGAAACTTAGCTTTTTGTCTTGATGATTGCCATGGATTCATAGATCTTTTGAAAATGCCCATGCGGGATGAAGTCTGTGAGTCTGATTGTTTCAGATTGCCATGTTGTGTTGATGCTAGCCATGTTTCTGTGAATATTTGGATGATGCTCCTATGGAGTTATTTGTAGTGCATCATGTCCACTACCATGCTGTAGATTTTCATGCCATAATAAGCCCTGTAGCATGATTTTTTCTACTGTCGATATGCCTTCAGGTTAACACTGTTTGTAAAAAACTAGTATTTTCTCTAAGTCCCTAAATGCTATGTGTTATAGTCATGTTGTGAGCTTCCTACCATGTGATCCATGACACTTTTGAGTATGATTCCTTTTGATGAAATGAAGTGCATGTTACATGATACTGTCCCATTTTTAGTTTGTGCATATTAGGTTCTTGTATCTTGTTGTTTTGATGTGTGCAAATGCTAAGTGGCTGTTTTTGGCAGATTATAACCAAAACTTGAATTGGTTGTTATTGTTGAACCGTGGCTCCGCTTTGAACATGTTATGCATGAAATTTGCGTAGAATTTCTTGTAGATTCATAATATCATCTTGCATCCATGTTTTAAGTTGTTTGTGGTTGTCTTTTGCATGCATTTTGCACTCATGACATAGTTATCTTTTGTTGGTCATATCTTTTAGGTCGTAACTTCGTTGTAAATGGTCTATATATGTAAATCGCGTAGAATGACGAGTAGAATCACATGGTGCGTTTTGTTTTCCTGTTTAATAAATATAAAATATGTTTAGTTCAGATCTGGAACAAATTCAAAATTTACATATGGGGTCATTTCGGAAATACTATAAGTTGTTTCCGACCACATTTAAAATGCCTAGATAGGTAGTTTAATTATGATTCACCTCTTGCCATGTCAACAACATTTAAGCTTGCCATTTAAATAAACTAGAGTGAAATAATTGATTTGGACGTGGAGTTTCGTCAATATGCAACTTGTTGCATATTGAACTTCACTTAATTTGTAGTGTTTGATTGTTGTGCTTTGCCATGCCATGCCTATTAAACCAGACATACATCATACTTGATTGTGCATCATGCCATGTTTATGTTGTGGTGTTTACCATGCCATTTGCTTGTTTCCGGATTGCTTCTTCCCGATAGAGTTCCGAAAGCGGTTTGGAGTGTGAATTTTCATTCGACTACGTTGGTACGTCTTCTTCCCAGATTCGTTCTTCTTCCAAGCGGGATCTCAGGCAAGATGACCATCTTCCTGGATACCACTACTATCTTTGCCATACAAGTTGTCTCTTTTCTATCGCTATGTCTCGCTACCTACCACTTGTTTGTCAAGCCTCCCAAAATGCCCTGATAAGCCTCTAACCCTCCACATCCCAGCAAACCATTGTTTGGCTATGTTACCGCTTGCTCAACCCTTCTTATAGCATTGCTAGTTGTAGGAGCAGGTTGTTCCATGTGATAACATGGATATATTTGGTATATCACACTACCTTTTTATTTATTTAATGCATCTCTTGGTAAAGGGTGCAAGGCTTGGCCTTTTGCCTGGTGTTTTGTTCCACTCTTGTCGCCTTAGTTACAGAGTACCGGTGTTATGCTCCATATTGAGCAGTCCTATTATGCTTGGGTTGTTATGAGGACCCCCTTGATTTTTGTTTTGAGATAAAATTCTTCTGGCAAGGCCCAACATTGGTACAACATTTGCCTAATAACTAATAAAACTTGCATAGGGAGTTTCCATACCCCGCGATAATTAATCAACCCCCCTGGGCCAATGCTCCTCATGAGTGTTTGTCCAAACTAGAGTTCCGTATGGGGCCAACCCGGGGCAACTCAGGAGATTTCTGTCAGGCCACTGTATGCTTCGCTTATCTGTCATGTCCTGAGAACGAGATACACGGCTCCTATCGGCTTCGTTGACATGTCGGGCAGTCTTGCTGGATTTGTTTTATCCTTCTCGAACGTCTTGTGCACTGGGATTCCGATGATACTTTTGGTTGTCTCGAAGTTGAGGTTTTTTGGCGCAGCTTGTGGTTAGTTTGTGATGGATTAGTTGGAGCATCCCTCCATGGTTATGTCTTTCTGAAATCCGTGCCCGCGGTTATGTGGCAATTTGGAAATTTTATAATATCTGGAAATAGAAAATTTCAAGGAAACCCAATTAAAATACACCAACCGTGTGCATAACCGTGACCGTCTCTTTTCGAGGGAGTTTGGAAAGAGAACACCATGGAGTTATGATTGACTCGTAAGTAGGTGTTCAGGATCACTTCTTGATCATTATTAGCTCACGTTCGTTTATGCGTAGATCACTCTTCTTATTCTTGTACTCGTAAGTTATCCACTCAAATACATGCTTAGTGCTTGCTGCAGCCTCACCACTTATCCATACCTTACCCATTAAGCTTTGCTAGTCTTGATACCCTTGGAAATGAGATTGTTGAGTCCCAGTGGCTCACAGATTACTACAACAACAGATGCAGTTACAGGTAATGCGGTGATTTGACGTGAGCGCGATGATTATTCTCTTTGGAGTTCTTCTTCTTCATCGATCATAGGATGGGTTCCTGGCCGTCAACCTGGGGTTAGCAAGGATGGATTTCGCTTTTATCGTTTGATTTCGTCCATAGTTGGACCCTGCTCTTTTGTATGCTGATTGAATGTATGATTGTATTTGAGATGATTATGATTTATCTTGTGGCGAGTGTAAGCCAATTCCATATACTCATCTCCTCTTTGCATGTACTTGTAACGATATCCATTCTTGTGAAACGACAAGATGCGCTTCTATCCCTGTCGAGGTCCTCGATCCAAAATAAGGATATGACTACATCTTGGGCGTTACAAGCAGGTATCAGAGCAGTGCCGACCTAGGAGCCCTGTTAATTGATCGAACTTAGCCGAATCGAGTCTAGAAAAAAATGTTTTGAGTCTAGTTATATATCGAAGAGTAGGATTCTTTTTTCTCCTCTTCCTTGCTCTGGTGAGGAATCATGTCATAGGAATTTTAACTCTACCCCTCTTCTCAGTAAATATTTTTAGGATCGCACGAGTATTTTGGAATCTCTATTATGTCAATGTGACCGAACTCTGTTCTTGGTGCCTCCCGACACTTGGGAGAAGTCCCGAGGAGTAGAGCTCCATGGGGTTTTTTCACACTCGTTATTTATAACCCACAAGTATAGGGGATCGCAACAGTTTCGAGGGTAGAGCATTCAACCCAAATTTATAGATTCGACACAAGGGGAGCCAAAGAATACTTGAGAGTATTAGCAGTTGAGTTGTCAATTCAACCACACCTGGAGATTAAATATCTGTAGCAGAGTGATCAGTAGCACAGTAATATGATAGTTTGATAGTAGTAGTGACATTAACAGTAGTAGCAACAACTGTAGCAATAGTTTTGTAGTAGTTGGAACAGCAGCAGCAGCAATAGTAACTTAGCAAGAATAATAAGTGGAAAGCTCGTAGGCACTGCATCGGTAACTCGTTGGATGATATTCATCATATAACAGTCATAACCTAGGGCGACACAGAACTAGCTCCAGTTCGTCAATATAATGTAGGCATGTATTCCGTAAATAGCCATACGTGCTTATAGAAAAGAACTTGCATGACATCTTTTGTCCTACCCTCCCGTGGCAGCGGGATACATAAGGAAACTAAGGGATATTAAGGCCTCCTTTTAATAGAGAACCGGAACAAAGCATTAACACATGGTGAATACATGAACTCCTCAAACTACGGTCATCACCGCGAAGTATCCCAAATATTGTCACTATGAGGTTGACGGATCATAACACGTAATAGGTGCATATGACTAGGCAAAATCTGATCAAGAACATGAATATAGAGATGATAACATAAACGGTTCAGTTCTGAAATCATGGCACTCGGTCCCTAGTGACAAGCATTAGGCATAGGAAAGTCATAGCAACATCAATCTCAGAACATAATGGATACTAGGGATCAAGCCCTAACAAAACTAGCTCGATTACATGATGAATCTCACCCAACTCCTCACCGACCAGCAAGCCTACGAAGGAATTACTCACTCCCGGTGGGGAGCATCATGGAATGGGCGATGGAGAAGGGTTGGTGATGAGGAAGACCGAAGATTCCCCTCTCCGGACCCCAAACAGGCTCCAGATCTGGCCTCCCGATGAAGAACAGCGATGAAACTTTCTCCCTGAATTTTTTCTCCGCGGATGTGAATTTATAGCGTTGGAATTAGGGTCAGTGGGGCCACGAGGTGGGCACAACCCACCAGGGCGCGCCTAGGGGGCCTGGCGCGCCCTGGTGGGTGCTGGCAACCCTGGCCCCCCTCTTCGGTGGATTTTGGCTCCAATAATTCACATATATTCTGAAATATTTCTCCAAAAAGTTTCGTTCCATTCCGAGAACTTTTATTTCAGCACAGAAACAACACCATGGTAGTTCTGCTGAAAATAGCGTCAGTCCGGGTTAGTTCCATTCAAATCATGCAAGTTAGAGTCCAAAACAAGGGCAAAAGGGTGAAGAAAAGTGGATACGTTGGAGACGTATCAGTTATCATTCAGTTTCCTTAGTATCTTATGACGAGGATGTTCGAAACACTTCAATACTTTGCTTGGTGGCAAATATTGTCGTGATTTTTCCCCAGTACTGGTGGAGATAGCTCGGATGATCTACCAGGTCTAGTATCATTGTTTTTCGAAGGTCTGAGGTAGACGAGCTTGCGGAAGTTGTTGGACATGTGTTGAGGGTTGTGGGTGTGGTTTTACAGCTGGCTACATTGGGTAGGTTCCTGGACCCGCAAATTGATAGCATAACCAAGAAAGATTTCGGAAGGTCTCAGGTGGGAATTCAAGTAGTTACCTAGACTTATCGTTCCACAAATGCATGGTGGGTTATGTATTTGTTTCCGGCTTAATCTACAAGCCTCATCCGTTGTTTTGTTTGGAGTGTGGTAATTCTAATTGCTTCGATGTCAAGTGTGATTTCATATCTTTCCTAAGCGTTGTTCTCATATTCCTAAGGGAGTGCTAATCCTTTTGCTCAATCAAATTGTCATGTCTTTCCTAAGTGTTGAGGGTTGTGGGTGTGGTTTTACAACTGGCTACATTGGGTAGGTTCCTGGACCCGCAACTTGATAGCATAACCAAGAAAGACTAACAACATCAATCTCAGAACATAATGGATACTAGGGATCAAGCCCTAACAAAACTAACTCGATTACATGATGAATCTCATCCAATTCCTCACCGACCAGCAAGCCAACGAAGGAATTACTCACTCCCGGTGGGGAGCATCATGGAATTGGAGATGGAGAAGGGTTGGTGATGACGAAGACCGAAGATTCCCTCTCCGGAGCCCCAAACGGGCTCCAGATCTGGCCTCCCGATGAAGAACAGGAGGTGGCGGCGGCTCCGTATCGTAAAATGCGATGAAACTTTCTCCCTGATTTTTTTCTTCGCGGATGTGAATTTATAGCGTTGGAATTAGGGTCAGTGGGGCCACGAGGTGGGCACAACCCACCAAGGCGCGCCCAGGGCGCCTGGCGCGCCCTGGTGGGTGCAGGCCACCCTGGCCCCCCTCTTCGGTGGATTTTGGCTCCAATAATTCACATATATTCTGAAATAATTCTCCAAAAATTTGTGTTCCATTTCGAGAACTTTTATTTCTGCACAAAAACAACACCATGGTAGTTCTGGTGAAAACAGCGTCAGTCCGGTTTAGTTCCATTCAAATCATGCAAATTAGAGTCCAAAACAAGGGCAAAAGGGTGAGGAAAATTAGATACGTTGGAGACGTATCAACCCCCCCAAGCTTAAACCTTTGCTTGACCTCAAGCAATTCAGTTGACAAACTGAAAGTGATAAAGAAAAACTTTTATGAACTCTTTTGTTCTTGTTTACATATATATTCTTAAGTAGCACCCAGGTTTTCAGCACAGATTATGACCAACCATGTCAACAATAACTCTTGAAATTATATTAACTCATAACAATAGCATAAGCAACTAGCAAGCAATAATAACATATCTCAAGCACCAACACTTTGTCAAAGCAATCATGATAAAATATGACGATAGTGGTATCTCGCTAGCCCTTTCTGAGACCGCAAAACATAAATGCAGAGCACCTCCAAAGTTCAAGCAGCGACTAAACATTGTAATTCATGGTAGAAAAGATCCAGTCATGCTGCACCCAACATCAACTATACAGAATGCATGAGGATGACAATAGTGCTCCCAGGTCTGGCGCTTATTTAAGAAGGTGATGACTCAACATAAAAGTAAATAGATAGTCCCTTCGTAGAGGGAAGCATGGATTTGCAGCGGTGCCAGAGCTCAAAGTTTAAAACAGAAACAGATATAATTTTGGGAGGTACACCCTTCCTGTCAATGTCACGACCAAGAGTTATCAATATCTTCCATGCTAAACAAATTAGCGGCGGTTCCCAAGCGGTAAAAGTAAAGGTTTACTGCCCCTCCACCAACAATCACACTCCACGGCTAGCCGCATCCACGGGTACCGTCCAAACCAACAACATTCCTGGGGGAATTTTGTTTAATAATTTTTTATTTTTTATTTCGGGACTGGGAATCCCTATTACCGCTCCTCTCGTGTAAGGACAAGTGAATAAACACTCATCATGAGAATAACCCGCTTAGCATGGAAGATACTGACCGCCCCCTGTCACTCCATGAGCGGTCCAGGCACACAAAATAGATGTTTATTTGAATTTCTAGAGATGGCACATGCAAATTTACTTTGGAACGTCAGGGTAATACCGCATATAGGTAGATATAGTGGACTCATATGGCACGACTTGGTTTAAGGGTTTTGATGCACAAGCAGTATTCCTGCTTAGTACAGGATATACAAGAAGAAAGAAAAACTAAGCTAAAAAGAAAAACTAAAAAGAAGTAGGAAATATTTTTGGATTTTCTTAAAGTTTTTCAAACACACAAGAAGAAAGCGAGAAAACAAATCTAGCATGGATATTACAATGAAAAAGTGTGAACACCGACAACTGGAATGAAATGTGTGAACATGAATGTAATGTCGGTGGAAATACGTACTCCCCCAAGCTTAGGCTTTTGGCCTAGCTTGGTAATCACGATCCGTATGAATAATAATCTAGGCGATGGCTCACTGAGGCCCTCGGAGCAGACTCCGCGGCCCTCCTGGCAGCTTCATCCTCCGCGTTGTGCGCATGGGCTTTGCTCTCAAGGACATAATATCTTCCCCTAGTGTGAAAATCAAAGAGAGCAGGAGCAGGCAAGGCAACAGGCACAACATTTTTTTAATTAAATCTCAAGTTATAGGTGTAGTTGGTGGCCGTACCCGTAAGGAACTTATGACGCTTCATGGCATCAAAGTCTAAATACTGAGTAGGTAGGATGGGGTCATTAGGCCATGGTGAAACATTTAATCTCTCAGCTGCACGGGAGGCATAGATTCCTCCATGAAAATTACCACTAGCAGCATTAAGCTACAACCCCCGTGCAACAATTGCACCAAGATTATAATCCTTATTCCCATTTATGGCAGTGTGTAAGAGACTCAAATCATGAGCACACAGTGTGCTACAATCTTGTTTGACTACAATACATTTACCGTTAAAGAGCGCAAAATATTGTAATGATGGAAAATGGATGCTGTTAATTCTCCCTTGTGTTACCCCCTATCTTCACCAAAGCAAAGATTAACTAAAAATGATTCGTACTCAGCTTTTGTTGGTTCATCGAGGGAACCCCCATATGGAAGTTTTCATGCTTCGCTAAACATTTCTAATGGCATTGTAAAGGAATGATCGTACAGGTTGACTGAAACTCTAGACTCACGAGGAAAATATTTAAATTTCTTTGTGAAGGTTTTCGTGAGTTCAAGTTGTTGGGTGCACTTATCTGAGATGAAGGGAGCAAGCTCTGTATTGTGAATAAATTGATCAAATTCCTCCTTAATACCTGCACCTTCCATGAACTCGTCCCAAGGCCACAAGCATGATTTGGTGGCGGCATCTCGCATCGAGCTTTCGCTTGGTTCAACATAAGACTTTCGAACTGAGCTTCCGCTTGATGAGGCTTCCGAGGATCTCCTCCTCGAAGAAATCCTAAGGAATTGCATTTCTATTCCTATGAAGATTCTGATAATTTTTAGTCCAAAAAAATTTGTCAACAAAACTTTGTAAGATTGTTAGCAACTACTCCTAAGCATGCATAGAGGCCATATTGAGCATTCAAACTACTTAGAACTCTAAGAATTCAACATGCAAGCCCATCTACATCAGCACCAAGAGTAGCTAATTACTCTAAAAATAACCCACTAAAACAAAAACTAATTGGAGCAATGGAGGAGTCACATACCAAGCAGCAATCCCTCCAAACAGTTTTAGAAACGGAGCTTCGAGAAAAGAGATCGAAATCCGTGGGTTTGAGGGCTAAAGATGGTGGCTGTGGTGATTTTTTTCTGGAGGTAGAGGATGATGTGGGCTAAAGAAATAAGTGAGGGGGCCCACGTGGGCGCCACAACCCACCAGGGCGCGCCTGGGGGTGCTGGCGCGCCCTGGTGTCTTGTGGGCACCAGGTGCACCCCCCTCTGGTATTATTTGCACCAAAAATTCATAAAATTTTGGAAAAAAATCGTGTTAAATTTTCAGGGCATTCTGAGAATTTTTATTTTTGTGTCATTTTTTTATTACACGGAGAAAACAGAAAACAGGATAATCACGACATTTTATTTTATTCAACTAACTAAAACAGAAAATAAAAAGTGGGAGCAGAGAGTTGCGCTTACTAAATTCATCGACTTCATACCTCTCAAAAATGATCCATTAATAAGGTTGACCAAGTCTTATTAACAACCACTTCCGATTAGCATGAAACCGAAGAACTTTCGTAAAACACTAGGTTACCTCAATGGGGATGTGCATATCCCCGACAATAAGTACATCATATTTCTTTTTGGCAGTAGGAACAGGTAATTGAAAACTTCCAATAGTGATGGTCGGAGATTCTTCAATAACATTTATACCATTCACTTGGAATTGTTTCTTCGGAAAGTGCACCGTATGCTCATTACCATTGATATGAAAAGTGACTTTGTTTTTATTGCAATCAATAACAGCCCCTGCAGTATTCAAAAAGGGTCTACCAAGGATAATCGACATGTTGTCGTCCTCGGGCATCTCAAGAATAACAAAGTCCGTTAAGATAGTAACATTTGCAACAACAACAACGGGCACATCCTCAAAAATACCAATAGTTATAGCTGTTGATTTGTCAGCCATTTGCAATGATATCTCGGTAGGTGTGAGTTCATTCAAATTAAGACTTTTGTATAAGGAGAAATGCATAACACTAACACAGGCTCCCAAATCACACAAGGCAGTTTTGACATGGTTTCTTTTGATGGAGCATGGTATAGTTGGTATTCCAGGTTCTCCAAGTTTTTTAGGTACTCCATCCTTAAAAGAATAATTAGCAAGCATGGTGGAGATTTCAGCTTCCGGTATCTTTCTTTTATTTGTGATGATGTGTTCCATATACTTTGCATAAGGGGCCATCTTCAAAATATCGGTTAAGCGGGTACGCAAAAAGACTGGCCTAATCGTTTCAGCAAAGCACTCAAATTCTTCATCATCCTTTTTTTTAGATGGCTTAGGTGGAAATGGCATGGGTTTCTGAATTCATGGCTCTGTTTCTTTACCATGCTTCCTAGCCACAAAGTCTCTTTTATCATACCGTTTATTTTTAGGTTGTGGGTTATCAAGATCAGGAGCAGGCTCTATTTCAACATCATTATCTGGTTCTTTATCATTACTAGGTTGGGCATCATCGTGAACATCATCATTATCATTTTCATTATCACTAGGTGAATGTTCACTACCAGATTAAGTTTCAGCATCGGAAATAGATACATCATTATCATCAGGAGGTTTTTGTGTCTCAGGTTCACTAGAGGTATGTAAAGTCCTATCATTTTTGTGTTTCTTTTTCTTCTTAGAAGGACTAGGTGCATTAGTATTAATTCTCTGAGAGTCTTGTTCAATTCTTTTAGGATGACTGTCGGTTCTTAATCCGGCATATCTCATAGTAGGGGTCCTAAGCTAGGCGTCTTGGAACGATGGTAACATGGACACACGATTTTACCCAGGTTCGGGCTCTCTCGAGGAGATAAGACCCTACGTCCTGCTTTTGATTATATTCATATGGGGGATAGTACATAGTATAGGTATCTACCACGAGATTGTAGTAATGAATATGAGATTGAGGTTATCTATTTTCTAGCCTGGCCTCGGTTTATATAATGCACTGTAGGCCTAGGGTTTAGAGGAGTCCTTGTCTTGTGCGCCAAGTCTTGTGAAATCTCCCTTGTATGCATCATGGGCTGCCCGAAGTGGCCCATTAGTGAATCACCCTGGGGGTCCTCGGCCCGACCCACTAGTCGGGAGATGACGTGGTGAGTACCCCCTAGTCCAGGACACCATCAGTAGCCCCTTGAACCGGTCTTCAAGTTCGGGACGCTCCTCGGTTCTTCCGAACTATTCTCCGTCTTCAGACACCGGTCTTAAAAACTGGTTCAACAAATCTTCCTATCTCCGATCTTGAGGATCGCTGAGGTGTATCCGAAGAGTTCACATGTTGGGCATCCAATGAGCCCCTTTAAGTTCTCGGCCTTTATCAATGCCTTGTAATATTTACGCCACACCTCGGGCACAAAGTGTTTCCCGTGTGGCGGTCTCCTCTCGCATCCGAGCTCCAACGCCGGACTACGTCTGAGGTGTCTTTTTACAGCCGAGCTCCAACGCCGGACTATGTCCGAGCTCCAACGCCGGATTGTATCCGAGGTATCTTTTTGCAGCCGAGCTCCAACGCCGGTATGCATCCGAGGTGTCATAGATTACCTCGGTCTTGAAAAATTTGAAGGAGTTCATCCGAGCTTAATGCCAGAAATGCCCTTTATGGAGCCAGCCACTTGCATCCAAGTTTATGCCGGACTGCTTCCAAGGTGGTGCACCACCTTGGTCTTGGGCTATTTTTTGCGGGATTTATTTCCGATCGGCACAATTTATTTACTACCGAGATGTATAGTCAGTAGCCCCCAAGGTGTGTGTCGGTCTAAAACCAGAGATGCACCTGAAGGAAATAATAAAACCACAGATCCCAGTAGCCCCTGAGACTTAGGTCGATTTTTGAAATCAGCCTGAGGATCAAGTCCTTGCCCAGCAGCATACTTAGGAACAGAAACGCGGTGCGCCATAGTTTCCGAGACTCAGGTTGGGTGCGGCCGACCAACCTGAGGATCGAATCTCCTTGGAAACCGTATTGCACTTTGAATTTATTGTTTGAATAGGTAATGCAGTAGCCCCAGAGCCTTAATTTGGGCACGGGTTGTCGAATTAAGGATCGACATTTTTTTGACACAAATGTTGTTACGTTGGACACAATTTATGTATAATGATTCTATGTATCCAAGTACTTTACATCATTAATGCTCGGATCCACATTGTACAAGACTTTGTTGACCGACCATCGGCTTCAACCTCCTCGGCCAGTAGTCGAGGAGTATTTGTCCTACTTTATTAAGCCTTTATAAGGGCAAAGATTTACGGCAAACAAGGCAATCCGGCCATACGGTTTTATAAACAAAGGTACGCGGAGAGATATGTTATATTACTACTTAACGTACGAAACATCTTTTGGGAAAAATAGTTCATTTACAAGTTCCTTTTCCCAGGATATCATGTCGACCATGATCATGAAACCTCAACTCCGATCAATGTTGGAGGAAAATATTGAGGATTTAGTTCGGCCAATGTTCCCGAACTTTGTGGTCTTATGAACCGAAATTTTCACTTCTGTCGTTGCCGACCAATTATATTCTTAAGAAGGCTAGCTTTTGGCTTCACCCAGTCTGAGGTACTAACCCGGATGACCCGGAAGTAACAATCACAGAGGTGCTCCCTTTACTCCCTAGCCGAACAATCGGGAACGTAGGGGGTAAGCACAGGAGCCTGGCAACCCAGCTTGGCCATAATCTTAAGTCAAATTGATGCATATTTATGGCATTATAATGATCACTTACGGAAGGCAGCTTTCATATATTAAATACAAATGCTGATGATATGATGGGCTCTCCAGGAATCCCGATGTATCTATGCCGAGGTGCCACAAGGAACCCTCGGTATGGTTTATTTTTACTCCGTCGCGACTGTTTATAATCTGAAAGTGGCCTATCGTCGGATTTCACCCCTTTGTAGATGCTACGCAGGGTGTTTCAGTACAAACAAGACAACCCTTAGCCGACGTCTCGGTGCCCGGAGGCGGTTGTGTTAGAGGAAACGAGGCAATCAGATACACAGGCTTTATAACTTTGACTTAGTCATAGGAGCATATGTTTGGGGGCAACTTAATAGCCCCCGGTATACGTCGACTCCTCGGATCATTCGAGGTAGAATCACCCACAACTTGGCCTTTTCAAGAAAGAGAGGCCCTTCGTTTTACTCGGATAACCTCGATCAGCTATATTTGGTTGAACACCTCCCGCGGTTCGCTGACCGATTTACGCTTGTTGTGACAGTCAGCTTTCGGCTTTCTCCAACTGAGGCACTTAACCAGCTAAACCAGAAGTAACAATCTCAGCGGTTCTCCCTTTACCCCTTAACCGAACAAAGCGGAAACGTAAGTGGCAAGCACAGGAGCCGAGCAATCTAGCTATAGACCAAAGACACAAATCGAAATCAATGCATATAAATGCGAAATACCGAGGACATTTTGCCAAGGACTGCATGGAGTACCTCGGTTTTTGGTGGGTTCGGTGCTAATCGTAGACCCCCTTTAATATTGTCGACGCGTGAAATGCATCTGGCATTGTACTACGAGAGTTATGCTCGGCAAAACCAAAAAACTTATGCAAAAAACTTTATGTTTAGATAAAAGAAAGTTGTGCCAATCCGAAATTGGTTTAAAATATAATTTGTGCTTCGGTCATGCTATAACATGATACATCTGATATCTCGACTTCAAGCGGGTCAACCTTCAGCTTCAACCTCCATATCCCGAAGGCGGAGTGTTTCTCCGAGGCCAGTTTAGTGAACTAAACTCGTTAGAAAGAAACTAGGCTACCCGGCTATTGACCGCACACTCGTGTCGGAAAAAGGAGTGTAGCAAAAGACTTTGCAACGACCAAGAAGAAAATATTCATTATAACGGTTCATATAAATTTTAAAGCCCCCAGGTAACATGGGAAATGAAGATTGTTTTTTGAATAAACTACGTTTTTAACAAAGAATTTTTTGTTTTGAGACAAAAACATAACGCTGGGCTGAACCGAACAAAAATGAAAAAAACTTAAGAAATTTGAGCATGGAAGCGACTTTACTGGTTAATGTGCTTGGCGTTAATGACGTGGGTCGAGCTTTTGGCGGATCAAGGTCCCAGCCCCCAAGCCAGTCCAGAGGTGCCCGAGCGAAGAGCTCGACTTGATGAATTGGTGAGGCAACACGATCGATGTGGCGAGGCGAAGCCCCCGGTCCACCTAACATGACGAAGCTGGTCGGCTGGTGATTTCGAAGTCTCCAGAGCAGGTTGGTGAAGAAATGGCGAAGCCCCTGGTCCAGTATGGTGACGCCACCATTTGGTCGATGGAGGCAGGACGATGACGTCGGCACGCCGAGGTGATCATTTTACACAATCGAAGTTAATTACATGCGCACATACAATGCAAAAGTAATAACAGATAAAGATAATAATATATTAAAAGAATTCTTCTACTTAATTAATTTAAGTGAAGTAGATAATGAGAAAAAATATGGCCTGAGCGCTGAGGTCAGCAAAGGTGGGACGACGACGTCGGCTCGCCGAGGTAGCGACGTCGCGTAGTCGAGGTCGACTATTCAGCGCGAAGTTGATGTCGATATAGGTCAGAAATCCACAAGAGGTTGGCCAGACCGGCGTCACACACGAACATTGGTAGAATATCTCAGCAAAAGTAATGCAACAGAAACCAACAAAAAATATTCTGTACGTAATGATTTTATGTGCTAAGAGATCAATTAGGAAAAATAAAACGTGGAATTATTCTGCATGTAGCGGACCGAAGAGAAAATTCTTGTAGAACCAAGGTGATCTAGTATTAAACTAGACCGCGTTGATAGCAGGTCAGCGGACCAAATTGTAAACCGGCCAGAGAGAACAAAAATCTACACAAGGAATATCATGCAATCTCCCAGTGAATTTGTACTAGTAGTCCAAGGCGTTATGGTGCTTCACGTCTCCAACACCGCTGCAATTTCTTTCCAAGGGATCTAGGCCTCCACGTCATGTAGTAGCCACAACAACGGAGTGAGTCGACATGGTCATACATTAGCATACAACGAGCGACGGTATCACTACTTTGATAATAATAAAAAATAAATTTAAGAGTAGCGGATCATCCTGTGCATGCGCTGCCTCGGGAGGGCTGCTTCACCCTCCTCGCAGTCGCATGGGACCTGGGATCGCATGGGGCAGTGAGGCCAGAGCTCATCCGACCTATTCGGCAAGACGCTCATGTCCTCGGTCGCGTCGATCTCTTGATGTTTTAGCGGTTGCCTGCCGATCTCTTAAAGTTTTAGCAGCTGCCTGCGTGGCGCATAAATCTTTGATCCGCTCTAAAGTTCAAATCGATCTTGGACGGGCCTGCGGAATAAAATCACAATCCGACAACAATAATATCCAAAGAAAACAATTTGCAAGGAATAGATCTTGATTGAAAAAATATCACCAGATCATCCCATCGATCCGCGACGATCGCCCAACAAGCTCTCAATGAAAGCACCAATGTCGGTTCTTAATCCGGCATATCTCGTAGTAGGGGTCCTAAGCTAGGCGTCTTGGAACGATGGTAACATGGACACAGGATTTTACCTAGGTTCGGGCTCTCTCGAGGAGATAATACCCTACGTCCTGGTTTTGATTATATTCATATGGGGGATAGTACATAGTACAGGTATCTACCACGAGATTGTAGTAATGAATATGAGATTGAGGTTGTCTATTTTCTAGCCTGGCCTCGGTTTACATAATGCACTGTAGGCCTAGGGTTTAGAGGAGTCCTTGTCTTGTGCGCCAAGTCTTGTGGAATCTCCCTTGTATGCATTATGGGCTGCCCGAAGTGGCCCATTAGTGAATCACCTTGGGGGTCCTCGGCCCGACCCACTGGTCGGGAGACGACGTGGTGAGTACCCTCTAGTCCAGGACACCATCATTGACCCTTAGGATAAAGTGGTTCTTATGTCATTCTACCTCCTCTAGTTACAACTCTAGCAGCAAAATCATGCATATTATTATTCATTTCATCAAGCAATTCTTTTTGAGACTTAGCAACTTGTTCTAACTGAGTTTGAACCATAGACGCATGCTTTCCTACACCTCTAACATCATTACTAATTCTAAATAGCAAGTCACTCAAGCGAGCAATCATATCGGAATTATATTTCAATTGTTTCAGAACATTAGCATTGAAATGATCTTTCTTCATAATATAGTTGTCAAACTCATATAAGCATTGACTAGGATGTTTATTGTGAGGAATGTCACTTTCATTAAACTTTAATAAAGAATTTACCTCTACCACCTATGGAGGTGGTGGTGTGTCAAGGCCATGCATTTCTTCAATAGGTGGCAAATTCTTAACATCCTCATCTTTAATACCCTTTTTCCTTCATAGATTTCTTTGCCTCTTGCATATCTTCAGGACTGAGAAATAAGATACCCCTCTTCTTTGGAGTGGGTTTAGGCGGTGGCTCAGGAAGAGTCCAATCATCATAATTCTTCAATATGTTATTCAATAATTCCTCGGCTTGTTCAACAGTTTGTTCCCTGAAAACACAACCAGCACAACTATCTAGGAAGTCCCTAGAAGTATCGATTAGTCCATTATAAAAGATATCAAGTATTTCATTTTTCTTGAGAGGATGATCAGGCAAAGCATTAAGCAACAGGAGAAGCCTCCCCCAAGCTTGTGGGAGACCCTCTTGTTCAATTTGCACAAAGTTAAATATTTCCCGTAAGGCAGCTTGTTTCTTATGAGCAGGAAAATATTTTTCAGAGAAGTAGTAGATCATATCCTGGGGACTACGCACACAACCAGGAGTAAGAGTATTGTACCATGTCTTAGCATCACCCTTTAATGAGAACGGAAATACCTTAAGGATATAATAGTTGTGAATCTTCTCATCATGAGCGAAGTGGGTGGGTATATCATTCAACTTAGTAAGGTGTGCCACTATAGTTTCAGTTTCATAACCATGGAAAGGATCAGATTCAACCAAAGTGATTAACTCTGGGTCGACCGATAACTCATAATCCTTATCGGTAACGAAGATAGGTGAAGTAGCAAACTTAGGATCACATTTCATTCTAGCATTCAAATTCTTTTCCTTATACTTGCATAGCAATTTCTTAAGATCATTTCTTTCCTTGCAAGAAAGAATTTCTCTAGTTATCTCTTCGTCCATAACATAACCTTCAGGTATCTTAGGCATTTCAAACTTAGGAGAGCTAGGACTAATAGGAGTTTCATAGTTATCATTAGTTTCATAAGCTTCATCAGTTTCAACAATCTCATCAATTTCAGTAATTTCATTCTCTTTAGCTCTAGCAATTTGTTCATCAAGAAATTCTCCTAGTGGCACATTATCATCAAGCATGGTACTAGCATCATCAATAGCATAATTCATAGCAGAGGTAGCATCATCAACAACTTGCGACATATTAGGATTACTAGCATGTCGTGGTGTTGCAAGCTTACTCATAACAGAAGGTGAATAAAGTGCAAAGCTAGATGGCAGTTCCTTACCTCCCCTCGTCTTAGAGGGAAAAATCTTAGTCTTCAGATCCTTCAGATTGTTCATAGTGATAAATTGATATAAATCCCAAGTGACTCAACAAATGTTGCTATGCTCCCCGGCAACGGCGCCAGAAAAAGGTCTTGATAACCCACAAGTATAGGGGATCGCAACAGTTTTTGAGGGTAGAGTATTCAACCCAAATTTATAGATTTGACACAAGGGGAGCCAAAGAATACTTGAGAGCATTAGCAATTGAGTTGTCAATTCAACCACATCTGGAGATTAAATATCTGCAGTAGAGTGATCAGTAGCACAGTAATATGATAGTTTGATAGCAGTAGTGACAGTAACAGTAGTAGCAACAGCAGTAGCAATAGTTTTGAAGTACTTGGAACAGCAGCAGCAACAATAGTAACTTAGCAAGAATAATAAGTGGAAAGCTCGTAGGCACTGGATCAGTAACTCGTTGGATGATATTCATCATATAACAGTCATAACCTAGGGCGACACAGAACGAGCTCCAGTTCGTCAGTATAATGTAGGCATGTATTCTGTAAATAGTCATACGTGCTTATGGAAAAGAACTTGCATGACATCTTTTGTCCTACCCTCCCGCAGTGGGGTCCATAAGGAAACTAAGGTATATTAAGGCCTCCTTTTAATAGAGAACCGGAACAAAGCATTAACACATGGTGAATACATGAACTCCTCAAACTACGGTCATCAACGTGAAGTATCCCAAATATTGTCACTATGGGGTTAACGGATCATAAAACGTAATAGGTGCATATGACTAGGCAAGATCGGGTCAAGAACATGAATATAGAGATGATAACATAAACGGTTCAGATCTGAAATCATGGCAATCGGGCCCTAGTGACAAGTATTAGGCATAGCAAAGTCATAGCAACATCAATCTCAGAACATAATGGATACTAGGGATCAAGCCTTAACAAAAACTAACTCGATTACATGATGAATCTCATCCAACTCCTCACCGACCAACAAGACTACGAAGGAATTACTCACTCCCGGTGGGGAGCATCATGGAATTGGCGATGGAGAAGGGTTGGTGATGGCGAAGACTGAAGATTCCTCTCTCCGGAGCCCCAAACAGGCTCCAGATCTGGCCTCCCGATGAAGAACAGGAGGTGGCGGCGGCTCCGTATCGTAAACCGCGATGAAACTTTCTCCCTCATTTTTGTCTCCGCGGATGTGAATTTATAGCATTGGAATTTGGGTTAGTTGGTCCACGAGGTGGGCACAACCCACCAGGGCGCGCGGGGCCTGGCGCGCCCTGGTGGGTGCTGGCCACCCTGGCCCTCCTCTTCGGTGGATTTTGGCTCCAATAATTCACATATATTCTGTAATAATTCTCCAAAAAGTTTCGTTCCATTCCGAGAACTTTTATTTCTGCACAAAAACAACACCATGGTAGTTCTGCTGAAAACAGCGTCAGTCCGGGTTATCTCCATTCAAATCATGCAAGTTAGAGTCCAAAACAAGGGCAAAAGGGTGAAGAAAAGTGGATACGTTGGAGACGTATCAGTTATCATTCAGTTTCCTTAGTATCTTATGATGAGGATGTTCGAAACACTTCAATACTTTGCTTGGTGGCAAATAGTGTCGTGATTTTTCCCCAGTACTGGTGGAGATAGCTCGGATGATCTACCAGGTCTAGTATCATTGTTTTTCGAAGGTCTGAGGTAGACGAGCTTGCGGAAGTTCTTGTATATGTGTTGAGGGTTGTGGGTGTGGTTTTACAACTGGCTACATTGGGTAGGTTCCTGGACCCGCAACTTGATAGCATAACCAAGAAATATTTCGGAAGGTCTCAGGTGGGAATTCAAGTAGTTACCTAGAATTATCCTTCCACAAATGCATGGTGGGTTATGTATTTGTTTCCGGCTTAATCTACAAGCCTTATCCTGTCACATCCCTAGTCTTCCCTTGCTTGTGCTAGCTAAGATGTGCATCATGTTTCAATTTTGCATCAACATGAAATGGGGATTGTCAGAATCCCTAGCACCTCACCCTAAACAACCAATTCAATTTCACGTGATTTTCAATGAATCCAAAATGCCCATAAAAAATGCCCACTATTTCTGATAAATGTTGGAAACAACATATCAGGGGTGCATTTTATTTATTCAACAACTTTGGCATTTTATTTTAAACCAACAAAGCCCCTGAAATCAGTAAATAAAGCACTATAAATAATATAGTATTGCAAAAATGTTGAAATCTTTTGTAGAGGTTTGAAATATTCAAACTAAGCCATGTAAAATATTTCAATATTTTTGTGTTAGGTTTTATGGCCAAAGCAAAAATAAAATAAATGTCAGAAAATAGTAAATAGAAACAAATAAAGAGAGAGAGAGAGAGAAACCCACGTGAGGCCCAGCCAGGCAGGCCCATCTGGCCCAGCGACGTCGTCGTTCTCCTAGCGCCATTCGGCCGGGCGTGTGGCCACCGCACGCGCACGGTGGAGCTGCCACGCAGCTCCCCGCCTGCCAGCCTCACCTGTCGCACTGGCGGCGTGGATAAGCACCAGGGCGCCGCCCCGACCGCTCTCCCTCCCCATTCGCCCCCTCTGCTCTCTCCTCGCTCTGCTCCGCCATGGCCGCCGAAGCCCCGCCGCCGTAGCTCCGCCTCCCCAGTGCCTCCGTCGCCCCTCCGACGAGCTCATCAGCTCCGCCTCGAGCTGCTGCTGCTCCCTACCAAGCCCAGTGATGCCAGACGCCTCCGTTCGCCGCCATGGGACCGTCTTCCTCCTCCAGCCATCGACGCTCGCCACCGTCGATTCGTCGCCTCCAAGCCGCCCCCGAGCACGCTTCCGACGCCCTCGCAACCGCCGTGAGCTGCTGGCCCCTTTCCCCCTCTCTCCCCTGCTGATTGGGCGCCGTAGGCCCCGATCCCGTCGATGCCTGAGAAGCTCCGCCATGCGAGCTCAACGCCGGCGACTCTCCGGTGATTGGATGGTCCTTCGGAGGCCACCATCGCGTTCGTGTAGCCGCGTAGATGCCGTAGAAGCCATTGCCCGACCCTGTTGCGCTTTAGTTCGACGACCCCGAGCTCGCCCATGCTCCGGCGTCCACCAAGGTCACTGCCGGCGATGATTCCGGCGCCCCCGCGGCGAACTAACACCGTAGATGGATGCGGCCCAGTGCGGGCCTCATCCCAGTAGCCTCCGCGTGCCCTGAGTCGCTCTGTAGCGCGATTCCGGCGACGCGCCACCGTCGATTTGGTCGCCGCCAGCGAGTCTCCGGTGGGGGCCCACGTGGACCCGCACTACGCACTCACCACCCGTGTTTAAATGGCTAACAGCCACTGACAGTGGGCCCTGGCTCAAGTCAAAGCCAGGGTCAACTCGGGTTCAACCCCTGAGTCAATGACATGTGGTCCCCACATGTCAGTGAGTCTAAATGGCCCTGGGTCACTGACCAGTGGAACCCACTGGTCAGGTTTGACCTGGCAATGGCCAGTTGACCTGCTGACGCCTTGCTGGTGTCATGCTGACGCAATAAAGCCTTTCTGATTTAATTTAATTCCAGAAAATGCTAAAATCTTAGAAAAATCATAGAAATCAATCTGTAGCTCAGATTGAAATAATTTATATATGAAAAGTTATCAGAAAAATCCAAAGAATCCATTGGTGCTATTATCATGCATGTTATAGCAACCTAGATAGATGAACATTGACATTTTGCAATAATGCAATATGTGGAATATCATATGGAGAACAATTTTGAACCTATATTCAATCCTACTCCATTTAACTCTAATGATAGATGCATTAGCTCATTCTTATCATGTTGCCATGTGATGATCAAGCATCATATTGTTGCACTTGCCGTGTATTGATTTTTACTCCATCTATGTCGTGGTAGGTTCTGCTCCATCGGATACCCTCGAGTATCCCCCTGAAGGAGAGTACCTCCCGGCGAACCTGCAAGGCATGCGACCCCATTGATCATACCGATAACATCCCACTCTCTCGCTCCTGGTCTTGTTTATTGCATTAGGACAAATGCTTCTACTATCTATCTGTTGCGGTAGTTGAACCCAGTCCTCTGCATGACCTGTCATTGTCACAGTAAATAGCTAAACCATGCAACGTAGCATACCATGGTAGATGCTTGAGCCTTGATGTGCTTTACCTTCTTTGCTTGCTATGCTTAGAGTTGTGTCAGGTTTGATTCATCTGGGTGATGAATCGGAGTGAAACGGTGTTGTTCTGATGTGATGAGCTAAATGATGAACCTGATTTGGTAAAGGTAGCGATGAGAGGCTATGTAGGAGTACATAGCGGGTTGTCTCATTGGGACCGTTCTTAGGAACTGAGTTCCGCGTTTGTGATCCAAGACTAGTTACTACCACACGTTGGGATACTTAATTGACCCTCTCGACCTATCAACCGCCTAGTCCTCTGTCCAGGAGTTGCAAGTAGTTTCTGGTGTTTGTAGCCATGCTGGAGGCCGTGCGTAGCGCTGACCTTAGGGGTGGGCTACGGCGCGGTAGGCAGTGGCACGGTGTACCAAGTGGCACCCGAACAGTGTGCTTGGGAACCCTGCGCACATCGTTTGAGGCCATAGCGGAAACTTCGGCCGGACTTCCGTGCGGGTTTAGTCTCAAATAGGCGATAGCCTGGATTAGGGTCTTGTCTGTTTGATGGTCGTGGCCGACTCCCTCACTAGGCTTCTGCTTGAAGGTTGCTGAGGTGCCTGGTTTTATGAGCACACAGCGATAAGTGGCGAGAGCGTGTGTGAAGAAGTGCACCCCTGCAGGGTAATGAATCTGTTCGAATAGCCGCGTCCTCGGATATGGACTACTTGGAGAACTTATGTTGTTCATAGATAACCTGATGGTTACTCTTAAAAGACTCAAGACAAGTGTGAGTACCGTGGATGGCACTCTCGTAGGTGACGGGAGCGGATCCATGGTGGTGTATTGATGTGGTGTTAGTGGACTCGTGTGCGCCATCTCAAAACTTGTTCAAAGAATTGGTAGTCGTAGTATAGGCTAGCCAAGAGTCAAAGCTGGCTTGCTGCATAAACCACACTACTCCCCTTGTTGAAACATGAGCATGAATAGCTTAGGTCTGCTTTAAAGACTTGCTGAGTACGATTGTACTCATGTTTGCTTAATAACTGTTGCAGATGAGAATATGGACCCATCTGGTGGGTTCTATCTAGACGTCGACGACGCCGAGTAGCTGGTATCCCAGCTACGATCTGATGCCCTGGGTTGGGCTGTAGATAGTCAGGCTATATGCCTTTTTACCTTTTAACTGTCTCTGTACTCAGACAGCTTTAAGCTTCCGCTTGGTTTGTATGAACATGTTTGTATGACTTGAGTGTCGGGTCCTGTGACCCCTACCTGTATGAACATATTATGTAAGGCTCTTCTGAGACTTCTAAATAAATGTTGTGTTGTTGTATGGTTATGTTGTGATGCCATAGTTGTATCTATGCATATCGGACATGTCGTGCGTATGTGTGATGTGTACCGGTATGTATGGGATTTGACACCTAGTTGTGTGCCTCTAGTAGTACTCTTTACGGGGAAATGCCTCTTTGTGCTTCCACTGAGCCTTGGTAGCTTGCTACTGCTCCGGACACATTGATTGACTGGCATGTATCCTTCTTTGCTGCTGTGTCTGTCCCTTCAGGGAAATGTCTCGTAGTGTAATGGAGTCCATGTAGCCTGCTACGACTCATCTACGCGCAGTTGATGACATTTATGTCCCACGGCGTAATGGAGTCCCTGTAGCTTGCTATGACTCGTCTACACACGCTGAGGCCGACATCTGCATTGCTGCGTTACGTATGCCTGTCCCTGTACGGATGTGCTACTTGGGTTCTATGACTAGTCATGTCGACCCGTATTCTTTGACATTTGAATGCTAGCGACATATTCACATTCGTGAGCCAAAAGGTGCAAACGGTACCGGCCCAGGTAAGGTGGCAGCCATGGGATAACCGTGCGTGAGGCCGCAAAGTAATGTGAAGTGTTACATGCTAGATTCTTATGGCTTAGGATCGGGGTCCCGAGAGCGTTGGTATCAGAGCCTGACTGACTGTAGGATTACCAAGCCAAACTGGTCGAAGTTGAGTCTAGAAATGCTTTAGTTATGTAAGGGAATTGATTGTGGAAGGGAACGTAAGGCTCTTTTTACTCCTCTTCCCGAGTCATTCTATTCTGAGTCACCCTTTTCTTTTCTACGGGGTTAAGAGCTAGGCTTCTTATCTACCTCTCAGGATGACGAGTTACTAACCATGGACTTGTAGACTAAATTGCTTGAGAGTCAACTCCAGTTTTCAAGTATTGCTTCTGTGTGACAATCATTTGGTTAGAATCTTGATGCTAGAAAGTTGAGTGGCTATGCTATCCAATCTTTTCAGGATGTCTCAAAAATTGTTTTGAGCATTTTCAGCCGTTATGCTGTCCGATTTCTGCTAGGTTCCGCAAGGGACTTAACCCCGAGCTCCGTCGTGATCTGCGCCTGCATGAGTGCGCTACCTTCCAAGCTCTTGTCAACAAGGCTATCAATGCCGAGACTGGTCAGACCGACTATGAGGCAACCAAGAAGCACTCTCGTGACTTCAGCTCCTCATCCGGCTCAGGTTCCCATAAGCGCCGGGTGTGGGTGCTCAACACTGCCCTGCCATCAAGGTACACTGCGAGGCCATCCTATGAGGCGCCTCGCCCAAATCAGAACAACCCTCCAGCCAAGCCCTATGGTGGAAATGCTGCTAATGCTGCTCCAAGGTCTTCAACTGTGATCTGCTACAAATGCAGAGAGCCTAGACACTATTCTCGTGAGTGTCCCCAGAACAACGCCAAGCCACTTGGATGTGGTAAGCCTGGCAAGGCTTACTACGTGAAGCCAACTCCTGCTCGTGGCCGTGTGAACAATGTCACCCTTGAAGAGGCCCACGATGACCCCGACGTTGTGCTTGGTATGCTCCTTGTCAATAGTCATCCAGCATCTGTTCTATTTGAAACTGGTGCATCTCATTCATTCATCTCAGAAAATTATGCACAGTTGCATAACATGACCTTTTGAGATATGCCCACTCCATTAGTAGTTCAGACACCTGGATCAAAATGGCAAACTTCTAGAGTGAGACATGACAATGAGATTCTCGTGGATAGGCTAGTCTTCTTAGCTTCCCTGATAGCTTTGAAGTCTTCGGACATCAACATCATCTTGGGCATGGACTGGATGTCAGCTCATTATGCCAAGATTGATACTTATTCTAGGAATGTTCAACTTACACATCCTTTAGGTGAGATAGTCACCTTTTCAACTCGAGTGGCTAAGTGCCAACTCTATTCTCTCAATGCTAGTGCTCTTCTAGAGCTTGAGGATATTCCGGTGGTCCGTGACTTCCCGGATGTCTTTCCAGAGGAACTGCCAGGTATTCCACCTGTCAGAGATGTAGAGTTTGTGATAGACCTTATTCCAGGGACTGTCCCAATAGCCAGAAGACTCTATAAGATGGCACCCTTAGAACTAGCCGAGCTAAAGAAACAACTCGATGAGGCCTTGAAAAAGGGATTCATCCGCCCTAGTTCTTCTCCTTGGGCTTGCCCCGTCCTCTTCGTCAAGAAGAAGGATGGAATGGACCGGATGGTTGTAGATTACCGACCAATGAACCTGGTCACAATCAAGAACAAGTATCCGCTCCCCAGGATCAATGACTTGTATGATCAACTCGCTGGATCCTTAGTCTTGTCCAAAATGGATTTGAGGTTGGGATACCATCAAATCAGAATCAGGAATGGGGACATTCCAAAAAGAGCTTTTGTTACTCGTTATAGCCAATACGAGTACACCGTCATGTCCTTCGGATTAACCAATGCTCCAGCCACCTTCTCTCGTTTGGTGAATTCGATCTTCATGGAGTATCTGGATAAATTCGTCGCGGTTTACCTGGACGATATGCTCATCTACTCAAAGAACAAATGAGATCATGTCGAGCATCTCAGGCTAGTATTGACGAAACTTCGAGAGCATTGCCTGTATGCCAAATTCTCCAAGTGTGAATTCTGGCTACCAGAAGTGACCTATCTAGGTCATGTAATCTCTAGCAAGGGCATTGCTGCCAATCGCGAGTGAGTTCAGGCCGTCCTTGATTGGACTCAACCTGAATCGGTTAAGCAAGTTCGAAGTTTCCTTGGCTTAGCGACCTATTGTCACCGCTTTGTCGAGAATTTCTCCAAGGTTGCAAAGCTTCTTACTGAACTCCTCAAGAAAGATAAAAAGTTCGAGTGGACTCCACAATGCGAGCACAGTTTTCAGGAACTGAAAAGACGCCCGACTTCTGCTCCCGTAATGGTGCCACCAGATTTTTCTAAGGACTTTGTTATCTACTGCGATGCCTCACGACAAGGATTAGGTTGCATTCTCATGCAAGATCATCATGTGATTGCCTACGCATCTCGACAATTGCGTCCACATGAGGATAATTATCCAACACATGATCTTGAGCTTGTAGCTGTAGTCCATGTACTTAAAACATGGCGACATTACCTTCTGGGTAATCGTTGCGAGATTTACACTGATCACCAAAGTCTGAAATATATTTGCACCCAACCGGATTTGAATCTCAGGCAAAGACGGTGGGTTGAGTTGATTACAGATTATGACTTAGGGATAACTTACACCCCGGGGAAAGCCAATGTCATGGCTGATGCACTAAGTCGTAAGTCTTATTGTAACAATTTGATGTTACAACAAGGTCAATCGCTTCTCTATGAGGAATTTCGGAAGTTGAATCTTCACATTGTTCCTCAAGGATTCCTTTCCACCTTGGTGGCGAAACCTACTCTTAGGGATCAAATCATAGCTATTCAGAGGTATGATAAGGGTATATCCCGGATCAAGGAGAACATTGCTATCGGAAAAGCTAAAGATTTCTCCAAGGATGATCAGGATGTTGTGTTCTTCCAGAACCGCTTGGTGGTTCCTAAGAGCAAACGTCTACGACAGCTGATCCTTAAAGAGGCTCATGACTACCCTCTCACGATTCATCCTGGTAGTACCAAAATGTATCAGGACCTACGCCAGAGGTTCTGGTGGACCAGAATGAAGAGAGAAATTGCTCAGTTCATTGCTAACTGCGACATCTGTCGTCACGTTAAGGCAGAACATCAAAGGCCTGCTGACACCCTTCAACCCTTAACTATTCCTGAATGGAAATGGGACAAGGTCGGTATGGATTTCATCACCGGTTTTCCCAGGACCAAGAGAGGCAATATTGCTATCTTTGTGGTCATTGACCGTTTTTCCAAAGTGGCTCATTTTCTTCCTGTTCGCGAGAGTATAACTGCTAGTCAGCTAGCGGATCTATATATTTCTCGAATAGTGTCTCTTCATGGTGTTCCCTTGGAGATCAACTCAGACCGTGGGAGTATCTTTACTTCCCGATTCTGGGAAAGCTTTCAGAATGCTATGGGGACTCATCTATCCTTTAGCACTGCTTTCCATCCGCACTCAAGTGGTCAAGTTGAGCGAGTCAATCAAATCTTGGAAGACATGCTTAGAGCTTGTGTTATATCATTCGGCATGAATTGGGAGAAGTGCCTTCCGTTTGCTGAATTTGTTTATAACAATAGTTATCAGTCAAGCTTGGGCAAAGCCCATTTTGAAGTTCTCTATGGACGAAGGTGTCGAACACCTCTTAACTGGTCAGAAAACGGAGTGAGGCAACTCTTTGGCCCGGATATGATCTAGGATGCAGAAGAGCAAGTTCGCATTATTCGTGAAAAGTTGAAAACAGCCCAATCTCGTCAAAAGAGCCAATATGATTGTCATCATAAGGCTGTGACCTTTGAGGTTGATGAGAAGGCTTACCTTCGGGTTACACCTCTGAAGGGTACCCAACGATTCGGTATCAAGGGCAAGTTGGCTCCTCGTTACATTGGTCCTTTTCGTATTGTTGCTAAACGGGGAGAGGTTGCCTACCAATTGGAAGTTCCACCGCATCTTTCCAAGGTTCATGATGTCTTCCACGTCTCGCAACTCAGGCGTTGCTTCTCGGACCCTGTCAGCGAAGTGGACCACAAAACGCTTGATCTCCAAGATAACCTTACATATCGAGAATACCCTATTCGTATCCTCGATCAAGCTGAGCGTACCACTCGACGTCGAAACATCAAGTTTCTCAAGGTTCAGTGGTCACACCATGCAGAGAAGGAAGCCACATGGGAAAGGGAGGACCGTCTTCGACTAGAGTACCCCGCGCTCTTCCCGACGAATTCCAAATCTCGGGACGAGATTCTTTTGAGTGGGGGTGAGTTGTCACATCCCTAGTCTTCCCTTGCTTGTGCTAGCTAAGATGTGCATCATGTTTCAATTTTTCATCAACATGAAATGGGGATTGTCAGAAACCCTAGCACCTCACCCTAAACAACCAATTCAATTTCATGCGATTTTCAATGAATCCAAAATGCCCATAAAAATGCCCACTATTTCTGATAAATGTTGGAAACAACATATCAGGGGTGCATTTTATTTATTCACCAACTTTGGCATTTTATTTTGAACCAACAAATCCCCTGAAATCAGTAAATAAAGCACTATAAATAATATAGTCTTGCAAAAATGTTGAAATCTTTTGTAGAGGTTTGAAATATTCAAACTAAGCCCAGTAAAATATTTCAATATTTTTGTGTTAGGTTTTGTAGCCAAACCAAAAATAAAACAAATGTCAGAAAACAATAAACAGAAACAAATAAAGAGAGAGAGAGAAACCCACCTGAGGCCCAGCCAGGCCGGCCCATCTGGCCCAGCGACGCAGTCGTCCTCCTGGCGCTAGTCGGCCGGGCGTGTGGCGACCGCACACGCATGGTGGAGCTGCCACACAGCTCCCCGCCTGCCTGCCTCCCCCGTCGCGCTGGCGGCGTGGGTAAGCACCAGGGCACCGCCCCGACCGCTCTCCCTCCCCAATCGCCCCCTCTGCTCTATCCTCGCTCCGCTCCGCCATGGCCGCGGAAGCCCCGCCACTGTAGCTCCGCCTCCCCAGTGCCTCCCTTGCCCCTTCGACGAGCTCATTAGCTCCGCCTTGAGCTGCTGCTGCTCCCTGCTAAGCCCAGCGACGCCAGACGCCTCCGTTCGCCAGGGTCAACTCGGGTTTAACCCCTGAGTCAATGACATGTGGTCCCCACATGTCAGTGAGTCTAAATGGCCCTGGGTCACTGACCAGTGGACCCCACTGGTCAAGTTTGACCTGGCAACGGCCAGTTGACCTGTTGACGCCTCGCTGGTGTCATGCTGACGCAATAAAGCCTTTCTGATTTAATTTAATTCCAAAAAATGCTAAAATCTTAGAAAAATCATAGAAATTAATCTATAGCTCAGATTGAAATAATTTATATATGAAAAATTATCACAAAAATCCAAAGAATCCATTGGTGCTATTATCATGCATGTTATCGCATCCTAGATAGATGAACATTGACATTTTGCAATAATGCAATATGTGGAATATCATATGGAGAACAATTTTGAACCTATATTCAATCCTACTAAATTTAACTCTAATGATAGAGGCATTAGCTCATTCTTATCATGTTGCCATGTCATGATCATGCATCATATTGTTGCACTTGCCGTGTATTGATTGTTACTCCATCTATGTCGCGGTAGGTTCTGCTCCATCGGATACCCTCGAGTATCCCCGTGAAGGAGAGTACCTCCCGGCGAACCTGCAAGGCAAGCAACCCCATTGATCATACCAATAACATCCCACTCTCTCGCTCTTTCTCTCGTTTATTGCATTAGGACAAATGCTTCTACTGTCTATCTATTGCGGTAGTTGAACCCATTCCTCTGCATGACCTGTCATTGTCACAGTAAATAGCTAAACCATGCAACCTAGCATACCATGGTAGATGCTTGAGCCTTGATGTGCTTTACCTGCTTTGCTTGCTATGCTTAGAGTTGTGTCAGGTCTGATTCATCTGGGTGATGAACCGGAGTGAAACGGTGTTGTTCTAATGTGATGAGCTAAATCATGAACCCGATTTGGTAAAGGTAGCGATGAGAGGCTATGTAGGAGTACATAGCGGGTTGTCTCATTGGGACCGTTCTTAGGAACTGAGTTCCGTGTTTGTGATCCAAGACTAGTTACTACCACATGTTGGGATACTTAATTGACCCTCTCGACCTATCAACCGCCTAGTCCTCTGTCCAGGAGTTGCAAGTAGTTTCTGGTGGTTGTAGCGCTGACCTTAGGGGTGGGCTACGGCGCGGTAGGCAGTGGCATGGTGTACCAAGTGGCACCCGAACGGTGGGCTTGGGAACCCTGCGCACATCGTTTGAGGCCGTAGCGGAAACTTCGGCAGGACTTCCGTCCGGGTTTAGTCTCAAATAGGCGATAGCCTGGACTAGGGTCTTGTGTGTTTGACGGTCGTGGCCGACTCCCTCGCTGGGCTTCCGCTTGAAGGTTGCCGAGGTGCCTGGTTTTACGAGCACACAGCGATAAGTGGCTAGAGCGTGTGTGAAGAAGTGCACCCCTGCAGGGTAATGAATCTGTTCGAATAGCCGCGTCCTCGGATATGGACTACTTGGAGAACTTATGCTGTTCATAGATAACTTGATGGTTACTCTTAAAAGACTCAAGACAAGTGTGAGTACCGTGGATGGCACTCTCGTAGGTGACGGGAGCGGATCCATGGTGGTGTATTGATGTGGTGTTAGTGGACTCGTGTGCGCCATCTCAAAACTTGTTCAAAGAACTGGTAGTCGTAGTATAGGCTAGCCAAGAGTCAAAGCTGGCTTGCTGCATAAACCACACTACTCCCCTTGTTGAAACATGAGCATGAATAGCTTAGGTCTGCTTTAAAGACTTGCTGAGTACGATTGTACTCATGTTTGCTTAATAACTGTTGCAGATGAGAATATGGACCCATCTGGTGGGTTCTATCTAGACGTCGACGACGCCGAGTAGCTGGTATCCCAGCTACGATCTGATGCCCTGGGTTGGGCTGTAGATAGTCAGGCTATATGCCTTTTTACCTTTTAACTGTCTCTGTACTCAGACAGCTTTAAGCTTCCGCTTGGTTTGTATGAACATGTTTGTATGACTTGAGTGTCGGGTCATGTGACCCCTACCTGTATGAACATATTATGTAAGGCTCTTCTGAGCCATCTAAATAAATGTTGTGTTGTTGTATGGTTATGTTGTGATTCCATAGTTGTATCTATGCATATCGGACATGTCGTGCGTACGTGTGACGTGTAACGGTATGTATGGGATTCAACACCTAGTTGTGTGCCTCTAGTAGTAATCTTTACGGGGAAATGCCTCTTTGTGCTTCCACTGAGCCTTGGTAGCTTGCTACTGCTCCGGACACATTGATTGACCGGCATGTATCCTTCTTTGCTACTGTGTCTGTCCCTTCGGGGAAATGTCTCGCAGTGTAATGGAGTCCATGTAGCCTGCTATGACTAGTCTACTCGCAGTTGATGTCGTTTATGTCCCACGGCGTAATGGAGTCCCTGTAGCTTGCTATGACTCGTCTACACACGCTGAGGCCGACACCTGCATTGCTGGGTTACGTATACATGTCCCTGTACGGATGTGCTACTTGGGTTCTATGACTAGTCATGTCGACCCGGGTTCTTTGACATTTGAATGCTAGCGACATATTCACATTCGTGAGCCAAAAGGTGCAAACGGTCCCGTCCCAGGTAAGGTGGCAGCCGTGGGGATTACCGTGCGTGAGGCCGCAAAGTAATGTGAAGTGTTACATGCTAGATTCTTATGGCTTAGGATCGGGGTCCCTACACATCCGTTGTTTTGTTTGGAGTATGGTAATTCGAGTTGCTTCGATGTCAAGTGTGAATTCATATCTTTCCTAAGCGTTGTTCTCATATTCCTATGGGAGTGCTAATCCTTTGGCTCAATCAAATTGTCATGTCAATTCTTTCCATCCGGAGTGCTTCTCTTCAAGATAATTCAATTCTCTCCAATATTTGCAAGATCAATCCTCATATTTTTCTGGTGTTCTTTTTCATCTTTCTAATTTTTATTTTTTTCCCCACCCTCCCGCCCTTTTTCTTCAATTATTAAATTCTCAATCAAGTGTATTTTTGTGAATGTGATGCTTGTGCTTTATTTTCTCCCGTTTTGTATCTAGTGATTCTTTGTGATGATGCTCAGGTGCTAAGTTCATCATTTCTTCGTCTCCATTTTTCTTTCCGGTGGATTTCATTCAACCTCTAGGAGTTCAACATATCATTTTAATTTGTTAAATGTTTTTCATGTCGGAAGTTCTTATCCAAGCCTCTCTTGTTTATTCATCACCTCTCTATTCTATCCGGAGTGATGAAGATATCTCACAAGACTCGTGTCTCCGTTCTAAATCTTTCCAAATTATTTTGGGGGTCACATCTTATCAAGTTTTAATCTGTACAGGTGTAGTCTCTCTTCCTAAGCAATCGTTTAAATGGTGTTTTCTTTGAGTGGGACCATAACCCACAGGTTTTTCCCAAGATCCTACCTGGCTCTTCTAATCTTTTCCGGAGATGTCCTCAAATTCTTTCAAGTGTGATGTAAGAATGTTTTTCATCAGTCATATGCCTTCTCCAAGATCGCTTCGAATTATTTTTCATTATTGGTTCAACCTTTATTTCTTCATTATTCCAGAGGGTCTCGGGAATTCATGATGTTGTTTCTCATCATCATTAAGACCGAAGGAGAGTTTCTCTTAAATCTTTGTCCGTTCTTATGAAGATTCATCTTGTCAGCTTGTTGTGATCCTCTTATATTATTTTCGATCATGAGAAATTCCTTCCATATCTATCCAGAGAATTTAAGATTTTTTTTCACTTATCGATCCTCCGTAGGCCATCATTTCAGGAGATTCTTCATTCTCAGCTTTCAGCTTTCATTCTAAAATTCTTCTCAATTGATGTCTCTTCATTCGTTCGATGTTTTTCATCGTTCATTCTCCATTCATACTGGTGGATGATGCTTTTTCGTTCTCTTGTATTCCCATTCATTCGTAGTATCCTCAATTGTTTCAAATTCTTACCGGTGTTCTTTTTCAAGACATCTTCAAGTTTGTGTTGTCTCTCTTCAATCTTTTCAAGAAGAATAAGTGGTTTGCTAAATCTGTTGCTTCTCATTAATTTAAATTGATGAAGGATAAGCATAACATAATTCTTATTCTTTTTTCATCAAGGTGATTTTAATTTCCGAAGTTGTTCATGATATCAAATTCTTGATTCTAAGTTGTTCATCTTTTCTTTTCCAGAGTTTCAAGTTTTATTTTCTCAAGTATCTAGTTGTGAAGCTTCACCCAAATCTTTGCAAGGCCTCAATCTTGTTCTTTTTGCAACCTTCAATTCTTTTCTATCATCTTTTCATTTCCGGAGTTCTCCCTAATGGTTCTTCTTGGTTGTTTGTTAAGGATTTAATCCATTCCCGATGTATTCTTCAAGATAATTCTTGTTGGAAGATCTCAAGTATTCTTTGTCTTGCATTTCAAAGTGCCATTCTTTCTTCATTATCCGTTGAGATCGTGCTATAGGATTCTTGATTTATGAGGAGTCTCGAAGAAAATTTGCAAAGAATGAGATATTTAAACCCATCATTTTCTTCCTTGGAGTTATGTTGGATTAGATTTCACCTAAAGTCTTTCCTAGGGATTGTTGCTCTCATGGTGCTTATCGGGGATCCAAGTTCTTAATGTATCCTAGTGGTGAAAGAAGTTTTGCATATCTTGATCCTTGCAAGCAATCTTTGTTTCGTTAGTGTCCGGTTGTTACCTCATAATTTTGAGATGTTCTCCATAAGCCCACAACAAGATTTTCTTTTCGTTGTTGATTTTCCAACAACTCCATTCAATCCTTTATTGTAAGATGCTTTTCAATTCAATTGTGGTATAAGTTGTCATTTTATTCTCCCTCTTATTTATTCCAAGTATCTAGCTTCTGTTCATGTGTTCCAGAGGATGCTCTCTTCAAACCGTCATCTCGTTTTACCAAGATCATGTTCTTTTCTTGCTTATCCATTAACCGGAGTGTTGTGCCCCCTATTCAAGTTCTTCTACCTTATCATGTTTTGCCTCTCTTTTAAACTAAAGTGCTTCCCAAATTCTTTCTCGCTCGTTCCTTGTCTATCTTGTTTCAACTGGAGTGGTTTTGAATTCTTCCTTGTTCCTCATTCCATTCTTCATCTCTTTGAATCTCCAAGATTCCTTGGTTTCACTCGTTTGTCAAAGAAGCAACTAAGTTTTATCTCTTCCTTTGCTCTTCCTTTTCCTCTTCTCATTCTAAGTTCTTGAGTCGAGATCTCTTGTAAGTGGAGGAGAGTTGTAACAGCCCGAGACCGACACTCCAGATTCCTTCCAAGTATTTCGAGTATTATGGTGTGATTTATTTGGTCGTTGCATTCATCATCGCATCATTCGCATTGCATCGGCGCCTCGTTGCCGTCATTTTTTTTAAAACTTGCATCTATTCACAGTTGCCGGTTCTCTCCGTTCTCGTCATTGACCGTCTGTGACCAACCACACAGGCATGCTCCCGCGGCATCATTTACATATTGTTTAAAAAAGAGCGTATAAAACATTCTCGGAATGGGTCGAAAATTGGCGAGCGGTCTTAATATATTGTAGGTAGACCGCCTGCCAAATTTCATTGCATTCGGAGGTCGTTTGATACCCCAATGAATAACTATCGCGACACTATAGCCGTTTAAATCGTCAGATGTTTTGGTTTATAAAAATCTGTCACGGGCCACCAAAGCTCCCTCTTTTCTTGGCCCAACCCCCTCTCCACAGCCCACCTAGCCCACAAAACCAATCCCCGCAACCGGAGCCGTCCAATCCCGACTGGAGGGTACGAAAACGAGCTAAAACCCTCAAACCCTAGCACTTTTCCTATTTAAGGAGACCTACCCTGCCATTTTGCGCAACCTAGCCCCCATTGCCTCAAAATGCAGGCCGCCGCAGCTCCAGCCAACCCCCAACCTCCACCACGCCACCTTCTACCTCCTCCTCCACACGGGCCCGCCAGGGCCCCGTTCTGGGCCGCTCGAGCCCGGAACTGCCGCCGCCTCGGCTTGCAAGCGCCGCCTCGACCTAGTTGCCCCTCGCGCGGGCCCAGCTACCGTCCGCTCTTGAGCTGCCCTGCGCCAAACCGACCCCGCCGCCCCTCACCGGAGTACACCCATCGGGCCGCACCCCGCGCCCGTCGCCCGCATTGTCAGTGGCCTCCGGCGTCCAGCAGACTGCCCCGCGCCATGCAGCCCGAGCTCCACCGCTGGTGCTCGCCTCGCCCCGCTGGCCATCTTCGCGCCGCCTCCAGCCGGATCCGCTGCCCCGCGGCCAGATCCGTCGATCCGCCTCGCCTGCCGAGCCCCACGTCATCCCTCCAGCCGCCGCGCCCGTCGAGCATGACTCCATGGTCCTGCCTTCCTCGATCCCGATCGGGAGGACGACGGGCGCCCACACGGGCATCGTCCCACCTTCGCCGGCCCACCTCGTGTCCCCGCCGGCCCATCTCCTGCCTCTGCTTCCCCAAGGCCCAGCCCAAGGACAGTGCCATCGCCCGCTATCCTATGCCCGTTCACCGCTTAGCATATACTGCGCACGCGCTCAATTTGTCTATCTGTGAGCGTTCGCTGTTTTAGTCTATTCGACGAACAGTGCTGAAGAACGACTAAGTCCTTGTTAAAAAAAATTGTATGATTATCACCATATTGCATTTTGCGAAGCCTACAACTTTTAAACCGTGCATCGGATTTTAATGAGTTATATATTAAAAATCATATACATTTCATGCTCTACATGATGGTGCCATTTTCTTGCATAATGAGTTGCATCTAAATGCTCAAATATCTGTTGCAAAAGTGCATTGTGAATAAACTACTGAAAACTGTTGTTTTAATCAAACTTGTGTGGATGATTGCATCAAATCCATACCTCCTTTGAATTTTTGCCCATGGAGTAATTTGTAGTAATGGAGTAATTTGTGCCAATGGAGTAATATGTTTGAGATAGCCATAACTTTGTGCATGTTTACCTGATGATGGTGATTTATATATGAAAAATGTTCTGCTGGATGCTCCACATGATGGCATCATTTGCACACATATTAGGAGTCACCTACATGCTCAAATATCTGTTACAAAGGTAAATAAAACTGCTGAAAATTGTTGTTTGAATCAAACTTGTGTGGATGATTGCATCTAATTCATGCCTCCTTTGGATTTGTGCCAGTGGTGTAATTTGTAATATGCTATGTCTAGTTCCTTGTAGAATCTTTGCCATGCCTAGTAATGGTTTATGCTACTGTTATTGCCATGCAAACATACCTAGTAAAAACTACTATTTTGGAGTCAACTAAATTTCACTAAGTCTGTTATCTCGATTGAAACTTAGCCTTTTGTCTTGATGATTGCCATGGATTCAGAGCTCTTTTACTAAGTGGGATGAATTGTAGTGCATGTTATGGTCTATCTAGATGTGCCATTTGATTCCATGAAATAGCCTTGATACATACTTGTTTCTTGCTGTCAACGTGCCCACCTGATAAAAACTGTTGCTCATGACTACTCTAATTTTCACCAAGTCTGAGAGTCTGCTTATTTCAGATTGCCATGTTGTGCTGATGCTAACCATATTTCTGTCATATTTTGATCATGCTCCTGTGGAGTTATTTGTAGTGCATCATGTCCACTACCATGATATAGATTTTCATGCCATGATAAGCCATGTAGCATGCATTTTTCTTGTTGTCAAAATGCCTTCAGGTTAACACTGTTTGTGAAAAACTGGCATTTTCTCTAAGTTCCTAAATGTTATGTGTTATTGTCATGTTGTGAGCTTCCTACCATGTGATCCATGACTCTTTTGAATATGATTCCTTTTGATTAAATGAAGTGTATGCTACATGCTAATGCCCCATGCTTAGTGTGTGCATTTTAGGTTCTTGTAGCTTGTTGTTTTGATGTGTGCAAATGCTAAGTTGTTGTTTTGGGAAAATTATAACTAAAACTTGAATTGGTTGTTATTGTTGAATCGTGGCTCCGTTTTGAACATGTTATACATGAAACTTGCCTAGCATTTCATGTAGTTTCATAATATCATCTTGCATCCATGTTTTAAATTGTTTTGTGGTTGTCGTTTGCATGCATTTTGCATTCATGACATAGTTATCTTGTGTTGGTCATATCTTTTAGGCCGTAACTCAGTTGTATATGATCTATACATGTAAATCGCCTAGAATGACGAGTAAAATCAGATGGTGCATTTTGTTTTCCTGTTTAATAAATATGAAATATGTTTTGTTCAGATCTGGACCAAATTCATAATTTACATATGGGGTCATTTCGGAAATACTATAAGTTATTTCTGACCTCATTTAAAATGCCTAGATAGGTAGTTTAATTGTGCTTCACCTCTTGCCATGTCAACAACATTTAAACTTGCCATGTAAATAAACGATAGTGAACTAATTTATTCGAACGTGGAGTTTCTTTAATATGTTGCATATTGAACTTCACTTAATTTGTAGTGTTTGATTGTTGTGCTTTGCCATGCCCTGCCTATTGAACCGGACATGCATCATACTTGATTGCGCATCATGCCATGTTTATGTTGCGTTGTTACCGTGTCATTTGCTTGTTTCCAGATTGCATCTTATCGATAGAGTTCTGAAAGTGTTTTGGAGTGTGAGGATTCGTTCGACTATGTTGGTTTGTCTTCTTCATGGATTCGTTCTTCTTCCAAGCGGTTATCTCAGGCAAGATGACCATTTCCCTAGATACCACTGCTATCATTGCAATGCTAGTTCTCTCGTTTCTATCACTATGTCTCGCTACCAACCACTTGTTTGTCAAGCCTCCCAAAATGCCATGATAATCCTCTAACCCTCCACATCCTAGCAAACCACTGTTTGGCTATGTTAATGCTTGCTCAGCCCTTCTTATAGCGTTGCTAGTTGCAGGTGCAGGTTCTTCCATGTGATAACATGGATATCTTTGGGATATCACACTACCTTGTTATTTAATTAATGCATCTATACACTTGGTAAAGGGTGGAAGGCTCGGCCTTTTGCCTGGTGTTTTGTTCCACTCTTGCCGTGTTAGTTACCGAGTACTGGTGTTATGTTCCATATTGAGCGGTCATAACATGCTTGGGGTTGTTATGGAGACCGCCTTGATTCGTTTTGGGATAAAACTCTTCTGGCAATGCCCAACATTGGTACTACATTTGCCTAATAACTAATAAAACTTGCACAGGGACTTTCTGTACCCCATGGATAATTAATCAACCCCCACGGGCTAGTGCTCCACATGAGTGTTGGTCCAACCTTAAGCATTGTGCGGGGCCAACCCGGGGCAACCCGGGAGATTTCTATCAAGACACCGTACTCTTTGCTTATCAGGTGTGTCCTGAGAACGAGATACGCGGCTCCTATTGGTTTCTTCGACACGTCGGGCGGTCTTGCTAGATTTGTTTTACCCTTCTCGATTGTATTGTGCATCGGCTTTCCGAGGATACTTAGGGCTATCTCAAGGTTGAGGTTTCCCGGCGCCGCTTGTGGTTAGTTTGTGATGGATAAAATGGAGCACCCCTACAGGGTTAAATCTTTCCAAGAGCCATGCCCGCGGTTATGTGGCAACTTGAAAATTTAACAATATCCGGTAATAGAAAATTTGAAGGAAAGCCAATTAAAATAAACCAACCGTGTGCGTAACCGTGAGCGTCTCTTTTCGAGGGAGTTTGGAAACAGAACACTGTGGGGTTATGATTGACTCGTAAGTAGGTGTTTAGGGTCACTTCTTGATCATAACTCACGTCCGTTTATGCGTAGATCACTCTTCTTATTCTTGTACTCGTAAGTTAGCCACTCAAATACATGCTTAGTGCTAGCTACAACCTCACCACATAACCATACCTTACCCATTAAGCTTTGCTAGTCTTGATACCCGTAGAAATGAGATTGCTGAGTCTCACTAGTAGATAAATGGCTAGCCACAACTCTTGTTGGTGGCGCGCCATTTTCCGCCGACGCCAGCACTACATTTTTCAAATATCTCTGGCGTCGCCCATTTTGGTACGCCATCGCTAGTTACATAGTGCTGGCGCTGGACGTACGCGGAACGCCACTTGTATGTGGCCTCCAAGGTTGTGTGGAGGCGTAACTTACTGTTGGCGTACTAGGTTGGTAGTACGCCGGCAGTATTTCATATATCTATGGCGTTGACATAGTACGGACGCCAGGTGTTTATTTCGTGGGTCCATTTTTTAGTCAACATTGGGTCCCACGTAACACCGGCGTAGCATACGGCGGTACGCCAGGAATATACATATTAGTTCTGGCGTTACATTCTCTTCAAATGCCAGTAATAAAGTCGCATCACTAGTACCCGTGCTAACCCCCTTGTGTATACACTAGATACCCCTTTCTTCTTCCTCTTGCTCTATCTCTTCCTCTTCTCTCTTCCCTCTCCTCATCTTGAGAAACTCAATTATTTTATCATGATTCTTAATTAGGTAGTTAGATCTAGCTAGGTGATGCATAGTTACGTTTGCTAGCATCCTCCACCCACTCTCTAATTAAGCTAGCTTTCTAGCTCTCTCCTCCACCCACTTCCATTAAATTTTCCTTCAACCTCCATTAATGGCGCCCACCAACCTACGTACGGTCGACCGGCTTCTCGTGGGATCGATCGAGGACTAGCTCGACTCGTGTTTCTTCTGCTTGAGGTAATTAACACAAAAAACACTTCCTCGTCATTTAATTATGCATGTTACGTACATGTGTGATTGCTAAATGGCGAAACGTGCATGGATGGTGAATTTGTAGATAGAGTTGCCAATGTTTTGGTGAAACGTTGATTCATTTCCGTTTCGTCAAATTTCTGGTACTCAATATGTACCACTTTTAGCAAAGGTCATGCTGAAATTTTGTATGCCCCTGCTTGAATATATGTAATTCTTTTTGTATTTCCCTTTACAGGCTACTTTGATCTATCTAAAGGTTCAATATGGATCGATGTGTGAAGGCCTTTCTCAATTTCGCGGTGACGAATATGATACAAAAGTGTGAAACGCAGATATTCTGTCCATGTAAGGCCTGCAAACATGGAATTTTCCATAACCCGTTCGATGGTAGCGTCCTCGCGCACTTGCTTCGTCGTGGTTTCGTTGAAGGTTATACACGATGGACAAAGCATGGTGAGGAGAATGACGACGACGACGGAGCTGCGGATATGGAAGCGGAGAACCCTTTCAATGATGACTTAGCAGGGCTGCCAGAAGGAGGAAACAATAATGAACATGCGCCTGGGGGAGGAAATGATGAAATGCCACCCGAACATGAAGAGGACCATGCCACCCAGGATATGTCGTTGGCTGAAATGCTGCAGGATCACCATGTTAAAGAACTGCTTCACAAGAAGACGACAAATGAGAGAGTTGCTATTAAGGAGGCTCTCAAGTTGGCGCAATTGGAGTTAGATGCGAGTGGTCCGCTGTATGAAGGTTGTGATCCTAAGCACACCCGCTTGCACGTCACGCTCAAACTTCTAGACATCAAGGCAAGATTCAAGAGCACAGACGCAAGTCTGGACGCTACATTGGAATATTTGCATATAGTGTTGCCCAAGGGGAATTTGTTGCCTAAGAGTGTTGATGAGGCAAAAAAGATCATGTGCCCACTTGATTTGCCGCATGTAAGATATCATGCATGCATAAATGATTGCATCTTATATCGTAACGACCATCAGCACAAAACAGAGTGTCCAACTTGCAAGGAACCCCGATACAAGCCTGGAAAGAAGGAACCTTGAAAGGTTGTATGGTACCTTCCATTGATTCCACGCCTGCAACGTTATTTCGCTGACGCGAAGGAAGCAAAGAACATGACTTGGCACAAGACCAGGAAATCCAAAAATGATGGCATTCTGAGACATATTGCGAATGGTTGTCAGTGGAAAGCACTCGACTGCATTGAACTAGAATTTGCAGCAGAACCAAGAAACCCTAGGTTGGGTGTCAGTAGCGATGGACTAAATCCATTTGGCAAGCAGAGTAGCACACATAGTGCATGGCCTGTGTTTGTTTGGATGTACAACCTCCCGCCTTGGCTCTGCATGAAACAAAAGTACATACACATGGTAATGCTCATTCGAGGACCGCTCCAACCAGGCAACGATATCAACACATATCTTGAGCTATTGAAGGAGGAGTTAGACATATTATGGAAGGATGAAGGCGTCAAGATGTGGGACGCCAACACTGGAAACTATTTTCCAATGAGAGCAGCATTGCTCACGACCGTTCATGACTATCTAGGTTACGGATATATTTCCGGACAAGCGTGTCATGGACATTGCGGATGTGTTAAATGTATAGATGCCACATCTTTTCTCCAGCTATCAAAAAAGGGCAGTTGCAAGATAGTGTTCATGGGCCATCGAAGGTGGCTTGATAAAAATGATGAGTGGAGAAGTCGTGGCGACCTGTTCGACAACACGAATGAGGCCCGAGGGCCACCATGTAAGAGGAGTGGAGAAGAAATCCATGAGATGTTAAAGAATTGGACAGATTGCCCGAAGCCAGGAAAGAAGAAAAAGATGGCTGAGAAAATGCTGCTAAAAGTATGGAAAAGAAAGTCTGTTTTCTGGGGCTTGAAGTATTGGGAACTACTCAGTTCGCCGCATTCTCTTGATATGATGCATATCACAAAAAATATCTGTGAGAGTTTGCTTGGCACACTGTTTGACATGCTAGAAAAAAGTAAATACGGTACAAGGGCAAGACAAGACTTGAAAGATATAGGTATTAGGGAAGAGCTCCAACCTGCATCCCTTAAAAGAACCAAGGAGATGGCCAAGGGCAAAAACATCGCCATAGACGACAAGACAACGAAGGGCAAAACCGTGACAAAAAACAAAGAAGATTATTGCCCCCCAGCTTGCTTCACGCTCGACGAGGATGAGCTTCATCAACTATTCATTTGCCTTGATGACATCAAAGTTCCTTATGGATACTCGGGGCTCATACGCAGATATCTTGACACAAAAAAGCAAAGGTTTTGCAACATGAAGTCCCATGATTGTCATGTGATGATGACGCAATTACTTCCGGTAGCTCTCAGAGGGATAATGGATGATCACGTTCGCAACACACTTCTTGACTTCTGCAACATTTTTGATGTTCTCTCTCGAAAGTCGATCAGCGTGCGATATCTCACTCGACTACAAGAGGAGATCATCACAATACTATGTGAGCTTGAGATATATTCCCCCCCATCATTCTTTGATGTGATGGTGCATCTCCTAGTTCATGTTTGTTTCTGAGGTTAAAGACCTTGGACTGACATTCTTGCATACCATGTTCCCGTTTGAAAGGATGAATGGAACTGTGAAGGGTTACGTTCGTAACAGGGCCCGTCCGGATGGAAGCATCATCCAGGCCTATCTGACCGAAGAGGGCATATCATTCTGCAATAATTATATAGATGATGATCCATCTCTTGGTTTGCCCACGAGGAAGCATGCCGATAGGCTTGATGGAGTAGGTCACTCATAGTTGAAGCGTGATTTAAATGTGGATACACATAACCGCCGAGACGACTTCGACAGAGCACACACGGTGGTGTTACAACAAGCAGATATAATCACTCCTTGGCAACAGACTCAAAAGGACACCTTAAAGAGAGAGCATGTAATGGCAGGGAGACAGAGGACCGAAGCCCAGATCATTAGAGATCACAACTCCAAATTTGGAGCCTGGTTAAAAGAGCGAGTTCGGGAGAAACCACTGCCAACGGGTATTGCCAATGCAATCTCATCCATGCATTAGCAGTAGGCCCCGCATGCACCGTCGCCACCTACCAATCATATGATATCAATTGATACACATTCTATACTAAGTCAAAAGACAAAAACTCGGATTACCAGAACTCAGACGTCACGTTAGTTGCCCCCACTGAGAATGAAACTAACAGATACTACGGAAGGATCGAAGAGATATGGGAACTTGAGTACGCCGAAGATCACATGGTGCCACTGTTCCAGGTTAGATGGGCGAAGAATGTCGATAAGGAAGAACATGGTGCCGTTACCATGTCCCTGCCCGAAGCACAAGCTGCCGGTGCAAAGGGTGTAAAAGGAATTACCGCCAAATATGAGCCTTGGGTATTTGCTAAGGACGTGTCACAATGCTTCTATATAACTGACCCGGCAAAGCCAAGTCGTGTTGTCGTCAGGAGATCCAAGAGATCCATCGTCGGGATGGACGGAGTGGCCAACGAGGATGACTATGATCAGTTTGGCGTCGACCCAAAAGATGAGGAGAACTATGATGATGATGAAAATTACACCACCAGAAGGAGCAGAACTACCTTGCCCGAGACAGGATGTCCCTTCTTATGAAAGAGTCATAACGCGGGATGGAAATATTCAAGCAAGATTAAAAAGACCCAAACCGTCATTGAGAGGATTGTCAAATGACGTCGTACTTGATTATTTTGTGTGCTTCATTATTCGTGTACTACAGTATTTTGTGTACTTCTCATTGCGTAATACGTACGTCGCACGTATTGTACTTCATTTGTACCTCCTAATTTGCATTATTATATACTTTGATCCACATTCATCTATGCATTTTCACACCCCATTTGTCAAGTATTATTAGAAGAGCCCAATTAAGTTAACACAACACCAATTACTGCTGGCGTCGGCCACGTCATTGGCGCCAGCACTAATAACAAACCGGCACTTTTATGTACACTCTGTTGTGAGAACAACTCAGATTCCCTTCTTCCCCCCGCCGCCAGACACTATTCTCCACCATTCCCCAGACGTGCCGCCGCGCTGCCCAGCCCTTCCCCAAGCCCACCCGCTCATCCAAGAGCCTCTTCCTCCATCGTCCTGTCCGACTACTCTGTCCCTCGGCGGTGGTCCTGTCCGGCCAATCTCTCCCTCCGTCGCCCTGTCCGGCCACCCCGTCCGCCACGCAACACCACCCCATCGCGCAGTCTTCACAGGCGCCCCCACCGTGCCCTGCTGACAGCCGACCCCCACTCGATCCGAACGGTACAAATCTATCTCTAACCATTTGATGAAATGTGAATTGATGAAATATGTTATATGTTGCATCATCGTGTGTTCTTGTAAATTGTCTCGCGCTAGCTATGTTTCTTTTTGCAGGGAAAGGTCGAGAGGGTGGCCAATGTTTTGGCCAAACATGGATTCATTTCCGTTTCATCAAAATTTCTTGCTCTCAATATGTCCATTTTTTCCATTGACTTTTATTTTGTGAATGCATCACAAAATGGAAGAATGCCCGTACTGTTAAAAGAATGGAGGCAACTACCCGAGTGATCGCAGCTTGGAAGAGTTAAAAGAATGGAGGCAGCTTCCCGAGTGATCGCAACTTGGAAGAGTTAAAAGAATGGAGGCACCTACCCGAGTGATCGCAACTTGGAAGAGTTAAAAAATGGAGGCAACTACCCGAGTGATCGCAACTTGGAAGATTGGAGATCGGTGAATCTCTATGCTCCACCATGCATGGAGATGAGGGGGTTAATTTCCCTCTTCTTCAAGATTGATCCTAATAAACGTGATGATTACCGTACTAGTAGTTACGACGATGGTTAATGTATGCATATATATCTGATGTGTACCATAATATAAATTATGTTGTACGTGCGTTTTCATTTCTTATCGGAATCAATGTGGGACACAAACATCATTATGTATATACTGATACAAAATTGCACTACCGTTGCAGCATTTCTCGCTGCGGTGGCAGCGTTTTTTTGTTGAGTTTGGTCATTTAGTACTGGCGTGCAAAACATCCGCTCCGCCAATAATGACCTCAACAGTGTATGGCGTTGGAAAAGCTAACACGTCGTAGATATATATGATATTTCCGCCATGGCGACAAATCCAACACCATAGGTATATGAAATACTGCTGGCGTAAGATCCAGCGCCACCACTATTATTTAAATGTGGCGCCATATTGCTAGCGTAGGGTGCCTACACCAGCAAGGCCCTTTTTGCCACGCCATAGCTAGGCTTTTCTGCACTAGTGTCCCCATGGCTCACAGATTAATACAACAACAGATGCAGGTACAGGTAATGCGGTGATTTGACGTGAGCATGATGATTCTTCTATTTGGAGTTCTTCTTCTTCTTCATCGATCATAGGATGGGTTCCAAGCCGGCAGCCTGGGATTAGCAAGGATGGATGTCGCTTTTTTTGTTAGATTTCCTCCGTAGTCAGACCCTGCTCTTCTGTATGGTGATTGAATGTTTGATTGTATTTGAGATGATCATGATTTAGCTTGTGGCGAGTGTAAGCCATTTCCTTATAGTCATCTCCTCTTTACATGTACTTGTAATGATATCCATTCTTGCGAAATGACCAGATGCGCTTCTATCCCTGTCGAGGCCCTCGAGCCAAAATAAGGATAGGACCGCATCCTTGGCGTTACACCTAGCTCACCTTCTCCCTCGGGCATTAGTGGCACCCGTCGAAGTTTTCGAAAAGTCTTTGAAAACACTTTTGTTTCCCATCACCATGCATATACCCGCCCCACTTGCGTAGCAACTACTTTAGCAACATATCTACTTCCCACCCACACAACTCCATATGGAAAATAGAGTCATGGCAATGCAAGTGTCAATGAGGAATGTAACGGAGGCAACCCACCAAAGTGAAGTGCTATATGCCGTGCACGAAAAATGGGTTTCATAGACATGGTCAAAGGACTGCTTGCTTGGCTCAACAAAGTCTTCGGGGTCATCAAATGCTTCTAATCCAACTCCTTCGTCAACCTCGAAACCTAACGTCGCAAAATAACAGGAGCAAATAAGGCCATAGAATAAACAGGAAAAGTAAAACACTCGGAAAAATGTGAAACCATTTTTGTAAAATACTAGAGTGCAAATTAAAACTAATAAATTTCTTAGTTTTTTTATTTGGAGTGAGAAAAATAGTGAAAACCGTTTTAACAGTGGTTAATACTTTCAAAAAAAGTTTTAAATAAGACAGTACAGAAAACATCTTTGGACATACATGAAAATCATACAATTAAATAGGTTGGATTATCCTGAGAATTTAGGAATTGGAATATTTGGATTTGGACAATTATTTTAATCTGACGAATATTCGCAAAAACTGTCGAAAAAAAAGGGCACTGTTGCCCTAGGCTAGATCAACCCACAGCTGGCCCGGCCCAGAGCCAAAGTGGCCCGAGCGAGCCGGGGCGCCTTCGCCAATCGGGATCAAACCCGACAGGTGGGGCCCAGGTGCCAGCGATAGGGAGAGACGGCGAAGACGGGGTGAGGATGCCCGCTTGTCATCTCTGACCTCGCGACCAGAGGGGTCTGGGAGCTCACCAGCAGAGCTCTGGGGCACGGCGAGGGCAGGCAAGCGCAGGGATGGAGTCAGGAGGCTGTCGTCATTTGGGTGGTGGTCGGCGGGGTTGCCGGTGTGGCCTGGTGCGTCGGCGACGAGAGGACCACGACGGAGGAGCTTTGGGAGGGGTCGCCGGTGTCGACTCCGACAGCAAAGCGCACAGGGGAGATGGGGTAAGGGTCTGGGCAGTGAGAGCGACTCGGAGGAGAACAAATGAGGCCCGGAGCGTCTCCCTATCATGAGATCGATGCACGTCCAGCGCATCGGATCCTCAGTTGATCCCGAGCGCATGGAGTTTCCGGAGGGGAATGGAGGGTTTCGTGGGTCGATTGGGAGGTAGAGAGGGAGTCCAAAGGGAAGAGGGGGTCAAGGGGGAGGCTTATATAGCCATGGGCTAGCTCACCATGCACCCGTGCGCTGGCGAGGTTGCAGCTGTCGCTGGAGGCCACAGGAGGGTTCGGCCTCAAGTTAGGGTTCTTCCTGGGGGTGGTCTAGGTCCAGGGGAGGAAGAGAGAGAGGGGGGGAACACTCTGGTGTGCGCACGTGCAAAGCCGAGGATTACCCTAGTCGGGCGTCTTCGGGCATGCGTGGGAGAGGGGTGAGAGAGAGAGGGAGAGCATGGTCCTGACACGGTAGCATGTCGCGGACGTCGAGTCGCCTCGACTGGGGCGAGGGGAGGCTCGAGGTCGCCGGGCGCGCGAGGTCAACCCTTTGGAGCGTGGTTGCGCGCTCTAGAGCACGACTTTGGCTGGCATGATAGTGCTTTTGGCGCGCTCTGGCGCATCCACTAGTTTCAGAGGCCCGCGGGAAGAATAAATAAGAGGGAGGGAGACTTTGGATGCCCTGGAAGCTGCCAGGACAGGGGAGCGCTAAGAGAGAGAAGAAAGGGGATGCCCAGAGAGGGAAAAAGAGGTTTTCACCCCCTCAATCATGGAGTTGGCCGCCAGGAAACTTACTATAGGGAGGGGGAGAGATGCTGGTGATGTGGTAAAAATTGTAGCAAGGAGAGGGGTCTCGGGGCCTCAATCATTCAGTTGCATTAATTCACAAAAGGTGTTTGTTGTGGTTTTGGGCTAGATAGGTTGCGCAACATGCTTTGAGACTTAACAGGAGTGAGTGGCATCATAATTTAGACCTGTCCACCAAATTTCAGGTTAATTGAAGAAAGTGGCTAATGTAACCTTTGCGAGCCCAAGAAATGGACAGAAACTGATTTCTTTAGATCCAACTGGGCTAATCTATTCTCCTTCATGCACCACTTGGTGTAGCAGCATCATTTGGGGATTAGATCACCTCCACAAGGTTTGAGATCAATAGGAGATACTTGGCAATGTAAAGTTGCTCAAAATTGGACCTGGACAGAAAGGGGTTTGGCGGCACTTTGTGAACCAAAATTATTTTGATTGGAATGAAACTTGGTATGATCACCACATATGGCATATGTGACATGCTCGAATTTTCCTGGATTTATTTAACAATATTTCTTATAGAAATATTTTAAATACTTCAAACATGCAGAAAGGGTTTTGGATGCTTTTGTCCAATATTTTGAATATGACCATGCGTTGAAACTCTTATATATGGGAAATATATGTCCACTGAGTTTCCCTAATTTTTCTCAAATATTTGGGAAACATAAAAATAATTTTCCCCTATAAAAGACCATTTCTGGCCTCAGAAAAAGGCATTTAACTAAAATAACAAAATATCTTTTAAAAATGTGTTTTTGTGGTTTTGGGAAGTCTTTCTCATAATAGGTTTCAAATAAAATCTTTGGGGCAAAACATCTCCCTTAATTTGAGGACTTGTAGTACAGACCTCAATTCAGGGGTTTTTGAAAACCTAAATCAATTAAGTGCTTTTTGGCCAGAATAATATTTTATACAAATAGTTTTATGTCTTGTACACATGGCATGATCATTGGGCAAAGGTTTGGGTCAAGGAGATGAGTTTTTATAGAAGGAGGTTTTTTGTGAATTAAAACACAAGCAAGCCAACATGCAAATAGCAATCAACTCAAGCATTCACATGCACACAAAAGTTTTACTTGGTCCAAATTTTTAAACTCATAATCATAGCAAAGTGGTACAAACACAACGTGTGTCGGCTTTCCTATGGACTCAATGTGATCAAATCACTTAAAGCAAAATGTAGAGTCTTGAAGCTTTTCCCAATATGATTCCTTTGCATTCTAGGGGTTCCTCATCACATATCCTAGCCATTCTAATCCTTTGAGTATTTCCCAAAATATTCTTTATAAAATTATTAGTCTAAGAGAAAATGTATGTTGTCATCTGTCATCAAAACCACCAAGGGTGCATTTGTGCTTCCAATCTACCCCTTTTTGGTAATTGATGGCAGCATACAATCAGAGCTTTAATTTATAATAGGAAACATGATATATGATAGGTTTGAGAGACATATGACTAGATCAAGCTCCCCCTACAAGTGTGCAATCCTTTGATAGAATAGTTCCTTTTGAAATGCATGTGCACATAGAGATGTGAAGGCCTGACTAGTCATATGTATCTTGGCCATATGCATCAAATCAAAGATGTGAATGACACATATTCATGTTCATGAGTCTATCTTGCAAACAATATGGGAAAGAAGCAAGATATCATCCTGAGCATGAGAGAGATGCATATACTTACCTTGAAGTACTAGAGCATTTACGAGAGGAAACATACTTGAGAAAATAAGGGTATGAAAACACACGGATGTTCCTTTAATACAAACGTAAGAGTTTCAAGACTACCAAGACTGGGATGACATGTTAAAGAATTGATATTTTTTGAGATTAGCATGTCCCAACAAAGGTTTCAAAAGGATTTTCAATGAAATATCCATAGAATTTTCTCCCCTAAATATGGAACTTCCTTTCCCCCTGAATGTTAGCCAGTAGATATTGGGAGTAGGTAGAGTGAGATCGAATTCAAAACAAAAGATCATGTAGAATGATCAAGATCAATCAATAAATTTGTAGTATATATGTTTCTCCCCTCTTAGAAACATAGATCATTGGATCTCTCTCCTTTTTAGGTCATTATCCCTTTTGAAATATCAATATGTTTATGTCTTTAGGCTTTCATATCTCTTGCCCATGATGTCTTTATGCTTTGATCTTTATCCCCCTTTGACATCAATTTAAAAGAAGGGTCACTTGTTAAGGGATCCCTGAGAGTATCATCACCTTAGGGAGGAATGTATCAGAGTGGGTAGGGCCACTGAGCAGAGTTGGAAAGAAAATGAAAGTAGAAAATTTTGCAAAGTGGTTTGAAGCTGTAAAATCGGTGACTCCGAGAGAATTCTGGTTGGTGAAACCAAAACAAACTTTCAGTCTTTGGGTGCATCTGTGGCACCGAGGGGTTTCAAGTCGGTTTTATCGAAGAACATTTATGCAACGTTGTTTCTATCTTGGTGACTCCGGTTTATTTCAGTCGGATGGTCAGAAAAGGTAACAGAAACTTGGATTTAGCCAACTCGCCTCATTTGACAATAAAAGTTCAGAAGGAATTTGTTCAACTAGATGAAGATTCATGGTGAGAAAAAAGAAGATGCAAATGGGACTTTAAATCAATCATGAAACTTCATCTAGATGATGGTCGGCGACTAGGTCACCTATGTTAGAGTATATTGACTTAGGAGCCAAGGGAGAACACTTGATCATAGGTCATATTCATCCTTAATATCAAAGTGGGGTTACCATTTTCCTTTGAACATTTTGATGTTTTCATATCACTAGAGATGATTTGACTCAAGGCTTGGAGTAAAGCTTCCTCGAGGATATTATTACATACCTTTGGGTGATGTTGATGACGGAAGCATGTAGGTAGACTTGTTGTGGATGCCCAAGTATTTGAGTTTGGAGCCATCCTTCTTCCTTTGAAGTAGGTCTTCCTACATGGGTTAGTCATTGATACGTCCATTCTGCATCATGATTTCTTATTCATATTTGTGTTATTCTAGTCCATTATTCCCTATTATCATACAATTCTTATGCTCTTTCTCTCTGAATATGCAAGGTACATCACAAAGAGGGAAATATCTGAAAACTGGAATTCTGGACTGAAAACCGAGGAAAAGGCAGAAAAATCGCCACACTCCATATGACTTGAAACTTCACGGAGAATTTTTATTGAATATTTAAGAATTTCTAGGCCAAAAATATACCAGAGGAGGGCCACCAGCTGGCCACAAGCCAATAGGGCGCGCCGCCCACCCAAGCCGCGCCCAGATGGCTTGTGGGCCCCCTGCTGGCCTCCCGACGTTCCTCTTCTCCTATATGGTGTGTTTTACCCTATAAAAAATCATAAGCAAGCTTTCGGGATGAAGCGCCGCCATCTCGAGGCAGAAACCTAGGCAGAGGCCCTTTTGTACTCCAGCAGTCAAATTCTACCAAGGAAATTCCTCTCCGGGAGGGGGAGATCGAGGCCATCATCATCACCAACGCTTCCTCCTTCGTGGGAGGAACAATCCTCATCAACATATTCACCAGCACCATCTCATCTCCAACCCCATTTCATCTATTGTATTCAATCTTTGTCTCAAAACCTCAGATTGGTACCTGTGGGTTACTAGTTGTGTTGATTACATCTTGTAGTTGATGCTTGTTGGATTACTTGGTGGAAGATATTATGTTCAGATTCTTAATCATTATTACTATACCTCTGATCTTGAACAAGTTTCATGTTGGATCCACATATCAAATTATCAAAGTAGAGAACGCGAATCAACTCAAAATGATGAACATGACTAGAGAAAAATTCTCATGTGTCCTCGGGAGCGCTTGCTTAATATAAGAGTACTTCTAGGCATGTCCTTTGCTATAAAAAGGATTGGGCTACATTGCTGCACCTTTCTTACTATTGTTACTCGTTACTTGTTACAAATTATCTTGCTACAAAACTATCTACTATTGTTACTTACAACACTTGCAGAGAATACCTTGCTGAAAACCGCTCATCATTCCCTTCTGCTCGTCATTGGGTTCGACACTCTTACTTATCGAAAGGACTACGATTGATCCCATGTACTAGTGGGCCATCAGGACTCTTTTCTGGCGTCGTTGCCGGGGAGTGAAGCGCCTTTGGTAAGCAGAATTGGTAATGAAACATTTTCTATACGTGCTGAAATTTACTGTTGCTTGGCGCTATGAATGGTCACCCTTTGAGTGGTTTGTTCGGGGCATCTTCTCCTCGAACTGAAGACGAGGAAATTGTTCCTCAACCTACTGAACCTACTGAAAATAATTATTATGAGATCTCTTCGGGTATGCTTGAAAAACTGTTATCTAATCCATATGATGGAACGACTCATCCTGGTTATTATTTCATATTTGTCGATGAAGTTTGTGGATTATTTCAGCTTGCAGGGTTGTCTGGAGACAATGTTAAGAAGAAAGTTTTCCGTTTATCTTTGGAGGAAAAGCATTAATGTGGTACAGGCTATTGGAAAGATATTGGAGCATGGGACTAGAATCGCTTGAAGCTGGAATTTCATCAAAAGTTTTATCATATGCATCTAGTCCATCGAGATCGGAATTTTATTTATAATTGTTGGCCTTGTGAAGTAGAAAGTATCGCTCAAGGTTGCGGGAGGCTTAAGTCTATGATGCACACCTGCCCCAACCATGAGTTCTCAAGAAAAACTATTATACAAAAATTTTATGCTCGGCTTTCTCATTATGATAAAGTACTACTCGATTCTTCCTCTACTGGTTCCTTTATGAATAGGACTATTGAATTCAAATGGGATCTTCTGGAAAGAATTAAATGCAACTCTGAAGATTGGGAACTCAACAAAGGTAAAGAGTTAGGTATAAACCTTAAGGTTGATTGTGTTAAAGCTTTTACGGAAACCAATTCTTTCTATAAGTTTAGTAACAAATATGGCCTTGACTCTAAGATAGTAGCTTCTTTCTGTGAATCATTTACTACTCATGTTGATCTCCCTAAGGAGAAGTGTTTTAAATACCATCCACTCATTGAAAAGAAATTAGAGAAACCTATTAAAATTGAGAAGGAATAAATAATTGTTAGCCATGTTGATCCAATTGATCCTACTGCTTACATTGAGAAGCCACCTTTCCCTGTTAGAATTAGGGAGCATGCTACAACTACAACTGTGGTTAATAAAAGTCATGTTAGGACACCTACACCTTCTGAACAAATAAATGTTGAGCCTAAAGTTGCTATGGTTAAAGATCTTCTAGTGGATAACATTGATGGTCAAGTTATTTACTTCTATGGTGAAGCTGCTAGAATTGCAAAACCTGCTAGAAACGCACAAGATGAGTTGGATAAAAATAAACCAGTTGTTGGCATGCATGTAGTTTCAGTTAAAATTGGAGATCATTGTTATCATGGCTTGTGTGACCTTAGTGCTAGTGTTAGTGCTATCCCTTTTACTTTATATCAAGAAATTATGAATGACATAACACCATCTGAGCTTGAAGACATTGATGTTACTATTAAACTTGCAAACAGAGACACTATTATACCACTTGGGATTATTAGAGATGTTGAAGTCTTGTGTGGAAAAGTCAAGTACCCCACAGATTTCTTAGTACTTGGTTCAAAACAAGATAAATTTTGTCCTATTATATTTCATAGACCTTTCTTGAATATTGTTAATGCTAAAATTAATTGTGTTACTGAGAAGGATAATGCTATATTTGGCGATGTGTCTCATGAATTTAATTTCTCCAAGTTTGGTGGGCAATCACATGAGAAAGAATTACATAGTAAGGATGAAATAATTGATCTTGATTCTATTGTCGTACCTCCTAATGATCCGTTGGAACAATATTTATTAGACCATGAAAATGATATGCATATGAATGAAAGATATGAAATAGATGACATATTTCTTAAACAAACACCTATTCTTAAACACAACTTACCAGTTGAAATTTTAGGCCATCCTCCTCCACCCAAGGGAGATCCCGTGTTTGAGCTAAAAATTTACCCATGTCGGTGCACTAGGAATGGGGTAGTGCGCCTGACTTATGCACACGCAGTAGTAGCAAAACACCGTCGAGAACTGGCCCAAACCAAGGAAGCCGCTCTAACTATGATCAAGGAACACATCAAGAAGACCAAGACCCAGCAGAGGCAGACTACGCTGGCTAGCAACGCCGGCAAGCTCAATGCAATGGCCCAGGAGGGGCCCAAACCACGCCAGCCACGTCCCCGGTGCTTGCCGGCAACTGAGGCGCACACATCTTCAAGAAGACCCGGCAAGCCATCCCTCGGCAGGCGCGAGTCGATCGGCCACCGCTCCACCGCATCGCGACGCGAGTCACTTGTCAATGCGGTGTCGAGCCCTCAGGTGGCTAAGTGGCTCTCGCTAAGCACGTGGCGACACACCAGAAGACAGATTATGCCCAGTTGACACCCGTCCAGAGGCGTGTCAAGACACTAAGAAACAAGCAGCCAAGCGGTGGTAGAAGCTTGCCGGGGATGCGCCCCCGCACGCCACCTAGGCTAGCATTTATGGTATTTTGTCCTAAGTGCCAGAGTTAGGTATGATAGCACTGTAAGTTATCTAATCATTACATAATGTCTGTTTTTCCACTGTGGTTGCGCCTTGACCTATAAAAGGAGGCCCAAGGCAACCTAGCTCAAGATTCAGACCCTTGGACACTTGTACTCACGTAGCAGCTCCCCCGAATGCAACCTTGCCGGGTTTGAGCATTGTGTGTGCTTCGTGTTCCTCTGAGCAATCCACCAAAGCAGGAGTAGGGTTTTACACTTCTCAGCGTCCCGAACCTGGGTAAAACACGAGCGTCCCATCGTCGTGTTGTTTCATTACCTCTGCTCTTTGTGCAACATGACCTCCCCCCGCCGAACCACAAAGGGACCCATGGTCCCATAGGTTATCATGTGCATCGGCCTCCCGACATCTTTGGCGCGCCAGGTAGGGGGCGTCATTTGCACAAACCTGAGTTCGTGAGCGGCATTTCGATCTTCATCGCCATCTTCTGCACCCATGGTTCCCAAGAAGAAGACCGGCGCGACTACGCATCCTTCCACTTCGAAGGCCCCCACGCACGCAGCTGCAGACGCTGTTGGCGCCATGGCGGCGACCAATGAGGCGGGCGTCATGGGCGACGCGACCGGCGCAGGCGGCGCCACCGTCATATCCCTCGCGGCCGAAGCTGACGCAGGGAACGCCGAAGGGGAGCAGCAACAGCAACATCCTGGCGAGCTCGGCCCTGATGCTGCGGGAGGAGGAAACGTTCGTCCTCTGCCTGCCCGCCGCACTGGTGGCCGCGGCCGCAATAGTAGTTCTTCTCCTTTCACCTTCGAGCTCCGGTTGGCGTTGATGTACCTGAGTATGCACAGAGTCTCGGTTTGAGGTAGCGTCGAAGTTCCATGAGTATCGAAGTAAGAGTCACAAAGGAGAGAAGTCACCTCGTTTCCAATAACGCGGGCACGAGCACTTGTCATGGGTCCACTTGGGGGTTGGTTTGATGGTGTAGGTTTTATGGGGATGATGGCGGGATTCTCGGCATCAACAAGGGTGCTTGCTGCCTCCGTCTGCACTCCGCCTCACGCCCATGGATTAATGTCGCGCACACACTTCATCTCCCTAAACTGAAGCACCTCGAGCTCATTACCATCAGCATCTCGAAGGAGGATTTAGAACTCCTGCTCCATGGCTGTACTGCGCTCGAGTACCTTCATCTTCAGGTGATGTTTGGGTTCAGTAGCCTCCACATCACTACGATAAATCTTCGTACGATTTATGTTCATGGTTAGTGCCGCAACATGCGATCAACTGAGGTGTTTCACGATATGGTCAATGAGAAAGCGCCTTTCCTTGAGAGATTGTTTGTACTTGTTAAAGAATGTCCAACAAGAATCACGGTCATTGACGCATCGAAATTGAAAGTGTTGGGCTATTCGTGTGCTGAATTCTCCAAACTTGTTATGGCTGGATCCATACCCGTTCAGGTACAACATTCTTCTTCTCCTTCTTAATATTGTACATCACATTTTATCTCATTTTTGTTTACCTATGTTTGGCTGTCTTGCAGAAATTGACTCCCACAGGATTGACCCTATCTATGCGCACAGTGAAGATCCTGGCACTACAATCTATCTACCCCAATCTGGATGAAACTGTTAGATTCCTTATATGCTTTCCATGCACAGAGAAGCTATACATCGAGGTGATGCTCCTTTCCTGTTAATTGTTAACCACAATGGAGTTCAAGTCTTTGGTACTTTACCCATCATTACAATGAAAAATGTACAATGAGTTCTAAAGAAAATTTGTAGGATTCCAATACATATTTTTGAGATGTTAATCATGAACAATTGAGGATCACATCTCAATGTATTAGTGTATTTAGAAATCCTGCAACATCAAAGATGCACATAGTGTACAAAACTACATCTAGGAACTGATATGTTGTCTTCATTTGCAAATACAAGCATGCCCGAAAGTGGAAAATCTGGCGCAATATAACAATCCCATCGAATGCCTTGATTTCCATCTCAAAGAAATTACTTTCAACCAGTACTGAGGCACCAAACCAAAGATTCAATTAGCCAGGTTCTTTGTTCAGAAAGCAAGGGTGCTCAAGATAATGAGGTTTGACTTATATTTAGTGCGCCGAAATGAATTGTTTGTTGATCAACGAAGGCGTCTACAGTTGAATCGAAAAGCCTCTGCAGAAGCTGAAATTCAGTTTGGAACTTCAAATGACATATTATTCGAAAGTTAGTGTATCAAGACGATATATGACTTCTCGGTGGCAGATACCTTTGCAGAAATATTGCATGACTCAGATTCTGAAGAAGATAAATTTGATTTTTAATATCAGTTTGAACCTTGTCATGTTTGAATTTGGGCCTTGTAAAGCTGGAATTTGAACCTTGTAATATTTCTGGTATTTGTGATACAATATTTGAAATGGCATTGTGTTCTTTTTTGTTTATGCAATCATGATCTTATGAATACATGTGTTGTTGTTCCATATACACAACATACATATGTTGTCCAAACAGAGCAAATCACATCTCATTAGATTAAATTAAGGAACATGTCGGCAATGATTTCAACAATCACTGGCAATTGTTTACCAGCCACTATCTGCTCACAACACACACAGTTTGTCAAGATGACTCGTCTGTGTTATTATCAGTTTTCCCACACGACTCTGATTGTTGACCTGTTTGCCGCACAACACACACACCTAGTTAGGCTAAATCGTGTGTGCACTGCTGTATCATTGCACACAATTTTTCATAGTGAACTGTGTGCCCTCTATCGCACACAGCTGGATATTTATAACCGTTTGTGTTATCATGGTTAATCGCAAACAGTTTAGAAGAACCAAGTGTATCCCACGTATCGCACAAGTAAATCTTTTCTGAATCGTATTTGCTTGTTCCGCCATCGCACACAGTTTGCATTATTGGCGATGGAGCTTGAACTATACCGTTTGTGATTCATGCATCGTACACAGTTTCGTCGAAGGGTCTCTAATTGATGTGTCGTCTTTGGACCATCCTACGCCCGTTCACTGCTTAGCATATACTGCGCACGTGCACAATTTTTCTATCTATGAACGTTCGCTATTTTAGTCTATTCGATGAACAGTGCCAAAAAAACAACTAAGACCCTGTTAAAAAAATTGTCTGTTTATCACCATATTGCATTTTGCGAGGCCTACAACTGTTAAACCGTGCATCGGATTTTAATGAGTTATATATGAAAAATCATTTACATTTCATGCTCTACATGATTGTGACATTTGCATGCATAATAAGTGGCATCTACATGCTCAAATCTCTGTTGGAGAAGTGCATTGTGAATAAACTACTGAAAACTATTGTTTTAATCAAACTTGTGTGGATCACTGCATCAAATCCATGCCTCCTTTGAATTTGTGCCAATGGAGTAATTTGTAGTATACCATGTCTACTTGCTGCTAGTATCTTAGCCATGCCTATAGATGATTGTTATGCTACTGTTATTGCCATGTAAACATGCCTAGTCAAACTGTTGTTTTGGGAGATAGTCAAATTTCACTAAGTCTGGAATATGGATTGAAACTTAGCTTTTTGTCTTGATGATTGCCATGGATTCATAGATCTTTTGAAAATAACCATGCGGGATGAAGTCTGTGAGTCTGCTTGTTTCAGATTGCCATGTTGTGTTAATGCTAGCCATGTTTCTGTGAATATTTGGATGATGCTCCTATGGAGTTATTTGTAGTGCATTATGTCCACTACCATGCTGTAGATTTTCATGCCATGATAAACCCTGTAGCATGATTTTTTTCCTACCGATATGCCTTCAGGTTAACACTGTTTGTAAAAAATTAGTATTTTCTCTAAGTCCCTAAATGCTATGTGTTATAGTCATGTTGTGATCATCCTACCATGTGATCCATGACACTTTTGAGTATGATTCCTTTTGATGAAATGAAGTGTATGTTACATGATACCGTCCCATTTTTAGTTTGTGCATTTTAGGTTCTTGTAGCTTGTTGTTTTGATGTGTGCAAATGCTAAGTTGCTGTTTTGGGCACATTATAACCAAAACTTGAATTGGTTGTTACTGTTGAGCCGTGCCTCCGCTTTGAACATATTATACATGAAATTTGCATATAATTTCATGTTGATTCGTAATATCATCTTGCATCAATGTTTTAAGTTGTTTGTGGTTGTCGTTTGCATGCATTTTGCACTCATGACATAGTTCTCTTGTGTTGGTCATATCTTTTAGGTCGTAACTTCGTTGTAAATGGTCTATATATGTAAATCGCCTAGAATGACGAGTAGAATCACATGGTGCCTTTTGTTTTCCTGTTTAATAAATATAAAATATGTTTAGTTCAGATCTGGACCAAATTCAAAATTTACATATGGGGTCATTTCGGAAATACTATAAGTTGTTTCCGACCACATTTAAAATGCCTAGATAGGTAGTTTAATTATGCTTCACCTCTTGCCATGTCAACAACATTTAAACGTGCCATGTAAATAAACTAGAGTGAACTAATTGATTTGGACATGGAGTTTCGTCAATATGCAACTCGTTGCATATTGAACTTCACTTAATTTGTAGTGTTTGATTGTTGTGCTTTGCCATGCCGTGCCTATTAAACCGGACATGCATCATACTTGATTGCGCATCATGCCATGTTTATGTTGTGGTGTTTACCATGTCATTTGCTTGGTCCAGATTGCTTCTTCTTGGAAAGCGGTTTGGAGTGTGAATATTCATTCGACTACGTTGGTACGTCTTCTTCCCGGATTCGTTCTTCTTCCAAGCGGGATCTCAGGCAAGATGACCATCTCCCTGGATACCACTACTATCTTTGCCATACAAGTTGTCTCATTTCTATCGCTATGTCTCGCTACCTACCACTGGTTTGTCAAGCCCCCCAAAATGCCCTGATAAGCCTCTAACCCTCCACATCCCAGCAAACCATTGTTTGGCTATGTTACCGCTTGCTCAACCCTTCTTATAGCATTGCTAGTTGTAGGTGCAGGTTGTTCCATGTGATAACATGGATATATTTCGCATATCACACTACCTTTTTATTTATTTAATGCATCTCTTGGTAAAGGGTGCAGGGCTTGGCCTTTTGCCTGGTGTTTTGTTCCACTCTTGTCGCCTTAGTCACAGAGTACCGGTGTTATGCTCCCTATTGAGCGGTCCTAACATGCTTGGGGTTGTTATGAGGACCCCCTTGATTTTAGTTTTGAGATAAAATTCTTCTAGCAAGGCCCAACATTGGTACTACATTTGCCTAATAACTAATAAAACTTGCATAGGGAGTTTCCATACCCCGTCGATAATTAAACAACCCCCCTGGACCAGTGCTCCTCATGAGTGTTTGTCCAAACTAGAGCTCCGTATGGGGCCAACCCGGGGCAACTCGAGAGATTTCTATCAGGCCACTATACGCTTCGCTTATCTGTCGTGTCCTGAGAACGAGATACGCGGCTCCTATCGGCTTCATTGACATGTCGTGCAGTCTTGCTGGATTTTATTTATCCTTCTAGAACATCTTGTGCACCGGGACTCCGAGGATACTTTGGGTTGTCTCGAGGTTGAGGTTTTTCGGTGCAGCTTGTGGTTAGTTTGTGATGGATTAGTTGGAGCATCCCCGCATGGTTAAGTCTTTCTGAGAGCCGTGCCCGTGGTTATGTGGCAACTTGGAAATTTTATAATATCTGGTAATAGAAAACTTGAAGGAAACCCAATTAAAATACATCAACCGTGTGCGTAACCGTGACCGTCTCTTTTCGAGGGAGTTTGGAAAGAGAACACCGTGGGGTTATGTTTGAGTCGTAAGTAGGTGTTCAGGATCACTTCTTGATCATTATTAGCTCACGTTTGTTTATGCATAGATCACTCTTCTTATTCTTGTACTCATAAGTTATCCACTCAAATACATGCTTAGTGCTTGCTGCAGCCTCACCACTTAACCATACCTTACCCATTAAGCTTTGCTAGTCTTGATACCCTTGGAAATGAGATTGTTGAGTCCCAGTGGCTAACACATTACTACAACAACATATGCAATTACAGGTAATGCAGTGATTTGACGTGAGCGCGATGATTATTCTATTTGGAGTTCTTCTTCTTCATCGATCATAGGATGGGATCCAGGCCGGCAGCCTGGGGTTAGCAAGGATGGATTTCGCTTTTATCGTTTTATTTCTTCCATAGTCGGACCCTGCTCTTCTGTTTGCTGATTGAATGTATGATTGTATTTGAGATGATTATGATTTAGTTTGTGGCGAGTGTAAGCCAATTCCATATACTCATCTCCTCTTTACATGTACTTGTAACGATATCCATTCTTGTGAAACGACAAGATGCGCTTCTATCCCTGTCGGGGTCCTCGATCCAAAATAAGGATAGGACTGCATCTTGGGCGTTACAAGCTGGTATCAGAGTAGTGCCGACCTAGGAGCCCAATTAATTGATCGAACTTGGCCGAGCCGAGTCTAGAAAAAAATATTTTGATTCTAGTTATATATCGAAGAGTAGGATTCTTTTTACTCCTCTTGCTTGCTCTGGTGAGGAATCGTGTCATAGGAATTTATTTTTACCCCTCTTCTCAGTAAATTTTTTTAGGATCACACGATTATTTTGGAATCTCTATTATGTCGATGTGACTGAACTCTGTTCTTGGTGCCTCCCGACACTTGGGTGAAGTCCCGGGGAGTAGAGCTCCATGGGGTTTTTTCACACTCGTTATTGATACACCACAAGTATAGGGGATCGCAACAGTTTTCGAGGGTAGAGTATTCAACCAAAATTTATAGATTCGACACAAGGGGAGCCAAAGAATACTTGAGAGTATTAGCAGTTGAGTTGTCAATTCAACCACACCTGGAGATTAAATATCTGCAGCAGAGTGATCAGTAGCACAGTAATATGTTAGTTTGATAACAGTAGTGACAGTAACAGTAGTAGCAACAGCAGTAGCAATAGTTTTGTAGTAGTTTGAACAGCAGCAGCAGCAATAGTAACTTAGCAAGAATAATAAGTGGAAAGCTCGTAGGCACTAGATCGGTAACTCGTTGGATGATATTCATCATATAACAGTCATAACCTAGGGCGACACAGAACTAGCTCCAGTTCGTCAATATAATGTAGGCATGTATTCCGTAAATAGTCATACGTGCTTATGGAAAAGAACTTGCATGACATCTTTTGTCCTACCCTCCCGTGGCAGCGGAGTCCATAAGGAAACTAAGGGATATTAAGGCCTCCTTTTAATAGAGAATCGGAACAAAGCATTAACACATGGTGAATACATGAACTCCTCAAACTACGGTCATCACCGTGAAGTATCCCAAATATTGTCACTATGGGGTTGACAGATCATAACACGTAATAGGTGCATATGACTAGGCAAGATCGGATCAAGAACATGAATATAGAGATGATAACATAAACGGTTTAGATCTGATATCATGGCACTTGGGCCCTAGTGACAAGCATTAGGCATAGCAAAGTCATAGCAACATCAATCTTAGAACATAATGGATACTAGGGATCAAACCAAACAAAACTAACTCGATTACATGATGAATCTCAACCAACTCCTCACCGACCAGCAAGCCTACGAAGGAATTACTCACTCCCGGTGGGGAGCATCATGGAATTGGCGATGGAGAAGGGTTGGTGATGACGAAGAACGAAGATTCCCCTCTCCGGAGCCCCAAACAGGCTCCAGATCTGGCCTCCCGATGAAGAACAGGAGGTGCGGCGGCTCCGTATCGTAAAACGCGATGAAACTTTCTCCTTGATTTTTTTCTCTGCGGATGTGAATTTATAGCGTTGGAATTAAGGTTAGTGGGGCCACGAGGTGGGCACAACCCACCAGGGCGCGCCCTGGTGGGTGCTGGCCACACTGGCCCCCCTCTTCGGTGGATTTTGGCTCCGATAATTCACATATATTCTGAAATAATTCTCCAAAAAGTTTCGTTCCATTCCGAGAACTTTTATTTCTGCACAGAAACAACACCATGATACTTCTGAGGAAAAGTAGATACGTTGGATACGTATCAACTCCCCCAAGCTTAAACCTTTGCTTGTCCTCAAGCAATTCAGTTGACAAACTGAAAGTGATAAAGAAAACCTTTTATGAACTCTTTTGTTCTTGTTTACATATATATGCTTAAGTAGCACCCAAGTTTTCAGCACAGATTATGACTAACCATGTCAACAATAACTCTTAGAATTATATTAACTCATAACAATAACATAAGCAACTAGCGAGCACTAATAAGATATCTCACGCACCAACACTTTGTCAAAACAATCATGATACAATATGACAATAGTGGTATCTCGCTAGCCCTTTCTAAGACCGCAAAACATAAATGCAGAGCACCTCCAAAGTTCAAGCAGCGCCTAAACATTGTAATTCATGGTAGAAAAGATCTAGTCATGCTACACCCAACATCAACTATACAGAATGCATGAGGATGACAATAGTGCTCCCAGGTCTGGCGCTTATTTGAGAAGGTGATGACTCAACATAAAAGTAAATAGATAGTCCCTTCGCAGAGGGAAGCATGGATTTGCAGCGGTGCTAGAGCTCAAAGTTTAAAACAGAGATAGATATAATTTTGGGAGGTACACCCTTCCTGTCAACGTCACGACCAAGAGTTATCAATATCTTCCATGCTAAACAAATTAGCGGCGGTTCCCAAGCGGTAAAACTAAAGGTTTACTCCCCCTCCACCAACAATCACACTCCACGGCTAGCCGCATCCACGGGTACCGTCCAAACCAACAACATTCCTGGGGGAGTTTTCTTTAATTATTTTTTATTTTTTATTTCGGGACTGGGAATCCCTATTACCGCCCCTCTCGTGTAAGGACAAGTGAATAAACACACATCATGAGAATAACCCGCTTAGCATGGAAGATACTGACCGCCCCCAGTCGCTCCATGAGCGGTCCAGGCACACAAAACAGATGTTTATTTGAATTTTTAGAGATGGCACATGCGAATTTACGTTGGAACGGCATGGTAATACCGCATATAGGTAGATATAGTGGATTCATCTAGCACGACTTGGTTTAAGGGTTTTGATGCACAAGCAGTATTCCCGCTTAGTACAAGATATTCAAGAAGAAAGAAAAACTAAGCTAAAAAGAAAAACTAAAAAGAAGTAGGAAATATTTTTGGATTTTCTTAAAGTTTTTCAAACACACAAGAAGAAAGCAAGAAAACAAATCTAGCATGGATATTCAATGAAAAAGTGTGAACACCGACAACTGGAATGAAATGTGTGAACATGAATGTAATGTCAGTGGAAATACGTACTCCCCCAAGCTTAGGCTTTTGGCCTAGCTTGGTAATCACCATCCGTATGAATAATAATCTGGGTGATGGCTCACTAAGGCCCTCGGAGCAGACTCCGCGGCCCTCCTGGCAGCTTCAACCTCCGCGTTGTGCGCATGGGCTTCGCTCTCAAGGACGTAATATCTTCCCCTAGTGTGAAAATCAAAGAGAGCAGGAGCAGGCAAGGAAACAGGCACAACGTTTTTTTTATTAAATCTCAAGTTATAGGTGTAGTTGGTGGCCGTACCAGTAAGGAACTTATGACGCTTCATGGCATCAAATTCTAAATACTGAGTAGGTAGGATGGGGTCATTAGGCCATGGTGAAACATTTAATCTCTCAGCTACACGGGAGGCATAGATTCCTCCATAAAAATTACCACTATCAGCATTAAGCTGCAACCTCCGTGCAACAATTGCAACAAGATTATAATCCTTATTCCCAGTTATGGCAGTGTGTAAGAGACTCAAATCATGAGCACACATAGTGCTACAATCTTGTTTGCCTACAATACATTTACCGTTAAAGAGCGCAAAATATTGTAATGATGGAAAATGGATGCTATTAATTCTCCCTTGTGTTACCCCCCAATCTTCACCAAAGCAAAGATTAACTAAAAATGAATCGTACTCAGGTTTTGTTGGTTCATCGAGGGAACCCCCATATGGAAGTTTGCATGCTTCTCTAAACATTTCTAACGGCATGGTAAAGGAATGATCGTACAGGTTGAATGAAACTCCAGATTCACTTGGAAAATATTTAAATTTCTTTGTGAAGGTTTTCGTGAGTTCGAGGTGTTGGGGGCATTTATCTGCGATGAAGGGAGCAAGCTCTGTATTGTGAATAAATTGATCAAATTCCTCCTTAATACTTGCACCTTCCATGAACTCGTCGCAAGGCCACAAGCATGATTTGGTGGCGGCATCTCGCATCGAGCTTTTGCTTGGTTCAACATAAGACTGTCGAACTGAGCTTCCACTTGATGAGGCTTTCGATGATCTCCTCCTCGAAGAACTCCTAAAGAATTGCATTTTTATTCCTATAAAGATTCTGAAAATTTTTAGTCCACAAAAAATTTGTCAACAAAACTTTGTAAGATTGTTAGCAACTACTCCTAAGCATGCATAGAAGCCATATTGAGCTTTCAAACTACTTAGAACTCTAAGAATTCAACATGCAAGCCCATCTACAGCAGCACCAAGACTAGCTAATTACTCTAAAAATAACCCACTAAAACAAAAACTAATTGGAGCAATGGAGGAGTCACATACCAAGTAGCAATCCCTGCAAACAGTTTCAGAAACGGAGCTTCGAGCAAAGAGATCGAAATCCACGGGTTTGAGGGCAAGAACACGAGAATGGTGGCTGTTGTGATTTTTTTCTGGAGGTAGAGGATGATGTGGTCTAAAGAGATAAGTGAGGGGGCCCACGTGGGGGCCACAACCCACCAGGGAGCGCCTGGGGGCGCTGGCGCGCCATGGTGTCTTGTGGGCACCAGGTGCACCCCCTCTGGTATTATTTGCACCAAAAATTCATCAAATTTTGGAAAAAATCATGTTAAATTTTGAGGGCATTCTGAGAATTTTTATTTTTGGGTCATTTTTTATTGCACAGAGAAAACAGAAAACAGGATAATCACGGCATTTTATTTTATTCAACTAACTAAAACAGAAAATAAAAAGTGGGAGCACAGAGTTGCGCTTACTAAATTCATCGACTTCATACCTCTGAAAAATGATCCATTAATAAGGTTGATCAAGTCTTATTAACAACCACTTCCGATTAGCATGAAACCGAAGAACTTTCGTAAAACACTAGGTTACCTCAATGGGGATGTGCATATCCCCGACAATAAGTATATCATATTTCTTTTTGGCAGTAGGAAGAGGTAATTGAAAACTTCAAATAGTGATGGTCGGAGATTCTTCAATAACATTTATACCATTCACTTGGAATTGTTTCTTCGAAAAGTGCATCGTATGCTCATTACCATTGATATGAAAAGTGACTTTGCTTTTATTGCAATCAATAACAGCCCATGCAGTATTCAAAAAGGGTCTACCAAGGATAATCGACATGTTGTCGTCCTCGGGAATCTCAAGAATAACAAAGTCCGTTAAGATAGTAACATTTGCAACAACAACGGGCACATCCTCACAAATACCAATTGCTATGGCTGTTGATTTGTCAGCCATTTGCAATGATATCTCGGTAGGTGTGAGTTTATTCAAATCAAGTCTTTTGTATAAGGAGAAAGGCATAACACTAACACCGGCTCCCAAATCACACAAGGTAGTTTTGACATGGTTTCTTTTGATGGAGCATGGTATAGTTGGTATTCCAGGATCTCCAAGTTTTTTAGGTACTCCATCCTTAAAAGAATAATTAGCAAGCATGGTGGAGATTTCAGCTTCCAGTATCTTTCTTTTATTTGTTATGATGTCTTTCATATACTTTGCATAAGGGGCCATCTTCAAAATATCGGTTAAGCGGGTACGCAAAAAGACTGGCCTAATCATTTCAGCAAAGCGCTCAATTTTTTCATCATCCTTTTTCTTAGATGGCTTAGGTGGAAATGGCATGGGTTTCTGAACCCATTGCTCTCTTTCTTCACCATTTTTCCTAGCCACAAAGTCTCTTTTATCATACCATTTATTTTTAGGTTGTGGGTTATCAAGATCAAGAGCAGGCTCTATTTCAACATCATTATCTGGTTCTTTATCATTACTAGGTTGGGCATCATTGTGAACATCATCATTATCATTTTCATTATCACTAGGTGAATGTTCACTACCATATTGAGTTTCAGCATCGGAAATAGATACATCACTATCATCAGGAGGTTTTTATGTCTCAGGTTCACTAGAGGTTTGCAAAGTCCTATCATTTTTCTATTTCTTTTTCTTCTTAGAAGGACTAGGTGCATCAGTATTAATTCTCTAAGAGTCTTGTTCAATTCTTTTAGGATGACCCTCAGGATAAAGTGGTTCTTGTGTCATTCTACCTCCTCTAGTTACTACTCTAGCAGCAAAATCATGCATATTATTATTCATTTCATCAAGCAATTCTTTTTGAGACTTAGCAACTTGTTCTAACTGAGTTTGAACCATCGAGGCATGCTTTCCTACACCTCTAACATCTTTACTGATTCTAAATAGCAAGTCACTCAAGCGAGCAATCATATCGGAATTATATTTCAATTGTTTCAGAACATGAGCATTGAAATGATCTTGCTTCATACTATAGTTGCCAAACTCATATAAGCATTGACTAGGATGTTTATTGTGAGGAATGTCACTTTCATTAAACTTTAATAAAGAATTTACCTCTACCACCTGTGGAGGTGGTGGTGTGTCAAGGCCATGTATTTCTTCAATAGGTGGCAAATTCTTAACATCCTCAGCTTTAATACCTTTTTCCTTCATAGATTTCTTTGCCTCTTGCATATCTTCAGGACTGAGAAATAAGATACCCCTCTTCTTTGGAGTGGGTTTAGGTGGTGGCTCCGGAAGAGTGCAATCATCATAATTCTTCAATATGTTATTCAATAATTCCTCAGCTTTTTCAACAGGTCGTTCCCTGAAAACACAACCATCACAACTATCTAGGAAGTCCCTAGAAGTATCGGTTAGTCCATTATAAAAGATATCAAGTATTTCATTTTTCTTGAGAGGATGATCAGGCAAAGCATTAAGCAACTGGAGAAGCCTCCCCCAAGCTTGTGGGAGGCTCTCTTCTTCAATTTGCACAAAGTTAAATATTTCCTGTAAGGTAGCTTGTTTCTTATGAGCAGGAAAATATTTTTCAGAGAAGTAGTAGATCATATCCTGGGGACTACGCACACAACCAGGAGTAAGAGTATTGTACCATGTCTTAGCATCACCCTTTAATGAGAATGGAAATAACTTAAGGATATAATAGTAGCGAATCTTCTCATTATGGGCAAAGAGGGTGGCTATATCATTCAGCTTAGTAAGGTGTGCCACTACAGTTTCAGTTTCATAGCCATGGAAAGGATCAGATTCAACCAAAGCGATTAACTCTGGGTCGACAGAGAACTCATAATCCTTATTGGTAACAAAGATAGGTGAAGTAGCAAACTTAGGATCACATTTCATTCTAGCATTCAAAGTCTTTTCCTTATACTTGAGTAGCAATTTCTTCAGATCGTTTCTATCCTTGCAAGAAAGAATTTCTCTAGTTATCTCTTCGTCCATAACATAAGCTTCAGGTATCTTAGGCATTTCAAACTTAGGAGAGCTAGGACTAATAGGAGTTTCATAGTTATCATTAGTTTCATAAGTTTCATCAGTTTCAGCAATCTCATCAATTTCAGTAATTTCATTCTCTTTAGCTCTAGCAATTTGTTCATCAAGAAATTCTCCTAGTGACGCATTATCATCAAGCATGGTACTAGCATCATCAATAGCATAATTCATAGTAGAGGTAGCATCATCAACAACTTGCGACATATTAGGATTACTAGCATGTGGTGGTGTTGCAAGCTTACTCATAACAGAAGGTGAATCAAGTGCAGAGCTAGATGGCAGTTCCTTACCTCCCCTCGTCTTAGAGGGAAAAATCTTAGTCTTTGGAACCTTCAGATTCTTCATAGCGATAAATTGATATAAATCCCAAGTGACTCAACAAATATTGCTATGCTTCACGACAACGGCGCCAGAAAAAGGTCTTGATAACCCACAAGTATAGGGGATCGCAACAGTTTTTGAGGGTAGAGTATTCAACCCAAATTTATAGATTCGACACAAGGAGAGCCAAAGAATACTTCAGAGTATTAGCAGTTGAGTTGTCAATTCAGTAGCAGAGTAATATGATAGTTTGATAGCAGTAGTGACAGTAACAGTAGTAGCAACAACAGTAGCAATAGTTTTGTAGTAGTTGGAACAGCAGCAGCAACAATAGTAACTTAGCAAGAATAATAAGTGGAAAGCTCGTAGGCACTGGATCGGTAACTCGTTGGACGATATTCATCATATAACAGTCATAACCTAGGGTGGCACAGAACTAGGTCCAGTTCGTCAATATAATGTAGGCATGTATTCCGTCAATAGTCATACGTGCTTATGGAAAAGAACTTGCATGACATCTTTTGTCCTACCCTCCTACAGCGGGGTCCATAAGGAAACTAAGGGATATTAAGGCCTCCTTTTAATAGAGAACCGGAACAAAGCATTAACACATGGTGAATACATGAACTCCACAAACTACGGTCATCACCGCGAAGTATCCCAAATATTGTCACTATGGGGTTGACGGATCATAACACGTAATAGGTGCATATGAGTAGGCAAGATCGGATCAAGAACATGAATATAGAGATGGTAACATAAACGGTTCAGATCTAAAATCATGGCACTCGGGCCCTAGTGACAAGCATTAGGCATAGCAAAGTCATAACAACATCAATCTCAGAACATAATGGATACTAGGGATCAAGCCCTAAGAAAACTAACTCGATTACATGATGAATCTCATCCAATTCCTCACCGACCAGCAATCCAGCGAAGGAATTACTCACTCCCGGTGGGCAGCATCATGGAATTGGAGATGGAGAATGGTTGGTGATGACGAAGACCGAAGATTCCCCTCTTCGGAGCCCCAAACGGGCTCCAGATCTGGCCTCCCGATGAAGAACAGGAGGTGGCGGCGGCTCCGTATCATAAAATGCGATGAAACTTTCTCCCTGATTTTTTTCTTCGCGGATGTGAATTTATAGCGTTGGAATTAGGGTCAGTGGGGCCACGAGGTGGGCACAACCCACCAGGGCGCGCCCAGGGCGCCTGGCGCGCCCTGGAGGGTGCAGGCCACCCTGGCCCCCCTCTTCGGTGGATTTTGGCTCCAATAATTCACATATATTCTGAAATAATTCTCCAAAAATTTGTGTTCCATTTCGAGAACTTTTATTTCTGCACAAAAACAACACCATGGTAGTTCTGGTGAAAACAGCGTCAGTCCGGGTTAGTTCCATTCAAATCATGCAAATTAGAGTCCAAAACAAGGGCAAAAGGGTGAGGAAAAGTAGATACGTTGTAGACGTATTACTTATCATTCAATTTCCTTAGTATCTTATGACGAGGATGTTCGAAACACTTCAATACTTTGCTTGGTGGCAAATAGTGTCGTGACTTTTCCCCAGTACTGGTGGAGATAGCTCGGATGATCTACCAGCTCTAGTATCATTGTTTTTCGAAGTTCTGAGGTAGATGAGCTTGCGGAACTTCTTGGATATGTGTTGAGGGTTGTGTGTGTGGTTTTACAACTGGCTACATTGGGTAGGTTCCTGGACCCGCAACTTGATAGCATAACCAAGAAAGATTTCGGAAGGTCTCGGGTGGGAATTCAAGTAGTTACCTAGAATTATCCTTCCACAAATGCATGGTGGGTTATGTATTTGTTTCTGGCTTAATCTACAAGCCTCATCCGTTGTTTTGTGTGGAGTATGGTAATTCGAGTTGCTTCGATGTCAAGTGTGATTTCATATCTTTCCTAAGCGTTGTTCTCATATTCCTATGGGAGTGCTCATCCTTTTGCTCAATCAAATTGTCATGTCAATTCTTTCCATCCGGAGTGCTTCTCTTCAAGATAAGTCAATTCTCTCCAATATTTGCAAGACCAACCTCATATTTTTCTGGAGTTCTTTTTCATCTGTCTAAGTTTTATTTTTTCCCCACCCTCCCGCCCTTTTTATTCAACTATTAAATTATCAATCAAGTGTATTTTTGTGAATGTGATGCTTGTCCTTTATTTTCTTCCGTTTCGTATCTAGTGATTCTTTGTGATGATGCTCAGGTGCTAAGTTCATCATTTCTTCGTCTCCATTTTTCTTTCCGGTGGATTTGATTCAACCTCTAGGTGTTCAACATATCATTTTAATTCTTTAAATGTTTTTCATGTCGGAAGTTCTTATCCAAGCCTCTCTTGTTTATTCATCACCACTCTATTCTATCCGGAGTGATGAAGATATCTCACAAGACTCGTGTCTCCGTTCAAAATCATTCCAAATAATTTCGGGGGTCACCTCTTATCAAGTTTTAATCTATACAGGTGCGGTCTCTCTTCCTAAGCAATCATTTAAACGGTGTTTTCTTTGAGTGGGACCATAACCCACAGGTTTTTCTCAAGCTCCTACCTGGCTCTTCTAATCTTTTCCACAGATGTCCTCAAATTCTTTCAAGTGTGACATAAGAATGTTTTTCATCAGTCATATGCCTTCTCCAAGATCGCTTCGAATTATTTTTCATTATTGGTTCAACCTTTCTTTCTTCATTATTCCGGAGGGTCTCGGGAATTCATGATGTTGTTTCTCATCATCATTAAGACCGAAGGAGAGTTTCTCTTAAATCTTTGTCCGTTCTTATGAAGATTCGTCTTGTCAGCTTGTTGTGATCCTCTTAAATTGTTTTCGATCATGAGAAATTCATTCAATATCTATCCGGAGAATTTTAGAGTTTTTTTCACTTATCGATCCTCCGAAGGCCATCATTTCAGGAGATTCTTCGTTCTCAGCTTTCAGCTTTCCTTCTCAAATTCTTCTCAATTGATGTCTCTTTGTTCGTTCGATGTTTTTCATCGTTCATTCTCCATTCATACCGGTGGACGGTGCTTTTTCGTTCTCATGTATTCCCATTCATTTGTAGTATCCTCATTTGTTTCAAATTCTTACCGGTGTTCTCTTTCAAGACATCTTCAAGTTTGTGTTGTCTCTCTTCAATCTTTTCAAGAAGAATAAGTGGTTTGCTAAATCCATTCCTTCTCATTAATTTAAATTGATGAAGGATAAGCATAACAGAATTCTTATTCTTTTTTCATCAAGGTGATTTTAATTTCCGAAGTTGGTCATGATATCAAATTCTTGATTCTAAGTTGTTCATCTTTTCTTTTCCAGAGTTTCACGTTTTATTTTCTCAAGTATCTCATTGTGAAGCTTCACTGAAATCTTTGCAAGGCCTCAATCTTGTTATTTTTGCAACCTTCAATTCTTTTGTATCATCTTTTCATTTCCGGAGTTCTCCCTAATGGTTCTTCATGGTGGTTAGTTAAGGATTTAATCCATTCCCGATGTATTCTTCAAGATAATTCTTGTTGGAAGATCTCAAGTATTATTTGTCTTGCATTTCAATGTGCCATTCTTTCATCATTATCCTTTGAGATCGTGCTATAGGATTATTGATTTATGAGGAGTCTCGAAGAGAATTTGCCAAGAATGAGATATTTAAACCCATCATTTTCTTCCTTGGAGTTATGTTGGATTAGATTTCACCTAAAGTCTTTCCTAGGGATTGTTGCTATCATGGTGCTTATCGGTGATCCAAGTTCTTAATGTATTCTAGTGGTGAAAGAAGTTTTGCATATCTTGATCCTTGCAAGAAATCTTTGTTTCGTTAGTGCCCGGTTGTCACCTCATAATTTTGAGATGTTCTCCATAAGCCCACAACAAGCTTTTCTTTTTGTTGTTGATTTTCCAACAACTCCATTCAATCCTTCATTGTAAGATGCTTTTCAATTCAATTGTGGTAGAAGTTGTCATTTTATTCTCCCTCTTATTTATTCCAAGTATCTAGCTTCTGTTCATGTGTTCCATAGGATGCTCTCTTCAAACCGTCATCTCGTTTTACCAAGATCATGTTCTTTTCTTGCTTATCCATTAACCGGAGTGTTGTGCCCCCTATTCAAGTTCTTCTACCTTATCAAGTTTTGCCTCTCTTTTAAACTGAAGTGCTTCCCAAATTCTTTCTCGCTCGTTCCTTGTCTATCTCGTTTCAACTGGAGTGGTTTTGAATTCTTGCTTGTTCCTCATGTCATTCTTCATCTCTTTGAATCACCAAGATTCATTGGTTTCACTCGTTTGTCAAAGAAGCAACTAAGTTTTATCTCTTCCTTTGCTCTTCCTCTTCCTCTTCTCATTCTAAGTTCTTGAGTCGAGATCTCTTGTAAGTGGAGGAGAGTTGTAACAGCCCGAGGCCGATGATCCAGATTCCTTCCAAGTATTTCGAGTCTTGCGGTGTGATTTATTTGGTCGTCGCATTCATCATTGCATCATTCACATTGCATCGGCGCCTCGTTGCCGTCATTTTTTTTCAAAACTTGCATCAGTTCATAGTTGTCGGTTCTCTCCGTTCTCGTCATTGACCGTCTGTGACCAACCACACAGGCATGCACCCGTGGCATCATTTACATATTATTTAAAAAAGCATGTATAAAACATTCTCGGAATGGGTCGAAACTTGGCAAGCGGTCTTAATATATTGTAGGTAGACCGCCTGCCAAATTTTGTTGCATTCGGAGGTCGTTTGATACCCCAATGAATAACTATCGTGACACTATAGCCGTTTAAATCGTCAAATGTTTTGGTTTATAAAAATCTGTCACGGGCCACCAAAGCTCCCTCTTTTCTTGGCCCAACCCCCTCTCCACAGCCCACCTAGCCCACAAAACCAATCCCTGCAAACGGAGCCGTCCAATCCCGACTGGAGGGTACGAAAACGAGCTAAAACCCTCAAACCCTAGCACTTTTCCTATTTAAGGAGACCTACCCTGCCATTTTGCGCAACCTAACCCCCACTGCCTCGAAATGCAGGCTGTCGCCAGCTCCAGCCAAACCCAACCTCCACCGCACCACCTTCTGCCTCCTCCTCCACGCAGGCCCGCCAGGGCCCCGTTCTGGGCCGCTTGAGCCCGAAACTGCCGCCGCCCTGGCTTGCAAGCGCAGCCTCGCCCTGGTTACCGCTCGCGCGCGCCCAGCCGCCGGCCGCTCTCGAGCTGCCCTGCGCCAAACCGACCCCGTCGCCCCTCGCCGGAGCGTAGCCACCAGGCCGCACCCCGCGCCCGTCGCCCGCACCGCTAGTGGTCTCCGGCCTCCAGCAGGCTGCCCCGCGCCATGTAGCCCGAGGTCCGCCGCTGGTGCTCGCCTCGCCCCGCCGGCCATCTTCGCACCGCCTCCAGCCGGATCCACTGCCCCGCGGCCAGATCCGTCGATCCGCCTCACCTACCGAGCCCCACGTCGTCCCTCCGGCCGTCGCGCCCGTCGAGCGTGACTCCATGCTCCTGCCTTCCTCGATCCCGAGCGGGAGGACGACGGGCGCCCACGTGGGCCTCGTCCCACCTTCACCGGCCCACCTCGCATCCCCTCTGGCCCATCTCCTGCCTCTGCGTCCCCAAGGCCCAGCCCAAGGTGAGCGCCATCGCCCGCTATCCTACGCCCGTTCACTGCTTAGCATATACTGCGCACGCACACAATTTGTCTATCCGTGAGTGTTTGCTGTTTTAGTCTATTCGACGAACAGTGTTGAAAAATGACTAAGTCCCTGTTAAAAAAAGATGTATTTTTATCACCATATTGCATTTTGCGAGGCCTACAACTTTTAAACCGTGCATCGGATTTTAATGAGTTATATATGAAAAATCATATACATTTCATGCTCTACATGATGGTGCCATTTTCTTGCATAACGAGTTGCATCTAAATGCTCAAATATAAAAGTGCATTGTGAATAAACTGCTGAAAACTGTTATTTTAATCAAACTTGTGTGGATGATTGCATCAAATCCATACCTCCTTTGAATTTGTGCCCATGGAGTAATTTGTAGTAATGGAGTAATTTGTCCCAATGGAGTAATATGTTTGAGATAGCCATAACTTTGTGCATGTTTACCTGATGATGGTGATTTATATAGGAAAAATGTTCTGGTAGATGCTCTACATGATGGCATCATTTGCACACATATTAGGAGTCACCTACATGCTCAAATCTCTGATACAAAGGTGAATAAAACTGCTAAATTTTTTTGTTTCAATCAAACTTGTGTGGATGATTGCATCAAATTCATGCCTCCTTTAAATTTGTGCCAGTGGTGTAATTTGTAATATGATATGTCTAGCTCCTTGTAGAATATTTGCCATCCCTAGTAATGGTTTATGCTATTGTTATTGCCATGCAAACATGCCTAGTAAAAACTACTATTTTGGAGTCAACTAAATTTCACTAAGTCTAGAATCTGGATTGAAACTTAGCTTTTTGTCTTGATGATTGCCATGGATTCAGAGCTCTTTTAATAAGTGGGATGAATTGAAGTGCATGTTATGGTCTATGTGGATGTGCCATTTGATTCCATGAAATAGCCTTGATACATAATTGTTTCTTCCTGTCAACATGCCCACCTGATAAAAACTGTTGCTCATGACTACTCTAATTTTCACCAAGTCTGAGAGTCTGCTTATTTCAGATTGCCATGTTGTGCTGATGCTAACCATGTTTCTGTCATATTTTGATTATGCTCCTGTGGAGTTATTTTTAGTGCATCATGTCCACTACCATGCTATAGATTTTCATGCCATGATAAGCCATGTACCATGTATTTTTCTTGTTGTCAATATGCCTTCAGGTTAACACTATTTGTGAAAATCTGGCATTTTCTCTAAGTTCCTAAATGTTATGTGTTGTAGTCATAATATCAGGTTGCATCCATGTTTTAAATTGTTTTGTGGTTGTCGTTTGCATGCATTTTGCATTCATGACATAGTTATCTTGTGTTGGTCATATCTCTTAGGCCGTAACTCAGTTGTATATTATCTATACATGTAAATCGCCTAGAATGACGAGTAGAATCACATGGTGCATTTTGTTTTCCTGTTTAATAAATATGAAATATGTTTTGTTCAGATCTGGACCAAATTCATAATTTTCATATGGGGTCATTTCGGAAATACTATAAGTTGTTTAATTGTGCTTCACCTCTTGCCATGTCAACAACATTTAAACTTGCCTTGTAAATAAACGAGAGTGAACTAATTGATTCGGACGTGGAGTTTCGTCAATATGCAACTCGTTGCATATTGAAGTTCACTTAATTTGTTGTGTTTGATTGTTGTGCTTTGCCATGCCCCGCCAATTGAACCGGACGTGCATCATACTTGATTGTGCATCATGCCATGTTTATGTTGCGTTGTTTACCGTGTCATTTTCTTGTTTCCAGATTGCATCTTATTGATAGAGTTCTGAAAGAGTTTTGGAGTGTGAGGATTCGTTCGACTATGTTGGTTTGTCTTCTTCACTGATTGGTTCTTCTTCCAAGCGGTTATTTCAGGCAAGATGACCATTTCCCTAGATACCACTACTATCATTGCCATGCTAGTTGTCTCGTTTCTATCGCTATGTCTTGCTACCAACCACTTGTTTGTCAAGCCTCCCAAAATGCCATGATAATCCTCTAACCCTCCACATCCTAGCAAACCACTGTTTGGCTATATTACCGCTTGCTCAGCCCTTCTTATAGCGTTGCTAGTTGCAGGTGCAGGTTCTTCCATGTGATAACATGGATATCTTTGGGATATCACACTACCTTGTTATTTAATGAATGCATCTATACACTTGGTAAAGGGTGGAAGGCTCGGCCTTTTGCCTCGTGTTATGTTCCATATTGAGCGGTCATAACATGCTTGGGGTTGTTATGCGGACCTCCTTGATTTTTGTTTTCAGATAAAACTCTTCTGGCAAGGCCCAACATTGGTACTACATTTGCCTAATAACTAATAAAACTTGCGCAGGGACTTTCCGTTCCCCGTGGATAGTTAATCAACCCCCACGGGCCAGTTCTCCTCATGAGTGTTGGTCCAAACATGAGCATTGTGCGGGGCCAACCCGGGGCAACTCGGGAGATTTCTCTCAGGACACCGTACTCTTTGCTTATCCGGTGTGTCTTGAGAACGAGATACGCGGCTCCTATCGGGTTCTTCGACACGTCGGGCGATCTTGCTAGATTTGTTTTACCCTTCTCGATTGTATTATGCACCGGGTTTCTGAGGATACTTTGGGCTATCTCAAGGTTGAGGTTTCCCCGCGCAGCATGTGGTTAGTTTGTGATGGATGAGATGGAGCACCCCTACAGGGTTAAATCTTTCTAAGAGCCATGCCCGCGGTTATGTGGCAATTTGAAAATTTAAAAATATCCGGTAATAGAAAATTTGAAGGAAACCCAATTAAAATACACCAATCGTGTGCATAACCGTGACCGTCTCTTTACGACGGTGTTTGGAAAGAGAACACCGTGGAGTTAAGATTGACTCGTATGTAGATGTTCAGGATCACTTCTTGATCACAGCTCACATCCGTTTCTGCGTAGAAGCCACTCAAATACATGCTTAGTGCTTGCTACAGCCTCACCACTTAACCATACATTACCCATTAAGCTTTGCTAGTCCTGATACCCATGGAAATGATATTGCTGAGTCCCCATGGCTCATAGACTAACACAACAACAGATGTAGGTACAGGTAATGCTGTGATTTGACGTGAGCATGATGATTCTTCTATTTGGAGTTCTTCTTCTTCTTCATCGATCATAGGATGGGTTCCAAGCCGGCTGCCTGGGATTAGCAAGGATGGATGTCGCTTTCTTTTATTGATTTCATCCGTAGTCGGACCCTGCTCTTCTGTATGGTGATTGAATGTTTGATTGTATTTGAGATGATCATGATTTAGCTTGTGGCTAGTGTAAGCCAATTCCATATAGTCATCTCCTCTTTACATGTACTTGTAATGATATACATTCTTGCGAAACGACCAGATGCACTTTTATCCCTGTCGAGGCCCTCGAGCCAAAATAAGGATAGGACCGCATCCTGGGCATTACACCTAGCTCACCTTCTCCCTCGGGCATTAGTGGCACCCGTCGAAGTTTTCGAAAAGTCTTTGAAAACACTTTTGTTTCCCATCACCATGCATATACCCGTCCCACTTGCGTAGCAACTACTTTAGCAACATATCTACTTCCCACCCACACAACTTCATATGGAAAATAGAGTCATGGCAATGCAAGTGTCAATGAGGAAAGTAACGGAGGCAACCCAACAAAGTGGTCACCATCTCATCATGATTTGATGCAACAAAGTGAAGTGCTATATGTCGTGCACGAAAAATGGGTTTCATAGACATGGTCAAAGGACTGCTTGCCTGGCTCAACAAAGTCTTCTGGGTCATCAAATGCTTCTAATCCAACTCCTTCGTCAACCTCGAAACCTAAAGTCGCAAAATAACAGGAGCAAATAAGGCCATAGAAAAAACAGGAAAAGTAAAACACTCAGAAAAATGTCAAACCATTTTTGTAAAATACTAGAGTGCAATCTAAAACTAATAAATTTCTTTGTTTTTTGATTTGGAGTGAGAAAAATAGTGAAAAGTGTTTTAACAGTGGTTTAAAATACTTTCAAAAAAAGGTTTTAAATAAGATAGTACAGAAAACATCTTTGGACATACATGAAAATCATACCATTAAATAGGTTGGATTATCCTGAGAATTTAGGAATTGGAATATTTGGATTTGGACAATTATTTTAATCTGAGGAATATTCGCAGGAACTGTCGGAAAAAAGGGCACTGTTGCCCTGGGCCAGATCAACCCACAGCTGGGCCGACCCAAAGCCAAAGTGGCCCGAGCGAGCCGGGGCACCTCCGCCAATCGGGATCAAACTCGACAGGTGGGGACCAGGCACCAGCGATAGGGAGAGACAGCAAAGAGGGGTGAGGATGCCCGCCTGTCATCTCTGACCTCGCGACTAGAGGGGTCTGGGAGCACACCAGCAGTGCTCTGGGGCACGACGAGGGCAGGCGAGCGCAGGGATGCAGTCAGGAGGTTGTCGTCGTTTGGGTGGTGGTCGGCGGGGTCGCCGGGGTGGCCTGGGGCGCCGACGACGAGAGGACCGCGGCGGAGGAGCTTCGGGAGGGGTCTGCTGTGTCGACTCCGATAGCAAAGTGCACAAGGGAGATGGGGGGAAGTGTCAGGGCAGTGAGAGCGACTTGGAGGAGAACAAATGAGGGCCGGAGCGTCTTCCTATCGTGAGATCGATGCACGTCCAGCGCAGCGGAGCCTCAGTTGATCCCGAGCGCATGGAGTTTCCGGAGGGGAATGGAGGGTTTCGGGGGTCGATTGGGCGGTAGAGAGGGAGTCTAGAGGGAAGATGGGGTCACGGGGGAGGCTTATATATCCATGGGTGAGCTCACCGTGTACCCGTGCGCTGGCGAGGTTGCAGCCATCGCTGGAGGCCACAGGAGGACTCGGCCTCGACTTAGGGTTCTTCGTGGGGGTGGTCTAGGTCCAGGGGAGGAAGAGAGAGAGGGGGAGCTCTCTGGTGTGCGCACGTGTGAAGCCAAGGATTGGCCTAGTCGGGCGGCTTCGGGCATGCGTAGGAGAAGGGTGAGAGAGAGAGGGAGACCTTGCTCCCGACACGGTAGCATGTCACGGACATCGAGTCACCTCGACTGGCGCAAGGGGGAGGCTCGAGGTGGCCAGGCGCACGAGGTCAACCCTTTGGAGCGCGGCTGCGTGCTCTAGAGGACGACTTTGGCCGGCATGATAGTGCTTTTGGCGCGCTCTGGCGCATCCACTAGTTTCAGAGGCCTGCGGGAAGAATAAACAAGAGGGAGGGAGTCTTTGGATGCCCTGGAAGCTGCCAGGACAGAGGAGCGCTAAGAGAGAGAAGAAAGGGTATGTCCAGAGAGGGAAAAAGAGGTTTTCACCCCCTCAATCATGGAGTTGGCTGCCAGGAAACTTACTATAGGGAGGGGGAGAGATGCCGGTGATGTGGTAAAAAATATAGCAAGGAGAGGGGTCTCGGGGCCTCAACCATTCAATTGCATTAATTCACAAAAGGTGTTTGTTGTGGTTTTGGGCTAGATAGGTTGCTCAACATGCTTTGAGACTTAACAGGAGTGAGTGGCATCATAATTTAGACCTGTCCACCAAATTTCAGCTTAGTTGAAGAAAGTGACTAATGTAACCTTTGCAAACCCTAGAAATGGACAGAAACTGATTTCTTTAGATCCAACTGGGCTAATCTGTTCTCCTTCATGCACCACTTGGTGTAGCAGCGTCATTTGGGGATTAGATCACCTTCACAAGGTTTGAGATCAATAGGAGATACTTGGCAATGTAAAGTTTCTCAAAATTGGACCTGGACAGAAAGGGGTTTGGGGGCACTTTGTGAAGCAAAATTATTTTGATTGGAATGAAACTTGGTATGATCACCACATATGGCATATGTGACATGCTCGAACTTTCCTGGATTTATTTGACAATATTTCTTATAGAAATATTTTCAATACTTCAAATATGCAGAAAGGGTTTTGGATGGTTTTGTCCACTATTTTGAATATGACCATGTGTTGAAACTCTTATATATGGGAAATATATGTCCACTGAGTTTCCCTAAATTTTCTCAAATATTTGGGAAACATAAAAATAATTTTCCCCTATAAAAGACCATTTCTGGCCTCAGAAAAGGGCAGTTAATTAAAATAACAAAATATCTTTTAAAAATGTGTTTTTGTGGTTTTGGGAAGTCTTGCTCATAATAGGTTTCAAATAAAATCTTTGGGGAAAAACAGCTCCCTTAATTTGAGGACTTGTAGGAAAGACCTCAATTCAGGGTTTTTTGAAAACCTAAATCAATTAAGTGCTTTTTGGCCAAAATGATATTTTATACAAATAGTTTTATATCCTGTACACATGGCATGATCATCGGGCAAAGGTTTGGGTCAAGGAGATGAGTTTTGAGAGAAAGAGGTTTTTTGTGAATTAAAACACAAGCAAGCCAACATGCAAATAGCAATCAACTCAAGCATTCATATGCACACAAAAGTTTTACTTTGTAAAAAATTTTAAACTCATAATCATAGCAAAGTGGTACAAACACAACTTATGACGGCTTTCCTATGGACTCAATGTGATCAAATCACTTAAAGCAAAATGTAGAGTCTTGAAGCTTTTGCCAATATGATTCCTTTGCATTCTAGGGGATCCTCATCACATATCCTAGCCATTCTAATCCTTTGAATATTTCCCAAAATATTCTTGATAAAAGTATTAGTCTAAGAGAAAATGAATGTTGTCATCTGTCATCAAAACCACCAAGGGTGCATTTGTGCTTTAAAATCTCCCCCTTTTTGGTAATTGATGGCAGCATACAATCAGAGCTTTAATTTGAAATAGGAAACATGATATATGATAGGTTTGAGAGACATATGACTAGATCAAGCTCCCCCTACAAATGTGCAATCCTTTGATAGAATAGTTCCTTTTGGAATGCATGAGAAGATAGAGATGTGAAGGCCTGACTAGTCATATGTATCTTGGCCATATGCATCAAATCAAAGATGTGAATGACACATATTCATGTTCATGAGTCTATCTTGCAAACAATATGGGCAAGAAGCAAGATATCATCCTGAGCATCAGAGAGATGCATATACTTACCTTGAAGTACTAGACCATTTCCGAGAGCAAACATACTTGAGAAAACAAGGGTAAGAAAACACACGGATGTTCCTTTAATACAAACGTAAGAGTTTCAAGACTACCAAGACTGGGATGACATGTTAAAGAATTGATATTTTTTGAGATTAACATGTCCCCACAAAGGTTTCAAAAGGATTTTCAATGAAATATCCATAGAATTTTCTCCCCTAAATATGGAACTACCTTTCCCCCTGAATCTTAGCTAGTAGATATTGGGAGTAGGTAGAGTGAGATCGAATTCAAAACAGAAGATCATGTAGAATGATCAAGATCAATCAATAAAGTTGTAGTATATATGTTTCTCCCCCCTTAGAAACATAGATCATTGGATCTCCCTCCTTTTTTAGGTCATTCTCCCCTTTGAAATATCAATATGTTTATGTCTTTAGGCTTTCATATCTCTTGCCCTTGATGTCTTTATGCTTTGATCTTTATCCCCCTTTGACATCAATTTAAAAGAAGGGTCATATGTTAAGGAATCCTTGAGAGTATCATGACCTTAGGGAGGAATGTATCAGAGATGGTAGGGCCACTAAGCAGAGGTGGAAAGAAAATGAAAATTGAAAATTTTGCAAAGTTGTTTGAAGCTGTAAAATCGGTGACTCTGAGAGAATTCTGGTTGGTGAAACGAAAACAAACTTTCAGTCATTGGGTGCATCTCTGGCACCGAGGGGTTTCATGTCGGTGGTATCGAAGAACATTTATGCAACATTGTTGCTATCTTGGTGACTCCGGTTTATTTCAGTCAGAGGGTCAGAAAAGGTAACAGAAACTTGGCTTTAGCAAACTCGCCTCATTTGACAATAAAAATTCAGAAGGATTTGCAATGAATTCAGATAGGATTTGCAAGGAATTTGTTCAATTAGATGAAGATTCGTGGTGAGAAAAAAGAAGATGCAAATGGGACTATAAATCAATCATGAAACTTCATCTAGATGATGGTCGGCGACTAGGTCACCTATGTTAGAGTATATTGACTTAGGAGCTAAGGGAGAACACTTGATCATAGGTCATATTCATCCTTAATCTCAAAGTAGGGTTACCATTTTCCTTTGAACATTTTGATGTTTTCATATCACTAGAGATGATTTGACTCAAGGCTTGGAGTAAAGCTTCCTCCAGGATATTCTTACATACCTTTGGGTGATGTTGATGACGAAAGCATGTAGGTAGACTTGTTGTGGATGTCCAAGTATTTTAGTTTGGAGCCATCCTTCTTCCTTTGAAGTAGGTCTTCCTACATAGGTTAGTCATTGATACGTCCATTCTGCATCATGATTTCTTATTCATATTTTTGTTATTCGAGTAAATTATTCCCTATTATTATACAATTCTTATGCTCTTTCTCTCTGAATATGCAAGGTATATCACAAAGAGGGAAATATCTAAAAACTAGAATTCTGGACTGAAAACCGAGGAAAAGGAAGAAAAATCACCACACTCCATTTGACCTGAAACTTCACGGAGAATTTTTATTGAATATTTAAAAATTTGTGGGCCAAAAATATACCAGAGGGGGGCCACCAGCTGGCCACAAGCCAACAGGGTGCGCCGCCCACCCAAGCTGCGCCCTGATGGCTTGTGGGCCCCCTGCTGGCCTCCCGACGTCCCTCTTCTCCTATATGTTGTGTTTTACCCTATAAAAAATCATAAGCAACTTTTCGGGATGTAGTGCCGCCATCTCGAGGCGCAAACCTAGGCAGAGGCCCTTTTGTACTCAAGCAATCAGATTCTACCATGGAAATTCCTCTCCAGGAGGGGGAGATCGAGGCCATCATCATCACCAATGCTTCCTCCTTCATGGGAGGACCAATCCTCATCAACATCTTCACCAGCACCATCTCATCTCTAACCCTAGTTCATCTCTTGTATTCAATCTTTGTCTCAAAACCTCAGATTGGTACCTGTGGGTTACTAGTTGTGTTGATTACATCTTGTAGTTGATGCTTGTTGGATTACTTTGTGGAAGATATTATGTTCAGATCCTTAATCATTATTATTATACCTCTGATCTTGAACATGTTGATGAGGTGTGAATAGTTACTATTGTTCCGAAGGACATGGCAGAAGTCTTGTTATAAGTAATCATGTGAAGTTGGTATTCATTCGATATTTTGATGATATGTATGTTGTTACTTCTCTTAGTGGTGTCATGCAAACGTCGACTACATGACACTTCCCCATGTTATGGGCCTAACGGAAGTCATTGTGGAGTGACAAGTAGATGATGGGTTGCTAGAGTGACACAAGCTTAAACCCTAGTTTATGTGTTGCTTCATAAGGGGCTGATTTGGATCCACAAGTTTCATGTTGGATCCACATATGAAATTATCAAAGTAGAGAAAATGAATCAACTCAAAATGATGAACATGACTAGACAAAAATTCCCATGTGTCCTCGGGAGCGCTTGCTTAATATAAGAGTACTTCTAGGCCCGTCCTTTGCTATAAAAAGGATTGGGCTACCTTGCTGCACCTTTCTTACTATTGTTACTCGTTACTTGTTACAAATTATCTTGCTACAAAACTATCTACTATTGTTACTTCCAACACTTGCAGAGAATACCTTGTTGAAAACCGCTCTTCATTCCCGTCTGCTCGTCATTGGGTTCGACACTCTTACTTATCGAAAGGACTATGATTGATCCCCTATACTTGTGGGCCGTCAGGACTCTTTTCTGGCGTCGTTTCCGGGGAGTGAAGCGCCTTTGGTAAGCGGAATTGGTAATGAAACATTTTCTATACGTGTTGAAATTTACTGTTGCTAGTCGCTATGAATGGTCACCGTTTGAGTGGTATGTTCGGGGCATCTTCACCTCGAATTGAAGACGAGGAAATTGTTCCTCAACCTACTGAACCTACTGAAAATATTTATTATGAGATCTCTTCGGGTATGCTTGAAAAACTGTTATCTAATCCATATGATGGAACGACTGATCCTGGTTATCATTTGATATTTGTCGATGAAGTTTGTGGATTATTTCAGCTTGCAGGGTTGTCTGGAGACAAAGTTAAGAAGAAAGTTTTCCCTTTATCTTTGGAGGGAAAAGCATTAATGTGGTACAGGCTATTGGAAAGATATTGGAGCATGGGACTGGAATCACTTGAAGCTGGAATTTCATCAGAAGTTTTATCCTATGCATCTAGTCCATCGAGATCGGAATTTTGTTTCTATTTGTTGGCCTCATGAAGGAGAAAGTATCGCTCAAGCTTGGGGGAGGCTTAAGTCTATGATGCACATCTGCCCCAACCATGAGTTCTCAAGAAAAACTATTATACAAAATTTTTATGCTCGGCTTTCTCATTATGATAAAGTACTACTCGATTCTACTTCTACTGGTTCCTTTATGAATAGGACTATTGAATTCAAATGGGATCTTCTGGAAAGAATTAAACGCAACTCTGAAGATTGGGAACTCAACAAAGGTAAAGAGTCAGGTATAAAGCTTAAGATTGATTGTGTTAAAGCTTTTACGGAAACCGATTCTTTCTATAAGTTTAGTAACAAATATGGCCTTGACTCTGAGATGGTAGCTTCTTTCTGTGAATCATTTGCTACTCATGTTGATCTCCTTAAGGAGAAGTGGTTTAAATACCATCCACCGATTGAAAAGCAATTAGAGAAACCTATTAAAATTGAGAAGGAAGAAATAATTGTTAGCCATGTTGATCCAATTGATCCTACTGCTTACATTGAGAAGCCACCTTTCCCTGTTAGAATTTGGGAGCATGCTACAACTACAACTGTGGTTAATAAAAGTCATGTTAGGACACCTACACCTTCTGAACAAATAAATGTTGAGCCTAAAGTTGCTATGGTTAAAGATCTTCTAGTGGATAACATTGATGGTCAAGTTATTTACTTCTGTGGTGAAGCTGCTAGAATTGCAAAACCTGCTAGAAATGCGCAAGATGAGTTGGATAAAAATAAACCAGTTGTTGGCATGCATGTAGTTTCAGTTAAAATTGGAGATCATTGTTATCATGGCTTGTGTGACCTTAGTGCTAGTGTTAGTGCTATCCCTTTTACAAGTTGAAATTTTAGGGCATCCTCTTCCACCCAAGGGAGATCCCGTGTTTGAGCTAAAACTTTACCCGTGTCGGTGCACTAGGAATGGAGTACCCAGTGCCCCTGACTTATGCACAGGCAGTAGTAGCAAAACCCCGTCGAGAACTGGCCCAAACCAGGGAAGCCACTCTAACTATGATCAAAGAGCACATCAAGAAGACCAAGACCCCAGCAGAGGCAGACTATGCTGGCTAGCAACGCCGACAAGCTCAATGCAATGGCCCAGGAGGGGCCAAAACCATGCCAGCCACGTCCCCGGTGCTTGCCGGGGACCGAGGCACACACATCTTCAAGAAGACTTGGCAAGCCATCCCCCGGCAGGTGCGAGCCGATCGGCCACCGCTCCACCGCATCGCGATGCCAGTCACTTGTCAATGCGGTGTCGAGCCCTCAGGTGGCTAAGTGGCGACACACCGGAAGACAGATTATGCCCAGTTGACACCTGTCCAGAGGCGTGTCAAGACACTAAGAAACAAGCAGCCAAGCGGTGGTAGAAGCTTGCCAGGGATGCGCCCCCGCACGCCACCTAGGCTAGCATTTATGGCATTTTGTCCTAAGTGCCAGAGTTAGATATGATAGCACTGTTTGCTATCTAATCATTAGATAATGTCTGTCTTGCCACTGTGGTTGCCCCTTGACCTATAAAAGGAGGCCCAAGGCAACCTAGCTCAAGATTCAGACCCTTGGACACTTGTACTCCCGTAGCAGCTACCCCAAACGCAACCTTGCCGGGATTGAGCGTTGCCTGTGCTTCGTGTTCCTCTGAGCAATCCAACAAAGCAGGAGTAGGGTTTTATGCTTCTCAGCGTCCCGAACCTAGGTAAACCACCAGCGTCCCATTGTCGTGCTGTTTCATTACCTCTGCTCTATGTGCAACATGACCTCCCCCCACCGAACCACAACGGGACCCATGGTCCCATAGGTGATCGTGTGCATCGGCCTCCCAACATCTTTGGCGCGCCAGGTAGGGGGCGTCATTTGCGCGAACCTGAGTTCGTGAGTAGAATTTCGATCTTCATCGCCATCTTCTACACCCATGGCTCCCAAGAAGAAGACCGGCGCGACTGCGCATCCTTCCACTTCGAAGGCCCCCACGCACGCAGCTGCAAACACCGTTGGCACCGTGGCGCAGACAAGTGAGGCGGGCGTCGTGGGAGATGCAACCGGCGCAGGCGGCGCCACCGTCGTGTCCCCCGCGGCCGAAGCTGGCGCAGGGAACACCGAAGGGGAGCAGCAACAACGATATCCTGGCAAGCTCGGCCCTTACGCCGCGGGAGGAGGAAACGTTCATCCTCCGCCTCCCCGCCGCACTGGTAGCCGTGGCCGCAATAGCGGTTCTTCCCCTTTCACGTTCGAGCTCCGGTTGGCGTTGATGTACCTGAGTATGCACAGAATCTCGGTTTGAGGTAGCGTCGAAGTTCCATGAGTATCGAAGGAAGAGACGCAAAGGAGAGAAGTCACCTCATTTCCAATAGCGCGGGCACGAGCTCTTGTCATGGGTCCACTTGGGGGTTGGATTGATGGTGTAGGTTTTATGGGATGATGGTGGGATGCTCCGCATCAAAATGGGCGCTTGCTGCCTCTGTCTGCGCTCCGCCTCATTAATGTCGCGCACACTCTTCATCTCCCTAAACTGAAGCACCTCGAGCTCATTACCGTTAGCATCTCGAAGGAGGATTTGGAACTCCTGCTCCATGGCTGTACTGCGCTCGAGTACCTTCGTCTTCAGGTGATGTTTGGGTTCAGTAGCCTCCACATTGCTACGACGAATCTTCGTACGATTTATGTTCATGGTTGGTGCCGCAACATGCTATCAGCTGAGGTGTTTCACGATATGGTCATTGAGAAAGAAACTTTCCTTGAGAGATTGTTTGTACTAGTTAAAGAATGTCCAACAAGAATCATGGTCATTGACGCACCGAAATTGAAAGTGTTAGGCTATTCGTGTGCTGAATTCTCCAAACATGTTACAGCTGGATCCATACCCGTTCAGGTACAACATTCTTCTTCTCCTTCTTATTATTGTACATCACATTTTATCTAATTTTTCTTTACCTATGTTTGTCTGTCTTGCAGAAATTGACTAACACAGGCTTGACCATGTCTATGCGCACAGTGAAAATCCTGGCACTACAATCTATCTGCCCCAATCTGGATGAAACTGTTAGATTCCTTATATGCTTTACGTGCACGGAGAAGCTATACATCGAGGTGATGCTCCTTTCCTGTTAATTGTTAACCACAATGGAGTTCAAGTTTTTGGTACTTAACCCATCATTACAATGAAAAATGTACAATGAGTTCTAAAGAAAATTTGTAGGATTCCAATACATATTTTTGAGATGTTAATCATGAGCAATTGAGGATCACATCTCAATGTATTAGTGTATTTAGAAATCCTGCAAATCAAAGATGCACATAGTGTATAAAACTACATCTAGGCACTGATATGTTGTCTTCATTTGCAAATACAAGCATGCCCGGAAGAGGAAAATGTGGCGCAATATAACAATCCCATCGAATGCCTTGATTTACATCTCAAAGAAATTACTTTAAACCAGTACTGAGGCACCAAACCAAAGATTCAATTAGCCAGGTTCTTTGTTCAGAAAGCAAGGGTGCTCAAGATAATGAGGTTTGACTTATATTTAGTGCGCCGAAATGAATTGTTTGTTTATCAACGAAGGCGTCTACAGTTGAATCGAAAAGCCTCTGCAGAAGCTGAAATTCAGTTTGGAACTTCAAATGACATATTATTCGGAAGTCAGTGTATCAAGCCGATATATGACTTCTCGGTGCCGGATCCCTTTGCAGAAATATTGCATGACTCAGATTCTGAAGAAGATAAATTTGATTTTTAATATCAGTTTGAACCTTGTCATCTTTGAATTTCGGCCTTGTAAAGCTGGAATTGGAACGTTGTAATATTTCTGGTATTTGTGATACAATATTTGAAATGGCATAGTGTTCTTTTTTGTTTATGCAATCATGTTCTTATGAATACATATGTTGTTGTTCCATATACACAATATACATATGTTGTGCAAACAGCGCAAATCACATCTCATTAGATTAAATTAAGGAACATGTCAGCAATGATTTCAAAAATCCCTGACAATTGTTTACCAGCCACCGTCTGCTCACAACACACACAGTTTGTCAGGATGACTCGTCTGTGTTATTATCGGTCTTCCCACACGACTCTGATTGTTGACCTGTTTGCCACACATCACACACACCTAGTTAGGCTAAATCGTGTGTGCTCTGCTGTATCATCGCACACAATTTTTCATAGTGAACTATGTGCCCTCTATCGCACACATCTGGATCTTTATAACCGTTTGTGTTATCATGGCTAATCGCAAACAGTTCAGAAGAACCAAGTGTATCCCACGTATCGCACACGTAAATCTTTTCTGAATCGTATTTGCTTGTTCCGCCATCGCACACAGTTTGCATTACTGGCGATGGAGCTTGAACTATACCGTTTGCGATTCATGCATCGTACACAGTTTCGTCGAAGGGTCTCTGATTGATGTGTCGTCTTTGGACCATCCTACGCCCGTTCACTTCTTAGCATATACTGCGCACGTGCATAATTTTTCTATCTATGAACGTTCGCTATTTTAGTCTATTCGACGAACAGTGCCAAAAAACAACTAAGTCCCTGTTAAAAAAATTGTCTGTTTATCACCATATTGCATTTTGCATGGCCTACAACTGTTAAACCGTGCATCGGATTTTAATGAGTTATATATGGAAAATCATTTACATTTCATGCTCTACATGATTGTGACATTTGCATGCATAATAAGTGGCATCTACATGCTCAAATCTCTGTTGGAGAAGTGCATTGTGAATAAACTACTGAAAAATGTTGTTTTAATCAAACTTGTGTGGGTCACTGCATCAAATCCATGCCTCCTTTGAATTTGTGCCAATGGAGTAATTTGTAGTATACCATGTCTACTTGCTGCTAGTATCTTAGCCATGCCTATAGATCATTGCTATGTTACTGTTATTGCCATGTAAACATGCCTAGTCAAACTGCTGTTTTGGGAGATAGTCAAATTTCACTAAGTCTGGAATCTGGATTGAAACTTAGCTTTTTGTCTTGATGATTGCCATGGATTCATAGATCTTTTGAAAATGCCCATGCGGGATGAAGTCTGTGAGTCTGCTTGTTTCATATTGCCATGTTGTGTTGATGCTAGCCATGTTTCTGTGAATATTTGAATGATGCTCCTATGGAGTTATTTGTAGTGCATCATGTCCACTACCATGCTGTAGATTTTCATGCCATGATAAGCCTTGTAGCATGATTTTTTTTGCTCTCGATATGCCTTTAGGTTAACACTGTTTGTAAAAAAAATAGTATTTTCTCTAAGGCCCTAAATGCTATGTGTTATAGTCATGTTGTGAGCTTCCTACCATGTGATCCATGACACTTTTGATTATGATTCCTTTTGATGAAATGAAGTGTATGTTACATGATACTGTCCCATTTTTAGTTTGTGCATTTTAGGTTCTTGTAGCTTGTTGTTTTGATGTGTACAAATGCTAAGTTGCTGTTTTGGGCAGATTATAACCAAAACTTGAATTGGTTGTTATTGTTGAACCGTGGATCCGCTTTGAACATGTTATACATGAAATTTGCGTAGAATTTCATGTAGATTCATAATATCATCTGGCAACCATGTTTTAAGTTGTTTGTGGTTGTCGTTTGCATGCATTTTGCACTCATAACATAGTTATCTTGTGTTGGTCTTATCTTTTAGGTCGTAACTTCGTTGTAAATGGTCTATATATGTAAATCGCCTAGAATGACGAATAGAATCACATGGTTCATTTTTTTTCCTATTTAATAAATATAAAATATGTTTAGTTCAGATCTGGACCAAATTCAAAATTTACATATGGGTTCATTTCGGAAATACTATAAATTGTTTCTGACCACATTTAAAATGCCTAGATAGGTAGTTTAATTATGCTTCACCTCTTGCCATGTCAACAACATTTAAACTTGCCATGTAAATAAACTAGAGTGAACTTATTGATTTGGATGTGGAGTTTCGTCAATATGCAACTCGTTGCATATTGAACTTCACATAATTTGTAGTGTTTGATTGTTATGGTTTGCCATGCCTTGCCTATTAAACCGAACATGCATCATACTTGATTGCGCATCATGCCATGTTTATGTTGTAGTGTTTACCATGTCATTTGCTTGTTTCCGGATTGCTTCTTCTCGATAGAGTTCCAAAAGTGGTTTGGAGTTTGAATATTCATTCGACTACGTTGGTACATCTTCTTCCTGGATTCGTTCTTCTTCCAAGCGGGATCTCAGGCAAGATGACTATCTCGCTGGATACCACTACTATCTTTGCCATACAAGTTGTATCGTTTCTATCTCTATGTCTCGCTACCTACCACTTGTTTGTCAAGCCTCCCAAAATGCCCTGATAAGCCTCTAACCCTCCACATCCCAGTAAACCATTGTTTGGCTATGTTACAGCTTGCTCAACCCTTCTTATACCATTGCTAGTTGTAGGTGCAGGTTGTTCCATGTGATAACATGGATATATTTGGTATATCACACTACCTTTTTATTTATTTAATGCATCTCTTGGTAAAGGGTGCAAGGCTTGGCCTTTTGCCTGGTGGTTTGTTCCACTCTTGTCGCCTTAGTTACAAAGTACCGGTATTATGCTACATATGGAGCGGTCCTGACATGCTTGGGGTTGTTATGAGGACCCCCTTGATTTTCATTTTGAGATAAAATTCTTCTGGCAAGGCCCAACATTGGTACTACATTTGCCTAATAACTAATAAAACTTGCATAGGGAGTTTCCATACCCCGTCGATAATTAATCAACCCCCCTGGGCCAGTGCTCCTCATGAGTGTTTGTCCAAACTAGAGCTTCGTATGGGGCCAACCCGGGGCAACTCAAGAGATTTCTATCAGGCCACTGTACGCTTCGCTTATCTGTCGTGTCCTGAGAACGAGATACGCGGCTCCTATCGGCTTCGTTGACATGTCGGGCAGTCTTGCTGGATTTGTTTTATCCTTCTCGAACGTCTTGTGCACCGAGATTCCGAGGATACTTTGGGTTGTCTCGAGGTTGAGGTTTTTCGGCGTAGCTTGTGGTTAGTTTGTGATGGATTAATTGGAGCATCCCTGCATGGTTAAGTCTTTCTGAGAGCCGTGCCCGTGGTTATGTGGCAACTTGGAAATTTTATAATATCTGGTAATAGAAAACTTGAAGGAAACCCAATTAAAATACACCAACCGTGTGCGTAACCGTGACCATCTCTTTTCGAGGGAGTTTGGAAAGAGAACACCGTGGGGTTATGATTGACTCGTAAGTAGGTGTTCAAGATCACTTCTTGATCATTATTAGCTCACGTTCGTTTATGCATAGATCACTCTTCTTATTCTTGTACTCGTAAGTTATCCACTCAAATACATGCTTAGTGCTTGCTGCAGCCTCACCACTTAACCATACCTTACCCATTAAGCTTTGGTAGGTTTGATACCCTTGGAAATGGGATTGTTGAGTCCCAGTGGCTCACAGATTACTACAACAATAGATGCAGTTACAGGTAATGCGGTGATTTGACGTGAGCGCGATGATTATTATATTTGGAGTTCTTCTTCTTCATCGATCATAGGATGGGTTCCAGGCCGACAGCGTGGGGTTAGCAAGGATGGATTTCACTTTTATCGTTTTATTTCGTCCATAGATTGAATGTATGATTGTATTTGAGATGATTATGATTTAGCTTGTGGCGAGTGTAAGCCAATGCCATATACTCAAATCCTCTTTACATGTACTTGTAACGATATCCATTTTTGTGAAATGACAAGATGCGCTTCTATCCCTGTCGAGGTCCTCGATCCAAAATAAGGATCGGACTGCATCTTGGGCGTTACAAGCTGGTATCAGAGTAGTGCCGACCTAGGAGCCCCGTTAATTGATCGAACTTGGCCGAGTCGAGTCTAGAAAAAAATGTTTTGAGTCTAATTATATATCGAAGAGTAGGATTCTTTTTTCTCCTCTTCCTTGCTCTGGTGAGGAATCGTGTCATAGGAATTTTAATTCTACCCCTCATTTCAGTCAATTTTTTTAGGATCACACGAGTATTTTGGAATCTCTATTATGTCGATGTGACCAAACTCTGTTCTTGGTGCCTCCCGACACTTGGGTGAAGTCCCGGGGAGTAGAGCTCCAAGGGGTTTTTTCACACTCGTTATTGATAACCCACAAGTATAGGGGATCGCAACAGTTTTCGAGGGTAGAGTATTCAACCCAAATTTATAGATTCGACACAAGAGGAGCCAAAGAATACTTGAGAGTATTAGCAGTTGAGTTGTCAATTCAACCACACCTGGAGATTAAATATCTGCAGCAGAGTGATCAGTAGCACAATAATATGATAGTTTGATAGCAGTAGTGACAGTAACAGTAGTAGCAATAGTTTTGTAGTAGTTGGAACAGCAGCAGCAGCAATAGTAACTTAGCAAGAATAATAAGCGGAAAGCTCGTAGGCACTGGATCGGTAACTCGTTGGATGATATTCATCATATAACAGTCATAACCTATGGCGACACAGAACTAGCTCCAGTTCGTCAATATAATGTAGGAATTTTTTCCGTAAATAATCATACGTGCTTATGGAAAAGAACTTGCATGACATCTTTTGTCCTACCCTCCCGTGGCAGCGGGGTCCATAAGGAAACTAAGGGATATTAAGGCCTCCTTTTAATAGAGAACCAGAACAAAGCATTAACACATGGTGAATACATGAACTCCTCAAACCACGGTCATCACCGCGAAGTATCCCAAATATTGTTACTATGGGGTTGACGGATCATAACACGTAATAGGTGCATATGACTAGGCAAAATCGGATCAAGAACATGAATATAGAGGTGATAACATAAACGGTTCAGATCTGAAATCATGGCACTCGGGCCCTAGTGACAAGCATTAGGCATAGCAAAGTCATAGCAACATCAACTCAGAACATAATGGATACTGGGGATCAAGCCCTAACAAAACTAACTCGATTACATGATGAATCTCATCCAACTCCTCACCGACCAGCAAGCCTACGAAGTAATTACTCACTCCCGGTGGGGAGCATCATGGAATTGGCGATGGAGAAGGGTTGGTGATGACGAAGTCCAAAGATTCCTCTTTGCGGAGCCCCAAACAGGCTCTAGATCTGGCCTGCCGATGAAGAACAGGAGGTGGCAGCGGCTCTGTATCGTAAAACGCGATGAAACTTTCTCCCTGATTTTTTTCTCCGCGGATGTGAATTTATAGCGTTGGAATTAGGGTCAGTGGGGCCACAAGGTGGGCACAACCCACCAGGGCGCGCCCTGGTGGGTGCTGGCCACCCTGGCTCCCCTCTTCGATGGATTTTGGCTCCAATAATTCACATATATTCAGAAATAATTCTCCAAAAAGTTTCGTTCCATTCCGAGAACTTTTATTTCTGCAGAAAAACAACACCATGGTAGTTGTGCTGAAAACAACGTCAGTATGGGTTAGTTTCATTCAAATCATGCAAATTAGTATCCAAAACAAGTCAAAAGGGTGAGGAAAAGTAGATACGTTGGAGACGTATCAACTCCCCCAAGCTTAAACCTTTGGTTGTCCTCAAGCAATTCAGTTGACAAACTGAAAGTGATAAAGAAAAACTTTTATGAACTCTTTTGTTCTTGTTTACATATTTATGCTTAAGTAGCACCCAGGTTTTCAGCACAGATTATGACTAACCATGTCAACAATAACTCTTAGAAATTATATTAACTCATAAAAATAACATAAGCAACTAGCGAGCAATAATAAGATATCTCAAGCACCAACACTTTGTCAAAACAATCATGATACAATATGACAATAGTGGTATCTCGCTAGCCCTTTCTGAGACCGCGAAACTTAAATGCAGAGCACCTCCAAAGTTCAAGCAGCGAGTAAACATTGTAATTCATGGTAGAAAAGATCCAGTCATGCTGCACCCAACATCAACTATACAGAATGCATGAGGATGACAATAGTGCTCCCAGGTCTGGCGCTTATTTGAGAAGGTGATGACTCAACATAAAAGTAAATAGATAGTCCCTTCGCAGAGGGAAGCATGGATTTGCAGCGGTGCTAGAGCTCAAAGTTTAAAACAGAGATAGATATAATTTTGGGAGGTACACCCTTCCTGTCAACGTCACGACCAAGAGTTATCAATATCTTCCATGCTAAACAAATTAGCGGCGGTTCCCAAGCGGTAAGAGTAAAGGATTACTCCCCCTTCACCAACAATCACACTCCACGGCTAGCCGCATCCACGGGTACCGTCCAAACCAACAACATTCCTGGGGGAGTTTTGTTTAATTATTTTTTATTTTTGATTTCGGGACTGGGAATCCCTATTACCGCCCTCTCGTGTAAGGACAAGTGAATAAACACTCATCATGAGAATAACCCGCTTAGCATGGATGATACTGACCGCCCCCTGTCGCTCCAGGAGCAGTCCAGGCACACAAAACAGATGTTTATTTGAATTTTTATAGATGGCACATGCAAATTTACTTTGGAACGGCAGGGTAATACCGCATATAGGTAGATATAGTGGACTCATCTGGCATGACTTGGTTTAAGGGTTTTGATGCACAAGCAGTATTCCTGCTTAGTAGAGGCGAAGGCTTGCAATTACACTGAGAAGCGGCCAGCTAGAGAGCGAAAACAGTCATGAACATGCATTACTTATAATCAACATTGAATACTAGCATGAGTAGGATATGGACACCACGAACATAAATATCATGAAGGCTATGTTGGTTTTGATTCAATTACATGTGTGAACATGTGCCAAGTCAAGCCACTTGAAACATTCAGAGGAGGATACCATATCGTCATACCGCATCACAACCATTTTAATGCATGTTGACACCCAAGATAAATCATTATCCACCCCTAGCTACTTAAGCATGGCATGAACAACTATAATATCAAATGGTCATTGAAAACATGTTTGATCATAATGAGTTGAATCCAGGGATACTAGGTTAAACATATTTACAAAAACAACAAGTTGAGTTCATACCCGCTTTTCTCTACCACAGTCAATTCATAAAATGTCATCATTATTGCCTTTCACTTGCACGACCGAATGATAAGAAAATAATAATAGTGCAAGAGTGCCATGGACTAAGATGGAATCTGCAAACATTTTATTCAAGAGGAGAAGACAAAGTAATATGGGCTCTTTATTGGATAAACAATAATGCAGATAAGAGACACTCAACAATTTCATCGTGGTCTTCTCCAAGGTATGACTCAAGTAAAAAAAAGAATTTCAGAGAAACACACGGAAATATTTTTGGAGTTTTTGTTTTTTCTTGAAGAAAGCGAATTAAAGAGGAAAAACAAAAACGAGAAAAACTATTTACACGGGAAAACTCCCAACAGGTAAAAGAAGAAGCGAGAAATCTTTTTGGGTTTTCTTTTGATGCAACAATTAAACTAAGCTAAAAAGAAAAACTAAAAAGAAGTAGGAAATATTTTTGGATTTTCTTAAAGCTTTTCAAACACACAAGAATAAAGCGAGAAAACAAATCTAGCATGGATATTACAATGAAAAAGTGTGAACACCGACAACTGGAATGAAATGTGTGAACATGAATGTAATGTCGGTATAAATACGTACTCCCCCAAGCTTAGGCTTTTGGCCTAGCTTGGTAATCACCATCCGTATGAATAATAATCTGGGCGATGGCTCACTGAAGCCCTCGGAGCAGACTCCGCGGCCCTCCTGGCAGCTTCAACCTATGCGTTGTGCGCATGGGATTCGCTCTCAAGGACATAATATCTTCCCCTAGTGTGAAAATCAAAGAGAGGAGGAGCAGGCAAGGCAACATGCACAATGTTTTTTTTATTAAATCTCAAGTTATAGGTGTAGTTGGTGGCCGTACTCGTAAGGAACTTATGACGCTTCATGGCATCAAAGTCTAAATACTGAGTAGGTAGGATGGGGTCATTAGGCCATGGTGAAACATTTAATCTCTTAGCTACACGGGAGGCATAGATTCCTCCATAAAAATTACCACTAGCACATTAAGCTGCAACCTCCGTGCAACAATTGCACCAAGATTATAATCCTTATTCCCAGTTATGGCAGTGTGTAAGAGACTCAAATCATGAGCACACAGCGAGCTACAATCTTGTTTGCCTACAATACATTTACCGTTAAAGAGCGCAAAATATTGTAATGATGGAAAATGGAGGCCTCCTTTTAATAGAGAACCGGAACAAAGCATTAACACATGGTGAATACATGAACTCCTCAAACTAGGGTCATCACCGCGAAGTATCCCAAATATTGTCACTATGGGGTTGATGGATCATAACACGTAATAGGTGCATATGACTAGGCAAGATCGGATCAAGAACATGAATATAGAGATGATAACATAAACGGTTCAGATCTGAAATCATGGCACTCGGGCCCTAGTGACAAGCATTAGGCATAGCAAAGTCATAGCAACATGAATCTTAGAACATAATGGATACTAGGGATCAAGCCCTAACAAAACTAACTCGGTTACATGACGAATCTCATCCAACTCCTCACCGACCAGCAAGCCTACGAAGGAATTACTCACTCCCGGTGGGGAGCATCATGGAATTGGCGATGGAGAAGGGTTGGTGATGACGAAGACCGAAGATTAGCCTCTCCGGAGCCCCAAACGGGCTCCAGATCTGGCCTCTCGATGAAAAACAGGAGGTGGCGGCGGCTCCGTATCGTAAAACGCGATGAAACTTTCTCCCTGATTTTTTTTCCGCGAATGTGAATTTATAGCGTTGGAATTAGGGTCAGTGGGGCCACGAGGTGGGAACAACCCACCAGGGCGCGCCCTGGTGGGTGCTGGCCACCCTGGCCCCCTCTTTGGTGTATTTTGGCTCCAATAATTCACATATATTCTGAAATAATTTTCCAAAAAGTTTTGTTCCATTCCGAGAACTTTTATTTCTACACAAAAACAACACCATGGTAGTTCTGCTGAAAACAGCGTCAGTGCGGGTTAGTTACATTCAAATTATGCAAATTAGAGTCCAAAACAAGGGCAAAAGGGTGAGGCAAAGTTGATACGTTGGAGACATACCAGTTATCATTCAGTTTCCTTAGTATCTTATGACGAGGATGTTCAAAACACTTCAATACTTTGCTTGGTGGCAAATAGTGTCGTGACTTTTCCCAGTACTGGTGGAGATAGCTCAGATTATCTACCAGGTCTAGTATCATTGTTTTTCGAAGGTCTGAGGTAGACGAGCTTGCGGAACTTCTTGGATATGTGTTGTGGGTTGTGGGTGTGGTTTTATAGCTGCCTACATTGGGTAGGTTCCTGGGCCCGCAACTTGATAGCATAACCTAGAAAGATTTCACAAGGTTTCAGGTGGGAATTCAAGTAGTTACCTAGAGTTATCCTTCCACAAATGCATGGTCGGCTATGTATTTGTTTCCGGCTTAATCTACAAGCCTCATCCGTTGTTTTGTTTGGAGTATGGTAATTCGAGTTGCTTCGATGTCAAGTGTGATTTCATATCTTTCCTAAGGTTGTTCTTGTATTCCTATGGGAGTGCTAATCCTTTTGCTCAATCAAATTGTCATGTCAATTCTTTAGATCCGGAGTGCTTCTCTTCAAGATAATTCAATTCTCTCCAATATTTGCAAGATCAATCCTCATATTTTTCTGGAGTTCTTTTTCATCTGTCTAAGTGTTATTATTTTCCCCAACCTCACGCCCTTTTTCTTTAACTATTAAATTCCCAATCAAGTGTATTTCTGTGAATGTGATGCTTGTGCTTTATTTTCTTCCGTTTTGTATCTAGTGATTCTTTGTGATGATGCTCAGGTGCTAAGTTCATCATTTCTTCGTCTCCATTTTTCTTTCCGGTGGATTTGATTCAAACTCTAGGTGTTCAACATACATTTTAATTCGTTAAATGTTTTTCATGTCGGAAGTTCTTATCCAAGCCTCTCTGGTTTATTCATCACCTCTCTATTCTATCCGGAGTGATGAAGATATCTCACGAGACTCTTGTCTCCATTCAAAATCTTTCCAAATTATTTCGGGGGTCACATCTTATCAAGTTTTAATCTGTACAGGTGCAGTGTCTCTTCCTAAGAAATCGTTTAAACGGTATTTTCTATGAGTGGGACCTTAACTCACAGGTTTTTCCCAAGATCCTACCTGGCTCTTCTAATCTCTTCCGGAGATGTCCTCAAATTCTTTCAAGTGTGACGTAAGAATGTTTTTCATCAGTCATATGCCTTCTCCTAGATTGCTTCGAATTATTTTTCATTATTGGTTCAACCTTTCTTTCTTCATTATTCCAGAGGGTCTCGGGAATTCATGATGTTGTTTCTCATCATCATTAAGACCGAAGGAGAGTTTCTCTTAAATCTTTGTCTGTTCTTATGAAGATTTGTCTTGTTAGCTTGTTGTGATCCTCTTAAATTGTTTCCGATCATGAGAAATTCCTTCCATATCTATCCAGAGAATTTAAGAGTTTTTTTCACTTATCGATCCTCCGAAGGCCATCATTTCAGGAGATTCTTCATTCTCAACTTTCAACTTTCCTTCTTAAATTCTTCTCAATTGATGTCTCTTCGTTCGTTCGATGTTTTTCATCGTTCATTCTCCATTCATACGGGTGGATGGTGCTTTTTCGTTTTCATGTATTCCCATTCATTCGTAGTATCCTCATTTGTTTCAAATTCTTACCGGTGTTCTCTTTCAAGACATCTTCAAGTTTGTGTTGTCTCTCTTCAATCTTTTCAAGAAGAATAAGTGGTTTGCTAAATCTGTTGCTTCTCATTAATTTAAATTGATGAAGGATAAGTATAACATAATTCTTATTCTTTTTTCATCAAGGTGATTTTAGTTTCCGAAGTTGTTCATGATATCAAATTCTTGATACTAAGTTGTTCATCTTTTCTTTTCAAGAGTTTCAAGTTTTATTTTCTCAAGTATCTCGTTGTGAAGCTTCACCCAAATCTTTGCAAGGCCTCAATCTTGTTCTTTTTGCAACCTTCAATTCTTTTCTATCATCTTTTCATTTCTGGAGTTCTCCATAATGGTTCTTCATGGTGGTTCGTTAAGGATTTAATCCATTCCCGATGTATTCTTCAAGATAATTCTTGTTGGAAGATCTCAAGTATTCTTTGTCTTAATTGCATTTCAAAGTGCCATTCTTTCTTCATTGTCCTTTGAGATCGTGCTATAGGATTCTTGATTTATGAGGAGTCTCGAAGAGAATTTGCCAAGAATGAGATATTTAAACCCATGATTTTCTTCCTTGGAGTTGTGTTGGATTAGATTTCACCTAAAGTCTTTCCTACGGATTGTTGCTATCATGGTGCTTATCGGTGATCCAAGTTCTTAATGTATCCTAGTGGTGAAAGAAGTTTTGCATATCTTGATCCTTGCAAGCAATCTTTGTTTCGTTATTGTCCGATTCTCACCTCATAATTTTGAGATGTTCTCCATAAGCCCACAACAAGCTTTTCTTTTCGTTGTTGATTTTCCAACAACTCCATTCAATCCTTCATTGTAAGATGCTTTTCAATTCAATTGTGGCAGAAGTTGTCATTTTATTCTCCCTCTTATTTATTCCAAGTATCTAGCTTCTGTTCATGTGTTCCATAAGATTCTCTCTTCAAACCGTCATCTCGTTTTACCAAGATCATGTTCTTTTCTTGCTTATCCATAACCGGAGTGTTCTGCCCCCTATTCAAGTTCTTCTACCTTATCAAGTTTTGCCTCTCTTTTAAACTGAAGTGCTTCCCAAATTCTTTCACACTCGTTCCTTGTCTATCTCGTTTCAACTGGAGTGGTTTTGAATTCTTGCTTGTTCCTCATGTCATTCTTCATCTCTTTGAATCTCCAAGATACATTGGTTTCACTCGTTCGTCAAAGAAGCAACTAAGTTTTATCTCTTCCTCTGCTCTTCCTCTTCCGCTTCTCATTCTAAGTTCTTGAGTCGAGATCTCTTGTAAGTGGAGGAGAGTTGTAACAGCCTGAGACCGATGCTCCAGATTCCTTCCAAGTATTTCGAGTCTTGCGGTGTGATTTATTTGGTCGTCGCATTCCTCATCGCATCATTCGCATTGCATCGGCGCCTCGTTGCCGTCATTTTTTTCAAAATTTGCATCTGTTCATAGTTGCCGGTTCTCTCCGTTCTCGTCATTGACCGTCTGTGACCAACCACACAGGCATGCACCCGCGGCATCATTTACATATTGTTTAAAAAAGCAAGTATAAAACATTCTCGGAATGGGTCGAAACTTGGCGAGCGGTCTTAATATATTGCAGGTAGAACGCCTGCCAAATTTCGTTGCATTCGGAGGTTGTTTGATACCCCAATGAATAACTATCGCGACACTATAGCCGTTTAAATCGTCAGATGTTTTGGTTTAAAAAATCTTTCACGGGCCACCAAAGCTCCCTCTTTTCTTGCCCCAACCCCCTCTCCACAGCCCACCTAGCCCACAAAACCAATCCCTGCAACCGGAGCCGTCCAATCCCGACTAGAGGGTACGAAAATGAGCTAAAACCCTCAAACCCTAGCACTTGTCCTATTTAAGGAGATCTACCCTGCCATTTTGCGCAACCTAGCCCCCATTGCCTCGAAATGCAGGCTGTCGCCAGCTCCAGCCAACCCCCAATCTCCACCGCGCCACCTTCTGCCTCCTCCTCCACGCGGGCCCGCCAGGGTCCCGTTCTGGGCCGCTCGAGCCCGGAACTGCCGCCGCCTCGGCTTGCAAGCGCCGCCTCGCCCTGGTTGACCGTCGCGCGCGCCCAGCCGCCGGCCGCTCTCGAGCTGCCCTACGCCAAACTGACCCGCCGCCCCTCGCCGGAGCGTAACCACCGGGCCGCACCTCGCGCCCATCGCCCGCACCGCCAGTGGCCTCCGGCCTCCAGCCTCCAGCAGGCTGCCCCGCACCATACAGCCCGAGCTCCACCGCTGGTGCTCGCCTCGCACCGCCGGCCATCTTCGGGCCGCCTCCAGCCGGATCCGCTTCCCCCGCGGCCAGATCCGTCGATCCGCCTCGCCTGCCGAGGCCCACGTCATCCCTCCGGTCGCCGCGTCCGTCGAGCGCGACTCCATGGTCCTGCCTTCCTCGATCCCAATCAGGAGGACGACGGGCGCCCACGTGGGCCTCGTCCCACCTTCGCCGGCCCATCTCCTGCCTCTGCGTCCCCAAGGCCCAGCCCAAGGTGAGCGCCATCACCCGCTATCCTACGCCCGTTCACTTCTTAGCATATACTGCGCACGCGCACAATTTGTCTATCCGTGAGCGTTTGCTGTTTTAGTCTATTAGACGAACAGTGCTGAAAAACGACTAAGCCCCTGTTAAAAAAATTGTATGTTTATTACCATATTGCATTTTGCGAGGCCTACAACTTTTAAACCGTGCATCTTATTTTAATGAGTTATATATGAAAAATCATATACATTTCATGCTCTACATGATGGTGCCATTTTCTTGCATAATGAGTTGCATCTAAATGCTCAAATATCTGTTGCAAAAGTGCATTGTGAATAAACTGCTGAAAACTGTTGTTTTAATGAAACTTGTGTGGATGATTGCATCAAATCCATACCTCCATTGAATTTGTGTCCATGGAGTAATTTGTGCCAATGCAGTAATATGTTTGAGATAGCCATAACTTTGTGCATGTTTACGTGATGATGGTGATTTATATATGAAAAATGTTCTGCTGGATGCTCTACATGATGGCATCATTTGCACACATATTAGGAGTCGCCTACATCCTCAAATCTCTGTTACAAAGGTGAATAAAACTGCTGAAAATTGTTGTTTCAATCAAACTTGTGTGGATGATTGCATCAAATTCATGCCTCCTTTGAGTTTGTGCCAGTGGTGTAATTTGTAATATGTTATGTCTAGTTCCTTGTAGAATCTTTGCCATGCCTAGTAATGGTTTATACTATTGTTCTTGCCATGCAAAAATGCCTAGTAAAAACTACTATTTTGGAGTCAACTAAATTTCACTAAGTCTGGAATCTGGATTGAAACTTAGCTTTTTGTCTTGATGATTGCCTTGGATTCAGAGCTCTTTTACTAAGTGGGATGAATTGTAGTGCATGTTATGGTCTATGTAGATGTGCCATTTGATTCCATGAAATAGCCATGATACATACTTGTTTCTTGTTGTCAACATGCCCACCTGATAAAAACTGTTGCTCATGACTACTCTAATTTTCACCAAGTCTGAGAGTCTGCTTATTTCAGATTGCCATGTTGTGCTGATGCTAACCATGTTTCTATCATATTTTGATCATGCTCCTGTGGAGTTATATGTAGTGCATCATGTCCACTACCATGCTATAGATTTTCATGCCATGATAAGCCATGTAGCATGTATTTTTGTTGCTGTCAATATGCCTCAGGTTAATACTATTTGTGAAAAACTAGCATTTTCTCTAAGTTCCTAAATGTTATGTGTTATAGCCATGTTGTGAGCTTCCTACCATGTGATCCATGACTCTTTTGAGTATGATTCCTTTTGATGAAATGAAGTGTATGTTACATGCTAATGCCCCATGCTTAGTGTGTGCATTTTAGGTTCTTGTAGCTTGTTATTTTGATATGTGCAAATGCTAAGTTCTTATTTTGGGCAGATTATAACTAAAACTTGAATTGGTTGTTATTGTTTAATCGTGGCTCCGTTTCGAACATGTTATACATGAAACTTGCCTAGCATTTCATGTAGTTTCATAATATCAGGTTGCATCCATGTTTTAAATTGTTTTGTGATTGTCGTTTGCATGCATTTTGCATTCATGACATAGTTATCTTGTGTTGGTCATATCTTTTAGGCCGTAACTCAGTTGTATATGATCTATACATGTAAATCGCCTAGAATGACGAGTAGAATCACATGATGCATTTTGTTTTCCTGTTTAATAAATATGAAATATCTTTTGTTCAGATCTGGACCATTCATAATTTACATATGGGGTCATTTCAGAAATACTATAAGTTGTTTCCGACATCATTTAAAATGCCTAGATAGGTAGTTTAATTGTGCTTCACCTCTTGTCATGTCAACAACATTTAAACTTGCCATGTAAATAAATGAGAGTGAACTAATTGATTCGAACCTGGAGTTTCGTCAATATGCAACTCGTTGGATATTGATGTTCACTTAATTTGTAGTGTTTGATTGTTGTGCTTTGCCATGCCCTGCCTATTGAACCGGACATGCATCATACTTGATTGCGCATCATGCCATGTTTATGTTGCGTTGTTTACCATGTCATTTGCTTGTTTCCAGATTGCATCTTATCGATAGAGTTCTGAAAGAGTTTTGGAGTGTGAGGATTCATTCGACTATGTTGCTTTGTCTTCTTCACGGATTCGTTCTTCTTCCAAGCGGTTATCTCTGGCAAGATGACCATTTCCCTAGATACCACTACTATCATTGCCATGCTAGTTGTCTCGTTTCTATCGCTATGTCTCTCAACCAACCACTTGTTTGTCAAGCCTCCCAAATTGCCATGATAATCCTCTAACCCTCCACATCCCAGCAAACCACTGTTTGGCTATGTTACCGCTTGCTCAGCCCTTCTTATAGCGTTGCTAATTGCAGGTGCAGGTTCTTCCATGTGATAACATGGAAATCTTTGGGATATCACACTACCTTGTTATTTAATTAATGCATCTATACACTTGGAAAAGGGTGGAAAGCTCGGCCTTTTGCCTGGTGTTTTGTTAAACTCTTGCCGCGTTAGTTACCGAGTACTGGTGTTATGTTCCATATTGAGCGGTCATAACATGGTTGTGGTTGTTATGGGGACCACCTTGATTTTCGTTTTGGGATAAAACTCTTTTGGCAAGGCCCAACATTGGTACTACATTTGCCTAATAACTAATAAAACTTGCACAGGGACTTTCCATACCCTGTGGATAATTAATCAACCCCCACGGGCTAGTGCTCCTCATGAGTGTTGGTCCAAACTTGAGCATTGTGCGGGGCCAACCCGGGGCAACTTGGGAGATTTCTATCAGGACACCATACTCTTTGCCTATCCGGCGTGTCCCATGAACGAGATACGTGGCTGCTATCGGGTTCTTCGACACGTCGAGCGGTCTTGCTTGATTTGTTTTACCCTTCTCGATTGTATTGTGCACCGGGTTTCCGAGGATACTTTGGGCTATTTCAAGGTTGTGGTTTCCCGGCGCAGCTTGTGGTTAGTTTGTGATGGATGAGATGGAGCACCCCTACAGGGTTAAATCTTTCTAAGAGCCATGCCCGCGGTTATGTGGCAACTTGAAAATTTTACAATATCTGGTAATAGAAAATTTGAAAGAAACCCAATTAAAATACACCAACCGTGTGCGTAACCGTGACCGTCTCTTTTCGAGGGAGTTTGGAAAGAGAACACCGTGGGGTTATGATTGACTCCTAAGTAGGTGTTCAGGATCACGTCTTGATCATAGCTCATGTCCGTTTATGCGTAGATCACTCTTCTTATTCTTGTACTCGTAAGTTAGCCACTCAAATACATGCTTAGTGCTCGCTACAGCCTCACCACTTAACCATAGCTTACCCATTAAGCTTTGCTAGTCCTGATACCCGTGGAAATGAGATTGCTGAGTCCCCATGGCTCACGGATTAATACAACAACAGATGCAGGTACAGGTAATGCGGTGATTTGACGTGAGCATGATGATTCTTCTATTTGAAGTTCTTCTTCTTCTTCACCGATCATAGGATAGGTTCCAAGGCGGCAGCATGTGATTAGCAAGGATGGATGTCGCTTTTTTTTTGTTTGATTTCATCCATAGTCGGACCCTGCTCTTCTATATGGTGATTGAATGTTTGATTGTATTTGAGATGATCATGATTTAGCTTGTGGCGAGTGTAACCAATTCCATATAGTCATCTCCTCTTTACATGTACTTGTAATGATATCCATTCTTGCAAAACGACGAGATGCGCTTCTATCCCCGTCGAGGCGCTCGAGCCAAAATAAGGATAAGACCGCATCTTGGGCGTTACACCTAGCTCACCTTCTCCCTCGGGCATTAATGGCACCCGTCGAAGTTTTCGAAAAGTCTTTGAAAACACTTTTGTTTCCCATCACCATGCATATACCCGTCCCACTTGAGTAGCAACTACTTTAGCAACATATCTACTTCCCACCCACACAACTCCATATGGAAAATAGAGTCATGGCAATGCAAGTGTCAATGAGGAAAGTAACGGAGGCAACCCACCAAAGTGGTCTCCATCTCATCATGATTTGATGCAACAAAGTGAAGTGCTATATGTCGTGCACGAAAAATGGGTTCCATAGACATGGTCAAAGGACTGCTTGCATGTCTCAACAAAGTCTTCGGGTTCATACAATGCTTCTAATCCAACTGCTTCGTCAACCTCGAAACCCAACGTCGCAAAATAACAGGAGCAAATAAGGCCATAGAAAAAACAGGAAAAGTAAAACACTCAGAAAAATGTCAAACCATTTTTGTAAAATACTAGAGTGCAAACTAAAACTAATTAAATTCTTAGTTTTTTGATTTGGAGTGACAAAAATAGTGAAAAGCGTTTTAACAGTGGTTTAAAATACTTTCAAAAAAAGGTTTTAAATAAGACAGTACAGAAAACATCTTTGGACATACATGAAAATCATACCATTAAATAGGTTGGATTATCCTGAGAATTTAGGAATTGGAATATTTGGATTTGTACAATTATTTTAATCTGAGGAATATTCGCAAAAATTGTCGGAAAAAAAGGGCACTATTGCCCTGGGCCAGATCAACCCACAGTTGGGCCGGCCCAGAGCCAAAGTGGCCCGAGCGAGCCGGGGCGCCTCCGCCAATCGGGATCAAACCCGACAGGTGGGGCCCAGGCGCCAGCGATAGGGAGAGACGGCGAAGAGGGGGTGAGGATACCCGCCTGTCATCTCTGACCTCGCGACCAGAGGGGTCTGGGAGCTCACCAGCAGCGCTCTGGGGCACGGCGAGGGCAGGCGAGCGCAGGGATGGAGTCAGGAGGCTTTCGTCGTTTGGGTGGTGGTCCGCGGGGTCGCCGGGGTGGCCTGGGCGCCGGCGACGAGAGGACCGCGGTGGAGGAGCTTCGGGAGGGCTCGCCAGTGACGACTCTGACAGCAAACCACATAGGGGAGATGGGGGGAAGGGTCATGGCAGTGAGAGTGACTCGGAGGAGAACAAATGAGGACCGGAGCATCTCCATATCGTGAGATCGATGCACGTCCAACGCAGCGGAGCCTCAGTTGATCCCGAGCACATGGAGTTTCCGGAGTGGAATGGAGGGTTTTGGGGTTCGACTGGGAGGTAGAGAGGGAGTCCGGAGGGAAGAGGGGGTCACGGGGAGGCTTATATAGCCATGGGCGAGCTCACCATGGACCCGTGCGCTGGCGAGGTTGCAGCCGTCGCTGGAGGCCACAGGAGGGCTCGGCCTCGAGTTAGGGTTCTTCCTGGGGGTGGTCTAGGTCCAGGGGAGGAAGAGAGAGAGGGGGGCGCTCTGGTGTGTGCACGTGCGAAGCCGAGGATTAGCCTAGCCGGGCGGCTTCGGGCATGCGTGGGAGAGAGATGAGAGAGAGAGGGAGAGCTTGGTCCCGACACGGTAGCATGTCGCGGACGTCGAGTCGCCTCGACTGGCGTGAGGGGGATGCTCGAGGTGGTCGGGCACGCGAGGTCAACCCTTTGGAGCGCGGCTATAGGGAGGGGGAGAGATGCTGGTGATGTGGTAAAAATTGTAACAAGGAGAGAGGTCTCCGGACCTCAATCATTCAGTTGCATTAATTCACAAAAGGTGTTTGTTGTGGTTTTGGGCTAGATAGGTTGCTCAACATGCTTTGAGACTTAACAGGAGTGAGTGGAATCATAATTTAGACCTGTCCACCAAATTTCAGCTTAATTGAAGCAAGTGGCTAGTGTAACCTTTGCAAACACTAGAAATGGACAGAAACTGATTTCTTTAGATTCAACTGGGCTAATCTATTGTCCTTCATGCACAACTTGGTGTAGCACCATCATTTGGGGATTAGATCACCTCCACAAGGTTTGAGATCAATAGGAGATACTTGGCAATGTAAAGTTGCTCAAAATTGGACCTGGACAGAAAGGGGTTTGGGGGCAGTTTGTGAACCAAAATTATTTTGATTGGAATTAAACTTGGTACGATCACCACATATGGCATATGTGACATGCTCGAATTTTCTTGGATTTATTTGACAATATTTCTTATAGAAATATTTTAAATACTTCAAATATGCAGAAAGGGTTTTGGATGGTTTTGTCCAATATTTTGAATATGACCATGTGTTGAAACTCTTATATATGGGAAATTTATGTCCACCGAGTTTCCCTAAATTTTCTCAAATATTTGGGAAACATAAAAATAATTTTCCCCTATAAAAGATCATTTCTGGCCTCAGCAAAAGGCATTTAATTAAAATAACAAAATATCTTTAAAAAATGTGTTTTTGTGGTTTTGGGAAGTCTTGCTCATAATAGGTTTCAAATAAAATCTTTGGGGCAAAACATTTCCCTTAATTTGAGGACTTGTAGTACAGACCTCAATTCAGGGGGTTTTGAAAACCTAAATCAATTAAGTGCTTTTTGGCGAAAAAAATATTTTATACAAATAGTTTTATGTCCTGTACACATGGCATGATGATTGGGCAAAGGTTTTGGTCAAGGAGATGAGTTTTGAGAGAAGGAGCTTTTTTGTGAATTAAAACACAAGCTAGCCAACATGCAAATAGCTATCAACTCAAGCATTCACAAGCACACAAAAGTTTTACTTGGTCCAAATTTTTAAACTCATAATCATAGCAAAGTGGTACAAACACAGAATGTGACGTCTTTCCTATGGACTCAATCTGATCAAATCACTTAAAGCAAAATGTAGAGTCTTGACGCTTTTGCCAATATGATTCCTTTGCATTCTAGGGGTTCCTCATCACATATCCTAGCCATTCTAATCCTTTGAATATTTCCCAAAATATTCTTGATAAAAGTATTAGTCTAAGAGAAAATGTATGTTGTCATCTACCATCAAAACCACCAAGGGTGCATTTGTGCTTTCAATCTCCCCCTTTTAGGTAATTGATGGTAGCATATAATGAGAGCTTTAATTTGAAATAGGAAACATGATATATGATAGGTTTGAGAGACATATGACTAGATCAAGCTCCCCCTACAAGTGTGCAATCCTTTGATAGAATAGTTCCTTTTGGAATGCATGAGCACATAGAGATGTGAAGGCCTGACTAGTCATATGTATCTTGGCCATATGCATCAAATCAAAGATGTGAATGACACATATTCATGTTCATGAGTCTATCTTGCAAACAATATGGGCAAGAAGCAAGATATCATCCTGAGCATGAGCGAGATGCATATACTTACCTTGAAGTACTAGAGAATTTACGAGAGGAAACATACTTGAGAAAACAAGGGTAAGAAAACACACTGATGTTCCTTTAATTCAAACGTAAGAGTTTCAAGACTACCAAGACTCGGATGACATGTTAAAGAATTGATATTTTTTGAGATTAACATGTCTCCACAAAGGTTTCAAAAGGATTTTCAATGAAATATCCATAGAATTTTCTCCCCTAAATATGGAACTTCCTTTCCCCCTGAATGTTAGCCAGTAGATATTGGGAGTAGGTAGAGTGAGATCGAATTCAAAACAGAAGATCATGTAGAATGATCAAGATCAATCAATAAATTTGTAGTATATATGTTTCTCCCCTCTTAGAAACATAGATCATTGGATCTCTCTCCTTTTTTAGGTCATTCTCCCCTTTGAAATATCAATATGTTTATGTCTTTAGGCTTTCATATCTCTTGCCCTTGATGTCTTTATGCTTTGATCTTTATCCCCCTTTGACATCAATTTAAAAGAAGGGTCACATGTTAAGGGATCCCTGAGAGTATCATCACCTTAGTGAGGAATGTATCAGAGTGTGTAGGGCCACTGAGCAGAGGTGGAAAGAAAATGAAAATTGAAAATTTTGGAAAGTGGTTTGAAGCTGTAAAATCGGTGACACCGAGAGAATTATGGTTGGTGAAACCAAAAAAAACTTTCAGTCTTTGGTTGCATCTGTGGCATCGAGGGGTTTCATGTCGATGGTATCGAAGAACATTTATGCAACGTTGTTGCTATCTTGGTGACTACGGTTTATTTCAGTCGGAGGGTCAGAAAAGGTAACAGAAACATGGCTTTAGCAAACTCGCCTCATTTGACAATAAAAATTCAGAAGGATTTGCAATGAATTCAGATAGGATTTGCAAGGAATTTGTTCAACTAGATGAAGATTCATGGTGAGAAAAAAAAGATGCAAATGGGACTTTAAATCAATCATGAAACTTCATCCAGATGATGGTCGGCGACTAGGTCACCTATGTTAGAGTATATTGACTTAGGAGCCAAGGGAGAAAACTTGATCATAGGTCATATTCATCCTTAATCTCAAAGTGGGGTTACCATTTTACTTTGAACATTTTGATGTTTTCATATCACTAGAGATGATTTGACTCAAGGCTTGGAGTAAAGCTTCCTCGATGATATTATTACATACCTTTGGGTGATGTTGATGACGGAAGCAAGTAGGTAGACTTGTTGTGGATGCCCAAGTATTTGAGTTTGGAGCCATCCTTCTTCCTTTGAACTAGGTCTTCCTACATGGGTTAGTCACTGATACGTCCATTGTGCATCATGATTTCTTATTCATATTTGTGTTATTCTATTGCATTATTCCCTCTTATCATACAATTCTTATGCTCTTTCTCTCTGAATATGCAAGGTACATCACAAAGAGGGAAATATCTGAAAACTAGAATTCTCGACTGAAAACCGAGGAAAAGGCAGAAAAATCACCATACTCCATATGACCTGAAACTTCACGGAGAATTTTTATTGAATATTTAAGAATTTTTGGGCCAAAAATATACCAGAGGGGGGCCACCAGCTGGCCACAAACCAACAGGGCGCGCCGCCCCCCCAAGCCACGCCCTGATGGCTTGTGGGCCCCCTGCTGGCCTCCCGACGTCCCTCTTCTCCTATATGGTGTGTTTTACCCTATAAAAAATCATAAGCAATCTTTCAGGATGAAGCGCCGCCATCTCGAGGCAGAAACCTAGGCAGAGGCCCTTTTGTACTCCAGCAGTCAGATTCTACCGGGGAAATTCCTCTCCGAGAGGGGTAGATCGAGGCCATCATCATCACCAACGCTTCCTCCTTCGTGGGAGGACCAATCCTCATCAACATCTTCACCAGCACCATCTCATCTCCAACCCTATTTCATCTCTTGTATTCAATCTTTGTCTCAAAACCTTAGATTGGTACCCGTGGATTACTAGTTGTGTTGATTACATCTTGTAGTTGATGCTTGTTGGATTACTTGGTGGAAGATATTATGTTCATATCCTTAATCATTATTATTATACCTTTGATCTTGAACATGTTGATGAGGTGTGAGTAGTTACTATTGTTCCTGAGGACATGGAAGAAGTCTTGTTATAAGTAATCATGTGAAGTTGGTATTCGTTCGATATTTTGATGATATGTATGTTGTTACTTCTCTTAGTGGTGTCATGCGAACGTCGACTACATGACACTTCCCCATGTTATGGGCCTAAGGGAAGTCATTGTGGAGTGTCAAGTAGATGATGGGTTGCTAGAGTGACACAAGCTTAAACCCCTGTTTATGTGTTGCGTCATAAGGGGCTGATTTGGATCCACAAGTTTCAAGTTGGATCCACATATCAAATTATCAAAGTAGAGAACGCGAATCAACTCAAAATGATGAACATGACTGGACAAAAATTCCCACGTGTCCTCGGGAGCGCTTGCTTAATATAAGAGTACTTCTAGGCCTGTCCTTTGCTATAAAAAGGATTGGGCTACCTTGCTGCACCTTTCTTACTATTGTTACTCGTTACTTGTTACAAATTATCTTGCTACAAAACTATCTACTATTGTTACTTACAACACTTGCAGAGAATACCTTGCTGAAAACCGCTCATCATTCCGTTCTGCTCGTCATTGGGTTCGACACTCTTACTTATCGAAAGGACTACGATTGATCCCCTATACTTGTGGGCCTTCAGGACTCTTTTCTGGCGTCGTTGCCGGGGAGTGAAGCGCCTTTGGTAAGAGGAATTGGTAATGCAACATTTTCTTTACGTGCCGAAATTTACTGTTGCTTGTCGCTATGAATGGTCACCCTTTAAGTGGTTTGTTCGGGGCATTTTCGCCTCGAACTGAAGACGAGGAAATTGTTCCTCAACCTACTGAACCTACTGAAAATATTTATTATCAGATCTCTTTGGGTATGCTTGGAAAATTGTTATCTAATCCATATGATGGAACGACTCATCCTGGTTATCATTTGATATTTGTCGATGAAGTTTGTGGATTATTTCGGCTTGCAGGGTTGTCTGGAGACAAAGTTAAGAAGAAAGTTTTCCCTTTATATTTGGAGGGAAAAGCATTAATGTGGTACAGGCTATTGGACGATATTGGAGCATGGGACTGGATTCGCTTGAAGCTGGAATTTCATCAGAAGTTTTATCCTATGCATCTAGTCCATCGAGATCGGAATTTTATTTATAATTGTTGTCCTTGTGAAGGAAAAAGTATCGCTCAAGCTTGGGGAGGCTTGAGTCTATGATGCACACCTGCCCCAACCATGAGTTCTCAAGAAAAACTATTATACAAATTTTTTATGCTCGCCTTTCTCATTATGATAAAGTACGACTCGATTCTTCTTCTACTGGTTCCTTTATGAATAGGACTATTGAATTCAAATGGGATCTTCTGGAAATAATTAAATGCAACTCTGAAGATTGGGAACTCAACAAAGGTAAAGAGTCAGGTATAAAGCTTAAGATTGATTGTGTTAAAGCTTTTATGGAAACCGATTCTTTCTATAAGTTTAGTAACAAATATGGCCTTCACTCTGAGATACTAGCTTCTTTCTGTGAATCATTTGCTTCTCATGTTGATCTCCCTAAGGAGAATTGGTTTAAATACCATCCACCCATTGAAAAGCAATTAGAGAAATCTATTAAAATTGAGAAGTAAGAAATAATTGTTAGCCATGTTGATCCAATTGAGAAGCCACCTATCCCTGTTAGAATTAGGGAGCATGCTACAACTACAATTGTGGTTAATAAAAGTCATGTTAGGACACCTACACCTTCTGAACAAATAAATGTTGAGCCTAAAGTTGTTATGGTTAATGATCTTCTAGTGGATAACATTGATGGTCAAGTTATTTACTTCTATGGCGAAGCTGCTAGAATTGCAAAACCTGCTAGAAACGCGCAAGATGAGTTGGATAAAAGTAAACCAGTTGTTGGCATGCATGTAGTTTCAGTTAAAATTGGAGATCATTGTTATCATGGCTTGTGTGACCTTAGTGCTAGTGTTAGTGCTATCCCTTTTACTTTACATCAAGAAATTATGAATGACATAACACCATCTGAGCTTGAAGACATTGATGTTACTATTAAACATGCAAACAGAGACACTATTACACCACTTGGGATTGTTAGAGATGTTGAAGTCTTGTGTGGAAAAGTCAAGTACCCCACAGATTTCTTAGTACTTGGTTCAAAACAAGATAAATTTTGTCCTATTATATTTCGTAGACCTTTCTTCAATATTGTTGATGCTGAAATTAATTGTGTTACTGAGAAGGTCAAAGTAAGCTTTGGCGATTTGTCTCATAAATTTAATTTCTCCAAGCTTGGTGGGCAATCACATGAGAAAGAATTTCCTAGTAAGGATGAAATAATTGGTCTTGATTCTATTGTCGTCCCTCCTAATCATCCATCGGAACAATATTTACTAGACCATGAAAATGATATGCATATGAATGAAAGAAATGAAATAGATGACATATTTGTTTAACAAACACCTATTCTTAAACACCACTTACGAGTTGAAATTTTAGGGCATCCTCCTCCACCCAAGGGAGATCCCGCATTTGAGCTAAAATTTTACCCGTGTCGGTGCACTAGGAATAGGGTACCCAGTGCCCCCGACTTATGCACATGCAGTAGTAGCAAAACCCCGTCGAGAACTGGCCAAAACCAGGGAAGCCGCTCTAACTATGATCAAGGAGCACATCAAGAAGACCAAGACCCCAGCAGAGGCAGACTATGCTGGCTAGCAACGCCGGTAAGCTCAATGCAACGGCCCAGGAGGGGAGCAAACCACGCCAGCCACGTCCCCGGTGCTTGCCGGGGACGGAGGCGCACACATCTTCAAGAAGACCCGGCAAGCCATCCCCCGGCAGGCGCGAGCCGATCGGCCAGCGCTCCACCGCATTGCGACGCCAGTCACTTGTCAATGCGGTGTCGAGCCCTCGGGTGGCTAAGTGGCTCTCGCTAAGCACGTGGCGACACACCGGAAGACAGATTATGCCCAGTTGACAGCCGTCCAGAGGCGTGTCAAGACACTAAGAAACAAGTAGCCAAGCGGTGGTAGAAGCTTGCCGGGGATGCGCCCCCGCACGCCACCTATGCTAGCATTTATGGCATTTTGTCCTAAGTGCCGGAGTTAGGTATGATAGCACTGTTAGCTATCTAATCATTAGATAATGTCTGTTTTGCCACTGTGGTTGCCCCTTGACATATAAAAGGAGGCCCAAGGCAACCTATCTCAAGATTCAGACCCTTGGACACTTGTACTCGCGTAGCAGCTCCCCCGAACGCAACCTTGCCGGGTTTGAGCGTTGCGTGTGCTTCGTGTTCCTCTGAGCAATCCACCAAAGCAGGAGTAGGGTTTTACGCTTCTCAGCATCCCGAACCTGGGTAAAACACCAGTGTCCCATCGTCGTGCTGTTTCATTACCTCTACTCTTTGTGCAACATGACCTCACCCCACCGAACCACAAAGGAACCCAGCCGCTCTGGTGGCCGCGGCCGCAATAGCGGTTCTTTTGCTTTCACCTTCGAGCTCCGGTTGGCGTCGATGTACCTGAGTATGCACAGAGTCTTGGTTTGAGCTAGCGTCGAAGTTCCATGAGTATCGAAGGAAGAGTCGCAAAGTAGAGAAGTCACCTCGTTTCCAATAGCGCGGGCACGAGCTCTTGTCATGGGTCCACTTGGGGGTTGGTTTGATGGTGTAGGTTTTATGGGGATGATGGTGGGATGCTCCGCATCAACATGGTCGCTTGTTGCCTCCGTCTGTGCTCCGCCTCGCGCCCATGGATTAATATCGCGCACACTCTTCATCTCCCTAAACTGAAGCACCTCGAGCTCATTACCGTCAGCATCTTGAAGGAGGATTTGGAACTCCTGCTCCATGGTTGTACTGTGCTCGAGTACCTTCGTCTTCAGGTGATGTTTTGGTTCAGTAGCGTCCACATCGCTACGACGAATCTTCGTACGATTTATGTTCATGGTTGGTGCCGCAACATGCTGTCAGCTGAGGTGTTTCACGATATGGTCATTGAGAAAGCGTCTTTCCTTGATAGATTGTTTGTACTTGTTAAAGCATGTCCAACAAGAATCAGGGTCATTGACGCACCGAAATTGAAAGTGTTGGGCTATTCGTGTGCTGAATTCTCCAAACTTGTTACGGCTGGATCCATACCCATTCAGGTACAACATTCTTCTTCTCCTTATTATTATTGTACATCACATTTTATCTAATTTTTGTTTACCTATGTTTGGCTGTCTTGCAGAAATTGACTCCCACAGGCTTGACCCTGTCTATGCGCATAGTGAAGATCCTGGCACTACAATCTATCTGCCCCAATCTGGATGAAACTGTTAGATTCCTTATATGCTTTCCGTGCACGGGGAAGCTATACATCGAGGTGATGCTCCTTTTCTGTTAATTGTTAACCACAATGGAGTTCAAGTTTTTGGTACTTTACCCATCATTACAATGAAAAATGTACAATGAGTTCTAAAGAAACTTTGTAGGATTCCAATACATATTTTTGAGATGTTAATCATGAACAATTGAGGATCACATCTCAATGTATTAGTGTATTTAGAAATCCTGCAAATCAAAGATGCACATAGTGTACAAAACTACATCTAGGCACTGATATGTTGTCTTCATTTGCAAATACAAGCATGCCCGAAAGTGGAAAATGTGACGCAATATAACAATCCCATCGAATGCCTTGATTTTCATCTCAAAGAAATTACTTTCAACCAGTAGTGAGGCACCAAACCAAAGATTCAATTAGCCAGGTTCTTTGTTTAGAAAGCAAGGTTGCTCAAGATAATGAGTTTTGACTTATATTTAGTGCGCCAAAATGAATTGTTTCTTGATCAACGAAGGCGTCTACAGTTGCATCGAAAAGCCTCTGCAGAAGCTGAAGTTCAGTTTGGAACTTCAAATGACATATTATTCGGAAGTCAGTGTATCAAGCTGATATATGACTTCTCGGTGGCGAATCCCTTTGCAGAAATATTGCATGACTCAGATTCTGAAGAAGATAAATTTTATTTTTAATATCAGTTTGAACCTTGTCATCTTTGAATTTGGGCCTTGTAAAGCTGGAATTTGAACCTTGTAATATTTCTGGTATTTGTGATACAATATTTGAAATGGCATCGTGTTCTTTTTTGTTTATGCAATCATGTTCTTATGAATACATATGTTGTTGTTCCATATACACAGCATACATATGTTGTGCAAACAGAGCAAATCACATCTCATTACATTAAATTAAGGAACATGTCGGCAATTATTTCAACAATCACTGACAATTGTTTACCAGCCACCGTCTGCTCACAGCACACAGTTTGTCAGGATGACTCGTGTGTGTTATTATCGGTCTTCCCACACGACTCTGATTGTTAACCTCTTTGCCGCACATCACACACACCTAGTTAGGCTAAATTGTGTGTGCTCTGCTGTATCATCATACATAATTTTTCATAGTGAACCGTGTGCCCTCTATCGCACACATCTGGATCTTTATAACTGTTTGTGTTATCATGGAAAAGCGCAAACAGTTCAGAAGAACCAAGTGTATCCCACGTATCGCATACGTAAATCTTTTCTGAATCGTATTTGCTTGTTCCGCCATCGCACACAGTTTGCATTATTGGTGATGGAGCTTGAACTATACCATTTGTGATTCATACATCGTACACAATTCCGTCGAACGGACTCTGATTGACCATCCTACGCCCGTTCACTGCTTAGCATATACTATGCATGTGCAAAAAATTTCTATCTATGAACGTTCGCTATTTTAATCTATTTGACGAACAGTGCCAAAAAAACAACTAAGTCCCTGTTAAAAAAATTGTCTGTTTATCACCATATTGCATTTTGCGAGGCCTACAACTGTTAAACCGTGCATCGGATTTTAATGAGTTATATATGAAAAATCATTTACATTTCATGGTCTACATGATTTTGACATTTGCATGCATAATAAGTGGCATCTACATGCTCAAATCTCTGTTCGAGAAGTGGATTGTGAATAAACTACTGAAAATTGTTGTTTTAATCAAACTTGTGTGGATGACTGCATCAAATCCATGCCTCCTCTGAATTTGTGCCAATGGAGTAATTTGTAGTATACCATGTCTACTTGCTGCTAGTATCTTAGCCGTGCCTATAGATGATTGTTATGCTACTATTATTGCCATGTAAACATGCCTAGTCAAACTGCTGTTTTGGGAGATAGTCAAATTGTTGTGCTTTGCCATGCCATGCCTATTAAACCGGACATGCATCATACTTGATTGCGCATCATGCACGTTTTCCTGTTTATGCTGTGGTGTTTACCATGTCATTTGCTTGTTTCCAGATTGCTTCTTCTCGATAGAGTTCCGAAAGCGGTTTGGAGTGTGAATATTCATTCGACTACGTTGGTACGTCTTCTTCCCGGATTCGTTCTTCTTCCAAGCGGGATCTCAGGCAAGATGACCATCTCCCTGGATACCACTACTATCTTTGCCATACAAGTTATGTCGTTTCTATCGCTATGTCTCGCTACCTACCACTTGTTTGTCAAGCCTCCCAAAATGCCCTAATAAGCCTCTAACCCTCCACATCCCAGCAAACCATTGTTTGGCTATGTTACTGCTTGCTCAACCCTTCTTATAACATTGCTAGTTGTAGGTGCAGGTTGTTCCATGGATATATTTGGTATATCACACTACCTTTTTATTTATTTAATGCATCTCTTGGTAAAGGGTGCAAGGCTTGGCCTTTTGCCTGGTGTTTTGTTCCACTCTTGTCGCCTTAGTTACAGAGTACTGGTGTTATGCTCCATATTGAGCGGTCCTAACATGCTTGGGGTTGTTATCAGGACCCCCTTGATTTTCATTTTGAGATAAAACTCTTCTGGCAAGGCCCAACATTGGTACTACATTTTCCTAATAACTAATAAAACTTGCATAGGGAGTTTTCATACCCCGTCGATAATTAATCAACCCCCCTGGGCCCGTGCTCCTCATGAGTGTTTGTCTAAACTAGAGCTCCGTATGGGGCCAACCCGGGGCAACTCGGGTGATTTCTATCAGGCCACTGTACGCTTTGCTTATCTGTCGTGTCCTGAGAACGAGATACACGGCTCCTATCGGCTTCGTTGACATGTCGGGCAGTCTTGCTGGATTTGTTTTATCCTTCTTGAACGTCTTGTGCACCCAGATTCCAAGGATACTTTGGGTTTTCTCAAGGTTGTGGTTTTTCAGCGCAGCTTGTGGTTAGTTTGTGATGGATTAGTTGGAGCATCCCTGCATGGTTAACTCTTTCTGAGAGCCGTGCCCGCGGTTATGTGGAAACTTGGAAATTTTATAATATCTGGTAATAGAAACTTGAAGGAAACCCAATTAAAATACACCAACCGTGTGCATAACCGTTACCGTCTCTTTTCGAGGCAGTTTGGAAAGAGAACACCGTGGGGTTATGATTAACTCGTAAGTAGGTGTTCAAGATCACTTCTTGATCATTGTTACCTCAAGTTCATTTATGCGTAGATCACTCTTCTTATTCTTGTACTCATAAGTTATCCACTCAAATACATGCTTAGTGCTTGCTGCAGCCTCACCACTTAACCATACCTTACCAATTAAGCTTTGCTAGTCTTGATACCCTTGGAAATGAGATTGTTGAGTCCGAGTGGCTCATAGATTACTACAACAACAGATGCAGTTATAGGTAATGCGGTGATTTGACGTGAGCGCGATGATTATTCTATTTGGAGTCCTTCTTCTTCATCGATCATAGGATGGGTTCCAGGTCGGTAGCCTGGGGTTAGCAAGGATGGATTTCGCTTTTATCGTTTGATTTCGTCCATAGTCGGACCCTGCTCTTCTGTATGCTGATTGAATGTATGATTGTATTTCAGATGATTATGATTTAGCTTGTGGCGAGTGTAAGCCATTTCCATATACTCATCTCCTCTTTACATGTACTTGTAACGTTATCCATTCTAGTGAAACGACAAGATGCGCTTCTATCCCTGTCGAGGTCCTCGATCCAAAATAAGGATAGGACTGCATCTTGGGCGTTACCAGCTGGTATCAGAGCTGTACCAACCTAGGAGCCCCGTTAATTGATCGAACTTGGCCGAGTCTAGAAAAAAATGTTTTGAGTCTAGTTATATATCGAAGAGTAGGATTCTTTTTACTCCTCTTCCTTGGTTTGTTGAGGAATCGTGTCATAGGAATTTCAATTCTACCCCTCTTTTCAGTCAATTTTTTTAGGATCACACAAGTATTTTGGAATCTCTATTATGTCGATGTGACCGAACTCTGTTCTTGGTGCCTCCCGACACTTGGGTGAAGTCCCGGGGAGTAGAGCTCCAAGGGGTTTTTTCACACACGTTATTGATAACCCACAAGTATAGGGCATCGCAACAGTTTACGAGGGTAGAGTATTCAACCCAAATTTATAGATTAGACACAAGGGGAGCCAAATAATACTTGAGAGTATTAGCAGTTGAGTTGTCAATTCAATCACACCTGGAGATTAAATATCTGCAGCAGAGTGATCAGTAGCACAGTAATAACATAGTTTGATAGCATAGTGACAGTAACAGTAGTAGCAACAGCAGTAGCAATAGTTTTGTAGTAGTTGGAACAGCAGCAGCAGCAATAGTAACTTAGCAAGAATAATAAGTGGAAATCTCGTAGGCACTGGATTGGTAACTCGTTGGATGATATTCATCATATAACAGTCATAACCTAGGGCGACATAGAACTAGCTCCAGTTCGTGAATATAATGTAGGCATGTGTTCCGTAAATAGTCATACGTGCTTATGGAAAAGAACTTGCATGACATCTTTTGTCCTACCCTCCCGTGGCAGCAGGGTCCATAAGGAAACTAAGGGATATTAAGGCCTCCTTTTAATAGAGAACCGGAACAAAGCATTAACACATGGTGAATACATGAACTCCTCAAACTACGGTCATCACTGCGAAGTATCCCAAATATTGTCACTATGGGGTTGACGGATCATAACACGTAATAGGTGCATATGACTAGGCAAGATCGGATCAAGAACATGAATATAGAGATGATAACATAAACGGTTCATATCTGAAATCATGGCACTCGGGCCCTAGTGACAAGCATTAGGCATAGCAAAGTCATAGCAACCTAAATCTCAGAACATAATGGATACTAGGGATCAAGCCCTAACAAAACTAACTCGATTACATGATGAATCTCATCCAACTCCTCACCGACCAGCCAGCCTACGAAGGAATTACTCACTCCCGGTGGGGAGCATCATGGAATTGGCGATGGAGAAGGGTTGGTGATGACGAAGACTGAAGATTCCTCTCTCCGGAGCCCCGAATAGGCTCCAGATCTGGCCTCCCGATGAAGAACAGGAGGTGGCGGTGGCTCCGTATCGTAAAACGCGATGAAACTTTATCCTTGCTTTTTTCTCCGCGGATGTGAATTTATAGCGTTGCAATTAGGGTCAGTGGGGCTACGAGGTGGGCACAAAGCACCAGGGCGTGCCCAGGGGGCCTGGCACGCCCTAGTGGGTGCTGGCCACCCTGCCCCCCTCTTTGGTGGATTTTGGCTCCAATAATTCACATATATTCAGAAATAATTCTCCAAAAAGTTTTGTTCCATTCTGAGAACTTTTATTTCTGAGCAAAAACAACACCATGGTAGTTATGCTGAAAACAGCGTTAGTCCGGGTTAGTTCCATTCAAATCATGGAAATTAGAGTCCAAAACAAGGGCAAAAGGGTGAGGAAAAGTAGATACGTTGGAGACGTATCAACTCCCCCAAGCTTAAACCTTTGCTTGTCCTCAAGCAATTCAGTTGACAAACTGAAAGTGATAAAGAAAAACTTTTATGAACTCTTTTGTTCTTGTTTACATATATATGCTTAAGTAGCACCCAGGTTTTCAGCACAGATTATGACTAACCATGTCAACAATAATTCTTAGAAATTATATTAACTCATAACAATAACATAAGCAACTAGCGAGCAATAATAAGATATCTCAAGCACCAACACTTTGTCAAAACAATCATGATACAATATGACAATAGTGGTATCTCGCTAGCCCTCTCTGAGAACGCAAAACATAAATGCAGAGCATCTCCAAAGTTCAAGCAGCGAGTAAACATTGTAATTCATGGTAGAAAAGATCCAGTCATGCTACACCCAACATCAACTATATAGAATGCAGGAGGATGACAATAGTGCTCGCAGGTCTGGCGCTTATTTGAGAAGGTGATGACTCAACATAAAAGTAAATAGATAGTCCCTTTGCAGAGGGAAGCATGGATTTGCAGCGGTGCCAGAGCTCAAAGTTTAAAACAGAGATAGATATAATTTTGGGAGGTACACCCTTCCTGTCAACGTCACGACCAAGAGTTATCAATATCTTCCATGCTAAACAAAGTAGCGGCGGTTCCCAAGCGGTAAAAGTAAAGGTTTACTCCCCCTCCACCAACAATCACACTCCACGGCTAGCCGCATCCACGGGTACTATCCAAACCAACAACATTCCTGGGGGAGTTTTGTTTAATTATTTTTATTTTTTATTTCGAGACTGGAAATCCCTATTACCGCCCTCTCGTGTAAGGACAAGTGAATAAACACTCATCATGAGAATAACCCGCTTAGCATGGAACATACTGACCGCCCCCTGTCGCTCCATGAGCGGTCCAGGCACACAAAACAGATGTTTATTTGAATTTTTGGAGACGGCACATGCAAATTTACTTTGGAACGGCAGGGTAATACCCCATATAGGTAGATATAGTGGACTCATCTGGCACGACTTGGTTTAAGGGTTTTGATGCACAAGCATTATTCCCGCTTAGTACAGGCGAAGGCTAGCAATTACACTGAGAAGCGGCCAGCTAGAGAGCGAAAACGTTCATGAACAGGCATTACTTATAATCAACATTGAGTACTAGCATGAGTACGATATGGACACCATGAACATAAATATCATGAAGGCTATGTTGGTTTTTATTCAACTACATGTGTGAACATGTGCCAAGTCAAGCCACTTGAAACATTCAGAGGAGGATACCATATCATCATATCGCATCACAACCATTTTAATGCATGTTGACGCCCAAGATAAATCATTATCCACTCCTAGCTACTTAAGCATGGCATGACCAACTATAATCTCTAATGGTCATTACAAACATGTTTGATCATAATGAGTTGAATCAAGGGATACTAGGTTAAACATATTTACAAAAACAAAAACAAGTTGAGTTCATACCCGCTTTTCTTTGCCACAGTCAATTCATAAAATGTCGTCATTATTGCCTTTCACTTGCACGACCGAATGATAAGAAAATAATAATAGTGCAAGAGTGTCGTGGACTAAGCTGGAATCTGTAAACATTTTATTCAAGAGGAGAAGACAAAGTAATATGGGCTCTTTATTGGATAAACAATAATGTATATAAGAGCCACTCAACAATTTCATCGTGGTCTTCTGCTAGGTATGACTCAAGTAAAAAAAAAGAAAAGAATTTCAGAGAAACACACTGAAATATTTTTGGAGTTTTTGTTTTTTCTTGAAGAAAGCGAATTAAAGAGGAAAAACAAAAACGATAAAAACTATTTACACGGGAAAACTCCCAACAGGTAAAAGAAGAAGCGAGAAATCTTTTTGGGTTTTCTTTTGATGCTACAATTAAACTAAACTAAAAAGAAAAACTAAAAAGAAGTAGGAAATATTTTTGGATTTTCTTAAAGTTTTTCAAACACACAAGAAGAAAGCGAGAAAACAAATCTAGCATGGATATTACAATGAAAAAGAGTGAACACCGACAACTGGAATGAAATGTGTGAACATGAATGTAATGTCGGTGGAAATACGTACTCCGCCAAGCTTAGGCTTTTGGCCTAGCTTGGTAATCACCATCCATATGAATAATAATCTGGGCGATGGCTCACTGAGGCCCTCGGAGCAGACTCCGCGGCCCTCCTCGCAGTTTCAACCTCCGCGTTGTGCGCATGGGCTTCGTTCTCAAGGATATAATATCTTCCCCTAGTGTGAAAATCAAAGAGAGCAGGAGCAGGCAAGGCAACATGCACAACGTTTTTTTATTAAATCTCAAGTTATAGGTGTAGTTGGTGGCCATTCCCGTAAGGAACTTATGACGCTTCATGGCATGAAAGTCTAAATACTGAGTAGGTAGGATGGGGTCATTAGGCCATGGTGAAACATTTAATCTCCCAGCTACATGGGAGGCATAGATTCCTCCATAAAAATTACCACTAGCACATTAAGCTGCAACCTCCGTGCAACAATTGCACCAAGATTATAATCCTTATTCCCATTTATGGCAGTGTGTAAGATACTCAAATCATGAGCACACAGTGTGCTACAATCTTGTTTGCCTACAATACATTTACCGTTAAAGAGCGCAAAATATTGTAATGATGCAAAATGGATGTTGTTAATTCTCCCTTGTGTTACCCTCCTATCTTCACCAAAGCAAAGATTAACTAAAAATGATTCGTACTCAGCTTTTGTTGGTTCATCGAGGGAACCCCCATATGGAAGTTTGCATGCTTCGCTAAACATTTCTAACGGCATGGTAAAGGAATGATCATACAGGTTGAATGAAACTTTAGACTCATGAGGAAAATATTTAAATTTCTTTGTGAAGGTTTTCTTGAGTTCGAGGTGTTGGGGGCACTTATCTGCGATGAAGGGAGCAAGCTCTGTATTCTGAATAAATTGATCAAATTCCTTCTTAATACCTGCACCTTCCATGAACTCGTCGCAAGGCCACAAGCATGATTTGGTGGCGGCCTCTCGCATCGAGCTTTCACTTGATTCAACATAAGACTGTCGAACGTAGCTTCCACTTGATGAGGCTTCCGAGGATCTCCTCGTCGAAGAACTCCTAAATAATTGCATTTTTATTCCTATAAAGATTCTGAAAATTTTTAGTCCACAAAAAATTTGTCAACAAAACTTTGTAAGATTGTTAGCAACTACTCCTAAGCATGCATAGAGGCCATATTGAGCATTCAAATTATTTAGAACTCTAAGAATTCAACATGCAAGCCCATCTACAGTAGCACCAAGAGTAGCTAATTACTCTAAAAATAACCCACTAAAACAAAAACTAATTGGAGCAATGGAGGAGTCACATACCAAGTAGCAATCCCTCCAAACTGTTTCAGAAATGGAACTTCAAGCAAAGAGATCGAAATCCGTGGGTTTGAGGGCAAGAACACGAGAATGGTGGCTGTGGTGATTTTTTTCTGGAGGTAGAGGATGACGTGGGCTAAAGAGATAAGTGAGGGGGGCCATGTGGGGGCCACAACCCACCAGGGCGCACCTCGGGGTGCTGGCGCGCCCTGGTGTCTTGTGGGCACCAGGTGCACCCCTTCTGGTACTATTTGCACCAAAAATTCATAAAAATTTGGAAAAAAACCGTGTTAAATTTTCAGGGCATTTTGAGAATTTTTATTTCTGGGTCATTTTTTTATTGCACGGAGAAAACAGAAAACAGGATAATCATGACATTTTATTTTATTCAACTAACTAAAACAGAAAATAAAATGTGGGAGCAGAGAGTTGCGCTTACTAAATTCATGGACTTCATACCTCTAAAAAATGATCCATTAATAAGGTTGATCAAGTCTTATTAACAACCTCTTCCGATTAGCATGAAACCGAAGAACTTTCATAAAACACTAGGTTACCTCAATGTGGATGTGCATATCCCCGACAATAAGTATATCATATTTCTTTTTGGCAGTAGGAAGAGGTAATTAAAAACTTCCAATAGTGATGGTCGGAGATTCTTCAATAACATTTATACCATTCACTTGGAATTGTTTCTTCGGAAAGTGCACCGTGTGCTCATTACCATTGATATGAAAAGTGACTTTTCTTTTATTGCAATCAATAACAGCCCATGCGGTATTTAAGAAGGGTCTACAAAGGATGATCGACAAGTTGTCGTCCTCGGGCATCTCAAGAATAACAAAGTCCGTTAAGATAGTAACATTTGCAACAACAACGGGCACATCCTCACAAATACCAATAGGTATGGCTGTTGATTTGTCAGCCATTTGCAATGATATCTCGGTAGGTGTGAGTTTATTCAAATCAAGTCTTTTGTATAAGGAGAAATGCATAACACTAACACCGGCTGCCAATTCACACAAGGCAGTTTTGACATGGTTTCTTTTGATGGAGCATGATATAGTTGGTATTCAAGGATCTCCAAGTTTTTTAGGTACTCCATCCTTAAAAGAATAATTAGCAAGCACGGTGAATATTTCAGCTTCCGGTATCTTTCTTTTATTTGTGATGATGTCTTTCATATACTTTGCATAAGGGTCCATCTTCAAAATATCGGTTAAGCGAGTACGCAAAAAGACCGGCCTAATCATTTCAGCAAAGCGCTCAAATTCTTCATCATCCTTTTTCTTAGATGGCTTAGGTGGAAATGGCATGGGTTTCTGAACCCATGGCTCTCTTTATTTACCATTTTCCTAGCCACAAAGTCTCTTTTATCATACCGTTTATTTTTAGGTTGTGGGTTATCAAGATCAGGAGCAAGCTCTATTTCAACATCATTATCTGGTTATTTATCATTACTAGGTTGGGCATCATCGTGAACATCATCATTATCATTTTCATTATCACTAGGTGAATGTTCACTACCAAATTGAGTTTCAGCATCGGAAATAGATACATCATTATCATTAGGAGGTTTTTGTCTCTCAGGTTCACTAGAGTTATACAAAGTCCTTTCATTTTTCTATTTCTTTTTCTTCTTAGAAGGACTAGGTGCATCGGTATTAATTCTCTGAGAGTCTTGTTCAATTCTTTTAGGATGACCCTCAGGATAAAGTGGTTCTTGTGTCATTCTACCTCCTCTAGTTACTACTCTAGCAGCAAAATCATGCATATTATTTTTCATTTCATCAAGCAATTCTTTTTGAGACTTAGCAACTTGTTCTCACTGAGTTTGAACCATAGAGGCATGCTTTCCTACACCTCTAACATCAGAACTGATTCTAAATAGCAAGTCACTCAAGCGAGCAATCATATCGGAATTATATTTCAATTGTTTCAGAACATGAGCATTGAAATGATCTTGCTTCATAATATAGTTGTCAAACTCATATAAGCATTCACTAGGATGTTTATTGTGAGGAATGTCACTTTCATTAAACTTTAATAAAGAATTTACCTCTACCACCTGTGGAGGTGGTGGTGTGTCAAGGCCATGTATTTCTTCAATAGGTGGCAAATTTTTAACATCCTCAGCTTTAATACCTTTTTCCTTCATAGATTTCTTTGCCTCTTGCATATCTTCAGGACTGAGAAATAAGATACCCCTCTTCTTTGGAGTGGGTTTAGGCGGTGGCTCAGGAAGAGTCCAATCATCATAATTCTTCAATATGTTATTCAATAATTCCTCAGCTTGTTCAACAGTTCGTTCCCTGAAAACACAACCAGCACAACTATCTAGGAAGTCCCTAAAAGTATCGGTTAGTCCATTATAAAAGATATCAAGTATTTCATTTTTCTTGAGAGGATGATCAGGCAAAGCATTAAGCAACTGGAGAAGACTCCCCCAAGCTTGTGGGAGACTCTCTTTTTCAATTTGCACACAGTTAAATATTTCCAATAAGGCAGCTTTTTTCTTATGAGCAGGAAAATATTTTTCAAAGAAGTAGTAGATCATATCCTGGGGACTACGCACACAACCAGGAGTAAGAGTATTGTACCATTTCTTAGCATCACCCTTTAATGAGAACGGAAATAACTTAAGGATATAATAGTAGCGAATCTTCTCATCATGAGAAAAGAGGGTGGCTATATCATTCAGCTTAGTAAGATGTGCCACTACAGTTTCAGTTTCATAGCCATGGAAAGGATCAGATTCAACCAAAGTGATGAACTCTGGGTCGACATAGAACTCATAATCCTTATCGTTAACAAAGATAGGTGAAGTCACAAACTTAGGATCACATTTCATTCTAGCATTCAAAGTCTTTTCCTTATACTTGCATAGCAATTTCTTAAGATCGTTTCTATCCTTGCAAGAAAGAATTTCTCTAGTTATCTCTTCATCCATAACATAACCTTCAGGTATGTTAGGCATTTCAAACTTAGGAGAGCTAGGACTAATAGGAGTTTCATAGTTATCATCAGTTTCATAAGCATCATCAGTTTCAGCAATCTCATCAATTTTAGTAATTTCATTCTCTTTAGCTCTAGCAATTTGTTAATCAAGAAATTCTCCTAGTGGCACATTATCATCAAGCATGGTACTAGAATCATCAATAGCATAATTCATAGCAGAGGTAGCATCATCAACAACTTGCGACATATCAGGATTACTAGCATGTCGTGGTGTTGCAAGCTTACTCATAACAGAAAGTGAATCAAGTGCAGAGCTAGATGGCAGTTCCTTACCTCCCCTCGTCTTAGAGGAAAAAATCTTAGTCTTCGGATCCTTCAGATTCTTCATAGTGATAAATTGATATAAATCCCAAGTGACTCAACAAATATTGCTATGCTCCCCAGCAACGGCACTAGAAAAAGGTCTTGATAACCCACAAGTATAGGGGATCGCAACAGTTTTCGAGGGTAGAGTATTCAACCCAAATTTATAGATTCGACACAAGGGGAGCCAAAGAATACTTGAGAGTATTAGCAGTTGAGTTGTCAATTCAACCACGCCTGGAGATTAAATATCTGTAGCAGAGTGATCAGTAGCATAGTAATATGATAGTTTGATAGCAGTAGTGACAGTAACATCAGTAGCAACAGTAGTAGCAATAGTTTTGTAGTAGTTGGAATAGCAGCAGCAGCAATAATAACTTAGCAAGAATAATAAGTGGACAGCTCATAGGCACTAGATCGGTAACTCGTTGGATGATATTCATCATATAATACTCATAACCTAGGGCGACACAGAACTAGCTCCAGTTCATCATTATAATGTAGGCATGTATTCCGTAAATAGTCATACGTGCTTATGGAAAAGAACTTGCATGACATCTTTTGTCCTACCCTCCCACAGCGGGGTCCATAAGGAAACTAAGGGATATTAAGGCCTCCTTTTAGTAGAGAACCGGAACAAAGCATTAACACATGGTGAATACATGAACTCCTCAAACTACGGTCATCACTGTGAAGTATCCCAAATATTGTCACTTTGGGGTTGACGGATCATAACACGTAATAGGTGCATATGACTAGGCAAGATCGGATCAAGAACATGAATATAGAGATGATAACATAAACGGTTCATATCTGAAATCATGGCACTCGGGCCCTAGGGACAAGCATTAGGCATAGCAAAGTCATAGCAACATCAATCTCAGAACATAATGGATACTAGGGATCAAGCCCTAACAAAACTAACTTGGTTACATGATGAATCTCATCCAACTCCTCACCGACCAGCAAGCCTACGAAGGAATTACTCACTCCCGTTGGGGAGCATCATGGAATTGGCGATGGAGAAGGGTTGGTGATGACGAAGACCGAAGATTCCCCTCTCCGGAGCCCCAAACGGGCTTCAGATCTGGCCTCCCGATGAAGAACAGGAGGTGGCGGCGGCTTCGTATCGTAAAACGCGATGAAACTTTCTCCCTGATTTTTTTCTCCGTGGATGTGAATTTATAGCGTTGGAATTAGGGTCAGTGGGGTCACGAGGTGGGCACAACCCACCAGGGCGCGCCTAGGGGGCCTGGCGCGCCCTGGTGGGTGCTTGCCACCCTGGCCCCCCTCTTCGGTGGATTTTGGTTCCAATAATTCACATATATTCAGAAATAATTCTCCAAAAAGTTTCGTTCCATTCCGAGAACTTTTATTTCTGCACAAAAACAACACCATGGTAGTTCTACTGAAAACAGCGTCAGTCCGGGTTAGTTCCATTCAAATCATGCAAATAGAGTCCAAAACAAGGGCAAAAGGGTGAGGCAAAGTTGATACGTTGGAGACGTATCAGTTATCGTTCAGTTTCCTTAGTATCTTATGACGAGGATGTTCGAAACACTTCAATACTTTGCTTGGTGGCAAATAGTGTCGTGACTTTTCCCAGTACTGGTGGAGATAGCTCGGATGATCTACCAGGTCTAGTGTCATTGTTTTTCGAAGGTCTGAGGTAGACGAGCTTGCGGAACTTCTTGGATATGTGTTGAGGGTTGTGGGTGTGGTTTTACAGCTGGCTACATTGGGTAGGTTCCTGGACCCGCAACTTGATAGCATAACCAAGAAAGATTTTGGAAGGTCTCAGGTGGGAATTCAAGTAGTTACCTAGAATTATCCTTCCACAAATGCATGGTCGGTTATGTATTTGTTTCCGGCTTAATCTACAAGCCTCATCCGTTGTTTTGTTTGGAGTATGGTAATTCGAGTTGTTTCGATGTCAAGTGTGATTTCATATCTTTCCTAAGCGTTGTTCTCATATTCCTATGGGAGTGCTAATCCTTTTGCTCAATCAAATTGTCATGTCAATTCTTTCCATCCGGAGTGCTTCTCTTCAAGATAATTCAATTATATCCAATATTTGCAAGATCAATCCTCATATTTTTCTGGAGTTCTTTTTCATCTGTCTAAGTTTTATTTTTTCCCCACCCTCCCGCCCTTTTTCTTCAACTATTAAATTCTCAATCAAGTGTATTTCTATGAATGTGATGCTTGTGCTTTATTTTCTTCCGTTTAGTATCTAGTGATTCTTTGTGATGATGCTCAGGTACTATGTTCATCATTTCTTCGTCTCCATTTTTCTTTCCGGTGGATTTGATTCAACCTCTAGGTGTTTAACATATCATTTTAATTCGTTAAACGTTTTCATGTCGGAAGTTCTTATCCAAGCGTCTCTTGTTTATTCATCACCTCTCTATTCTATCAGAAGTGATGAAGATATCTCACAAGACTCGTGTCTCCGTTAAAAATCTTTCAAAATTATTTCGGGGGTCATATCTTATCAAGTTTTAATCTGTATAGGTGCAGTCTCTCTCCCTAAGCAATCGTTTAAACGGTCTTTTCTTTGAGTGGGACCATAACCCACAGGTTTTTCCCAAGATCCTACCTGGCTCCTCTAATCTTTTCCGGAGATGTCCTCAAATTCTTTCAAGTGTGACGTAGGAATGTTTTTCATCAGTCATATGCCTTCTCCAAGATCGCTTCAAATTATTTTTCATTATTGGTTCAACCTTTCTTTATTCATTATTCCAGAGGGTCTCGGGAATTCATGATGTTGTTTCTCATCATCATTAGGACCGAAGGAGAGTTTCTCTTAAATCTTTGTACGTTCTTATGAAGATTCGTCTTGTCAGCTTGTTGTGATCCTCTTAAATTGTTTTCGATGATGAGAAATTCCTTCCATATCTATCCGGAGAATTTAAGAGTTTTTTTCACTTATCAATCCTTCGAAGGCCATCATTCCAGGAGATTCTTCGTTCTCAGCTTGCAGCTTTCCTTCTCAAATTCTTCTCAATTGATGTCTCTTCGTTCGTTCGATGTTTTTCATCGTTCATTCTCCATTCATACCGGTGGATGGTGCTTTTTCGTTCTCATGTATTCCCATTCATTCGTAGTATCCTCATTTGTTTCAAATTCTTACCGGTGTTCTCTTTCAAGACATCTTCAAGTTTGTGTTGTCTCTCTTCAATCTTTTCAATAAGAATAAGTGGTTTGCTAAATCCGTTGCTTCTCATTAATTTAAATTGATGAAGGATAAGCATATCATAATTCTTATTCTTTTTTCATCAAGGTGATTTTAATTTCTGAAGTTGTTCATGATATCAAATTCTTGATACTAAGTTGTTAATCTTTTCTTTTCCAGAGTTTCAAGTTTTATTTTCTCAAGTATCTCGTTGTGAATCTTCACCCAAATCTTTGCAAGGCCTCAATCTTGTTCTTTTTGCAACCTTCAATTCTTTTCTATCATCTTTTCATTTGCGGAGTTCTCCCTAATGGTTCTTCATGCTGGTTCGTTAAGGATTTAATCCATTCCCGATGTATTCTTCAAGATAATTCTTGTTGGAAGATCTCATGTATTCTTTGTCTTGCATTTCAAAGTGCCATTCTTTCATCATTATCCTTTGCGATCGTGCTATAGGATTCTTGATTTATGAGGAGTCTTGAATAGAATTTGCCAAGAATGATATATTTAAACCCTTCATTTTCTTCCTTGGAGTTATGTTGGATTAGATTTCACCAAAAGTCTTTCCTAGGGATTCTTGCTATCATGGTGCTTATCGGTGATCGAAGTTCTTAATGTATCCTAGTGGTGAAAGAAGTTTTGCATATCTTGATCCTTGCAAGCAATCTTTGTTTCGTTAGTGTCCGGTTGTCACCTCATAATTTTGAGATGTTCTCCATAAGCCCACAACAAGGTTTTATTTTCGTTGTTGATTTTCCAACAACTCCATTCAATCCTTCATTGTAAGATGCTTTTCAATTCAATTGTGGTAGAAGTTGTCATTTTATTCATTCGCATTGCTTCGGCACCTCGCTGCCGTCATTTTTTTCAAAAGTTGCATCTGTTCATAGTTGTCGGTTCTCTCCGTTCTCGTCCTTGACCGTCTATGACCAACCACACAGGCATGCACCCGCGGCATCATTTACATATTGTTTAAAAAAGCGCGTATAAAACATTTTCGGAATGGGTCGAAACTTGGCGAGCGGTCTTAATATATTGTAGGTAGACCGCCTGCCAAATTTCGTTGCATTCGGAGGTTGTTTGATACCCCAATGAATAACAATCGCGACACTATAGCCGTTTAAATCGTCAGATGTTTTGGTTTATAAAAATCTGTCACGGGCCACCAAAGCTCCCTCTTTTCTTGGCCCAACCCCCTCTCCATAGCCCACCTAGCCCACAGAACCAATCCCTGCAACCAGAGCCGTCCAATCCCGACTGGAGGGTACGAAAACGAGCTAAAACCCTCAAACCCTAGCACTTTTCCTATTTAAGGAGACCTACCCTGCCATTTTGCGGAACCTACCCCCATTGCCTCGAAATGCAGGCCGCCGCCAGCTCCAGCCAACCCCCAACCTCCACAGCGCTACCTTCTACCTCCTCCTCCACGCGGGCTCGCTAGGGCCCCGTTCTGGGCCGCTCAAGCCCGGAACTGCCGCCGCCCCGGCTTGCAAGCGCCGCCTCGCCCTAGTTGCCCCTCGCGCGCGCCCAGCCGCCGGCCGCTCTCGAGCTGCCCTGCGCCAAACCGACCCCGCCGCCCCTCGCCAGAGGGCAGCCACTGGGCCGCACCCCGTGCCCGTCACCCGCACCGCCAGTGGCCAACGGCCTCCAGCAGGCTGCCCCGCGCCATGCAGCCCGAGCTCTGCCGCTGGTGCACGCCTCGCCCCGCCGGCCATCTTCGCGCCGCCTCCAGCCGGATCCGCTGCCCCCGCGGCCAGATGAGTCGATCCGCCTCGCCTGCCGAGCCCCACGTCGTCCCTCCGGCCGCCGCGCCCGTCCAACGCGACTCCATGGTACTGCCTTCCTCGATCCTGATCGGGAGGACGATGGGCACCCACGTGGGCCTCGTCCCATCTTCGCCGGCCCACCTCGCGTCCCCGCCGGCCCATCTCCTGCCTCTGCGTCCCCAAGGTCCAGCCCAAGGTGAGCGCCATCGCCCGCTATCCTCCGCACATTCACTACATAGCATATACTGCGCACGCGCACAATTTGTCTATCCGTGAGCGTTCGCTGTTTTAGTCTATTCGACGAACAATGCTGAAAAACGACTAAGTCCCTGTTAAAAAAATTGTATATTTATCACCATATTGCATTTTGCGAGGCCTACAACTTTTAAATCATGCATCGGATTTTAATGAGTTATATATGAAAAATCATATACATTTCATGCTCTACATGATGGTGCCATTTTCTTGCATAATGAGTTGCATCTAAATGCTCAAATATCTATTGCAAAAGTGCATTGTGAATAAACTGTTGAAAATTGTTGTTTTAATCAAACTTGTGTGGATGATTACATCAAATCCATACCACCTTTGAATTTGTGCCCATGGAGTAATTTGTGTCAATGGAGTAATATGTTTCAGATAGCCATAACTTTGTGCATGTTTACCAGATGATGGTGTTTTATATATGAAAAATGTTCTCCTGGATGCTCTACATGATGGCATCATTTGCACACATATTAGGAGTCACCTACATTCTCAAATATCTGTTAAAAAGGTGAATAAAACTGCTAAAAATTGTTGTTTCAATCAAACTTGTGTGGATGATTGCATCAAATTCATGCCTCCTTTGAATTTGTGCCAGTGGTGTAATTTGTAATATGCTATGTCTAGTTCCTTGTAGAATCTTTGTCATGCCTAGTAATGGTTTATGCTACTGTTATTGCCATGCAAACATGCCTAGTAAAAACTACTATTTTGTAGTCAACTAAATTTCACAAAGTCTGGAATCTGGATTGAAACTTAGCTTTTTGTCTTGATGATTGCCATGGATTCAGAGCTCTTTTACTAAGTGTAGATGTGCCATTTGATTCCATGAAATTGCCTTGATACATACTTGTTTGTTGCTGTCAACATGCCCACCTAATAAAAACTGTTGCTCATGACTACTCTAATTTTCACCAAGTCTGAGAGCCTGCTTATTTCAGATTGCCATGTTGTGCTGATGCTAACCATGTTTCTGTCATATTTTGATCATGCTCCTATGGAGTTATTTGTAGTGCATCATGTCCACTACCATGCTATAGATTTTCATGCCATGATAATCCATGTAGCATATATTTTTCTTGCTGTCAATATGCCTTCAGGTTAACTCTATTTGTGAAAAACTGGCATTTTCTCTAAGTTCCTCAATGTTATGTGTTATAGTCATGTTGTGAGCTTCCTACCATGTGATCCATGACTCTTTTGAGTATGATTCCTTTTGATGAAATGAAGTGTATGTTACATGCTAATTCCCCATGCTTAGTGTGTGCATTTTAGGTTCTTGTAGCTTGTTGTTTTGATGTGTGCAAATGCTAAGTTGTTGTTTTGGGCAGATTATAACTAAAAATTGAATTGGTTGTTATTGTTGAATCGTGGCTCCGTTTTGAACATGTTATACATGAAACTTGCCTAGCATTTCATGTAGTTTCATAATATCAGGTTGCATCCATGTTTTAAATTGTTTTGTGGTTGTCGTTTGCATGCATTTTACCTTCATGACATAGTTATCTTGTGTTGGTCATATCTTTTGGCCGTAACAGAGTTGTATATGATCTATACATGTAAATCGCCTAGAATGATGAGTAGAATCAAATGGTGCATTTTGTTTTCCTGTTTAATAAATATGAAATATGTTTTGTTCAGATCTGGCCCAAATTCAAAATTTACAAATGGGGTCATTTCGGAAATACTATAAGTTGTTTCCGACCACATTTAAAATGCCTAGATAGGTAGTTTAATTGTGCTTCACCTCTTGCCATGTCAACAACATTTAAACTTGCCATGTAAATAAACGAGAGTGAACTAATTGATTCGAACGTGGAGTTTCGTCAGTATGCAACTCGTTGCATATTGAAGTTCACTTAATTTGTAGTGTTTGATTGTTGTGCTTTGCCATGCCCTGCCTATTGAACCGGACATGCATCATACTTGATTGCGCATCATGCCATGTTTATGTTGCATTGTTTACCGTGTCATTTGCTTGTTTCCAGATTGCATCTTATCGATAGAGTTCTGAAAGAGTTTTGGAGTGTGAGGATTCGTTCGACTATGTTGGTTTGTCTTCTTCACGGATTCGTTCTTCTTCCAAGCGGTTATCTCAGGTAAGATGACCATTTCCCTAGATACCACTACTATCATTGCCATGCTAGTTGTCTCGTTTCTATCGCTATGTCTCCCTACCAACCACTTGTTTGTCAAGCCTCCCAAAATGCCATGATAATCCTCTAACCCTCCACATCCCAGCAATCCACTGTTTGGCTATGTTACCGCTTGCTCAGCACTTCTTATAGCGTTGATAGTTGCAGGTACAGGTTCTTCCATGTGATAACATGGATATCTTTGGGATATCACACTACCTTGTTATTTAATTAATGCATCTATTTCACTTGGTAAAGGGTGGAAGGCTCGGCCATTTGCCTGGTGTTTTGTTCCACTCTTGCCGCGTTAGTTACCGAGTACTGGTGTTATGTTCCATATTGAGCGGTCATAACATGCTTGGGGTTGTTATGGGGACCGCCTTGATTTTCGTTTTTGGATAAAACTCTTCTGGCAAGGCCCAACATTGGTACTACATTTGCCTAATAACTAATAAAACTTGCACAGGGACTTTCCGTACCCCGTGGATAATTCATCAACCCCCACGGGCCAGTGCTCCTCATGAGTGTTGGTCCAAACTTGAACATTGTGCGGGGCCAACCCGGGGCAACTCGGGAGATTTCTATCAGGACACCATACTCTTTGGTTTTGTGGCAACATGAAAATTTTACATTATCCTGTAATAGAAAATTTGAAGGAAACCCAATTAAAATACACCAACCATGTGCGTAACCATGACCGTCTCGTTTCGAGGGAGTTTGGAAAGAGAACACCGTGGGGTTATGATTGACTCATAAGTAGGTGTTCAGGATCACTTCTTGATCATAGCTCACGTCTGTTTATGTGTAGATCACACTTCTTATTCATGTACTCGTAAGTTAGCCACTCAAATGCATGCTTAGTGCTTGCTACAACCTCACCACTTAACCATACCTTACCCATTAAGCTTTGCTAGTCCAGACACCCGTGGAAATGAGATTGCTGAGTCCCCATGGCTCACAGATTAATACAACAACAGATGCAGGTACAGGTAATGCGGTGATTTGACGTGAGCATGATGATTCTTCTATTTGGAGTTCTTCTACTTCTTCATCGATCATAGGATGGGTTCCACGCCGGCAGCCTGGGATTAGCAAGGATGGATGTCGCTTTTTTTGTTCGATTTCATCCGTAGTTGGACCCTGCTCTTCTGTATGGTGATTGAATGTTTGATTGTATTTGAGATGATCATGATTTAGCTTGTGGCAAGTGTAAGCCAATTCCATATAGTCATCTCCTCTTTACATGTACTTGTAATGATATCCATTCTTGCGAAACGACGAGATGCGCTTCTATCCCTGCCGAGGCCCTCAAGCCAAAATAAGGATAGGACCGCATCTTGGGCATTACACCTAGCTCACCTTCTCCCTCGGGCATTAGTGGCACCCGTCAAAGTTTTCAAAAAGTGTTTGAAAACACTTTTGTTTCCCATCACCATGCATATACCCGTCCCACTTGCGTAGCAACTACTTTAGCAACATATCTACTTCCCACCCATACAACTCCATATGGAAAATGGAGTCATGGCAATGCAAGTGTCAATGAGGAAAGTAACGGAGGCAACCCACCAAAGTGGTCACCATCTCATCATGATTTGATGCAACAGAGTGAAGTGCTATATGCCGTGCACGAAAAATGGGTTTCATAGACATGGTCAAAGGACTGCTTGCCTGGCTCAACAAAGTCTTCGGGGTCATCAAATGCTTCTAATCCAACTCCTTCGTCGACCTCGAAACCTAACATCGCAAAATAACAGGAGCAAATAAGGCCATAGAAAAAACAGGAAAAGTAAAACACTTAGAAAAATATCAAACCATTTTTGTAAAATACTAGAGTGCAACTAAAACTAATAAAATTCTTAGTTTTTTGAATTGGAGTGAGAAAAATACTGAAAAGCGTTTTAACAGTGGTTTAAAATACTTAAAAAAAAGGTTTTAAATAAGACAGTAACGAAAACATCTTTCCACATACATGAAAATCATACCATTAAATAGGTTGGATTATCCTGCGAATTTAGGAATTGGAATATTTGGATTTGGACAATTATTTTAATCTGAGGAATGATCGCAAAAACTGCCGGGAAAAAAGGGCACTGTTGCCCTGGGCCAGATCAACCCATAGTTGGGCCGGCCCAGAGCCAAAGTGGCCCGAGCGAGCCGGGGTGCCTCCGCCAATCGGGATCAAACCCGACAAGTGGGGCCCAGGCACCGGCGATAGGGAGAGACGGCAAAGAGGGGGTGAGGATGCCCGCCAGTCATCTCTGACCTCGCGACCAGAGGGGTCTGGGAGCTCACCAGCAGCGCTCCGGGGCATGGCGAGGGCAGGCGAGCGCAGGGATGGAGTCAGGAGGATGTCATCGTTTGGGTGGTGGTCGGCGGGGTCACCGGGGTGGCCTGGGGCACCGGCAACGAGAGGACCGCGGTGGAGGAGCTTCGGGAGGGGTCGCGGGTGTCGACTCCGACAGCAAAGCGCACACAGGAGATGGGGGGAAGGGTTAGGGCAGTGAGAGCGAGTCGGAGGAGAACAAATGAGGACTGGAGCGTCTCCCTATCGTGAGATCGATGCACGTCCAGCGCAGTGGAGCCTCAGTTGATCTCCAGCGCATGGAGTTTCCGGAGGGGAATTGAGGGTTTCGGGGGTCGATTGGGAGGTAGAGAGGGATTCCAGAGGGAATAGGGGGTCACGGGGGTGGTTTACATAGCCATGGGCGAGCTCACCATGGACCCGTGCGTTAGCGAGGTTGCAGCCGTCGCTGGAGGCCACAGGAGGGCTCGGCCTCGAGTTAGGGCTCTTCTTGGGGGTGGTCTAGGTCCAGGGGAGGAAGAGAAAGAGGGGAAGTGCTCTGGTGTGCGCCCGTGCGAAGCTGAGGATTGGCCTAGCCGGGCGGCCGGGCACGCGAGGTCAACCCTTTGGAGCGCGGCTGCACGCTCTAGAGCACAACTTTAGCCGGCATGATAGTGCTTTTGGCACGCTCTGGCGCATCCACTAGTTTCAGAGGCCTGCGGGAAGAATAAACAAGAGGGAGGGAGTCTTTGGATGCCCTGGAAGCTGCCAGGACAGGGGAGCGCTAAGAGAGAGAAGAAAGGGGATGACCAGAGAGGGAAAAAGAGGTTTTCACCACCTCAATCATGGAGTTGACCGCCAGGAAACTTACTATAGGAAGGGGAGAGATGCTGGTCATGTGGTAAAAATTGTAGCAAGGAGAGGGGTCTCGGGGCCTCAATCATTTAGTTGCATTAATTCACAAAAGGTGTTTGTTGTGGTTTTGGGCTAGATAGGTTGCTCAACATGCTTTGAGACTTAACAGGGGTGAGTGCCATCATAATTTAGACCTGTCCACCAAATTTCAGCTTAATTGAAGAAAGTGGCTAATGTAACCTTTGCAAACCCTAGAAATGGACAGAAACTGATTTCTTTAGATCCAACTGGGCTAATCTGTTCTCATTCATGCACTACTTGGTGTAGCAGCATCATTTGCGGATTTGATCACCTCAACAAGGTTTGAGATCAATAGGAGATACTTGGCAATGTAAAGTTCCTCAAAATTGGACCTGGACAGAAAGGGGTTTGGGGGCAGTTTGTGAACCAAAATTATTATGATTGGAACGAAACCTGGTACGATCACCACATATGGCATATGTGACATGCTCGAATTTTCCTGGATTTATTTGACAATATTTCTTATAGAAATATTTTAAATATTTCGAATATGTAGAAAGCGTTTTGGATGGTTTTGTCCAATATTTCGAATATGACGATGTGTTGAAACACTTATATATGGAAAATATATGTCCACTGAGTTTCCCTAAATTTTCTCAAATATTTGGGAAACATAAAAATAATTTTCCCCTATAAAAGACCATTTCTGGCCTCAGAAAAATGCATTTAATTAAAATAACAAAATATCTTTTAAAAATGTGTTTTTGTGGTTTTCGGAAGTCTTACTCATAATAGGTTTCAAATAAAATCTTTGGGGCAAAACATCTCCCTTCATTTGAGGACTTGTAGTATAGACTGATGACCCACAAGTATAGGGGAGCAATCACAGTCCTTTCGATAAGTAAGAGTGTCGAACCCAACGAGGAGCAGAAGGAAATGACAAGCGGTTTTCAGCAAGGTAATTTCTGCAAGCACTGAAATTGTAGGTAACAGATAGGTTGATAGCAAGATAATTGGTAGCAAGCAAGTAACGGTAACGGTAAACAAGGTGCAGCAAGGTAGCCCAATCCTTTTGAGGGAAAGGACAGGCCAAAACAATCACTAGTAATAGGCAAAGTGTTCTTGAGGGTACACAGGAATTTCGTCTAGTCACTTTTATCATGTTGGTTTGATTCGTGTTCGCTACTTTGATAATTTGATATGTAGGTGGACCTGTGCTAAGGTGTTGTTCTTACTTGAACTAACAACCTACTTATGATTAACCCCCTCGCAAGCATCCGCAACTACGAGAAAAGTATTAAGAGAAAGTCTAACCATAACATTAAACATGTGGATCCAAATCAGCCCCTCACGAAGTAGCGCATAAACTAGGGTTTAAGCTTCTGTCACTCTAGCAACCCATCATCTAATAACTACTCCACAATGCATTCCCTTAGGCCCATTAATGGTGAAGTGTCATGTAGTCGACGTTCACATGACACCACTAAGGGAATCACTGTTGGAAATATGCCCTAGAGGCAATAATAAATTGGTTATTATTATATTTCCTTGTTCGTGATAATCGTTTATTATCCATGCTATAATTGTATTGATTGGAAACTCAAATACATGTGTGGGTACATAGACAACACTGTGTCCCTAGTATGCCTCTAGTTAACTTGTTCGTTGATCAAAGATGGTCAAGGTTTCCTGGCCATAGACATGAGATGTCATTTGATAACGGGATCACATCATTTGGAGAATGATGTGATGGACAAGACCCAAACTATAAACATAGCATATGATCTTGTCAGTTTATTGCTATAGTTTTCTGCATGTCAAGTATCTGTTCCTATGACCATGAGATCATGCAACTCACTGACACCGGAGGAATACCTTGTGTGTATCAAACGTCACAACGTAACTGGGTGACTATAAAGATGCTCTATAGGTATCTCCGAGGGTGTCTGTTGAGTGGGCATGGATCAAGACTGGGATTTGTTACTCCGTGTGACGGAGAGGTATCTCAGGGCCCACTCGGTAATACAACATCACAATAAGCCTTGCTAGCAATGTGACTAAGTGTTAGCCACGGGATCTTGTATTACGGAACGAGTAAAGAGACTTGCTGGTAATGAGATTGAACTAGGTATAGAGATACCGACGATCGAATCTCGGGCAAGTAACATACCGAAGAACAAAGGGAACAACGTACGGGATTAACTGAATCCTTGACATAGAGGTTCAACCGATAAAGATCTTCGTAGAATATGTAGGAACCAATATGGGCATCCAGGTCCCGCTATTGATTATTGACCGTGGAAGTGTCTCGGTCATGTCTACATAGTTCTCGAACCCACAGGGTCTGCACACTTAAGGTTTGGTGACGTTTCGGTATAGTAGAGTTATGCATGGTGGTGACCAAAGGTTGTTCGGAGTCCCAAATGAGATCCTAGATGTCACGAGGAGCTCTGGAATGGTCCGGAGGTAAAGATTGATATATAGGAAGTCCTGTTTTGGTCACCGGAAAAGTTTCGGGTACTTCGGTAGTGTACCGGGAGTGCCGGGAGGGTACCGGGGGCCATCGGGAGGGGTGTCTCGACCCAAAGGACCTCATGGGCTGTGGGAGGAGTCAAACCAGCCCCTAGTGGGCTGGCCGAACCCCCCACTAAGGCCCATGTGGCTAGGGGTGGGAAAACCCAAAGGTGGAAAGGTGGAAAGGGTTTCCAAGTGGAGAGGAGGAATCCTACTCCTAGTAGGATTGGAGTAGGACTCCTCCACCTCCAGTTTCGGCCAAACCTTGAGGGTTTGAGGCTGCCTCCTCCCCTCCCTCCCTCCTATATATACTAGAGTATTTAGAGGGGAGAGCTAACCCTAATTGCCGCGTGCTCCCTCTACTTCATCTAGATCGTTTTCTCCTCTAGTCTAGTTCGGCGGTGCTTAGGCGAAGCCCTGTCGGAATAGTTCCACCACCATCGCCGCCACGCCGTCGCGCTGCCGGAGAACTCATCTACCTCTCCGCTCCCTCTTGCTGGATCAAGAAGGCAAAGATCGTCATTGAGCTGTACGTGTGCGGAACGCGGAGGTGCCGTCCGTTCGGCGCTAGATCGGAAGGACCGTGATCAGGATCGCGGGACGGATCATGATTGGATTGTGAGATGGATCATGATGGGATCGCGGGACGCTCGGCAATTTGGATCACGAAGACGTTCGACTACATCAACCGCGTTTCTTAACGCTTCCCGCTTAGTGATCTACAAGGGTATGTAGATCCACTCTCCCTCTCGTAGATGCTCATCACCATGGACAGATCTTGCGTGTGCGTAGGAATTTTTTTGTTTCCCATGCAACGTTCCCCAACAATCACAACATACATATCATCAAAATATCGAGCACATATCAAATTCACATGATTACTTGCAACATGACTTCTCACGTGACCTCAAGAACAAAGGTAACTACTCACAAATAATAAACATGCTCAAGATCAGAGAGGTATTGAATAGCATATTGGATCTGAACATATAATCTTCCACTAAATAAACCATATAGTAATCAACTACGCAAGGTAATCAACACTACTAGTCACCCACAGGTACCAATCTGAGGTTCCGGTACAAAGATTGAACACAAGAGATGAACTAGGGTTTGAGAGCAGATGGTGTTGTTGAAGATGTTGATGAAGATTGGCCTCCCAAAGATGAGAGGGGTGTCGGTGAAGACGATAGCTTCGATTTCCCCCTCCGGGAGGGAAGTTCCACCGGCATAATCGCTCCGCTGGAGGGCAAAAGTGCTCCTGCCAGAAGATGGGCAGACGATGGGCACCGAAGGTGGGCCAGGTTGAGCACAACCCATCAGGGCGCGCCTGGGGGGCCTCCTCCGTTAGTTTCCAGCTCTAGTATTTTTTATTAAATGTAAAAATAATCGCCGTAAAATTTCAGCTTCAATGGAGTTGTGCAGAATAGGTATCTCTGACATGCTTTTCTTGGGTCCAGAATTCCAGCTGCCGGTATTCTCCCTCCTTGTGTAAAACTTGCATATTATGAGAGAAAAGGCATTAGAATCACTCCCCAAAGCATTATTATTCAACAAAAAAAGTAAATAACAGTAGGAAATCATGATGCAAAATGGACGTATCAACTCCCCCAAGCTTAGACCTCGCTTGTCCTCAAGCGAAAGACGATATTGAAAAGCATGTCCACATGGTTTGAGAGAGAGGTGTCGATAAAAACAAAATACAGGCATAGAAGCATCATGCTTATTATCATAACAGCAATAAACTCTAACATAGGAACTTATTTCAATACATTTTTATCATATAGCTTCTCATGAACAATTAACAAGTCATCACAACATAGAAGTATGAAGCATAAACCTTATTGGGAACCAACAAACTATGTTCTCAGTCAACTTTGCAACTACAATTCATCATCTTTTCAGGAAGGGTCTCATATAGGAGCCTTTTGGCAAGTCCACATACTCAACCATCATTTAGTCTTCTATGATTGCTAATGCTCACGTCATACCGATGAACAAAAAGTTTCAACCGGACACGTAGGAAGATAGGGGCTTATAATTTTGCCTCCCAACTCACTCACCTCAAGGGTGATGTCAACAATAATAACTCATGCTCACCCATATCCAACTGGATATATGTGCCTAGATCTTTCGTCACCACATGATGCTTGCAAAAGAAAAAGTAAAAAGGAATAGGGAAGAATACTTTGACTCTTGCATAAAAGTAAGTGCATAAAAGTAAAAGATAGGCCCTTCACAAAGGGAAGCAGAGGTTGTCATGCGCTTATTGGTTTGTATGCCCAATCAAATAATGTAAAAGAACGTCACGCTATATTGACCCCTATGATAGCAACCTTTATTATACAGTTCGTCGCTTTTATTACTTTGCCATCATAAGTTCGTATAACGCTCAATTTTCTCTTACACTAATTGATCAAAACACTTTTAGAAGCAATTTTCATTGCCTTGTTGCACCGATGACAACTTACTTGAAGGATCTTTCTCGATCCATAGGTAGGTATGGTGGACACTCAAAGAAATATTTTGGTTTGGGTTTTTGGATGCACAAGTAGTATCTCTACTTAGTGCGGAATTTTTGGCTAGCAAAGATATTGGGCAAGCACCACATGTTAAAGGATCTATGACAATATAACTTCTATGTGGATATGAACAAACATAAATCATTACGTTGTCTTCCTCGTCCAACGTCAACAATTTTGACATATAATATTTGATGGGGGCTCACAATCATAAAAGATGTCCAAGATAGTGTATTTGCAAGTGAATCTTCTTTTCCCTTATTAATTCTTTCGTGAATTGCATCATTGACCAATGCTATGTTTGTCAATCTCCAACAAATTTTTTCATTTGTTTCTTTTCCTTTATTTGATTGCAACAAGAAAGTAGAGAGGCAAAAACTCAAACTAAACTTTATTATATAACTTTCAATTGATTACATAGATAGACAAGCCACGGAACTAACACACGAAAATAGATCATCCTAAAACTTTTATTCAACTAAAGCAAAGGGAAACTAAAGATCGAACTAAAATAGGTAAAGGTGAATAAAAGTGATGGTGATACGATACCGGGGCATCTCCCCCAAGCTTGGCTTAAGCCAAGGGGAGTGCCCATACCCGTGTGCTCAAGTCTCCTTTGGTGGTGGTGATGGAGAAGGTGGAGGTGTTGATGTGGGTGGTGGTGATGATATAGTAAGCTTGTCCTCCAACTTCCAGGGGAAGGGCTCCCCATCAAAGGTTGATGCGAGAGTCCCCTGAGTCCTGCAACTGGCAGCTAAACTCTGAAAGTGCGTTATATCGACTAGAGGGGGGTGAATAGGCGATTTTTACAAATTCATCACTGAGGAATTTCACCTTGAGGAATTTGAAATGTGAAGAATAAATAGCAGTGGAATAAGTACTCAACTGCATACGAAGCATAGTGATCGCATAGTCATCATGATGAAATAACGCATGCACAAATTACAGGTAGCGTGATACAGGATAAGCAGGTGAGGAACAAGGTAGCTTGAGGAATTTGAGGTGAGGAAATTGAGAAAGTCTTTAGTCAAATTCTTCAAACAGTAACGATCAATTTCATCAACAAGTATACGAGGAAATGGAAGGGTTGAGGAAATAGAACCAGGTAGCTCGATGAAGACAATGATTTGATGACCCAGTTCCAACTGCTGTGACAGTCGTACGTCTAATTTGGAGCGGCCTGGTATTTAAACCAGAGGACACACAGTCCCAGGACACACAGTCCTTACCGTATTCTCCTTGAGCTAAGGTCACACAGACCTCGCCCAACACTCGTGGTAAGTCTTCAGGGTAGACTTCCAAAACCCTCACAAACTGGTCACCCGGCGATCCACAATCGACTGCTGGATGCTCTAGACCAAGGTCACTTCGTGATCCCCAATTGACTGCAGGATGCACTAGACCATGACGCCTAACCGTCTGGAAGATACACAGTCTTCAAAGGTAACAAGCGTCGGTTCCACACAGGAACAATTTCTTCAGTGATACTCAATCACTTTGGGTTTGGTGGTTTGGTTTGGGGTTTTTCCTCACTGATGATTTTCTCTCAAAGTCCTCGATGAATGGGATGCTCTCAAATGACAAGTGTCAGTTCTCTCTCGGAACAGCCAACCAACTAGTGGTTGTGGGGGGTGGCTTTTATATCCAGGGTGCAACCCGACATGATAAGACATAAATGCCCCCAATGATATGACCGTTATGTGGATAGGATGATTGGGGACAGCTGGCACTTAGCACAGCAACGGTCGGAATTTCGAACTATGAAAGTCCTCAGGCTTATCATATTCCTCACTTGTAGGCAATTCTCACTGGCGAAATCCTAACTCCTCAGTCAGACCAAATTCCTCAGAGACCAGAAGATCATCGTCTTTGTCACTGAAGAACTTGACTGAACTGCAAGAGATTTCCAAAGGCTTCACTCGAAGGATTGGATAGGTTGAGGCTTTTGAGTTGAGCATTAGTTGGAAATTTTCCTTAGTATTACCTCGGCCCCCTTTAACAGTACCGTGTTTCCTATGACTCAAAGAAAGGAAATGAAACTACGAAAACAAAAGTCTTCACGCTTCATAGTCCTCGTTCATATCTTCAAGGTCACACCAACTTCTTTTTCAAAGTCTTCAGGGAATACCAAAGTCTTCAGCAAAGTCTTCACCAAAGTCTTCACCAAAGTCTTCAGTTGAAGACATACATTTTTAGGGGTCGATAATCTCCGAATGTATCAAACTCCTCAGCGACTTATAGAGCATGTGTACACTTACAAACGCATTAGTCTCTTAACCTATAAGTCTTCAATACACCAAAATCACTAAGGGGCACTAGATGCACTAACAATCTCCCCCTTTTTGGTGATTGATGCCAAATAGGTTAAGTATCAACGGGGATAAGAATATGAAGTGTAAGTACTGAGTTTGAGGAATTTGATTGCAAGATACAGAAGAACTCCCCCTGAAGATGTGCATATTTGAGGAATTTGCTTTGGACTGCAAATGCACATGGCAGGTTAAAATCATGGAGAACTCCCCCTATATCTTGTAATCCATACACGCATTTAATATATATCATGAGGAAATTGAAATGCATGATGGAAAATGGGGTCTGAGGAAGTTCAGCATGCGTGCATTAAGACAACTTCAGGAAATAGCATGCGGAAAGCAGTTCAAAAGCATCAGACCACCATCGGACTTAAGTTTACAACTCAACCAACAAAAGCTTCAGAAGAGCGAGAGTTGTAACTTAAACAAAAACAACCCATATATAGAGACCCGCTTGAAGACTAACTCAAATTTTCTCCCCCTTTGTCATCGAAGACCAAAAGGGACGAAAAATGAGGACTAACGCCCCTGAAGAATTTCATCTTGAAGGTGGTGGAGGAGCGCCAGCGTTGTCGGGGTCGGCTAGTGGAGCAGGGCCTGCAGCAGTGTCGTCAATATCCTTAGCTTCATCCTCCTGGCGTGATGAAGAATATGAGCTTGTAACTAGCTGAGGAACTTGAACTTTCTTCCATTTCTTCCTTGGAGGGATGGACCAATCAAAGTCCTGCTGAAATTCCATCTCCTTGAGTTCTTCAGGAGTCTTGAGGTGAGACAGGATGGCCCATGTGCGGTCAAAGACTTCATGAAGATAATAGTGGTTCTTCCTCACAGAGTTGTGCGTGACAGTCATGTCTCGAAGTAGTGAACCAAACTGACGTTTTACCCACTTGTGATTGCGATCAATCTTCTGATGAAGACTTAGAAGAAGCTCTCGATCAGTCATCACACGAGGGGCAGTTTCTTGAAGATTTTGCGCTGAGGCTTTTGTGGCAGAATCTTGGGTAGCAGTGTCATCATTGGTGGAATAAGATGCAGCTTTGCAAAGCTGACCATCCAATGGACGAGTACCTTCATCAATGACAGCTTTGCCTTTACCCTCAACTGAGGAAAATGAGCTCTTGAGGACTTCAATTGGAGGCATAAAGCTGAAGTGATTCTGAAAGTCAGCCTTGAATGGAAGTGAAGACCTTGATCTGAAGAATTTCATGATCCAGGGAGCGTAAGGCTTCAATTCAAATGGGGCTGAAGCAGCATTGGCCAAATTCCTCATGAAGAAATCATGGTAATTTACGGGAATCCCATGAATGATGTTGAATAGCATGTTCTTCATGATTCCCTCCACTTCTTCTTCTTCAGAATTGTGGCCCTTCTGAGGACTGAGGGTTTTGGTCAGAATGCGATAAACGGTCCTGGGCACATAGAGCAAATCCTTCACAAGGAAGGAAGTCCTTTGAGGTTGGCCCTGAGCCAATGGCTTCATCAGCACTTGCATCAAGTGGTTGGGCAGTTCAGTTTCATCATAGATGCAGCGTGCTCCTTCTGAAGGAATTGCTGTTGGCACAACCTGAAGCAATTCAGTGGCTGGGGCAGTGTAGTGAGTAGATCCAGTCATCCAGTCCAGAATCCATGAATCGACATCAGAAGCATCACCCGAAATATGCAAGGTTGCATAGAATTGAAGAATTAGCTCTTCATTCCAGTCGCATATGTCAACGCAGAAGGGAAGAAGTCCAGCATCATGAAGAACTGCGAGCACAGGTGTGAAGCACAGAATGGATTCCATATCCACGTGAGGAATTTGCTGATGCTCGAAGACTTTCTCTTTGTCAAATAGTACTGATGCATAGAAATTCATCTGCGAAGGGGTCCAGAATTTTGTGCGACCGGTCCTTGCTGAGTCATAAGGATTTGGCCCGTTGAAGAAAATGTGCTCGTTAAAGAAATTGGTCTTGATGAATTTGGGGCACTTTGAGCCTTTGAGGGGCAACTTTGGCTTCGGCTGAAGATTTGGCTTGAAGCAGCCCACAATGTCCTTAATCATAGGAGGAACTTCTTCAGATTGAGGAATTTGAATAGCAGTTTCCTCATTTGCGGTTTGAGCAGCAATTTCTTCAGCTGATGTAGCTGGAATATCTTCAGTATGAATTTCTTCAGTCTGGGCTGGAGACTGAGGAATTTGAGTAATTGGTGTGGTCATTGGAGAATTTGGGTGTGCAGCTTCCCAATATTCATCATTGATTAGAGGAGTTGTGTTGCCAATGTCCATGACCTCTTCCATTTCTTCAACGCCGGCCTCTTCAGCAGTCAACTGAGGCAGGGGCGATGATACCAATGGAGTTGAAGCATTTGCTTCCACTTCAATTTCTTGAACAATCTGCTCTGTTGAAGCAGCAGAATGAACTTCTTCATCATCAACATTTGGAATGTCATACTCGACACCAAATGGAACTATTTCATAGCCAGGTACTGAGGAGATTGGGGTTGCATCAATGGGTTCAGTTGAAGAACTTGGCAGTGTCTTCAATTTCTTCACCGCTGAGGAATCTGAAGTTGATGCTTTTCTTTTATTAGCAGCAATTTTCTCCGCAGCCTTTGTTTTCTTCGCTTCTGATGCAGAAGGAAGGTTGATGTTCTTCACCCTTGAGGACTTTGCAGTTTCAGCAGAGGGTGAAGGTGGAGCAGTTTCTTCAGGAACGACTGATGCAGTCGCCCTAGTGGTCTCAATTTCATCAGGCGCAGCAAAAGCTTCAGCTGGCCTGGCAGTTTCTTCAGGCGCAATAGTGGAGGTTGCCCTGACAGGTTCTTCAGCAGCCTGAATTTCTTCAGCTGCGCGTGCAGTTTCTTCAGCAGGCTGAGCAGATTCTTCAGCCTGAGGAATTTGTTGTTGCAATTGAGCTGCAACCCTTGAGTTGTGATCTTTAACTGCAGCTTGGGCTGCCCTGACAAATCTTACTTTGGTGCCCTTCCATTCAGCATCATATTTTGCTTGTTCATCAGTCAGGCAGCGAATCTCAGACTGAACTGTGATGAGTTGAGTAGGAGTCAAATTCATCACATTGTTCTTCAGGAACTTTTCCTTTCTGGCCCTGCTCCTCTTAGCTCTCTGAGCTTGATCTCTCTTCCATTTTTCTTCAGCAATGAAGTGGGTGAGGACATGGTCAACACTAAGAGGTAACTTCAGTGTGGAAAGTGGAGTGCTGGGATCCTCATGCCATATGTCAATGAAGTTGAGGATCATCTTTGGATCCAGCATAAAAGGAACAGAGCTGCCCTTAGCTATTGCAGCTCTCTGCTGACTGTTTCTGATGATTTCTTCCAATTCTTCATTAGTAGCATCATCATTATCCTCAGACCCTGAGGGTACATTCACAGTAACTTGGCTTTTGTGAGGACTTGGTCTCTGACCTCGTCCAGCAGTTCTCTTTATCTTCATCAAGGTAGGACTTGTTGAAGACTGTTCTTGGGCTGAGGTACTTGCAGAAGCCCCTGAAGCAATTGATAAGCCAGTAGTCCTCTGACATGTTGTAAGATTTACAGGTGTTGAGGACTTTGCAGCAGCAGCTGATGATTGTGCAGCTACTGAAGGCATTGCGGTGGCCTTTGAAGAATTTGCATGAGTATTTTGCAGTGAGGATTTTGAAGTTGAGGACTTTGACTTCACTGCAGATTTCTTCACTAATGATTTCTTCGGAGCACTATCAGAGGCTCCGGCAGAGGCAGCAGCAGCAGCAAAATCTTCATTGAATTTCTTCACTGCAGCTTTGGTAGTTCTCTGAAGTTTTTGTTGATGCTTTGCCCATTCAGCTGGAAAGTCGTCAGCACGAGCAACGCTAGTGGGATCAATTTCTTGACCATCAGCAGGAGGAGCCCTTTTGCAAGGAGGTTTGAGGGAGAATTTCTTCATGTACTTGGGAGTGACATAGCGATAGTCTCTCCACTCCTTTGCCCACCTCCGTTCAATCCTCTGAATTCTGATTTTCCTCTGCTCTTTAGTTTCTTTGCCATGAATGGCCTCATCTAGAGTACAGTAACCAGCATACAGATCCTCAGGTATTTCAAAAGCAGTGTTCTGTTCAGCCTTCTTTCCACCCTTCTGAGGTCTTTTACCATCTGCCATTGTCTTCACTTGATGACTTTGAACTCTTGATGATTATGAAGATGTATACAATTTTTCCTCAAGAATCGCTGCAAATGAGTTAAGTTGATGAGAACCTAGTGATTCATCAGCAGACATTTTGTACCTGTGAACAGAGTATAGGTGCGAGGAATTTGAAGAAGTCATATGCGTTCTCAGAAATTTTTCAAAATACATCAAGTTGAGGATTTTGACCAAAGATGTCTTGTGGAATTTCACTAAGTGTTCTTTGTCTTAGGTTCCAGAGTTGTGCGAATATGTACATCCACACAATTGAGGAATCTTGAAGAAAATCATAACTTAGAGAAAAACATCAAGGGATTGAAACATGTAAGGTGCTTAAGAAGATGATTCTTGAAGAAAAAACACTTTTGAGGATTTTGTGGAAGACATGAAGATCAAACAAGGGCAGTAAAATTAGATTTTATTTACCCTGATGAAGAACACGACAAACAGAGAGATGAAATCTGGGAAGTTCGTCCGTCCAGATCTCCCACGCCCTAGCTTGGCAGAGGGAGACAGCTATAGGGGCGGCGGGGTGAAGACTTCCGCGGCCGATGCTAGTACGGCGACGGCGAGGACGAGGCAGTGAAGCACTTCCTGTCCGGCGGCGATGATTTTAGCGGTGGCACTAGGTTTGAGCTCAGGAGAGAAGGGAGTGAGGAGTAACTCGAGCACAGTGAAGGGGAGGGGGTATATATAGTGGCAGTAAAAACGAATTGGCCCGAAGATTTTGGACCAGACTGCCCCTGAACCTTGCTCTCCACGCGACAGGTGTCACCCACGTTCTGAGTAGTGGAGATAGTGGGGGATCGTGGCTTATCCAGTCCTGGGAATCGGAACTGTTTGAGCGGGAAGCGCCGAAAAATTTGATAGTGAAAATTTTAAAGTTTCCGTTTGCAAATTCTTCAGCTGTCAAGGATACAGTGAAGACTATGAACGAGTTTCAAAGTAGAACGCATATGAAGAATTTGTGAACAGACTGGGTTGAGTTTAGCATAGAGGGGGAACGGGTCCGATCACATTCACTTAGATGAAAATCAACTTGAAGAATTAGCAATAAGTGAATGCTGTTGAGGACATTGAAAACTCAAATATATATATATATATATATATATAGTCAATGAAGAACATCAGTTTCACTGTTTGAAGAATTTGAAAAGTTGAGGAATTTGCAAACTTGAGGAATTTGAAAATTTGAAGAATTTGCAAAATGATGAAAAACTCAACTCTGAAGAATTTCAACTATTGTTGGTGGCGTGACCCACCATATAAGAATGATGATTTCAGACACCGCGTACAATTGTCGTAGGGTTCTGAGAATCAAATTCTTCGTTAATTTCTTCACACTTAGAGAGTTATTCTTCATTGATTGAAGAAAAACGTTACTTCGTGTGTTGCACATCAAAGTCATCAATTTTGCATAAGTTTTAGGATGTGTGTCCTTTCAAAGAACATTCGAAGATTCTAAGATATTTAGCTCACACCGCAACTTGCAAAATCTCTTTTCATCCAAGGGCTTAGTGAAGATATCGGCCAGTTGTTCTTCAGTGGGGATGTGATCGATGGAGATGTCGCCCTTGAGTACATGATCTCGAAGAAAATGATGACGAATCTGAATGTGCTTGGTCTTGGAGTGCTGAACTGGGTTGTAAGCAATCTTGATAGCGCTCTCATTGTCGCAGTAGAGAGGCACATTCTTCACCTTGATGCCATAGTTCTTGAGGGTTTGCTTCATCCACAGCAGCTGAGCGCAGCATGAACCAGCAGCAATGTACTCAGCTTCAGCAGTAGAAAGTGACACGCAGTTCTGCTTCTTCGAGGACCAACAGACTAAGGATCGTCCGAGGAAATGACATGTGCCTGAGGTTGATTTGCGATCCACACGATCTCCAGCATAGTCAGCATCTGAGTATCCGACGAGGTGAAGATTTGAGCCCTTGGGATACCATAATCCAAGCGTTGGTGTGTGAGCTAAGTATCGAAGAATATGTTTCACAGCCTTATGGTGTGATTCCTTCGGTGTTGCCTGGAATCGGGCACACATGCAAACACTCAGCATAATATCAGGCCTAGATGCACATAGATACAATAAAGAGCCAATCATGGAGCGGTATACCTTCTGATCGAAATCTTTACCATTTTCGTCAGTGCAGAGGTGGCCTTTTGAAGGCATTGGAGTTTTGACGCCTTTGCATTCGTGCATGTTGAATTTCCTCAGCACATCCTTGAGGTATTTCTTTTGTGACATGAAGATGCCATTGTCTTGCTGATGAATTTGAAGACCTAAGAAGAATTTCAACACTCCCATCATAGACATTTGATATTCTTCACTCATCATATAGGCAAATTCATCACTGTAACGTTTGTCAGTACAGCCAAAGATAATATCGTCGACATATATTTGGCATATGAACAGTTCATTGTCATAGGATTTGGTGAAAAGAGTTGGATCGAGTGAACCGGGTTTGAAGCCTTTCGTCATGAGGAATTCCTTCAGAGTGTCATACCACGCCCGAGGGGCCTGCTTGAGGCCATAGAGGGCCTTGTTGAGTCTAAAGACTTTGTCAGGATGCTTAGGATCTTCAAAACCTGGGGGTTGAGCAACATATACTCCTTCGTCAAGCTTACCATTGAGGAATGCACTTTTCACATCCATTTGATATAAAATGATATGATGATGGTTAGCATAAGCAAGCAATATGCGAATAGCTTCAAGTCTAGCAACAGGTGCAAAAGTTTCATCAAAGTCAATTCCTTCAACCTGTGTGTAGCCTTGAGCTACAAGACGAGCCTTATTCCTTACCAAAAGGCCATTTTCATCTTGCTTGTTGCGGTAGATCCACTTGGTACCTATGATGTTATGCTTGCGAGGATCTGGCCGCTTGACAAGTTCCCACACGTTGTTGAGCTTGAATTGATGCAATTCCTCTTGCATAGCTTGAATCCACTCAGGCTCCTTGAAAGCTTCATCAACTTTGGTGGGCTCTATCATAGAGACAAAAGAAAAATGCCCACAAAAGCTAGTCAGATGTGAAGCTCTTGAGCGAGTGAGAGGACCTGGTGCATTGATGTTGTCGATGATTTTGTCAATCTGCACTTCATTTGCAACTCTTGGATGAGCAGGTTGACGTGGCTGAGGATTTTCTTCAGCACCATTTTCTTCTGGTGTATCAGCATGAATGTCTTCATTGATTGGAATGACTTCCACAGTTGGTTGAGGATTTTCTTCAGTAGGTACTACATCCTCAGTAGCCTTCAACTTAATGGATTCCTCAGGAGTCTTTTCATCTAGCACAGAAGGCAGGTGCTCTCTTTGCGAGCCGTTAGTTTCATCAAACCGCACATCTACAGTTTCAACAACCTTGTGATGGTAGGTGTTGAAGACTCTGTAGGTGTGCGAGTCCTTTCCGTAACCAAGCATAAAACCTTCATGTGCTTTCGGTGCAAATTTAGAACTGTGGTGAGGATCTCTTATCCAGCATTTTGCACCGAAGACTTTGAGATAACTTACATTGGGTTTCTTGCCGGTCATGAGTTCATATGATGTCTTCTTGAGGAATTTGTGAAGATATACCCTGTTGATGATGTGGCATGCTGTATCAATTGCCTCAAGCCAGAAGCGACGAGGAGTCTTGTATTCATCAAGCATGGTGCGAGCCATCTCAACAAGAGTCCTATTCTTGCGCTCCACGACCCCGTTCTGCTGAGGAGTATATGGGGCAGATAGCTCATGAGTAATACCAAGTTCATCAAGATATTCATCAAGATTGGTGTTCTTGAACTCAGTCCCGTTATCACTCCTGATATGCTTGATCTTGACGCCGAAGTTTGTGGAGGCCCTTGAAGCAAATCGTCTGAAGACATCCTGCACTTCAGACTTGTACAGAATAATATGCACCCAAGTGTAACGAGATTAATCATCAACAATGACAAAACCATAGAAACTTGAAGCATTTGTTAGTGTGGAATAATGAGTGGGGCCAAAGAGGTCCATGTGAAGCAATGCAAAAGGTCGAGTCGTGGTCATGATGGTCTTCGAGGGATGCTTGGATCTGGTCATCTTCCCAGACTCACAAGCACCACAGAGGTGATCCTTGAGGAATTTGACACCTTCAATGCCAATGACGTGCTTTTTCTTCACGAGCGTGTGCAAGTTCCTCATACCAGCATGTCCAAGTCGTCGATGCCACAGCCAGCCTTCTGAGGACTTTGCAAGTAGGCACATGGCAGGCTGAGGACCTGTAGAGAAATCAACAATATACAAGTCTCCTCTCCTAAAGCCTTTGAAGACTTTGGAATGGTCAGATTCCATGATGACAACACAATGATATTTTCCAAAGACGACAACCATATCAAGATCACAAAGCATTGAGACAGACATAAGGTTGAACCCGAGGGATTCGACAAGCATCACCTTGTCCATGTGTCGGTCCTTGGAGATTGCAACCTTACCTAGACCCAATACCTTGCTTTTTTCCTTTGTCAGCGTAGGTGATATGCTTCAGATGAGATGGGGCAAGTGGCATATTCATCAATAGACTCTTGTCACCAGTCATGTGGTTGGTGCATCCACTATCGAGGACCCACTCAGTAGTTTTTGTAGTTTCATCCTGCAGATGAATTAGTACAACTTACGAACTCATATGCTTCAGAGTGAAGAATATGACATCAAATTCATCAGGCAGAATTTCATCACACAACATAGTAAGTAAAGCAGTGTGAGGACGTGAGAAATGAGGGACTCATTTCTGCATGATTAGCTTGCGTCCTTTCAAGCATTTCCTTAGGTCTCCAGCAAATTCATCAGACGTTCAAGTTCGTCTGGAGACCTGACCCTGCATAAGAAGTTAGTTCAATTTCTTCACCACCCACATCTGGAGGGGTGGCAAAGAGTTCATCATTCTGCGAGCTCCATATGAGAAGGGTTAGAGTACTCATATGAATAAGCAGAGAAATTCTTCGAGGACTTATGAACATAATGATTTGAAGAATAATGCACATATTCAGAACTCTTAGATTTTTCCAGCGAAACAGATGCATTAGCATGAGAATGATACTTTTGACCATTTGAGGAATTTGGTCCAAGTGAAGACTTTGGTCCATATGAGGAATTTGATCTGGGGTTCCTTTTCTTCATGGTTGGTGTCGTGAGGACATTCCCTTGAAGATTTTCCAAGCAGCTCTTAGGAACCCAGATTTTCCTCATAGGTGAACCGTTCCTGCAGTTAGTTCCAACAAATCTGCAAATACTTCACCTTTCTGATTTTTGAAGAATTTGTAGTTGGAGTCAAGTGACTCATCAGAGGAATATGAAGTTCCACAAGTAAAGCCAGATAAAGTGGATGGATCCACAGGAGGTCCTTTTGCAACAACCCATGAGGTTTTGGGGTACTGCTCAGGTGTCCAGTAGGATCCATCAGCATTGAGTTTCCTGTCAAATGCAATACCCTCTTTCCTAGGGTTCCTGTTCAGAATCTGCTTTTTGAGCACATCGCAAAGGGTTTGATGCCCTTTGAGACTTTTGTACATGCCTGTCAGATACAATTCCTTCAACCCTGCATTTTCGTCAGTGATACTTGTGGTATCCTTAGATGAGGAATTTGTGACCACGGGGATAGTTGAAGAATTTGCAGCAATAGAAGCATTTGAACATTTAGGTGAAGAATTAGCAGTCTCGCGTTCGATGCATTTCATACATGGTGGAACAAATTCTTCCTGAGCAATACTGATCTGTTGAGCCAGTAAGGAATCGTTTTCCCTTTGGAGATCCTCATGAGCCACTCTTAGTTTCTCAAGATCTTGCTTTCTTTGAAGAAATTCATAAGAAAGCTTCTCATGGTCAACTAAGAGAGCATTATGATGACTCTGAAGGTTATCATACTTTGTCTGAAGACTTTTGAGATCATCAGACGGAGTTTGAGTCCGATCCACTTCCTCATTCAACAGATCATCGCTTTTGTCTAGCAATTTCTGAAGCTTTTCAAGTGCACTTTGTTGCTTAGTGGCAATTTTAGCAAGTTTGGCATCGCTAGGTTTCACATATTCATCAGATTCACCTTCACTTGATTCAGAAGAAGAGTGATGCTTGTGTACCTTGGAACCTTTTGCCATGAAGCAGTAAGTGGGAGCATATTCATCGTTGCTGACGTCAGAGTCCTTGGAGTGGTCATTTTCTTCATCGTTGAAGATGGACTTGCTGACAAAAGCAGTGGCGAGAGCAAGGCTAGCAACACCAGAGTCAGACTCCTCAGATTCTTCCTCTTCTTCATATTCTTCAGATTCTTCTTCAGAATCCATTTCCTTGCCAATGAAAGCCCGAGCCTTTCTAGAACATTTCTTCTTGTGCGATGAGGACTTTGCAGATGAAGACTTTGAAGTTGAGGACTTTTAAGATTTCTTCTTTTTCTTCGAGTCATCAGAACTGTAGTCCTTGTATTTCTTCTTCTTTGATTCTTTTTCCTAGAGGGGACAGTCAGAGATAAAGTGACCAGACTTCTTGCATTTGTGACAAGTTCTCTTCTTGTAGTCGCTTGAGGAATCTGATTTCCTCAAACCACTTTTTGATGACTTTCCAAATTTGCCTCTCCTTGAGAACTTCTGGAATTTCCTCACAAGCATTGCCAGCTCCTGACTCAGTTCTTCAGGATCACCAAGGCTGCTATCAGAATCTTCGTCTTCGGATGAGGAAATTGCTTTTCCTTCAGAGCACGAGATCTTCCATAGCTTGGTCCGTAGAGGTCTCTCTTCTCAGCTTGTTGGAATTCATGAGTATTGAGACTCTCAAGTATATCAGCAGGATCAAGTGACTTGTAGTCTCCACGTTCTTGAATCATCAAAGCCAGAGTATCGAATGAGGAATCAAGAGATCTTAGCAGTTTCTTCACCACCTCATGGTCGGTGATGTCAGTGGCACCCAGAGCTTGAAGCTCGTTTGAGATATCAGTGAGACGATCAAAAGTTTGCTGAACATTTTCATTGTCGAGTCTTTTGAAGCGATTGAAGAGATTGCGAAGAACATCAACACGGGAGTCACGTTGAGTGGAAACACCTTCATTGACTTTGGACAGCCTATCCCAGATAAGCTTAGCAGTCTCCAAAGCACTCACTCTGCCATACTGACCTTTGCTCAGATGGCCACAGATGATATTCTTCGCTTGAGAATTGAGTTGCTTGAATTTCTTCGCATGAGCAGTAGTAACAGTCGGAGATGTGCGGGGAACACCATTTTCCACAACATACCAGAGATCGTTGTCAATAGCCTCAAGATGCATGCGCATCTTGTTCTTCCAGTAGGGGTAGTCCGTCCCATCGAAGGTAGGACAGCCTGCGGAAACCTTGATCATACCTGCAGTCGACATAACTAGAACTCCAGGTGGTTAAACCAAAATCACACAGAACAAGGGAGTACCTTGCTCTGATACCAATTGAAAGTGCGTTATCTCGACTAGAGGGGGGGGTGAATAGGCAATTTTTACAAATTCATCACTGAGGAATTTCACCTTGAGGAATTTGAAATGTGATGAATAAATAGCAGCGGAATAAGTACTCAAGTGCATACGAAGCATAGTGATCGCATAGTCATCATGATGAAATAACGCATGCACAAATTACACGTAGCGTGATACAGGATAAGCAGGTGAGGAACAAGGTAGCTTGAGGAATTTGAGGTGAGGAAATTGAGAAAGTCTTCAGTCAAATTCTTCAAACAGTAACGATCAATTTCATCAACAAGTATACGAGGAAATGGAAGGGTTGAGGAAATAGAACCAGGTAGCTCGATGAAGACAATGATTTGATGACCCAGTTCCAACTGCTGTGACAGTCATACATCTGGTTTGGAACGGCCTGGTATTTAAACCAGAGGACACACAGTCCCAGGACACACAGTCCTTACCGTATTCTCCTTGAGCTAAGGTCACACAGACCTCGCCCAACACTCGTGGTAAGTCTTCAGGGAAGACTTCCAAAACCCTCACAAACTGGTCACCCGGCGATCCACAATTGACTGCTGGATGCTCTTGACCAAGGTCACTTCGTGATCCCCAATTGACTGCAGGATGCACTAGACCATGACGCCTAACCGTCTGGAAAATACACAGTCTTCAAAGGTGACAAGCGTCGGTTCCACACAGGAATAATTTCTTCAGTGATGCTCAATCACTTTGGGTTTGGTGGTTTGTTTTGGCGTTTTTCCTCACTGATGATTTTCTCGCAAAGTCCTCGAGGAATGGGATGCTCTCAAATGACAAGTGTCAGTTCTCTCTCGGAGCAGCCAACCAACTAGTGGTTTTGGGGGGTGGCTATTTATAGCCAGGGTGCAACCCGACATGATAAGACATAAATGCCCCCAATGATATGACCGTTATGTGGATAGGATGATTGGGGACAGCTGGCACTTAGCACAGCAACGGTCGGAATTTCGAACTATGAAAGTCCTCAGGCTTATCATATTCCTCACTTGTAGGCAATTCGCACTGGCGAAATCCTAACTCCTCAGTCAGACCAAATTCCTCAGAGACCAGAAGATCATCGTCTCTGTCACTGAAGAACTTGACTGAACTGCAAGAGATTTCCAAAGGCTTCACTCGAAGGATTGGATAGGTTGAGGCGTTTGAGTTGAGCATTAGTTGGAAATTTTCCTTAGTATTACCTCGGCCCCCTTTAATAGTACGATGTTTCCTATGACTCAAAGAAAGGAAATGAAACTACGAAAACAAAAGTCTTCACGTTTCATAGTCCTCGTTCATATCTTCAAGGTCACACCAACTTCTTCTTTTTCAAAGTCTTCAGGGAATACCAAAGTCTTCAGCAAAGTCTTCACCAAAGTCTTCAGTTGAAGACATACATTTTTAGGGATCGATAATCTCCGAATGTATCAAACTCCTCAGCGACTTATAGAGCATGTGTACACTTACAAACGCATTAGTCTCTTAACCTATAAGTATTGAATACACCAAAATCACTAAGGGGCACTAGATGCACTAACAAACTCATACCTTTAAATCTCGCTTCATATTCGAAGACTTGGTTTTGAAGATCATAAACTTGGCTCTGCAGAAAATTAATTTGCTCGTTGAGGTTGGAGATGATATCCTTCACAGACCGGCCATCCACCGTTTGATCACGGGTAAATTCCGTGATCATGGAGTGATTGGCACTAAGTCCACGCTCCACCATCTTCTGGCACTTGAAGATTTCCTGTTCCGTCGCCTCGAGCCTAGCCTCCACGCTTCTGGTCTTCTTGGGTCCTTGAACATCGCAGATGTGGAGCACCCCCTCACGCATATCAATGTCTTGAGGGTGCTTCATCACCTCTGGCAAGTACGGGTTGACGACCTTCTCGAAGAACTTGTCCTTGGAGGAGCTTGGTGGAGCCATGGAGATCTAGATCTGACGAGAAAACAACAAGAAACAAGAACAGAGGATTTTTCTATGATGTGGTCGTCAAAACAGTCGGGGGTATATATAGAGAATTTTTATTCTTGGGAAATAAGTATTTGGAAGGAAAACGGAGTCGGGAAGGTATCTGAGGTGGGCACAACCCACCAGGGCGCGCCCAGGGGTGCCTGGCGCGCCCTGGTGTATCGTGCTCACCTCGATCACCTTCCAGTTTATTTTTTTATTTCCAAAATTATAAAATATTCCAAAACTGACAAAAAATATTTTTGCGGATTTTTTCTGAGTCCGTTTACTTACCGTATCACATACCTCCTATTTTTAAGTATTCTGGAGTGTTCCGGAAGGTTTCTTTTATGTGTTCCTCCGGTGTCATGGTTTGGATAACATTGCTTTCAACGTTAATAGGCGTACCTGAGATATAATGCTTAATTCTTTGTCCATTGACCACCTTCGGGTTAGTACCTTCGGCGTTATTAATCTTGATAGCTCCAGAACGATAAACCTCTTCGATAATATATGGTTCTTCCAATTTTGAGAGAAGCTTTCCTGCAAAAATCTTAAACGAGAGTTGAACAAAAGAACATAATCTCCTATTTTGAATTCCCGCTTTGGGATTCTTTTGTCATGCCATATTTTTACTATTTCTTTGAATAGTTTGGCATTTTCATAGGCTTGGGTTCTCCATTCATCTAGTGAGCTAATATCAAATAACCGCTTTTCACCGGCAAGTTTGAAATCATAGTTGAGTTCTTTAATTGCCCAGAATGCTTTGTGTTCTAGTTCTAGAGGCAAATGACAAGCTTTCCCATATACCATTTTGTATGGAGACATACCCATAGGATTTTTATAAGCTGTTCTATAGGCCCAAAGTGCATCATCTAATTTCTTAGACCAATTCTTACGAGACCTATTGACAGTTTTTTATAATATTAATTTTATTTCTCTATTGCTAAGTTCAACTTGACCACTAGATTCGGGAGATAGGGTGATCCAATTCTATGGTTAACATCATATTTAGAAAGCTTCTTACGGAAAGCACCATGGATAAAATGTGAACCACCATCGGTCATTAAATATCTAGGGACTCCAAACCTCTAGAAGATAATCTCTTTAAGCATTTTAATGGAGGTGTGGTGATCGGCACTACTAGTTGGAATAGCTTCTACCCACTTAGTGACATAATCAACCGCAACCAAAATATGAGTGTACCCATTGGAGGAAGGAAAAGGCCCCATATAATCAAAACCCCAAACGTCAAATGGTTCAACAACAAGTGAATAATTCATAGGCATTTCCTGGCGCGTACCGATATTACCAATTCTTTGACATTCATCACAAGACAACACAAACTTACGGGCATCCTTGAAGAGAGTAGGCTAATAAAAACCAGATTGCAATACCTTATGAGCAGTTCTATCTCCCGCATAATGTCCTCCATAAGCTTCGGAATGACATTTCCGTAGGATTTGTTCCTCTTCATGCTCAGGTACACAACATCTAATAATACCATCTACTCCTTCTTTATAAAGGTGTGGGTCATCCCAAAAGTAATGTCTCAAGTCATATAAATTTTTTCTCTTCTGTTGATAAGTAAAGCTAGGTGGTATATATTTAGCAACAATGTAGTTAGCATAATCAGCATACCAAGGTGTGCGTTGTGAGACACTTATCGCAGCTAGCTATTCGTCAGGGAAACTATCATCAATAGGTAGTGGGTCATCAAGAATATTTTCTAACCTAGACAAGTTGTCAGCTACGGGGTTCTCGGCTCCTTTCCTATCAACAATGTGTAGGTCAAATTCTTGGAGCAAGAGAACCCACCTAATGAGTCTAGGTTTAGCATCTTTCTTTTCCATAAGGTATTTTATAGCAGCATGATCGGAGTGAACAATGACTTTGGAATCAACAATATAGGATCTAAATTTATCACAAGCAAACACAACTGCTAAAAATTCTTTTTCAGTAGTAGCATAGTTTCGTTGGGCACTGTCTAGAGTTTTACTAGCATAATGGATAACATTCAATTTCTTATCAACTCTTTGCCCTAGAACAGCACCAACAGCATAATCACTAGCATCACACATAATTTCAAAAGGCAAGTTCCAATCAGGTGGTTGAACGATAGGTGCAGAGGTTAAGGCTTTCTTGAGTGTTTCAAAGGCTTCCACACAATCATCATAAAAAATAGGAATATCCTTTTGCAAAAGATTAGTAAAAGGCCTAGAAATTTTAGAGAAGTCTTTAATGAACCTCCTATAAAAACCAGCATGACCAACAAAACTTCGAATACCTTTAACGTCTTTAGGACATGGCATTTTCTCAATTACATCAACTTTAGCTTTGTCCGCCTCAATACCTCGTTCAGATATTTTATGCCCCAAGACAATGCCTTCATTAACCATAAAGTGGCACTTCTCCCAATTGAAGACAAGATTAGTTTGTTCACATATCTGCAAAACTCGATCAAGGTTGCTTAAGCAGTCATCAAAAAAATCATCCATGAAAACCTCCACAATCTTTTCACAAAAATAAGAGAATATAGCAGTCATACATCTTTGAAAGGTAGCTGGTGCATTGCATAAACCAAAATGCATACGACTATAAGCATAGGTTCCAAAAGGGCAAGTAAAGGTAGTTTTCTCTTGATCAGATTGTGACACAGGTATTTGAGAGAAACCAGAATATCCATCTAAGAAGCAAAAGTGTGTGATGCGGAGCATCCCACCATCATCCCCATGGACTCTACATCATCACATCAAGACACAAAGGGACCCATGACTAGAGCCTGGGCACGTGCTATTGAACACGAGGTGACATCTCTCCTATATGATTCTCTCTTTGATATTCATGGAACTTGGATGCTACCTCAATCGGAGATCCTTTGCATGATCAGGTACAATGGTTTTGGAGAAGATGCTTGGAGCAGAGGACGTCAAGCTTGGAAGGAATAGGGAGAAGCTGCGGACAAGGACTAGCTCTCGGACGTCCGTACGGCCTCGGACGTCCGGACAGCCTCTGACGTGTGACGCCTGAAGACCGACCTCGCCAGGAAACTCCAGGACACTACAGCGCACGGATGACCGACCCCGCCCGGACGTCTGACACGCTCCAGCACCCGGACGACCGGACCCGTCCGGAAATCCGACGCCCCGGCACCCGCACCGAATCCTCGGAAGTCCGAAGACCTCCGGACGACCGGGCCCCGGACGTCCGACGCTCCACGAAAATCCGAGAGCCCCGATCCAGAGCCAAATCCTCGGACGACCGGCCACCTCTGGACGTTCGGACCGCCGTGAAGCCTCGGACGTCCGACAGCGTCCGGACGTCCCGACCCTGTCTGTGCACCGACCCGCGGGCTGTGGCCCATGTACCCCTTCCTTTCGCCTAGGACTATATAAACTCCTCTTTCCCCTCTTTCTAGGGTTAGCTATTGTTTGGCAAAAGACTTTGTTGAGCATAGCTCCATCACTTCCTTCTCCCTAGGAGATTACCCTCCGTTGAGAGAAGGTCCAAGTGATGCCAAGGCCCCTCTAATGGAAGATCCCCTCGGGGATTCAAGACCTCCTCCTCCGGAGTGAGAAAACTATCGTTACTTGTATCCTTTTGTTGTTTGTGAACCGTGATACTCGTGTACTCGTGTGATTCTAGTGGATGTGTGATCGAAGGTTGTCCTTGAGTGTTTGATTTTCCTCTCGTGTTTCTGTTGTGTTCTTCGTGTTCCCCGTGAGATCCCCTCCAATTCGTGAAAGATCGACGCACACGGGCGTGCCCCGTATCATATTGGTATCAAGAGCCAAGGTTTCTCCCGAATTTGGAGTCTCCCCCACCATTTTCTAGCCAATATTGTTTTAATTTGACCTAATTTCAAAAATCCCCACAAAAATAGCCATACCCAAATTTCTTGGATCCATTGGATTTGAGGAGATTTTGTTGATTTTGATCCGTGGATTTCGTTGTGAACAAGTGGATCTACCTTCCCCCCATCTTCCCCATCCATTTCATCCGCAAAATCGCCACAATTTTGCCCGAAATTTTTCTTTGGTTTGAGTTCATCCTGTGGAACCCGCAGGCTCCGGACGACCGACAGCAGCCGGACGACCGGTCCTCGGACGATCGACAGTCATCGGACGACCAGACGACGGACGACCGACACAGTCCAGACGTCCGCACAACTCTGACGAAGCTGAATTTTATCCGAATTTTTTTGTTTCTCCACCATTTCTTCCGCAACACATTTGCTTTTGAGATTTTTAGCAGCGGGCCTCGCCACTTCCTAAGGTGTTTCGGCTAATTAGGAGTGGTTCTTCATCGACATCGCCGCTCATCATCGCCCCGGATCGTCGCAACCACCTCTTCATTCAAACCACACCATAAGCAAGGACGGTAACCACGACGACTCTCTCTTCCGCTATATACCCTTGCCATTGCATTGTTACCTTGAGCCTATTTGCGTTACTTGCCTATCGAGACTAGCCATTGAGTATTGCCGGGCTACGCTACTTGTGCACTTTAGTGATACATACTCCGCATAGCTTCATTTGCATGCATATATCTTAGTATCATCTTTTGTGTTACAACATAGTTCCCGCATACATAATTGCTATCTCGGTTTGCACGTCCCGCATTGTGTCCATAAAAAACATCATTGCAAAAGGAAAGAGAAGCAAAGCTTTTAAGCAAAAGCAAAAGAGCAAAGGAGCAATAGTATTGCAAGATTCGCATAGAATACTTCATCATCTTGGATCACTTGAGGAGTGACACGTGCCGCATACACACATAGCAAGTCGGGCATAAGAAGACGACACTTTTGGTTCATTTTAGGGTGTGGACAAGTGCGTATCATGCCCATTGGAGCAATCGTGCTACCGTCTCTCTAGTGTTGTGCAACGAGAGTATTTTCCGTGGATTCCACATTTTGGCTCATCCTTGGTTGCATGACCCCAATTTTCTTCCGTGCATGTGTTTCCGTGTATACCCATTGCTACTGATCTACATTGTCTCATTTTCGAATTTTACGAATCTCTTTCAACATTATTGAATCTTATCTTTCAAATTGCTTGAATTTTGTTCCACTATCCTAACCAAGCTACTCCATAAGACTTATTTGTGTAGGTGTGAGAAGGACGACCTTCGGTACCAATTCTACTATTTCCATACTTGCAAATTGAGTGATCTTGATCAACTTTCAACTTTTGGAACGGTGATTGGTATTGTCTTCTCACTCTTCCACTTATATCTTTTGAGTGTTATGGATAGGAACATCATGTCCAACCCGGCCTTCGAGGAGCATGATGACGACAACGCGAATAACCTCGTCACGAAGTTACACTACTTCGGCGCACACAAGGCAATTACTCAAGCTCAAGATGTCTTGCATGACCGCATCGACCAACTCGCCTCCAACTTGCGTGAATACGAGACGCGCACAAGGGAATACTTCGACACCAAGCTCTCAAGCCAAATGGAGGAGCTCCGGCCTTTGATGGTCACTCGTGCGCCTTCCTCATCTACATCGACAAGGAGTCGTCACACAAGTCGCAACTCAACGACGTACTCTTCCGACGCAAGTCCACAAGCGCTTCATCACCATCGCGACGAACACTCCGGCCCAAGTTCTCCACAAGGTCGTCACCGTCAAGACAATCCATTTCATGGCAATGGATTGCAAGATTGCATCCGCGCTCGAGAACGCCGCCGCCAACAAGATCAAGATGCGTTGGCGCAAGAAAAACAACGCCAAGAGCAAGAACAACGACGCCGAGAAGAAGAACAACATCGCCGCTATGAACGAGCGCTTGAAACACATCGCGCTTTGCAAGAAGATACTCGCGTCTTGGAGGAGCGCAACCGCCAAGATCATCGCGAGCAAGAAGCACTTCACCAAGCACAACAAGAAGAACTTCGTCGACAACGACAAGAAGAAGCTCATCGCCAAGAGGAGCACCAAGAAAGGGGAAATCGAGTGCGTCCACCTCGTCGCCGTCCTCAAGATCATCGCGACGAACCCGACCATGAAGATGAGCAAGGACAAGATCAACGTCAACACGCTCAAGGCAATGACAATGAGGATCCACCTCCAAGACAAGGATTTCGCCATCCCCAACACAATGATGAACAATGCTTCGGCAAGCTTAAGTTCACAATGCCAAAGTTTTCCGGAAGCATTGATCCCGAAGACTACTTGTCATGGGCACTAAAGGTTGACAAGATCTTTCGCCTACACAATTATGATGAAGAGAAGAAGATAGCCATGGCTTCCCTTGAGTTCCAAGACTATATCCTTATTTGGTGGGAACAAGTGATTGAGCGAACACTACTAGAAAAACGGCTATAGCTAATATGGACATTAATGGCGCACCATGTATGTGGTGCGCCACTGCTATATAGCAGTGGCGCACCAGATATGGGTGCGCCATTAATCGCCATATTACTAATGGCGCACATTGCATGTGGTGCGCCACTACTAAGTTTGTCCTGGCCCTACACCCCTCCCCAGACTTAGCAGTGGCGCACCAGGGGAAAGTGCGCCATTGCTATTTTTGTTACTAATGGCGCACCCCTAAAGAGTGCGCCATTGCTATTTTTATTACTAATGGCGCACCCCTAAAGAGTGCGCCATTGCTAGCAAATATGTATGGCGCACCTCTGCTGGTGCGCCATTGTTATCTGTATGTATGGCGCACCCCTCCCAGTGCGCCATTGCTAGCGCCCCTCCCATTGCTAAGTAAACCTATTCCCACCCACGCCTCGTCTCCCACCCACCCCAATCCCATCCCTCCCCTCGTCTCCCGCATCGCCGCCACCGCCAACCACCCACCACCTCACCCTTCCCAAGCCTCGCCGCCGGCGGCCTCTCCACCTCCTCTCCGCTCCCCTTCCACCTCAGGCGGAGCCCCCCACCCATCCATCTCTCTCTCCCGCGACCACTCTCTCTCTCTCCCGGGACACATCTTTGCCGCCACAGATGCCGGACGATTCCGGCGACTCTTGCCACCGCGCAGCACAGCACGAGCTCGCCTCGCTCCGGTGGGTCTTTTCCCCCAGCGGGATTCGCCGCTCCCGGCCTCTAACGCTCACCCGCAGCCCTCGGCGCGTGCCTGCTGCTGCTCGCGGCGCGTGCTTGCTGCTGCTCGCGGCGGCAGCGGTGGTGCTTGCCGAGGGCGAGGGCGAGGAGGAGAAGCGGGGCGTCCGCCTGCTGGACGCGGGGAGGCTGGAGAAGTTTGTGGACGGGCTGCCGGACATGCCGGTGCTGAGCGGGTACGGCGTGGCGGACGGCGGCAGGCTCGTCCCCGGCGAGCTCACCGTCGGCATGTATGACACCACGTGGGTACGTGTGCAATCTTTGCTTTTTCCTTCTCTGTTCTCATCTACGCTGTGCGGCACACACAGGTTAAGTAGTATGTATGTGAGTCCGTTGAGAGGGAGCTCGACGTGGGCGCCGGCGCCGGCCGCAGCCCCATCAAGCGCAGGCCCGAGGTCAAGCTGCCGGAGAGGTAACTGTCACAGATCTGCGGTTTCAGTTTCATCTCCTGTTTTCGCATGAAGGGATCTGCCAGATGGCCACCAGTCTATGTGATAAAATCAACATCAATCTGATTTTGTTCCTCTAATGCCAAATTACTTCGCCTCAAACTAGAATCGTCAGGATGAAAACATCTTCTCTGATTAACGCTGGATCTAGTCCGATGTCTTGTTTGTGCCCCAAATCACAACAATCTGTACATATTGTGTCTGTAATTCAATTTATTACTGCAACTGATATTAGAATGGTCCCAAGGATGCAAACATCTTATCTGATTAGCGTTGGATCTAGTCCGATTTCTTGTTTGCGCCCTCAAATCGGATCGTTTTACTTAGTTTCAGACCATCATCGAATCTGTACATATTGGTTTTGTGATGCAATTTACAGCAACTGACATTATAATCATTCCATGGATGCAAACATCTTCTGATCAGCGTGGATCTAGTCTGATTTCTTGTTTACGTCCCCAAATTGAATCCTTTTACTTAGCTTCAGACCATCACCGTTTTAGTAAAACCAACAACAATCTGTACATTTTGTTTCTGTGATGCAATTTTCTGCAACTGACATTACATGATTAGAATCGTTATCTAGATGCAAAATTCACCCTGATAATTTCCAGCATATTTTTACTGCACTATTTCTGTTTTCTAATTTGGTTTATGTCATTGATGATCAGCTATGAGATTCTCTGCGAGTTCTTCAACTGCTTCGAGAGCTCCACCCGGCTCCTCCGCATGAAGGGATCCAAGGCAACATTCCCCAACATCTGCGCTAGCATTCAGAACTTGGCTGAGAGGTACTGGCCTCTTCTGACAAAATAATCATATGATTGCTGCTGTCTTTGATGTACATAATCCAGTCTCTAATTTACAAAATTCTGTCTGCAGGAGGTTTACCTATGGCCATCTCGCGCAGCTCAAGTACATAATGCCTGAGGCTATTGTCATCAACAAGATCCTTTTGCGCGATGACAAGACTTGCTGCATGAAGCCGGATCTTCAGGTGAACCTATTGGTTGATTCAGTTGAGGACAGTGCGATGCAGAAGGGGGAAACACGCTACTCAGCTTTGAGAAGGATGTTCAGGCAGAGGCTTGTCGACTTCTTCAGGAAACATCCTGAGGTATGATCATCTTGTATCTTTCACACGTCATTTTCCTATGAAATTCTGCACACAAAAAATTCGATCAGTAGTCCAAACTGATGTAGAATAAAACCAAATTCCATTGCTTAATTTTGGGCTTGGACCGTCAAAAGATATTTTTGAATTGAGGGAAAAAAAGTCTCCGTTTCTAACATTATGTCGGTTCAGCTTCAGAAAACTTTGAGTCATGTTCCATCTCGAGAAGAATTCAGCCACAACTGAAATCATTGAACTTGGGTGATTTCCATTTCAATTACGTCATAAAGAACTACTCCCTCCATTTGCAAATATAAGATGTTCTAACTTTTTTCCGAATCAGATGTATAGACATGTTTTAGTGTATTTACTCACTACTTCAGTCCATACACTTTTGGGTATTGTTAGTATAACTCTGAGTTCTTTCTTTATATCATTGTCCTAAATGTAGCCTGCTATCTCTTATTGCTATCTTTTCTCAAAGCTGATGCAGTACCTTATTCTTCACTTTATATTAACCAATGTCTTGTCATTTTCCTTCTTCCTGCTACATACAAGAAATCCATGTTGTAGTTCAAATTGTTCAATTGGGGTGTGTAGATTGCATAATGGCTGACAAAACATGACAATTATGTAGAGGCTCTATTTCTTGCTCCTGTAGAAGCTGTACTTTATGCTAATAGCTGACTGTAACAGTTTGATATATCTGTAGCATGATTTTTATAATTGGTTGGATGATCTCTGTTCCAAACACACGTTTATTTTAGCTCTTTTGGTTCATTTTTTATGTAGAACTATTAGTTGTTTTTGGTACTTTAGTATTTTTCTTTCCTTTGTACTGGTATATTATTTTCTCTAGATAAGATGAATGATGGATACCCATTTTTTGTGTGCTTTGTCGCAGCATCATGTATCTAGATGGCAACACTTGATCAGCTGTTGCAGGCTTGTGGCTTCATCTTGACTTGATTAGCTAAGCACTCAGATGCTCTACTTTATGGTAGCAAGTTTCAGGTGAGCATAGGTGAGAACAATACTGTAATATGCTTGAGACTTGATCCGAACCATATTACCTATTGCCGGTGATGCTATTATCTACTCTGAATGGCTGATGAATCTATACCTTCCATACCATGTTTAATTCCAGTGTGTAGCTTACTTCTATTGAAACTGAAACTGGAGTGTGTGTGTGTATTGAAACTAAAATTGAAACTGCTCCATTGTTGTAATGTTAGCAATTGCATCTTGTTAGCAATTGAGTGTTTGAAGATGTGTGTTCCTGGGGTAGTGTTGTGCTGTATCAGAATTTCATCTTTTAATTTTAATTAACTGAAACTGTTCTTTTAATTTAAATTAGATGAACCTTTTCTTTTAATTTAAATTAGATGAACCTTTTTCTTTTAATTTAAATTAACTGAAACTGTTCTTTTAATTTAAATTAACTAAAACTATTCTTTTAATTTAAATTAAAAGAACCTTTTTCTTTTAATTTAAATTAACTGAAACTGTTCTTTTAATTTAAATTAAAAGAACCTTTTCTCTTAATTTAAATTAGATGAAACTGTTCTTTTACTACTGCTATCCTAATGAGCTTTTATATATTTTTTTGGATAAAACTAGATTGGTATAGCATCTTATGCATTGGAAGAAGAAACAATGTGTATGTTATGCTGCATAATATTGGCAACCTATAATTTGTATGTATTTTAATGTACTAGCCTTCTGTTAAAGCATATCCACTTCCAACTTTCATCGGTTATAAATAGTTTGTTTGTCTTTCTGTTTATTTTGTTACACTTTGCAGGGATAAAGTGAAGAAAAAGAAGAAAAGATTACTATAAGATTAGTTTTAGGATTTTCTTTTATTTCCTTGCAATTTTCCTTTTATTGGATACTTGTAAAGACATTGTAATATTCTTACTATAATAAAAAATATGATTCTATTTCATTTTTTGTTTTTAAATTATTTTTCCTTATAGGTTGTTTTCTGTAAATTTGTATTTTTTTTGTTTTCCAAATACATTACTAGTGGCGCATTTCAGCCCTTATTAGTGGCGCACCTTCCTTTATTACTAGTGGAGCACCTATAAGGCTATTAGTGGCGCACCTGGACGGAATACCAGTGGAGCACCTAAGGGTTAGTAGTGGCGCACCTGTAGCAATAGTAGTGGCGCACCTGTAGCAATAGTAATGGCGCACCACATGGTGCGCCACTAGTATTTGGAATAGTAATGGCGCAACAGAGGTGCGCCATTACTATTTATTACTAATGGCGTGTTAATAGTGGCGCACCTATAGTGCGCCATTAATAGCCAAAATAGGTGCGCCACTAACAGGGTTTTTTCTAGTAGTGGAAGAAGGGAGAGGGGTGAACCTCGTATCACCACTTGGGCCCAAATGAAGGACCTCATGCGAACTCGTTTTGTGCCTACACACTACAAACCGGGATCTCTTCAAGAAGCTCCAACAACTCAAGCAAGGCACCAAGTCGGTAGAAGAGTACTACCAAGAGATGGAGATCGCTATGATCCGAGCCAATGTCAAGGAAGATGACGAGCAAACAATGGCACTCTTCTTGAATGGCCTCAACTACCAAGTCAAGAAAATTGCCGACTTGCAACCTTACTCCAACCTTCTAGAACTTGTACATCAAGCAACCAAGGCGGAACGGCAAGTGCAAGATGACTACAAGTACACCAAGTTCTCCTCCAAGACCTATGGCTCAAGTGCTCAAACTACTACGACAACGACACCTTCAACTACGAAATCTACAACACCTACCGGCGACAAGTCAAGCTACAAGGACAAGACGACTTCGTCAAGCCGACCAACCTCAAGAACCTACAAGCCGAGGGCTTCATCCTCTACCCCAACATCGGATGCTACCGCCAAGACAAGCTCTATCAAGTGTTTCACGTGCCAAGGGCGAGGCCACAAGACCTTCGAATGCCCAACCAAACGCAACATGATCCTCCTTGACGATGGCACCTATGACTCTATGAGTGAAGACGAGATGCAAGCTTTGGAGCAAGTGGCCATACATCGCCAAGTGAATGAAGATGAAGATTCACAAATCTTTTGCGACAACGATTCGAGCCCCGCTCTCGTTGTCTCCATATTTTTGACGCTCCAACAACAAGAAGACAAGGACCAACGTTTCCATATCTTACACACCAAGGCGGGCATCCAACGAAAATCCGTCAACGTCATCATCGATGGCGGGAGTTGCCACAACTTGACAAGTGAAGACCTTTGTTCCATGTTACAATTGGTCAAGAAAAAGCACCCTCGTCCCTACAAGGTTCAATGGCTTAGTGATTCCGGAACCCTCCAAGTTGACCACACCGTGGAAGTTTCATTCAAGATAGGCGCTTAGGAAGACACTTTGGAGTGTGATGTGGTTCCAATGTCCGTGTGCCACCTCCTACTTGGTAGACCTTGGCAATTCGACCGTGGCGTCACACACAATGGTCGGATGAATCAATATAGCTTCAAGATGAAGGGCAAGCAATATGTGCTCCGCCCAATGACTCCAAGTCAAGTCATCGCCGACAAACAAGCTTCATCCCATCGGGGAGATAAAAGTGAGCGAGTGATCCACCTCAAAGAAAGTGAGTGCCACAAGCCAAAAATGAGAGACTCCACGATGAGGGACATGAGAGATATAGTTCTTTTAGCCACCAAAAGAGATTTGAGGGATGTGAGTGAGAGCCCATTAACCGTTCTTCACTATGTACTTGTGTGCAAAGATGAAGTCGTTCGGAATAACCCTTCACAAAATGTTCCTCTTGTGTTATCTAAGTTGTTGCAGGAATTCCATGATGTTTTCCCCGATGAGCTACCCCTGGGACTACCACCAAAACGAGGGATCGAACACCGCATCGACCTCATCCCCGGAGCACCGCTTCCTAACAAGGCTAACTATCGCGTCAATCCCGAAGAAACAAAGGAAATACAAAGTCAAGTCCAAAAACTTCTAGATAAAGGGCATGTACGTGAGAGTTTGAGTCCTTGTGCGGTTCCGGTTATACTAGTGCCTAAGCAAGATGGTAGTATGCGCATGTGTTCCGATTGCCGTCCTATCAATGCTATCACCATTCGATACCGTTATCCCATTCCTTGCTTAGATGATATGCTAGATGAACTTAGTGGTGCCACTATATTTTCTAAGATTGACTTAAAAGTGGTTACTACCAAATTCGCATACAAGAGGGTGACGAGTGGAAAACTGCTTTTAAGAGAAAATTTGGTATCTATGAATGGTTGGTTATGCCCATGGGCTTATCCGAAGCACCGGGTACTTTCATGCGTGTTATGCACTATGTTTTGCGACCCCTCATAGGATATTGTGTTGTGGTCTATTTTGATGATATTCTTGTCTTTAGCAAGTCTCTTGAGGAGCATGCTACACATGTTCGTGTTTTTTTGCAAATCCTTAGGAAGGAACAACTCTATGCAAGCATGGAGAAATGCACATTTGGTGTTGAGAAGGTAGTTTTCTTAGGTTTTGTAGTATCTTCCAAGGGCGTTCATGTAGATGAAACTAAGATTGATGCTATTAAAACTTGGCCCACAACAACGAATTTGCAACAAGTGTGTAGTTTCCTAGGACTAGCCGGTTTCTATCGCCGTTTTGTCAAAGACTTTAGCACTTTTGCATCACCTCTTCATGCTTTGAGCAAGAAGAATGCACCATTTATATGGGGTCCTTCCCAAGACACCGCATTCCATGAACTTAAAAATTTGCTCACTCATGCACCTTTGCTTGCTTTGCCCAACTTTGATAAAACATTCGAAGTGCATGGTGATGCTAGTGGTAACAGAATAGGTGGTGTGCTTATGCAAGAAAAAGCGTCATATCACGTACTTTAGCGAGAAACTATCCGGGGCTCAACTTAACTACCCCATCGATGACAAAGAATTATATGCTTTGGTGCGAGTTTTACATGTGTGGGAACTCTATTTGCGACCTCATGAGTTTGTTATTCATACCGACCATGAAACGCTCAAGTACTTAAAGGGTCAAACCAAGTTGAACAAACGGCATGCTTAATGGAGTGAATTTATTGAGTCCTTCCCTTATGTCATCAAATATATTAAGGGTAAGGAAAATGTTGTGGCGGATGCCCTTTCTCGCAAATGCATGCTAGTTACTCAACTGGAATTGAATGTTGTTGGTTTTGAGCACATCAAAGACTTGTATGCGCATGATTCTTATTTTGCTAATCCTTACGCTATGTGCCAAGTGAAAACTTGTTGGGAGAACTATTATATGTAAGATGGCTATCTTATACGTGCTAACAAACTTTGTATACCTGAGTCTTCTCTTCGTTTGTTGCTTTTGCAAGAGGCTCACGGTGGAGGACTTATGGGTCATTTCGGACGCGACAAGACGTATGCCACACTATCCAACAAGTATTTTTGGCCCAAGATGTTTCATGATGTTGCACGCTTCACCAACTGATGCTCCACATGCCGCAAAGCTAAGTCCAAAGCTAAATCCCATGGTCTTTATATGCCCCTCCCTATACCTTTCTGACCTTGGGAAGACATTAGTATGGATTTCGTGCTTGGTTTGCCACGAACAAAAAATGGCCATGATTCTGTTTTTGTCGTTGTGGACCGCTTTTCCAAGAAGGCTCATTTCATTCCATGTCACAAGATAGATGATGCTTCACATATTGCCAATCTCTTTTGTAGGGACATCTTGCGACTACATGGCGTCCCCAAGACCATTGTCTCTTATCGCGACGTCAAGTTTTGGAGCTACTTTTGGAAGACCCTATGCGCCAAGCTCGGAATCAAGCTTATTTTCTCTTTGGCATACCATCCTCAAACCGATGGACAAACGGAGGTGACGAACCGGACTCTATCTACTCTACTCCGCGTGTTGATCAAGAAGAACATCAAGGAATGGGAAGAATGCCTCCCCATCGCCGAGTACGCCTACAATCGCGCAAGTCACTCCACCACCGGCAAGTCTCCATTCGAAGTGGTCTACGGCTTCAATCCCTTGTCTCCATTGGACATCCTACCTCTACCACTACAAGAGCGCGTCAACATGGACGCAAGTGCAAGGGCAAGCTACATCACGAGGATTACTGAAGATACCATGCGCACGATTGCACGTCAAGTGGAACGCGTCACCAACAAGTGCAACGTCAACAAACACCCCATGGTGTTCAAGTCCGGTGATCCTGTTTGGCTATACCTTCGCAAGGACCGCTTCCCCAACGAACACAAGTAGAAGCTCCTTCCTCAAGCTGACGGCCCCTTCAAGGTGTTGGCACGCTACAACAACAATGCATACAAGATCGACATACCAGGCGACAAGTACAACGTGAGTGACACCTTCAACGTCACAGATCTATCCCCTTTCCATGGTGATGAAGATCTTGATCCGAGGACGGATCTTCCCCAAGGGGGGGGGAGATGATGCTTAGCATCCCACCATCATCCCCATGGACTTTACATCATCACATCAAGACACAAAGTGACCCATGACTACAGCCCGAGCACGTGCTATTGAACATGAGGTGACATCTCTCCTATATGATTCTCTCTTTGATATTCATGGAACTTGGATGCTACCTCAATCGGAGATCCTTTGCATGATCAGGTACAATGGTAATGGAGAAGATGCTCGGAGCGGAGGACGTCAAGCTTGGAAGGAAAAGGGAGAAGCTGCGGACAAGGCCCAGCTCTCGGACGTCCAGACAGCCTCGGACGTCCGATGCCTGAAGACCGACTTCGCCCGGACGTCCGACACGCTCCAGCACCCGGACGACCGAACCCGTCCGGAAATCCGACGCCCCGGCACCCGCACCGAATCCTCGGAAGTTCGAAGACCTCCGGACGACCGGGCCCCAGATGTCCGACGTGCCACGGAAATCCGAGAGCCTCGATCCAGAGCCGAATCCTCAGACGACCGGCCACCTCCGGACGTCCGGACCACCGTGAAGCCTCGGACGTCCGACAGCGTCCGGACGTCCGGACCCTGTCTGCGCACCGACCCGAGGGCTGTGGCCCATGTACCCCTTCCTTTCGCCTAGGACTATATAAACTCCTCTTTCCCCTCTTTCTAGGGTTAGCTATTGTTTGGCAAAATACTTTGTTGAGCATAGCTCCATCATTTCCTTCTCCCTAGGAGATTACCCTCCATTGAGAGAAGATCCAAGCGATGCCAAGGCCACTCTAAGGGAAGATCCCCTCGGGATTCAAGACCTCCTCCTCCGGAGCGAGAAGACTATCGTTACTTGTATCCTTTTGTTGTTTCTGGACCGTGATACTCGTGTACTCATGTGATTCTAGTGGATGTGTGATCGAAGGTTGTCCTTGAGTGTTTGATTTTCCTCTCGTGTTTCTCTTGTGTTCTTCGTGTTCCTCGTGAGATCCCCTCCAATTTGTGAAAGATCGACGCACATGGGCGTGCCCCGTATCTGTGTGTGTGCTTAGATAGTCTCTCTAACATTTGATCAATGAACGGTAGAGGGTAATGATCTTTTCTAGTAGCTTTATTTAATTTTCTAAAATCAATTACCATTTGATAGCCAGTAACAATTCTTTGTGGAATGGGTTCATTCTTATCATTAGGAACAACGGTAATACCTCCTTTCTTAGGGACACAATGAACGGGACTTACCCATCTACTATCAGCAATAAGATAGATTATACCTGCTTCCAGAAGTTTTAGTATTTCAGTTCTTACCACTTCCTTCATCTTAGGATTAAATCACCGTTGGTAATCAACAACGGGTTTAGCATCAGGTTCCATATTGATCTGGTGCTGACATAGAGTGGGACTAATGGCCTTAAGATCATCAAGAGTATATCCAATAGCAGCCCGGTGCTTCCTTAGAACTTTCAATAATCTTTCTTCCTCATGTTCTGAATGGTTAGCACTAATAATAACAGGATATATCTTTTTCTCATCAAGATAAGCATACTTCAAAGTGTCAGGTAATTGTTTCAATTCAAACAAAGGATCACCTTTAGGTGGAGGAGGACCTGCAAGATTTTCAATAGGCAAATTGTGTTTCAAGAGAGGTTGTTGTTCGAAGAAAATTTGATCTATTTCGTTTCTTTTACCCAAATGCATATCATTTTCATGGTCAAGCAAATATTGTTCTAAGGGATTTGTAGGAGGCACAACAATAGAAGCAAGACCAATTATTTCATCCTTATTAGGTAACGCTTCATCACGAGGTTGTCTACTAAACTTGGAAAAATTAAACTCATGAGACACACTACCAAAATTGACACCGACATTTTGTTTTTCACAATCTATCTTAGCATTGACGGTGCTCAAGAAAGGTCTACCAAAAATAATGGGACAAAAGTCATCTTGTGGGGAACCAAGGACTAGAAAATCAGTAGGGTATTTTACTTTCCCACACAAGACTTCAACATCTCTAACAATCCCAAGTGGTGTGATAGTGTCTCTATTAGCAAGTTTAATAGTAACATCAATGTCTTCTATTTCAGCAGGTGCTATCTCATCCATAATTTCTTGGTAGAGAGTAAAAGGGATTGCACTCAGACTAGCACCTATATCACATAAACCATGATAGCAGTGATCTCCTATTTTGACAGAGACAACAGGCAAGCCTTCTATGGGTCTATGTTTATATTTTTCATCAGGTTTAGCAATTCTAGCAGCTTCATCACAGAAGTAGATGACATGCCCATCAATATTTTCTACCAAGAGATCTTTAACCATAGCAACACTAGGTTCTACTTTAATTTTCTAAGGGGGTTTAGGTGCTCTTATATTACTCTTACGAACCACAGTTGATACCTTATCATGTTCCTTTATCCTAACAGGGAAAGGTGTTTTTTCAATATAAGCGGTAGGCACAATTGGATCAACATTGTAAAAGATAGTTTCTTCTTTAGCTATTACCGGTTCTTTAATTTCTTCCTTAATAGGGGGATGATATTTAAACCACTTCTCCTTAGGGAGGTCAACGTGAGTAGCAAATGCTTCACAGAAAGAGGCTACTATCTCAGAGTCAAGTCCATATTTAGTGCTAAACTTGAGAAAAGTATCGGTATTCATAAAAGATTTAACACAATCAAATTCAAGCTTTATACCTGACTCATTACCTTCGTCGAGTTCCCAATCTTCAGAGTTGTGTTTAATTCTTTCTAAGAGATCCCACTTGAATTCAATAGTCTTCATCATATAAGAACCAGCACAAGAAGTATCGAGCATGGATTGATCATTATGAGAAAGCCGAGCATAAAAATTCAGAATGATAACTTCCCTCGGAATGTCATGATTGGGGCATGAAGATAACATTGACTTAATCCTCCCCCAAGCTAGAGGGATACTTTCTCCTTCACGAGGCCAAAAATTATATATATAATTCCTATCACGATGAACTAGATGCATGGGATAAAACTTTTGGTGAAATTCCATTTGCAAACGATTTCAGTTCCACGATCCAAGATCATCACATAGCCTATACCATGTCAATGCTTTTCCCTCAAAAGATAAAGGGAAAACCTTCTTCTTAACTTCATCTCCGGGTAAACCTGGAAGGTTAAATAATCCACAAATCTCTTTCACAAATAAAAGGTGCATATCAGGATGTTCAGTTCCATCTCCTGCATAAGGTTTAGCAAGCAGTTGTTCTAGCATACCTGAAGGAATTTCATAAGTAACATTTTCAGTAGGTGCTATAGGTTGAGGGGTAACTAATTGTGGTTGGGTCGAGGTGAAGATACCCCGAACAAACCCCTCAAAGGATTATTCTCCATATTAGCAAGTAGCAATAAATTTCAGCACGTAGTATAAGTTTTTCCATACCGATTTCCACTTACCAAGAGCGCTTCACTCCCCGGCAACGGTGCCGGAAAAGAGTCTTGATGACCCACAAGTATAGTGGATCAATCGTAGTCCTTTCGATCAGTAAGAGTGTCGAACCCAACGAGGAGCAGAAGGAAATGACAAGCATTTTCAGCAAGGTAATTTCTGCAAGCACTGAAATTGTAGGTAACAGATAGTTTGATAGCAAGATAATTGGTAGCAAGCAAGTAACGGTAACGGTAAACAATGTGCAGCAAGGTAGCCCAATCCTTTTGAGGCAAAGGACAGGCCAGAACAATCACTAGTAATAGGCAAAGTGTTCTTGAGGGTACACGGGAATTTCGTCTAGTCACTTTTATCATGTTGGTTTGATTCGTGTTCGCTACTTTGATTATTTGATATGTGGGTGGACCGGTGCTAAGGTGCTGTTCTTACTTGAACAAACAACCTACTTATGATTAACCCCCTCGCAAGCATCCGCAACTATGAGAAAAGTATTAAGACAAAGTCTAACCATAGCATTAAACATGTGGATCCAAATCAGCCCCTTACGAAGTAGCGCATAAACTAGGGTTTAAGCTTCTGTCACTCTAGCAACCCATCATCTAATAACTACTCCACAATGCATTCCCTTAGGCCCATGAATGGTGTACTGTCATGTAGTCGACGTTCACATGACACCACTAAGGGAATCACAACATACATATCATCAAATATTCGAACACATTCCAAATTCACATGATTACTTGCAACATGACTTCTCCCGTGACCTCAAGAACAAAGGTAACTACTCACAAATAATAAACATGCTCAAGATCAGAGAGGTATTGAATAGCATATTGGATCTGAACATATAATCTTCCACCAAATAAACCATATAGTAATCAACTACGCAAGGTAATCAACACTACTAGTCGCGCACAGGTACCAATCTGAGGTTCCGGTACAAAGATTGAACAAAAGAGATGAACTAGGGTTTGAGAGGAGATGGTGCTGTTGAAGATGTTGATGAAGATTGGCCTCCCAAATATGAGAGGGGTGTTGGTGATGATGATAAATTCGATTTCCCCCACCGGGAGGGAAGTTTCCCCGGCGGAATCGCTCCGCCAGAGGGCAAAAGTGCTCCTGCCCAAGTTCCGCCTCGAGGCGGCGGCGCTTCATCCCGAAAGTCCTCCTCTTATTTTTTCTAGGTCAGGAGAGACCTTATACCAGAAGATGGGCACCGGAGGTGGGCCATGCTGAGCCCAACCCATCAGGACGCGCCCAGGGGGCCCTCGCGTGCGCTGGTGGGTTGTGCCCACCTGGGGGGTCCTCCTCCAGTAGTTTCCAGCTCCAGTATTTTTTATTAAACGTAAAAATAATCTCCGTAAAATTTCAGCTTCATTGGAGTTGTGCAGAATAGGTATCTCTGACATGCTTTTCTTGGGTCCAGAATTCCAGCTGCCGGTATTCTCCCTCCTTGTGTAACCCTTGCATATTATGAGAGAAAAGGCATTAGAATCACTCCCCAAAGCATTATTATTCAACACAACAAAGTAAATAACAGTAGGAAATCATGATGCAAAATGGACGTATCACAGACCTCAATTCAGGGTGTTTTGGAAACCTAAATCAATTAAGTGCTTTTTGGCCAAAATAATATTTTATACAAATAGTTTTATGTCATGTACACATGACATGATCGTTGGGCAAAGGATTGGGTCAAGGAGATGAGTTTTGAGAGAAGGAGGTTTTTTGTGAATTAAAACACAAGCAAGCCAACATGCAAATAGCAATCAACTCAGGCATTCACATGCACACAAAAGTTTTACTTGGTCCAAATTTTTAAACTCATAATCATAGCAAATTGGTACAAACACAGCGTGTGAGGGCTTTCCTATGGACTCAATGTGATCAAATCACTTAAAGCAAAATGTAGAGTCTTGTAGCTTTTGCCAATATGATTCCTTTGCATTCTAGGGGTTCCTCATCACATATCCTAGCCATTCTAATCCTTTGAATATTTCCCAAAATATTCTTGATAAAAGTATTAGTCTAAGAGAAAACGTATGGTGTCATCTGTGATCAAAACCACCAAGGGTGCATTTGTGCTTTCAATCTCCCCCTTTTTGGTAATTGATGGCAGCATACAATCAGAGCTTTAATTTGAAATAGGAAACATGATATATGATAGGATTGAGAGAGATATGACTAGATGAAGCTCCCCCTACAAGTGTGCAATCCTTTGATAGAATAGTTCTTTTTAGAATGCATCACCACATAGAGATGTGAAGGCCTGACTAGTCATATGTATCTTGGCCATATGCATCAAATCAAAGATGTGAATGACACATATTCATGTTCATGAGTCCATCTTGCAAACAATATGAGCAAGAAGCAAGATATCATCCTGAGCATGAGAGAGATCCATATACTTACCTTGAAGTACTAGAGCATTTACGAGAGGAAACATACTTGAGAAAACAAGGGTAAGAAAACACACGGATGTTCGTTTAATACAAACGTAAGAGTTTCAAGACTACCAAGACTGGGATGACATGTTAAAGAATTGATATTTTTTGAGATTAACATGTCCCCACAAAGGTTTCAAAAGGATTTTCAATGAAATATCCATATAATTTTCTCCCCTAAATATGGAACTTCCTTTCCCCCTGAATGTTAGCCAGTAGATATTGGGAGTAGGTAGAGTGAGATCGAATTCAAAACAGATGATCATGTAGAATGATCAATATCAATCAATAAATTTGTAGTATATATGTTTCTCCCCTCTTAGAAACATAGATCATTGGATCTCTCTCCTTTTTTAGGTCATTCTCCCCTTTGAAATATCAATATGTTTATGTCTTTAGGCTTTCATATCTCTTGCCCTTGATGTCTTTATGCTTTGATCTTTATCCCCCTTTGACATCAATTTAAAAGAAGTGTCACATGTTAAGGGATCCCTGAGAGTATCATCACCTTAGGGAGGAATGTATCAGAGTGGGTAGGGCCACTGAGCAGAGGTGGAAAGAAAATGAAAATTGAAAATTTTGTAAAGTGGTTTGAAGCTGTAAAATCGGTGACTCCGAGAGAATTCTGGTTGGTGAAACCAAAACAAACTTTCAGTCTTTGGGTGCATCTGTGGCACCGAGGGATTTCATGTCGGTGGTATCAAAGAACATTTATGCAACGTTGTTGCTATCTTGGTGACTCCGGTTTATTTCAGTCGGACGGTCAGAAAAGGAAACATAAACTTGGCTTTAGCAAACTCACCTCACTTGACAATAAAAATTCAGAAGGATTTGCAATGAATTCAGATAGGATTTGCAAGGAATTTGTTCAACTAGATGAAGATTCATGGTGAGAAAAAAGAAGATGCAAATGGGACTTTAAATCAATCATGAAACTTCATCTAGATGATGGTCGGCGACTAGGTATCCTATGTTAGAGTATATTGCCTTAGGAGCCAAGGGAGAACACTTGATCATAGGTCATATTCATCCTTAATCTCAAAGTGGGGTTACCATTTTCCTTTGAACATTTTGATGTTTTCATATCACTAGAGATGATTTGACTCAAGGCTTGGAGTAAAGCTTCCTCGAGGATATTATTACATACCTTTGGGTTATGTTGATGACGGAAACATGTAGGTAGACTTGTTGTGGATGCCCAAGTATTTGAGTTTGGAGCCATCCTTCTTCCTTTGAAGTAGGTCTTCCTACATGGGTTAGTCATTGATACGTCCATTCTGCATCATGATTTCTTATTCATATTTGTGTTATTCTAGTCCATTATTCCCTATTATCATACAATTCTTATGCTCTTTCTCTCTGAATATGCAAGGTACATCACAAAGAGGAAAATATTTGAAAACTGGAATTCTGGACAGAAAACCGAGGAAAAGGTAGAAAAATCACCACACTCCATATGACCTGAAACTTCACGGAGAATTTTTATTGAATATTTAAGAATTTCTCGGCCAAAAATATACCAGAGGGGGGCCACCAGCTGGCCACAAGCCAACAGGGTGCGCCGCCCCCCAAGCCGCGCCCTGATGGCTTGTGGGCCCCCTGCTGGCCTCCCGACGTCCCACTTCTCCTATATGGTGTGTTTTACCCTATAAAAAATCATAAGCAACCTTTCGGGATGAAGCGCCGCCATCTCGAGGCGGAAACCTAGGCAGAGGCCCTTTTGTACTCCAGCAGTCATATTCTACCGTTGAAATTCCTCTCCGGGAGGGGGAGATCGAGGCCATCATCATCACCAACGCTTCCTCCTTTGTGGGAGGACCAATCCTCATCAACATCTTCACCAGCACCATCTCATCTCCAACCCTAGTTCATCTATTGTATTCAATCTTTGTCTCAAAACCTCAGATTGGTACCTGTGGGTTACTAGTTGTGTTGATTACATCTTGTAGTTGATGCTTGTTGGATTACTTGGTGGAAGATATTATGTTCAGATCCTTAATCATTATTATTATTCCTCTGATCTTGAACATGTTGATGAGGTGTGAGTAGTTACTATTGTTCCTGAGGACATGGCAGAAGTCTTGTTATAAGTAATCATGTGAAGTTGGTATTCGTTCAATATTTTGATGATATGTATGTTGTTACTTCTCTTAGTGGTGTCATGCGAACGTCGACTACATGACACTTCCCCATGTTATGGGCCTAAGGGAAGTCATTGTGGAGTGACAAGTTGATGATGGGTTGCTAGAGTGACACAAGCTTAAATCCCAGTTTATGTGTTGCTTCATAAGGGGCTGATTTGGATCCACAAGTTTCATGTTGGATCCACATATCAAATTATCAAAGTAGAGAACGCGAATCAACTCAAAATGATGAACATGACTAGACAAAAATTCCCATGTGTCCTCGGGAGCACTTGCTTAATATAAGAGTACTTCTAGGCATGTCCTTTGCTATAAAAAGGATTGGGCTACCTTGCAGCACATTTCTTACTATTGTTACTCATTACTTGTTACAAATTATCTTGCTACAAAACTATCTACTATTGTTACTTACAACACTTGCAGAGAATACCTTGCTGAAAACCGCTCATCATTCCCTTCTGCACGTCATTGGGTTCGACACTCTTACATATCGAAAGGACTACGATTGATCCCCTATACTTGTGGGCCGTCAGGACTCTTTTCTGGCGTCATTGTCGGGGAGTGAAGCGCCTTTGGTAAACGGAATTGGTAATGAAAAATTTTCTATACTTACTGAAATTTACTGTTGCTTGTCGCTATGAACGGTCACCCTTTGAGTGGTTTGTTCGGGGCATCTTCGCCTCGAACTGAAGACGAGGAAATTGTTCCTCAAGCTACTGAACCTACTAAAAATATTTATTATGAGATCTCTTCGGGTATGCTTGAAAAACTGTTATCTAATCCATATGATGGAACGACTCATCCTGGTTATCATTTCATATTTGTCGATGAAGTTTGTGGATTATTTCAGCTTGAAGGGTTGTCTGGAGACAAAGTTAAGAAGAAAGTTTTCCCTTTATCTTTGGAGGGAAAAGCATTAATGTGGTACATGCAATTGGACGATATCGGAGCATGGGACTGGAATTGCTTGAAGCTAGAATTTCATCAGAAGTTTTATCCTATGCATCTAGTCCATCGAGATCGGAATTTTATTTATAATTGTTGGCCTCGTGAAGGAGAAAGTAACGCTCAAGCTTGGAGGAGGCTTAAGTCTATGATGCACACCTGCCCCAACCATGAGTTCTCAAGAAAAACTATTATACAAAAATTTTATGCTCGGCTTTCTCATTATGATAAAGTACTACTCGATTCTTCTTCTACTGGTTCCTTTATGAATACGACTATTGAATTCAAATAGGATCTTCTGGAAAGAATTAAACGCAACTCTGAAGATATGGGAACTCAACAAAGGTAAAGAGTCAGGTATAAAGCTTAAGATTGATTGTGTTAAAGCTTTTATGGAAACCGATTCTTTCGATAAGTTTAGTAACAAATATGGCCTTGACTCTGAGATAGTAGCTTCTTTCTGTGAATCATTTGCTACTCATGTTGATCTCCCTAAGGAGAAGTGGTTTAAATACCATCTACCCATTGAAAAGCAATTAGAGAAACCTATTAAAATTGAGAAGGAAGAAATAATTTTTAGCCATGTTGATCCAATTGATCCTACTGCTTACATTGAGAAGCCACCTTTCCCTGTTAGAATTAGGGAGCATGCTACAACTACAACTGTGGTTAATAAAAGTCATGTTAGGACACCTACACCTTCTGAGCAAATAAATGTTGAGCCTAAAGTTGCTATGGTTAAAGATCTTCTAGTGGATAACATTGATGGTCAAGTTATTTACTTCTGTGGTGAGGCTGTTACAATTGCAAAACCTGCTAGAAACGCGCAAGATGAGTTGGATAAAAATAAACCAGTTGTTGGCATGCATGTCGTTTCAGTTAAAATTGGAGATCATTGTTATCATGGGTTGTGTGACCTTAGTGCTAGTGTTAGTGCTATCCCTTTTACTTTATATCAAGAAATTATGAATGACATAACACCATCTGAGCTTGAAGACATTGATGTTACTATTAAACTTGCAAACAGAGACACTATTACACCACTTGGAATTGTTAGAGATGTTGAAGTCTTGTGTGGAAAAGTCAAGTACCCCACTAATATCTTAGTACTTGGTTCAAAACAAGATAATTTTTGTCCTATTATATTTGGTAGACCTTTCTTGAATATTGTTAATGCTGAAATTAATTGTGTTACTGAGAAGGTCAAAGTAAGCTTTGGCGATGTGTCTCATGAATTTAATTTCTCCAAGTTTGGTGGGCAATCACATGAGAAAGAATTACCTAGTAAGGATGAAATAATTGGTCTTGATTCTATTCTCATACCTCCTAATGATCCATTGGAACAATATTTACTAAACCATGAAAATGATATGCATATGAATGAAAGAAATGAAATAGATGACATATTTCTTAAACAAACACCTATTCTTAAACACAACTTACCAGTTGACATTTTAGGGGATCCTCCTCCACCCAACGGAGATCCCGTGTTTGAGCTAAAACTTTACCCATGTCAGTGCACTAGGAATGGGCTACCCAGTGCCCCAGACGTATGCATAGGCAGTAGTAGCAAAATCTCGTCGAGACCTGGCCCAAACCAGGGAAGCCGCTCTAAGTATGATCAAGGAGCACATCAAGAAGACCAAGACCCTAGCAGAGGTAGACTATGCTGGCTAGCAACGCCGGCAAGCTCAATGCAACGGCCCAGGAGGGTCCCAAACCATGCTAGCCACGTCCCTGGTGCATGCCGGGGACCGAGGCGCACACATCTTCAAGAAGACCCGGCAAGCCATCCCCCGACAGGCGCGAGCCGAGCGGCCACCGCTGCACCGCATCGCGACGCCAGTCACTTGTCAATGCGATGTCGAGCCCTCAGGTGGCTAAGTGGCTCTCGCTAAGCACGTGGCGACACACCGGAAGATAGATTATGCCCAGTTGACACCCGTCCAGAGGTGTGTCCAGACACTAAGCAACAAGCAGCCAAGCAGTGGTAGAAGCTTGCCGGGGATGGGCCCCCGCACGCCACCTAGGCTAGCATTTATGGCATTTTGTCCTAAGTGCCAGAGTTAGGTATGATAGTACTGTTAGCTATCTAATCATTACATAATGTCTATTTTGCCACTGTGGTTGCCCCTTGACCTATAAAAGGAGGCCCAAGGCAACCTAGCTCAAGATTCGAACCCTTGGACAGTTGTACTCGCGTAGCAGCTCCCCAGACGGCAACCTTGCCGGGTTTGTGTGTTGCCTGTGCTTCGTTTTCCTCTGATCAATCCACCAAAGCAGGAGTAGGGTTTTACGCTTCTCAGCGGCCCGAACCTGGGTAAAACACCAGTGTCCCATCGTCGTGCTGTTTCATTACCTCTGCTCTTTGTACAACATGACCTCCCCCCGCCGAACCACAAAGGGACCCATGGTCCCATAGGTGATCGTGTGCATCGGCCTCCCGACATCTTTGGCGCGCCAGGTAGGGGGCGTCACTTGCGCGAACCTGAGTTCGTGAGCGGCATTTCGATCTTCATCGCCATCTTCTGCACCCATGGCTCCCAAGGAGAAGACCGGCACGACTGCGCATCCTTCCACTTCGAAGGCCCCCACGCACGCAGCTGCATACGTCGTTGGCGCTGCGGCAGCAACAAGTGAGGCGGGCATCATGGGCGACACGACCGGTGCAGGCGGCGCCACCGTCGTGTCCCCCATGGCCGAAGCTGGCACAGGGAACGCCGAAGGGGAGGTGCAACAGCAACATCCTGGCGAGCTCGGCCCTGACGCCGCGGGAGGAGGAAACGTTCATCCTCCGCCTCCCCGCCACACTGGTGGCCACGGCTGCAATAGCAGAGCCCTACCTAGGGCAAGCCGTGACCCTCTAGCAGCGCCCATCACAGGCGCAGCCACTGGGCACGCACCTCTCCCAGAGCAAGGCGGAGCGCCAAGCGGGGCCGTGAACCCACAAGCTCGACCTCCTCCACGTCAAACCGCCTCGGTGACCGGTGCGCGGCGGCAAGGACGCGGCGACGCTCCTCATGGTTCCACCAGGAGTCGAGCGACGTCGCGGTCTGCCTCTTTAGCCATGCCAGCCACGGCAGCAGAACCAATGGCGCGGGCCCAGCTGCTGCTAAACTTTCCGCCGGCTGCCGACGAGATGGTCGAGTGGAGAGCCACCATCCAGAGTTTGATCGGTTTCGTCGAAGCCAGCAAATCACAGCATGCAGAGCCGTCAGGATACCCACGGACGGCGACGGCGGCCCGGGCCGACGGTCGCGTCGAGGGGGCCGCGCCAACGGTGCAATCCCCTCCGCAACAACAGGCCCAGAGGCAGCCACGACAACCTCCACATGCAGACGAGCACGATGAGGCATCCATGGTCTCGTCCGGCTCGCACGAGCACCGGGACCAGCGATGTGTCTTGGACGACCGGCGGAGGGAAGACGCGGGCATCCCCATCGAGCGACGCTGGGAAGCACACCGCCAATCCGACAGGCGCAACGGCCCAGATGCTGGCGACCCCGCGCCCAGTGTTGGCGGGTACCTTACGAGGTGGGGTGCCCTGCCTTCACTCGCGAGCTGCGACAGGTCCGCTGGCCAACGGCCCGAGCCTTCAAGCCTGAGATGACGGAGAAATACGATGGGAAGCTAAACCCGACGGAGTTCCTGGGCATCTATACGATAGCCGTTCAAGTCGCCGAAGGAAGAGATGAGAAGGTGCTCGCCAACTATTTCCCTTTGGCGCTCAAGCCAAATGTGAGATCGTGGCTGATGCACCTGCCGGAGAACTCTATTTCATCATGGGCTGGCTTGTGCAATGAGTTTGTCGGCGCTTGCACTGGTGGCCACCAGGAGCCAGGGCAGCCCAGTGACCTGCAAATCCTTCCGCAGAAGGAAGGGGAAACCCTGCGGAAGTACATCCAGAGATTTAGTCGAGTGCACCGCAATATTCCAGAGATATACCCCGCAGTCGTGATTGCCGCGTTCCATTCAAACATGCGCAACAGGATGATGCGGGCCAAGATGAATGTGAAGCTCCCCAAGACCGTGAATGAGTTGTACACATTGGCGGACAAGTGTGCTCATGCTGAGGAAGGAAAGCGACTCCCCGGAGAGGAGACTGGTGTCGAAGTCGACTCCGATGACGACGATGATACCCCTGGCTCAAAAGGGAGAAACCGAAGGCGCAAAAAAAAGCGCAAAGGGAAAGCAGTGTTGGCCGTTGAGGGCTCTGGTAATCTCGCTGCCGGCAAGAAGGCCAAGTCTGAGACCCCCGGCAAGGGAGCTGCCGCGTGCGCTGATTGCCGGGAGGCCGCAGCAGCAGAGAAAATCGGAAAATCCGACGGGCCGTACTGCAAGATCCACCGCACCAAAGGTCATGATCTCCAAGAATGCCGTCAAGTGGAGCAGCTTGCTGAAAAGCAGAAGGCTGAATACGAGAAGCATGACAAGGAGAGAGGACAAGATGCTACTACCGGAAGGGCCGTGGTGGTAGAGGAGACCACTGCGGCAAGGCCCCGCAGCAGAAGGAGAAACCTCCTAGAGGCCGTGAGAAGAAAGAAGAAGAAGATATGAGTGATGACGAGGATGGTGAAGATTCCAGTGATCGAGAGTTCCCGAAGGTAACTGAAGCCATGCGTGTTGATGGGGGTGCATCCTTGCATTCCTCTCACCGCTAGCTCAAGCAGTGGGTGCGTGAGATCAACGCCGTGGAGCCAGCCGCTGAGTCCAGAAGACCACTCAAATGGTCCCGCATGCCTATCATCTTTGATGAAGAGGATCATCCTGACCGCACCACCATGGTCGGATGTTTGCCGTTGTTGGTTTCCCCAACCATCTGCAACCTCAAGGTAACCAAGATGTTAGTTAACGGCGGGGTGGGGTTGAACTTAATCTCTCCTAAGGTGGTTGAAAGACTGCAGATCCCGGACGAAGAGCTCAAGGCTATGGATACATTCCAAGGAGTCAACCCCGACAGGAGCCGACCCAAGGGAAAGATCACTTTGCCTATGACGTTTGGCGAAGAGTTGAACTACCGGACCGAGAAGGTGGTGTTTGATGTGGTTGAAATCCCCCTGCCTTACAATGGAATCCTCGGTCGCCCAGCTCTGGCAAAGTTCATGGCAGCATCCCACTATGCTTACAACACTTTGAAGATGCCCGGGCCCATGGGAATCATCTCCATCCCCTCTGACAAAAAGGATGCAGTCATATGTGTGGACAAGATGTATCGAGATGCGGTAGCAGGTGAAGTTGCGTAGGCACCAGCTCCCGCCAAGGAATCAAATAAAGAGAAGAAGCCTAGCAGAGACGCCAGCAAGGACTCCGGGAAGCGCGCCTCTTAGGAGTGCGCTGCACCCGTCAATGACTTGCCGTAGAGTTCCACTCGCAAGAGATCCAAGGTCGCTTACCCTGCAACGAAGAAGGTCCTGGCAAGGTAGGATGGCGCTGATGGTACATTTAGCATCAGTGCCACCCTTAATGACAAATAGGAAAGCGCGATCGTTGCCTTCCTGCGGGGGAATGTCGATGTGTTTGCTTGGCAACCATCTGACATCCCCGGTGCTCCCAGGGAGGTAATTGAGCACCACCTCGCTGTTTGCCCTCATGCCAAACCCGTCAAGCAGAAAGTTAGAAAGCAAGCATTGGAGCGGCAGCAGTTCATTGCCGAAGAGATCAAGAAACATGAAGCAACTGGTTTGGTCGGAGGAGTGTTGCATCCTACAAGGTTAGCCAACCCGGTAGTGGTGCGCAAGGCGAATGGGAAATGGAGGCTTTGCATTGATTTCACTGAATTAAACAAAGCATGCCCGAAGACCCTTTTCCCTTGACGCGCATCGATCAGATTGTTGACTCCACTTTCGGGTGTGACTTGCTTTCCTTCTTGGACGCATACTCTAGATACCACCAGATATTCATGGCCAAGGAATATGAGAAAAAGACAGCGTTCATAACTCCGTGTGGCACATACTGCTTTGTACGTATGTCCTTCAGGTTAAAGAGCGCTGGCTCTACCTTTGCAAGGGCCGTGCAGATTGGATTTGAACCTCAGTTGCACAGGAACGTGGAAGCTTACATGGATGACATAGTAGTCAAGACCAAGGATGAAGCAAATCTCATACAAGACTTGGAAGAAACTTTCATGAACTTGCGCAAGATCAATCTGAAGCTCGACCTTTAGAAGTGTGTGTTTGGTGTCCCATCCGGCAAGCTGCTTGGTTTCTTTGTGTCTCAGTGAGGAAAAGAAGCCAATCCCGACAAGATCAAAGCAATTGAGCAGATACAAGCTCCCAAGTCAGTCAAGGACGTAAGGCGCCTAGCCGGATGCATTGCCGCGTTGAGTAGGTTCATCTCCAAATCCGCTGAACGCTCCCTGGCATTTTTCAAAATTCTAAAAAAGGCAGGCCCGATGAAGTGGACCACGGAAGCAGAAGCAGCGCTGCAGGACCTAAAAGCTTACCTTTCCTCCGCTCCCACTTTGATCGCGCCTAAACCGCAAGAACCGTTGCTGCTATAGTTGGCGGCAACAAATCAAGTGGTTAGTGCAGCGCTGGTGGTGCAGCGAGAAGTGGATGAAGGTGCAGCTGCTGCGACTGATGTCACCGGGGGTGGAACCGAAACATCCACGGCAGGACCAGATACAAGCCAAGTGGAACCTGAGCCAGCAAGCGAAGGCAGTTTCAAGGAAGTGGCAAGGAAGAAAGTGGTACATCAAACGGTGTACTTTGTCAGCTCTTTGTTACAAGGGGCTAGATCAAGGTACTCTGGAGTGCAAAAGCTGATCTTTGGCCTTCTCATGGCCTCGAGGAAGGTGCGACACTACTTCCAAGCCCACAAGATCACTGTTGTCACTCGCTTCCTGCTGTAGCGTATATTGAGGAACCCCGAAGCCACTGGCAAGAGAGTTGAATGGGCGCTAGAGATGTCAAGTTTTGGTCTAAAGTATGAGAGCACTTCCACTTTCCAGAGCAGGGCGTTGGCGGAATTCATTGCAGAATGGACACCCACGCCAGATGAAGAGGTTCCAGTGAAAATCCTCCCTGGCAAAGAAGCGCCTAAAGAATGGATCATGTATTTTCACGGTGCTTTCTCACTATAGGGCGCTGGAGCAGGTGTGCTCCTCATCGCCCCTACCGGAGGGCATCTCAAATATGTGGTTCAGATGCACTTTCCTCGGGAGGAGGCCACCAACAACACTGCTGAGTATGAGGGGCTTCTTGCCGGACTCAGGATCGCGGTGGAGTTGGGAATCAGGAAACTGATCATCCGAGGAGATTCTCAACTCGTGGTGAGACAAGTCAATAAAGATTATCAGAGTCCGTTGACGGAGGCATACGTGGGAGAAGAAGGAAGTTGGAGGAACAATTTGATGGATTGCAAATAGAGCACGTACCGCATGCCGAAAATAGCATCGCTGACCATCTATCAAAGTGCGTTGTGCAAAAGCTCCCTGTGGAACCAGGAACATTTGTCCTCCTCACTCAACCATCAGTATCCCCGTCAACGATGACCAGAAAAAGAAGAAAGCTGAACTCCAGCAAGCATTTCCTGGCAAAGCTTCCTGAAGCCGTTGGTAGAGAGGCTACCAGGGACAGTCTCGTTTCGCCTGGTGAGCTACTCACTCCTGCGGAACCCCAGGTTTCTGTGGTCAAGGTAAGCGCTCCCATGAACGAGGAGACGCCTTTAATCGTTATTGTCGAGCCACAAGCTCCATCTTGGGCACAACACATATTTGATAACCCACAAGTGTAGGAGTCGTTTGTAGCCTTTTTCGATAAGTAAGAGTGTTGAATCCAATGAGGAGCTAAAGGTAGAACAAATATTCCCTCAAGTTATATCGACCACCGATACAACTCTACGCACGCTAATGCTTGCTTTACCTAGAACAAGTATGAAACTACTTTGCGGGAGTAAAACTAGAAGTACTTTGCAAGATAATAAAGAACATGGAAATAAAAGTTAGGTGCTATTTTAATAAAAGAACAAAAAGAGTAAATAACTTAGTAGAAAGCTTTTTGTGTAACGCAAGAGAAAGATTGTCCCTAGGCAATTGAATATAATATGATAGATACTTGTTATATGCAATGAGGGAGAGGCATACGCTAACACACTTTTCGTACTTGGATCATATGCACTTATGATTGGAACTCTAGCAAGCATCCGCAACTACCAAAGTTCATTAAGGTAAAACACAACCATAGCATTAAGTATCAAGTCCCCTTTACACCCATACGCAACAACCCACCTACTTGGGTTTGTGCTTCTGTCACTCACGCAACCCACCATAGGCAAATCATGAACATATTGCAACACCCTACAGAGGAGAGCCCTCACGTTTGCGCGACACGGAGAGCACCATAGGACAGCACCATATCAACATACAACTCACATCCATAACATCATACCACAATTAACCCATAGGACAAAAGAGATCTACTCAAACATCATAGGATAGCCAAATATCATTGGTAAATAATATATGGAGTTGAGCACCATGTTTAAGTAGAGATTACAGTGGGGAAGAGAGGTGTTACACGACTGCATAGATGGGGAGAGAGTTGGTGTTGACGGCGGCGAAGTTGTTGGAGTAGATCGCCGTCACGATGCTTGCCCCTGCGGCGTTCCGGCGCCACCGGGAGAGAGGGGGAGAGAGCCCCCCACCTTATTCTTCTTCCTTGTACTCCCCCCTAGATGGGAGGAGAGTTGCCACTCTGGTCCATGGCCGCCATGGCGGCGGAGGGGCAGGAGCCCCTCCTAGATTGGATCTCCCTCTCTGTTCTCTTCTGTTTCGCGTTCCTGTTTTCTGGTCGAAAACCGTTTCTTATATTCCCGGAGATCCGTAACTCCGATCGGGATGAAATTTTGAGAGGAGTTTTATCCAGAAATTAGCTTCCTTGCGCCCGAAGGAGAGATCCAACCGACTTACGATCTGGGCATAACCCACCAGGGCGCGCCTGGGCCCCCTGGCCGCTCCCTGGTGTCTTGTAGGGGCTGTGGGACTCCGTTTGCGTTGATTCCACTTCTTAAAATTCACAAATATTCCAAAAGAAATCTCCGTAAATTTTTATTGCGTTTGGACTTCGTTTGATATGGATATTCTTCAAAACAAAAAACATGCAACAAACAAGAACTGGCACTGGGCACTGGATCAATATGTTAGTCCAATAAATCATATAAAATGTTGCCAAAAATATGTGAAAGTTGAATAATATTGGCATGAAACAATCAAAAATTATAGATACGACAGAGACGTATCAGCATCCCCAAGCTGAATTCCTGCTCGTCCTCGAGTAGGTAAATGATAAAAAAGATAATTTTTGATGTGGAATGCTACCTAGCATAATCTTGATCATATATCTAATCACGGCATGAATATTAAGACACAAGTGATTCAAAGCAATGGTCTAGTTTTGACATAAAGACATTAATACTCAGGCATCCCAACAAACAATCATGTCTTTCAAAATATCAAGGCGAAAGAACGCTATCCCTACAAAATCATATAGCCTTGTCATGCTCTGTCTTCTTAACACAAAGTATAAATCATGTACTACCCCAGTGTCAGCCAAGCAATTGGTTCATACTTTTTAACGCGCTTCAACATTTTCAACTCTCATGCAATACATGAGCGCAAGCCATGGATATAGCACTATGGTGGAATAGAATATGGTGGTAGGTTTCAAAGGGGTAAAAGTGGAGAAGAAAGTCTCGCATCAACTCAGTGTATCAACGGGCTATGGATATGCCCATCAATAGATATCAATGCGAGGAGTAGGGATTGCCATGCAACGGATGCACTAAGAGCTATAAGTGTATCAAAGCTCAATATGAAAACTAAGTGGGTATGCATCTAACACTATAATGAAAAATTCCCACTAGTATATGAATGTGACAACATAGGAGACTCTCTATATGAAAAACATGGTGCTACTTTGAAGCACAAGTGTGGAATTAGCATGCCCCTATTCCTTCTTCTTTCATTTTTTTTCATTTTTTCTCCTTTTTTTTTCTATTTTTTTTTCTTTTCTTTTTTTTCTTTGTCCGGAGCCTCATCCCGACTTGTGGGGGAATCATAGTTTCCATCATCCTTTCATCACTGTGGCATGCTCTAATAATGAATAATGATGATCATCACACTTCTATTAACTTACAACTCAATATTACAACGATAGTAGAACAAAGTATGACTCTATATGAATGCAATGATCTAGCATAGCAAAGATATCAAAAAACGGACAAGCCATTGAAACATCATGCTAGCTATCTTACGATGATGTAATGCAATATGGCAATGAATGCTCAAGTCATCAAACGAAAGCGGTGGAAGTTGCATGGCAATATATCTCAGAATGGCTATGGAAATGCCATAATAGGTAGGTATGGTGGCTGTTTTGAGGAAGTTATAATAAGGCTTATGTGTGATAGAGCATATCATATCATGGGGTTTGGATGCACCGACGAAGTTTGCACCCACTCTCGAGGTGAGAAAGGGTAATGCACGGTACCGTAGAGTCTAGCAAATTGCGGAAATGTAAGAGTGCGTATAATCCATGGACTCACATTAGTCATAAACAACTCACATACTTATTGGAAAATTTTAATTAGCTCTCTCGAAGCAAAGTATTACTATGCATGCTCCTACGGGGGTGGTTGGTAGGAGTTAACCATCGCGCACCCCCGACCTTCACACAAAGATAGACAATCAAGAATAAATTGTGCTCTAACTTCCTAGCATAACGGGAGACTATACGTGCATGCTTCGGGAATCACAAACCTTAACACCAATATATTACTAAACACGATCATCCACTAGTACCTTCCACATATTATCATTTCTATATCGCAACACTATTGCAAGGAATTAAACATATCATATTCAGTGATCCCTAAGTTTTATGTAGGATTTTATGACTAACCATGTGAATGATCAATTCCTGTTGACTCTCTAAATAGATATAAGTGAAGCAAGAGAGTTTAATTCTTTCTACAAAAGACCATGCTCTAATAAATATAAGTGAAGCAAAAGAGCATTCTACGAATAACGGTTTTCTATGTGAAGAGAAACAGGCAATCCGAACTTCAAATGATATAAGTGAAGCACATGAAGCATTCTATAAAGCCATACTCAAAAGATATAAGTGAAGTGCAATGAGCATTTGATAAATCAACCATGGACTATCTCATAGCAGCATGGTGCATAAAAGAAAAGTGAAAACTAAACACAAAAGACGCTCCAACATTTACACATATCACCTGAATGAAACGAAAACGAAAACAAACTGATACTTGTTGAAGAAAGATGGGATGACATTCGGGGCATCCCCAAGCTTTGACGCTTGAGTCTCCTTGGATATTTACTTGGGGTTCTTTGGGCATCCCCAAGCTTGAACTCTTGCCTCTCCTCCTTCTCCTCATATCGACACCTCCTCGATGTTCGAACACTTCATCCACACAAAACTTAACAGAAGACTAGTGAGATCCGTTAGTATAATAAAGCAAATTTCTACTTGAAGTACTGTTGCAAACCAATTCATATTTTATATTTGCATTATCCCTGCTGTATGATAACTTTTCCATGGCTTATACCACCGATAAAATCGATAGTTTCATCAAAACAAGCAAAACAATGCATCAAAAACAGAATCTGTCTTAAACAGGACAGTCTGTAGTAATCTGAACTTTGAGCATACTTTTGTAACTCCAAAAATTCTGAAAAATTAGGAAGAAATAAAAATTTTGTATAACAATACTGTGTAAAATTTTTAGAAACTTTTGACGTTCCAGTACAAAATGAAAATTCACGCACTACAGCCAAAGTTTCTGTTATTACACCGCACATACCAACAAGCAATCTAATCATCCTAAAGGCAAATCTTGGCATGTTATTTTTAGGGCTTTCTATTCCTGTGCCCCTTGTTCCTCAGCTCTACTCATTCATCCCCACTCTCTTAACATTTGCTCACTTTTCCCCACTCCTTAGTCCGAAACCCTGATAAATGGTCACACGGGGGATGCCGTCAGGTCAATGGTTTGACCGTTAACTACTGACTAGTGGGGCCCTGGTTTCGGTGGACTGTTGGGCAGAAGCGCGCCACTCCCTCCATCCCGTTTTGCAGGCGTCTTTTCATAGGCGCCCGCCACATCGGGCTGACGGCATGGCCCCACGTGGACTCGTCAGGAAACCCGACGGTCCGACGGGCGCCTCGACCGTCGGCGCGGTGTGAACGCCGCATGGCGCCGCTTCGAATCGCCGCCCGAGGCCATTAGCCAGCTATTTAAGCCGGCCGTCGTCCCCCAGCCCTTGCACATCCTCCTCCTCCCTCCACCCCGCCGTCGCCCGAGCCCATACGCCTCCTCTCGCACTTCCGTCACCGTCAGGATGGTCTGGCGCCTCATCACCACGTACGTGCAGCTCACTCCGGAGCGGTGCCTGCAAATCGAGGCGGAAATGCAGGCTCGCAGCGCCGCCCGTATTGCTGCGGGTCTCCCTCCAGATTCACCGGAGACGGAGGAGGAGGAGGAGGAGCAGCAGGAGGAGGAGCATCAGCCATCGCCCATGGAGGAGGACGACCCGGAGGCGGAGGCGGAGGTCACCGTCGACCAGTCGGAGGAGATGGCGGAGCAGCAGGCCATCCTGGATTCCATCCGGGATGAGGCCGAGGTGGAGGCCAACCATCGGCTATTCCGGCAGAGGCAAGCAGTGGCCGACGCCCAGTTCGACGAGCTGGAGGCGGAGATAGAGGCAGAGGAGGCGGCAGCGGAGCAGCCGCAGGTGCCAGAGGGGGCGGAGCCGCAACAGGCGGCCATTTATCCACCGGAGGGCACGGAGATCATCGACATCTCCGACGAAGAGTAGATAGGTTTTATTATGTAGTAGTATGTAGGTTTTACATCCTGCATGCTTTTGTATGCACTTTTTTCCTTTCTAAATATGAGATGTCCAGTTGTGTAATGATTTTTTCAATCTAATATGAACCATGGTGATGTTGAAAAATAAGAAGGAAAAGAAACTATTTTTTGCAGGATGAAACTAATTTGGTGCAATCAAATAAAAAAAAGAATCAAACGGTGCAATCAAATCAATAAAGAAAGGGCCCATAAAGAAAAGGGTGACGATGCAATCAAATCAATAAAAAAATAGAACCAGCGCGTGCACCATTTTATAGGCCTCTTTTATCCTTGTGGGCCTTCGACAGGTCAACGCGTTGCGAAGGCCCAACAAGGACTTGTTTGCATTTTGGGACAGCCGAGTGGGCGAGCATAACCAACCTATCGCGGACCGCCCAACGATCCAACGGTGCGGAGCCGTCCATGTGATCCAACGGCGCGCAACCTCCACGCGGCCCGCCCTGTGAATTCCTTCTAGAAGACCAGATCTGAGGGTTGTCGCTTGGTGCTAGGGTATGATCGGACGGCTGCAGTTCGACTCTAGGGTTTGGAGAGATGCTGCGGGGTTTTGAGCCGATCAGCGGGGTTATCTTAGGTTTGACCAACTTTCAAATGATGTTAACTAATTCAAAAAAAAATCTAAAAAATAGCAAACCTTCGCGGTTCGTCGTTTCATAAGACATAGTTACCGTAAAAAATATAAACTTGGTTTAGGGATATTTTTATGGAAAATATTCTTTTGAGGTAAGCTACCTTCTCCAAGTTCAAATGAGAAGAAGTAATTCGAAAATAATCAAAAAATGGAAGAATTGCGCACAATTCCGTTGTATGTGACATGGTTATGACAAAAAAAACTTGGTTTATGGACATTTCCATGAAAACTCCTTCACACAAATGAGCTATCACGTATGAGATTGTATAGAGTCCAAGAAGAGAGTGATAGTTGGTTTGGGTTTATGAAAAATTAAAAAAAACCAAAAAAATCACCATAGATTCATTTTAGTGTGAATAAGAAGGATCTGACCTTATATTTTTATTATTGAAATTTTAAACTGTTTTTATAATGATTTATATTGTAAATGGTCTGTTTACCCTAACTTTCGGAGCTCACCAACATAGGCTAACATGATGATTTGTTTGTATTTTTGTTTTATTTGTTGTTAGATCATTGCAACCTAGGCTAACATGATCATTGCAACATGACAGAGCAATGGCTTTCAAATGTTGCTTATAATTCAAATGTCAGTCAAAATTCAAATTCAAACATCACATCACAGTCAAAACATTAAAATTAAAAATAAAAATGAGGAGGTGCGCTGCCCCCTAGGCGGCGGCGGCGTCGTCTTCGTCGGGGCCGGTGAGGTCGATGAGGGTCGGCGTCGGGCCAGCCCAGGGGAACGATGTCTCCCAGCCGATCGCGACGTCGTCCGCCGGTGGCTACACCGCCACTGCCTGCGCTTCGGCACGGCGCTCCTCCTCCTCTGCCTCGGTGTCCTTCTCCAACTCCTCGAGCCGCTAACCCTCGCGACGCTCCGCCCGTAGGTGCTGCTGTCGCCAGAACTCCAGGTAGTCCCGCTCTTGCTTCGGTGTCGCCAGCATCCATATGGGTGGCGTGCTCACCCACTCCCGCACCACCCCCTCCCAGACGTACTCGTGGGGCGTGAGGGCGGTCGGCGCCTGCTCGAGCCTGGCGCGGGACGGCGGGGCCAGCGGCGGCACGACATAGTCACCAGCAGCGGAGAGCGCAATGGCCTCCGCCATCCGGGCCTGGTAAGCCGCCTCCTCCTCCTCCTTGTGCCGCTCTTCCTCCTCGCTTTCACAGAGAACAACTGCCAGCGCCAGCACCTCCTGGTATGCGGCCTCCGCCTCCTGGTCCTCATCGCGCACGATGAGGGGCGGTGGGGTGCCAGCCCGCACGTCGCGGACGCCACGCCGGCACTGCTCCTCGTGCTCAAACGCAAACCAGACCTCCCAATTGGGAGAGTCTGTAGCATAGGCCGGATCGAGCCGCTGCTCGGGCGTTAGCTGCTACTGCCGGCGCCTCACCTCCTCTGCATGCGCCCGCGCTTACCGTGGAACCGCCGGCACTGGGATCCTCTCCGGATCCAAGTGCCAATAGTGTGGCAGTATCACATCGGGGTAGGAGAGAGGGATGGTGTGCTCCAAGTGCCACCTCGCCTGGTGCACTGGGATGCTAATCCGCTGTCGAGGCGGATGGGAAGAGAACGGCGGGGGTAGCGCGCGCCAAGGGACGGCAGGGGCCTTGCCCTTCTTCTTGCCGGAGCTCGAGCCAGCCCGTGAGAAGATGCCCATGGTGGCTACTGGCTAGGGTTTGGTTTTGCCGCCGGCGGGCTAGGGTTTGTATCCTGCCGGGGATGGAGGGGGCAGGCCCGGCTCTGGAAGGATGGAAGGTACTATGGGCTGGCCGGTTTCCATTTAAAGAAGGACGACGTCCCGAACATGGGTGGCTAACGACCGGGGCCCGCCACACGTGCGCATTTAGTTTTGAATGTGGGTGTAGTTGGAAGGCCGCCACGCGTCCCCGAGGCAGACGAGGAGAAAGCGCGTGCACGTCCGTTCGGCGTCCGTGTGGCCAGAAATGGGGCGGGACGGACTCACTCGTTAGGTCCAACGGGCGACGCAGTCCATCGCAACCCCACTCGTCAGAGTTAACGGTCAAACCATTGACCCGACGGCATCCTCCGTTGTGACCTTTGGTGAGGGTTTCGGGCTAAGGAGTGGGGAAAAGTGAGCAAAATTTAAGGACGTGGGGATGAATGAGCACAGCTAAGGAACTAGGGGCACAGATGTGAAAAACCCTTATTTTTATAATACAATGGATTTGTAAAAGGGGATAATTATTTTTGTTGGAAAAGTTTCCGTGATTCAAGACTCACAAAGTTTCCATGGGCATGAACAAGGTTCAAGGATATCCCCCACTTCAACGATGCTCATCATCTCTCTCACTTTCACCTTTCCTTTTGTGAAGTTTTAGGTTCCCCTCTATATTTTTTTGTTTTTAAACTTTATAAAAGCGCACAACAGAATAAAATGACTCTCTAAAACTTCCGGGTTGTCTCCCTGGCAGCGCTTTCTTTAAAGCCATTAAGCTAGGCATAAAGTGCTCACGTAATGAAACCACCCGGATCCCAAGGTATATCAAAGCCAATTTTAATTAACAATGATTTGTAATTAAGTAGTGATCACAAAGTGATATATATCATGTGACAACGAAGTCTAACTCTCTTCCTATGCATCGGCATGTTATACAAGAACAATTCATGCACATTAAGTAAAGGCCAATGCATAGTATAAATAGTTTCTTGCAATTTTATAGTATTGGAAACATAGAGAGGTGAAGATGTAGTTCCTCTCTCATAATAATTGCAAGTATGAGCAGCAAGCACATGCATATTATATTCATCAAAATCATCATGTGTAGTAGCAAAACGCAACCCATCAATGTAATCCTTAATAAGTGAAAACTTCTCCGATATAGTGTAGTTGGGAGAATTCAAAAAGATAATAGGACTATCATGTGTGGGTGCAATAGCAACAATTTCATGCTTAACATAAGGAACTATAGCAAGTTCATCTTCATAAGCATAATTCATATTGGCATCTTGGCCACAAGCATAGCAAGCATCAAGTTCATCAAAAAGGGATATTTCAAATGAATCCAAGGGATCATAGCAATCATCATAGCATTCATCCTTCGATAAGCACGAAGGGTAATTAAACAATGTATGAGTTGAAGAGTTACTCTCACTAGAAGGTGGGCAAGGGTGATCAATCCGCTCTTCCTCCTTTTGTTCTTCGCTCTCCTCCTCATCTTTTTCATCTAATGAGCTCACAGTTTCAGCAATTTCTTCTTCCATAGATTCCTGCAAAATATTAGTCTCTTCCAAGGCAGCGGTCATTCCTTCAATAAATTCTTTAACATAAGCATTAGAAGCATAGTTTTCATAGCAATATTTAAGTATGGCAAAATTTTCAGATTCATAGCATTAGAAGCAATTTCATATGCACCCTTAAAAGCAACAAGTTCTTCAATTTGTGCAACATCAAAATAACAATAGGCTTCCTTGGCATAAGAAGATAGTATTTCATTATTATTAAACACACATTGGTAGGGAAGGTGTTTTTTAGTTTCTTCAGAACAACAAGTAAAATCATGTATTTCGCATAAATTCCAAGCATAGCAACACAAAGCATTAATTTGATGCCACAAGAGTTTCCCTTTTTGAGATATGCGGTGTCGCACATAATAAGAATGGACATTTAATGATTTTCCTTCAGCTAAGCTAGTTGGGTTTTCAGCACGAGCACAAATGGATCGAAGATGATCCAAGTAATATTCTTCGGTAATACGGAACACTAGTGGTTCCTCAACTTTTGGAGCAGCAAGTACATCTAATTTTTTAGGTATTTTGCGTTTCCTACCCATATCTAAAGATAGAAAACAAGAGAAAAAAATAAAAACTACTTAGTGATAAAGCAAACAAGCACACACGAGAATATTCACCCCACGCTATTGCTCCCCGGCAACGGCGCCAAAAAAAGGTCTTGATGACCCACAAGTATAGGGGATCGTTTGTAGCCTTTTTCGATAAGAGTGCCGAACCCAACGAGGAGCTAAAGGTAGAACAAATATTCCCTCAAGTTCTATCGACCACCGATACAACTCTAAGCACGCTAATGCTTGCTTGACGTAGAACAAGTATGAAACTACTTTGCGGGAGTAAAACTAGAAGTACTTTGCAAGATAATAAAGAACGTGGAAATAAAAGTTAGGTGCTATTTTAATAAAAGAACAAAAAGAGTAAATAACTTAGTAGAAAGCTTTTTGTGTAACGCAAGAGAAAGATTGTCCCTAGGCAATTGAATATAATATGATAGATACTTGTTATATGCAATGAGGGAGAGGCATACACTAACACACTTTCCGTACTTGGATCATATGCACTTATGATTGGAACTCTAGCAAGCATCCGCAACTACCAAAGTTCATTAAGGTAAAACCCAACCGTAGCATTAAGTATCAAGTCCCCTTTACTCCCATACGCAACAATCCACCTACTCAGGTTTGTGCTTCTGTCACTCACGCAACCCACCATAGGCAAATCATGAACATATTGCAACACCCTACAGCGGGGATCCCTCATGTTTGCGCGACACGGAGGGCACCATAGGACAGCACCATATCAACATACAACTCACATCCATAACATCTACCACAATTAACCCATAGGACAAAAGAGGTCTACTCAAACATCATAGGATAGCCAAATATCATTTGGAAATAATATATGGAGTTGAGTGATACGTCTCGAACGTATCTATAATTTTTGCGTGTTCCATCCTGTTATAGTATCATTCTTGGATGTTTTACAATCATTTTATAACATCTTTATATCATTTTTTTGGGACTAACCAATTGACATAGTGCCAAAGTGCTAGTTGCTGTTTTTGCTTGTTTTTTTACATCGCAGAAAATCAATACCAAACGGAGTCCAACCACGACGAAACTTTTTCGAGATTTTTTTTGGACCAGAAGACACCCAGTGGGCCAAACAACTACCGGAGAGGTGGGTTGTGGAGAGCGCAACCCACCAGGGCGCGCTAGGGGGCCCCGGCGTGCCCTGATGTGTTGTGCCCTCCTCGGCTCCCTTCTGCACCGCCTCTGATGCCTATAAATTCCCAAATATTCCAAAAACCCTAGGGGAGTCGACGAAACACAATTCCAGCAGCCGCAAGTTCCAGAACCGTGAGATGATATCTAAACACCATCACGGAGGGGTTCATCTTCCTCATAGGTGCCTCTCCGATGATGCGTGAGTAGTCCACCATAGACCTACGGGTCCGTAGGCAGTAGCTAGATGGCTTCTTCTCTCTCTCTCTTATGATTCTCAATACAATGGTCTCTTGGAGATCTATTTGATGTAAACTTTTGCGGTGTGTTTGTTGGCATCCGATGAATTTTGAGTTCATGACCAGTTTCTATCCATGAATATTATTTGAGTCTTCTTTGATCTCTTATATGTGTGATTACTTATAGCCTCGTATTTCTTCTCCGAATCTTTGGTTTAGTTAGGCCGACTAGATCGATTTTTCTTTCCATGGGAAGAGGTGCTTTGTGATGGGTTCGATCTTGCGGTGTTCTTTCCCAGTGAGAGAAGGGGCAGCAAGACACACATGTATCATTGCTATTAAGGATAACAAGATGGGGTCTATTCCTTCATGAATAGATCTTGTCTACATCATGTCACCGTTCTTATTGCATTAGTCCGTTTTCCCATGAACTTAATACACTAGATGCATGCTGGATAGCGGTCGATGTGTGGAGTAATAGAGGTAGATGCAGGCAGGAGTCGGTCTATCTATCTTGGACGTGATGCCTATATAATGATCATCGCCTTGGATATCGTCGTGACTATTCAATTTTCTATCAATTGCCCAACAGTAATTTGTTCACCCACCATGCGCTATACTCATGAGAGAAGCGACTAGTGAACCCTACGGCCCCCGGGTCTACTTTTCCATCATATTGCTTTCCGATCTACGTTTTTGCAATCTTTGTTTTCATATCTACAAAACCAAAACCCAAAAATATATTGCTGCATATTTACTCTTTTTATTTGTGTTCTTGAGAGATCTATCTCTCCTATCTATCACTACCTAATCTATCTTTTTACCGTAGAGAGATTGACAACCTCTCTTTCGCGTCGGGTTGCAAGTGTTTGTTGTTTGTGTGCAGGTGCTGCTTATTGGGTAGTGGTGATCCTCCTACTGGTTCGATAAACTTGGTTTCGTAACCGAGGAAAATACTTACCGTCGCTATGCTGCATCATCCCCTTCCTCTTTGCGGAAATACCGACGCAGTCTCAAGCCACGTCAAAGGAATTTCTGGCGCCGTTGCCGTGGAGGAAGCGGTCTCTTCTATGTGCCTATCGTAGGCGCCGAGGGGACTCCACCATCATCTACCAGGTTCCTAATCACAAATCTCATCTCCTTGCAATTACATTATTTGCCATTTGCCTCTCGTTTTCCTCTCCCCCACTTCACCAATTTGCCGTTTTATTTGCCCTCTTTTTTTTTCCCTTTTTCTTGCCGGATCTCTTCCTTGTTTGCAATCTTGTTTGCGTAGTCACGATGCCTCAAGAGAACACCAAGTTGTGTGATTTTTCCAATACTAATAACAATGATTTTATTAGTACGCCTATTGCTCCTCCTGCCACTAGTGCGGAGTCTTGTGATATTAATGTCGCTTTGTTGAATCTTGTCATGAAAGATCAATTTGCCGATACTCCTAATGAGGATGCCGCGTCCCATCTAAACACGTTCGTAGAATTGTGTGATATGCAAAATAAAAAAGATGTGGACAATAATATTGTGAAATTGAAACTATTTCCTTTTTCCTTGCGGGTTCGTGCAAAAATTTGGTTTTCCTCTTTGCCTCGCAATAGTATCAATTCTTGGAATAAGTGCAAGGATGCTTTTATCACTAAGTATTTTCCTCCTGCCAAAATTATTTCCCTTAGGACGCAAATCATGAATTTTAAGCAACTTGAGCATGAACATGTTGCACAATCTTGGGAAAGAATGAAGTTGATGCTAATAAATTGTCCTGCTCATGGTTTAAATCTTTGGATGATCATACAAAAAAATTATGCGGGATTGAATTTTGTCTCTAGAAATATTTTAGATTCCGCCGCCGGTGGTACTTTTATGGAGATTACTTTGGGTGAAGCTACTGAATTGCTAGATAATATCATGGCTAATTATTCTCAATGGCATACCGAAAGAGCACCTACTAGTAAAAAAGTTAATTCGGTAGAGGAAATTAGTACTTTGAGTGATAAAGTTGATGCTTTGATGAAATTGGTTGCTAGTAAAAATGCTCCTATTGATCTTAATGATGAGCCCTTGTCTACCTTGATTGAGCAAAATAGCGATTCCGTAGATGTGAATTTTGTCTCTCGAAACAATTTCAATAACAATGCTTACAGAGGTAATTTTAATCCTAGGCCTTTTCCTGGAAATTCCTCTAATAATTATGGTAATTCCTATGGCATTTATTCCTACAATAATAATAGGAACACCTCTGATCTTGAGAGTAATATTAAAGAATTTATCAATGCGCAAAAGGCTTTCAATACTACGATAGAGGAAAAGTTGAATAAGATTGAAGATATGTCTAGAATAATTGATAGAATTTCTCATGATGTTGAAAATCTCAAGTTGAAAGCTTTTGTGCCTAAGATTTATGAATCTATTAAAGCTTTATATATCTCTATGGATGAAAGTAAGAAAAGAACCGCTATGCTTAGAGCTAAAAGAGAAATCTTAGAAAAATCGTTTTCTTTTGATTGCCTTCATAAGAAAGATGAAGATCTTAAAGTGATTGGTGTTTCTTCTATTGATTCCTTGTTTAGTAATGTTAAAATTGATAATGAAGGGACTGAAGTAGAGTCAACTTTAGCTAGAAGGCGTCCCCATAATTTGGAGGGTGAAAATCTTTATGAAAATTTTGATAAAAGTGGGTTTGAAGAGGTCAAAACATTAACTAGTGATGTGCCCACTATCTTGGATTACAAATACTTTAATTATGATAGTTGCTCTTGGATTGAATGTATTTATTTATTGCAATCCATGTTGAATTCACCCCATGCTTATGAGCAAAATAAAGCTTTTACTAAATATATCGTTGATGCCATGATGAAATCTTTTGAAGAAAAGTTGGAGTTGGAGATTTATATTCCTAGAAAATTACATGATGAGTGGGAATATACCATTAAGTTCAAGATTAGAAATTATGAATGCTTTGCTTTGTGTGATTTGGGTGCTAGCGTTTCCACGATTCCGAAATCTCTATGTGATGTGCTTGGTCTTACCAATATTGAAGAATGTTCTCCTAATTTGCACTTGGCGGATTCTACTATTAAAAAGCCTTTGGGAAGAATTAATGATGTTCTTATTCTTGCAAATAGGAACTATGTGCCTATTGATTTTATTGTGCTTGATATTGATTGCAATCCGTCTTGTCCCATTATACTTGGTAGACCATTTTTACGCACTATAGGTGCCGTGATTGATATGAAAGAAGGCAATATTCGTTTTCAATTTCCCTTGAGAAAGGGTATGGAACACTTCCATAGAACAATAATTAAGCCACCATATGAATCAATCATGAGGGCATCCTATGGATCCAAAACCAAGGATGATAATACTTGAATCTATCCGTTATGCCTAGCTAGGGGCGTAAAACGATAGCGCTTGTTGGGAGGCAACCCAATGAATAAATAAAATTTTGCTTTTTACTTTCTGTTTTTGTGTGTTTAAACAATTATTCCTATGTTATGATTGTGTTTTTATGGTTTATTTAGTATTTGTGCCAAGTAAAGCCTTTAGGATGATTCATAGGATGAGTAGAAGTGATACTGAATCTGAAACAGAAATTTTGCGTCCAGTATATGAATTTTCATTTTTTACTGGAGCATTATATTGAGCTGAAATTTTAACACAGTGTTTATATACATATTCCTTACGTTCTACTAATTTTTCAGAATTTTTAGATTTACATAATTATGGGTAGAGTACATATTACTACAGACTGTTCTGTTTAAGACAGATTCTGTTTTCGTTGCATTGTGTGCTTGTTTTGATGAATCTATGGGTTATATTGAAGGATGTGAGCCATGGTAAAGTTAAAATAAAGTAGGTATAATGAAATAATAAAAAATTAATGGGTTTTCAATAGTACCTAAAGTAGTGATTTGCTTTCTTATACTAACGGATCTCACGAAGATTTTGTTGAGTTTTGTGTGATTGAAGTTTTCAAGTTTTGGGTGAGATCACGATGGATGAAGGAATAAGGAGTGATAAAAGCCTAAGATTGGGGATGATACCGCACCCCCAAGATATATCCAAAGAGAAACAAGAAACTAAGCTTGGGGATGCCCCCGAGTGGCATCCCCTCTTTCTTCTAACGACCATCGGTATTTTACTTGGAGCTATATTTTTATTCGTCACATATCATGAGTTTTGCTTGGAGCGTCTTGTATCTTTGCTTGATTTGTTTGTTAGTTTTTCCCTTGTATCCTTGCTGGACACACCTATTTGAGAAAGCCAAAATCATGCTATGATTTTTTAGAATTGCTCTATGTGCTTCACTTAAACTCTTTGAGCTATAGAATTGCTCTAGTGCTTCACTTATATATTTTTTAGCACGGTGTGCTTGGAATTTTTTGTAGAAATACTCTCATGCTTCACTTAGATTAATTTGAGAGTTAGTAAATTTTGTAGAAATCCTCTCATGCTTCACTTATACTATTTTAAGAGATGAAATCTTTATGCTCATCTGCTTCACTTAAATTTGTTTGAGCTTGCCAAAAAGCAATGGCAATATATGAAACTAGTCCCGAAGTGATAGATATCCAAGGAAGATATAATGAAAACTTTCATGAAGATCATTGGACAAATTAAACTTGATTCCTTGTAATAGTTTTGAAACATGATGATAGTAATATGTGAGTCATGTTAGTGAGTAATTATGCTTAGTAGGAATATTGGTGTTAAGGTTTCTGATTCCCTATGCATGCACGAAAGTTAATAGTTATGCAATGAAGTTACATCCTACTTGTGGTGCATTATTCGGTGTTAGTTATGTTCAATGCTCACTTATGTGAATTTTCGTCTCTTGGTTTGGTTGCTTCCCAATCTATTTTCTAGCCTCCATTTGTACTAAGTAGAAATACTACTTGTGCATCCAAAATCCTTAATACAAGTTTTGCCTTATGAGTCCACCATACCTACCTATATGCGGTATTTCCATGCCGTTCCAAGCAAATTTGTATGTGCCATCTCTAAATTTTCAAAATAAATTTTCTCTTTTGTCTGCCCGTACCGCTCATGAAACGGTGGGGAGTGTCCAATATTTTTCCATGCTAGATGTGTTATTCTCAAGATGAGTGTTTATTCACATGTCATTGCACGAGAGTGCGGCGGTAATAGGGATGCCCATTCCCGAAATGAAAAAGAAAAAATATTTACTTTATGTTGTCAAATAAAAAATTCCTTGGAAAGTGTTGGTATGGAAGGCAACCGTGGATACGGCCCGCCATGGAAAGTGAAAGTTTGGTGGAAAAAGGAATAAACTTTATTTTTTGTTTGGGAACCGCCTATGATATATCTAGCATGGAAAGTATTGTGAGCTACTTTGTCGTTTCGTTGACAGGAAAAGCATGCCACCCAAAATATTTTTTTCTCTCTCAATTTAAAACTTGAGCTCTGGCACCTCTACAAATCCCTACTTCCCTCTGCGAAGGGCCTATCTATTTACTTTACGCAATTTTTATTTTTACTTTGAGTGTCCATCTTCTCTTATAAGCACCAACTAGGGGGCACTATGATCGTACTTGAGCATTGGGCATAGCGAATATTTGAGTGTGTTTCATGAATGGATCAATGATTGAGCATGATGGGCTAGGGATAACTTTCTTTAGTGTTAATATTTTGAAAGACATGGTTGCTTGTTGACATGCTTGAGTATTGAAGTCATTATGTTAAAACTAGACTATTGCTTTGAATCATCTACAAGTCCAAATGTCCATGCTATACAAAAGAAAAGAATGTGACGAACATGTTAGGCAGCATTCCACATCAAAAATTCTGTTTTTATCATTTACCTACTCGAGGACGAGTAGGAATTAAGCTTGGGGATGCTGATACGTCTCCAACATATCTATAATTTTTGCTTGTTCCACGCTGTTATAGTATCATTCTTCGATGTTTTACAATCATTTTAAAACATCTTTATATAATTTTTTTGGGACTAACCTATTGACATAGTGCCAAAGTGCTAGTTGTTGTTTTTGCTTGTTTTTTTACTTCGCAGAAAATCAATACCAAACGGAGTCCAATCGCGACGAAACTTTTTGGATATTTTTTCTGGACCAGAAGACACCCAGTGGGCCAAACAACTGCCGGAGAGGTGGGTTGTGGAGAGCACAACCCACCAGGGCGTGCTAGGGGGCCCCGGCGCGCCCTGATGGGTTGTGCCCTCCTCGGCCCCCTTCCGTACCGCCTCTAATGCCTATAAATTCCCAAATATTCCAAAAACCCTAGGGGAGTCGACGAAACACGATTTCAGCCGCCGCAAGTTCCAGAACCGCGAGATCCTATTTAAACACCATCACGGAGGGGTTCATCTTCCTCATAGGTGCCTCTCCGATGATGCGTGAGTAGTCCACCATAGACCTACGGGTCCGTAGGTAGTAGCTAGATGGCTTCTTCTCTCTCTCTTATGATTCTCAATACAATGGTCTCTTCGAGATCTATTTGATGTAAACTTTTGCGGTGTGTTTGTTGGCATCCGATGAATTTTGAGTTCAAGATCAGTTTCTATCCATGAATATTATTTGAGTCTTCTTTGATCTCTTATATGCGTGATTACTTATAGCCTCGTATTGCCTCTCTGAATCTTTGGTTTAGTTAGGCCTACTAGATCTATTTTTCTTGCCAAGGGAAGAGGTGCCTTGTGATGGGTTCGATCTTGCGGTGTTCGTTCCCAGTGACAGAAGGGGCAGCAAGACACGCATGTATCGTTTCTATTAAGGATAACAAGATGGGGTCTATTCCTACATGAATAGATCTTGTCTACATCATGTCACCGTTCTTATTGCATTAGTCTGTTTTTCCATGAACTTAATACACTAGATGCATGCTGGATAGCGGTCGATGTGTGGAGTAATAGAGGTAGATGCAGGCAGGAGTCGGTCTATCTATCTTGGACGTGATGCCTATATAATGATTATCGCCTTGGATATCGTCATGACAATTCAATTTTCTATCAATTGCCCAACAGTAATTTGTTCACCCACCATGCGCTACACTCATGAGAGAAGCCACTAGTGAACCCTATGGCCCCCGGGTCTACTTTTCCAACATGTTCCTTTCCGATCTACATTTTTGCAATCTTTATTTTGAGGTCTACAAAACCAAAAACCCAAAAATATATTGCTGCATATTTACTCTTTTTATTTGTGTTCTTGAGAGATCTATCTCTCCTATCTATCACTACCTAATCCATCTTTTTACCGTAGAGAGATTGACAACCTCTCTTTCGCATCGGGTTGCAAGTATTTGTTGTTTGTGTGCAGGTGTTGCTTATTGGGTGGCGGTGATCCTCCTACTGGTTCGATAACCTTGGTTTCTGTCGGGCCCCATTTCTGGGAATAAATCATAGAAGAGCCCTTGAGTCATACCAGCCCCAAGGACCACTGACGGACTCCCTTGATATAGATAACCAACACAAATATAATATTACACAGGGTTGAGTCAGGGTGACTCAACAAATTTTTACAAATTTGCCAATATACTACGGTGGTGGAATATGACAGTGGTGTGGTGGCACTCTCATATTGTTACAATAAAATAGAGCCAAGTGTTAGTGTGAGACTTGACTACTTTATTTGTGTAGCGGAAGCTCAGCGAATGGTACATGTGGTAGACTCCTATATCACAGGTGGTCTGACTGGGACTCCTCTAAGCGTCAGGCTCACTAGCGCAATCCTCCTCCATAAGCTCGTGCTCCTACAAGTTTGGCCAAGTAAATAGCCAGGGACAAGCCAGTGAGTACGTTGGAATGTACTTGCAAACATAATGAACAAAAGATATACTGAATGCATATGCTCATGGTGTGAAATGCTCATGCTATCCATAACATATATATGCATGCTGACAGAGTTAAATCATGGCATGATAAAATTTGTACAGAAGTGAAGCGTTAGTGATAAGAAAACATAAAAGAAAATGCCGGTAGGATGTCTAAAAATGACATCACGGTAGGTCTTGAAGAGAAATGCCAAACGGGTGTCCACAAGAGTAGTGGCGAGATATACCGCCTGTTAAACTCGAGGGACGCCATGAGAGGTCTTGAAAAGAAATGCAAATCGGGTGTCTAAAAGAGAGATCAGACGAGACTGGACCATCCGAGAACTCAGGCGACGCCACGAGAGGTCTTGAAAAGAAATGACAAACGGGTGTCCACAAGAGTAGTGGCGAGACAAAACCGCCTGTGAACTCGAGGGACGCCACGTAAGGTCTTGAAAATAAAAATTGAATGTCCGGGGTAGTCTAGCCAGCCCCTGAGTCACTCAGAAAATATAATAAGAGAAACGGGTTAGTCCACAATAATATTCATATCATCAGTAATACATTCATGATAATATTAGTAGTGACAAAATAATCATGCTTGATGTTAATTATTTTCCTCCAAAGACCGACACCGGGACCGACACTTGACCCACCCAGCTAACGTCCTTGACCGTGGACACAGCTATTCGAATAGGTATTACCCTGAAGAGGGTGTACTCTTTACCCACGTGTATGAGGTTTCTTTGGTCAGTACCGTGACACTGACTAATTCCCATTACGGTCTTTGGGTTGAAAACACACCTAACCAGCACACACCAGCTTAACCGTCCGGATGCCAGGAATCACCCAGGGCATCTGTTCGGTAAAACACTAAGATCGGGAGACCAACGTCCTGCATGGGATCACTATTCATACGCGCGGATTACAAGGGGGCCCCTCTCGGTCACAACCGGAAACACCCATGCCCCCTGACCCGATGACCGGATTTAGTCCATGGCCGTGGAAACCCTCTGTTGGAAATATGCCCTAGAGGCAATAATAAATTGGTTATTATTGTATTTCCTTGTTCATGATAATCGTTTATTATCCATGCTATAATTGTATTGATTGGAAACTCAAATACATGTGTGGGTACATAGACAACACTGTGTCCCTAGTAAGCCTCTAGTTGACTAGCTCGTTGATCAAAGATGATTAAGGTTTCCTAGCCATTGACATGAGATGTCATTTGATAACGGGATCACATCATTAGGAGAATGATGTGATGGACAAGACCCAAACTGTAAACGTAGCATTTGATCGTGTCAGTTTATTGCTATTGTTTTCTGCATGTCAAGTATCTGTTCCTTTGACCATGAGATCATGCAACTCACTGACACCGGAGGAATACCTTGTGTGTATCAAACGTCGCAACGTAACTGGGTGACTATAAAGGTGCTCTACAGGTGTCTCCGAGGGTGTCTGTTGGGTTGGCATGGATCAAGACTGGGATTTGTTACTCCGTATGACGGAGAGGTATCTCAGGGCCCACTCGGTAATACAACATCACAATGAGCCTTGCAAGCAATGTGACTAAAGTGTTAGCCACGAGATCTTGTATTACGGAACGAGTAAAGAGACTTGCCGGTAACGAGATTGAACTAGGTATAGTGATACCGACGATCGAATCTCGGGCAAGTAACATACCGAAGAACAAAGGGAACAGCATACGGGATTAGCTGAATCCTTGACATAGAGGTTCGACCGATAAAGATCTTCGTAGAATATGTAGGAGCCAATATGGGCATCCAGGTCCCGCTATTGGTTATTGATCGTAGAGGTGTCTCGGTCATGTCTACATAGTTCTCGAACCCGCAGGGTCTACACACTTAACGTTTGGTGACGATTAGTATAATTGAGTTATTATGTTGGTGACCGAAAGTTGTTCGGAGTCCCGGATAAGATCCCGGACATGACGAGGATCTCCGGAATAGTCCGGAGGTAAAGATTGATATATGTGATAATAGTGTTTTGATCTCCGGAAGGGTTCCGGAGTTCACCGGAAGGGGTTCCGGATGTTTACCGAAGTGTTCGGGTGCAGCAACACTTTATATGAGCCAAAGGGATAAAGCCCACAAGGTATTGGAAAGTGCAAAAGTAGTTTTGCTGCCGCGTAAGCGGTACTACCGCTTGGTGAAGCGGTACTACCGCCGGAGCGGTACTACCGCTTGTGTGAAGCAGTACTACCGCCCGAGCGGTACTACCGCTTGTGTGAAGCGGTACTACCGCCCAAGCGGTACTACCGCTTGTGTGAAGCGGTACTACCGCTTGTGCGCGGCTGTGCACGGTTCGGCAGGGATCCGAGTTGGACTCTTTCCCTGCGGGCCAAACCGACCTTGTGCGGGCAAAACCGACCCGGAGGAGGCTTTTACTCCAAGTTTAGACCCCAAGGCTCAACATATAAATAGAGGGGCAGGGCTAGCACACGGGACACATCAAGATTTCCCCAAGCCGTGTGCGGCAACCCTAACCCTCTAGTTCCTCCGTCATAATCTCCGTAGTGCTTGGCGAAGCCCTGCAGAGATTGTTCCTCACCACCATCACCACGCCGTCGTGCTGCTGGAACTCAACCACTACTTCATCATCGCTCGCTGGATCGAGGAGGTGAATGCGTCATCAAGCCGTACGTGTGTTGAACGCGGAGGTGCCGTCCGTTCGGCACTAGTTCGTGATCGGATCGAGGGACGACTTGCGATTTGGATCGCGGAGACGTTCGACTACATCAACCGCGTTTCTTAAACGCTTCCGCTTAGCGATCTACAAGGGTATGTAGATCCACTCTCCCTCTCGTAGATGCTCATCACCATGGATAGATCTTATGTGTGCGTAGGAAAATTTTTGTTTCCCATGCAACGTTTCCCAACAGTGGTATCAGAGCTAGGTCTATGCGTAGATGAGATCTCGAGTAGAACACAAACGAGTTGTGGGCGTGGGTGTATACATATTGCTTGCCGTTACTAGTTGATATTTGATTCGGCGGTACTGTGAGATGAAGCGGCCCGGACCGACATTACGCGTACACTTACGCGAGACAGGTTCCTTCAACTAACATGTAACTTCGTTGCATAAAGATGGCTAGCGGGTGTCTGTCTCTCTCACTTTAGTTGAATCGATTTCAATGAAGAGGGTTCTTTTAGAAGATCAAAAAGCAATCACTACACCACGTTGTGGTTTTGCGTAGGTAAGAACGGTTCTTGCAAACCCGTAGCAGCCACGTAAAATTTGCAACAACAATTAGAGGACGTCTAACTTGTTTTTGCAGGGTATGTTGTGATGTGATATGGCCAATTACATGATGAGATATATGTGATGTATGAGATGATCATGTTTTGTATAGAATATCACGACTTGCATGTCGATGAGTACGGCAACTGGCAGGAGCCATAGAGTTGTCTTTAATTATTGTATGACCTGCGTGTCAATCATTAAGCGCTATGTAATGCTTTACTTTATCGCTAAACGTTAGCAATAGTCGTGGAAGCAACAGTCGGCGCGACAACCTTATGGCGACACGTTGATGGAGATCAAGATGATGGAGATCATGGTGTCATGCCGGTGACGATGGAGATCATGCCGGTGCTTTGGAGATGGAGATCAAAAGCACAAGTTCATGGCCATATCATGTCACTTATGATTTGCATGTGATGTTAATCCTTTTATGCATCTTATTTTGCTTAGGACGACGGTAGCATTATAAGGTGATCCCTCACTTAAATTTCAAGATAAAATTGTGTTCTCCCCAAGTGTGCACCGTTGCGAAAGTTCGTCGTTTCGAGACACGCCGTGACGATCGGGTGTGATAGACTCTACGTTCGCATACAACGGGTGTAAGCCATGTTACACGTGCGGAACACTCGGGTTAAACTTGACGAGCCTAGCATGTACAGACATGGCCTCGGAACACAAGAGACCGAAAGGTCGAACATGAGTCATATAGTAGATATGATCAGCATGAAGATGTTCACCATTGAAACCACCTCAACTCACGTGATGATCGGACTTGAGTTGGTGGATTTGGATCATGTTACACTCGAATGATCGGAGGGATGTCAATTTGAGTGGGAGTTTTTTAAGTAATATGATTAACTAAACTCATTATCTAGAACAATAGTCTAAGTTGTCTTTGCTATATTTATGTTGTAGATCATGGCTCGCGCAGTAGCACCCCTGAATTTTAATGCGTTCCTAGAGAAAGCTAAGTTGAAAGATGATGGAAGTAACTTTGTGGACTGGGCCCGTAATCTAAGGATTATCCTTACGGCTTCCCAGAAGGCTTATGTCCTTGATGCACCGCTTGGTGATCCACCCGCTCCAGTTGAGTCTCTAGACGTTGTGAACGCCTGGCAGGCTCGTTCTGATGATTACTCAATAGTTCAATGTGCAATGTTGTATGGCTTAGAACCGGGACTTCAAAGACGTTTTGAACGTCATGGAGCATATGAGATGTTCCAGGAGTTGAAGTTTATCTTTCAGAAGAATGCCCGGATCGAGAGATATGAGATCTCCGATAAGTTCTATGCTTGCAAGATGGAGGAGAACGGGTCTATCAGTGATCACGTGCTCAGAATGTCTGGGTACTCCACCCGTCTGGCTGAGTTAGGGATGCCCCTTCCGCCAGAGGCTATCACTGACAGAGTTCTTCAATCATTGCCACCTAGCTACAAGAGCTTCGTGTTGAACTATAACATGCACGGGATGAACAAGTCAGTCGCCGAGCTGTTTGCGATGCTGAAAGTCGCTGAGTCTGAAATTCAGAAGGAGCATCAAGTGTTGATGGTCAATAAAACCACTAGTTTCAAGAAAAATGGCAAGGGTAAGAAGGGTAACTCCAAGAAGAGTGGCAAAGCAGTTGCTCCTCTCATGAAGAAACCCAAGGCTGGACCCAAACCAGAAACTGTGTGTTTTCATTGCAAGGGAACTGGACACTGGAAGCGGAACTGCCCCAAGTATTTGGCTGACAAGAAGGCGGCCAACAAACAAGGTATATATGATATACATGTTATTGATGTGTACCTTACCAACTCTCGTTGTGGTGCCTGGGTATTTGATACCGGTGCGGTTGCTCATATTTGCAACTCAAAACAGGAACTGCGGAATAGACGGAGGCTGGCAAAGGACGAAGTGACGATGCGCGTGGGAAATGGTTCCAAGGTTGATGTGATCGCCGTCGGCACGCTCGCTCTTCGATTACCATCGGGATTAGTGATGAACCTGAATAATTGTTATTTAGTGCCTGCGTTAAGCATGAACATTATATCTGGATCTTGTTTATTGCGAGACGGTTACTCATTTAAATCAGAGAATAATGGTTGTTCTATTTACATGAGTAATATCTTTTATGGTCATGCACCCAATGTGAGGGGTTTATTCTTATTGAATCTCGATAGTAATGATACACATGTTCATAACATTGATGCCAAAAGATGTAGAATTGATAATGATAATACCACTTTCTTGTGGCACTGCCGTTTAGGTCATATTGGCGTAAAACGCATGAGGAAGCTCCATGCTGATGGACTTTTGGAGTCACTTGATTTTGAATCACTTGACACATGTGAGCCATGCCTCATGGGCAAGATGACTAAAACGCCGTTCTCTGGAACAATGGAACGGGCAAGTGACTTATTGGAAATCATACATACTGATGTGTGCGGTCCGATGAGTATTGAGGCGCGCGGTGGTTATCGTTACTTTCTCACCTTCACTGATGACTTAAGTAGATATGGGTATATTTACTTAATGAAACATAAGTCTGAAACATTTGAAAAGTTCAAACAATTTCAGAGTGAAGTTGAGAATCATCGTAACAAGAAGATTAAATTCCTACGATCTGATCGAGGGGGAGAATATCTGAGTTATGAGTTTGGCAGTCACTTAAGACAGTGTGGAATTGTTTCACAATTGACACCGCCTGGAACACCACAGCGTAATGGTGTGTCCGAACGTCGTAATCGAACCTTATTAGATATGGTGCGATCTATGATGTCTCTTGCCGATTTGCCACTATCGTTTTGGGGTTATGCATTAGAGACAGCAGCATTCACTTTAAATAGGGCACCATCGAAATCCGTTGAGACGACGCCTTATGAACTTTGGTTTAACAAGAAGCCAAAGCTGTCGTTTCTTAAAGTTTGGGGATGTGATGCTTATGTCAAAAAGCTTCAGCCTGAAAAGCTGGAACCCAAAGCGGAGAAATGCGTCTTCATAGGATACCCAAAAGAGACAGTTGGGTATACCTTCTACCTCAGATCCGAAGGCAAAGTGTTTGTCGCTAAAAACGGAACATTTCTTGAGAAAGAGTTTCTCTCGAAAGAATTGAGTGGGAGGAAGATAGAACTTGATGAGGTTGTTGAACCTTTACTTCAACCTAAGAGTAGCGCAACGCAGAAAGTTGTTTCTGTCGAGCCTACATTAGCTGAAGAGGAAGTTAATGATGATGATCATGAAGCTTTGGATCAAGTTGCTATCGAACCTCGTAGGTCGACAAGGACGCGTACTGCTCCTGAGTGGTACGGCAACCCTGTCTTAGAGGTCATGTTATTAGACAACGATGAACCTACGAGCTATGGAGAAGCGATGATGGGCCCGGATTCCGAGAAGTGGTTAGAGGCCATGAAATCCGAGATGGGATCCATGTATGAAAACAAAGTATGGACTTTGGAAGTATTACCTGAAGGGCGTAAGGCCATTCAGAACAAATGGATCTTTAAGAGGAAGACGGACGCGGACGGTAATGTCACCGTCTATAAAGCTCGACTTGTGGCAAAGGGTTTTTCACAAGTTCAAGGAGTTGACTACGATGAGACCTTCTCACCCGTAGCGATGCTTAAGTCCGTCAGAATCATGTTAGCAATAGCTGCCTTTTTCGACTATGAAATTTGGCAGATGGATGTCAAAACAACGTTCCTTAACGGTTACCTTAAGGAAGAGTTGTATATGATGCAACCAGAAGGTTTTGTCGTTCCAGAGAATGCTGACAAAGTTTGCAAACTCCAGCGATCCATTTATGGACTGGTGCAAGCATCTCGGAGTTGGAATCTTCGTTTTGATGAGGTGATCAAAGCATTCGAGTTTATACAAGTTTACGGAGAAGCTTGTATTTACAAGAAAGTGAGTGGGAGCTCTATAGCGTTTCTAATATTATATGTGGATGACATATTGCTGATTGGAAACAATATAGAAATGCTGGAAAGCGTAAAGGAATATTTGAACAAGAGTTTTTCAATGAAGGACCTAGGAGAAGCTGCTTTCATATTAGGCATCAAGATCTATAGAGATAGATCAAGACGCTTAATAGGACTTTCACAAAGCACATACCTTGATAAGATTTTGAAGAAGTTCAAAATGGATCAGTCCAAGAAGGGGTTCTTGCCTGTTTTGCAAGGTGTGAAGTTGAGTAAGACTCAATGCCCAGTGACTGCAGAAGATAGAGAAAAGATGAGTGTCATCCCCTATGCTTCGGCCATAGGCTCTATCATGTATGCAATGCTGTGCACAAGACCCGATGTCAGCCTTGCCATAAGTATGGTCGGAAGGTTTCAAAGTGATCCAGGAATGGAACACTGGACGGCGGTCAAGAATATCCTGAAGTACCTGAAAAGGACTAAGGACATGTTTCTCGTTTATGGAGGTGATCAAGAGCTCGTCGTAAAGGGTTACGTCGATGCAAGCTTTGACACTGATCCGGATGACTCTAAGTCGCAAACCGGATACGTATTTATTCTTAATGGGGGTGCGGTTAGCTGGTGCAGTTCCAAGCAAAGCGTGGTAGCAGATTCTACATGCGAAGCGGAGTACATCGCTGCCTCGGAGGCGGCGAAGGAAGGTGTCTGGATGAAGGAGTTCATGACAGATCTTGGAGTAGTGCCTAGTGCGCTTAACCCAATGACTCTGTTTTGTGATAACACTGGTGCCATTGCTCTAGCCAAGGAACCAAGATTTCACAAGAGGACCAGACACATAAAACGACGTTTCAATTCCATCCGCGATTACATCAAGGAGGACGACATAAATATTTGCAAAGTACACACGGATCTAAATGTTGCAGATCCGATGACTAAACCTCTTCCAAGGGCTAAACATGAACAACACCAGAACTGCATGGGTGTTCGATTCATTACAATGTAAATCACATAGTGATGTGAACTAGATTATTGACTCTAGTGCAAGTGGGAGACTGTTGGAAATATGCCCTAGAGGCAATAATAAATTGGTTATTATTGTATTTCCTTGTTCATGATAATCATTTATTATCCATGCTATAATTGTATTGATTGGAAACTCAAATACATGTGTGGGTACATAGACAACACTGTGTCCCTAGTAAGCCTCTAGTTGACTAGCTCGTTGATCAAAGATGGTTAAGGTTTCCTAGCCATTGACATGAGATGTCATTTGATAACGGGATCACATCATTAGGAGAATGATGTGATGGACAAGACCCAAACTGTAAACGTAGCATTTGATCGTGTCAGTTTATTGCTATTGTTTTCTGCATGTCAAGTATCTGTTCCTTTGACCATGAGATCATGCAACTCACTGACACCGGAGGAATACCTTGTGTGTATCAAACGTCGCAACGTAACTGGGTGACTATAAAGGTGCTCTACAGGTGTCTCCGAGGGTGTCTGTTGGGTTGGCATGGATCAAGACTGGGATTTGTTACTCCGTATGACGGAGAGGTATCTCAGGGCCCACTCGGTAATACAACATCACAATGAGCCTTGCAAGCAATGTGACTAAAGTGTTAGCCACGAGATCTTGTATTACGGAACGAGTAAAGAGACTTGCCGGTAACGAGATTGAACTAGGTATAGTGATACCGACGATCGAATCTCGGGCAAGTAACATACCGAAGAACAAAGGGAACAGCATACGGGATTAGCTGAATCCTTGACATAGAGGTTCGACCGATAAAGATCTTCGTAGAATATGTAGGAGCCAATATGGGCATCCAGGTCCCGCTATTGGTTATTGATCGTAGAGGTGTCTCGGTCATGTCTACATAGTTCTCGAACCCGCAGGGTCTACACACTTAACGTTTGGTGACGATTAGTATAATTGAGTTATTATGTTGGTGACCGAAAGTTGTTCGGAGTCCCGGATAAGATCCCGGACATGACGAGGATCTCCGGAATAGTCCGGAGGTAAAGATTGATATATGTGATAATAGTGTTTTGATCTCCGGAAGGGTTCCGGAGTTCACCGGAAGGGGTTCCGGATGTTTACCGAAGTGTTCGGGTGCAGCAACACTTTATATGAGCCAAAGGGATAAAGCCCACAAGGTATTGGAAAGTGCAAAAGTAGTTTTGCTGCCGCGTAAGCGGTACTACCGCTTGGTGAAGCGGTACTACCGCCGGAGCGGTACTACCGCTTGTGTGAAGCAGTACTACCGCCCGAGCGGTACTACCGCTTGTGTGAAGCGGTACTACCGCCCAAGCGGTACTACCGCTTGTGTGAAGCGGTACTACCGCTTGTGCGCGGCTGTGCACGGTTCGGCAGGGATCCGAGTTGGACTCTTTCCCTGCGGGCCAAACCGACCTTGTGCGGGCAAAACCGACCCGGAGGAGGCTTTTACTCCAAGTTTAGACCCCAAGGGTCAACATATAAATAGAGGGGCAGGGCTAGCACACGGGACACATCAAGATTTCCCCAAGCCGTGTGCGGCAACCCTAACCCTCTAGTTCCTCCGTCATAATCTCCGTAGTGCTTGGCGAAGCCCTGCAGAGATTGTTCCTCACCACCATCACCACGCCGTCGTGCTGCTGGAACTCAACCACTACTTCATCATCGCTCGCTGGATCGAGGAGGTGAAGGCGTCATCAAGCCGTACGTGTGTTGAACGCGGAGGTGCCGTCCGTTCGGCACTAGTTCGTGATCGGATCGAGGGACGACTTGCGATTTGGATCGCGGAGACGTTCGACTACATCAACCGCGTTTCTTAAACGCTTCCGCTTAGCGATCTACAAGGGTATGTAGATCCACTCTCCCTCTCGTAGATGCTCATCACCATGGATAGATCTTATGTGTGCGTAGGAAAATTTTTGTTTCCCATGCAACGTTTCCCAACACCCTCATCGTGGCCCTCTATGTGGTGTGTACCCGGACAAGGGTTATCAACTTACTAAGCCGTACCTTCCTTGCGGAAGGACCCATGGCAGCACGGTATACAGCTAGGTGTAACGAAACAAGACTCGATCTAGGTCAACTCAGGAGGTGTTGTTAATATGACCGGTATGCTCCACATATGTCACGTGTCACCACCGTGTCAAAAATGGCCCGTGCCCACCGGTACGTCCAAGGCAGGAGTACACTCCTGGTTCTCACCATATCCATACGTTCGCAAGATGCCATGATGCATGCAAGAATTCACAAGGTGACATGACCAATGCATGCTCTCACTATTTACTACACATACGATGCAATATTAAACCGATGCAACCATGCATGCACTTCATCATATCCCAAGTTCAAAAATGCTTTCCTTGTCCAAAGTAGTCAGTAGAAAACCCCTCCAAATTTCCAGCAAAGTTTTCTTCTTCTTTTTCTGAAAAATCCAAATTTAAATTCAAATCAAATTTCATCACAGTACAAAAAAATTGTCTAAAAATATTTTTAAATAAATACTAAAAAAACTAGAGAGAAAAATAAGAATAAGAGAAAAAGAATCAAGTCCTTTGGATTTGTGGTTTAAAAACTAGAAGCAGTCAAAGTTATGGTCAAATCTGTTTTTATTAAAAACAGAAAAAGAAAACGATTCGGTGGAAGTACACTTTCCAGAGAAGAAAGCGTAAATAACAGAATACGTTTTCTGTTTAAACGCAGAAAAGGAGAGAATGCTGACGGGTGGGGTCCACCCGTCAGGTTCAAATTTAAACGCGCTCGCGCGCTTGAACAGAATGAAGACGGCGATCGCCGGCGACGATCGCCGGTGTTCCTGGGGCGGAGATGGTGCACTCGTGCTCGGGTAGGAATAGGTGGTGGTCGCCGGCGATCACCAGAACGCCGGTGAGGTCGACGCCGGCGGATGGTGGTTCGGTCGATGTTGGAGTTCGCCGGAGAGAGCTCCGGTTGTCGAATTGAAGCGCGGGATTGGTGAGTGGGTGTATGAATAGGCTACTGGTGGAGTTTGGAGGGTGGATATGGCCTAACGGCGACGAGCTGATCGGGGAGGGTGGCGGCGGATCGGTGGTCGGAGTCGGGGAAGAAGACCTCCCCGAGGTCGGGGAAGTGGAGTGGGGGTCGATTGGGAAGGTGTGGAGGTGGGATGAGTGATCGCCGAGGCTCGGGGTCCCTTTTATAGGCAATTTGAGGCCGTCCAGCGAGGGCGGATAACGCTGGAGTTACGACGGTCGGTGAGGGTAGCTAGGGCAGTGGTCAAGGGCGGCGAGGGGTTAATGAGGACGGCGGAATGCTCTGGAAGCCCCAGCTTGGACGGGTTCGAGCTCGAGGAGCTTATCCATGGTGTGGCACCCGTACGGGTGCGGCGGCGACACCCGTGTCCGGCGACTGCCAGGCGGGTCCTGGGCGGCGTGGTCGGCGTGGGGATGATGCGGAGGAGCTGCCGCGTGGACGAAAAGTAGGTTTGGGCGAGGCGGTGCAGTGAAGGCAGTCGGTGGCCGAGGCGGCTCCGCTCGGTCCGCCGTCGATGAGCATGGTGGCCGTTGCACCGGCCGGCTACTATGCCGTTGGTGGTGAGCCACTGACCAGAGGGGTCCTGGGAAGCTCAGTTAAGGCAAGAAGTGGCGTGGAGGAGTAGGAGAGATGGTGGAGTGAGGAGCACGGCGCCGTTCATCCCTGCCTCTGAAGAAAAATTCAGTTAACTGAATTTTTATCAACGATGAACAGTGCGCACACCAACTATTTGATGAAATGACAGAGGGTGCTAAGGATTTTAGAATTTTGTGGCGATTTTTGTGGTGGGGTGTTGTTGCTCAAAAATGAGTTTGCCAAAGTTCCAGAATTTTTGGAGCTATAAAAATTGGGTTTGTATCAGAAAGATTGTTTCTGGTCCAAATTTAAATTGAAGGAGATTTGAAATTTTTGAACTGTGGAACCCAAGGTTTTTGATGAAATGGGTCTTGGGTACCATCTAGTTCTTGGAGAAATTTTTTGTGGAAGCAGAAGACTTGCAGAAAATATGGTTCCTTTGTAAATCAAAGAAACCATGAATAAAATAAATTCCAACTTTGGAATTTAGTAAATAATGTAGAAATATTTTTGTAAGGTGGAAAGGAGTTGGTTGCTGTCCTAGAAAGTGTGAATGACTTATGGGATAATTGAGGAGTGGTGGAAAGATTGTTGGATGGATTTTGGATGTGTTAGAAAAGAAAAGAGCTTCTCCTTAGAATATTTTAGTTATATCAAAAACTTTTCTAAGAGAAAATATCTTTTTTTTTGAATTCTAATAATCATTTTCCAAATAAAACCATAAATCAAAACAGACCCTTTCTAGAAAATTTTGAACCCAACTAAAATTTGAAAATGTTTTCAAGCAGAAGGAGGAAAGTAGGATTAAAAATGGTTTTCAAAGAGTTCAATTTAAAGAAAAGATTTTGAAAATCAGAAGAATATTTTTTGGGTGTTACAACACCTACCCCCCTTAAGAAAAATCTCGTCCCCGAGATTTCAGCTATCCCTCAAACAGATACGGATATTCAGTCCTCAGGTGATCTTCTCTTTCCCACGTTGCTTCTTCCTCGATGTGATTGCTCCACTAAACCTTGTAAAACTTTATCACGTTCTGCCGGGTCCTCCGTTCAGATTCCTCCAGAATTTTTATAGGTCGTTCTCTATATGTGAGGTCTGGTTGAAGATCTAAGTTTTGATGTTGTATTTGCTTGTCCGGGTTGCTGACACATCTCCTTAGTTGTGACACGTGAAACACATCATGAACATCTGATATTTCAGCGGGTAACTCTAGTTGATAGGCAACCTTGCCCCTCCTTGCAATTACTCTGAACGGTCCAATAAACCTCGGTGCCAATTTTCCTTTGACTTTAAATCTCTGTAGCCCCCTTGTTCGAGATACTCTGAGATATACGTATTCCTCTGGTTCAAAGCTAACCTAACGGTGTTTCTGGTCATAGTATCTCTTCTGATGGCTCTGAGCCGCTCTCTCAGTCTGTCCTGAATAAGCTTCACTTGTGTCTCTTCTTCCTTAAGAATTTCTGGGCCGAAGATTCGGCTATCTCCGGTTTCAGACCAATTTAGTGGGGTACGACATCGTCGTCCGTACAGGGCTTCGAAGGGTGACATCTTTAAACTGGCTTGGTAACTGTTGTTATATGAGAACTCCACGTATGGTAAACTGTCTTCCCAGCTGACTCCGTAAGTGAGCACACACGCTCTCAGCATGTCCTCCAATAACTGATTTACCCGCTCAGTTTGTCCTCCGGTCTGTGGGTGATATGTTGTACTGAATGTCAGTTGAGTCCCTAAAGCTTGTTGTAGGTGCTCCCAAAATCTAGAGACAAACTGGGTGCCTCTATCGGAGACTATGGTCTTGGGTACTCCGTGTAAGCAAACCATCCGGGAGAGGTATAGCTTGGCAAGCCTCTGTGTTGAGTATGTAGTTTTCACTGGAATGAAATGTGCCACCTTGGTTAATAAATCTGTTATAACCCAAATATCATCATTTCCGTGCCGTGACCTTGGCAATCCGACGATAAAATCCATTCCTATTACATCCCATTTCCATTCAGGCACTCTGAGTGGCTGCAGTTGTCCTGCTGGCCTCTGATGTTCTGCTTTTACACGCTGACAAGAATCATAGCATGCAACGTACACGGCTATGTCTCTCTTCATCCCATGCCACCAAAATCTTTCTTGTAGATCCTTGTACATTTTGGTTCATCCTGGGTGAATAGAGTACGGAGTAGTGTGAGCCTCTGCCAAAATTTGTTCTTTTAACTCCTCTTTCTTAGGTACGCATAATCTCTTCCCGAACCATAAAATTCCTTGATTGTCTATTGTGAATTCGGACGCCTTGCCCAATTTGATTTTCCTCTTGATTCCCTCAATACTTGGGTTTCCTTTTTGGGCTTCTTTGATCTGATCTTCTAATGTTGGTTTTATTTCCAGCTGAGTAATAGTCCCTTCCGTGACTAGTAACATGTTGAGTTTGGCAAATTCCTGGTTGAACTCATGCTGTGTGAATTGCACACTGCCGTCGTGGGTGCATGGCTTTCTGCTCAGAGCGTCTGCTACAACATTTGCTTTACCAGGATGGTAATGAATTCCCATATCAAAATCCTTAATCAATTCTAGCCAGCGACGCTGTCTCAAGTTTAATTCTGGCTGGGTGAAGATATGCTTAAGACTTTTATGGTCAATGTATATCTCACATCGATTTCCAGAAGGAAATGTCACCATTCCTTGAGTGCATGTATTAGTGCTGCTAATTCCAAGTCATGGGTAGGATAATTCTCTTCGTGTCGTCGTAGTTGTCTTGAAGCATATGCTACAACTTTCCCCTCTTGCATTAACACACATCCAAGACCTTTCCTAGATGCGTCACAATATATCTCAAAAAATTTGTGCACATTGGGCACGACCAGAACGGGTGCTGTTGTTAACCTCTTTTTAAATTCTTGAAAACTTTTCTCACAGGCTTCGGTCCATTCAAACTTCTTATCTTTCTTGAGTAACTGGGTCATGGGTTTGGCTATGGTGGAGAATCCTTCGATAAATCTCCGGTAATAACTAGCCAGACCGAGAAAACTTCTGACCTCTGTCACGTTTGTGGGTTGCTTCCATCCCAAGACGTCTTTCACTTTACTCGGGTCCACTTCTATTCCTTCCTGTGTCAGTACGTGCCCAAGAAAACCAACTTCCCATAGCCAGAATTCACACTTGCTGAATTTGGCGTATAATTGATTTTTCCTTAATTCTTCCAAAACTATCCGAAGATGTTGCTCATGTTCTTCCGGCGTCTTGGAGTAAATGAGTATATCATCAATAAATACAACCACGAATTTGTCCAAATATTTCATGAAGACCTTGTTCATGAGATGCACAAAATAAGCAGGAGCGTTGGTTAAACCAAAATGCATTACTGTGAACTCATATAATCCATATCTGGTGGTAAAGGCGGTCTTGGGTATATCTAACGATCTGATTTTTAATTGATGGTAGCCCGACCTCAAATCTATTTTTGAGAAAACCTTGGCTTCTGCTAGTTGTTCAAACAAGTCATTTATCCTGGGCAGTGGATATTTATTTTTGATGGTGACCATATTAAGTGCCCTGTAATCAATACATAGCCATAGGGTACCATCCTTTTTCTTAGCAAATAAAACTGGCGAACCCCATGGTGATGAGCTAGGTCGAACATAACCTTTCTCCATAAGTTCCTTAATCTGTTTTTTTTAACTCAGCCAGTTCTGTCAGAGCCATATGGTACGGCTTCTTATATATGGGGGTTGTTCCAGGTGCCAATTCAATAACGAATTCAATTTTGCGGTCCGGGGGCATTCCTGGTAGCTCCTCAGGAAATACATCGGGGTATTCGCAGATTACCGGGACCTTACTTAATTCTGCCACATCCACTTGATTTAATTTTCCTTGTGTTGTAGAAATCCCCCTTGTGCAAACTTTATTGTTTTCCCTTGGTAATTTGTGAGAGTCACTATGCGGTTGTAACAGTCTATGAAACCTTTGTTAGTAGTTAACCAATCCATTCCCAAAATAATGTCCAGATCGACTGCTTCCAGTACAATGAGGTTGGCTAAAAATCTCATTCCTTTGATTTCAATGCTCACATCCTTGCAGTACCATTGTGTGCTTTGCTTTGATTCCGGTGACTGAATAACCATGGAATTTTGCAAAGGCGAAAGGGAAAACTGATTCTCCGAGGCAAATCTTTTGGAAATGCATGAGTGGGAAGCTCCAGAATCAAATAAGACTGTAGCATTAATTGAGTTGACAGAGAACGTACCAAACACAATATTTGGTGCATTCTGTCCTTCCTCAAAGGTCACGTGGTTTAGATGCCCCTTTCTTTGGTTGTTATTGGGGTTGAAATTGTTGCGTCTTGGAGCTGTATTTGTACCGCGGCCATTGTTGTTGGTCTTGAAAGTGTTGTTCCCCTATTTTGGGCATTGTCTGGAGTAATGCCCCTCTTCTCCACAGGCATAATAGGTGATACCAGGACGGATCGTTGTATCTTTGGTCCTGTTGTTGAAGGCACTGCGGTTCTACTGTGGTGCTGTAACTGTTGGTCGGGGTGCCATGGGCCTCTGAAATTCATTCCTGGGCCTGTTGTTGCGAACCTGTGCTGACTGGTTCATACGGCGCTTGCGAGTTTCGTTCATGTTGCGGTGTTCGTTTTCCAGTATGATGGCCTTGTCTACCAGTATCTTGAAATCTGGAAAAGTGTGGACCACCAGTTGGCACTTCAGAGATGGAACAAGTCCATCAAGAAATTTTTCCATTTTCTTGTTTTCTGTCATGTATTCGTCGTTGGCGTACCAGACCAGTTGAGTAAACTGGTCCAGGTATTGCGTCACTATGGTGCCTCGCTGCTTGAGATCCTCAAACTCCCTTTTCTTCAATTTCATAATGCTGTTGGGAATATGTGCTCCCCGGAAATTTTCCTTGAATTGTTCCCATGTCATATTTGCTCCATTGGGGTGCGTGTGACACAAATTCTCCCACCATGATGCTGCTATTCCAGAAAAATAGTGCGGTGCATATAGCACTTTTTCCTGGTCCGTACACTGGGCAATAACCAATTACCTTTCCATATCACGTAGCCAATCATCTGCCTCCAATGGTTTGTCGGTGTGAGTAAAGACCGTTGGTTTTGTCTTCTGCAGTTCAGATAACTTGGATCTGGGTTGGTACTGCTCCTGGTGATTCCCCATATTGATTAAGTGCTGCATCATCTCTTGGTGCTGTTGCTGGCTTTGCTCGCAAAGACGGCATACTTGTGAGAATGCTGAGTCGTTACTCTGTTGACTTGTCTGTCCTTGTGTGAAGTTATTTCCCATCTGTCCAAAATTGTCCTCTGGCGCAGTTGGCATGGAACGGGTCCAGGGGTGATGCATTTTCTTTCTGGGGGTATTTGTGTAACACCGATGAGAAAAGAAGTGGCAGGGAAGGAAATAAATTTTTTAAGAGACTAAAAATAATTCCCTCCCGAAAATTGTAAGTGCAAAAAGTAACAGATTATATCACACAAGCAGATTTAATTAAGTATGCCAAAAATGTTAGTACTGACTCGAGTGCTAGCGATCGTGCCTAGGGCTTCCTACAGTTAGCCTGGCTCTGATACCAAGGTTTGTCGGGCCCCTTTTCTGGGAATAAATCGCAGAAGAGCCCTTGAGTCATACCAGCCCCAAGGACCACTGGCGGACTCCCTTGATATAGATAACCAGTACAAATATAATATTACACACGGTTGAGTCAGGGTGACTCAACAAATTTTTACAAACTTGCCAATATACTACGGTGGTGGAATATGACAGTGGTGTGGTGGCACTCTCATATTGTTACAATAAAATAGAGCCAAGTGTTAGTGTGAGACTTGACTACTTTATTTGTGTAGCGGAAGCTCAGCGAATGGTACATGTGGTAGACTCCTATATCACAGGTGGTCTGACTGGGACTCCTCTAAGCGTCGGGCTCGCTAGCGCAATCCTCCTCCATAAGCTCATCCTCCTGCAAGTCTGGCCAAGTAAATAGCCAGGGACAAGCCAGTGAGTACGTTGGAATGTACTCGCAAACATAATGAACAAAAGATATACTGAATGCATATGCTCATGGTGTGAAATGCTCATGCTATCCATAACATATATATGCATGCTGACAGAGTTAAATCATGGCATGATAAAATTTGTACAGAAGTGAAGCGTTAGTGATAAGAAAACATAAAAGAAAATGCCGGTCGGATGTCTAAAAATGACATCACGGTAGGTATTGAAGAGAAATGCCAAACGGGTGTCCACAAGAGTAGTGGCGAGATATACCGCCTGTTAAACTCGAGGGACGCCACGAGAGGTCTTGAAAAGAAATGCCAATCGGGTGTCTAAAAGAGAGATCAGACGAGACAGGACCATCCGAGAACTCAGGCGACGCCACGAGAGGTCTTGAAAAGAAATGCCAAACGGGTGTCCACAAGAGTAGTGGCGAGACAAAACCGCCTGTGAACTCGAGGGACGCCACGTAAGGTCTTGAAAATAAAAATTGAATGTCCGGGGTAGTCTAGCCAACCCCCGAGTCACTCAGAAAATATAATAAGAGAAACGGGTTAGTCCACAATAATATTCATATCATCAGTAATACATTCATGATAATATTAGTAGTGACAAAAATTAATCCGGGAAAATAATCATGCTTGATGTTAATTATTTTCCTCCAAAGACCGACACCGGGACCGACACTTGACCCACCCAGCTAACGTCCTTGACCGTGGACACGGCTATTCGAATAGGTATTACTCTGCAGAGGGTGTACTCTTTACCCACGTGTATGAGGTTTCTTTAGTCAGTACCGTGACACTGACTAATTCCCATTACGGTCTTTGGGTTGAAAACACACCTAACCAGCACACACCAGCTTAACCGTCCGGATGCCAGGAATCACCCAGGGCATCTGTTCGGTAAAACACTAAGACGGGGAGACCAACGTCCTGCATGGGATCACTATTCATACGCGCGGATTACAAGGGGGGGACCCCCTCTCGGTCACAACCGGAAACACCCATGCCCCCTAACCCGATGACCGGATTTAGTCCATGGCCGTGGAAACCCTCATCGTGGCCCTCTATGTGGTGTGTACCCAGACAGGGGTTATCAACTTACTAAGACGTACCTTCCTTGTGGAAGGACCCGTGGCAGCACGGTATACAGCTAGGTGTAACGGAACAAGACTCGATCTAGGTCGACTCAGGAGGTGTTATTAATATGACCGGTATGCTCCACATATGTCACGTGAGACCACCGTGTCAAAAATGGCCCATGCCCACCGGCACGTCCAAGGCAGGAGTACACTCCTGGTTCTCACCATATCCATACGGTAGCAAGATGCCATGATGCATGCAAGAATTCACAAGGTGACATGACCAATGCATGCTCTCACTATTTACTACACATACGATGCAATATTAAACCGATGCAACCATGCATGCACTTCATCATATCCCAAGTTCAAAAATGCTTGCCTTGTCCAAAGTAGTCAGTAGAAAACCCCTCCAAATTTCCAGCAAAGTATTCTTCTTCTTTTTCTGAAAAATCCAAATTTAAATTCAAATCAAATTTCATCACAGTACAAAAAAATTGTCTAAAAATATTTTTAAATAAATACTAAAAAAACTAGAGAGAAAAATAAGAATAACAGACAAAGAATCAAGTCCTTTGGATTTGTGGTTTAAAAACTAGAAGCAGTCAAAGTTGTGGTCAAATCTGTTTTTATTAAAAACTGAAAAAGAAAACGATTCGGTGGAAGTACACTTTCCAGAGAAGAAAGCGTAAATAACAGAATACGTTTTCTGTTTAAACGCAGAAAAGGAGAGAATGCTGACTGGTGGGGTCCACCCGTAAGGTTCAAATTTAAACGCGCTCGCGTGCTTGAACAGAATGAAGACGGCGATCGCCGGCGACGATCGCCGGTGTTCCTGGGGCGGAGATAGTGCAGTCATGCTCGGGGTGGGATTCCGCACCGGTAGGAATAGGTGGTGGTCGCCGACGATCACCAGAACGCCGGTGAGGTCGACGCCGGCGGACGGTGGTTCGGTCGATGTTGGACTTCGCCGGAGAGAGCTCCAGTTGTCGAATTGAAGCGCGGGATTGGTGAGTGGGTGTATGAATAGGCTACTGGTGGAGTTTGGAGGGTGGATATGGCCTAACGGCGACGAGCTGATCGGGGAGGGTGGCGGCGGATCGGTGGTCGGAGTCGGGGAAGAAGACCTCCCCGAGGTCGGGGAAGTGGAGTGGGGGTCGATTGGGAAGGCGTGGAGGTGGGATGAGTGATCGCTGAGGCTCGGGGTCCCTTTTATAGGTGATTTGAGGCGGTCCGGCGAGGGCGGATAACGCCGGAGTTACGGCGGTCGGTGAGGGTAGCTAGGGCGGTGGTCAAGGGCGGCGAGGGGTTAATGAGGACGGTGGAATACTCTGGAAGCCCCAGCTTGGACGGGTTCGAGCTCGAGGAGCTTATCCATGGTGTGGCACCCGTACGGGCGCGGCGGCGACACCTGTCTCCAGCGACTGCCAGGCGGGTCCTGGGCGGCGTGGTCGGCGTGGGGATGATGTGGAGGAGCTGCCACGTGGAGGAAAAGTAGGTTTGGGCGAGGCGGCGCAGTGAAGGCAGTCGGTGGCCAAGGCGGCTCCGCTCGGTCCGCCGTGGATGAGCACGGTGGCCGTTGCTCCGGCCGGGTACTGTGCCGTCGGTGCTGAGCCACTGACCAGAGGGGTCCTGGGAAGCTCAGTTAAGGCGAGAAGTGGCGTGGAGGAGTAGGAGAGATGGTGGAGTGACAAGCACGGCGCCGTTCATCTCTGCCTATGAACAGTGCGCACACCAACTATTTGATGAAATGACAGAGGGTGCTAGGGATTTTAGGATTTTGTGGGGATTTTTGTTGTGGGGTGTTGTTGCTCAAAAATGAGTTTGCCAAAGTTCCAGAATTTTTGGAGCTATAAAAATTGGGTTTGTATCAGAAAGATTGTTTCTGGTCCAAATTTAAATTGAAGGAGATTTGAAATTTTTGAACTGTGGAACCCAAGGTTTTTGATGAAATGGGTCTTGGGTACCATCTAGTTGCTGGAGAAATTTTTTGTGGAAGCAGAAGACTTGCAGAAAATATGGTTCCTTTGTAAATCAAAGAAACCATGAATAAAATAAATTCCAACTTTGGAATTTAGTAAATATTGTAGAAATATTTTTGTAAGGTGGAAAGGAGTTGGTTGCTGTCCTAGAAAGTGTGAATGACTTATGGGATAATTGAGGAGTGGTGGAAAGATTGTTGGATGGATTTTGGATGTGTTAGAAAAGAAAAGAGCTTCTCCTTAGCATATTTTAGTTATATCAAAAACTTTTCTTAGAGAGAATATCTTTTTTTTTAATTCTAATAATCATTTTCCAAAAAAACCCATAAATCAAAACAGAACCTTTCAAGAAAATTTTGAACCCAACTAAAATTTGAAAAGGTTTTCAAGCAGAAGGAAGAAAGTAGGATTAAAAATGGTTTTCAAAGAATTCAATTTAAAGAAAAGATTTTGAAAATCAGAAGAATATTTTTGGGGTGTTACAGTTTCATAACTGAGGGAAATACTTACCGTTGCTGTGCTGCATCATCCCTTCCTCTTTGGGGAAATACCGACGCAGTCTCAAGCCACGTCATTGAGCACCATGTTTAAGTAGAGATTACAGCGGGGAAGAGAGGTATTACACTGCTGCATAGAGGGGGAGAGAGTTGGTGTTGATGGCGGCGAAGTTGTTGGAGTAGATCGCCGTCACGATGATTGCCCCGGTGGCATTCCGGCTCCACCGGGAGAGAGGGGGAGAGAGCCCTCCTCCTTCTTCTTCTTCCTTGGCCTCCCCCTAGATGGGAGGGGAGTTCCCCCTCTGGTCCGTGGCCACCATGGCGGCGGAGGGGCAGGAGCCCCTCCTATATTGGATCTCCCTCTCTGTTCTCTTCTGTTTCGCGTTCGTGTTTTCTGGCCGAAACCGTTTCTTATATTAGCGGAGATCCGTAACTCCGATTGGGCTGAAATTTTGATTGGATTTTTATCCAAAAATTAGCTTCCTAGCGCCCTAAGGAGAGCTCCAACTGACTTACGAGCTGGGCATAACCCCCCTGGTCGCGCCCTGGTGTCTTGTGGGGGCTGTGGGCCTCCGTGTGCGTTGATTCCACTTCTCAAAATTCACAAATATTCCAAAAAAATCTCCAAAAAGTTTTATCGCGTTTGGACTTTGTTTGATATGGATATTCTGCAAAACAAAAAACAAGCAACAAACAGAAACTGGCACTTGGCACTGGATCAATATGTTAGTCCACTAAACCATATAAAATGTTGCCTAAAATATGTGAAAGTTATATAATATTGGCATGAAACAATCAAAAATTATAGATACGACGAAGACGTATCAATAGTCCATTTTCTTCAAACAGGAGAACTTCCCAAAGAACAAGAAGAAGCCGAAAAAGTAGCTCGTCAGTCAAGTATGTACCAGTTTGTCGATGACACTCTATACAGAAAAAGACCAAACGGTGTGAAATTGAGGTGCATCTGCCGGGAAGATGGACTGAAGCTGTTGGCAGAGATCCACAGAGGCGTGTGTGGGTCTCACATTGGATCAAGAGCCCTTGCAAGGAAAGCCTTCCGACAGGGTTTCTATTGGCCCACTGCCCTCCAAGATGCAACTGAGCTGGTCACCAATTGTGAAGCCTGCCAGTTCCATTCCAAGAACATCCATCAACCAGCGCAAGCTCTCCAGACGATCCCTTTATCCTGGCCATTCTCGGTCTCGGCGCTCGATATTTTGGGCCCCTTACCCCGCGCCGTCGGGGGCTTTGAATTCTTGTTTGTAGCACTCGACAAGTTTACAAAGTGCCAGAGGTGGAACCAGTGAGGAAGGTGACCGCACAGTCAGCTTCAAGTTCATGAAAGGACTGGCATGCCGTTTTGGAGTGCCCAACAGGGTGATCACCGATATTGGCACCCAGTTCATGAGCCCCACCTTTATGCAGTACATCCAAAGCCTTGGAAGCAAGGTCTCCTTCGCCTCTGTTGCCCACCCAAGGAGCAATAGGCAAGTCGAGAGGATGAATGCTGAAGTGTTTCATGGGCCCAAGACAAGGACTTTCGATAGACTGCAGAGATGCGGCAAGCGTTGGATAGATGAGCTGCCGGTGGTTCTTTGGTCACTCAGAACGACACCAAATTGAGCTACCGGCCGGACACCCTTCTCCCTGGTATACGGGGCGGAAGCAGTTCTCCCCACATAACTCATGTACGGGTCACCTCGAGTACTTGACTACGACAAAGTAGAGCAAAAGCAGCTATGGCATGACGATGCCTTGCTCCTTGAGGAAGAACGTCTCAGGGCCGCTATGCGTGGTGCACGCTACCAGCAAGCCCTGCGCCGCTACCGTAGCCGCAGGGTCCACGGCCGGAGCCTTGAGGAAGGCGACCTTGTCCTTAGGCGCGTTCAGTCCGCCAAGGGTACCAACAAGTTGACGCCGAAGTGGGAAGGCCCTTACCGGGTAGCACAAGTCACCAGACCTGGCGTAGTCCATCTAGAGACCGAAGATGGCACCAAATTGCTTAACTCATGGAATATTGAGCATCTTCGTAAGTTCTACCCATGAGGCGCGGTTGCCGGGCTCAGTCCCCGGCAGCCACCTTTTGTACAAGCCTTGCTGCAGTTGCATGTAACCCTTTGTACAAAGCCAGGCGCAGACCCTGTGCATGCAATAATAAAGCTAGGCATTGCATCATATCATCAAACTGCATGTTTATTATGCATTTTCTTATGATTGCAATGTTATTGCTTTTAAGTTTTAGAAATCTGCTAGAGTACTTGATGAGCCTATAATCCTTGTTACTGCACTTTCTCTCTCCCCAGAGGACAGAGGCCTCTTGCCTTACATGCTTTACCTCCAGGGAAGTGAGAAAGAAGGGCAAAGAAACAAGGACAGCGGCCCATCATTTGCTCCTTTAAGGAAACCTTTGCTATCCCTTTTTGGCTATAATCAGTGGAGTCCTTTAAGCAAAAGAAACCCCTATCGGGACGAGCCGTCCCCCAGATCCTATCGCTTTTCAGCTCTGGGGGGCGCGCCGATACCGACAAGGGGCTTTGCCGGGCGGTGATGCCAGCCTGCTGCCGGGGGCTCGCTCCTCCTTGGCGCTCGCGGTTAATACTGACCCGGCAAGTAAATTTATGCGGCAAGGACAAAAATGTTGATACAGTACACACAAAGGGAAAGAAAAATGACAATACTTAAGGAAGAGAAATAGCGCTCTTTCATTCATTTTCAGTACAAAATGGATAAAAATACATTGGAGGACGCCTCTTTAATAAATCTTTATTTGACTTTCTCCCTTAGGAGCAAGCTACAAAAAGAAAAAGAGTGGAAGGAGGAACCAAGCAGAAGCCCAGCCTGACCCCGTCGGGACTGGCAGGACGCGGCTCGACGGGACCACCGGCAGAGAAGAAGAAGCCAAAGTCCACGAGCTTGCCAAGGTCCAGCTAAGAGGAGGAGGTGGCGCCCAAGTCAAGAACCCCCGGCAAATCGCTCTGCCGGGGGGGGCTCACTGACGGTGATGGTGCGACCGACGATCAGCTGGAGGCCGGGTCGTCGTACTCCGACTTGACGGCCTAGACCTCGTTGTTGCCGTCTTCACCAACATTCTCCTCCTCGTTGCTATCGCTCGAGGAGGAGCTTTCGTCATCACATGAGCTCTCTTCGCTGCATCCGAGACGAGCGCCTGATCGCCCATAAACCTTGATGGAGAGTGTGTCTGCCTCCACCAGCTTGAAGCGGAGGACGTACCTGCCCGTGAAATTGTGAGCACGTGCGAAGGTTTTCCAGCCATGCGTGAGGAACCTAACGCGGGGCGCTGGAAACTCGACGTCGGCCCGCACGGTGCCATTGCAGCAGCCATGCACCCGCAACCACATCGTATGTGGCTTGTCGACCTCCATCACCCTAGTGAAAGGACAAGGGAGTCAATGGCGGATGCGAGGAGGGCCACGCAGCCCGATGACGAACTCTAGCGCCATGCCTTCAGTATGTTCCGTTGCTGGGGAAGGAACCACCACCGGAGGAGAGTCGGGGGCGGCGCTATGCCTCCCCCGTCCACGAGCCCCTCGCTGTCCCCCGCCTCTTCCAGCTCTCCCACCGCGAGCGCTGGAACCACCTCCCGTCGCTGAGGCTGAAGCAATGTCATGATCCCGAAGGGAAGCACTCATCGCCGCGGCGGAAGCTGAGAGTCGTCCTCACCCCCTCGTCATGGCGGAGACTAGCGCATCCAAAGACAAACCAGAGAAGAACGGCAAGCAAGGTGGGCTTGGGATTGAGGAGGAGAAGGGGATGGATGAGCATCGCTCGCTGTGACCTCCTAATTTATAGGGGAGGGCACGGGCGCTGGCTCTCCTCCACTCCAAGGCTGCCACCCATCTCCACCAATCCCACTACCCACGATCACGGGCGAACAGGTAACCGCTCCATTGCTCCAATCCCCGGCGCTGCAGTTTCTGCCACCCCCATGCTTGTGGGCCATGTGCATCCACCGCTAACTCCCCGCAATGCATGCGGCGCGGGTGGCGGAAACGGCGTGAGGTAGTAAGTAAGTGCTAGCTTAAAAGTTGGCATTTACTCCCTCACATTGCGCGCCAGTGCATAAATTTTATGCCTGACCAAACGGCGCTGGACGAGCGCGTCTAGGCCAGGCCTGAGGGCTCCTGTCGGTGCACTAGGAATGGGGTACCCAGTGCCCCTGACTTATGCACAAGCAGTAGTAGGCCAAGCCCGAGGGCCCTAACCAGGGAAGCCACTCTAAGTATGATCAAGGAGCACATCAAGAAGACCAAGACCCCAGCAGAGGCAGACTAAGCTGGCTAGCAACGCTAGCAAGCTCAATGCAACGGCCCAGGAGGGGCCCAAACCACGCCAGCAACATCCCCGGTCCTTGCCAGGGACCGAGGTGCACACATATTCAAGAAGACCTGGCAAGCCATCCCCCGGCAGGCGCGAGTCGATTGGCCACCGCTGCACTGCATCGCGACGCCAGTCACTTGTGAATGCGGTGTCTATCCCTCAGGTGGCTAAGTGGCTCTCGCTAAGCACGTGGCGACACACCGGAAGACAGATTATGCCTAGTTGACACCCGTCCAGAGGCGTGTCAAGACACTAAGCAACAAGCAGCCAAGCGGTGGTAGAAGCTTGCCAGAGATTTGCCCCCGCAGGCCCCAAGGCTAGCATTTATGGCATTTTGTACTAAGTGCCAGTGTTAGGTATGATAGCACTGTTAGCTATCTAATCATTAGAGAATGTCTGTTTTGGCACTGCGGTTGCCCCTTGACCTATAAAAGGAGGCCCAAGGCAACCTAGCTTAAGATTCGGACCCTTGGACACTTGTACTCGCGTAGCAGCTCCCCCGAAGGCAACCTTGTCGGGTTTGAGCGTTGCGTGTGCTTCGTGTTCCTCTGATCAATCCACCAAAGCAGGAGTAGGGTTTCATGCTTCTCAGCGGCCCGAACCTGGGTAAAACACTAGCGTCCCATCGTCGTGCTATTTCATTACCTCTGCTCTTTGTGCAACATCACCTCCCCCCGCCGAACCACAAAGGGACCCATGGTCCCATAGGTGATTGTGTGCATCGGCCTCCCGACAACCCGATAATTTGAAATATTCTTACCTTGATGAAAAGAAGATATATCATGTTATTATCAGCTAACCTTTTCAGAGCATGAAGAAAAGAGATTTCTTAAAACTCTCAAGAATCACCGGGCTGCTATTGGATATACTCTTGATGATCTTAAGGGCATAAGCCCCACTCTATGTGAGCACAAGATTAATATGGAACCGGATGCTAAACCTGTTGTTGATCATCAACGCTGCTTAAATCCTAAGATGAAGGAAGTCGTAAGAACTGAAATACTCAAGCTTCTGGAGGCAGGTATAATTTATCCTATTGATGATAGTAGATGGGTAAGTCCTGTTCATTGTGTCCCTAAGAAAGGTGGTATAACTGTTGTACCTAATGATAAAAATGAGATTATTCCACAAAGAATTGTAACTGGTTATAGGATGGTGATTGATTTCAGGAAATTAAATAAAGCTACTAGGAAATACCACTACCCTTTACCTTTTATATATCAAATGCTAGAAAGATTATCTAAGCACACACACTTTTGTTTTCTTGATGGATATTCCGTTTTTTCTCAAATACCTGTGTTAAAAGAGGATCAAGAGAAATCTACCTTACCTTGCCCTTTTGGAACTTGTGCTTATAGGCGTATTCCTTTTGGTTTATGCAATGCACCTGCTAACTTTCAAAGATGTATGACTGCTATATTCTATGACTTTTGTGAAAAGATTGTTCAGTTATGGATGGATGATTTTTCTATTTACGAGACTTCTTTCGATGATTGCTTGAGGAACCTTGATCGAGTTTTGCAGAGATGTGAAGAAACTAATCTTGTCTTGAATGGGAAAAGTGCCATTTTATGGTGAATGAAGGCATAATGCTTGGGCATAATTCTAAATGAGCTATTGAAGTGGACAAAGCTAAAGTTGATGCAATTGAGAAAATGCCATGCCCAAAAGATATCAAAGATATAAGAAGTTTCCTTGGTCATGCTGGTTTCTATAGGCATTTCATCAAAGATTTCTAGGTCGTTAACTAATTTTCTTCAAAAAGATATTCCTTTTGTTTTTGATGATGATTGTGTAGAAGCTTTTGAAATACTTAAGAAAGCTTTTATTTCTGCACCCATTGTTCAACCACCTGATTGGAACTTACGACTTGAAATTATGTGTGATGATAGTGATTATGTTGTTGGTGCTATTCTAGGGTAAAGAGTAGACAAGAAATTGAATGTTATTCATTATGCTATTAAAACTCTAGACGCTGCCCAAAGAAATTATGCCACTACTGAAAAGGAATTTTTAGCAGTTATCTTTGCATGTGATAAGTTTAGGCCTTATATTGTTGATTCCAAAGTAACTATTCATACCGATCATGCTGCTATTAAATACCTTATGGAAAAGAAAGATGCTAAACCTAGACTTATTTGGTGGGAACTTTTACTTCAAGAGTTTGACTTGCATATCGTTGATAGGAAGGGAGCTGAAAACCCCGTAGCAGATAACTTGTCTAGAATGGAAAATGTTCTTGATGACACACTGCCTATTGATGATAATTTTCCTAATGAAGAACTTACTGCTATAAATACTTCACATAGTACTCCTTGGTATGCTGATTATGCTAACTATATTATCGCTAAATATATACCACCTAACCTCACCGACCAAAAAACGAAGAAATTCTTTTATGATTTACGACATTACTTTTGGGATGACCCACATCTTTATAAAGGAGGAGTAGATGGTGTTATTAGACGTTGTCTACCTGAGCATGAACGGGGACATATCCTACACAAGTGTCACTCCCAGGCTTACGGAACACATCATGCTGGCGATAGAACTGCAGACGAGGTATTACAATCTGGTTTTTATTGGCCTACTCTTTTCAAAGATGCTCGTAAGTTAGTCGTTTCATGTAATGAATACCAAAGAGTTGTTAACATTGGTAAACGTTAGGAAATGCGTATGAACTATTCACTTGCCATTGAACCATTTGATGTTTGGGGTTTTGATTTCATGGGACCTTTTCCCTCCTCAAATGGATATACTCATATTTTAATTGTTGTTGATTACGTTACTAAGTGGGTAGAGGCTATTCCAACTAGTAGTGCTGAACTTAACACTTCTATTAAAATGCGTATGGAAATTATTTTTCCGAGGTTTGGAGTCCCTAGATACTTAATGACTGATGGTGGTTCACATTTTATTCATGGTGCTTTCCATAAACTTCTAGCTAAGTATGACGTTAACCATAGAATCGCATCTCCTTATGATCCTCAGTCTAGTGGCCAAGTTGAATTGAGCAATCGAGAAATAAAATTAATCTTGTTAAAGACAGTCAATAGATCAAGGAAGAATTGGTCTAAGAAACTAGATGATGCTTTATGGGCTTATAGAACTACTTATAAGAAACCCATGTGGATGTCCCCATATAAAATGGTGCATGGAAAAGCTTGTCATTTACCTCTTGAGTTAGAACATAAGGCTTATTGGGCAGTTAAAGAACTTAATTATGACTTTAAGCTGGCTGGAGAGAAGACGTTATTTGCTATAAGCTCATTAGATGAATGGAGGTCACAAGCCTGTGAAAATGCTAAATTGTTTAAAGAAAAGGTTAAAAGATGGCATGACAAAATGATTCAAAAACGAGAATTCAATGTACGAGACCTTGTGCTTTTGTACCATTCTCATTTCAGATTTTTTGCAGGAAAACTCTTATCCAAATGGGAAGGTCCATATGTTGTCGAAGAGGTCTATCGCTCCGGTGCTATAAAAATTAAAAACTTTAAAGGCAAAATCCGAGAGTGGTGAATGGGCAAAGAATCAAGCATTATATTTCAGGTACACCCATTAATGAGGAGACTAATGTCATTCAAGTTATAACACCGGAAGAACACATACGGGAGGCCTTCCGGAACACTCCAGAAACCTGAAAAATGGGTAGGTATGTGGTACAGTAAGTAAACCGACTCAAAAAATTCCAAAAAAACAGTTTTTGTTGGTTTTGGTATTTTAGAAAAAATCAAAAAAATAAAAAGGAGTCAGGGGACCCACGAGGAAAGCACAAGGCAAGAGGGCGCGGCCCTCCTGGGGCGCGCCCTGATGGCTTGTAGAGCCCTTGTGTGCCTCCCGGACTCCGATTTCTTCCCGAGCACGTATTATGACTTAGAAAAAATGATTATATATACTCCCATATGTTTTGACCCCCGCATAATGAGTTTCTCCTCTGTTCTTGTTTCGAGCTATTTTTCTGGCAGAGCTGAGAATATGTCGTCTCAAGATTTGGATGGAGAGAGCTATGTCTCCAACTATGTGGCAGACCCAGAGATCTTTGGGGATATTAACCCTTACCTATGGTCCACGGAAAAGGAGGAAGATACCGATCTGGAGGAGACGGAAGATGCCGGTCCAGATGCCGGTTCGGATGAAGCTGACGATCCGCTACCTCAACCTGGAGATATGCACGTGGAATTCAATAAGTTAAGCCTCCCTAACGGAGTAAACAAATCTAAGATCCAATTTATCCCGTCTTGTTTTTCTGCAGGAAAGCAAGGCAGCTTTATGCAAAAAGATCATGAAGCTCGAGCAAGAAAATGATGATTTATGAGACGAAACTTCATCCTTAGGTGTAAGCTGGAGAAGAAGGGTACCACTACTTCATCACCACCACCAACACCCAAGGAGGACTCTTGAGCACCTGGGTATGGGCATCACCCTTTGAGCTTGTTTCAAGCTTGGGCGAGATGCCCCGGTATCGTATCACCATCACTTTTACCATCATTACCTAATTTAGTTCAATTTTTAGTTTTTCGTGGTTTAGGGAAATAAAGTTTCACGATTTTCTTTGTTTAGTATTTTTCTTTGAGTTCTATCTATCCTTGTAACCGACTGTGAGAGTTATATAATAAGGTTAGTTGAGTCTGTGCGCTTTACTCTCTTGCACCAATCATCATAGCATGGTAAGAAAAATAGAAAGATCATGTGCTTATCTCATGGGGAGTAGTGACATCACATAAAAAGAAAGTATGAGCAATGAAAATTGTTGGGAATAAAACAAACATAGCCTTAGTCATTGTTATAATCTATGCAACACTATGATAGAGAAGAGAAGATCCACATACAAATACACTATCTTGGACATCATCTATGATTGCGAACCCTCACCAAATATTAAATAATGATCAAGTGTTGATGTTGGACATGGAAGACAACCTATTGGTCATTATTTCTTACATTTTCATAGAAGTTATATAGTCATGGATCTGTAACATGTTATGTTTCTTTTAGATCTTTTGCTAGCCAAAATTTTCACACCAAGTAGAGACACTACTTGTGCATCCATCACCCCTTAAACCTAGTTTCTTTCCATGAGAGTCCACCATACCTACCTATGGATTGAATAAGATCCTTCAAGTAAGTTGTCATCGGTGCACGAGCAATAAAAATTGCCTATAATCATGTATGATCTTTTATTGAAAGGGAAAATAAGCTTTGTACGATCTTGTGATGACGAAGAAATAAAAGCAACGAAATGGATAATAAAATTCCCTATCACAAGGGGCAATATAAAGTGACGTTTCTTTGCATTAAGAGATTGCACATCTAAACAAATAAAAGCGCATGACAACCTCTGCTTCCCTCTGCGAAGGGCCTATCTTTTTACTTTCATAAAGATTTTACCTTCACACAAGCGTCATTAATACATTCCCTTTTAATTTATAAACTCTCTTAGTTGGCAAGCATCACGTGTTGAGGAAATATCCAGATATATATATCCAGTTGAATGTAAGAAACCATGATTCATTATTGTTGACATTATCCTTGAGGTAAGTGAGGGAGTCCCGGACTAAGGGGTCCTCGGGCTGCCGGCTCATCTCTCAATAGGCCGGCTCGATGGGCCGTTCTCTGAAGAAGGGCCGGACACATCAAGACTCCACAGTTCTGAAGGGAGCCCCGAAGGCGCGTCGTGCACTACAAGTCAAGATGAGGAAATCGCCATCTCCATCCTCGGCAGGAGGCCCATCATGTGTAAACCCTAGGTACCCCCCGGTGTCTATATAAACCGGGAGGGTTTTAGATCATACAACACAGAGACCCATCTAGGGTTTTAGCTAGTCGATCTCGTGGTAGATCAACTCTGTAACCTTTATACCATCAATATAATCAAGTAGGACGTAGGGTTTTACCTCCGTAGGAGGACCCGAACCTGGGTAAACATCGTCTCCTTCATCCCTTTGTTACCATCGATCCTAGTCTCACAGCTCGGGACCCCCTACCCGAGATCCGCCGGTTTTGACACCGACATTGGTTCTTTCATTGAGAGTTCCGCTGTGATTGCCCAAGGAATCGATGGCTCGCGTCTTCATCGACGAAGAGGTCCGCAGCATGGACTCCTTTGTCCCTGGACAGATCTTCGCTTTCGGCAGCATCGTGCTGCACGCTGACCCGACCGGCCACCTTGGCCGGGTCAGAAGTTTCGCACCTAATCAAGAAGTCAGATTCAGGAACTTGGAGTTCTCCGTAGACCCTCGGGGCGACCTCTTGCTCACCGGGCTCGCAGTCTCATCTGACGCGCCCGAGGACTCCAAGGCCTTAACCTTGGATGTTGTTTTCAATCCCGCTTACGGGGCCAATCCCGATGATGATCTGGACTTCAATCCGGATCCGGCTATAGCGCCAGATGGCCGGGCATCAACCCCTTACGAATACACTTCTCGTGCGGACGCGTCAGAGGTTAACTCCAGACGCGCTGGGCAGATTGACCCGATCGAGCTCTTGACACTCGGCGAAGCTCTAGATCGGATTTCCTTGATGAAAACTACTGATGACCCAATCCCGATCCACACTCAGATCGGTCTTGAGGTGGGTCAAGATGAATTTTTCGTCCCACCCACCACCCACTTAGTAGCCACTATCGAAGACTTAACAGATATGGTGGACTACTCCTCCGAGGAGGCAGAAGACATGGAAGAACAGGATCGCGCTCCCACCCCCGTTAACATCGGACGATGGACCGCCACCTCCACCTACGACGTCTACATGGTGGATACGCTAGCCGGTAACGGCGAGCGCACACCAGCTAACAATGGCAATGACTCAGGTGAGGCGCCGTCAAGGCGCCGGAAACCGCGCAAGCGATCAAAGACAAAAAAGGGAAGGGAAGCTATTGCCGGCACCAGGGAAAATGATACCCCGGAAGACCTCGGCGATCCCGATATCCCCGAGTATCCGTTGGAGGACCAGGAAAGGCCAGAGGACTAGCGCGACCCCGAAGATCCGAACGACTTCGAGGATGACAACTACGTCCCCACTGTAGAGGAGGAGGACAGTCCGGAAGATGAGGACCTCATCGTCCCTGAAACAATCGAGGATCAGGAACGGTTCAGGCAACAGCTTTTAGCCACTGCCCGGAGCCTAAAGGGAAAAGCGCAGCAGCTCAAGGCCGAACAAGACACCCTCAATGATAGATGGACCAGGGTTCTATCAGCCGAGGAAGAACACGGTGCCAGTCTATGGGACCAACCCAAGAGTTACCCACGCCGGCGGTTGCTGCCACAATTCGACGACGAGCTCCCCAATATGCCGTCCCCCAAGCACACTCCATATGACCGGCCGGTCCGCCCTCCCCGGGGACGAGATAGGACGGCTGGTGAGGCCGGTTATAGGCCGGCGATACCCCGCAGAAGGGGAAAGGAGCCAATGGAGCCTGATGACAGGTACGACCTGCGACGCGACCTGGATTATAGAACAGGTTGCACGAGATCTATCTACGGATCTAGAGGGTACTCCCCCGATAGACGGGATGAGTACCGACCCTGGCTCGACCGAAACAATAGAGCTCGGGACCAAAACCGGGCCAGTACAGACGCCGATTACCGGCGCGATATAGCCCGGGTCAGAGGCGCTGCCCACCCATTGTGCTTCACCGACGAGGTGATGCAGCATCAGTTCCCGGAAGGATTCAAACCCGTGAACATCGAGCAATATGACGACACAACTGACCCAGCAGTGTGGATTGAGGATTTCCTCCTCCACATTCACATGGCACGAGGAGATGATCTCCACACCATCAAGTACCTCCCCCTTAAGCTTAAGGGACCAGCTCGGCACTGGTTAAACAGTCTCCCCGAAAATTCTATCGGGAGCTGGGAGGATCTCGAGGATGCATTCCGATCTAACTTCCAGGGAACCTATGTGCGGCCCCCGGACTCCTCCGACCTAAACAATGTCGTCCAAAAGGCAGGACAGTCTGCTCGACAATTCTGGAACCGGTTTTTGACCAAGAAAAACCAGATCGTTGACTGCCCGGATGCCGAGGCAATAGCCTCCTTCAGGCACAATATTCGGGACGAATGGCTGGCTCGCCAGCTCGGTCAGGATAAACCTAGGACCATGTCCGCCCTTACATCACTCATGACCCGCTTTTGCGCGGGCGAGGACAACTGGCTAGCGAGGCGAAGCCACAACCCCGAAGACCCCGGCACCTCCGAAGTCCGGGATGGAAATGGGAAACCACGATGCAACAAAAACAAACGCCGGCACAGCACTAGCGACGCCGATGACACGGCCGTTAACGCCGGTTTGCGCAACCAAAGATCCGGGTAGCGGAAGAAGCCTCCTAAAGGCAATAGCGACGGACCCGCCCCGTTGGACAAGATCATGGAGAGGCCTTGCCAGATCCATGGAACTCCGGACAAGCCCGCCAACCACACCAACCGTAATTGTTGGGTGTTTAAACAGGCCGGCAAACTCGCAGCCGAGGAGCAGAGCAAAGGCCCACGCAGCGAGGACGACGAGGAGCCCCGCGGTCCTAGCAATGGAGGTCTGAAAATGTGTTATATCGACTAGAGGGGGGGTGAATAGGCGATTTTTACAAATTCATCACTGAGGAATTTCAACTTGAGGAATTTGAAATGTGATGAATAACTAGCAGCGGAATAAGTACTCAAGTGCATACGAAGCATAGCGATCGCATAGTCATCATGATGAAATAAAGCATGCACAGATTACAGGTAGCGTGATACAGGATATGCAGGCGAGGAACAAGGTAACTTGAAGAATTTGAGGTGAGGAAATGGAGAAAGTCTTCAGTCAAATTCTTCAAACAGTAACAATCAATTTCATCAACAAGTATACGAGGAATTGAAAGGGTTGAGGAAATGGAACCAGGAAGCTCGATGAAGACAATGATTTGATGACCCAGTTCCAACTGCTGTGACAGTCGTACGTCTGGTTTGGAGCGGCCTGGTATTTAAACCAGAAGACACACAGTCCCAGGACACACAGTCCTTACTGTATTCTCCTTGAGCTAAGGTCACACAGACCTCGCCCAACACTCGTGGTAAGTCTTCAGGGTAAACTTCCAAAACCCTCACAAACTGGTCACCCGGCGATCCACAATTGACTGCTGGATGCTCTAGACCAAGGTCACTTCGTGATCCCCAATTGACTGCAGGATGCACTAGACCATGACGCCTAACCGTCTGGAAGATACACAGTCTTCAATGGTAACAAGCGTCGGTTCCACATAGGAACAATTTCTTCAGTGATGCTCAATCACTTTGGGTTGGTGGTTTGGTTTTGGGGTTTTTCCTCACTGGTGATTTTCTCTCAAAGTCCTCGAGGAATGGGATGCTCTCAAATGACAAGTGTCAGTTCTCTCTCGGAGCAGCCAACCAACTAGTGGTTGTGGGGGTGGCTATTTATTGCCAGGGTGCAACCCGACATGATAAGACATAAATGCCCCAATGATATGACCGTTATGTGGATAGGATGATTGGGGACAGCTGGCGCTTAGCACAGCAACGGTCAGAATTTCGAACTATGAAAGTCCTCAGGCTTATCATATTCCTCACTTGTAGGCAATTCGCACTGGCGAAATCCTAACTCCTCAGTCAGACCAATTTCCTCAGAGACCAGAAGATCATCATCTCTGTCAATGAAGAACTTGACTGAACTACAAGAGATTTCCAAAGGCTTCACTCGAAGGATTGGATAGGTTGAGGCTTTTGAGTTGAGCATCAGTTGGTAATTTTCCTTAGTATTACCTCAGCCCCCTTTAACAGTACGGTGTTTCCTATGACTCAAAGAAAGGAAATGAAACTACGAAAACAAAAGTCTTCATGCTTCATAGTCCTCGTTCATATCTTCAAGGTCACACCAACTTCTTCTTTTTCAAAGTCTTCAGGGAATACCAAAGTCTTCAGCAAAGTCTTCACCAAAGTCTTCAGTTGAAGACATACATTTTTAGGGGTCGATAATCTCCGAATATATCAAACTCCTCAGGGACTTATAGAGCCTGTGTACACTTACAAACACATCAGTCTCTTAACCTATAAGTCTTCAATACACCAAAATCACTAAGGGGCACTAGATGGACTTACAATCTCCCCCTTTTTGGTGATTGATGACAAATAGGTTAAGTTTTCAACGGGGATAATAATATGAAGTGTAAGTACTGAGTTTGAGGAATTTGATTGCAAGATATAGAAGAACTCCCCCTGAAGATGTGCATATTTGAGGAATTTGCTTTGGACTGCAAATGCACATGGCAGGTTAAAATCATGGAGAACTCCCCCTATATCTTGTAATCCATAAACGCATTTAATATATATCATGAGGAAATTAAAATGCATGATGGAAAATGGGGTCTGAGGAAATTCAGCATGCGTGCGTTAAGATAACTTGAGGAAATAGCATGCGGAAAGCAGTTCAAAAACGTCAGACCACCATCGGACTTAAGTTTAGAACTCAACCAACAAAAGCTTCAGAAGAGCGAGAGTTGTAACTTAAACAAAAACAGCCCATATATATAGACCCGCTTGAAGACTAACTCAAATTTTCTCCCCCTTTGTCATCGAAGACCAAAAGGGACGAAAAATGAGGACTAACGCCCCCGAAGAACTTCATCTTGAAGGTGGTCGAGGAGCGCCAGCGTTGTCGGGGTTGTTCGTTGATGCAGGGCCCGCAGCAGTGTCGTCAATATGCTCAGCTTCATCCGCCTGGCATGATGAAGAAAATGAGCTTGTAACCAGCTGAGGAACTTGAACTTTCTTCCATTTCTTCCTTGGAGGGATGGACCAATCAAAGTCCTGCTGAAATTCCATCTCCTTGAGTTCTTCAGGAGTCTTGAGGTGAGACAGGATGGCCCATGTGCGGTCGAAGACTTCATGAAGATAATAGTGGTTCTTCCTCACAGAGTTGTGCGTGACAGTCATGTCTCAAAGAAGTGAACCAAACTGACGCTTTACCCACTTGTGATTGCGATCAATCTTCTGATGAAGACTTAGAAGAAGCTCTCGATCAGTCATCACACGAGGGGCAGTATCTTGAGGATTTTGCGCTGAAGTTTTTGCAGCAGAATCTTGGGTAGCAGTGTCATCATTGGTGGAATAAGATGCAGCTTTGCGAAACTGACCATCCAATGGACGAGTACCTTCATCAATGACAGCTTTGCCTTTTCCCACAACTGAAGAAAATGAGCTCTTGAGGACTTCAATCGGAGGCAGAAAGCTAAAGTGATTCTGAAAGTCAGCCTTGAATGGAAGTGAAGACCTTGATCTGATGAATTTCATGATCCAGGGAGCGTAAGGCTTAAATTCAAATGGGGCTGAAGCAGCATTGGCCAAAGTCCTCATGAAGAAATCATGGTAGTTGATGGGAATCTCATGAATGATGTTGAATAGCATGTTCTTCATGATTCCCTCCACTTCTTCTTCTTCAGAGTTGTGGCCCTTCTGAGGACTAAGGGTTTTGGTCAGAATACGATAGACTGTCCTGGGCACATAGAGCAAATCCTTCACAAGGAAGGAAGTCCTTTGAGGTTTTCCAGGGGCCAATGGCTTCATCAGCACTTGCATCATGTGATTGGGTAGAGCAGGTTCATCAAACAGGCATCTTGCTCCTTCTGAGGGAATTGGTATTGGGACTGACCGAAGTAATTCATAGGCTAGAGCAGTGTAGTGAGTAGATCCAGTCATCCAGTCCAAGACCCAAGAATTGATGTCAGAGGCATCACCTGTGATGTGCAAGGTGGCATAGAATTGAAGAATTAGCTCTTCATTCCAATCACATATGTCCACACAGAATTGAAGAATTCCTGCATCGTGAAGGACTGCGAGCACCGGTGTGAAGCATGGGATAGTTTCCATGTCCGCATGAGGAATTTGTCGATGCTCGAAGACTTTCTCCTTGTCAAATAGCACTGATGCATAGTAGTTCATCTGCGTGGGTGTCCAGAATCTGGTGCGACCAGCCCTTGTAGAGTCATAAGGATTTGGCCCATTGAAGAAAATGTGCTCGTTGAAGAAATTGGTCTTGATGAATTTGGGGCACTTTGAGCTTTTGAAGGGCATCTTGGGCTTCGGCTGAAGGTTTGGCTTGAAGCGGCCCACAATTTCCTTCGGCATAGGAGGAACTTCTTTAGACTGAGGAATTTGAACAGCAGTTTCCTCAGTTGCAGTTGGAGCAGCAAATTCTTCAGCTGTTGCAGCTGGAATTTCTTCAGTATGAATTTCTTCAGTCTGGGCTGGAGACTGAGGAATTTGAGTGAGGGGAGTGGTCATTGGTGAATTTGGGTGTGCAGCTTCCCAATATTCATCATTGATAAGAGGAGTTGTGTTTCCAATGTCCACATCCTCTTCCATTTCTTCAACGCCGACCTCTTCAGCAGTTAACTAAGGGTGGGGCAATGATACCAGTGGGGTTGAAGCATTTGCTTCCACCTCAATTTCTTCATCAATCTGCTCTGAGGAAGCAGCAGAATGATCTTCTTCATCTTCATCATTTGGAATGTCATAGTCAACACCAAATGGAACTATCTCATAGGCAGGTACGGAGGAGATTGGGGTTGCATCAATGGGCTCAATTGAAGAACTTGGCATGGTCTTCAACTTCTTCACAGCTGAGGAATCTGAAGTTGATGCTTTTCTTTATCTTAGCAGCTCTCTTCTCCGCTGCCTTTGTTTTCTTCGCTTCTGATGCAGAAGGAAGGTTGATGTTCTTCACCCTTGAGGACTTTGCAGTTTCAGCAGAGGGTGAAGGGGAGCAGTTTCTTCAGGCACGACTGATGCAGTCGTCCTAGTGGTCTCAATTTCATCAGGCGCAGCAAAAGTTTCAGCTGGCCTGGCAGTTTCTTCAGGCGCAACAGTGGAGGTTGCCCTGACAGGTTCTTCAGCAGCCTGAATTTCTTCAGCTATGCGTGCAATTTCTTCAGCAGGCTGAGCAGATTCTTCAGCCTGAGGAATTTTCTATTGCAATTGAGCTGCAACCCTTGAGTTGTGATCTTTAACTGCAACTTGGGCTGCCCTGACAAATCTTACTTTGGTGCCCTTCCATTCAGCATCATATTTTGCTTGTTCATCAGTAAGGCAGCGAATCTCAGACTGAACTGTGATGAGTTGATTGGGAGTCAAATTCATCACATTGTTCTTCAGGAACTTTTCTTTTCTTGCCCTTCTTCTCTTAGCTCTCTGAGCTTGATCTCTTTTCCATTTTTCCTCAGCTATGAAGTGTGTGAGGACATGGTCCACACCAAGAGGTAGGCTCAGTGAGGAAAGTGGAGTGCTGGGATCCTCATGCCATATGTCAATGAAGTTGAGAATCATCTTTGGATCCAGCATAAGAGGAACAGAGCTGCCCTTGGCTATTGCAGCTCTCTGCTGACTGTTTCTGATGATTTCTTCCAATTCTTCATTAGTAGCCTCATCATTATCCTCAGATCCTGAGGGTACATTCACAGTAGCTTGGCTTTTGTGAGGACTTGGTCTCTGACCTCGTCCAGCAGTTCTCTTTATCTTCATCAAAGTAGGGCTTGTTGAAGACTGTGCTTGGGCTGATGAACTTGCAGAGACGCCTGAGGCAATTGAGAAGCCAGTAGTCCTCTGACATGTTGCAAGATGTACATGTGTTGAGGACTTTGTGGCAGAAGCTGATGATTGTGCAGCTACTAAAGGCATTATAGAGGCCTTTGAAGAATTTGCATGAGGATTTTGCAGTGAGGACTTTGAAGTTGAAGTTTTTGACTTCACTGCAGACTTCTTCACCATCAATTTCTTCGGAGCACTATTAGAGGCTCCCGTAGAGGCAGCAGCAGCAACAGAATCTTCATTGAATTTCTTCACTGCGGCTTTGGTAGTTCTCTGAAGTTTTTGTTGATGCTTTGCCCATTCAGCTGGAAAGTCTTCACCACGAGCAATGCTAGTGGGATCGACTTCTTGATCATCAGCAGGAGGAGCCCTTTTGCACGGAGGTTTGAGGGCGAATTTCTTCATGTACTTGGGAGTGACATAGCGATAGTCTCTCCACTCCTTTGCCCACCTCCGTTCAATCCTCTAAATTTTGATTTTCCTCTGCTCTTTTGTTTCTTTGCCATGAATGGCCTCATCGGAGTGCAGTAACCAGCATATAAATCCTCAGGTATCTCAAAAGCAGTGTTCTGTTCAGCCTTCTTTCCACCCTTCTAAGGTCTTTTACCATCTGCCATTTTCTTCACTTGATGACTTTGAACTCTTGATGATTCTGAAGATGTATACAGTTTTTCCTCAAGAAACGCATTTTTGTCAGTGCAGAGGTGGCCTTTTGAAGGCATTGGAGTTTTGACGCCTTTGCATTCGTGCATGTTGAATTTCCTCAGAACATCCTTGAGGTATTTCTCTTGTGAGATGAAGATGCCATTGTCTTGCTGACGAATTTGAAGACCTAAGAAGAATTTCAACTCTCCCATCATAGACATTTGATATTCTTCACTCATAATATAGGCAAATTCATCACTCTAACGTTTGTTAGTACAGCCAAAGATAATATCGTTTACATATATTTGGCATATGAACAGTTCAGTGTCATAGGATTTAGTCAAAAGTTTTGGGTCGAGTGAACCGGGTTTGAAGCCTTTCTTCATGAGGAATTCATTCAGAGTGTCATACCACGTCCGAGGGGCCTGCTTGAGGCCATAGATGGCCTTGTTGAGTCTGAAGACTTTGTCTGGATGCTTAGGGTCTTCAAAACCTGGGGGTTGAGCAACATATACTTCTTCCTCAAGCTTACCATTGAGGAATGCACTTTTCACATCCATTTGATATAAAATGATATGATGATGGTTAGCATAAGCAAGCAATATGCGAATAGCTTCAAGTCTAGCAACAGGTGCAAAAGTTTCATCAAAGTCAATTCCTTCAACCTGTGTGTAGCCTTGAGCTACAAGACAAGCCTTATTCCTTACCAAAAGGCCATTTTCATCTTGCTTGTTGCGGTAGATCCACTTGGTACCTATGATGTTATGCTTGCGAGGATCTGGCCGCTTGACAAGTTCCCACACGTTGTTGAGCTTGAATTGATGCAATTCCTCTTGCATAGCTTGAATCCAATCAGGCTCCTTGAAAGCTTCATCAACTTTGGTGGGCTCTATCATAGAGACAAAAGCAAAATGCCCACAAAAGTTAGTCAGATGTGAAGCTCTTGAGCGAGTGAGAGGACCTGGTGCATTGATGTTGTCGATGATTTTGTCAATTTGCACTTCATTTGCAACTCTTGGATGAGCAGGTTGACGTGGCTGAGGATTTTCTTAAGCACTATTTTCTTCAGGTGTATCTGCATGAATGTCTTCATTGATTGGAATGACTTCCTCAGTAGGTTGAGGATTTTCTTCAGTGGGTACTACATCCTCAGTAGCCTTCAACTTAATGGATTCCTCAGGAGGCTTTTCATCTATCACAGAAGGCAGGTGCTCTCTTTGCGAGCCGTTAGTTTCATCGAACCGCACATCTATAGTTTCAACAACCTTTTGATGGTAGGTGTTGAAGACTCTGTAGGTGTGCGAGTCCTTTCCATAACCAATCATAAAACCTTCATGTGCTTTCGGTGCAAATTTAGAACTGTGGTGAGGAACTCTTATCCAGCATTTTGCACCGAAGACTTTGAGATAACTTACATTGGGTTTCTTGCCAGTCATGAGTTCATATGATGTCTTCTTGAAGAATTTGTGAAGATATACCCTGTTGATGATGTGGCATGCTGTACCAATTGCCTCAGGCCAGAAGTGACGAGGAGTCTTGTATTCATCAAGCATGGTGCGAGCCATCTCAACAAGAGTCCTGTTCTTGCGCTCCACGACATCGTTCTGCTGAGGAGTATATGGGGCAGAAAGCTCATAAGTAATACCAAGTTCATCAAGATATTCATCAAGATTGGTGTTCTTGAACTCAGTCCCATTATCACTCCTGATATGCTTGATCTTGACGCCGAAGTTTGTTGAGGCCCTTGAAGCAAATCGTCTGAAGACATCCTGCACTTCGGACTTGTAAAGAATAATATGCACCCAAGTGTAACCAGAGTAATCATCAACAATGACAAAGCCATACAAACTTGAAGAATTTGTTAGTGTGGAATAATGAGTGGGGCCAAAGAGGTCCATGTGAAGCAATTCAAAAGGTTGAGTTGTGGTCATGATTGTCGTCGAGGGATGCTTGGATCTGGTCATCTTCCCAGACTCACAAGCACCACAGAGGTGATCCTTGAGGAATTTGACACCTTCAATGCCAATGACGTGCTTTTTCTTCATGAGCGTGTGAAAGTTCCTCATACCAGCATGTCCAAGTCGTCGATGCCACAGCCAGCCTTCTGAGGACTTTGCAAGTAGGCACGTGGCAGGCTGAGGACCTGTAGAGAAATCAACAATATACAAGTCTCCTCTCCTAAAGCCTTCGAAGACTTTGGAATGGTCAGATTTCATGATGACAACACAGCGATATTTTCCAAAGATGACAACCATATGAAGATCACAAAGCATTGAGACAGACATGAGGTTGAACCCGAGGGATTCGACAAGCATCACCTTGTCCATGTGTCGGTCCTTGGAGATTGCAACCTCACCTAGACCCAATACCTTGCTTTTTCCTTTGTCAGCGTAGGTGATGTGCTTCAGATGAGATGGGGCAAGTGGCATATTCATCAGTAGACTCTTGTCACCAGTCATGTGGTTGGTGCATCCACTGTCGAGGACCCACTCAGTAGTTTTTGGAGTTTCATCCTGCAGATGAATTAGTACAACTTACGAACTCACATGCTTCAGAGTGAAGAATATGACATCAAATTCATCAGGCAGAATTTCATCACACAACATAGTAAGTAAAGCAGTGTGAGGACGTGAGAAATGAGGAATTCATTTCTGCATGATTAGCTTGCGTCCTTTCAAGCATTTTCCTCAGGTCTCCAGCATAAGATGTTAGTTCAATTTCTTCACCACCCACATCTGGAGGGGTGGCAAAGAGTTCATCATTCTGCGAGCTCCATATGAGAAGGGAGGCATTGAAGCTAGTGCACTTCGTTTCACAGGACTAGGGTTAGAGTACTCATATGAAGAAGCAGAGAAATTCTTCGAGGATTTATGAACATAATGATTTGAAGAATAATGCACATATTCAGAACTCTTAGATTTTCCCTGCGAAACAGATGCATTAGCACGAGAATGATAGTTTTGACCATTTGAGGAATTTGGTCCAAGTGAAGACTTTGGTCCGTATGACGAATTTGATCTGGGGTTCCTCATGGGTGGTGTAGTGAGGACATTCACTTGAAGATTTTCTAAGCAGCTCTTAGGAACCCAGATTTTCCGCATAGGTGAACCGTTCCTGCAGTTAGTTCCAACAAATCTGGCAAATACTTCACCTTTCTGATTTTTGAAGAATTTGTAGTTGGAGTCAGGTGACTCATCAGAGGAATATGAAGTTTCACAAGTAAAGCCAGATAAAGTGGATGGATCCACAGGAGGTCCTTTTGCAGCAACCCATGAAGTTTTGGGGTACTGCTCAGGTGTCCAGTAGGATCCATCAGCGTTGAGTTTCCTCTCAAATGCAATACCCTCTTTCCTAGGGTTCCTGTTCAGAATCTGCTTTTTGAGCACATCGCAAAGGGTTTGATGCCCTTTGAGACTTTTGTACATGCATGTCACATACAATTCCTTCAACCCTGCATTTTCGTCGGTGATACTTGTGGTATCCTCAGATGAGGAATTTGTGACCACGGGGATATTTGAAGAATTTGCAGCAATAGAAGCATTTGAACATTCAGGTAAAGAATTAGCAGTTTCACGTTCGATGCATTTCATACATGGTGGAACAAATTCTTCCTGAGCGGTACTGATCTATTGAGCCAGTAAGGAAATGTTTTCCCTTTGGAGATCCTCATGAGCCACTCTTAGTTTCTCAAGATCTTGCTTTCTTTGAAGAAATTCATAAGACAGCTACTCATGGTCAACTAAGAGATCATTATGATGACTCTGAAGGTTATCATACTTTGTCTGAAGACTTTTGAGATCATCAGACAGAGTTTGAGTCCGATCCACTTTCTCATTCAACAGATAATCGCTTTTGTCTAGTAATTTTTGAAGCTTTTCAAGTGCACTTTGTTGCTTAGTGGCAATTTTAGCAAGTTTGGCATAGCTAGGTTTCACATATTCATCAGATTCACCTTCACTTGATTCAGAAGAAGAGTGATGCTTGTGTACCTTGGAACCTTTTGTCATAAAGCAGTAAGTGGGAGCATATTCATCATTGCTGACGTCAGAGTCGTTGGAGTGGTCATTTTCTTCATCGTTGAAGATGGACTTGCTGACGAAAGCAGTGGCGAGAGCAAGGCTAGCAACACCGGAGTCAGACTCCTCCTCAGATTCTTCCTCTTCTTCATATTCTTCAGATTCTTCTTCAGAATCCATTTCCTTGCCAATGAAAGCCCGAGCCTTTCTGGAACCAGTCTTCTTGTGCGATGAGGACTTTGAAGATGAGGACTTTGAAGTTGAGGACTTTGAAGATTTCTTCTTTTTCTTCGAGTCATCAGAACTGTAGTTTTTGTATTTCTTCTTCTTTGATTCTTTTTCCCAGAGAGGACAGTCAGAGATAAAGTGACCAGACTTCTTGCATTTGTGACAAGTTCACTTCTTGTAGTCTCTTGAGGAATCTGATTTCCTCAAATCACTTTTTGATGACTTTCCAAATCGGCCTCTCCTTGAGAACTTCTGGAATTTCCTCACGAGCATTGCCAGCTCCTGACTCAGTTCTTCAGGATCACCAAGGCTACTATCAGAATCTTCGTCTTCGGATGAGGAAATTGCTTTTCCTTCAGAGCACGAGATCTTCCATAGCTTGGTCCGTAGAGGTCTCTCTTCTCAGCTTGTTGGAATTCATGAGTATTGAGTCTCTCAAGTATATCAGCAGGATCAAGTGACTTGTAGTCTCCACGTTCTTGAATCATCAAAGCCAGTGTATCGAATGAGGAATCAAGAGATCTTAGCAGTTTCTTCACCACCTCGTGGTCAGTGATATCCGTGGCACCCAGTGCTTGAAGCTCGTTGGAGATATCAGTGAGGCGATCAAAAGTTTGCTGAACAATTTCATTGTCGAGTCTTTTGAAGCGGTTGAAGAGATTGCGAAGGACATCAACACGAGAGTCACGTAGAGTGGAAACACCTTCGTTGACATTGGACAGCCTATCCCAGATAAGCTTAGCAGACTCCAAAGCACTCACTCTGCCATACTGACCTTTGCTCAGATGGCCACAGATGATTTTCTTCGCTTGAGAATCGAGTTGCTTGAATTTCTTCGCATCAGCAGCAGTAACAGTCGGAGATGTGCGGGGAACACCATTTTCCACAACATACCAGAGATCGTTGTCAATAGCTTCAAGATGCATGCGCATCTTGTTCTTCCAGTAGGGGTAGTCCGTCCCATCGAAGGTAGGACACCCTGCGGAAACCTTGATCATACCTGCAGTCGACATAACTAGAACTCCAGGTGGTTAAACCAATATCACACAGAACAAGGGAGTACCTTGCTCTGATACCAATTGAAAGTGCGTTATATCGACTAGAGGGGGGGGGTGAATAGGCGATTTTTACAAATTCATCACTAAGGAATTTCAACTTGAGGAATTTGAAATGTGATGAATAACTAGCAGCGGAATAAGTACTCAAGTGCATACGAAGCATAGCGATTGCATAGTCATCATGATGAAATAAAGCATGCACACATTACAGGTAGCGTGATACATGATAAGCAGGCGAGGAACAAGGTAACTAGAAGAATTTGAGGTGACGAAATTGAGAAAGTCTTCAGTCAAATTCTTCAAAAAGTAACAATCAATTTCATCAACAAGTATACGAGGAATTGAAAGGGTTGAGGAAATGGAACCAGGAAGCTCGATGAAGACAATGATTTGATGACCCAGTTCCAACTGCTGTGACAGTCGTACGTCTGGTTTGGAGCGGCCTGGTATTTAAACCAGAAGACACACAGTCCCAGGACACACAGTCCTTACCGTATTCTCCTTGAGCTAAGGTCACACAGACCTCGCCCAACACTCGTGGTAAGTCTTCAGGGTAGACTTCCAAAACCCTCACAAACTGGTCACCCGGCGATCCACAATTGACTGCTGGATGCTCTAGACCAAGGTCACTTCGTGATCCCCAATTGACTGCAGGATGCACTAGACCATGACGCCTTACCGTCTAGAAGATACACAGTCTTCAAAGGTAACAAGCGTCGGTTCCACACAGGAACAATTTCTTCAGTGATGCTCAATCACTTTGGGTTGGTGGTTTGGTTTTGTGGTTTTTCCTCACTGATGATTTTCTCTCAAAGTCCTCGAGGAATGGGATGCTCTCAAATGACAAGTGTCAGTTCTCTCTCGGAGCAGCCAATCAACTAGTGGTTGTGGGGGTGGCTATTTATAGCCAGGGTGCAACCCGACATGATAAGACATGAATGCCCCCAATGATATGACCGTTATGTGGATAGGATGATTGGGGACAGCTGGCGCTTAGCACAGCAACGGTCGGAATTTCAAACTATGAAAGTCCTCAGGCTTATCATATTCCTCACTTGTAGGCAATTTGCACTGGCGAAATCCTAACTCCTCAGTCAGACCAATTTCCTCAGAGACCAGAAGATCATCATCTCTGTCACTGAAGAACTTGACTGAACTGCAAGAGATTTCCAAAGGCTTCACTCGAAGGATTGAATAGGTTGAGGCTTTTGAGTTGAGCATCAGTTGGAAATTTTCCTTAGTATTACCTCGGCCCCCTTTAATAGTACGGTGTTTCCTATGACTCAAAGAAAGGAAATGAAACTACGAAAACAAAAGTCTTCATGCTTCATAGTCCTCGTTCATATCTTCAAGGTCACACCAACTTCTTGTTTTTCAAAGTCTTCAGGGAATACCAAAGTCTTCACCAAAGTCTTCACCAAAGTCTTCACCAAAGTCTTCAGTTGAAGACATACATTTTTAGGGGTCGATAATCTCCGAATGTATCAAACTCCTCAGCGACTTATAGAGCATGTGTACACTTACAAACGCATCAGTCTCTTAACCTATAAGTCTTCAATACACCAAAATCACTAAGGGGCACTAGATGCACTTACAAGGTCAGAAGCAGTTCCCTCCAGAGGTAAAAACTGTGAACATGATATACGCCACTCATATACCTAAAAAGGAGAGGAAGCGCGCCCTTCTAGAGGTCTACGCCGTAGAGCCTGTTGCCCCGAAGTTTAACCCACGGTCGGCCTACCCGATAACCTTCGATCGGCGAGATCACCCGACCAGTATCCGTCATGGAGGTTCGGCGGCCCTCGTCCTAGACCCCATTATCGATGGGTATCACCTCACTAAAGTCCTAATGGATGGAGGAAGTAGCCTAAATCTGATTTACTCAGATACGGTGAAAAAAATTGGCATAGATCCGTCAAGGATAAAGCCTAGCAACACTAACTTTAAAGGAGTGATCCCAGGAGTCGAAGCCCGGTGCACAGGCTCTGTTAGCCTGGAAGTAGTGTTTGGCTCGCCCGATAACTTCCGCAGCGAGGACTTGATCTTCGACATCGTACCTTTCCGCAGTGGCTACCACGCCCTGCTGGGTCGTACAGCGTTCGCTCGCTTTAACGCCGTCCCACACTACGCATACCTCAAGCTCAAGATGCCGGGGCCCAAGGGGGTCATCACCGTCAACGGCAACACAGAGCGTTCCCTCCGAACTGAGGAACATGCGTTGGCCCTGGCGGCCGAATTCCATTACGAGGATGGTCGGCAAACACCTAAACCCGCCATAAAGGCTCGCAAGGTCGACAAACGAGTTCGGTTTCAATCCGAACTCCCAGATTCTCCCCCTCCCCAGAAATAGGGACATGCCCCCCATTGCACAGCCCTAACGGCTGCCAAACACGTGCCAAGAAAGCACAACTTCGGGCTCAAGATTCCATGGGCAGCAATGGGGAACAACCATCAAATGGTAAGTGTTCGGCTGGACCGACCAATACCAATACACGTCCTCGGACAAAACACAGGTTCCATCAAGGAGCTGCTAAAAGTGTAAAAGCTCATCCACACTTCGGCGACTTATCAAGACCTTCTTCCCAAGGTCCGCTCGGCGACAGCATCACTCTTAAAGGGATGCAACCCCCAGAGGAATATGAACGGACAGGCGACGAAGCACATCGAAGACGTCATGTCATCAATCGAAGACTCCTGGTACAGCCTCCCCTCTGTAAATTTTATATTTCATCTACGTGTAAACAGTTTCTTCGGCAATCCAAGTTATAAGAATTATTGAGCAAGTACAAAACCATTATATATGGCCACCTCGTTGTCTTTTATACATCCTCTGTTCTTCCCTTGGTAACGCTTCTTGCGAAAACTGTTCGGTATATATTATGATGCAACCGGCTAATAGACCGGGGGCTCGAATTTAAAATCGCCTTGAACATCACCCCAGTACAACTGGTTTTGTTTTCGGCCTCTTGGGTTTTGCTGTATATGCATCGGATCCGAACTATGTCTTGGGTCAATAGTTGGGTTGCCCGGCTCCTGTGCTTGCCGTCTTACGTTCCGCTCGTTCGGCTAAAAGGGCAAAGGGAGAACCACTGCGATTGTTCTTCCAGCTCGTCTAGTCAAGCACCTCAGGGGAGAAAGCCGAAAACTGACCGTCATAGTAAGTGAGAACCGGTCTGCGAATCCGAGCATAAGTGTCATATTAAAATACCGATAGCGGTTATTCCGTGTTATACGATGGGTTTTGTACTAGTACAAACCATGTGATGCTGGCTTCAGTCCCGATACATCGGAACATCACAAAACACTGGGGGCTTGTCATCGGCCCTCGCATTTTTCTACACTCCCATGGCTAAGTGAAAGCGATAAAGCACCATAGTCCGATTGCCTTGTCCCGCTCGCACTACCGCCTTCGGGCACCGATACCTCGGCTAAGGGTAACATTGCGGATACAGAGACACCCCGCGTAGTATCTATGTGGGGGCTGAAGCCGACGACTCGCTGCTTTCAGATAACCCGGCCACATAGGAGTCTAAATAAAAGTAAACTACTTATAAGACATGATAAACCATGCAACACTAATTATAAAGCGTTAAAGTCTTCGGACATATTACATCGCGCTCATTCATACAAAACATCTTTGGAGCACTGGGCCTCTATTGCCCGAGCACCCTCCATTACATGGGGGAAGAACAGCTCGGGGCACCTATGAGTATTGTCAGGAGGCGGAGGTGCGGTGGCCATCTTGGTCGGCTGGAGCTTTGTCCAGTGCTCCATGGTCCTTGCAAAGGCCATCCGCGCGCCCTCGATGCATGTAGAGCGCTTCAGCACATCAACCCGAGGCACAGCATCACATAGGTTCTGCACCAGGCCAAAATAGCTGCTCGGAAACGGCTCATCGGGACACAGACGGATGCAGAGGTCCTTCATGGCTGGCTCTGCCATTCTGTGCATCTCCATCAGTTGCTTCATGTGATCAATGAGGAGCGGAGAGCGCTCGGGGGACTCAAATTGCGCCCAGAATAGCCGGGCCTCATCATCCTCCGCCCGCGAAGCATAAAGCTTGTTCGCATCCGCCGCACTCTTCTGGAGATCCGCACGAACGCCTAAGGAACGCCACACCTGGGTGAGCAAAGCAAATTTGCTACCACCGAAGGTGCATCGCAGCGAATATGGCTTACCATCGATAACAGGCTTGACTTGGCGAAGCTCCTCTTCGAAGGACCGCCTGTCCACCCGCTCCTTCTGGAGCTCGGATTTCAGCGCGGCTAGCTCGGTGGCTTGTTCTTTGCTTTTCTGCTCAAGGGCCTCGCACTTTGTGCCGGCATCCTTGAGCTCTTGCTGCACCTCCTCCACCCGGGCCTCATGTTTGGCGCTTGCAGCCTTCAAACTGGAAAGCGCGGCTGCTGCTTCCTCGGTGGCCGTCTTCTTCTCCTCGGCCTCTTGCTTCATTTTCTGGAGCTCGGCCTTGAGTCTTTCAACCTCCGCAGCTGAAGCTATGGAAGCAATAATAAGCAAATCACACTGGGTCACCAGTGCGAATAATTATCAATATACAGCTCGGATATTAGAAATCGGCTTACCTTGTGCCTCATCGAACCTCTTGTTCAGGCTATCAAGCTCCTCTTCAGAGATTTTGAGCTTCCGATTCAGCTCGGTCAGCTCAGCGGCATTACCGGCCGCCGCCGATGACGAGGCCTACAAAAATCTACATTCATTTATGTGCATCCCAACCCCCGAACTGTCAAGGACGTGGCTCTATGTTCGGTCCTCTTAAGGGCTTTTAGAACATTGCAGGACTAAATGGCACCTTGTACGTCATTGTTCATTCCTTTTTATCTGACCCCTGGATGCGTTTTTGTAAACCCATCCGGGGCTCGGGGGCTACTACATATATAAAGATAGCACAAACTTAAAATTAAAAGTTGTTCGGGAAAAGGTATTACATGACTCACCTTGAAGCCCGTCAAGAGACCATTAAAGGCCTCCTTTAGTCCGCTATCTACGGACTGAATTCCTTGTAAAACCGCACCCATAAGAGTGCGGTGATCCTCGGAGATGGGGGCGCTGACTAGCGCCTCCTCCATTACCGGCCACCCAGTCATCGGTGGCATCGGTGTTGACCGGACAGTCCGATCTATGATCAGAGACTGAGTCAGTAGCTCCGGAGGCACAGCGTGCTCCAGAGACGTCCTCGGAGGGGACTGGGCATCCTTTCGCCTTTCCTCTTTGGCGGCCAGGGGGATATTCTGCCCCTGGTCCACAGCGGCCTAGGGGATTCCCTCTCCCTGGCCTTCGACGGCCATGGCGTTAGCCTTGGCCATGGCATGGTCGCCCCCGCCGCCCGTGTTCGGCTCCACCGGAGCCTGGCTGGATGACACCTCCGTGGCGTCCTTCGCAGCCCCCGGAGGTGTGGGGTGCGATGCAGTCCCGCTCTCCGCCAGCTCGGCGGGCGGAGACGCCACATCCGATATTTGATCGATGGGGAGAACACGCGGTGAGCTGCAGACCAAAAGGCGCCCATGCGTTTAAAAACTATTACATACTTTGCGTAAATAACTCGGTGAGTCCTCGGATTCATTACCTTTGAGCAGGGAGCTTGACCCTTGGGTTCCTTCGTGGGACCCTCTCAAATTCCTCGGATTCTGTGTTAGAATCCGAGCTGTCGTCGGGCAGGATCAACCTCGCATGGCGCGCCCTCTTCAGGGCGGGAGGAGCTGCCTCCTCCGCGGCGTCCGATGACGCCGCCCTATTTCTTGCGGGGGGGGGGGGGGTGGGGGAACGCCTTCCCCCCCGTCATCATGCTCCTCCTCATGTCTAGAGAAGGCATGGGTTTCCTCGGACGCAGCGTCTCGCTGGTCCTTATTGCGAAGGCCCTCTCTGGCCTTCTTCTTCTTCTCTTTCTTTTCGGGCGCCGAGTATGGCGCCACGACAAGCATCGCCGCCAACAGCTCTGACCTGGGGTCTTCGGGTTGTGGAGCCGGGCAGTTAACCTTCGCGGCTTTGCTCAGCCACTTCTGTGAAAGTAGGGGAGAAGGTGTTCAGACTTTTTGCCGAAGAAACAGAGTTAATGAATTGAAATTATACCATACCTTGGTCGGTGGGTTGATGGCGCTTAGGCCCGTATCCTCTTCCTTGGCTGGCCAGCTTTTCTGAGGCTTGAACAAAGCCCTCCACAGCTTCTCAGGGGTAGTGCGGAAGAATTGGCGCACGATAAGCTCGTCGTCAGGAAGGTAAGCCAACATGGGGGATGCCCGGCGCTGGCAGGGGAGGATACGGCGGTGGAGCATGACCTGGACCATGTTGACCAGCTCCACCTTGGCCTCGATCACCGAGGTAAGGCGCTTCTGCAGCAGCTTGACCTCAGCATACGACCCCCAGTCAAGGCCCGTAGAAAAACATGAGACCCCTGACAAAGGGGTGGAGCGGAAAGCTCAGTCCCTGGATAAAGTGGGGTACGAACACCACCCTCTCGCCTACTTTGGGGGTGGGAACCACCTGGTTCTTCTCCGGGGCGCGGTGGAAGACATTGGCGGGGAGGTAGCCGGCCTGCTTTAGGTCCCGGATATACTGGTCGGTGACCGTGGAGGCCTCCCACTTGCCATTGGAGCCCGAACCCGCCATGGCTAAGCTCGAAGGGAAGGGCGAGGAAGAACTGGATCTGGGCTCTCGGAGCTTGGAGAGATTGAGGAGGCGGATGATGCGAATGGGAAGCGTGAATAGGCCTGGGGGTTTTCCCTTTTTATGGGACGTGTCGCCAATTAGCCTCGCTTACCGCGCCACAAATCCCTCCACTTCCCAAGACATGCGTGCCGTTATGCGCGTGTGGAGATTAATCATATCCCGTAAGAAACGGAGCACGATCTATGCATTGATAAGTCGTGTCGCTGTAAAAACGGCCCCGAACCGCGAATCGAGTTTTCGTAACTGGTTCAGTGGTCATGGTAGGCCACGACCCTTCGTCAGAGGGGGGTGTTAGAAAACACTGTTTACACTTTGCCGATTGGCCTTCGGGGCTAAGCAATTCATGGTGTTCGGTCAATCATATGATCGGAAGAAATACGTGTCATCGGAAACCGAACTAGTCTCAGCCGATCATGGAAAGGGAAGAAGAACTCACCCCGCAAGCCGAAGACTCTAATCATACGAAGCAGCTGGAGCTGAGACCCTTGGCGTTGGGGGCTAGTTCGGGGGCTACTGAGGGAGTCCCGGACTAAGGGGTCCTCGGGCTGCCGGCTCATCTCTCAATAGGCTGGCTCGATGGGCCGTTCTCTGAAGAAGGGCCGGACACATCAAGACTAAATATTCCAGAAGGGAGCCCCAAAGGCGCGTCGTGCACTCCAAGTCAAGATGAGGAAATCGCCATCTCCATCCTCGGCAGGAGGCCCATCATGTGTAAACCCTAGGTACCCCCCGGTGTCTATATAAACCGGGAGGGTTTTAGATCATACGACACAGAGACTCATCTAGTGTTTTAGCTAGTCGATCTCGAGGTAGATCAACTCTGTAACCTTCATACCATCAATATAATCAAGCAGGACGTAGGGTTTTACCTCTGTAGGAGGGCCCGAACCTGGGTAAACATCGTCTCCTTTGTCCCTTTGTTACCATCGATCCTAGTCTCACAGCTCGGGACCCCCTACCCGAGATCCGCCGGTTTTGACACCGACAGTAAGCGAGTTGTGTGGTAAATAAAGCCCCTATCTTCCTATGTGTCCGGCAAAAACATTACCTCCGAAAATATGCAATGAGTGTCAAAGATCATAGATGGTTAAGTAATAGTTGAGTATGTGGATTTGCTAGAATGAAAGCTCTTATATAGACTCTTCTCTTGAATATGATGAATTATGATTATCTCCATGACTAAATGCCCCGTTTGTTGGTTGTCAATAAGGTTTATGCCTCATACTTCGATAATTGTGAATAGATCTTTACCTATTTATGAGAAGTTATATGATGAAATGTTTGCTGCTATAATGATATTCATGATGCTCTGATGTCAGTATTCTGATTTTATTGACACCTCTCTCTCAAATTGTGTGTCATTTTTCTCGAGCTCGGCTTGCGCTTGAGGACAAGCGAGGTCTAAGCTTGGGGGAGTTGATACGTCCTTTCTGCATCATGATTTCTTATTCATATTTTTGTTATTCTAGTCCATTATTCCCTATTATCATACAATTCTTATGCTCTTTCTCTCTGAGTATGCAGGGTACATCACAAAGAGGGAAATATCTGAAAACTGGAATTCTAGACTGAAAACCAAGGAAAAGGCAGAAAAATCACAAGACTCCAAATGACCTGAAACTTCACGGAGAATTTTTATTGAATATTTAAGAATTTTTGGGCCAAAAATATACCAGAGGGGGGCCACCAGCTTGGCACAAGCCAATAGGGCGCGCCCCCCAAGGCCGCGCCCTGATGGCTTGTGGGGCCCCTGCTGGCCTCCTGATGTCCCTCTTCTCCTATATGGTGTATTTTACCCTAGAAAAAATCATAAGAAACCTTTCGGGACGAATCTCTGCCGTCTCTAGGCAGAAACCTGGGCAGAGGCCCTTTTGTACTCCAGCAGTCAGATTGTGCCGGGGAAATTCCTCTTCGGGAGGGGGAGATCGAAGCCATCGTCATCACCAACGCTTCCTCCATCATGGGAGGACCAATCCTCATCAACATCTTCAACAGCACCATCTCACCTCGAACCCAAATTCATCTCTTGTATTCAATCTTTGTCTCATAACCTCAGATTGGTACTTGTGGGTTACTAGTTGTGTTGATTACATCTTGTAGTTGATGCTTGTTGGATTACTTGGTGCAAGATATTATACCTCTGATCTTGAACTTGTTGATGAGGTGCGAGTACTTACTATTGTTCCTGAGGACATGGGAGAAGTCTTGATATAAGTAATCATGTGAAGTTGGTATTCGTTCGATATTTTGATGATATGTATGATGTTACTTCTCTTAGTGGTGTCAGGTGAACGTCGACTACATGAAACTTTACCCTGTTATGGGCCTAAGGGAAGTCATTGTGGATTAACAAGTAGATGACGGGTTCCTAGAGTTACATAAGCTTAAACCCCAGTTTATGTGTTGCTTCATAAGGGGCTGATTTGGATCCACATGTTTCATGCTATTGTTAGATTTATCTTAATTCTTCTTTCGTAGTTGCGGATGCTTGTGAGATGGGGTAATCATAAGTAGGTTGTTAGTTCAATTAAGAACATCACCTTAGCACCGGTCCACCCACATATCAAATTATCCAAGTAGCGAATGTGAATCAACTCAACATGATGAACATGACTAGACAGAAATTCACATGTGTCCTCGGGAGTACTTGCTTAATATAAGAGTACTTCTAGTCATGTCCTTGGCTATAAAAAGGATTGGGCTACCTTGCTGAACTTTTGTTACTACTATTACTTGTTACTTGTCATGAATTATCTTGCTACAAAACTATCTACTATTGTTACTTATAGCCCTTGCAGAGAATACCTTGCTGAAAACTTCTCGTCATTTCCTTCTGCTCCTCGTTGGGTTCGACACCCTTACTTATCGAAAGGACTACGATTGATCCCCTATACTTGTGGGCCATCACTCATGCAAGGAACAACATGTATATACCGAAAATGACAAGAGTGAAGTTTTGAGTCCAATATTGTCAAGGATATACTTTGTGTTGTCCTCTTCCTTCGTCACGATAGATAGTTGTTGATACTTGGCCAGGACAAGATTGCTTGAGTTAGGAGTTGATGGCAATCTCGGAGAGTTAGATCCATCCCAGTACATACAAAATGTGAGATGCAATACAAAGGAGCATTATTTTCCAAGATATGAGATAGTATTATATTGAGGACATCAAGGAGTAATCAAGCAAGCTCATGCCATTGCATGCATTCGAGTGAGTCTCTAGATCATGTTTTAAGAATCTATGATGTTCAGCTCACTCCTCGAGTGACAAAGCACTTTCTCATCAGGCAGTTTTGATATCCACCAATTGCTTGTCAGTATGAACATGCTTGAGATTAATATCTCCTTTGGCAACATGATCACGAATGAAATGGCGATGAACTTTAATATTCTTATTTCGAGAATGTTGCACGGGATTGTGTGCAATCTTGATAGCACTCTCATTTTCAAAAAACAACGGAACATGTTTCACACGTATCCCATAATCTTTGAGAGTTTGTGTCATCCATAGTAATTGCACACAACATGATGTGACGATGATGTATTCTGTTTTGGCCATAGATAAAGATATAGAGTTTTGTTTCTTGGAAGACCAAGACACAAGTGATCTCCCAAGAAATTGACAAGTACCCTAAGTGGATTTTCCATCAACCTTATCTCTGACATAGTCTGAGCCGGAATAGCCCATAAGGTCAAAGGAAGATCCTTGGATACCAAGTGCCATAGTTTGGTGTATGTATCAAGTATCTCACAATTGTTTTCACGGCCTTCAGCTGACACTCTTTATGTGCCGCTTGATATACGGCACACATGCACACCCTTAGGATGGTATCGGGACAGGAGGCGCATAAATAAAACAATGAACCAATCATTGGTCGATAAACTTTTTGATCAACCGGCCTATCCTCCATAGTTAGGTCAAGATGTCCACTAGTAGGCATGTGAGTTTTCACACCTTTGGATTCTTCCATGTTGAGCTTTTCGAACAAGTCCTTGGTATACTTTATTTGAGAGACAAACGTGCCATCTCTGGTTTTTTCATTTGCAAACCAAGGAAAATTTTCAGCTCACACATCATAGACATCTAATATTTCTCGGATATCAACCTTCCATATTTCTCAGTAAAATGAGGGTTAGTAGATCCAAATATGATATGATCCACATAAATTTGGTGTACAAATAATTCACCATTAACCCTTTTATTGAACAAGGTTGTATCAATTTTACCAATCTCAAAACCCTTTTCTATAAGAAACTTTATCAATCATTTGTACCAAGATCGAGGAGCTTGTTTAAGACCATAGAGAGCTTTGCAAAGTTTATAAACATGATTAGGTTTCTTAGGGTTGACAAATCCGGGAGGTTGTTTAACATAGACTTCCTCCTCAATATCACCATTTAAAACGGAACTTTTAATGTCCATTTGGTAAAGTGTGCTATCATGGTGATTGGCATAAGCCAGAAGAATGCGAATGGACTTAAATATAGCAACGTGGGCATTTAGTGCAGCCTTGAGCCATAAGGCAAGCCTTGTTGCATACTACTTGTCCATCTTCATCTTGCTTGTTGCGAAACACCCATTTGGTTCCAATCATGTTTTGCTCGTCCTTGGGTTTCTCCACTAGAGTCCGAACCCGATTCCTCTCGAAGTTGCATAGCTCCTCATGCATGGCATTTACCAGATCCAGGTCTTCAAGTGCTTCTTCTACCTTCATAGGCTCAATGCTAGAGATTAATGAGTAAGGGTTTTCTATTTGTGTGCCCCTCATTGCTTAGTCCTCCTCAATTTTGGCCAAGCCAACTCTTTTTGCTCATTTTCCCCCTCCACCGAGCCACCCACCCTCACTGATGCCCAAACGGGTGTTGGGTCATTGGTCAAGGGAGTTGGCTGTTAGTCAGCGTTGTTACTGACGTGTGGGACACACCATGCAAGGTGGTGCTCACACAATCGGTCCTCTGCATACCCGCATGCATGTGTAGTCACATCGGAGTCACGTCGGCGCTTTCACACATAGGGAGTACTCACCGTGCGACTTCCCATATGGAGAGTCGCGTCCCCGGCATGCCTCTAGTCACGCGCGCATTAATCTCCACTCCTGTCCCAATCCTCTCCTATCCCCTCGCCGCCCCACATCCTTCTCTGCCGTGCGCCTCCACCAAAACCTAGCCACCTCCTCTTTCGCAGCCAGCTAGAATGGCCAACCACGATGGTGGGGTGGGAAACAACAGCCGGGATAGACATCGCCCAATGTTCGTCCCTGGCTTGCCGCGCATCCTCTAGGTCGATGAAGCATTGCTTCTCGCCCAATGCGACGTCATGGTGCCACCCAACATGCGCCTGTCGGTTGGACGGCACCTGCCGTGGGGAGGGGGTTCTCGCGGTGGAGCCTGTCCCCACCGTCCACATGCCGGCCATGTCGCACGCAATATGCATGTTTCGGCAAAGCCTACCACTAGAGGATTTTGGCCGAGGATAACGCCGCCCACGTCGAGCACTATGAAGGCCGGTGACCGGTGTTGCGCAACAACATCGACGAGAGGTACACCGTCTGTGAATGGAGTAGCTCCCTGATGTCATGGCCGCGTGTCGTGCGCCGCTTTTCACGACCCGGTCCCGTGATAGGGCCCTGTCGGGGATATTCCCCATGGTTATAACCCGGCTAAAGGTTTGACCCGTCCTACAGCTGATAGCTCTATGGGTCACTCCGTATTCCGGGTTAACATAAAGACAACAAGGAAGAATCAAGGGCACAGTGACACGAGCCGGCAGGAGGCCGGCTTGACAAAGAGCCCAATATGCCGACTCATACGGGCAGGCCCAAAGGACTAAAATGAGACGTTGCCGAAGGCCGTCTCATGGAGGGACCCCGACGGGCCGGCTCATGGAGAACACTCAAGAGGGATCCTCAACTTGGAAGGCAAAAATGACCTACAAGACCTTTAGTAGGACTTCAATTAAGGGAAGCAAGACCCGGACTAGGATTCATCTTGTAGTAAGAGAGAGAATAGTCCTAATCCTACTAGGACTCTATATGTAAGCCTGCCCCTTCAACCTATGTAAGGAGGGCAAGGCACCCCAAGAGGGACAAGTTAGGTCATGAGAGACAAACACATTTGAAATTTTTGAGACTACAGGTAGCGAAATAACACCCATGTAATCGAGATCATCATCATCATCAATAATAGGCAAGCAAGGCGTAGGCTTTTACCTCCATCGGAGGAGCCGAACCTGGGTAAAACTCGTGTATCTCCGTTCCAAAAAACCCCTTGAAGCCGCCAGCTAGTTGCGATGGCCTCACACCTAAGTTCTCTCACGAGGACATCTTGCCGTGACAGAACCACGACAGTTGGCGCCCACCGTGGGGCCTATCACACGGTGATGTTGTGTTCTCGAAGGGAGCTCTTCAGGGATCAAGATGTTCATGGTTGTCAGATTAAGTTCTAGAGGTTAGGGTTTCGAGTGTGTCGCAGCACATGCCCCGTATGACAGATAGATTTTTATTGCGCCGTTGTCAAATCGTGCATTCTTGAACTATCCGAGGTGGACCGAATTTTCCAACGCCGGCTTCAGTTGTTTGTCCACCTAGTTACCGATGTCAAATCACGAGCCACTGCCATCATGTCGTAGCTGGAAGAAGCAAGTCGCGAAGACAGACTCCTACCTCAATCACCGAAAGCAAGCTAGTTTGCATGGAAAACAAAAAAGGGGTTGAGGGAGTTCGGCTCGCACATGGAGCCTCGCGTTCCGAGCGACAAGCAGATCAGCACAAACGGATCGGACCAGTGCCATGGCTCGCCTCACCTTGAGCCGGCCCTCGGCCGCGGCCTCGTCCCGCCCGTCCGCCTCCGCTATGGCTCACCTCGCCCTGAGCCGAGCCGCCGCGGCGGCTTCGCCTCGCCACACCCGCCTTGAGCCATCCCTCTCCGACATCGCGGCTTCACCCCACTACACCTACCGCAGTTGTCGTAGCTTGCCTCCTAGCCTCACCACCATGGACTCCACCCCGCGTGCCGGATCCACCTCTGCTCGCCCGCGCCGCTCCGGCCTCCCTCCTGTGTGCCTACGGCCGGACGGATCCTCCTCGCCTCAGGACCGCGGACTCCACCCCATGCGCCGACTCCGCCTCTGCTTGCCGTCGTGGATCCGACACGCCCTTGCGCGTGCCTGTGCCTGGCCAAATCCGCCTCGCCTCATGATACGTCCATTTTGCATCATGATTTCCTACTGTTATGTATTATATATTTTTGAATAATAATGCTTTGGGGAGTCATTCTAATGCCTTTTCTCTCATAATATGCAAGGTTTATACAAAGAGGGAGAATACCGGCAGCTGGAATTCTAAACCTGAAAAAAGCACATCAGAGATACCTATTCTGCACATCTCCAATGGAGCGGAAACTTTACAGAGATTATTTTTGGAATTAATAAAAAATACTAGAGCAAAGAACTACCGGCGGGGGCCACCCTGGTGGGCACAAGACAGCAGGGCGCGCCAGGCCCCCCAGGCACGCCCTGGTGGGTTGTGCCCTCCTCGGCCCACCTCCGGTGCCCATCTTCTGGTATATAATCTCTTTTGACTTAGAAAAAAATAAGGAGAGGACTTTCGGAATGGAGCACCACCGTCTCGAGGCAGAACTTGGGTAGGAGCACTTTTGCCCTCCGACGGAGCGATTCCGCCAGGGGAACTTCCCTCCCGGAGGGGGAAATCGAAGCCATCGTCATCACCAACACCCCTCTCATCTTTGGGAGGCCAATCTTCATCAACATCTTCAACATCACCATCTCCTCTCAAACCCTAGTTCATCTCTTGTGTTCAATCTTTGTACCGGAACCTCAGATTGGTACCTATGGGTGACTAGTAGTGTTGATTACATCTTGTAGTTGATTAGTATATGGTTTATTTGGTGGAAGATTATATGTTCAGATCCATTATCCTATTCAATACCCCTCTGATCTTGAGCATGATTATTATTTGTGAGTAGTTACCTTTGTTCTTGAGGTCACAGGAGAAGTCATGTTGCAAGTAATCATGTGAATTTTTTATGTGTTCGATATTTTGATGATATGTATGTTGTGATTCCCTTAGTGGTGTCATGTGAACGTTGACTACATGGCACTTCACCATTCATGGGCCTAAGGTAATGCATTGTGGAGTAGTCATTAGATGATGGGTTGCTAGAGTGATAGAAGCTTAAACCCTAGTTTATGCGCTACTTCGGAAGGGGTTGATTTGGATCCAAATGCTTAATGCTATGGTTAGATTTTATCTTAATACTTTTCTCGTCTTTGCGGATGCTTGCGAGGGGGTTAATCATAAGTGGGAGGTTGTTCAAGTAAGAACAGCACCCAAGCACCGGTCCACCCACATATCAAATTATCAAAGTAGCGAACACGAATCAAACCAACATGATAAAAGTGACTAGATGAAATTCCCGTGTACTCTCAAGAACACTTTGCCTATTACTAGAGACTGTTCTGGCCTGTCCTTCGCCAAAAAAGGATTGGGCTACCTTTCTGCACCTTATTTACCGTTACCGTTACTTGCTCGTTACCAATTATCTTGCTATCAAACTATCTGTTACCTACAATTTTATTGCTTGTCATTTCCTTACTAAAAACTGCTTGTCATTTCCTTCTGCTCCTCGTTGGCCGGTGCGGGCGGGACCGGCCTACGGCGAGGCGAGGAGGAGCCAGACGGAGGCCGAGCGCGGAGGGTCGAGCGGCGCGGGGCGGAGGAGCGGCGACGTGGAGGTCCATGGCCGTGGACGTTGCACACGCGGACGCCACAAGGAGCAGGAGCTCTCGCTCGGGGGCGGACCAGCGTGCGGGGACGCGGGGAGGAGCCGGGCGCGCGGAGGTCGCCGGTGTCTGGGCGCACTAGCACGCGGAAGAGCGGACTCGGGCCGAGGCACGCGGGGGAAGCAGTGGTGCGGCTGCAGACGGGGGCGTGCGTTGAGGAGGAAGGCCAGGGCACAGCGGCTCCACCCTGGAGGTCGCGTGCGTGTAGAGGAGGAGCGGGCGTGGCGCGGTGCTGGCGCCGAGCACACTGGCGGCGGGGCCGGGCGATGTCGCGCCGTCGTGGGAAGAAGGACGGCAGCAGCGAGCCCGCAGCCTGCAGCCCACGGCCATGCGTGCACGGCCGAATGCCAGCGATGCGGCGAGGGAGGCGCCGGCCGCGCAGCAATGCGGGGGCGTCGGGAGGCTGGCGTCACACCATTGCAGTGAGACGGCGGCGACGGGGACGCAGGCGGTCCGGCGACGCGGGGACGTTGGGAGGCCGGCATCGCGGAGGTGGTGATGAAGCCGGCAGCGAGGATGCGGCGGCGCGAGCATTCGCCTCGGGGGCGTGTTGACGTCGAGCCCCCGGGCGCCGTTGGACAGACGGTGGCGATGTCGCAGTGGCAATGACGAAGATGGTTCCGCCCGGACCGTGATTCCAGCAGCGGCGTGCCCCACGGTGGGCGCCAACTGTCGTCGTTTTCTCACAATGGATGCCAGGGTGTGGCTAATCGAGGTGAGAGCAATGCTGCCGTGGAAGATCCGGGACGGGATAGCGTAGTAGCATGCGGTGGTTTACCCAGGTTCGGGGCTCTCCGGAGAGATAATACCCCTACTCCTGAATGTCTGTATATGAGGTGTATTGCAGTACAGAGTTGCTCCTAGAGCTGTATTGGAGAGGAGAGCCATGAGGCTTCTTGCCTCATATGTGTACGTGTGAGCCTGAGAGTGTGTGGGTATGTGAGGGAGAGCTCAAGATGCCATACGTTGTGGGCAAGAGGCCCCTTATATAGGCATGAGTGTGTATCTTGTGATGTAAGCTACAGTGGGTAGCTTACATGCCAAGCAGCTTGGGATGTAATCTACAATGGGTAGCTTACATGCCAAGCTATATGTAGCTTGTGAACTAGGATGTGCTTGTCCCCTGGGGCACTTTATAAATCAGCACCCAGGGGAATGTTACACTACAGGTGATACTACATGACGCGTGCATATCGCACTACTACTCATCAATAGTGCACCGCCGCGGGGTATGGTCACCTCGTACGTGCGTGTCCGATGGGACGTCGTAGTTGGCTCTGCGCAGCCGGCTGGCTGGAGCAGCCGGCTGCGGGTGTGCGTTGGAGCAGCCGGCCCGGGCGGGCGGGCACCCCGTCCGACTCATCGTCTTTGGGGTACCCGGGGGTCATCCCCCCAACACAAATCCTGCGGAAATGTCATTCCGAAGCTTATGGAGGACATCATGCGGGAGATAGAACTGCTCACAAGGTATTGCAATCTGGTTTTTATTGGCCTAATCTCTTCAAGGATGCCCGTATGTTTGTCTTGTCTTGTGATGAATGTCAAAGAATTGGTAATATCGGTAAGCGTCAGGAAATGCCTATGAATTATTCACTTGTTGTCGAACCATTTGACGTTTGGGGTTTTGATTATATGGGACCTTTTCCTTCCTCTAACAGGTACACTCATATCTTGGTTGTTGTTGATTATGTCACTAAGTGGGTAGAAGCTATTCCAACTAGTAGTGCTGATCACCACACCTCCATTAAAATGCTTAAAGAAGTTATCTTCCCGAGGTTTGGAGTCCCTAGATACTTAATGACTGATGGTGGTTCACACTTTATGCATGGTGCTTTCTGTAAGATGGTTGCTAAATATGATGTTAACCATAGAATTTCACCCTTTCATCCTCAATATAGTGGTCAAGTTGAACTTAGCAATATAGAAATAAAATTAATATTACAAAAAACTGTCAATAGGTCTCAAAAGAATTGGTCTAAGAAATTAGATGATGCGCTTTGGGCCTATAGAACAGCTTATAAAAATCCTACGGGTATGTCTCCATCCAAAATGGTATATGGAAAAGCTTGTCATTTTCCTCTAGAATTAGAACATAAAGCATTTTGGGCAAATAAAGAACTCAATTATGATTTCGAACTTGCCGGTTTGAAGAGGCTATTTGATATTAGCTCACTAGATGAATGGAGAACCCAAGCCTATGAAAATGCCAAACTATTCAAATAAAAAGTAAAAAGGTGTCATGACAAAAGAATCCAAAAGCGGGAATTCAAAATATTTTAGGAGACTATGTTCTTTTGTTCAACTGTCATTTAAGATTTTTTGCAGGTAAGCTTCTCTCCAAATGGGAAGGACCTTATATTATCGAACAGGTTTATCGTTCTGGAGCTATCAAGATTAATAATGCCGAAGGTACTAACTCGAAGATGGTCAATGGACAAACAATTAAGCACTATATCTCAGGTACGCCTTTTAACATTGAAAGCAATGTTATCCAAACCATGACACCGGAGGAACACATAAAAGAAACCTTCCGGAACAATCCAGAATTCTGAAAAATAGGAGGTACGTGATACGATAAGTAGTTCCCACCTCGGACACCTTCCCGACTCCATTTTCCTTCCATATGCTTGTTTCCCAAGAATAAAAATTCTCTATATATACCCCCGACTATTTTGACGACTGCATCGCAGAAAAATCCTCTGTTCTTGTTTCGTGCTGTTTTCCTGACAGATCTGAAAATATGTCATCTCAAGACTCGGAGGGGGAGAGCTATGTTGTTGACTATGTTGCAAACCCCAAGATCTATGGAGAAGTGGAGCATTATGGATGGACCTCAGATGAGGAGGAAGACGCTGCTATGAAGGAAACAAAGGATGATAGCTCTGAGGAAGAGGATGACCGACCACCTCAACCCGGAGACATGCATGTGGAATTCAAGAAGTCAAGCCTCCCTAGAGGATACAAACCTGAGGTTCAATTTATCCCATCTCATTTTCGGCAGGAGAGCAAGGCGGCATTATGCAAAAGGATACTAAAGCTCGAGTTGGAGAATGATGATCTGAGGGAGCAAAAATTCATGCTTAAATATAAGTTGAAGAAGAAGGCTACACCACCACCTTCTTCATCACCATCACCAAGGAGACTTGAGCACATGGGTATGGGCACTCCCCTTGGCTTGAGCCAATATTGAGGGAGGTGCCCCGGTATCGTATCACCATCACTTTTATTCACCTTTACCTATTTTAGTTCCATCTTTAGTTTTCCTTTGATTTAGTTGAATAAAAGTTTAGCATGATTTATTTTCGTGTGTAGTTTCGTGGCCTATCTATGAATGTAATCGAGTGAGAGTTATATAATAAAGTTTAGTACGAGTTTTTGCTTCTATACTTTCTTGTTGCAATCAAAATAAAGGAAAAAGAAAAAGTGAAAAGAATCATATGCTAATCTTATGGTGAGTAATGGCATCACATAAGGAAAAGTATAAGTAGTAAAATTTATTGGAGATTGGCAAACATAGCATTGGTCAATGATGCAATACATGAAAGAATTAATAAGGGAAGAGAAGATCCACATGCAAACACACTATCTTGGACATCTTTTATGATTGTGAGCCCCCATTAAATATTATATGTCAAAATGGTTGACGTTGGACAAGGAAGACAACGTAATGATTTATGTTTGTTCATATCCACATAGAATTTATATTGTCATAGATCCTTCAACATGTGAAGCTTGCTCAATATCTTTGCTAGCCAAAAATTCCGCACTAAGTAGAGATACTACTTGTGCATTCAAAAGCCCAAACCCAAATTCATTCTTTGAGAGTCCACCATACCTACCTATGGATCGAGTAAGATCCTTCAAGTAAGTTGTCATCGGTGCAATAAGGAAATACAAATTGCTTCTAAAAGTGTTTTGATCAATTAGTGTAGAGAAAATTGAGCGATATACGAACTTATGATGGCAAAGTAATAAAGGTGACGGACTGCATAATAAAGGTTGCTATCATAGGGGGCAATATAGTGTGACGTTCTTTTACATTAATGGATTGGGCATACAAACCAAAAAGTGCATGACAACCTCTGCTTCCCTCTGCGAAGGGACTATCTTTTACTTTTATGTATTTACTTTTATGCAAGAGTCAAAGTATTCTTCCCATTTCCTTTTTACTTTTTTCTTTTGCAAGCATCATGTGGCAAGGAAAGATCTAGGCACATATATCCAGTTGGATGTGAGTGGGCATGAGTTATTATTGTTGACATCACCCTTGAGGTGAATACGTTGGGAGGCAAAACTATAAGCCCCTATCTTTCTATGTGTCCGGTTGTAACTTTTTGCTCATGGGTATGATGTGAGTGTTAGCAATCATAGAAGACTAAATGATGGTTGTGTATGTGGACTTACCAAAATGCTCCGACATGAGACCCTTCCTGAAAATATAATGAATTTTAGATGGAAAGTTGACTGAGAACATAGTTTGTTGGTTTTCAGTAAGGTTTATGCTTTATACTTCCACGTTGTGATGAATTGTTACTTGTTTATGAGAATTTATATGATAAAAGTATATGAATAAGTTTTATGATAGAGTTGTTGCTGTTATGAGAATAAGAATGATGCTTCTATGTCCGTTTTTTTTAGCAACACCTCTCTCTCAAACCATGTGGACATGCTTTTCAATTTCGGCTTTTTGCTTGAGGACAAGCGAGGTCTAAGCTTGGGGGAGTTGATACGTCCATTTTGCATCATGATTTCCTACTATTATTTATTATGTTTTGTTGAATAATAATGCTTTAGGGAGTGATTCTAATGCCTTTTCTCTCATAATATGCAAGGTTTACACAAAGAGGGAGAATACCGGCAGCTAGAATTCTGGACCTGAAAAAAGCACATCTGAGATACCTATTCTGCACATCTCCAATGGAGCTGAAACTTTACGGAGATTATTTTTGGAATTAATAAAAAATACTCGAGCAAAAAACTATCGGAGGGGGGCACCCTGGTGGGCACAAGACACCAGGACGCGCCTGGCCCCCCCAGGCGCGCCCTTGTGGGTTGTGCCCTTCTCGGCCCACATCCGGTGCCCATCTTCTGGTATATATTCTCTTTTGACCTAGAAAAAATAAAGAGAGGTCTTTCGGGACGGAGCACTGCCGTCTCGAGGCGGAACTTGGGCAGGAGCACTTTTGCCCTCCCGCGGAGCGATTCCGCCGGGGGAACTTCCCTCCCGGAGGGGGAAATCGAAGCCATCTTCATCACCAACACCACTCTCTTCTTTGGGAGGCCAATCTTCATCAACATCTTCAACAGCACCATCTCCTCTCAAATCCTAGTTCATCCCTTGTGTTCAATCTTTGTACCGGAACCTCAGATTGGTTCCTGTGGGTGACTAGTAGTGTTGATTACATCTTGTAGTTGATTACTATATTGTTTATTTGGTTGAAGATTATATGTTCAGATCCATTATGGTATTCAATACCCCTCTGATCTTGAGCAAGATTATTATTTGTGAGTAGTTACCTTTGTTCTTGAGGTAACGGGAGAAGTCATGTTGCAAGTAATCATGTGAATTTGATATGTGTTCGATATTTTGATGATATGTATGTTGTGACTCCCTTAGTGGTGTCATGTGAACGTCGACTACATGACACATCACCATCCTTGGGCCTAAGGGAATGCATTGTGCAGTAGTTATTAGAACATGGGTTGCTAGAGTGACAGAAGCTTAAACCCTAGTTTATGCGCTACTTCGTAAGGGGCTGATTTGGATCCAAATGTCTAATGCTATGGTTAGATTTCATCCTAATACTTTTCTCGTTGTTGCGGATGCTTGCGACGGGGTTAATCATAAGTGGGAGGTTGTTCAATTAAGAACAACACCCAAGCACCGGCCCACGCACATATCAAATTATCAAAGTAGCGAACACGAATCAAACCTACATGATAAAGGTTACTAGATGAAATTCCCGTGTACCCTCAAGAACAGTTTGCCTATTACTAGAGACTGTTCTCGCCTGTCCTTTGCCACAAAAGAATTGGGCTACCTTGCTGCACCTTATTTAGCGTTACCGTTACTTGCTCGTTACCAGTTATCTTGCTATCAAACTATCAGTTACCTACAATTTCAGTGCTTGCAGAAATTACCTTGCTGAAAACCGCTTGTCATTTCCTTCTGCTCCTCGTTGGGTTCGACACTCTTACTTATCGAAAGGACTACGATTGATCACCTATACTTCTGGGTCATCACCTCACCACCGCAGACTCCAACCCGCGCGTCGGCTCTGCCTCCGCTCGCCCGCTACTCTCCGGCCGCCCTCGCGCGCGCCTCTGCCGTGGCCTCGCCCTGCCGTACCTGCTACAACTGCCTGCTATAGGACCGAAAGTATGTCTGGAGGGGGGTGATTAGACTACTTGACCAAATAAAAATCCTACCTTTTCCCAATTTTAAGTGTTGGCAGATTTTAGCAATGATAGCAAGTCAAGTACACCCTACACATGCATGTCTAAGAGTATAGCAGCGGAAAGTAAAGACAAGCATATGTAGTAGAGGGTAGGAAGGAAGATCAAACGCAATTTGTAGACACGAAGATTTTTCCCGTGGTTCCGATAGGTGGTGCTATCGTACGTCCACGTTTATGGAGTCTTCAACCCACAGAGGGTAACGGTCGCTAGAGTCCACGGAGGGCTCCACCCATAAAGGTCCACGAAGTAGCAACCTTGACTATTCCATAACGGCTTCCGTCCACGAAGGACTAGCCTCACTATGGGTAGATCTTGACGAAGTAGGCGATCTCCTTGCCCGTACAAACTTCTTGGTTCAACTCCACAACACGAAGTAGGAGGCTCCCAAGCGACACCTAACCAATCTAGGAGGCACCACCCTCCAAAAGGTAATAGGCTCGGTAATGTCGATGAACTCCTTGCTCTTGTGCTTCAAGATGATAGACTCCTCAACACACAATCACTCTCTCACATACATGGCTTGGTAGACAAGATTGATTTGGTGGAAAGCAACTTGGGGAGGCTAGAGATCAAGATTCATTTGGATGGAGTGGAATGGCTTGATCTCAACACAAGGGTAGCTGGCTCTCTCTCAGAAAATTAGATGGGGCAAGTATGGAATAGTTCTGAGTGCTTCTCTCTCGAGTGGGTGGTGGTGAAGGGGTATATATATGCATCTCCAAAAATCCAACTATTACAACTAAAGTGACCAACTCGGTGACACCGATGTGTGAATCTCGGTGGTACCGAGTTGCTCCAAAGGTAGCAACTTTTGAATCTCGGTGAGACCGATATATAAATCTCGGTGGTACCGATAAGGTGACCAACGGTCAGATTGCGCAACTCGGTGATGCCGATTCAACAAACTCGGTGGTACCGATTTTGTGAATTGAGGTAACAGAAAGTTGGCAACCCAAACTCCGTGGCACCGAAGTGGAATCGGTTGCACCGATGTGCTAGGGTTTGGCATGGGTCTGTCTGAGTTTGGGAATCGGTGGCACCGAGTGGAAAGTGTTGGTTGCACCGATTTTGGATATTTGACTTTGGACAAACTTTTGTGGAAGAGCTTGTGGGTGTTTTTGGTGACTATCACTTGTGCACGTATGAGCATTTTGTTCACCAACAGTACCTTACCCCCTTTTAATAGTATTGGCTTTCCTTTGGACTCAAAGTGATTTATCACAAAGTAAAATTTAGAGTCCTCTTGCTTGAAGCTTTGCCAATCCATTTCCTTGCATCTTGGGGCATCTCCACAATTTCCACAATCCTTTTGCCGTCCCTATCATTGAACTTTTCCTGAAATATGCTTAGTGGAAACATTAGTTCAATGACATATATGTTATTATTAATTAACAAAACCACCAAGGGAGCAAATGTGCTTTCACCTGCGCCGCCTTCAAATTGCTCGCCCAGGCCTGCGATGCCCTCTCCTCCGGCTCCGGCACTGGCTACGTCCCCTACTATAGCAGCCAAGCCACCACCGTGCCCTCCGCTTAGGAGTGGTACCGATTGCACCGTGCGGCAAAGTCGTCCTCATCACAGCCGAAGCCGTCCAAGCCAGTCGAGTCCGGGGTGCCGCCACCACTCGTCGTAGAGTCAGGCTCGAGGTCCGGGGCCGCGAGGTTCGTCCACGTGTCCTGCGAACAATGCAAGGTGGCAAGGGAGGCCCCCGATGGCGAGCTGGATGCCGGGGAGGCAAGGTGCGTCCGATGCAAGACTCTGCTACGCAAGCAGGAGCAGATGAGGACGTACGTCTGGACGTCGTCGGGGTCGTACTAGTAGGCGCCCAGTGAGAAGACGACGCCACCGTCGCCGCCCATGAAGCCGGCGATGTTCCAGTGCCCGGCATGGTGCCCGCAGTGCGAGACGCAGTTCCTGTCCATGGTGTCCACCAACACGAGGGAACCTCCGGTGCCGGAACTGCCTAAAGCACGTCATGGTCAAAGGGAAAGTCCCCGACGTAGCGACATGTACGCAAAGGGGAACAATGACATCAGCAATGTTCAGATTCAGATTACCCCTTCCAGTTACAGTCTCCAGGAAAGGATGCGCCATGTAGCTTAAAAACCTTGCAGTAGATGCATGGGGTAGGCTGCAAGAGAATTTACATGTGGAAAACATAAGCTGAGGACGGACAGAAGTTTAGAATTGGCTGATGTGCATGCAAGAAAGCAACCCAGGCGCTAAGATATACAATCAAAGAACCGGAAAAGTTAGGTTTGATCATGCATTGGATAACAGTAATCGCATGAGCCATGCGAGTGAAGAAGCTAACAACTCTCATTGTTGCATTCACCTACATACGAGGACATTGTACCACGGATACAAAGCTCGCGCCAGCATTATTTACCACCAACAAACATCCGCGTTCATCCGCAAAATACCAGGTGCTATTTGTATTATTTTATCAAGTATACTTTAAATTCCTGAGAACAATTACTTTGGCCTATAATATTTTTACGCAGGACAATTATTCATTATAAAGGTGGCATTATACCGCGGATACAGAGTGCGCGCCATCATCATTCTGCACTGGTGTTCATCGGTACCGCGTTGTGCATCCGACTCGTGCGCCTGCGCCATTTTCAAATGCCACAGCCGACTCATGCGCCTGCCTGTCTTCAAATGCCACGGTCGACTCACCGTCCGCGCCGGCTTACAACGCAATGGCCGACTCGCCCTCTGTGCCAGTTTACAAACGCCACGGCTGACTCACCGTCCGCGCTGGTTTCCAATGCCGCGGCTGACTGCCACATCTACATCAACACGCTGGTGCCAAGCCCGTACGAGCCGCCCAATGGACGCGCGCAAGCCGCCACCCCGACGGTCTGGTCTACATCAACACGCCGATGACGTGCCTGCTCGGTCGAGCCTCCCTACAAACACACGCAAAACTCCCCTGCGGCCCGGCCGCCTCCAACAAACTTCGAGGTAACAGAAAGTTGGCTACCCAAACTCGGTGGCACCGAAGTGGAATCGGTTGCACCGATGTGCTAGGGTTTGGCATGGGTCTGTCAGAGTTTGGGAATCGATGGCACCGAGTGGAAAGTGTGGTTGCACCGATTTTGGATATTTGACTTTGGACAGACTTTTATGGAAGAGCTTGTGGGTGTTTTTGGTGACTATCACTTGTGCACGTATGAGCATTTTGTTCACCAATAGTACCTTACCCCCTTTTAATAGTATTGCTTTCCTATGGACTCAAAGTGATTTCTCACAAAGTAAAATGTAGAGTCCTCTTGCTTGAAGCTTTGCCAATCCATTTCCTTGCATCTTGGGGCATCTCCACAATCTCCACAATCCTTTTGCCATCCCTATCATTGAACTTTTCCTGAAATATGCTTAGTGGAAACATTAGTTCAATGACATATATGTTGTTATTAATTACCAAAACCACCAAGGGAGCAAATGTGCTTTCAATCTCCCCCTTTTTGGTAATTGATGACAACATATAGATCAAAGCTTTGACATATGATATAATCAATGAATATAATCGTCGCTTTGAGAAGTATGTGATAAGCAAGAGCTCCCCCTAAATTTGTGCATTATTTTAAAATTTGCGTTTGAATGCAAATGCACAATCGATTAGGTACATGGGGCACTTCTTCCATGTCACATACATCTTGGTGGCGAGCGAGAATAATAAGAATGAATATCATAGCATAACACAATCAAGCAAAGGTGAATGATCATCTCATAAGCAACATAATGATAGGAAATAGTAGCAACACACATTAAGCGTATGATCAAACACCAACAAAAGTTTAACACAAGCAACCAAAAGACCAAATGTTTTGTAAAGCGAGATAAAACCAAACGCTCTCTCACTCGAAGCCTAAAGATCTATATACACATCTCCCCCTTTGGTAACAAGTTACCAAAAAGTTCAAAGAGATATAGCTAATCATTCTTGGGCTGATCTTCTCCGGTTGTTGATGAAGGAGTCGAGAGAACTGCATCAGCAAAGACTTCTATAGACGTCATGGATGGAGTTGGAGTAGCAACTGGAGGCACTGGAGCTGATGGAGCTGAACTAACTATAGCAGGTGCTGATGAAGAAGGCCTCAAATCTGGAGCTGGCACTATGGCTGATCTGGCCTGGGTAGTGAAGCGAGTGCCTGGCCTGAGAGGAGAGTCATCCTCATCCTCATCATCATCATCATCTGCAGAGTGAGGAAGAGGCACAGAGTCAACTTCCTTCTTGAGCTCATTCACGGTCTTGGTCAGCCCATCCACCTTGTCATTGAGGGTCTTGATCCTGTTCTCAAATATCCTCACAAGACTGTTCTGGTTCTCCAGTATGTCCTTGATGTCCTTCTGCATGCCTTGAACGGTTGAGATCAAAAGATCCATTTGCTTGTTCCTGGATCTGGAGACCTGAGCACTAGTGGCTCTAGCTGCCTCTGCCTCTACCTGTGCTTGAGCTGCAGCTGATGTGGGATGTTCTGGGTCCATCACTACAATGTTGTCCTCTAAATCTGGCTGTAGGGGCAAATGGGGTCTGTCCAGAGCAAAGATGTGCTTCTCCAGCTTGGAGTTGATGAGCATCTGAATGTAGGGTGCATAGCAGCATGAGCGCTTCTGATCAGCAGCAACCCTCTTCACTGTCTCTACAATCAGATCCATCACTCTGAATCTCTGATGCTGGTCAATATGAAGCAGCAATTTGATGGAGTAGCCTCGGATCATCTTCTCGTCTCCTGACTTAGGCATCAAAGTATGCCTCAGAATGGTGTTAATGGTACGGAGACCTGCCTGGAGGTAATAGATAGATCCTAGCTTGTGGGACTGGAGATGTGCAGCAGGAATAGCATTGTACATGTCCTTCATGGCATTGTGGCTGGCCTTGGACTCTGAGTACACACAGATATCTCCATCCTGAAGCTCTGGGACTCCTAAGATGGCAGCCCATTCATCAACAGTAGACTCATATCTAGCTCCTTCTGTCATCCATACAATCCTACCATCTCCATAGAAGTGAGCAATGGAGTAGAATTGCATGATCATCTCATCGTTCCATGCAGTGAACTCTTTGCCAACAAACACATCTAGACCAATGGAGTGGAAGTTGTCTTGCACACATGGGAAGTAGTCTTCATTCTCCTTGATATACTTCCAATCAACATATCTCATATCACTCATAGCTGGACTCTTGTCAAGCAGCACAGTCTCATAGAAATCCTGTTGCTCCTTGGTGTAGAACCTGTAGTCCACAGATGTTTTCCTCCTCTGAGAGTAAGGATCAATGGCTCTCCACTCTCTCAAACCTGCATCCTTCTTCTTCTTCATATCTGCAGCAAGTGGATGGCTGGCATTGTGCTCTGGAAGGTGTGGTCTGAGCTTCATCAATGCAGACATGGCATCCTCATCCATATCTCTAGAGGTAGTTCCCTTGTTCTTCTCAGAAGCTGGAATCTGTCTGGATGATCTCTTGGACTTTTCAGCAGCAGCCTTCTTGGGGGAAGACTTGGTGCCCTTGGAGGGACCTTGCTTTGGCATAGCATCTGCCAAAAGCTTCTTTTGCTTCTTCTTGGGAGGGGCCTTGGCAACTTGCTCTTCCTCCTCCTCCTAAGTAGCAGCCTCCTCTGGATCTTAAAACATATAGGTAGGCCTGCCAATAACATGGATGATCCTCTTCCTGGACTTCTTCTCTCCTACCTTCTTAGGCAATGACCTCCTTGGGGGCTCAATGGTCATGGTAGCCCTAGCACTCTCAGGTTCTCTCATAGCCTCGGGAGGGGCATATGTCTTGCTGACAGTTCTCCTGGAAGAGGTGGCTTCATTTGCAGACTTCCTGGCAGCTTTGTCTTGCTTCTTGGCAAGAACTTCCTCTGGAACAAAATCAGAATCCTCCTCATCTGAATTCAGCTTCTTCCTGGTCCTAGTAGCAGCCTTGGGCAACCCATGAGAACTAGGGGTGCCTGGATTTGAAGAGGAACTAGACACAGGACTAGTGCCTCAACTCATGACAATATTCTCCTCTCTGAAATTGTTCTCACTATCCTCATCCTCTGACATATCTGACCCCTAACTTGGCGACGGATCCGCTATGGCGTCAATGGGGGTGATGATTCCGTCGGCGGCGGCGATTCCCAGCGGCGGAGACGCACGGGGAAGCAAAGGTGACGACCAGGGGTCACGAATCGGTAGCATAGGGTTTTGGAGGAGGCGACAGTTTGAAGGAATTTTCAAAGGTCGGGTCCACCTCTTATATTCCCTCGACTGTCGATGACACCGATTCTAAATTTTCGGTGTCACCGAGTTCCTCAACTGTCAGCTGACAGGGAAACTCGGTGTAATCGAGAATATGGAATCGGTGGTACCGAGATTGAAAACTAGATCAACCCTAGGCATTCGGTGAGACCGAGATTTTTGGGTTGGTTCCACCGAGATGCACTTGGGAGGTTTTAATGGTCAGTCCTTTGTCGATTCGGAACTCCGAGTGCTCCTCACACAGAGGGATCGAAAAGTACTTGTTCAAATTTTGTGATGCAGCATGAATAGAATATGAGGTGAGAAAGCATAGATAGCTAGAGAGTGGTCCTAGGCATTCTTGTCCATCCAATTGGCAAAAGAGAAAACAAAAGCCAAATAGCAACAATTGGATGTCCTCGAATGGATAAGTAAATGCAGACCAACATGCTCACACAATAAGATGTCAAATGAAATCATGGCAAACATGCACAAACATACTAGCATCTATCAAGCATTTTGGCGATGACGGAGTCATCTATATATGAGTATATTGACTTAGGAGCCAAGTAAGAATACTTGATCATAGGTCATACTCATCGTTTAAGCACAAGTGGGGTTCCACTTTTACATAAAGCATTTAATGTTGTCACATACCAAGAGATGCTTTGACTCAAGTCTTAGAGTAAAGCTCCCCCTTGATGTGACATCCTCCCATAGGAGGGATAAACTAACCTTGTGTTTTGTCGATGAAGACTTCATGTTGGTGAGGACGTGGTGTATGCTCAAGGTTGATGAAGATCACCATGAGTTGGGAGCATCCTTTTTGTTTCCTTGCTCTTCTCACCTACATGGGTGAGTCCCAACACACAAGAGACAAATACACGGATATCTATGGACATGGAGTGCAAAGCATGTCTGATGATGTCCATTGATTTGCTGATTACCTTGTCCCTTGCTTACCTTTGAGGGAATGTGTGACTCCTTGAACTATTGCATAGAGTTGGTGTTGATTGTAACTAGTTCTTGCCAAAAATGAATGTGAGTGAATTTCATTGGCGGAGTTGCCCCTCAAGAACTTCTCTAGTTCTTCTTCTTGGGGACCCACATAAACTTGATGGGGATCCTTGGTGTTGAAGTAGCCCTTGTAGAAGTTGAGCTTGAAGTGGCCTTGGGAACCCACTCTACCAAAGCTTGGGATTCATCTTCATATGAGTCAATGTCCTCTTGAAGCTTGTTCTTGCGCTTGAGCTTGTGGTCTTGTGGTGGAAGGTCATCTTGAGTGTTTGTTCCCTTGGGAAGAGTATTTTCATACTTCTCCTTTTGAGGAACAAACATGGGCTTGGGGTATTGACCTTCTTCCCATTCAACTCCATTAGCGTTGAAGTAGCCAATGCCATGGTTCGTCCGGTTTCCTCCGTGCTTGCGTACAATTTCCTCAAATTGCTTCCACCTGGTAAGACTCTTGTAGATACCTTTCTCTATAATTTCTTTCAATAAAGCATTTTCTTGCTCAAGTGTAACTTGGCTAAGAGAATCATCATTAGTGGAATCAATAGAACTACTAGAAGCAACATCATTAGGTTTGACATTTTTATTGTTGCTACTAGAAGAAGAACCTTTCTTACCTTTGTTACTAGCTTGTTTAGATTTAACTTGTGGCATGAATGTAGACAAGCGTAATCGTTTGGCTAGATAAGATGAAGTCTTCTTTCGGAGATCGTCATTGATAGCTTTAAGAAACGCATGCACTTGCTCCAAGTTGAGCTTCTCGAAGCGTAGCTTCTCATGAGTCCTTACAAGCTCTCTATGATCTTCGAGAGTAGATTCATGGGCTAACTTAAGAGTGTTTAATTCTTTAGTTTGTTGTTCTATTTTCATCTTATCATCATCAAATGACTTATCTTGACTAGCATGAGAATTATCAAGTTCATTTTGACTAACATCACTAGTTTCATCAAAGTGCAAGTCATCATCACAAAGTAAATCATCTTCATCACTATTGAAATCAAGATACTCGGGGTGTGATACCTTGGGGCCTTTAGCCATGAAGCAACTTCCACTCCCTTCATTTGGTGAATCAAATAGATCATAGGAGTTGGTAGTCACTAGTGCAAGTCCGGCAACACCTTCATCTTGACTATAGTCGGAGTTGGAGTGATAGCTTCTCTCGGAGTTGTTGTCGGAGTCGGAGCCGGAAACCCATTCACCAACATGAGATTGATGTGTTCTTCTTGTGTAGCTCTTTGTGTACTTGTCCTTCTTCTCCGAGGCCCTACTTCTCCTTGAGGGTCTTCGTTCATAACGATCATCTCTACTCCTTCTCTCTCTTTGAGGTGATTCATTCCTTGAGCTTCATCTTCTAGGTGACTCTTCTCTTCGTTTGTAGGGAGCCGTGCACACATTGGAGTAGTGTTCGGGCTTCCCACAATTGTAGCAATTGCGGTCATGACTTGACGAATGCTTCTCTTCATATCTTGAGTTGGAGCTTCGTTCTTTGCCTCTATTCTTGTAGAACATGTTGAATTTCTTGACCATGTGGCTTATCTCTTCATTGGTGACAAGGTTGTCGCTTGAAATTGCGGGAGCATCACTTGTGGCTTTGTAAGCACTGCTAGACTTGTTGTGAAGCTCTTCTTTGTCTTTGAGTGTCATCTCATGAGCAACAATCCTTCCAATGACTTCCGTAGGCTTGGGATCTTTGTAGTTGGGCATCATTTGGATCAATGTGCACACGGTGTCGTATCTCTCATCCAAAGCTCGAAGTATCTTCTTGATGATGAATTTGTCGGTCATTTCTTCGCTTCCTAAGATGGCAATCCCATTGGTGATGAGAGCTAGCCTAGAGTACATCTCCGCGACTCCTTCACCATCCTTCATCTTGAACTTGTCAAGCTGACTTTGAAGAACATCCAACTTTGATTCTCTCACGGACTCGGTACCTTCGTGCATATCAACCAAAGTATCCCAAATCTCTTTTGCATTCTCAAGACGGCTGATTTTGGTTATGACCAAGAATATGCATTTTCATTTTGTGCTTCCAACTAGCAAAATTAGTGTCATCAAAGTACGGACCTCTACGGTGATAATTTCCCTCACTAGACGCCATACTCTCCTAGGTTGTGAAACCAATGCAATGGAGACCAAAGCTCTGATACCACTTGTAGGACCGAAAGTATGTCTAGAGGGGGGGTGATTAGACTACTTGACCGAATAAAAATCCTACCTTTTCCCAATTTTAAGTGTTGGCAGATTTTAGCAATGATAGCAAGTCAAGTACACCCTACACATGCATGTCTAAGAGTATAGCAGCGGAAAGTAAAGACAAGCATATGTACTAGAGAGTAGGAAGGAAGATCAAACGCAATTTTTAGACACGAAGATTTTTCCCGTGGTTCCGATAGGTGGCGCTATCGTACGTCCACGTTTATGGAGTCTTCAACCCACGGAGGGTAACGGTTGCGAGAGCCCACAAAGGGCTCCACCCATAAGAGTCCACGAAGTAGCAACCTTGACTATTCCATAACGGCTTCCGTCCACGAAGGACTAGCCGCACTATAGGTAGATCTTCACGAAGTAGGCGATCTCCTTGCCCGTACAAACTTCTTGGTTCAACTTCACAACACGAAGTAGGAGGCTCCCAAGCGACACCTAACCAATCTAGGAGGCACCACCCTCCAAAAGGTAATAGGCTCGGTAATGTCGATGAACTCCTTGCTCTTGTGCTTCAAGATGATAGACTCCTCAACACACAATCACTCTCTCACAGATTTGGCTTGGTAGAAGAGATTGATTTGGTGGAAAGCAACTTGGGGAGGCTAGAGATCAAGATTCATATGGATGGAGTGGAATGGCTTGATCTCAACACAAGGGTAGGTGGCTCTCTCTCAGAAAATTAGATGGGGCAAGTATGGAATAGTTCTGAGTGCTTATCTCTCGAGTGGGTGGTGGTGAAGGGGTATATATAGGCATCTCCAAAAATCCAACCGTTACACCTAAAGTGACCAACTTGGTGACACCGATGTGTGAATCTCGGTGGTACCGAGTTGCTCCAAAGGTAGCAACTTTTGAATCTCGGTGAGACTGATATATAAATCTCGGAGATACCGATAAGGTGACCAACGGTCAGATTGTGCAACTCGGTGACGCCGATTCAATAAACTCGGTGGTACCGATTTTGTGAATCGAGGTAACAGAAAGTTGGCAACCCAAACTCTGTGGCACCGAAGTGGAATCGGTTGCACCGATGTGCAAGGGTTTGGCATGGGTCTGTCTGAGTTTGGGAATCGGTGGCACCGAGTGGAAAGTGTTGGTTGCACCAATTTTGGATATTTGACTTTGGACAGACTTTTGTGGAAGAGCTTGTTGGTGTTTTTGGTGACTATCACTTGTGCACGTATGAGCATTTTGTTCACCAACAGTACCTTACCCACTTTCAATAGTATTAGCTTTCCTATGGACTCAAAGTGATTTCTCACAAAGTAAAATGTAGAGTCCTCTTGCTTGAAGCTTTGCCAATCTATTCCCTTCTATCTTGGGGCATCTCCACAATCTCCACAATCCTTTTGCCATCCCTATCATTGAACTTTTCCTGAAATATGCTTAGTGGAAACATTAGTTCAATGACATATATGTTGTTATTAATTACCAAAACCACCAAGGGAGCAAATGTGCTTTCACCTGCGCCGCCTTCAAATTGCTCGCCCAGGCCTGCGACGCGCTCTCCTCCGGCTCCGGCGCCGGCTACATCCCCTACTACAGCAGCCCCGCCTCCACCGCGCCCTCCGCTTAGGAGTGGTACCGATTGCACAGTGCGGCAAAGTCGTCCTCGTCACCGCCGAAGCCGTCCAAGCCAGCCGGGTCTGGGGCGCCGCCACCGCTCATCGTAGAGTTAGGCTCGAGGTCCGGGGCCGCGAGGTTCGTCCACGTGTGTTGCGAACAATGCAAGGTGGCAAGGGTGGCCCCCGATTGGGAGCTGGCTGCCGGGGAAGCCAGGTGCGTCCGATGCAAGACTGTGCTGTGCAAGCAGGAGCAGACGAGGACGTACGTCTGGACGTCGTTGGGGTCGTACCAGTAGGTGCCCAGTGAGAAGACGATGCCACTGTCGCCGCCCATGAAGCCGGCGACGTTCCAGTGCCCGCCAAGGTGCCCGTAGTGCGAGACGCAGTTCCTGTCCATGGTGTCCACCAACACGAGGGAACCTCCGGTGCCGGAACTGCATGAAGTGCGTCATGGTCAAAGGGAAAGTCCCCGAGGTAGCGACGTCTACGCAAAGGGGAACAATGACATCAGCAATGTTCAGATTCAGATTACCCCTTCCATTTACAGTCTCCAGGAAAGGATGCGCCATGTAGCTTAAAAACCTTGCAGTAGATGCATGGGGAAGGTTGCTAGAGAATTTACATGTGGAAAACATAAGCTGAGGATGGACAGAAGTTTAGAATTGGCGGATGTGCACGCAAGAAAGCAACCCAGGCGCTAAGATATACAATCAAAGAACCGGAAAAGTTATGTTTGATCATGCATTGGATAACAGTAATCGCATGAGCCATGCGAGTGACGAAGCTAACAACTCTCATTGTTGCATTCACCTACATACGGGGACATTGTACCACGGATACAAGGCTCGCGCCAGCATTATTTACCACCAGCAAACATCCGCGTTCATCCGCAAGATACCAGGTGCTATCTGTATTATTTTATCAAGTATACTTTAAAGTCCTGAGAACAATTACTTTGGCCTATTATATTTTTACGCATGACAATTATTCATTATAAAGGTGGCATTATACCACGGATACGGAGTGCGCGCCAGCATCATTCTGCACTGGTGTTCGTCCGTGCCGCTTTGCGCGTCCGACTCGTGTGCCTGCGCCATTTTCAAATGCCACAGCCGACTCACGCGCCTGTCCGTCTTCAAATGCCACGGTCGACTCGCCGTCCGCGCTGGCTTACAACGCAATGGCCGACTCGCCCTCAGTGCCGATTTACAAACGCCATGGCTGACTCACCGTTCGCGCTGGTTTCCAATGCCGCGGCTGACTCCCACATGTACATCAACACGTTGGTGCCACGCCCGTACGAGCCGCCCAATGGACGCGTGCAACCCGCCACCTCCACGATCTGGTCTACATCAACACGCCGATGGCGTGCCTGCTCGGTCGAGCCTCCCTACCGACACACGCAAAACTCCCCTGCGGCCCGGCCGCCTCCAACAAACTTGGAGGAAGAAAAAAGTGACATTTGGAATCATTTCTTATGCAAAGTTACCAAAGCATGCGCCAGTCTTCGCTCATGCCGGGTCGCTCAATAGATAGACGCATTGACCTGTTATCCCCGCGAGACTGTCTACTTGAACATATCAAAAGAAACAAGAGAGCTTTCCATGAAGGAAACGTTCCCTGGATGAATAAAAAAGGGTCGGCCACAGCAGAGCCGACAAATTCAAAGCCAGAGCAAAGAACAAAAAACTAATGACCCTGGAGGAACCAGGAGAGCCGGACCAAGTGAGAATAGCAAAGAATGGGTGAAGAGGCATATGAACACCATTTGGTCATGACATTTGCCAAGGACATACGATGAGCGTCACGAAGATCATCAACTAGCCACATCGTCTCTAGCTTCAATAAATTTCAGCTGTCAACTCTACGACATCTTATGCAATAGCCAAGTATGAAGATTCTCAAGCCAACTCCTTGAGTCAACTTAAGACTCGGGGGTTACACACACATAACTCGGCAGATTCAACCGGGTTCAAAAATTTAACAAGTCATTGCAGGGAAGATAACCCGCTCCCGGGGGCTGCTGGCTTATTGGTGAAAAATTAAAGGTCGCCCAAGAGGACTAGCTGCCATGATGCGCAGTTCAAACATGGGTGTCCTACCTTATTGGCAAAATATTAAAGATTGCCAAACATGACTAGCTGCCATGATGCGCTGACTCATCACATTAGGATCACTAGAATAAAGCCGGCTTATCTGGACCACATATGTTTTGCAGTAGTTGCATTGTCTCCTATATATCCTACACTGAGCTTTTCCATGATCATAGGTCACTTGGGGGCTCCCGACTCAACGAGTTAGCCAGTCATAATTTGCATCTTGACCCGGCTAAAAGCCAAACACAACAAAAATTATGGTTAAACCTGCCTGTCTGCACGATGCTTCTTCGAACAAAGTGACCCCGTGTACTCTCGATAATTCAATCCTTATGGACCCTGACCTTATCCAGGTTAAAACACTGGCTTGTCTCATGTGGGAGTCGGCTTACAGAAAGCGAGGATACTCCATGCCTGCCTGTTTGCAAGCTGCTATTCCGACCCCATGTACTCTCGATAAGTCAATCCATATGGACCCTAAAATTATTCACGTTCAACCATCGATTGGGTCATGTGAGAGCTGGCTTACCGAAAGCGAGGATAAACCAGGGGCTATCAGGCTAGTTTCATTGAAGCAAGGCTCAAAGCATCAAAAACTGGCATTTTTATATTCTGTTATCATATACATACATCATCCTGCATTGCATCATTGCATAATGTATCATTCATACATATCTATATTTGTTTATGTTGCGGAAAGCTGGTCTTCAAACCGGGTTACATCGTAACTTCTGCAAGAACAAATAAATCTTTGATAGCCAAAATGGCCGGATCTTCATCATGGTTTATCATAATCAGTATTAAATGATTTGGGTTTCCAAGCCAGCTCAAAAGAAATGATTACTCTTGAAGAGCTGGTCTATATTGCTGAGCCAGCTTATCACATATAAGGCCAGGTCATCTAATTGACCGGCTCTTGGATTTTTTTCAAGTTGTGCTCTGTAGTAAACTACAACACCTATGGATATCTCAAAACATATATTTGCGGGGTTGCACCGCAACCAAGGGCAGGGATTTCATTTCAAGGACAAAGGCATTATTCCAGGATATTCGTACAAATGACAAAATACTGGTTTAAATTACAATCGCGGTCAAGGATTCATTCAAATCAGATTGATATCAGTTCAAGAGAAGTTTTTAAGTGCATTATGATGGGTTATATTATTCTCACACAGCCCCAAGTCCATACAGGCATACGACCCGACACTTGGGGGCTACATCATATGATGTTTTTCTTTTAAAAGGAGAAGTACATGTAAGTCCCGAGTTGCTGCAGGCAAACAACCCGACACTTGGGGGCTACACTACTCAGATAAAATTTTCAAAAGTCCCAAGTCGCTGCAGGCATGCGACCCGACACTTGGGGGCTACAGTATTCAGCTGTTTAAGCAGATTATAAGGTTCAAATTGAAGACCGGACCCATCACATACTGATAAGCCGGCCCTTGGGGGCTACACATGTGAAATGCAAAAATATTCAGTCTATATCTGGTGACTCAAATGACAACCCGGATTTCTCCAAAGCTATCTATCTACTACATTCAAAACCAAGTTCAAAGTCACAGGTTGTTGCAGGCAAGACAACCCGACACTTGGGGGCTACACTGGCTGAAGTTTTAGAAGTATAAGACATTTACAAGTCCCAGGCTGCTTCAGGCAAGACAACCGGCACTTGGGGGCTACACAGTCAAAATATTGTTCTACGCAAAGCACCAAGTCATAATAAACTGGAAAACTCAGAGCTTGGGGGCTACAGGTAATACAGATATATATCAGAAAAAAATAGAAGAACACTTTCAAGCTATCAATTGTGAGCGAGACTGGTCTCATTTCTTGATGGAGGTTGGCAAAGATCATCTTCTCCAAGTTATTCATAGAAAGGCCCAGAAGCCAGCTCAATATCAGATGGATATTTTATTTGCAATATTTTTATGTAGCCGAAGCATTGAAAGACCGGCTCAACATCATACGCATTTCCTTATTCCCAATAAATTTATCAAGTCGACTGGAGTCTAGTTGTTTTGACCTGGCAGCACTAACGATCACGACCCGACATCATCAATGTTCATGACCCGCATCCACGACATCCGATGAAGCGGCAAGTGATGCCGCATCTCAGAAAGCCGGCTCAATAACAAACAAATTTCTATTCCCAATATCTTCATCAAAACCAAAGCATGAGGAGCTGGCCTGACGATAGAGCCATTGTTATTTCAAGTATTTTTTCTCCAAGGAAACCACATCAGCAAGTGGATTGTGAAGCCAGTCTGATGATATGAAAAAGAGAGACCCGAATTTTCGAGGAGCTACTTCATTGAAATAAGCCAGCCAGTGGAGCAAGCAAGTCCCTTAACATATTTATTATTCTTATTTTAGGAGCTTACCTTGAATAAATTCAAGCTAACCTGGGGGCTAATGTCGGGGACATTCCCCATGGTTATAACCCGGCTAAAGGTTTGACCTAGCCTACAGCTGATAACTCTATGGGTCGCTCCGTATTCTAGGTTAAAATAAAGACGACAAGGAAGAATCCAGGGCTTAGTGACCCGAGCCGGCAAGAGGCCGGCTTGACAAAGAGCCCAATATGCCAACTCGTACGGGCAGGCCCAAAGGCCCAGAATGAGACGTTGCCAAAGGCCGGCTCATGAAGGGACCCCGAAGGGACGGCTCATGGAGAATACTCAAAAGGGATCCTCAACTTGGAAGACAAAGATGACCTACAAGACTTAGAGTAGGACTTCAATTAAGGAAAGCAAGACCCGGACTAGGATTCATCTTGTAATAAGAGAGAGACTAGTCCTAATCCTACTAGGACTCTATATGTAAGCCTGCCCCTTCAACCTATATAAGGAGGGGTAAGGCACCCCAAGAGGGACAAGTTAGGTCATGAGAGACAAACATATTAGAAACTCTCGAGACTAGAGGTAGCAAAATAGCACCCTTGTAATCGAGATCATCATCATCATCAATAACAACAAGCAGGACGTAGGCTTTTACCTCCATCGGAGGGGCCGAACCTGGGTAAAACTTGCGTCTCTCAGTTCCAACCAACCCCTTCAAGCCGCCACATAGTTGCGATGGCCTCACACCGAAGTTCTCTCGCGAGGACATCTTGCCGTGAAAAAACCACGACAGGCCCCGAATCTCTGCGCTTAATGTGTCAGTCCCTGGATCAATAGCTAACACGCACAGTGGACGATGGAATACCAAGAATACATCACATTGCATAGTATTTACATAGAAGATCTAGTGCAATACAATACACACCTGCTTAGATCATAGCTAGCTGACATTACAATCATGTAGCAGTGTAAATATCTAGTCTTGTTGCGTCCATTGACTCATAGGCAAGAGTTGAGTATAGCGTCGTAACCCTACTTCGTAACCTTCCCTTTTATATGGTGACATGCAACATGAAACATTGTAGCCACAACGGTCAATACATTGGATGTATTGGCAAGCTTCACCTGGATTGGCTTATGGAACATAAATATGCAAAGTGGCGCGGCTGGTTTTCTTTTGCGCAAAATAGTTTTCCTAACTTTATAAGTGGCCTACTTGATAATTGTGATCTGCGTTGGGTTTTCCGTGAAGAGGAACGGGTAATTGCAGCACAAAGTGGGTAAGTATTTCCCTCAGTTATGAAACCAAGGTTTATCGAACCAATAGGAATATCAATCCTCAACCGTCTTCAGTGGCTGCACACAAAAGAGCAAACAACTTGCACCCAATGCGGGCAAAAGTGTTGTCAATCCCCTTGATCTCGTTATTTGCAAGCTAATGAGTTGTGTAGATAATTTTAGATAAATGTAAATTGCAAAATAAAATAAAAAGTAAATAAAGGCAGCAAGGTAATAGTAGTGTTTGTAAATATATAAGTGAAAAGACCTGGGGGCCGTAGTTTTCCCTACCAGCATCTCTGATGTAGGCGGCATACGGTGGGTAACAAATTACTGTTGGACAATTGATAGAAAAGCGGATAGTTATGCGATTTTCACGGCAATGATCATGTATATATAGGCATCACGTCCATAAACAAATAGGCCGACTCCTGCCTGCACCTATTACTATTACTCCACTTCAAGAGCGCTTCTATGCTTGCCTCTCTACGTATTAAGTTCATGACAAACAGAGTAATGCATGGAGAACGATGACATGATGTAGAAAAAGTAAACTCAAGCAATATGAATAAAGCCCATCGTGTTATCCTTAGTAGCAACAAGACAAAGACGTATCTTGTCCCCTACTTTGTCACTGGGATATAGAATCTCGTCAGGTTGAACCTACCACAATGCACCTCTCCCACTAAAGATAGATCAATCCACTTGGCCAAAGCACATCGATAAATCGGAGAGAATTACGAAGCTATAATGATCATGCTAATAAGAATCTTAATATATATCAGAGGTGACTCAAATACTTTTCATGAATAATCTGAACATAAACCCACAATTCATCGGATCCAAACAAACACACCGCACAATAGGATTGCATCGGATAGATCAAAGCTAAGATGCGATGATCATTGTATTGAAGATCAGGAGATAGATCGACTGGAATCTAGGTACTAGAGATGGACCCGTAGGTCTGTGATGAACGACTCACACATCATCATGAGGGCAACAAGGTTGATAAAGAGGCCCTCCGTGATCGATCCCCCCTCCGGCATGCTGCCGAAACGGAGCTCCAGATGGCCACGCAACGGAATAGAGACTTGCGGCGGCGGAAAAAGGGTTTCAGGACTACCTCCGAGGTTTTTAGGATATTAGAGAATTTATAGGCCAGAGAGGGGCGTCGGGAGAGCCACTAGGGGGCCAGCACACATCAGGGCACCCCCCAGGGCGCGCCCTGTTGCGTGCTGGTGCCCTCGTGCGGCTTCCGATCTCCTCCCGACTTTCCTAGGTCTTCTTTTGGTCCATAAAAAATCATCAACAAGTTTCGTGGCAATTGGAGTTCGTTTGGTATTGTAAACCTGAGATGTGAAAAAATGAAGTAAACAACAACTGGCACTGGGCACTGGGTCAACATGTTAGTGCTCGAAACTATTATAAATTGGTAAATAAGACCCAAAAGTATCCTAGAATGATAATATATCAGCATGGAACAATCAAATATTATAGATGCGTTGGAGATGAATCAAGCATCCCCAAGCTTAATTCTTGCTCGTCCTCGAGTAGGTAAATCATAAAAGCACAATTTTTGATGTGACATGTTATTCATTATGTAATCTTATGCATGTATGCTCATTGAGAAAGGATGAATTAACAAATTGTAACATAGCAATACTTATAAGTATAAGAAACAAAATCATCAGTCTCTCAAAGTATACGATCCTCAAAGAATGTTTACCCCCCATTCATATTATTATATTAGCAAGGCATGGCTCCATCTTCACCACATTAATACAAATGTCAAGCACCACGGTGTCCAAGTGAGGCAATTGGATTGTACTTTTCAATATGCATCAACATTTTATTCTTCGCGCAATACATGAGCGTGAGCCATTGGACATAGCATTTAGGTGGAATAATATATGGTGGTAGATATCAAAGGGGTAAAAAGTGGAGAAGATAGTCTCACATCAACTAGGCGTACCAACGGTCTATGGAGATGCCCATCGATAGATGTCGATGCAAAGAGTAGGGATTGCCAGGCAAATGATGCACTAGAGCTATAAGTGTATGAAAGCTCAAATGAAGCTAAGTGGGGTGTGCATCCAACTTGCTTGCTCATGAAGACCTCAGGCATTTTGAGGAAGCCCATCATAGGAATATATAAACCAAGTTTATAATAATGAAAAAGTAATTCCCACTAGCATATGAAAATGACATAACATGAGACTCTCTTTATGAGGAACAAGGTGCCACTTTGAGGCACAAGTGTGGTAAAGGATAGTAGCAAAGTCCCTTCTCTCATTTTCACTCATTTTTTTTTCAGAATGGTGGGATCATTTGGCCTCCCCCATTTTTATTTCCTCACTGGGACAATGCTCTAACAATGATGATCATCACACTTTTTTATTTACTTACAACTCAATATGAAGAACCAATATGAAGATATGATTCTATATGAATGCCTCTGGCAGTGTACCAGGATGTGCAATGATCTAGCGTGACATGTATCAAAAGTATGATGAATGGTGGCTTTGCCACAAATACTATGTCAGCTCTATATGATCATGCAAAGCAATATGATGATGAACGAACTAGTCATGTGAAGTGACAATGGAATTTGCATGGCAATATATCTCGGAATGACTATGAAAATGCCATGATAGTTAGGTATGGTCGCTGTTTTGAGGAAGATATAATGAGGCTTATGCGCAACAGAGCATATCATGTCACAGGGTTTGGATGCACTGGCAAAAGTTGCACCGATCCTCGAGGTGAGAATGGGCTATGCATGGTACCGAAGAGGCTAGCAAATATGAGGAGGTGCGATTGCATATGTCCATGGCTTCACATTGGTAATAAAGAAAACATATACTTATTGCACAGTCTTATTAGTTTTATCACAAATCAAAGTACTACTCACATGCCCCGAGGGAAGAGGTTGGTAGGAGTTAACCATCGCGCGCTTCCGACCCGAAACAACACTAGAATTTCAACGAGGAATAGAAATGCTCACACATCATCACCATGCCTCTTTAATTTTTAGACAAACAAGAAGTTAAGCTCTCTTAATATCGACACTTTTATAAATTAGCAATTATGAACTCACATCTTTTTCATATTACCACATTAATATCATTAACCCACAATTTCTCTATATGTGCTACGTGATGGCTTTGATTATCCATCATTGAATAGCTAATATTTTTGGATTAGTCTTATGACCCATGCAAATTACCATCACTATTTATTAACTCTCAAACAAATATAAGTGAAGAGCGAAAGTGAAATCATTTCTATAAAATCTACACGTCACAGTGTTCAAAAAGGTATAAGTGAAGTACTAGAGCAACTGCTAAGCTCAAAAGATATAAGTGAAGCAAATAGAGTATTCTAACAAATTATGATGAAGGTGTGTCTCTCTCAAATAGCTTTGTCCAGCAAACAATGATTGTGGCAAACTGAAAGTAAAAGCAAACAAAAACAAACGACGCTCCAAGCAAAACTCATATCATGTGATGAATACAAATATAGCTTCAAGTGACATACCGATGGATTGAGACGAAAGAGGGGGTGCCTTCCGCGGCATCCCCAAGCTTAGACCCTTGAGAATTCCTTAGAATATTACCTTGGGGTGCCTTGGGCATCCCCAAGCTTAGGCTCTTGCTGCTCCTTATTCCTTTGTCCATCGTGATAACAACCAAAACTTGAAAACTTCAATCACACAAAACTCAACGAAACCTCGTGAGATCCATTAGTATAAGCAACATATTGAATACTTTAGGTACTGTTATAAATTGATTCTTATTTCATAATTTCATAATAGGTACTGTATTCTAACTTCTCCATGGCTTATACCCCCCGATACAATCCATAGCATAATCAAAACAAGCAACTATCCAAGCAAACACATAATCTGTCTAAAACAGAACAGTTTGCAGCTACCTGTAGGGACAACCTCGAAAATTTGTATATAAATACTGTGTAAAATCTTCAGGTCATTATCACGCTCCAGTAAAAAATGACAATTCCTGTGCTGGAGTCAAAAGTGTCTGTTTTGTTTCAGCATCGATTCTACTCATCTTGTGAGTCATCCCAAAGGCTTTACTTGGAACAAACACTCATGTAAACATAAAAACATAATCATTACGGAGGAAATAATCATGTTATCAAAAACAAATAGAAAGTATTGGGTTGTCTCCCAACAAGCTCTTTCTTTATAGCCATTAAGATAGGCTTGAGATTTCAATGATGCTCACATAATAGACAAGAATTGAAGCACAAAGAGAGCATCATAAAGCATGTGAAAACACATATAAGTCTAACATACTTCCTATGAATAGGCATTTTATAGGTAAATAAGTTCTCAAGACAAGTGAAATCTACAATATGCAAATAGGTAGAATGATGCATTAGTAATTTGAACACAAAGAGAGGTAATTGGGTAACATGCAAATTCTTATAACCATGTTTGCCTCTCTCATTATATGTAGGATCATAATCAAACTCAAAAACATAACTATCATAATATTGATCATTCTACAAAGTAGTGGGATCATTATTACCTAAAGTTGACACTCTTCCAACCCCACTTTTAGTAGTGTTGCGAATATCATAATCAATAATAGATTCATCATGAAGGCTGGAATTATCAAGATCGAGAGGAACATCATGATTATCACCCCAATCATGATGATTAGCACAATTGATATTCCTAGAATTTATACTAGCAACATGGCAATCCTGCTTTTCATTCAAGGAACTATCATGAATCACTTTATAAATTTCTTTTAACACTTCATCACAATTTTTAGATTCATGATTTTCAAGCAAGACCTCATAAGGAAAATCTATTGTACTCAACTCAATAGCAATTGGTTCAACATAATCGGGTCTTTTGAAAAGATTAGCAAGTGGATGAGGATCCATTTATCTTTATATTTACCTTTTACTTTCTGTTTGTGTATGATAAAGATAAAGATAGCATAGCAAGGCAAGCAAGAAAACTAGAGATGAACCAAGCAAACTAGTAAAGTAAATATTTTTGTATTTTTGATTTTTATGAAACAAACTAAATATAATAGCAACTAAAAGGAAGAACAAGTGAATGATAATTTGTGTGAAGTTACTTGATAGTTGGTGATGATATTCCCCAGCAACGGCGCCAGAAATCCTTCCTGATACTTGTGATCTGTGTTGGGTTTTCCGTGAAGAGGAACGGGTAATGGTAGCACAAAGTGTGTAAGTATTTCCCTCAGTTTTGAAACCAAGGTTTATTGAACAAATAGGAATATCAATCCTCAACCGTCTTCAGTGGCTGCAGACAAAAGAGCAAACAACTTGCACCAAACGCGGGCAAGATGGTTGCCAATCCCCTTGATCTCGTTATTTGCAAGCAAATGAGTTGTGTAGATAATTGTAAATTGCAAAATAAAATAAAAAGTAACTAAAGGAAGCAAGGTCATAGTAGCATTTGTAAATATATAAGTGAATAGACCCGGGGGCATAGTTTTCCCTAGCGGCATCTCTCATGTAGGTAGCATACGGTGGGTAACAAATTACTGTTGGGCAATTGATAGAAAAGCGGATAGTTATGCTATTTTCCTGGCAATGATCATGTATATATAGGCATCACATCCATAAACAAATAGGGCGGCTCCTTCCTGTACCTATTACTATTACTCCACTTCAAGAGCGCTTCTATGCTTGCCTCTCTACATATTAAGTTCATGACAAATAGAGTAATGCATGGAGAAGGATGATATGATGTAGACAAAGTAAACTTAAGCAATATGAATAAACCCCATCGTGTTATCCTTAGTAGCAACAACACAAAGACGTATCTTGTCCCCTACTTTGTCACTGGGATATAGAAACTCGTCATGTTGAACCTACCACAACGCACCTCTCCCGCTGAAGATAGATCAATCTACTTGGCCAAAGCACATCGATAAATTGGACAGAATTATGAAGCTATAACGATCATGCAAATAAGAATATTAATATATATCAGAGTTGACTCAAATCCTTTTCATGAATAATCTGAACATAAACCCACAATTCATCTCATCCCAACAAACACACCGCACAATAGGATTACATCGGATAGATCAAAGCGAAGATGCGATGATCATTGTATTGAAGATCAAGAGATAGAGAGATTGTCATCTAGGTACTAGCTATGGACCCGTAGGTCTATGGTGAACTACATCATCATGAGGGAAGCAAGGTCGATGAAGAGGCCCTCCATGATTGATCCCCCCTCCGGTAGGGTGCCGGAACGGAGCTCCAGATGGCCTCTCGACGGAACAGAGACTTGCGATGGTGGAAAAATGGTTTCGGGACTGCCTCTAGGGTTTTTAGGATATGTTAAAGGCCATAGGGGGGGGGGCGGGAGAGCCACTAGGGGGCCAACACACATCAGGCCCGCCCTGTTGTGTGCTGGTGCCCTCGTGCGGCTTCTGGTCTCCTCCCGACTCTCCCAGGTCTTCTTTTGGTCCATAAAAAATCATCAAAAAGTTTCGTGGCAATTGGACTTTGTTTCGTATTGTAAACCTAAGATGTGAAAAACATGTAGAAAACAGTAACTGGCACTGGGTCAATAGGTTAGTGCTCAAAAATATTATAAATTGGTAAATAAAGACCCAAAAAGTATCCTAGAATGATAATATATCAGGATGGAACAATCAAAAATTATTGATACGTTGGAGACGTATAACTACTCTAGTAGCAACATGATACTTTCGATACACCCATGTTTTAGTCAAGAGTTACTCCGGTAAACCCTGGTCGCAACCCAATGCATTTTGATCATGTGGACTCCCGGTACACCCCAATTAACCCAAGCATCTCTCCAGACCCTTGTAAACCCCAAACCTCTAAGATCAGATCCATAACTCCCCATTGGTTCAACCCGTGAATTTTAAATGGAAGAGGTTAATGAGATCAATCTGGCAATTCTCGGATGAGTTTCTCAAAGTTGTTTGTAACTAGGGACACGGTTAATCATGATTAGTTTTATACTCTTCATAGGTATGTGTACTTTACCCGTGATTCCTGACAACACCCTTCTTCCACTAACCATCACATGTTAAGTGGCCAGGTAGATCAAGCCAAGACTTTTGGGAAGTAGTTGCCCTCTCAGAAATGACAGACTCAGTCCAACCTACATACAAGGCTACGTCTATTGGCCTGCCACACGAGGGTTCCCACAACTTACTCGATCCTGACAAAGCCAATACTGCCTCACGGTCGCACATGGAATCTACTCAACTTTTGAACTCATACAATTTTAGGTGACTGGGTGGCATTCCCCACAATAGATTACAGTCCCATGACCTAACCAAAGCCAGGCCACCCAGATCGATTCACTAATTAAATAGTAATAGTTAAGTAGTCAACCATGCGGTTGTATGTTGGATATAATAATGGTGTTTCCCAATCCACGTTATAGCAGATAAGCAACTACTCGTTGGTTACAAGGTTAGGGTGTATTGGACCTATTCATTCTAATGTGCTTGTCAAGCATAAAGTAAAATCCAAAAAGGGTTCCCAGTTTAAAATCAACTACAATGCATGAAAACATAGGCTATGATCAAAGGTTCCACTTGCCTGTATTGAAAATTCTTCAATCTCATGATCCTTGATCAACACACTTTGCTCTCCATAACAATCTATCGTAAGTAAGGAGCATTCATGAACAATGATACAATACAAACAAGGACAAGTGTTGTGCATGATGTCAGTGTCATTGTGCTGTGTGATCATGGGTCAAGGCTTACCTCATAAGAGTTTGGATAACAACATAGTGGTTGTCTTTTGGAATACATGTGACATAAGGGTTCACATGCAAGTTTCAATTATAGTTCATCACATAAGAAGTATGCGATGTCAATGGTGGTACTCAGATCTAGCAAAGCGATCATGCCAACATGTTGTGGTCTATGAATCTTGGATAGCCAAGTTCATGTTCAAATTTGAATGACAATTCAAGTTTGAATGGTAATTCAAACTTGCTAAACTTTCATGAGCTTTAATACACTAAGGTCTATAAATGATAACCTGGTCTAGCTTCCAATTCAATTTGATTTTGAACTAGGATTCAACCTACTTGATTTCAATTTGAAATGGGTTTATAATTCAAATTGGTTTCACTATGTTCAAATTCAATTATGAACTTTCATAATTTATTTAAGTTGGTACCACCTAAATCAACCTCATGTGTCGATCCTAAAGTCACACACAATACAAAAAGAATTACTAAGGTATGTTATTTAGTAAGATTTAATTAAATTCAAATATAGATCCCCAAAATAATTATTAGGGTTCACTTATTTTTCAAACTTGTTTGGGTTTGAACTAATTTTAATGTGAGTCCATCTTTCCCTAGTAGTCAAGTATTAACTCCCACATGTTCCACTAAGTTTAATTTGATTTAACATCTATTTGAATTAGTTTTATTGAAATTAAACTTAGGCTTTAAGTTATATTTATTTTAGGTTTGAATTTGTTTAATTAAAATTATGAAACCACATTAAAATAGTTTGATTCGAATAGAACTTAGGGTTTCAAATTTATATTCAAACTGGGTTTGAATTTAAATTCCAAGGTTATTGAATTTAATAAATTTAAATTATAATCCAAAATAATATTCACTAAAGTTTTATTTAAGTTTCTGAAACATTGGTTTAATAATTGTTTTATTAAACAATATCTTCTTTCAAATTAAACCTGACCAGGTTTTAAATTCTATTTGAATTCTGCATTATCTGTAATCTATTTGAATTATATTTTTAACTTATTTATATTTGAACTATGGTGTTTTGAAATGAAACTATATTTAATTTGATTCCATTTGCAAAAAGAACCAATTAATTTGGATTTATAGAATGCAAGTTATGTCCTAGTAAAATTAAATTTCATACAGTTTGAATTTGGATTTTAAATTATTGAAACATGAAATATTTTTGGACACGCTTGATAACACGCAATTATGGGGGATCGTGAGAGTCTTCGGGGGTAGTATTTTACCCAAATTTGTTGATCCGACACAACGGGAGCCGAACAATATTTATGAGCCTTAGTAGCTGAGTTGTTAATTCAACCACACGTGGAGATATCTTTTCTGGAGCAAAGTGTTTAGTAGAACAGTAAAAATAGTAATGGCAACAATGAACATTAACGAATTTGTAGTGATTGTAACAGTAGCAAAAACGAAAGTAACATAGCAAAGATCAATATGCGAAAAGCATAGGCATTGGATTAGTGATGGATATTTTATTTGGATGATATTCATCATGTACCAGTCACAACCTAGAGCGATATAGCACTAGCTCCAATTCATCAATATAATGTAGACATGTATTCTGTATATAGTCATACGTGCTTATAATAAGAACTTGCATGACATGTTTTGTCCTACCCTCCCATGGCAGTGGGTTCCAATGGGAAACTAAGGAATATTAAGGCCTCCTTTTAATAGAGAACCGTAACAGAGCATTAATACATAGTGAATACATGAACTCCTCATACTACGGCCATCACAAGAGATGATCCCAATTTCTCTCACTTTGGGGTCTATGGATCATAGCACGTAACAGGTGTATACAACTTGCAAGATAGGATCCAAAACACTATCATAATCATAGAAAAATAATAGGTTCAAATCTGAAATCATGGCACTGAGGCCCTAGTGACAAGCATTAAGCATAGCAAAGTCATAGCACCATCAATCTCAGAACATAGTGAATACTAGGGATCAAACCTAACCGTCCAACAAGCCTACAATTGAAATACTTACGCATGGTGATGAGCATCATGGAATAGTTGAGAGAGAAGGGTTAGTGATGACAATGGCGACGAATTCCACTCTCCGGAGCCCCAAACGGACTCCATACCAGCCCTCCCGAGGAAGAATAGGAGGTGGCGGTGGCTCCGTATTGTAAAACGCGATGAATCTTTCTTAGTTATTTTTTCTATGGCAAAATACACCTTATATTAGAAGATGGGTGTCAGGGGCTTGCCAGGGGGCCCACTAGCTAGGGTGGCGCGCCCCCTGGCTTGTGGCTACCTGGTGGTCCTCCACTATTGGTTCTTTCACCAATATTTTTTATATATTCCAAAATAAGTCTCCTTAAATTTTCCACTTAATTCAAGAACTTCTATTTCTGCAGAAAAAAACAACATGGTAGTTCTGTTGAAAACAAACGTCATTCTGGGTTAGTTTCATTCAAATCATGCAAATTAGAGTCCAAAATGAGAGCAAAAGTGTTTGGAAAAGTAGATATGTTTGGGACGTATCAACTCCCCAAGCTTAACTCATTACTTGGCCTAAAGCAATTTAGTTGATAAAATTAAAGTGATAAAGAAAACTTTTACAAACTCTTTTGTTCTTGTTGTTGTATATATGCTTAACTCAATGTTCATGTTTTCAGCAAAGATTATAAACTAACAATGTCAATCATAACACTTATGTCTCACATTTTTACTCATGACAATAACATAACTAACTAGCGAGCAATAATAAGATATCTCAGGTGCCAATAATTTGTCAAAACAATCATGATATAATATGATAACAGGGTATCTTGCTAGCCCTTTCTAAGACCGCAAAACATAAATGCAGAGCACCTCTCGGGTTCAATCAATGAGTAAACATTGTAATTAAGGGTAGAAGAGATCCGATCATGCTCACATCCACCATTAACTAGACTCCATGCATAAAAATGACAATAGCGCTCTCAGGACAGGTGCTTAAATGAGAAGATGATGACTCAACAATAAATGTAAATAACACAAAATTAAATAGAAAGGCCTTTCGCAGAGGGAAGCATTGATTTGCACAGGTGCCATAGCTCATAGTTTAAAACATAGATGAAAGTATAATTTAGGGTGGTGTGCTTTTCCTGTCAATGTCACGACAAAGGATTTTGGTATCTTCAATGCTAAACACATTATAAGCTGTTCCCAAGCGGAATTGTAAAGTTTGCTCCCCTCCACCATACGTACACAAGCCCTGGCTGACCGAATCCACGGGTGCCCTCCAATGTTCAACTTTCCATGAGAGTTTTATTTATTTATTTTTGATTACATAGGACTGGACATCCTTTTTTCCATCCTCTCTCATGCAATGACAAGTGAATAAACACCCGTCATGAGAATAACACACTTAGCATGGAAGATACTGACCGCCCCCTCGCATAATGAGCGGTACGAGCACACAAAGTAGATGTTTATTCACATGATTAGAGGTGGCACATGCAAATTTACTTGGAATGGCAGGGTAATACCACATATAGGTAGATACGTGGACTCATATGGAAGAACTTTGGTTTAAGAATTTTGGATGCACAAGCAGCGTTCCTTCTTAGTACAGGTGAAGGCTAGCAAATAGACTGGGAAGCGACCAACTAGAGAGTGACACCGGTCATAGTCATGCATTGCGAATAATTAACATTGAACATTAGCACGAGTAGGATATAAACACTCCGAGCATAAATGACATGAAGGTTGCATTGGTTTTGAATCTCCTACATGTTTGCACATGTGCCATGTCAAGCTACTTGAATTACTCAAGAGGAGAATACCATGCTAACATACTACATCATAATTATTTTAACACATGTTGACAAACAAGATAAATCCTCATCCACTCCTAGATATTTAAGAATGGCATGAGCAACTATAATCTCTAATTGTCACCACAAACATGTTTACTCATAATATGCTGAATCAAAAGCGACTGAGTTAAACATATTTACAAAATTGAATAAACCAGAAGAGTTCATACCTGCTTCCTTTACCGCAATCACTTCAGCAAATTATTGTCATTATTGCCTTTCACTTGCAAGACTGAATGATGTGAAAATAATAATACTGCAAATGTGTTGTGGACTAAGCCGGGATCTGCAAAACATATATTCAGAGAAGACAAGGTAACATTGGATCTTTGTTAGATCAAAAATATAGTATATGAGCCATTTAATAATTATAGCATAGTGTTCTCCTCACGACAACATAAGGAAACATAAAAGAATTTCACAGAAATGATACGTCTCCAACGTATCTATAATTTTTGATTGTTCCATGCTGATATATTATCATTCTAGGATAATTTTTGGTTCTTTATTTACCAATTTATAATATTTTTGAGAACTAACCTATTGACCCAGTGCCCAGTGCCAGTTTTTGTTTTCTACATGTTTTTCACTTCTCATGTTTACCTTACCAAACGAAGTCCAATTGCCATGAAATTTTTTGATGATTTTTTTGGACTAAAAGAAGACCTGGGAGATTCAGAAGAAGGCTGGGGGCCACACCAGGGACCCACAAGCCAACAGGGCGCGGTTCGGAGGCCGAGCCCCACCCCTGCAATAATGGTGCGACTTAGGTCAACTAATACGAATAAGATACAGTTCACTCAACGATTGCCCTTGGGTCCCGAACTCCATATGGGGAAGGAACGTTGTTGTTTGCGAGGTCTCGATCATTTACATCGACCCACTTCTCATTCCATTTGTGGGATTTTGATGATTTATAAACCGTCCCCAACGAGCGAATGCCCTGGGGGGGGGGGCAGCCCTGATTGCTTGTGGGCCCCTGGCGGCTCTCCCGACCTCGTTCTCTGGCCTATAAATTCTCATATATCGTGAAAACCCTGGAGGTAGTCCCGAAACCCTTTTTACGCCGCCGCAAGTCTCTGTTCCGTCGCGAGGCCATCTGGAGCTTCGTTCCAGCACCCTGCCAGAGGGGGATCGATCAGGGAGGGCCTCTTCATCAACCTTGCTGCCCTCATGATGATGTGTGAGTAGTTCACCACAGACCTACGGGTTCATAGCTAGTACCTAGATGGCAATGTCTCTTTCTCTTGATCTTCAATACAATGATCATCGCATCTTCGCTTTGATCTATCCGATGTAATCCTTTTGTGCGGTGTGTTTGTTGGGATCCGATGAATTGTGGATTTATGTTCAGATTATTCATGAAAAGTAATTGGGTCACCTCTGAATATTATGATTCTTATTTGCATGATCATTATAGCTTCGTAATTCTCTTCATTCTATTAATTTGCTTTGGCCAAGTAGATTGATCTATCTTCAGTGAGAGAGGTGCATTGTGGTAGGTTCAACCTGACGAGTTTCTATATCCCAGTGACAGAAGGGGACAAGTCACATGTTTGTGTTGCTGCTACTAAGGATAACACGATGGGGTTTATTCATATTGCTTGAGTTTACTTTGTCTACATCATGTCATCGTTCTCCATGCATTACTCTGTTTCACTTAATACTCTAGATGTATGCTCGATAGAGGTCGATGAGTGGAGTAATAGTAATAGGTGCAGGTAGGAGTCGGCGTATTTGTTTATGGATGTTATGCCTATATACACATGATCATTTCCGTGAAAATCGCATAACTATTCGCTTTTCTATCAATTGCCCAACAGTAATTTTTTACCCACCGTATGTTGCCGACATCAGAGATGCCGCCTGGGAAAACTATGTCCCCGGGTCTATTCACTTATAAATTTACAAACACTACTATTACCTTGCTGCCTTTATTTTTCGTTTATTTTATTTTATCTTGCAAGTTACAATGATCTACAATTATCTACACAACTCATTTGCTTGCAAATAACGAGATCAAGGGGATTGACTACCCTCTTGCCCGCGTTGGGTGCAAGTTGTTTGCTCTTTTGTGTGCAGCCGCTGAAGATGGTTGAGGATTGATATTTCTATTGGTTCGATAAACCTTGGTTTCATAACCGAGGGAAATACTTACCCACTTTGTGCTGGAATTACCCGTTCCTCTTCACGAAAAACCCAACGCAGATAACAAGTATGAGGAAGGATTTCTGGCGCCGTTGCGGGGAATATCCTCACCAATTATCAATTAACTTCACACGAATTATCATTCACTTGTTTATCTTTTTATTTGTTGTTATATTTATTTTGTTTCATAAAAAAATACATAAATATTTATCTTTGCTTGTCACTAGTTTAATTATTTGCTTACTAGCTTGCTCGTCGTCTTGGCTAGTTCCCCTCCGGACATGCCTCAGTCTCCCTACTTGGGAGAGGGTTCCCCAATCTTAGATTTTAAGCAAGTAGGTGATAAGTCCCTTAAATAAGCATGGGATAGATTACTAGTAATACAAGCAAGAGCTAATCCTAAGAGTCATATTAAATTGCTCCTTAGAAGTTTTTACGTTGGTCTATCTCTTTCTCATAGACTTGTCTTGGATTCTATGTTCGAAAATGATTTTGTTGGGAACAATGCTTTTGACACCTATGTTAAGATGAAAAAATATATTTTGGCAGCCTAAAATAGAAACCATTGAACCTGCTATACTAGTGTGCCACCGCCAAACTGAGCTAATCAAAGAGGCTGGAACTAGTATGGAGTCTAGTTTTAGGGGGGGGGGGGGTGTTCAACTCTATCTATAAAAGTCATGGAAACGTCATGCTACACAATAGGAGGCTTGATACCATAGAACAAAAACTTGATGTTCTTTGTGCTAGGGAGAATAAGATTGTGAAGGGGAGTGGATCCCTTATGAGAAAATATGACAACACTTGAAACTACGCATTATGCCTAGCTAGGGGCGTAAAACAATAGCGCTTGTTGGGAGGCAACCCAATAGTTATCTTCATTTTTTATTTTTACTTTCCATTTGTTTTTTATAACATGATTATTGCCTCTGTAATGGTTATGTTTTTATGTTTTAATTAGTGTTTGTGCCAAGTAAATCCTTTGAGATGACAAAACATAAAATTTTGACTCCAGTACATGAATTTCCATTTTATACTGGATCGTGGTAATGATATGAATTTTTTACACAATATTTCTATACAAATTTTCGAGTTTTCCTAGTTTTTCTGAATTTTTAGAGTTACATAAGTATACGTTCTCTACAGATTGCTATAGAGTGTTCTGTTTGAGACAGATTCTGTTTTTTCTTGTATAGTTTGCTTGTTTTGATTATGCTATGGATTGTATCGGGGGGTATAAGCCATGGAGAAGTTAGCATACAGTACCTATTATCCAATATGAAATAAGAATCAATTTATAACAGTACCTAAAGTATTCAATATGTTTCTTATACTAACGGATGTCACGAAGTTTTGTTGAGTTTTGTGTGATTAAAGTTTTCAAGTTTTGGGTGTTATCGCGATGGAGAAGGGAATAAGGAGTGCCAAGAGCCTAAGATTGGGGATGCCCAAGGCACTCCAAGGTAAGATTATAAGGAAGACTCAAGCATCTAAGCTTGGGGATGCCCCGGAAGGCATCCTGTAACGCCCAAGATGCGATCCTATCCTTATTTTGGCACGAGGGCCTCGACAGGGATAGAAGCGCATCTCGTCGTTTCGCAAGAATGAATATCATTACAAGTACATGTAAAGAAGAGACGAGTATACGGAATTGGATTACACTCGCCACAAGCTACATCAATATCACATCAATACAACAACATATCCAAACATCATACAGAAGAGCAGGGTCCGACTACGGACGAAAACAAACGATAAAATGACATCCATCCTTGCTATCCCAGGCTGCCGCATAGAACCCATCCTAGATTGATGAAGAAGAAGAAGAAGAACTCCAAATCAAACAAGCATGGCGCTCACGTCAATTCATCGCATTACCTGTACCTGCAACTATTGGTGTAGTAATCTGTGAGCCACAGGGACTCATCAATCTCATTTCCAAGGGTATCAAGACTATTAAAGCTTAATGGGTGAGGTATGGTTAAGTGGTGAGGCTGTAGTAAGCACTAAGCATTTATTTGAGTGGCTAACTTATGAGTACAAGAATAAAGGGGGATGATTGTCGAATAAACGAACGTGAACTAGTAATGATCACTAAGTGATCCTGAACACCTACTTACAGTCAAACATAACCCCACCGCGTTCTCTCTCGGATAAGAAATTCACGAGAAGACACAGTCACGGTTACACACACGGTTGGTGTATTTTATTTGAGTTTACTTTAAGTTTGCTATGACCGGGTGTTAAACAAAGTTTCCAAGTTGCCATGTAACCGCGGGCATGGCTTTCCGATAGATTTAACCCTGCAGGGGTGCTCCAACTCATCCATCACAAACTAACCACACACCGCGGGAATAACCTCGACTACGAATCTCGTGATCTTCCTAGGCAATTCCACTTGAAAACTGCAACCTCGAGATAGCCCGAAGTATTCTCGGAATTCCTCGCACAAGACGTTCGAGAAAGGTAAAACAAGTCCAGCAAGACCGCCCGACGTGTCGACGGACCCGATAGGAGCCGCGTATCTCGTTCTCAGGACATGACCGGATTGGCTAAGTTTCCGGCTGGCACACCCGTTGGTGGCCCCGGCTACTGCCATTTTGGACCAACACTCATGAGGAGCACTTGCCCGGGTTGTTGATTAATTCTCCTCGGGTTAATTACTCCCTATGCAGGTTTATTAGTTATTAGGCAAATGTAATACCAAAGTTGGGCCTTGCCAGACATGTTTTAATCTAAAACGAATGGTCAAGGGGGTCCCCATAACAACCCCGAGCAAGTTAGGAGCGCAAAATATGGAACATAACACCGGTTCACAAGTAACTAGGGCGGCCAAAGTTGAACAAAACACCGAGCAAAAGGCCAAGCCTTCCACCTTTTACCAAGTATATAAGTGCATTAAATTAAATAGCAATAATATTGTGATATAACAAAAATATCCATGTTGGGACATGGAAACAATTTGCACCTGCAACTAGCAACGCTATAAGAAAGGCTGAGCAAGCGGTAACATAGCCAAACAATGTTTGCTGGGATGTGGAGGGGTTAGAGGCTTTTCATGGCATTTGGGAGGCTAGACAACAAGTGGTAGGTAGCGAGACAAGAGATAGAAAATGAGACATCTAGCATAGCAATGATAGTAATGGTATCCAAGGAAATGATCATCTTGCCTGAGATCCCGCTCGGAAGAAGATCGAGTCCATGAAGAAGACGAACCAACGTAGTCGAACGGATCCTCACACTCCGAACGCTTTCGGAACTCTATCGACAAGAATCAAACTGGATACAACAATCAACACATGATAACACCACACATATGCATGACATGATGCTCAAACAAACATGAGGCATGTCCGGTTTAAATATGCAAGGCATGGCATCAGAACAAATAATATTACACATTAAGTGAAGCTCAATATGCAACGAGTTGCATATTGACGAAACTCCACATTCAATTCTTATGTTCGATCTCGTTTAGCTACTCAACAATATTAAATGTTGTTAAACATAAGTAAACTAGACATAAGTAAACTAGACATCTAGGCATATTAAATGAGGTTGGAAACAACATATAGCATTTCCGAAGCGACCCCATAAGCATAATATTAATTTGGACCAGATCTGAAATAAGCATATTTTATATTGTTAAACAGCAAAATAAAGCGTGCCATGAGATTCTACATGTTTTTCTAGTCAAGTTACATATGTGGAACATTTTAAATGGAGCTACGGTTAATTAGTTATGATATAAATCATTTTAACATGGCATTTATGCAAATTAATGCAAACAGCAAGTTTAAATATTTTTAACATGGATGAAAGTTGCATATTATTTATCTACATAAAATTCTGAACATCTTACATATATGACATGTTTTAATCCGATGCACGGTTGTTTATATAATAACATATTAAAACACGGCATTTGTAATATATGCAATGCAAGTGAAAAAAATAGCTAAATCCTCACAGCATAAAAAAATGTACACGGGCCTGATTGCATCACTCTACAGAGGCCCATGAGGATTTGGCCCAAGTGTGTGCGCTGAGTGTGTGTGCAAGATTTAATACAGAAAACAGCAGGAAAAAGAAAATGACGGAGGAACCTGGGATCAAACCCAAGACCTCCTAGGTGGAAATGAGAGGCGCTAGCCACTCCACCAATGCTCTACTTGTGTCCAACCAAGGGCGCTACGCAATTTAAACAAGACCAAAGGCCAAGCCTTGATTTTCCAGAACACACGGGGATCTAACCGGTACTTGGTAGCGGCAAACGCGGAGACCGACGGGAGATGCAGGGGAGCGGCGACGCGATTTGGCACGGGGATGAGGCGGCCTACGGTTTGCGGCACTCCACGCCGGCGGGGTCGACGAGCAAGAGGGGCTGCAGCTTCCTTTCTCGTAGGTGGAGCTCCATCAGTCATCCATGTAGGGCACCTGGACCAGACGAGAGAGAAAGAGAGGTCAGAGAGAGGTAGAAGAAGGGGAGGAAGCAGAGGAGCGCGGGGAGCGGGGACGGACTGCTGGGTCGCCGGAGTCAGAGCTTACGAAGGGCAAGTCGGTCTTGGGGACGCGAGCTTCCATGGCGACCTACAGGGCATGGGCATCCATGGCTTGACTCCAATGAGGTCACCTCGACCTGGACTGCGCCTGGCGCGGTCTTGCGGGAGGAGGAGCAAGGCGAGGTCCGGCGGTCAGGGATGGTCGCGGGGCTCCTGACCACATCGAGTCCAGGCGAAGGTCGCTGCTTGATGGAGTCCCTGCAAATGGCGTCCATGGCTGGAATCAGAGAAAGGGAGGAGAAACGAGAGAAGTAAGGCAGGGCAAGAAAGCAGAGGTCACACGGCGGCTCCGGTCGATCTACTGCTTGCTGATGGTGGGGATGCGCCGGCGGGGTCCGGTGGGAGCATGGGGGCGAGCGGGCGGAGACTTGGGCTGCTGCTCGCTCCTGGGGGTCGCAGGGTAAGGCCCCTGGCCGTGTGGACGCGTCCACTCGGGCTACGGACTAGGGCTGCGATGGTTAGATTGCTTGGATAGATCGGAGGAGGAGGCGGCTCTGGTTGGTGGGTTTGGGAAACCGAGGTGGAAAAAGACCCAATGATTGGGTGGCGGCGCGATGGGACAAGATGCCTAGAATTTAGGGTTAGTCTGCTATATATACCGCTATGGGATTAGGCTAGGGGTCATTTGGACCATCCGATATAGATCGGACGGTTGACATAATTAGGTTAGGTAGACCAACTGAAAAACCGATGATGCTTTGGGATATTACGGGGTTGATCCGGACCCAACGGTCACAACCGAATGTTTCGGGTTCGGGGGGAGTTTTCGGACTAGGTTGCGAGCGGGTCGGCGCATTGTGCAGAGGGGCTAGGCATTTAGTAGAGAGGGAAGACGCGGGCACCTCGACAACATGTTATACAATACCGAAAACATCCAACGATTGACCGGCTATAGTGCCGCTATACTTTAATGGTTGGGGTATCAAACTGACTCTGATTGCGACGAAATTTGACACGCGGTCTACCTACACTATATTAAGACCGCACGCCAATTTTTCACCCATTCAGAGAAAGTTTTATACGCACTTTAAAAATGTTTTTTTTCTCGATGCCACGGGCGCGTGCGTGTGTGGTTGGAATCGAAACGGTCGATGACATGAACGGAGAGAACCGGAAACTACGATCGGATGCAAGTTTTCAAAAACGAGCGACGATGCTATGCAGATGATGCGAATGATACGATGATGGATGCGACAAACAAAAGAATCACACGATGACAACGGAATAAAAAGGGAATCTTCTGGAGTGTCGGTCTCGGGCTGTTACACATCCCCTCTTTTGTCTCAATCCATCGGTATGTCACTTGAAGCTATATTTTTATTCATCACATGATATGAGTTTTTCTTGAAGCGTCGTTTGTTTTTGTTTGCTTTTACTTTTAGTTTGCCACAATCATCGTTTTCTGGACACACCTATTTGAGAGAGACACACCTTCATCATAATTTGTTAGAATACTCTATGTGATTCACTTATATCTTTTGAGCTTAGCAGTTGCTCTAGTACTTCACTTATATCTTTTTGAGCACGGTGGCATGTAGATTTTATAGAAATAATTTCACTCACTCTCTTCACTTATATTTCTTTGAGAGTTAATAAATAGTGACTGTAATTTGCATGGATCATAAGACTAGTCCAAAAATAATAGGTATTCAATGAGTGATAATCAAAACCATCATGTAGCACATATAGAGAAATTGTGGGTTAATGATATTGATGTGGTAATATGAAAAAGGTGTGAGTTCATAATTGTTGATTTGTAGAAGTGTCGATATTAAGAGAGGTTAACTTCTTGTTCGTCTAAAATTTAAAAAGGCATGGTGATGATGTGTGAGTATTTCTATTCCTCGTTGAAATCCTAGTGTAATTTCGGGTCGGAGGCGCGCGATGGTTAACTCCTATCAACCTCCTCCCTCGGGGCATGCGTGTAGTACTTTGATTTGTGATAACACTAATAAAACTTTGCATGAGTTCTTTATGACTAATATGAAACCATGGACATACGCAATCTCACCACCTCATATTTTTTAGCCTCTTCGGTACCGTGCATAGGCCATTCTCACCTTGAGAATCGGTGCAACTTTCGCCGGTGCATCCAAACCCCGTGACATGATACGCTTTGTTGCACATAAGCCTTATTATATCTTCCTCAAAACATTCACCATACCTACCTATCATGGCATTTACATAGCCATTCCGAGATATATTGCCATGAAAATTCCATCGTCACTTCACATGACTAGTTCGTTCATCATCATATTGCTTTGCATGATCATATAGAGCTGACATAGTATTTGTGGCAAAGCCACCGTTCATCATATTTTTGATACATGTGACACTAGATCTTTGCACATCCTGGTACACTGCCAGAGGCATTCATATAGAGTCATGTCTTTCTATCAGTTCTTCATATCGAGGTGTAAGTAAATAAAAGTGTGATGATCATCATTATTAGAGCATTGTCCCAGTGAGGAAATAAAAATGGGGGAGGCCAAATGAGACCACCATTATGAATAAAAAAATGAATGAGAGAAAATGAGAGAAGGGACTTTGCTACTATCGTTTACATGCCTTGTGCCAGAAAGTGGCACCTTGTTCCTCATATAGAGAGTCTCATGTTCTGTCACTTTCATATGCTAGTGGGAATTACTTTTTCATTTATAAACTTGGCTTGTATATTCCTATGACGGGCTTCCTCAAATGCCCGAGGTCTTCATGAGCAAGAAAGTTCGATGCACACCCCACTTAACTTCATTTGAGCTTTCATTCACTTATAGCTCTATTGCATCATTTGCATGGCAATCCCTACTCCTTGCATCGACATCTATCGATGGGCATCTCCATAGCCCGTTGGTACGCCTAGTTGATGTGAGACTATCTTCTTCACTTTTTACCCCTTTGGTATCTACCACCATATTCTATTCCACCTAAATGCTCTGTCAATTGTCTCATGCTCATGTATTGCGTCAAGAATAAAAAGTTCATGCATATTAAAAAGTACGATCCAATTGCCGGCCTTGGACACCGTGGTGCTTGACATTTGTATTAATGTGGTGAAGATGGAGCCATGCCTTGCTAATATAAAAAGATGAATGGGGGTAAACATTCTTTGAGGACCGTATACTTTGAAAGATTGATGATTGAGCATGCATGCAAAACATTACATAATGGGTAGCATGTCACATCCAAAATTCTGTTTTTATCATTTACCTACTCAAGGACGAGCAGGAATTAAGCTTGGGGATGCTTGATATGTCTCCAACGTATCTATAATTTTTGATTGTTCCATGCTGATATATTATCATTCTAGGATACTTTTTGAGTCTTTATTTACCAATTTATAATATTTTTGAGCACTAAGCTATTGACCCAGTGCCTAGTGCCAGTTGTTGTTTTCTGCATGTTTTTCACTTCTCAGGTTTACAGTACCAAACGAAGTCCAGTTGCCACGAAACTTTTTGATGATTTTTTGTGGACTAACAGAAGGCTGGGGGGCCACACCAGGGCCCCACAAGCCATCAGGGCGCGCCCTGGGGGGCGCCCCGATGGCTTGTGGGCCCCTGGCGGCTCTCTCGACCTCGTCCTCTGTCCTATAAATTCTCATATATAATGAAATCCCTAGAGGCAGTCCCAAAACCCTTTTTACGCCACCACAAGTCTCGGTTCCGTCGCGAGGCCATCTGGAGCTCCATTCTGGTACCCTGCCGGAGGGGGGATAGATCACGGATGGTCTCTTCATCAACCTTGCTGCCCTCGTGATGATGTGTGCGTAGTTCACCACAGACCTACGGGTCCATCGCTAGTACCTAGATGGTAGTCTCTACAATGATCATCGCATCTTCGCTTTGATCTATCCGATGTAATCCTTTTCTGTGGCGTGTTTGTTAGGATCCGATGAAATGTGGTTTATGTTCAGATTATTCATGAAAAGTATTTGAGTCACCTCTCAATATTATGATTCTTATTTGCATGATCATTATAGCATCATAATTCTCTCCGATCTATTGATTTTCTTTGGCCAAGTAGATTGATCTATCTTCAGTGAGAGAGGTGCGTTGTGGTAGGTTCAACCTGAGGAGTTTCTATTTCCCAGTGACAGAAGGGGACAAGTTGCGTCTGTGTGTTGTTGCTGCTAAGGATAAGACGATGGGGTTTATTCATATTGCTTTAGTTTACTTTGTCTAAATCATGTCATCATTCTCCATGCATTACTGTGTTTTACATAATACTCTAGATGCATGCTGGATAGCGGTTGATGCGTGGAGTAATAGTAATAGGTGCAGGCAGGAGTCAGCCTATTTGTTTATGGTCGTGATGCTTATATACACATGATCATTGCCATGAAAATTGCATAACTATCCTCTTTTCTATCAATTGCCAAACAGTAATTTGTTACCCACCGTATGTTGCCTACAAGAGAGATGCCGCTTGGGAAAACTATGGCCCCCAGGTCTCTTCAGTTATAAATTTACAAATGCTACTATTACCTTGCTTCCTTTATTTGTATTTTATTTTATTTTGGAATTTAAAATGATCTACAATTATCTACACAACTCATTTGCTTGCAAATAACAAGAGCAAGGGGATTGACAATCCTCTTGCCCGCTATGGGTGCAAGTTGTTTGCTCTTTTGTGTGCAGTCGTTGAAGACGGTTGAGGATTGATATTCCTATTGATTCGATAAACCTTGGTTTCATAACTAAGGGAAATACTTTCCAACTTTGTGCTGCAATTACCCGTTCCTCTTCACGAAAATCCCAACGCAAATCATAAGTATCAAGAAACACACTGAAATGTTTTTGGAGTTTTTAGTTTTTCTGAAGAGAGCAAATTGACAAAGGAAAACAAAAAGCGAGAAAAACTATTTACATGGGAAATCTCCCAACAAATAAGAAGAAGAACTAGAAAGTTTTTTTGGGTTTTTTTTAATAATGCAAACTAATTAAACGAGGAACAGAACCCAAAAAAGAAGCAAGAAATATATTTGGATTTTGAAAGTTTTTCAAACACACAAAAGAAAGAGAAAATAAAACTACCAATGGATTATACAATGAAAGAGGATGAAAATCGACAACTTGAATGAATGTGTGGTACATGAATGTAATGTATGTGTGAAATACGTACTCCCCCAAGCTTACGCTTTTTGCCTAACTTGGTCTATGGCCTCTTCTGGCCTGAATAGAAATCCTGGAGATAGTTTGGCCATCGCAGCCGCAAGCGCCTGGTTGGCTGCCTCAGTGCAACACGCAGTTTCCTATGTCGTTTGATATGCCTCAGCCTCCCACTGAAGTTTATAATATCTCTCCGTCTCCTGAAAAGTCAAAGAAGGAAGGAGCAGGCAAAGTAATGGTAGACCTTACTCTTGTTAAAGATTATTCTATATCGAAATGGTGTGTCATATCTTTCGAGAAACCAGTGATGCTCCGTAGCAGCAGAATCAAGACAACAAGGCAGCAATTGGGGGTCATTATCCTTAATGGGGATGCCCAAATAATTGGCTAGGCGAGTAGCATAAATCCCACCATAAAGATCACCATCGAGAGCATTTTTATTCAAGCAACACACAATAATAGCTCCTATGTTAAATTTTCTATCTCTCCGTACCACACTTTTGAGAATACTTAGATCAGGTGCGCGTAGGGTGCTAAGGTCGTGTTTACCATTTATGCATCTCCCTATGAACAAGGAGAAATAGTGGATTGCGGGAAAATGAATGCTATCAACTCAATCTTGGGTTATGCCTCTAGTTTTTCCCTGAGTGAGGCTCAATAGAAAATCATTGCAATCAGTTTTACTAGGTTCACGACAAGTCCCCCAACTTGGAACCTTACAAGTATGGAAAATTCCTCAATATACATGCGAAAAGATCTTTTATATAAATCAAACATAACTTCATGAGAAGAACGATGAATCACATACTTAAATCCACGCATGAATGAATTAGTGAGATTATGGAACTGAGGACAGTTATCTGACAAGAAGTCCGTCAACTCTACACTTTGCACATAAATATCAAATTCTTCCTTGATGCCCGCTCTGTTGATGAAAAAATCGGACGGCCACTCACATGGCTTAACGAGCGCATCCCGACGTGGCTCGAGGTCCAGTTCATGAATTGCCAACCTGGGGGAGCTCTTGCTCGAAGTACCACCATGGAACACGTTCCATAACATATTTCTTTCTCTGAAACAATTCTAAAATTTTTAGTCCCACAAAATAAAAGAGAACCAAACTCAACAAAATTGATAGGAACTACTTCCACAAGTATCTAGAGGCCATATCCTGCATCAAAACAACTTTCAAACCATACAAGTTCAACATGCAAGCTCATATACATGGTCACCAATAGTAGAAATATTGCAAAATATAAACCACTAGAACAAAACTAATTGGAGCATTGGAGGAGTCACATACCAAGGAGTAATTCCCCAAAACAGTTTCGGAAATTGAGTTCCGAGCAAGGAGATTAAAAATAACTCGAATATGAGCAAGAACACGGGCTAGGAGGCAATGGTGATTTTTCTGGTGGTGGAAGAAGGTTGTGGGCATGAGCACAAAGTGAGTGGGTCCCCGTGGGGCCTACGAGCTAGCATGGCGCGCCTAGGGGGGCAAACGCGCCACCCTCGCTCATGGCCAGGTGGTGCACCCCCTTGGGGTGTGTTTAGTGCCATAGATTCTTTTTTATTATAGAAATAAGGTACTAAATTTTCAGGGCATTCTGAGAACTTTTATTTTTGGGTCATTTTTTATTGCATGGAAATTTCAGAAAATAAAAAAACTATTTTATAATTTTATATTAAATCTTTAAATAACAGAGAATAAAACTATGGGTACAGTAGGTTCTACTTACTAGATTTATCGACCACATGCTCCTAAAAAAGAATCCATTAATAAGGTGGATCAAGTCTTATTAGCGAATCGTTTCCGAGTGACATGAAACCAATTTTTTCCCGTATGACACTAGGTTACCTCAACGGGGATATGCATTTACCCCAATAATAAGAATATCATATCTCTTCTTGACAGTAGGGAGAGAAATATTGAACTCCCCAATAGCGATTGTACAATTTGTTCAATAGAATTGATATTATTCACCATACTTTGTTTCTTCGAAAAATATACCATGTGCTGATAACCATTGACATGAAAAGTAACCTTGCTCTTGTCGCAGTAAATAACATCCCTTGCAGTATTCAAAAAGGGTCTACCAAGGATAATCGACATGTTGTCGTCCTTGGGCGTATCAAGAATAACAAAACCCGTTAAGATAGTTACGTTTGCAACCAAAAAGGGGAGATCCTCACCAATCCCAATAGGTATATTATCATCCATTTAGAAAGATATTTCGGTAGGTGTAAGCTTATTAAAATCAAGTCTTCTATATAAAGAGAAAGGCATAACACTAACACCGGCTCCTAAATAATATAAAACAGTTTTAACATAACTTGGTTTAACGGAGCAAGGTATAGTAGGTATCCCTAGATCTCCCAATTTCTTAGGACCTCCACCATCAAAAGAGTAATTAGCAAGCATGGTGGAAATTTCAGCTTCAGGTATCTTTCTTTTATTAGTGACAATATATTTCATATATTTTGAATAAGGGGCCATCTTCAGAATATCAGTTAAACGTATTCGCAAAAAGATTGGCCTGAGCATTTCAACATAGTGCTCAACGTCCTTCTCTTCCTTATTTTAAGAAGGCTTATGAGGGAATGGCATAGTTTTTTGAACCCATGGCTCTCTTTTTTTGCCATGTTTTCTAGCAATGAAATTCCTCTTATCATAATGTTTATTCTTAGGAGGTGGGTTACAAGGATTAACTTCAGGTTCTATTTCTACCTGATTATCAGGTTGTTTATCATGATCTGGTTGAGCATCAACATGAACATCTTCATTTTCATTATCACTAGGTGTATGTTCACTTCCAGATTGTATCTCAGCATAAAAAATATAAACATCATTATTATTCTCAGATGGTTTTTCTACCACAGGTTCACTAGAAGCATGCCTATTTCTATAATTTTTATTTTTATTTTTCTTGTTAGATGAACTAGGTGTATCATTATTTATGTTCTAATAATACCGCACAATTCTTTTAAGATGTCCCTCGGGATGTAGGGGTTCCTGTGTTATTCTACCTCCTCTAGTCATGACTCTAACAACATGATCATTCAATTTATTATTCATTTCAGTAAGCAAATCATTTTGTGACTTAGCAACTTGTTCTAACCGAGTATGTACCATGGATGAATGTTTACCCAAACCTCTAACATCATTAGCAATTCTAAACATCAAGTCACTCAAGCGATACATCATCATGGCATTTTGTTTCAATTACTCCTTAACATACATATGGAAATGTTCTTGCTTAACAATGTAGTTATCAAATTCATCCATGCATTCACTAGCAGTTATATTATAAGGTATATCACCTTCATCAATTCTACAAAGAGAATTTACCTCTACTACCTGTGTAGAGATATCAAGTCCATGTATTTCTTCAATAGGTGGTAAATTCTTGACGTCTTCAGTTTTAATACACTTTTCTTTCATTAATTTCTTGGCTTCTTGCATATCTTCTGGTCCTATCTTCTTTGGAATTGGTTCAGGAGGTGGTTCAGGAAGTGTCCAATCATTGGCATTCTTCAAAATATTATTGAATAGTTCTTCAGCTTGCAGAATAGTTTGTTCCCTAAAAACACATCCAACACAACTATCTAGGTAGTCCCTAGAAGTATCGGTTAGTCCATTATAAAAGACATCAAGTATTTTTATTTTCTTAAGAGGATGATCAGGCAAAGCTTTAAGTAATTGGACAAGCCTTCCCCAAGCTTGAGGGAGATTCTATTCTTTAGTTTGCACAAAGTTAAATATTTCTTGTAAGGCAACTTGTTTCTTATGAGCAGGAAAATCTTTTTTAGAGAATTAATATATCATATCCTGGGGACTACGCACACAACGAGGAGCAAGAGTATGAAACCACTTCTTAGCGTCACCCTTCTGTGAGAAAAGAAAAATCTTAAGGATATAAAGAAGAATTTTTTTCCTCATTAGCAAATAGGGTGGCAATATCATTTAATTTGGTAAGGTGTGCCACAACAGTTTGAGATTCATAACCATGAAAAGGATCAAATTCTACCAAAGTAATTAACTCAGAATCAACAGAGAATTCATATGGAGGCAGAGGCAAGCAATGGTCCCACGCACCGGTGAGCCGAGTCGCAACACCAACACCGTCTGGAGTACCAACAACCACGACCATGCTGCTGCGATGTCCAAGGACGCCCCAGTGATATCCAAAGATGACACGACGGTCGGGCGGCAAAACACACATCGCGTCCGTCGCATGACGACCGCGACTAGTATCCGCGGACCAGCTGCGAACCTGGGCGACGTGCTGAAAAGACCCCCTGTCAGGGATATAACCCCGCGATATAACCCGGCCGGAGTATAACCTGGCCAGGACTTGGCGATTCACTGAAGACCCGGTCACCAGCTTGGCGGTTCATAGTCAAGACCCATAAGGTGGGCCAGAAGACGGAGACCAAGACACATGGCGGGTTACCAAGTGGGCCAAGAGGAAGACAAGACATGAAGACCAGGCCATATGGCGGCTTGCCAGATGGGCTGAGGTCAAGGCCCAAGAGGCATGAGGCGACTTATGGGCCAGAAGATGTAAGCCGCCATAAGATGACTTGTTCTGTAAGACTAAGGAGTTGGAACCAGGATCGGTTATGTTGTATAACCCGACCCGGACTCGTGTAAGCCCAGGGCCTCGACCTATGTATATAAAGGTGAGCCCCTGCGGCGTGGGAGACAAGTTAAGTAAGAGAGAAACCAAGTATCGAGAGCTAGGGCAAGCAAGCCGCCTCTTGTAATCGATATACCAGTCAATACAATATAAGCAGGACGTAGGCTTTTACCTCCACGGTGAGGGGCCAAACCTGGGTAAACTCGTGTCCCTTGTCCCGTTTAACCCCTTTGAGTCCACCTCTTTAGCGATGGCCTCGAACCTAAGTCTTCGGACATCTGCCGTGACAAATCCACGACAGTTGGCGCCCACCGTGGGGCAAGCGCTCGGTGGTGTTGAGTTCTCAAAGGGTTCTCCCTCTGGGAGCGAAGGGTACGTCAATGGTGAGATAACCAAGAGTCACCATGGGAGACTCTACCTCGACGACGCCGGCTGGGGTCCTGAGGCCGACTCAATCGAGCATGGTTTCCGGTTCCCCTTCGGTGGAGACAACATCTTCATCGGCAACATCGGCGGATCTGAACCCGGGCCGGACATCTGCACCGACATCGTTGTGCCGGCCCGGCATGAGCAAAGCGACCAAAGCATGCAACCCGCCTGTGTTGACCCGGGCAGGGAGCACGTCTTCGTTGGCTTTACTCAAGGCATGGATCTTGAAGGTTCTATGTCACAGGAGGAAACTCTGGTCTACTCAGAGGAAGGATCCTCGAGTGGAGAGACGGAATCGATCTATCAGCTTCATAATCGTGGACTTGGGGGCTATAACGAGCCTTACCCCGAGTCAGAGTATCATGAGCTAGAGGAGGATGAGCCGCCAAACCGCGCTACCGTTTTTATGGCGGGTTCCGCGGCGGCTCCGAGCGGTACAGCCGCCGGTGCGACCGGGTCTGGGTCAGGCAGGCCCCCGATTCAGGTTCATCTGGATCTGATGAACGAGTTTAAAACCCTAATGGAGACTGAGGTCACTACTGAAAACCAAGCGGCCCGTAATGCGGAGATCGCGAGGTTAAAGAATCAGATGGCCGGAGTCCAACAGGAAATCAATGAGCTGAAGGCTCAGATGGATGCTGAGGCGGAACGCCTTAAGGCGGACGCTTTTCGCCTTGAGTTAGAACAACAGTCAGCAGCGGCAGTTTATCGCATGAGACATCAATCCCGCTTGCCGGAGCAATATGAAGCTAGGAATCTTTTTAACACGCCAGGAACGGGACTGAACGTACCTTTGACCGTAACCCGGACGGCGGAAATACCTGGAAACCGGGCGGCGGCTCAGCGTCAGCAGCTAGACCCGCCCCGACGGAACCAAAACCCGCTACCACTTTATGCAACACCGCCGGGTCATTATGCTAACCCGGCGGAGAACATGGTGGCAGCGGCAACCAGGCTTGATACAATCCCAATCCCCGATGAGGCGCCTTATGCAGAAGAGGTGCGGAATGCCATCAGATACCTGCGAACGGCGATGGCCCAGCAGGCGAAATATAATTACAGCCGGAGTCGCGTGCACTCAACCCCCATCCACAGCCGTAGCTACAGCCGGCGTTATGAGTCGCCGGCGGTCTCTAGCAGTAACCCGCCTCAGGTTGATCGGGGCGCTCTAGATGTTCAAGCACGGGTGGAACGGGCAAAAGCACAGCAAGAAGCGGCGGCTCAGGCGACGGCGGCGGCTCATCAAGAACCCACAGTTGCACCCTCTGTCTCATTAGGAGCAGGAATAACCTCCAGGGCTGTGGGAGTGCCTTGTTTGGTGCCGACTCTGCGGAATGAGCGTTTGCCGAAAGATTTTAAGGGTCCTCGAAAGGTGCCCAATTACACGGCTGACTTACCTCCCGAGGCTTGGGTTGAAAGCTATGAGCTAGCCATGGAGATGTTAGACGTCAGTGATGCAGTCTGCGCAAAGTATTTCATCATGATGCTGGAAGGGCCGGCTCGCACATGGTTGAAGGGTTTACCACCCAACACCATTACTTCCTGGGCCGAGTTAAGGGCGAAATTCATCAAAAATTTCCAAGGAACGTGCAAGCAGCCCATGACGATTGTGGATTTGGACCATTGTGTACAACGTACTGATGAGTCGGCTCATCACTAGGTCCGGCGGGTCTCCGAAATCATCCACTCTTCTGAGCAGATTACGGCGTCTCAGGCGGTTTTGATTCTAGAAAAGAATTGTCACTTCACGCCTTTGAAGCAGAAGCTTGGCTGGCTCAAACGGTCATGTCAAGACATGGGGGAGCTCATGACGGCTCTCACCAAATATGCAGACTCCGACAACACGAAAGACCCGGGCTCTGATGATGAGAAATCAGGTCAGGGGAAGAAAGGCAACAATGGCAAGGGCCAATAGCAAAGTATGGCTGGCAGCAACCCGGGCAAGCGAAAGCACCCGGACGGCGGGTCAGAACTGGTGGCAAACACCAACACCAGGAACACCCGTGCTAAGGGTAAAGCTCCTATCAACCTGGAAGAGATGCTCAATAAGCCTTGCCCAGAGCACAGCCGGCCCGATAAGCCGGCACGACATACCTGGGGAGATTGCTACTTTATGCAACAGTTCCGGGATTACAGCCTTCAACAGCATTGTGATAACGGTAATGGTCCATCAGGCGGATCAGCACCGGGTGGCTCAGGGGCCGGCTTTGGTGCTGGCGGCTCAGGAACCGGCTACCAAGATCAGAGCGATCATGGAGGTCATAATCAACAGTTTGGCGATGGAAGCCAACAGCAGAATAACCAGTCGGGGTATCTGATTGACCCGAAACAGCTCGGCCAGGGTTAGTACCATGCTTAAAACCCGGCTCAAGAGAAGACTGTCTCTCACAAAGCTTTGAGACCTTGATAGCCGGCTCAGCATCTGGTTCAAAGGAATTCATCTCTCGCAAGTTCGAGTTTTTAAGAATATTGTAAAGTCGCCCAAGAGGACGAGCCACCATGATGTACCATTCAAATATGGGTACCCTGGTTCATTGGATAATCATAAAGTCATTAGGGGGCTTCCAAACCCACCGGGTTTAGCTTTCATACCCTCTTGACTGGCTTTTAAGCCATAACCAGACTAGAGTAATCCTGCCTGTTCGCCAAGATGCTACTCCGATTCCATGTACTCTTGATAAGTCATGAACTTATCCAGGTTAAAACATGATGGGTCATGTGAGAGCCGGCTTACAGAAAGCGAGGATACTCCATGGGCTATTAAGCCGCCTTCGTTGAAACTTGGTTAAACCTGCCTGTTCGCCAAGATGCTACTCTGATCCCCTGTACTCTTGATAAGTCATGAACTTATCTAGGTTAAAACATGATGGGTCATGTGAGAGCCGGCTTACAGAAAGCGAGGATACTCCATGGGCTATTAAGCCGCCTTCGTTGAAACTTGGTTAAACCTGCCTGTTCGCCAAGATGCTACTCCGATCCTCTGTACTCTTGATAAGTCATGAACTTATCCAGGTTAAAACATGATGGGTCATGTGAGAGCCGGCTTACCGAAGCATGGACAAACCAGTGGCTATCACGCTAGTTTCATTGAAGTAAGACCCGAAGTCAGACTATAAAAGGTCGTTTGGGGGCTTCAACCCTCTCGATCAGGCTCTTCAGCTACCCTGGCAAAGATGAAAGACTTAACAGTTCCGGGTTAGGTTTCTTCAAGCCGCCCTCACAGCAATGCAGAGCATGCTCTGTATTGTTTATTTTTGCAGGTCTCGTCTCTTAAGACAAGCCGGTCACCGAACCAGGTTACATCGTAACCTCTGCAAGCATAATGAAGACTCTAAATAGCTGACCTGGCTGGATATTCTTGAGTCGCCCTATTAATTATAATGCCGGGTCATCTAATTGACCGGCTCTTGGATTTCTTCAAACAGTGCCCTGTAGTATACTACAGCACTCATGGATTTCTCAAGCACATATTTGCCGAGTTGCATCGCAACCACGAGCAGGGATTTCATTATTAATACCGGGTTACAACCACGGTCAAGGAATCACAATATTCTTATACAGTCCCGAGTCGCCGCAGGCAGGCAACCCGGCTCTTGGGGGCTATATTATTCAAATCCGGTTTATATCAAGTACGCAAGTCCCATGTCACTGCAAGCATGCGTCACGGCACTTGGGGGCTAATGCAAGCCGGTTTTCAAGTCAGTACATTGTCAACAAGACCCTGTTATCTCAAGGAGATGAGCCGATTTTCTGCGATCCTTCTAAGTCCCGGCCCAGTACATATTACTGACCCGACACTTGGGGGCTACACCGCTCAGATCAAATTCTCTGAAGTCCCAAGTCGCCGCAGGCATGCGACCCGGCACTTGGGGGCTACAGTATTCAGCTGTTCAAGCAGATTATAAGGTTCTCATTGAAGACCCGGCCCATCACATGCTGAAGAGCCGGCTCTTGGGGGCTACACCAGTTGAAGCTTTATAAGGTATAAGACAGTTATAAGTCCCAGGCTGCTGCAGGCGAGACAACCTGGTACTTGGGGGCTGTACAGTCAAAGATATTATTGCAAAGCGCCAAGTCATCATGCATACACTTGGAGCTTGGGGGCTACAGGTAATATGGATATATCAAAAAAGTTGAAAAGAGTAATCAAAGTCAGCTGGAGTCTGGTTATCTGACCCGGCGTCACCAACATTACATGACCCGGCGATTCAAAGATTATAACCCGGCTGTGATAACCCGCCGAGAGTATTGGAGGCCGACTCAATGGCATATGGGTGTTGTATTCCCAGAATTTTACTTCGAAGGATACTGACAAGCAAGACGATTGAGAAGATGGCTCGAGCTTAGCATGAATAAATCAAGCTAACCTGGGGGCTAATGTCAGGGATATAACCCCGCGATATAACCCGGCCGGAGTATAACCCGGCCAGGACTTGGCGATTCACTGAAGACCCGGTCACCAGCTTGGCGGTTCATAGTCAAGACCCATAAGGTGGGCCAGAAGACGGAGACCAAGCCACATGGCGGGTTACCAAGTGGGCAAGAGGAAGACAAGACATGAAGACCAGGCCATATGGCGGCTTGCCAGATGGGCTGAGGTCAAGGCCCAAGAGGCATGAGGCGACTCATGGGCCAGAAGATGTAAGCCGCCATAAGATGACTTGTTCTGTAAGACTAAGGAGTTGCAACCAGGATCGGTTACGTTGTATAACCCGACCCGGACTCGTGTAAGCCCTGGGGCTCGACCTATGTATATAAAGGTGAGCCCCTGCGGCGTGGGAGACAAGTTAAGTAAGACAGAAACCAAGTATCGAGAGCTAGGGCAAGCAAGCCGCCTCTTGTAATCGATATACCAGTCAATACAATATAAGCAGGACGTAGGCTTTTACCTCCACGGTGAGGGGCCAAACCTGGGTAAACTCGTGTCCCTTGTCCCGTTTAACCCCTTTGAGTCCACCTCTTTAGCGATGGCCTCGAACCTAAGTCTTCGGACATCTGCCGTGACAAATCCACGACACCCCCTGTGCACCACTCTAAAGGTGCGCGATGCCAAGATTATCAACAACCCATCGGTGGGAACGGTCATCGTACGCAAGAGCGAGGTGGGGCTCATTCTAGCTCTGTTAGGAGTAAGAGCGCCACTCATGCTTCCGGACGCACCATGCCGAAGACTCCAGGATAAGCCTTGGTGCGAGCTCAGCTGCTACTGGACTTCCCTCCAGCACCAGAGAAGATGGTGGAATGGAGAACAACAATACAGAGGCTACTCAATTTCGCCAACCGCGACAAGCCGGATCAAGCAGGACCTTTGCGGGTGCATCCCATTCCGCCAATAAGGCATGTCAGCGAGCGCAGCGTTAGCGGAGCGCCTACAGTGCAGTCGCCTCCACAACAACAGCGACAAGCTCACTGGGCCGATATGCAAGACTAGATGTCCATGGCGTCATCTATCCCGCGCCGGCGCCAAGATCAACGCCAAGTCTCACAAGACTGGCAGAAGGAGGATGCCCACACCGTGATCGAGTGGCAGCGGGAGGCACGCCGTAAGTCAAATGACTATGCTGGGCTAGACATTGATGGGCCCGCACCTGGGGTGCCCGGCAGCCTGCCTTATGAGATGGGTTGCCCGGGATTTACCCGTGAACTCCGACAAGTCCGCTGGTCCTCCACCAAGACATTAAAGCCTGATCTGCCGGAAAGGTATGTCGGCAAGATCAGCCCGTCGGAGTTCCTAGGCATCTACACCATCACTGTGCAGGCTGTCGAGGGATGCGACGAGAAGTTGTTCGCCAACTACTTTCCATTGGTGCTCAAGCCCAATGTGAGAAGCTGGTTGATGAACTTTCCAGAGGGTTCCATATCCTCTTGGGCAGATATGTGCAACCAGTTCGTTGGTGCATACCACGGAGGTCATAAGCTCCCTGGACAACCCAGCGACCTGCATGTACTTCCCCAGAGGGATCAGGAATCCCTCCGCAGGTATATTTAATGGTTCAGCCGCAAGCAGCACAACATCCCCGACATCCATCCTTCCGCAGTTATTGCCACGTTTCACACGAACGTGCGCAACGGGCGGATGCGTGAGGAGATGAGCATCAACAAGGTGTGTGATATAGCCGAGCTCTATGCTCGTCAGACAAGTTCGCGCGTGCTAAGGATGGGAGGAGACTCCCCGAAGAGGATGCTGGCTTGGAGGTCGAGTCTGACAATGAAGATGCATCCACCTCCAAGAGGAAGGTCCAGAAGCACAACCGCAAGCGCAAAGGCAAAGCAGTTATGGCCGTCGAGGGCCCCAACAACTCGAATGGCATAAGAAAGCCAAGAAAGAAAGCTCCATCAAGGAAGCCGTTGTGTGCTCGTGTGGTGATGAAGCCGCAACTGGCGAGAAGACCAGCAAGAACAATGGGCCATACTGCAAGATCCACCGCACCAAGGGCCACGACCTCCAAGAGTGCCGACAAGTCGAGCAACTTGCTGAGAAGCAGAAGCAAGAGTATGAGAAGTGTGACAACGAGAAGGGTCAAGATGGTGCCGGTGGTTCCGGCAAGAAATGTGGCGGCCGTGGTGGTCGCGACGACCAGGCCAAGCAGTAGAAGGAGAAGCCTGCTAGAGGCCGAGACAAGAAGTCAAATGATGAGGATGATCATGATGAAGAGGATGAAGAAGTATCTGATGGTCAGGAATTCAAGAAACCAACGGATGCCATGTGCATGGATGGAGGTCCATCTTTGCACTCCACTCACCGGCAGCTCGAGCAATGGGCCCGTGAGATAAATGCAGCGGAACCGGGAGCGGAGGCATAGATGCCCCTCAAGTGGTCCAACACGCCCATCATTTTCGACGTCGAGGACCACCTTGACCGCACTACTGCTGTTGGGTGTTTGCCATTGTTGGGTTCAATGACAATTTGCAACCTCCATGTGACAAAATTGTTGGTTGACTATGGGGCCGGCTTGAACTTGATCTCACCTAAAGTGATCAAGCATCTACAGATCCTCAACACGGATCTCAAGCCGATGGGGACATTCTAGGATGTCAACCCATGAAGGAGCCAGCCGAAAGGAAAGATCACCCTGTCGGTGACGTTTGGCAGTGAACATAACATCAGGACAGAGAAGATAGTCTTCGATGTCACCAAGATACCGTTGCCGTATAATGCAATCGTTGGCCGCCCGACACTGGCAAAGTTCATGGCGGCCTCGCATTATGCCTATAATACTTTGAAGATGCCAGGGCCGATGAGTGTCATCACCGTCCATGCCGACAAGAAGAGCGTTGTCTTATGCGTCGACAAGCTCTACCGGGAGGTGATACGTCTCCAGCTTATCTATAATTTTTGATTGTTCCATGCTAATATATTATAATTCTAGGATACTTTTTGGGTATTTATTTTCCAATTTATAATATTTTTGAGCACTAACCTATTGACCTAGTGCCCAGTGCCAGTTCCTGTTTTCTGCGTGTTTTTGCCTTTTCAGAGTAACAGTAGCAAACGGAGTCCAATTGCCACGAAACTTTTTGATGATTTTGTCTAGACCAATACAAGACCTAGAAGCTTCGGAGGAAGTCCGGAAGGTGCACCAGGGCCCCACCACATATCCCACCGCGCCACCAGGGGGCACGGCCAGATATGTGGTGGCCCCTGGTGCGTCTCCCGACGTCGTTCTCTGGCCTATAAATTCACATCTACCCTAAAAACACCAAAAGCACTCCCAAAACACTATTTCAGATGCCGCAAGTCTCTTTTCCGACGGGAGGCCAGCTACACCTCCGTTTCGGCACCTTGCCGGAGGGGAGATCGATCAAGGAGGGCCTCTTCATCAACCTTTCTGCCCTCACCATGATGTGTGAGTAGTTCACCACAGACCTACGGGTCCGTAGGTAGTACCTATATGGCAATCTCTCTCCCTCTTGATCTTCAATACAATGTTCATCGCATCTTTGCCTTGATCTATCCGATGTAATCCCTTTGTATGGTGTGTTTGTTGGGATCCGATGAATTGTGAGTTCATGTTCAGATTATTCATGAAAAGTATTTGAGTCAAATCTGATTACTATGATTCTTATTTGCATGATCATCATAGCTTCCTAATGCTCTCCGATCTATTGAGATAGTTTGGCCAACTAGATTGATATTTCTTTGGTGAGAGTGGTGCATTGTATTAGGTTCAACCTGGCAAGTTTCTATATCCCAGTGATAGAAGGGAACAAGTTGCATCTTTATGTTGCTGCTACTAAGGATAAAACGATGGGGTTTGTTTATATTGATTGAGTTTACTTTGTCTACATCATGTCAATGTTCTTCAAGCATTACTCTGTTTTACCTAATACTCTAGATGCATGCTGGATAGCGGTCGATGGGTGGAGTAATAGTAATAGGTGTAGGCAGGAGTCGGCCTATTTGCTTATGGACGTGATGCCTATATACACATGGCTGTGAAAATTGCATAACTATTCGCTTTTCTATCAATTGCCCAACAGTAATTTGTTTACCCACGGTATGCTTTGCTTATGAGAGATGCCACTAGAGAACTCTACGGCCCCTAGGTCTATTCACTTATATATTCACAAACGCTATCATTACCTTGTTGTTATTTGTTACCTTTTATTTTATTCACAAACGCTATTATCTAAAATTATCTACACAACTCACTTGCTTGTAAATAACGAGATCAAGGGGATTGACAACCCTCTTGCCAGCGTTGGGTGCAAGTTGTTTGTTCTTTTGTATGCAGCCGCTGAAGACGGTTGAGGATTGGTATTCCTGTTGGTTTGATAAACCTTGGTTTCATAACCGAGGGAAATACTTACCCACTTTGCGCTGCGATTACCCGTTCCTCTTCACGGAAAACCCAACGCAGATCACGAGTATCAGGAAGCATTTCTAGCGCCGTTGCCGGGGAATACCATCACCAACTATGAAGTAACTTCGCACAAAATTTTATTCACTTGTTCTTCTTTTTATTTTCTGTTATATTTAGTGTGTATCACAAAAATCAAAAATACAAAAATATTTATCTTTGCTAGTTATTAGTTTGCTTTACTTGGTAGTTTACTTGTCTTGCTTGTTGCTTTGCTTGTGTGGTCACCATGTCTCAAGATACTACTAAGTTGTGTGATTTCTAAAATACTAATAATAATGATATTGTTAGTACTCCTATACCACCCACCACTAGTGCGGAGGCATTTGATATTAATGTTGCATTGCTGAATCTTGTCATGAAAGATCAATTTTCGGGAAGTCCTAATGAGGATCCCGCGTCACATCTTAATACCTTTGTTGAATTATGTGATATGCAAATGAAAAAGGATATGGATAATGATATTGTGAAATTAAAATTATTTCCTTTTTCACTAAGAGATAAAGCCAAAGCTTGGTTTTCATCTTTACGTCGTAATAGTATTGGAACGTGGGATAATGGTAAAGATGCTTTTATTGGCAAGCATTTTCGTCCTGCTTAGATCATCTCCCTTAGAAATCAAATAATGAATTTTAAACAGCTAGACCAATATCATGTTGCACAAGCTTTGGAGAGAATGAAATTGATGATACGAAATTGCCCAACTCATGGCTTAAACTTGTGGATGATTATCCAAAATTTCTATGCTGGACTAAACTTTGTGTCTAGAAATCTTCTAGATTCTGCTGCAGGTGGTACCTTTATGGATGTGACCTTAGGAGAGGCCAAAAAACTTCTGGGAAACATTAGGACAAATTATTCTCAATGGCATACCGAAAGAGCTCCAACTGGTAAGAAGGTAAATTCTGTCGAAGAAATCGCTATGTTGAGTGAAAAAGTGGATGCTCTTATGAATATGGTTGCTAATAAAAATGCTAATGTTGACCCCAATGATATGCCTTTGTCTACTTTGATTGAGCAAAATAATGATGCTATTGATGTGAACTTCATCTCGCGAAATGATTTCAACAAAATTGCTTATAGAGGAAATTTCAATGCTAGACTGTATCCTGGTAATTCCTCCAACAACTATGGAAATTCTTATGGCAATTCTTATGGAAATTGTTCTACAAATCCTAATAGGATACCTTCTGATTTTCAGAATACAATTAAAGAATTTATTAATTCTCAAAAGTTTTTCAACACTACGGTAGAAGCAAAGTTGCATGTGATTGATACTTTGGCTAAAAACATGGATAGAATTGCTCTTGATGTTGAAACTTTTAAAAATAAGTCTTTGCCACCCAAGCATGATTTTAATGAGACTATTAAATATATCCAATTATCTATTAATGAAACTAAGGATAGGACCGCTAAGTTGAGAGCTAAGCGAGAATTCTTAGAAAAAGCTCTTCCACCCAGTTTTTAGCAGAATCGTGACGAAGATCTTAAAATGATTGGTGTTTCTCCTATTGAATATTTGTTTACTTATCTGAATATGAATGATAAAGGGACTGGAGATGAGTCAACTTTAGTTGAGGAGCGTCCCATTTGCTTGGAGGGTGATTATTCTAATGCTAAAACTGAAAAAGTGGGTTTGGAGAGGTCAAAACTTTAGCTAGTGATGTGCCCACTATCTTGGATTACAAGTACTTTAATTATGATAAATTCTCTTTAGTAGAATGTATGTCCTTGCTGCAATCCATTATTAGCTCACCCAATGCTTATGAACAAAACAAAGCTTTTACCGAACCTATAGTAGAAGCTATGATAAAAGCTTATGATGAGAAACTTGAGCTTGAAATTTCTATTCCTAGAAAATTGTATGATGAGTGGGAACCTGCTATCAAGATAAGGAAAAATAAATATGAATGCAATGCTTTGTGTAACCTTGGTGCTAGTATTTCAACTATACCTAAAACCTTATGTGATGTGCTTGGTCTCACTATTATTGAAGAGTGTTCCCTAAACTTGCATCTTGCGGATTCTACCATCAAGAAACCTTTAGGTAGAATTAATGATGTGCTTATTGTTGCAAATAAAAATTATGTTCCTGTAGATTTCATTCTTGTCCCATAATACTTGGAAGTCCATTTTTACGAACTATAGGTGCAATTATTGATATGCAAGAGGGAAACATAAGATTCCAATTACCATTAAATAAAGGGATGGAACACTTACCTATGAAGAGAATTAAACCACCTTATGAATAAGTCTTGAGAGCCACTTATGGGTTGAGTGTCAAAGATGACAACACTTGAAACTATGCATTATGCCTAGCTAGGGGCATAAAACAATAGCGCTTGTTGGGAGGCAACCCAATATGTTTCTTTATTTTTGTTTTTCCTTTCTATTTTTTGTGATAACATGATTATTGCCTCCGTAATTATTATGTTTTTATGTTTTAATTAGTGTTTGTGCCAAGTAAAGCGTTTGGGATAACTCACAAGATGAGTAGAAACAATGATGAAACACAAACATAAACTTTTGACACAAGTACAGGAATTTTCGTTTTTTACTGAAGCGCGATCTTGATCTGAAATTTTAACACAGTATTTCTATACAAATTCTTTACGTTGTTCTAATTTTTCAGAATTTTTAGAGTTACGGAAGTATGGGCGCTTTACAGATTGCTACAGACTATTCAGTTTTAAACAGATTCTGTTTTGCTTGCATAGTTTACTTGTTTTGATTATGCCATGGACTATATCGGGGGTGTAAGCCGTGGGGAAGTTAGAATACAGTACCTATTATGCAAAAATGAATTTGAATCAACTTATCATAGTACCTCAAGTATGCAATATATTTCTTATACTAACGGATCTCACGAAGTTTTGTTGAGTTTTGTGTGATTGAAGTTTTAAAGTTTTGGGTGTGATCACGATGGACTACGGAATAAGGAGTAGCAAGATCCCAAGCTTGGGGATGCCCAAGGCACCCCAAGTATAATTCTAAGGAGACTGTAGCGTCTAAGCTTGGGGATGCCCCGGAAGGCATCCCCTCTTTCATCTCAATCCATCGGTATGTCACTTGCAGCTATATTTTTATTCATCACATGATATGTGTTTTGCTTGGAGCGTCGTTTGCTTTTGTTTGCTTTTACTTTCAGTTTGTCACAATCATCATTTGCTGGACACACCTATTTGAGAGAGACACACCTTCATGATAATTTGCTAGAATACTCTATGTGCTTCACTTATATCTTTTGAGCTAGGCAGTTGCTCTACTACTTCACTTATATCTTTTTGAGCACGGTGGCGTGTAGATTTTATAGAAATAATATGCTTTCGTTCTTCACTAATACTTGTTTGAGAGCTGAATTAATAGTGATGGTAATTTGGATGGGTCATAAGACTAGTCCAAGAATATTAGGTATTCAATGAATGATAATCAAACCATCGTGTAGCCACTAGTGCAGGCGCCTGCTATACAAACGGTTTTTAACCCCTTTCCGTGAAGTAGTCTCAAACCATCGCCTTGCATGTGTGGGCGATAGGGGGGGGCTATCCCACATGACACGCAAAACCCGTCGATGATGGCTCCGCCCGGTCACACACGATGAGCAAAAAAATGTCGTGTGCGATTGGAGGGGCCATCACAAACAGATATTTTTGGGAAGTCGTGTGAGATGTGGTTAGCATCCCACATAGTGAATCCCAAACATACGTTTCTGTTTGCATTCTACATCACACACAATTTTCTGCATAACATCGTCTGTGTTAGGGGTGGCCATCACGCACGGTTCCTAGAAGAAACTGTTTGGCATAGGTCTGTCCATCACACACACGTTTTACATGAAAACGTTTGCGAATCTGTCTTCTAACGCACACAGTTTACGGCCGGAAGTCATGTGTGATTTTTCACTAATCCAACATGCCAAATTTCTAGGAACCGTGTGGGTTTGGTGAGGTAATCGGCCACGGTGTTCTATGACAAACCGTTTGCAATATGAAACCGCAATAATCAGGCTAATTGCTCTGTTATTTATAATCCAGCTAGTAAACAAATTGACACTTCATATCAAGCACACAATATATTTCATTTCGTATTACGGCAACCAGGATTTCATAATTGTAATACATCAGAGTACAACATCATATATGCATATACTACCTAGCTACCCAATTACACGATAGGACCGAGTTTCACATGCAACATCTAAAACCTTTGAAAAATAGCATCATATACGGTAAATAGACAGATGAATCTCGTGTAGAAAACTGTTGAAGCGGAAGGCAAATATTGAGCCTTCACTGATGTCGAAGGTCCTTGCAACTTTATGCCAGTGCTTGTGGATGGTTGCCCACCCATCCTTCATCCTCTTGAGGAAGACATCAAGATTATACCGTGGGTGCTGTATGAATACCTTCCTCGACTCTTGACCATATAGGTGGTTTGAGACGTACTCATCGATGAACTGCTTTTGAAAGAACTGCAAACAAAGATATGCATAAATTTCGTTTCAAAAAATTGTAATGTCACAAAGGGAAAAAAAGACAAGGTAAAAGTGATAGTACCATCCTATAGTTCACTGATGTCTTCTTCATTGTGCAGACAAACAGCTTGTTGTTTTTCATCGCAAGTTTCTTTATCTTAACAATCTTTCTGAGTTTCTTGATTTGACTGATATTCATGAACACATCATTTCCCCACATGCAACATGGGTCAAATAGTGGGTCTAAACCTCTTACAGCAGGACCTGCATGTGCAAGACCAAATTATTATTAGAAACCTAAATATTAGAATGGTTCCTGCAATTGCACAATAATGTACTATTAGCCAAAGGATCATGAAAGTGCAAACCTCGATGGTAAACCTCAATGTCTCCCATTGTTCCCCCCGTAACACATTTAAGATAGATATTGATCAGGTTTTAAGTGAGATTCGGCGTGCTATCAGTAAAATATGTTAATGAAAAATAAACGCATTGAAAATCCAACATATTAATTCAAGTCACATGGAAAAGCCAAGCGTGCTAAGAACTATGAAATATAGCAATTGTATGTTTCACATGCATAACGATACAAAATTGTACCAACAATAATCGAACATCACACTGCAGATGATCACCAAAAGAAATGAACCAAACAGTTAACTGAGCATCACATTGGACAATAGAACATACTAGAAGGTCAGATTGCATAGTAGCATTACTTGCATATTTCACTAGAATTTCCTAAGGAAAGGCAGGAGCAGCACATGCAACAGGTAGAGCAAACATTCTTAATAGGCATAGCTACCTAAACACGGGTCATTAGTATTTAAGTTAAAAAACAAGCTCTTCCTCATTGTCGGAGATATCGATAACGATGGGCTTGGAAGAGGAGGAGGCCTCCAGATTGTGGGTGTCCTCCTCGTAGTGGTGAGTGGCCTCAGCATGTCCGGGCACCAACCTGCTAGCTCTGGAGTTGAGGAAAGCACGGGCACGCTGACAAAACAACTCGTAGTCATCGTCGAAGGCAAAAGCGGATCTCTCGAGAAAACACACCGAGTTGTTGTTCAAAGGAGACAACCGCGTGGCGGCGTCCGCATGCAAGGCGTCGACGGTGGCCTTGACGGCGATGTGCTGCTCCAAGATCTGGGGTCAGCACGCATGGCAGCCATCGCGGCCTCATCCGCGCGTGCGGTCGCGATTTGCTTCTCCGCTGCCAGGTGCTCCTTGAGATCCTGGTTATACTGGGTGCACCATGTCTTTTGGCGGCGATTATGTGGGTGTGGGCCGGTGATTTTTTTGGAATGTGTCGTGCCAGCGGTCGGGGCATGTGAATGGAGGAGGAGGGGGTGGAGGGGGAGGGGTGTGGGGAAGGTGTGGATTAACTGACTTCATGGAGGAGGGCGAGTAGCAGGAAGGAGCGGCGCCGGCAAGGAGGCGGCGCTGCAAGCAAGTTGTGCAAGTTTGAACTTAGGAAAGGATGGGGGAAGCAGGGGGTGTGGCCATAATTGTGTGAGATATTCAACAACATAGACGAATCCTATTGTTGATCCCGTGTGTGATGAGACTGAACGTGGAAATTTTGGTCTCCAAGCTTCCGGCGTAAGATATCGGATACTACATTGCACACGGTACTTGCACTTCATTTTCATTTGGAAGAGAAAATGGGGATACAGTGGCAAATTTTGGTCCGAATTTCCCTCGTTACATTGGTCATCGACGTCATTGCTTAATTTAACAACACTTGCAAATTTGAGCCTACAACACTGCCCGCACTTACTTAATCGAGCAACTAATAAACATTAGTTAGTTGACCTAAATATTACTCTAACAAAATACCATCGCGCTAGATAGAGACTAATATTCCGCCTGGCATTCGTCGATCTCCACTGCCTCCTTGATGACCGGCTCCAGCTCGACGACCTCCGGGGTAAGGAGATCCATGGGATCCGTCGCCACATACTCCAGCACCTCGCAGTCTTCCCCCACCATCTATTTGGTTAAGGCCGCCATGAGCCGGGCGTGGGCGGCCTTGCTCCGGGCATGGATGGCCACAATCTTGGCTAGGGAAGCCGCCGACGAACGGACGCCTGCTCGAGCACACTCAGCGATTACCAACACCTCGGACGTGGGTTGTCGGCCGGTGTCGGAGAAGGCAGATGTGATTTGTGCAGTGACCGACACGAGATGGGCGTGGGTGGCCTCGAGATGGGACTAGGCATCCACCATCAGGGCTATGGCGACCGCCGAGAAACTGACAGCTGATGTGCCGTTCTCGCCATTTGCTATCCCCGTCGTGGTTGTTGCTGCCGCCCTCTCAGCTGCAGTAGCTACCCTTTCGGTTGCTGCAGCCGCCCTATCGAAGGTAGCGGCCGCGTTCAAGCATCTTGAGAGTGCGCTCATGGCTGATGCGGCCGCGCTCGGGCCGGAGTGGGTTGCCGAAGTTGCCCTCACGACGGGGATCCACGTCCCCATCATTCACTGGCGACGATTGAAAAGTAAAATGCTCTGGGGAGTCCATGCGGTAAACTGGTTGGCGGTGTACTCTAGCCAAAGAAGCTTCCGTCCAAAGCCATGCATTATGACTTTATGAGGATTGGCCCAAGATGTTTTGTATTGCATCACACACGATTCATGAACTTGAACTGTTTGTGAAAGACTTGATTTTCAAAATGATTTAAAATAAAAAATGAGGTTACTTCGACAAAAGAGGGTGTTTGGATTGCAATAAGATTTATCTGCAGTGCACACTTACCAATAGCTGGGTCGTGCTAAAATACAAAATTATTCAGGGTCTGTTTGCCATTTTTATGCAGTAATTGAGTTTTCTAGGCATTTAATGTTTATAATTCAAATTTGAACTATCGTCCCAATGTCCGGTGCGTCAAAATGCGATGAAAATCATATTAGTGTCCATGGCTTCATCTTTAGGTCACGGGCAAGAAATGGGAATGAATTTCAAACATATCAGGGTCTTGGCTCGGCCTCAAACGTTGAGAAACTTGGTTTTTAAATTACTGTAAATCCAAAACGCGCCAGAAATTATAAAAACTTGGCATGTTGTCATGACATGGCACATATGTGCCATTGATTTTTTTTTGTCCAACTTGGGACAATTATAGGCACAAGTCCCTTACAAACCGGAGCTTCTCATTGCAAGCTTTGTGGTTCCGATAATGAATACAACACCTTACTTACGTGGGCAAAACGACATCCACTCATCTTCTCGCCTTGAACTTTTGTTAGAGGCAACACAGAGCAGTAAGAGTGTCTTCCTAAAATATGGAATTATTTAGGGTTCTTTTTGCATTTTCATACGTTAATTGAGCTCTCGGGGCATTTAATGTGGATAATTAAAATTTGAACAAAATCACAAGGTCTGGTGCATCAAAATGGGTTGAAAAAACATATAAGTGTCCATGGCTACTTTGGGCCCCATGCAATATATGTGAATGGATTTCAAACATCTCGGGGTCTTGGCTCGGCCACATACATTGAGATGCTTGGTTTTACATTCATGTATAAATTAAAAACTCGTCATAATTTCATGAAACTTGGCATGGCTCATACGTGCCCTGGTGAAAAAATGTCCGATTTGGGACAAGTTTTGCAACAAGCCCCTTACGAACCTGAGCTTCTCACGGGAAGCTTGTGTGGTTTTGATATAGAACATGTCACATTATGTGGGCGAATCGACATCCGTTGCATCTTCTCGTCTTGAACTATATATTTCTAGAGGCAACATATACCAAAATGAGTGTCGTTCCGAAAATATGAAAAATATACATGGTTTGTTTGGCCTTTTTACACATTAATTGACTTTTATATGCATTATTTGAACTACAATCACAAGGTCTGGTGCATAATTCAAATTTGAACTACAATCACAAGGTCTGGTGCATCAAAATGGGTTGAAAATAATATAAGTGTACATGCATCTTTAGGATCCCATGCAAGATATGGGAATGAATTTCAAACATCTCACACGGTCTTAGCTCGGGCACACATACATTGAGAAACTCGGGTTTTAAATCATGTATAAATGAAAAACTCGTGAGAAAAGTCATGAAACTTGGCATGGTGTCATGACATGCATGGCTCATATGTGCCCTAGTAAAATAATATCTAATTTGGGACAAGTTTTGGCACAAGCCTCTATCAAACCTAAGCTTCTCACGGGAAGCTTTTGTGGTTTCGATATGGAACATGTCACCTTTTGTGGGCGAATTGAAATCCGTTGCACCTTCTCATCTTGAACTATATATTTCCAGAGGCAACATATGCCAAAACGAGTGTCGTGCCAAAATATGAAATTATGCATCATTCGTTTGTACTTTTTATACATTAATTGACTTTTATATGCATTATTTAATATGCATAATTCAAATTTGAACTAGTAACACAAGGTCCAGTGCATCAAAATGGTTAGAAAACCATATTAGTGTGCATGCATCTTTAGGTCCCATGCAAGATATTGGAATGAATTTCAATCATCTCGGGGTCTTGGCTAGGCGAGAGAAACATTGAGAAACTCGGGTTTTAAATCATGTAAATCAAAAAACTCGTCAGAAGATTCATGAAACTTGGCTTGCTGTCATGAACATGGCACATAAAGGCATCATATCATTTTGTTTTCCTATTTGAGACTCGTTTTTTAATATATTTTTTCTTTTAGAGCCAACATTGAGAATATTACGTTAAATCATAGTAAATCTAGAACTGACACAAAATTCTAGAAATTGGGCATGGCGTCATGATATAACACAAATATGCTGTGGTATTTTTCGTGTCCATTTTGGAAAAAGATGGACACATTAATAGCTAACAAAATCTTTTTGGAACAAAGAACTATCACGTTTCCACGGAAACGGTTGCATTATTTTCAAACCGTGGGCGTACTACTGCCCTTACGTGCTGCCAAGCGTCGCACTCTTCTATTGGCTAGGGCTTAGGAGGTGTCGTGCGAGTAGCTGCTAGAGTTGACAGGAGGCGTGCGAGCTGGCCTCCTCTGCGCAGGCTCACCGGGAGGCGTGCAGGCTGTACGCCGCAGGCTGACCGGGAAGCGAGCGCTTTGACCACCGTATCCGCCCTCCTCGCTTCCAACCCGTCCATCAATGGTGCCCAAGCCGCTGTTTAATTGGCGGGTTTACTGCCCACTCACTCACAATCCTCTCTACATCTTCGCCTCTCAATCCCCTCCATCATTCAGACCTCCACGGCGACCTACGCTATGGTGCAGAAGGATCATATGCCACTAGTCTTCCGGTTTGGTGAAGTTGACACCGACCCGAAAGAGATAGAACATAAAGAGGAATGGGACGCCATGGACATGGCCCTGGAAGAGCTGCATGCCACAGCGGATGCTGCCCCGACGCACTCGCCAGCAACCATCCCCGAGCCCGCGCCAGCAACCATCCCTGTGGCATTGACGGGCTGGTCGCCGAGCATCATCACAGCGCTAGAAACCGCGGGTGTTTGGGAGGTCCCCGCGGACCCGCGCGAGCTCATGTACGTGCAAGCGTCAGCACCTCCTCCCTCGCCTGTGCTCGTGCGCGTCCCTACACACGCCACACCGGTACTAGTGCGCGTGCCCGCACCCACGGCGCCCGACCCCGTGCGCGCGCCTACACCCGTCACGGGCCCCTCAACGGATTGGGATGCCACCATCGACAGCTTCCTCGCAGCGCCGCTAGTCGCCGCCCCCCGGCCCAGCGTCCGTCAATCGCGCGACGACCGGCTCTTTGATTGTGAAGTCCATAACATTCTGGTCTCATTTTAAGAACTGTACAACTTCGCCCCGGAGCACGAGAACGCCACCACAGGACGCCGCCGCTGCCGCAATTAGTTTTCTTTATATTGTATCTCGATTGTATGAATGTAAAGTCAAAGCTTGACTGAATGAAATCTATGGTTTGATGAACTAAGTATTTATCTCTGAATTCACATAGCAAACAAAAAACCATCATCGTTTTCTCTGAATAAACACTCATCACAAATGGTTCAGGTTGAATACCCGTATATAGATCGACAACTATCTTTCCTTTGCCCGTAAGCCAAGGGAAAATATTGGCGCGCATGATTGGTGCAATGCGTCATCGCAAACGTTTCTCTAATATGACCCGTGTGCCTAGTACAGACAATCCAAGAAGATTTGCATGTATCATATTGGGTAAATTGCCATGTGTCAAATCGGAAGCATTGGCATCTATCGATCTAGTAACATTGGCATTTGTCAACATTGTAGCACTGGCATTTGTCGAATTTCGCAAGAACAAAATCACTATTACGGTGCACTTTTGCAACTGAAATTCAGCAAACATGGATTTCATTCATAGATTAACCATTGGTCTTTGTACAAAATAGTTCAACTCGACAGCTGAATCGAACAAACTTTTCCCCAATTGTTGCCAACCACGTACTGAAATAACTAGTTCAACTATATATACTAGCTAATTTAAAGTACGTGGTACAGTTCAACCATATCTATAGTTAGATGAACTGAACAAAATAGCCCCTAAATACTAGTACTACGAAGGGGCTTTGTACCACTTCCAGAAGAATTGAGCACGCTTAGTAAGACCAAGTGGAGGTGGAGCCTGCCGATGAGTTGCTACAGTCGTGTCCGCTGCCTGCCAGAGCTGCCCTCTGGCGCTCAAGACGCCCCTCCTCGAAGCGACGAGACTCGGCATAGATTTCCGCATTCCGCGTCGCCGTTGCGGCTTCTCCTACGGCCACGGCGTCGGTGAGCTTCTTCGCGTGCGTGACCTGGCGCTCCACCTCCTTCTCTAGGAAGTAGATGTAGCGCGCAAGGGTTACGACGCAGAAGCCCGGCCGTGGGCCTTTGGCGGCCTCCACCTCCCGCATTCGAGCCTTGGTGGCGGAGCGGGTGATGACCCCGCCGCCTGACGGCGGGGTCGTGCCAAAGACGGACGACGGTGGGGTGGCGGCCCCGGCGGCCGCCAGTGTGTTGGCGGCCATGGCGGCCACCGGCAGCAGCTGCCTTCGGGAAGCGGTTGTTGAGCGTGTAGTTGGTGGCGTGCGCACACCCACCAGGGACGCCACGGGCACCACACGCTTCAGAGGACTGCCGCACCGACGCGGTGAAGCCTCCCAGCTGGAGTTGTCCTCTGGCGGAGTGGCTGGGCGACGACGAACGGCCGGTGCCATTGGCGATCGGGGGAGAATCAAACTAGACAAGCTATGCGGAGCGAGGGGATGAAGGCAATGTGTAGTCGCCGGCCGTGAGGGTTTATATAGCAGGTTGGCAAGCATTGGGGATTTCACCGAGCCGGGCGGGAAGCTAGAGCCGTAAGACGGTTTTGTGTGCGAGAACCTGCGCGGATGTGCACGGGAACGGGCTCATTGAGCGAACGCGTGGCCAAAAGCGGTGCCGAAGCATGCACTGGAATCCTCGGGCGGCAACGCGGTGACAAGACGCGGGAGCGGAGGACAGGGTGATGCGCAGGCAGACGGGTCATAATTATAAACGTCTGCGATATTAATATAGGCAAACGACACTTCCCAACGAAGCGTCGGTAATGATTTGATCCATCACTGACAATTGTTTGGCAGCAACCGTCTACCAACAACCCACACAACTTGTCAGTATGAATCGTTTGAGTTATTATTGGTCTTCCCACACAATTCTGATGAATAAACTATTTGCCTGGTATCACAAACACCTTGTTATGGTAACTCGTTTGTGTTCTAGCTCGATCAACACAAACAGTTTGTCGGAATGAACTATATGCCGTACTTCACACACATATGTATTTTCAGAACCGTTTGTGTTATCTTGTCTAATCGCAAACAATTCATAAGCTCCAACTGTATGCCCAGGATCACACATGCAACTATTTTCTGAATCATATTTCATGGATCCACCATCACACATAGTTCGTGTCATTAGAGACGGAGCTTGAACTATACCGTTTGCGATTGATGGATCGCACACAGTTTCCACAAAGGGTCTCTGATTGATGTGCCGTCTTTGGACCATTCTGTAGTAGTGAGCACATATAGAGAAGTTGTGGGTTAATGAGATTGATGTAGTAATATGAAAAAGGTGTGAGTCCAAAGTTGTTATTCATAGAAGTGTCGAGGTTAAGAGGTGTTAACTTGTTATTCATCTAAAAATTAAAGAGGCATGGTGATGATGTGCGGGCATTTATATTCCTCGTTGAAATCATATTGTTGTTTTGAGTCGGGGGCGCGCGATGGTTAACTTCTACCAACCGCCTCCCTCGGGGCATGCGAGGAGTACTTTGATTTGTGATAAAACTAATAAAACTTTGCAATAAGCATGTGAGTTCTTTATGACTAATGTGATACCATGGACATACGGATCTTCACCTTCTCATATTTTCTAGCCTCCTCGGTACCGTGCATAGCCCATTCTCACCTCGAGGATCAGTGCAAATATTCGCCGGTGCATCCAAACCCCGTGACATGATACGCTCTGTTGCACATAAGCCTCATTATATCTTCCTCAAAACAGCCACCATACCTAACCATTATGGTATTTCCATAGTCATTCTGAGATATATTGCCTTGCAAATTCCATCGTCACTTCACATGACTAGTTCGTTCATCATCATAATGCTTTGCATGATCATATAGAGCTGACATAGTATTTGTGGCAAAGCCACCGTTCATCATATTTTTGATACATGTCACACTAGATCATTCCACATCCTGGTACACTACCAGAGGCATTCATTTAGAGTCATATCTTCCTATCAGTCCTTCATGTTGAGTTGTAAGTAAATATAAGTGTGATGATCATCATTATTAGAGCATTGTCCCAGTGAGGAAAGGATGATGGAGACTATGATTCCCCCACATGTCGGGATGAGACTCCGGACGAAAATGAAATAAAAATGGGGGAGGCCAAATGAGGCCACCATATAAAAAAGAGAAAATGGGGGAGGTAAAAAGAAAAAAGAAAGAGAAAAACCCCCCCATAAAAAAATAAAAAACTATGAGAGAAAAGTGAGAAGGGACTTTGCTACTATCCTTTACCACACTTGTGCCTCAAAGTGGCACCATGTTCTTCATATAGAGAGTCTCCTATGTTGACACTTCCATATGCTAACAGTAACTACCTTTTCATATAATAAACTTGGCTTATATATTCCGATGACGGGCTTTCTCAAATGCCCGAGGTCTTCATGAGCAAGCAAGTTTGATGCACACCCCACTTAGCTTCAGTTGAGCTTTCATACACTTATAGCTCTATTGCATCATTTGCATGGCAATCCCTACTCATTGCATTGACATCTATAGATGAGCATCTCCATAGCTCGTTGGTACGCCTAGTTGATGTGAGAATATCTTCTCCACTTTTTACCCCTTTGATACCTACCACCATATTCTATACCACCTATATGCTATGTCCAATGGTTCACGCTCATGTATTGCGTCAAGAATAAAAAAGTTGATGCATATTGAAAAAGTACGATCCAATTGCCTGACTTGGACACCGTGGTGCTTAGCATTTGTATCTATGTGGTGAAGGCAACATCATGCCTTACTAATATAATAAGATGAGTAGGGGTAAACATTCTTTTAGGATCGTATACTTTGAAAAATCAATGATTTTGTTTCCTATACTTAAAAATATTACTATGTTGCTGTTTGTTAATTCATCATTTCTCAATGAGCATACATACCAAAGATTACATAATGGGTAGCATGTCAAATCAAAAATTCTGTTTTTATCATTTACCTACTCGAGGATGAGGAGGAATTAAGCTTGGGGATGTTGATACATCTCCAACGTATCTATAATTTTTGATTGTTCCATGCTAATATATTGTCATTCTAGGATAATTGTTCCATGCTAATATATTTTTGATTGTTGGATAATTGTTCCATGATAATTGTTGAGCACTAACCTATTGACCCAGTGCCCAGTGCCAGTTCCTGTTTTCTGCGTGTTTTTGCCTTTTTAGAGTTATAGTACCAAACGGAATCCAATTGCCATGAAACTTTTTGACGATTGTTTCTGGACCAATAGAAGTCCTAGAAGCTTTGGAGGAAGGTCGGAAGGTGCACCAGGGCCACACCACATATCCCACCGTGCCACCAGGGGGCACGGCCAGATATGTGGTGGCCCCCTAGTGCGTCTCCTGACGTCGTTCTCTAGCCTATAAATTCACATCTACTCTAAAAACACCAAAAGCGCTCCCGGTACACTTTTTCCGCCGCCGCAAGTCTCTGTTCCGACGTTAGGCCATCTACACCTCCGTTCCGGCACCCTGTCGGAGGGGAGATCGATCACGGAGGGCCTCTTCATCAACCTTGCTCCCCTCACCATGATGTGTGAGTAGTTCACCACAGACCTACGGGTCCGTAGGTAGTACCTGGATGGCAATCTCTCTTTCTCTCTCGATCTTCAATACAATGTTCATCACATCTTTGCCTTGATCTATCCGATGTAATCCCTTTGTATGGTGTGTTTGTTGGGATCCGATGAATTGTGAGTTTATGTTCAGATTATTCATGAAAAGTATTTGAGTCAAATCTCATTACTATGATTCTTATTTGCATTATCATCATAGCTTTGTAATGCTCTCCGATCTATCAAGATAGTTTGGCCAACTAGATTGATATTTCTTTGGTGAGAGTGGTGCGTTGCAGTAGGTTCAACCGGGCGAGTTTCTATATCCCAGTGACAGAAGGGGACAAGTTGCGTCTTTGTGTTGCTGCTACTAAGGATAAAACGATGGGGTTTATTCATATTGATTGAGTTTACTTTGTCTATATCATGTCAATGTTCTCCAAGCATTACTCAGTTTTACTTAATACTCTAAATGCATGCTGGATAGCGGTCGATGGGTTGAGTAATAGTAATAGGTGCAGGCAGGAGTCGGCCTATTTGCTTATGGATGTGATGCCTATATGCACATGATCATTGAAGTGAAGATCACATAACCATTTGCTTTTCTATCAATTGCCCAACAGTAATTTGTTTACCCACCGTATGCTTTGCTTATGAGAGATGCCACTAGAGAACTTTACGGCCCCCGGGTCTATTCACTTATATATTCACAAACGCTATCATTACCTTGTTGTTATTTATTACCTTTCATTTTATTTTGCACTGTACTATTATCTACAATTATCTACACAACTCACTTGCTTGCAAATAACGAGATCAAGGGGATTGACAACCCTCTTGCCGGCGTTGGGTGCAAGTTGTTTGTTCTTTTTTGTGCAGCCGCTGAAGACGATTGAGGATTGGTATTCTTACTGGTTCAATAAACCTTGGTTTCATAACTGAGGGAAATACTTACCCACTTTGTGCTGCGATTACTCGTTCCTCTTCACGCAAAACCCAACGCAGATCACGAGTATCAGGAGGCGGTAGCAGCATCTGCCGAAGAGGCACTTGCTCCTTCCGGCAAAGCTCCCGGAGCGAAGAAGAACAAGAGTATCGACAAGACCTCCAGTAAGGACTCCGGGAAGCACACCAAGGAGAGTGGCACGCCCGTTGAGGACCTGTAGGAGAGCTCTACTGCCAAAAGAAGAAAACCAGGGTAGCGAACCCCAAGACGAAGCAAGTATCTACACGAGAGGCCGGCGAGGGCGGAACTTTCACCATAAGTGCCACCCTCAGCAGCAAGTAGTAAAGTGCGCTCGTCTCCTTCATGCGGGCAAATGTCGATGTGTTAGCCTGGCAACCATCTGACATCCCTGGTGTTCCCAGGCAGGTGACTGAGCACCACCTTGTTATCTGCCCTCATACACGCCCCATCAAGTAGAAGGTCAGGAAGAAAACTCTAGAGCCAAAAGAGTTCATTGCCGAGGAGATCAAGAAGCTAGAAGCGACACGCCTGATCAGAGGTGTGCTCCACCGAACTTGGTTGCCGAATCCAGTTGTAGTGCGCAAGGCATACTGAAAGTGGAGGTTGTGTATCGACTTTACTGATATCAATAAATCTTGTCCAGAAGACCCGTTTCACTTGCCGCGTATTGATGTCTACTACACAACTTTATTCTTGTAGACTCTGTTGGGTCTCCAAGCGCAGAGTTTTGTAGGACAGTAGAAATTTTCCCTCGAGTGGATGAGCTAAGGTTAATCAATCCGTGGGAGGTGTAGGACGAAGATTGTCTCTCTCAAACAATCATGCAATCAAACACAAGAAATCTCTTGTGTCCCCAACACACCCAATACAATGGCAAATTGTATAGGTGCACTAGTTCGGCGAAGAGATGGTGATACAAGTGCAATATGGATGGTAGATATAGGTTTTTGTAGTGTGGATATAAAACCAGCAAGGTAACAAGTAGTAAACAACGAGAAAAATGGTATAGCAATGCTTGGAAATAAGGCCAAGGGTTCATACTTTCACTAGTGCAATCTCTATACAATGCTAACATAATAGAATCATATGATCATCCCTCAACGTGCAACAAAGAATCACTCCAAAGTTCATAAGTAGCGGAGAACATAAGATGAAATTGTTGTAGTAAGAACCACCTAAAAGTTACCCTTTCCGATCAATCAATTGGGCTATTCCCATAGATGTCACAAACAGCCATAGAGTTCATACTAAAATAACACCAATGATACATATCAATCAACCCTATTGTCACTTAGATACTCCAATGTCACCTCAATTATCCGTGGGTTAATTATTCGACACGCATCAAATAATTTCATATTCATCATATTCAATCCAACACAAAGAACTTCAAAGAGTACTACAAGATTTCTATCGGAGAAATTAGGACAAGAACGTGTATCAACCCCTATGCATAGATTACCCCATTGTCACCATGGGAATCCGCAAGTTGAGTACCAAGACATACATCAAGTGATCTCAAATCAAATATTCAATCCGACATAACAAAATCTCAAAGGGAAAGATTCAATTCATCACAACAAAATAGCAAGGGAAGAACACCATATTATCCAACTATATTAACGAGGCCCACGTTACATCAAGATCATGCCATCTCAAGAACATGAGTGAGAGATCAAACGCATAGCTATTGGTACATACCCTCAGCCCCGAGGATGAACTACTCCCTCCTCATCATGGCCTCCGCCGGGATGATGACGATGGCCACCAGTGACGATTTCCCCCTCCGGCAGGGTACTAGAAAGGCTCCAGATGGGTTTTTATTCGATACATAGAGGTGCGGCAGCGGAGCGAAAGTTCTAGGATAACTTTCAGTTTTTTTGGATTTATAGTAATTTTCAGCATTGGAATCACGTCAGCCGGAGCCACGTGGGCCCCACAAGCTAACAGGTCACGCCTAGGGGTGTGGGCGCGCCCTCTTGGCTTGTGGCACATAGGTGGCTCCTCTATGATGGTTCTTCACTCCGGTATTTCTTATTTTCTCCAGAAAAAATCATAAAAAAGTTTCAGGCGATTCCGAGAAATTATATATTTTGCAAAAAATACAACACCATGGTAATTCTGTTGAAAACAGCGTCAGTCGGGGTTAGTTTTAAATAAATCATATAAAGTGCATCAAAACAATATAAAAGTATTGTAAACATCAGCAAATATGCCATGAATACTTCATAAATAACTGATACGTTGGAGACGTATCAGCATCCCCAAGCTTAATTCCTACCCGTCCTCGATTATGTAAATGATAAAAGAATTAATTTATGAAGTGTTAATGCTAGCATAGTGTATAATATTGATCAATGATAAATCCAATCAGTTTTTATAGCATCATAACAAGCGATTTTTTCTTAGAAAAATCATCATGATAGAGTAGCAATCAATTCACATGTCATGGTTCAAACAATGCATTCTCTTGAAACTTAACAACCTATATTCGTAATCATCAAACAATTTTAATGCATCTTATTTCTGCAAAATCTAAGTAAGAGCTCCACATAATCAATTATCATATAGTCTTCTATGATTGCTAATACTCAAAGCATATTTTTTTTAACAAAGAACATCCATTGAACACAGAGAAAGATAGGGGCTTAGTGTTTCGCCTCCCAACGTACTTAAGATGAAGATAATTGTCAACAATAATGAATCATGATCTAATATATTTGACTGGATATATATGCCTGGATCTTTCCCCACCACATGGTGCTTGCCAACTAATAGATTGAGATTGGAATAAGAAGTTTAGTAAACATGAAAAGTAAATAATATGAATATAAATAACATAAAAGTAAATGGATTGTCCCTTCGGAGAGGTCCCAGAGCTCATTGTTTTAAAACGGAGATGAATATGTAATTTTGAGTGCTATACCTTTCCTGTCAATGTCACGACAGAGTTTTCAATATCTTATATGCTAAACACATTATTGGCGGTTCCCAAACAAAATTGAAATGTTAATTCCCCTCCAATATGCAAACACATTCCATGGCCGACCAAATCCACGGGTGCCATCCAAACAATCAACTTTCTAGGGGGTGTTCTTGATTAATTATTTTTGTATTATGCAGGACTGAGCATCCTTTTTACCAGCCTCTCTCGTGCAATGACAAGGGAATTAACACTCATCTTGAGAATAACCCGCTTAGCATGGAATATAGTGACCGCCCCCTCGCTCCATGAGCGGTACGAGCACACAAAACGGATGTTTATTTGAGTGTTTAGAGGTGGCAGGTGAAAATTTACTTGGAATGGTAGTGAAATACCATATATAGGTAGGTATGGTGGACTCTCATGGAAGAAACATGGCTCAAGGATTTGGATGCACAAGTAGTATCTCTACTTAGTACGAAGTTTTGGCTACCAAATGGTTCTAAACAAGCACCACATCTTGGAGGATCCATAACAATATAATTTCTATGCAAATCTACCCAAACATAACCATTACATTTTCTTCCTTGTCCAACTTCCACTATTTGATCAAGGTTGAAAATAATTAATGGGCATTCACAATCATACAAGATGTCCAAGATAATATATTTGTATGTGAAAGTTCTCTTTCTTATACTAATCATTCATGAATTGCTTGTATGACAAATAATGTGATTGTCAAACTTCAATAGGATTAACTTTCTAAACACAATGTGAACCTACTACTAAGCATAAAGCACATCAATTATTTCATATTTATGCTATTTCATTCACTCACAATTTACTCTTAGGATATAAGTAAAGCACAAGAGTAAACATCAGACTACTCTCAAAAGAAACAAGTGAAGATCAATGAGTAGTCAAACAAATAAGTAGCTATGTGAGGACTCTATCTCAATAAAGACTTTCGGATATGAGAATTTTATTCAAACAGAAAACCAAACAAAAGATACTCCAAGAATAGCACATATCATATGAACGAATAAGAACTTAGGTTCAACATAGGCTAACCGATAGTTGTTTGATGAAGAGAGGTGGGATGCGTAGCATCCCCAAGCTTAGATGCTTGAGACTCCTTGTAATATTATATTGGGGTCCCTTGGGCATCCCTAAGCTTGAGCTTTTCTTTCTCGTTAATTCCTCTCATATCTTGGTTTCACCTAGGTCTCAATAACTTCGTCCACACAAAACATGAAAAGAACTCGTGAGATAGGTTAGTGCACACAAGAATAAATCCACTCTTTATGTACTACCAAGACAAGTTGCATAATTTTCAAGCATTATCTACTGTATTCTATCATTTTCACAATTCATATCTACAAATATAAGTCATGAAAACTATAGGCGGAGTAGATAATAAAACTATGACAACAATCTGTCTAAACAGGAAAGTTTGTAGCAATTAATTTACAAAGTGCACTTTTGTAACTACACAAATTCTGAAAATTTATGACATGATAATTTTTTATGACAATGCTGTGTAAAAAATTCAGAAACTTTCCACATTCCAGTAAAATATGAAAATCCAAACACTAAAGGGAAAGTTTCTATTTTTACACAACACACATCAAACATGCAATTCAAGCAGCTTAAAAGGCAATTCTTGTAACTTTTTATTGGAAAAAATATTATAAATAACAGCAAGCCAAGTTTAATAAAATAAAATGACACTCCAAGCAAAGCACATATTATGTGACGAATAAAAATATAGCTCTAAGTAAGATATACCGATAGTATTGAAGATGAAAAGAGGGGATGCCTTCTGGGGCATCCCCAAGCTTAGACACTTCAGTCTTCCTTGGATATTACCTTTGGGTGCCTTGGGCATCTCCAAGATTAGGTTCTTACCACTCCCTATTCTCCTCAAATCGGTGTCTTACCCAAAACTTGAAAACTTCAATCACACAAAACTTAACGAAACTTCGTGAGCTGGGTTAGTGTAATAAAGATAGAGCATTCACTTAGGTACTGTCAAGACAAGATTCATAATTATCTCACATAATACCTAATGTATTATATCATTCCCATAATTTATACCTCTAAATATAAGCTATGGAAACTCTAAAACAAGTGAACTATGCATGCAAAACATAATCTGTCAAAAACAGAACATTCTACGAAGATCTGAATGAAATCCATGTTTCCCAATATCTACAAAGTCTTAAAAATTGGGAGAACACATAGAATTTTCATAGAAAAACTGTGATTTCAGAATTTTATTACACACCGGTATAATAAGAGAAATTCTGCACTGGACGTAAAAGTTTCCGTTTTTGCACAGAATCAAACTAACAAGTATCCACACTATCCCAAAGGCTTTACTTGGCACATTATCAAAAGAAAATACACATAAATGATTAAAACATTATATTAATCATGTTAACACACAAAAACAGAAAAGAAAAGTGATGGGTTGTCTCCCAACAAGCGCTTTTCTTTAAAGCCTTTTAGCTAGGAATGATGATTTCAATGATGCTCACATAGGAATAGTAATTAAAACATGCAAGAGAGCATCATGAACAACATGGCGAGTACATTTAAATCCAACCCACTTCCTATGCATAGGGATTTTGTGAGCAAACAATTTATGGGAACAAGAATTAACTAGCATAGGAAGGCAAAACAAGCATATCTTCAAGATTTTCAATACATAGGGAGGAAAATTGATATTATTGCAATTCCTACAAGCATATGTTGTCGGATTTCGGCCTCCGCAAAACCCTAAGAAGTTCGAACCCAGGGGTGTGTGCGAAGATCCCCAACAGCTTCACCCCCGCCAAGCCCACAACACGATAACCCCGCTCGATGGCAAGGGAGAAGATAGCACACAAGAGTTTACCCAGGTTCGGGCCGCTGCGAAGCGTAAAACCCTACTCCTGCCATTGGTGGATTGCCTCACGAGGATGTTTGTGGATGAACTAGTACAGTGGTGAGTTGCCTCGCGGTGTGTTTGCGGGTGGTTGTGTCGTCCCCTTCTACCGAGCTACCTAGCCTCTATTTATAGCAGCCCGGGTCCTCTCCCCTTGTCACAATGGCGGGAAGGGATCCCACAACGGCCAAATTTGAAAGGGGACAGGAGGTACATCTTATCCTGACGAAAGGTGGTCTTCGCCTGCAAAGTAGGTGGTGGTGACGCGCTGGTGGGCTCGCTGGTGACATCCGTCCTGCCGTGCCCGCTGGCCCGGTCTCGTTGCACCGGAATGGAAACCTTTGGCGGGGCGCCTCGGGAACCTGCGCTCGTCCCTGTCTCCTTTGCGCCAAAGAGGAAACTGTCCCCTCTGGCGCGCTGGCGCCGGCCTGGCCCGGCTGGCGTCAGCCTTGACCTCCTGAGGCCTAGCGTTGCATAGAGATCTCCGCCGCTCGGGAGGAGGCCTGGGGAGGCCTAACCCTCTGCGGGTCTTGGCGCCGTCTCCCTCGCGAGCTCGGGGTCTCGCGAGGGCCTTGTTTTGAGTGAAGCCGTGCAGGGCCGTACGGACCGTCAAGTGGGCCATGCCCTGGGCCGTAGGCAGGCATGTCTGGGTACCCTGGTATCCAGAACGCCGATAGTAGCCCCCGGGCCCAAGGTGCGCTCGAGCCGGCTTCGAGGGAAAGCCGAAGAAGATGGCCCAGAGCATAGCGGGCCCTTATTGCATGTGGGCCAGGCTTGGCATGCGGAGCTTGGTTGGGCGCGGGCGTCCCCGCTACCGTGTCTCCTCGGAAACCGTCCGAACCGACAAAAGCCTGACGTCCAGTGTTGAGCCATTATTGCTTGCCTCTTCTGTGCTCCTGCTCTCCCTTCCGGATCTCCATCCTTTGTAGGAACCTTACCAGATCTCAGCACTGCTTCATCCTCCTTCTTGCTTCCTCGGCCCCAAAGCCTTCTCGATGGCTCCCGCCGGCAAGTCGAAACCTGAAGCCCAGAGCTCGGCTTCCGCTCCCATCTCGCCGGCGCTCTCGGAGTCCACCATAGCCAAGGACGGGGACCTCGCCCCGGTGCTTCCGTCGACGATGGACGACACCAATGAGCGGGGGCGGACCTTGATATGGTGCGGCTCCGCGGAGAGGCATCGCCTGGCCAAGTCGGCTTACCCCTTCTTCCTCCACAGCGTCTTCTCAGGGCTCGTCCCACCCTTCTCCGCATTCTTCACCGCCGTCCTTGAGCACTACGGGATCCAGGCCCTCCATCTTCAACCCAACCCCATCCTGCTTCTGTCCGTGTTTGCCTTCTACTGCGAGGCTTTCGTGGGCGTGAGGCCTTCGGTGGCCCTGTTCTGCCATTTCTTTAGCTTGCGGCTTCATGACGGCGCTCAGCGGTCGGCATGCGTCTCCTTCGTCGCGGTCCAGAGCGGGAACATGCTCTTCAAGGCCGAGAAGAAGGTGGAGAACTTCAGGAACCGCCGGGTTTTCTTGGATCTCAAGAGCAGCAACCCTCGCCTGGAGCTCCCAAAGGGGCTGCCGGAGAAGATTCCGGCATGGAGCTCTACAAAGCTCTCTGACCCCCGGGCCAAGCCCGTCTTGGAGCAGGTCCTTCGAGACATCAGCGCCAGAAAGTTGACTGGGGCAATAATAGTGAAGGAGTTCCTGGTGCAGCGCCTGGCGCCCCTCCAGTCTCACTCGAGGCCCATGTGGGACTATCAAGGTGGTGGCGATGACATGAGGCTCCGTTCTGCGCACCTGACCCCCGAGGAGTTGAATAGGGTTATGGCGACCCTGCTCAACGGCGACCCCGGGGACCTTCCTGAGGCCTATGCCCCGCTGTACTGCCACGACGACAAGGCCGATCTGGTCGCCACGATGCCCATCTTCGACGAGCTAGGGCTCTCTCCGGCCGAGAGCCCCGGCACCCCTGTGGCGGTGTCCTCCGACGACACCGCAGACGAAGAAGACTCGGAGGAAACGGCGGATGACGATCTGGAGGAAGTGTCCCCTCCGTCGAGGAGTGCGCTTCTCCATGGCTTTGATGACGACGACGCCGGAGAACCCCCTGCTACAAGTCCTCCGCGACTCGCCAGAGTCCTCAAAGGGTCGGGACCCACACCTCTGGCCGCACGATCTGCCTACTGGGCGACCCCGAGGAAGCGTGAGGTCGGGCCTCCTCCGGAGCGCCCAGCTATTGCCAGCATGGTGGCCGAAGCGCCCGCCTCGCCTCTGCCAGAGCCGCAACCAGCAGGCGAGGCGGCCGCGTCCAGGGCAAGTGCGGATTTGCCGGCCGTGGCCCTTATGATTGGTTCCACTGCTCCTTCACGCAGCGGCAGCTCCTCGGAGAAGGACGGAGGCTTCCCCGCCTCTGCCGAGGTGGAGAGAAAGAGGAAGTGGGTTGACGTCTAAGATTAAGTAGTCTTGCTTGGTTTTAGGCCGCCTTCCGGTGGTTTATGTACTGATGGGCCTCTCTTTGCCTAACAATTAGGGGCGCCGCCGTGCCGAAGTCGAGGAAGAAGAAGGCCGGCATCAAGCCGAGGGCGCCTTCCGACGCGACGCCCGTTCCCGGTGCCTTGCCGCCGCCTGATGAGGCGCCGGATATCGCGGGCGAGGAGGCCCGCGGGGCGACTCTCCTTGTCACGGCCGCGGAGCCCCCGATGCCCACTGTAGAGGCCGTCCCTGCCCTTGGGGGCGTGCCTGCGCTGCAGCTCGAGGGGCCAGCCCCCGAGGTCCAGCTGGGTGTAGGGCCGTCCGCCCCTGCCTTGTCTGTGGTAGTGGCGCAGCCACCGGTGTCTTCTGGCCTCCATGCTTCCGCTCCTCTGGAGGCGGCTCCTGTCGGTGCACAGAGGCCACCTCCGGGCCGTGCCCTAGTGCCACCGACTCGTGGCCCTTCAGTCAAGTCAGGCGCCCTGGACGGGGCCTACTCCGTCTTGGATCAGGTCCGAGACGCCCTCGGGAGCGCCAATGGTCGCCTTGCAAGAGAGCGCTTGGGTCTTCTTTCTGAGTGGCTCTAGTCTGACGCCTCAGCCGTGGCGGTCTGGAGCCAAGCCGAGGCCACCGTGGCTGAGAGCAAGGAGGAGGCCGCGTCGGCCAAGGCAGCCCGAGACGAGGCGCTGGCCGATGCAGCATCTACCGAGAAGCGCTGCGACGAGGCGGAGGCCCACCTAAAGGCTCTTCAAGAGAAGAGGTCCGCACTCGCGGAGAGGCTTCGCCAGCGGGAGGAGGACCTCAAGACCTGCGAGGCCAAGCTTGACGAACGTGACTCCGCGGTGTCCAAGACGGCGGTCGACCATGCTTGCCGAATGTGACTCCGCGCTGTCCAAGGCGGCGGTCGACCAAGCCGCTGAACTAGAGCGGCAGGACAGGTTGAAGGAGGAAGTGGCTGTGGAGAAGGCCTGGCTTGCCTCCAGGGAGAAGACCCTTGCCACGGCTCAGGAGAGGAAGGCTGCGGATCTCGACGCCCTCCCCTCCATCGAGCTCAGGCTCCGCCGGGCGCTGCAGTCCATCTGCCGAGGGGGATTCACATAGCCCCTGGCGGCTCCTGAGAGTAGCTTCGCCGGTCTCTCTTCAAAGCTCGCCGAAGTACTTGAGGGTGCCGTCGCTAGGGTGGAGAACATCTTGGAGAGCGAGTGCCGCGACCTCTTCTCCGCGGCTGTGACGCGCGTCTTCAGCCACCTCTACCTTCGCGAGCCGAGTTTCGACTTCGGCTCCGTGATCCGCCCGGTTGATCCTGGGGTTCGCGCTGCCACGGCGGCAGCCGTGGAGGGCGCCGTGGAGGCGCTGATGAAGAAGTTCGCCTGTGTCGCCGTTCCCTCGCCTCCTCCTGCGGTTGCGGGGGTTGGCGACGATGACGACAGCGGCAGTGATGTTGACGACGAGCTCCCCGCAGCCAGGGCGAGTGGCGGTGCCAGCTCCTCCTAGTTCCTCTTCCCGGGTCTTTTCCTGTAATGTTTATCGTGCCTTGTGGTGGCGTTAGACTTATTTGCATTTTCAGAGACATTTTAACGTTTGTAATGACTGCTAAGCTATGTGATTTTATTTCCTCGCTTCGTTTCCTTCCTGCTTGCTGTAGCGCTCTGCGTCGGCAGGGCCCGGTCCCGTGCATACCTCAACCGCCGTTGGGGCGTCCGGATCACCAGGACGGTGCCAAGGGGCGAGGGGCTACGTGTCCAGTGAGGCTCCTGAGTCGTGATGCTCAGGAGTCCCCGTTGACGTATGAGCAGCCCTCACGAAGGGAACGCGGCGAAGATGGGGTCGACTTGGACATTGGAGCGCCTTGAGCTTTGCGTCGGCAGGGCCCGGTCCCGCGCAAACCTCGACCACCGTTGGGGCGTCCGGATCACCAGGACGGTGCCAAGGGGCGAGGGGCTACGTGACCAGTGAGGCTCTTGAGTCGCGATGCTTAGGAGTCCCCCTTGACGTACGAGCAGCTCCCATACCTTTCCTCGCCAGCTTTTGCCTGAGCGGGACGCGTGAAGACCAGGTACCATGGACCTGGGGAGGCGGCGTAGCCCCCTTGCAGCCCCCTCACGCGTGCATCCCAAGGAATTGTTGTGAGATGGAGCCGCGAGGGGTCATCCTGAGGTTGAATGCGCCCGCTAAGGTGTCCTCAGTTGTTTATCCCCAGCGCGGAGCATAGGGCTTCCACGTTGCGTGGGCATAGCCATTGGTGGGCCGTGTCGTCCGCCAGCGCGGAGCATGGGGCTTCCACTTGGGCGTGGGAATGGGGGGCCCTGGCTCCTCAGCCCCCCGGGCGTGTACAGCCCATTAAGTCTGTATGCGTGGCCTGCATGGCAGAACTGGGAGGTGTATCTGGGCGACGTGAGACAGCTCGAGTCTCACGTGGCCCTACCTCAAAGGCGGGTTGCGCCCGAATCTTCTTGGTGGAGAACGCCGCTTGACGTCCTGTACATTTTCGAGGAATCTGCGCCGAACGGATTTCCAAGGGCCATCGCATGATAAGGCCAAACACCAATGACCCCAGGAGGTGACGTGAACGGGGCCGCCCCGCTAGATAGAGCTCAGCCATTAGATTTATCGACGCTGCAGGGACGGACCCGAGCAAAGACGCCGTGCCCAGTCTTCTCATGCGACAACTCCAAGGGGAAAACACCCGGCGCGCGGCTCCCACGGTGGCAAAAGGCCGACCGGAACCGTGCCGCGCGCCCTGACCCACGCACTCCGGATTAGCTCATGCGAGGGTGAAGCACCGACGGCCATGGGAGGTGACGTACACGGGGCTGGCCCGCGAGACAGAGCTCGACCACTCGGATTTGTCAACCCTGCAGGGACGGACGCGAGCACAGACGCCGTGCCAGCCCTTAATCATGAGGCGGTCGAGGATAGGATCATTAGGGCGCGGCGACATTCATGGCGGTGGAGCGCCGAGCATGCAGGTTAGAATATTTAGGGAAAAGATCAAATGCATGAAAGGATCAGATACATGCGGGAATGACGCGGCTGGGATGAGTTCTAGCCGCCTGAGGATAATGCAGCCCGGTGGGCACCCTCAAACTGAGCAAACCAAAAAGGTACCTGGTACGCGCCAAAAAGGATCACCTGGCGGCAATGCCGCTGAAGCGTGGAGGAAGTCGTAGGAACTTGGCCTTGCGCCTCCGCAAGCTTGGCCTTCACAAGCCCATCGCCTCAGGAGACTCGGGGCACCCGCTCGAGCCCGGCACCTCCTCCAACTCCTCACGGTGCCTGGCCCGGTATGGCGCGAGCATGGCCTGGGCAAGGCGCTGGAACGTGTCGCCCGCGTTCGCCAGCCCGAAGGGCATGTGGATGTAGTTGCACGGGTAGGCCCTACCGTGACTGATGCGCGTCGGCCAGAAGATGTCCTGTGATGCGGCCTTGTTGATGCCGGGTACGTTGACGCAGATGCACGGCGCGCCGCCCGGGTCGATGACGGCGACTGCGTTGGGTAGTGCAGGGCCGCGCCCACCCCGCACAGCTTGTGCTTCCTGAAGCTCCTCGATTGCTCTGGTGACGAATTCCCGCAAACTTGGCGCCTCGCGCCTTGCTCCTTGCTTGGATGGGTATGCGCTGGCACGCGCCCCCAAGTTGTGCCCGAGCACCCCCCTTGTCTCACTGGTCAGGTCGGTAGTCATCCAGGTGGAAGCCCCCAAGCCCGGCCCAAGGGAGGTGCCGGGCGCGCCTTCCTATGCGAGGGAGGAAGGGGCCTTCTCCCCTGGCATGGATCCTGAGGCACCGTCCTTTGGGTTTTCAGCCCCCTGCCATCCCTTGGAAAGGAGCTGCTTCTTCATCTTGGGGATGTCCTCGCGAGGCAGGACGCCTCCTTCGTCGTCCGAGTGCTCGGCCGCCGCAGCACGATAGGCGCGCTCGAGGAAGCAAACAGCGTCCTTCTCATCGCAAGCGACAGTGATGATGCCGCCACTCCCCGGCATCTTGAGGACATTGTAGCCATGGTGGGTTACTGCCATGAACTTGGCGAGGGCTGGGTACCCAAGGATCGCGTTGTACGGGAGGTGGATGTGGGCGACGTCAGATACGATGAGCTCGGTGTGGTAGTTGTTGCACCAGCCGAAGGTGACGGGTAGGCGCACTTGCCCGATGGGGACCGTGGAGCCGTCAGTGGTTGGCATGAGCTGGTCATAAGGCACTTGGAGCGTCTCCAACGTCTCGATGGAGAGGACATTGAGCCCGGCGCCGCCGTCGATGAGGGTCTTGGTGACGAGAACATTGCTGATGGTTGGCGTGCACAGCATGGGGAGTGCACCCGCCATGGCTGAGCACCTGAGCTGATCCTTGGAGTCAAAGGTGATGGCGCATTGGGACCACTTGAGGGGGCGCGCAGCCTCGAGCTTCGGGAGAGCCGTGTTCACCTCCCACGAAAACTGCTTGAAGATGCGGTTCGATGTCGGGGCTTGGGCGCCGCCCAGGATGCAAGCTATTGCCCTGACCTCCTGGAAACCCCTAGCCCCGTCGTTCTGCCTGTCTTCTTCCTTCCTCCTGGGTGGCGGTGGAAGCGGGGGAAGACCGGCCTCACGAGCACGGGCCTCGCAAGGCTGGCCACGACGTGACCCCTCCGGAGGTTCATCGCGCCAGCAGCGGTCCTCCCGAGGCCGGTCTCGCCACTCTTGGCGCGAGTCTCGATTGTCCCAGCGGCCGCCTCCGCGGCTTCCCCCTCGTTCGTAGCCCCGGTCACTACGCGCAGGGCGCCGACCGAAGTGTTCGTCGTGGACCACCCTGAGCTCCTGACGGTCGACGGTGTTGTGGCTATTGGTGCCATGGAAGATACAGAGCGGTCGCCCTCCCGCGGGGTGTTCTTCGTCTCGGCTGTGCTTTGCCTCGGGTTCAGCCGCCAGCACCGCGGGGGCCTTTCGCTTCGGCTCCTTGGTCTTGGTCTTCTTGTCCTCGGGTTCCGTCTCCGGAAGCTCGCGGAGGGAGAGGCGGCCCTCTTCGGCCTTCGCGCATTTGTTCGCCAAGTTGAACATCTCCAAGGCCGAGCTCAGGTCGTCATGGATAGCGAGCTCCTTCCTCATCCTGAGGTCCATGACGCCGTTGGTGAACGCCGAGATCATGCCTCATCTGACGCCCTCGGGATCTTGAGGCGGACAGTCGTGAAGCGCTGTATGAACTTGTGCAGGGTCTCGTCAGGCTGTTGCTTCACGCGATGGAGGTCACCCACTACAAGCGTGTGGTCGCGTGTGCCTTGAAAGTTGGCGGCGAGGTGCTCGCGCAGGTCTTCCCAGGAGGTGATTGATCCCTCCGGGAGGTTGAGGAGCCAGGAGAGCGCACCACCCTTGAGCGCCATGGGGAACCAGCTCGCCATGACCTTGTCGTCCCCGCCGGCCGCCTGGATGCTCAATGAGTAGAGCTGTAGGAACTCGGCGGGATCTGGGGTGCCATCATAGCGAGGGGGTAAGTCGGGCTTGAACTTGCAGGGCCACACGATCGATGGAGCTCCGGGGCGATGGCGCGGCAACCCACTGTGCCTACAGGCGCCGCGTTCTCGGGAGGGACCCGGTCTTGATGCTCCTGCGCAGGTGCCTCGAGGGGCGCCCGGTCGCGTCGCTGATGCAGCGGCGTGGGGAGCGCGCGCGCATCAGCACGCGGCCGCGGCACCACCTGGCAGCTTACTTCATCTCTCACCCTCGCCAGGGGCCCGCGTGGCTGGTCTCGCGGGTGTGCCTCATGCCTCGGCTCAGGGTCGACGTCGTGGTGAGGAGGGGGAGGCGGCACATCGTGGGCCTCGTCGCTCGCAAGGGAGGGCTGAGGTCGGAACGAGTAGGAGAGCGCTGAGGCGTCGCCGGCGGCGCTAACGAGGTCTGCGACGCGCCTGAGCCAGTCGTCGATGCGGTTGGGGGCAGGGCGGTAGCGCAACAGCTCTCGCGCCATGAGGAGTGCGCCCGACCAACGGGCCAGCCCGTTGCGAGCGTGGTATGACGACCCGGTAGCCGGAACGATGGACGGAGTAGCGGTACGGCCGTTGCGCCGCGCGGTGACCGGCTGCGATGAGTTCTGCAGCTCGTGGGCTTCCGAGCCTGTGGCAGCATTGGCCACAGGAGAGACGGACCGGCGCGCGGTGGTGCGGCCCACCGGCGCCGTCTGGGCGACGCGAGCAGCACGGCGCTCGGCGCGAGCTCCGCGAGCGTCAGCCATGGGGGTGGTGAGGCGGAGGAAGAGCGAGGCTTGAGGAAGACTCCGACACGCCCCTACCTGGCGCGCCAAATGTCGGATTTCGGGCTCCACAAAACCCTAAGAAGTTCGAACCCAGGGGCGTGTGCAAAGATCCCCAACAGCTTCACCCCCGCCAAGCCCACAACACGATAACCCCGCTCGATGGCAAGGGAGAAGATAGCCCACGAGAGTTTACCCAGGTTCGGGCCGCTACAAAGCGTAAAACCCTACTCCTGCCTTTGGTGGATTGCCTCACAAGGAGGTTTGTGGATGAACTAGTACAGTGGTGAGTTGCCTCGCGGTGTGTTTGCGGGTGGTTGTGTCTTCCCCTTCTACCGAGGTGCCTAGCCTCTATTTATAGCGGCCCGGGTCCTCTCCCCTTGTCACAATGGCGGGAAGGGATCCCACAACGGCCAAATTTGAAAGGGGACAGGAGGTACATCTTATACTGACGAAAGGTGGTCTTCGCCTGCAAAGTAGGTGGTGGTGATGCGCTGGTGGGCTCGCTGGTGACATCCGTCCTGCCGCGCCCGCTGGCCCGGTCTCGTTGCACCGGAATGGAAACCTTTGGCGGGGCGCCTCGGGAACCTGTGCTCGTCCCTGTCTCCTTTGTGCCAAAGAGGAAACTGTCCCCTCTGACGCGCTAGCGCTGTTCTGGCCCGGCTGGCGTCAGCCTTGACCTCCTGAGGCCTAGCGTTGCATAGAGATCTCCGCCGCTCGGGAGGAGGCCTGGGGAGGCCTAACCCTCTGCAGGTCTTGGCGCCGTCTCCCTCGCGATCTCGGGGTCTCGTGAGGACCTTATTTTGAGTGAAGCCGCGCAGGGCCGTACGGACCGTCAAGTGGGCCACGCCCTGGGCCGCAGGCAGGCAAGTCTGGGTACCCTGGTATACGGAACGCCGACAAATGTTGCTCCCTCATAATATTTTTTAGTAGCATCATGATGGAATTCAACAATATAACTATCACATGCAACATTCTTTTCATGATCCTCAAGCATAGAAAATTTATTACTCTCCCCACAAGCTAACTTCTCATACATAATAGTGGGAGTATCATAGGGGACTCGAATGCTATAAATTGTTTCCACGTTAAAAGAATAATGGTCAGAAAAAGGGTATTCATAATTGTGACAAGTTATATAATAATAATCATCGCTACTTTTTATAACTTTAGTATCATCACAAGAATCATCATAAGTAGTAACTTGGTTCTCATCATAATCAATTGAAACCTCTTCCAAAATAGTGGACTCGTCACTAAATAAAGTCATGACCTCACCAAATCCACTTTTATCATTATTAAAATAAGATTGAACACCCTCCAAAATAGTGGGATCATTAGTACCCAGAGTTGACACTCTTCCAAAACCACTTTCATCAGTATAATCATCATAAATAGGAGGCATACTATCATCATAAATACATTTGCTCATCAAAACATCGGGGACTAAAGAATCATCTTCATCAAACTTAGCATCCCAAAGCTTGTGGATTTGCATATCATTAGCTGTCGGCGTTCTGGGAACGGGGGTAACCAGACCTGCCTGCCTGCGGCCCAGGTCATGGCCGACTCCGTCAACCAAGCACAACCATGCACAGCCCCACTCGAGACAAGGCCCTCGTGAGGCCCCTAGGCTCGCGAGGAGGAGCAGCATCAAGGCCGGCTAGGGATGGGCTTCCCCAGGCCCCCTCCGGAGCAGCGGAGACCTCTATGCAGGGCCCGGCCTCGGGAGTCAAACATGACGCATGGAAGGACAGGCGGGCGCCAGCGCGCCAGGCGGTGCAGTTTCCCCTTTGGTGCAAAGGGAGCAAGGACATACGCGGGTTCCCAAAGCACCCCTCAAAGGTTTCCGTTTTGGTGCAACAAGACCACGACCACGAGCCCCGCAGGATGGATGTCATCGCCGAGCCCACCTCTGCGTCGTCGACAGCTACTTTGCAGGCGAAGACCGCCTTTGGGCAGGGCGGGCATGTACTCCCGTCCCCCTTCAAATTTGGCCGTTGTGGGATCCCTTCCCGCCATTGCGATAAGGGAAGAGGACCCGGGCCACTGCTATATATAGAGGCTAGGCTGCACCGTAGGAGGGGATCCGAAATCGGTCGATCCACTCATCCATCACCAAGGCGACAGAGGGCCAAGAACACCTCAGGAGCGCCCTCACGAGGCTCAAAAACACTGTACTAGTTCATCCACCACACCTCCTCGAGAGGCAATCCACCAAAGCAGGAGTAGGGTATTATGCTTCGCAGCGGCCCGAACCTGGGTAAACCATTGTGTTCATCTTCTTCCTCGTCATCGCGCGAGTTCATCGTCTTGTCCATCGAGTAGCGAGCTAGGTAGGGCGAGGCTGCAGGGGATCTTCGCACACGCCCCTGTGTTCGAATCTTAAGGGTTTTGCGGAGCCCGAAATCCGACATTTGGCGCGCCAGGTAGGGGGCGTGTCGAAATCTTCCTCAGGCCTCGCCTCGCCTCCGCTCACCGCACTCATGGCAAAAGGGCGTCGAGCCCGTGCTGAGCGGCGGGCTGCCCGCGCGGCACGGCCGGCGCCGGCAGGCCCTGGCACCTCGTGTCGTTCTGCCTCCTCGTCAGCGGGCGCCGTCACCGTCCGGGCCCTCAACGAGCGGTGGGGGCTGCCGCCTTGACCAACCACACGGCACGCCCACGTCGCCCCGGCCCTTCCCCGCGTTCGGGCCGCGCCGCCACTCTTCCGAGTCTGCCAAGACCCAACGCACAGACATGTCGCGCTCCTCATGGCTCACGAGCTACAGCGCCAACACGCTGCCCGCGACCGCCGCATCGACGAGGCCAGGCGCGCCCCCGGGCGCAACACCGCCGCCGACGAGACCCAGGTGTATCTCAGCGAGGATCGCGCCCATGAACTCCCTCGACCGGCGGGCATGGCGCCTGGGCCACACGTGCGCGCTCGGGACGTCCGTGGTGGCCCACGCTCACCGGGGACCTCGCTCGAGCCGCCGAAGGCACAGGAGCTGGCCACAGGCGCCGGCAGAGACCGGTGGGAGGTGCTGGCCACACGAGAGGGGTGTCGCATTGCGCCTATCGGCACGCTCACCGGGACCAGGGAGGAGGACCGGAGGCTCAACTACGCCGGCGCCCGGGGGCTCGTGCAACTCTACAACGACCATGTTGACGCACGCCCGGGCCACGAAGGGAGCAGCACCGGCTACCACGACGACAGGAAGCGCATACGCGACTTCGCGGGCAGCCCCCGCGCGGGCTGGTATGTGCAGCCTCGCGGGGGCGGCTTGCGGGGCTAGCCTCACGAGGATGCCCGGCGCGGGCACCTTCGCGAGGCACGCCCGCGGGTAGGGAGCTGCCTTGAGCAGGCGTCTAATCTGGGGACCGGGGGTCACTTGCCTGGGAACGGAGGGTAGAACATGCGCCCTCGTCCCCCGGCCGGGTGGCCCCAGCTTGGAGACGGAGGGTGGAACACACGCCCATGTCTCCAGGTCAGACGATCCCAACCTGGAGACGGAGGGTGGAAGATACGCCCATGTCTCCGGGGCGCGCGACGCCCGCTTGGAGACGGAGGGTGGAACATACGCCCATGTCTCCGGGACAGGTTTCGTTCGATCACCAGCAGGCGATCATGTACTCGCCCATGTCCCCAGGCCCGGCTTGCCCGACCTGGGGGCAGGGCCCCGAGTACCAGCATGGGTACCCCGGGTACCCCAGCGAGGCACGCTGGGGCACCGCCCGGGGAGCCCAAGGCCTTCTTCTGGGGCGGGCCTTCCCGTCGGAGAGCGCAAGGGGCTCCCCCTACGCTCGAGGGCCCGCCCGGAGCAGACCCTACTTCGCCACGACAAACCTGTGGGCTAGGAGTGGGCTTCATGTCCGCGAGGCATTGAGCTCCCTATACACCCCCGGGACCAACCCGTGACACTCTCACGTAATAATGAGTGGGCTGTATACGCCTGGAGCCCCCCGAGGACGTGGAGGGATTCCTTCCCACGCAATGTGGAAGCCACAGCTCCGCGCTGGCGGAGAAGACAACACTGCCCTCCAATGGCTATGCCCATGCAACGTGGATGCCCTATGCTCAGCGCTGGGGGAAGACGAAGACAAAGACTACCCTAAAAAGCCGGACGCGGCCGTTTTCTCGCTCTTTTTTGTATTCCAAGTTGCAACCTTCGAGAATCCTTTTTGTGCTCGAACCTGCTGGAAGTTCAAGGATTTCGTAACTCTATATTTAAAAGAAAAAGGGGCGGGGACTTTTTCTCTCTTTGTTCTCTCGTTTTACCGATCTTGAGTTCCCTCTTTCCGGATTGGTGTTTCGCAAGAAGCCGTGCCCTCCGGCCCTCCCCGAGGCGCCTCGGAGCTGGATAGCCAGGCCCTGTCGCCTCAGGGACTTGCATCTTTTGGCAGTCGACCCCCGCTCGGGGGCTCCGACCGTAGCGCGGTACCACAGCATGGAGTCTCGGGAGGCCCCAGGGCCTCCTGAGGCAGTATCCGGCAGGACGAAATGGGGATCGCTCGAGCGTCAAAGGGGGCTCCTGAGCATCGAGCCTCAGGAGCCTTACCGGTCATATAGCCACTCGCCCCTTGATGTCGTCCTTGGTGATCCGGTCGGCATCAAGAGTGTCGAGGCCCCACCTCGTGAAATGCGTCCAAGTGATCTGGTCGTACCTAACGGTGGTAAGGAAATGTGTGGGACTGGGACCTGCCGACGTAGACCCGCTTGAGCGTCAAGGGGGGCTCCTGAGCATCGAGCCTCAGGAGCCTTACCGGTCACAAAGCCACTCGCCCCTTGATGCCGTCCTTCGTGATCCGGTAGGCATCAAGGGTGTCGAGGCCTGACCTCGTAGTTTCGTCCTGGTGATCCGGTCGTATGCTATGGTGGTCGGGAAATGTGCGGGACTGGGGCCTGCAGACACAGAGTGCCGAAAGGGCTCCCAACTCGCCTCATTCACGTGAAGGGGAAACCCCCAGGACGTCCGGACCCCTCCCCAGGCGCCACAGCTAAACCCCCCTGACGCCGAAGGCTACCGCAAGTGCGACAACTGGATTGGCAGCGACCCCGGACAAGAGGAAGCGCGTCACTACACACCTCGTCATTTGGGGACACATTCAAGGGTATTTTCCAAAATACATAAAAGTTGCCACTAGGCCGCATGCATAACCCTGTCAGGAGAACAAGAAGGCTACTAAAGGGGACACGCTGTTCAATTCCGAGGACGCGGCTATTCGAATAGATTCATACACTCTGCAGAGGTTGCGCACTTTACCCACACTATGAAACACCTGGCCTCGTGATCCCCACTCGGGTGGACCAGCGTTGCTTCAACGAAACCTGCCTGACCCATGACTCTTCCATCGTACCACCGGCACTCATCCTCCCCCGGAGGCCTGCCTTGGGTGGCCCCTGTGTCCTCATGACACCTGCCACCACCCAAACGGGGGCTACTGTCCCAAACGGGGACCGCGCGCAAACAAACAACAACTGGGCTCACAGGATTATCGCCGCCTACCTGATCAGGGTAGCACGCGCGCATAACCCTCCCTCTTTGGAGGTACCGGTGAAAGATCACGCAGTCAGGCCAAGTCAAGGCCGTCCCATACCGGCAAATGTGGCTGCACGGATAAGCCCGGACAGGTGACTCTAGATCAACCGACTACGTCCCATTAAATAAGCATGTGGTTCGCCATAATAACTTATGAGGGCACCAACTAGGCATTTACTCAGTTTACTATTAAGTATGAAAGTAATGAAAACAGTAGGTGCAATATAACAGTAATTAAATTATTTCTATCACAGGCATGATCAATAAGTAAACACGCAATAATAACACAGAGCGATGCTTTAGAGCATATGTCAGATGGTTGGCTTGCCTGGGGTCGAAGAATACTCCGGGAAGAAGTGCGGAGAGTCCGTGGAATGATACGCCGGAACGGTTCTCTCTCGGAGAGGGCTGATTGGAGGGCAAGGGCAACATGGTCATTTTCACAATGTGAACTCATTGTGAAAATGATACCAAAAGAACGGGCTCGACGAGACGAAGATGTGGGCGTTGGAATCACCGGAATCGGAGCCTCGGGCGAGAAGATATTGACGATTGAAGGGCAGGGACCTTCCTGTAAAGAAAATATTTACTATCGGGTCCCTGGCTAGAAGTTTGGTGGCGCCTTGGTCAAAAATACGCCTAGCAGGGTAGAAAGCGCATTTAGGGTTGAAACGCGTTCCAGAGGAGAAAACGGACACGCCTGGAATACGTTTCCCGAGTGGGAAAGCGTAATTTGGACTTTACGCGTCCACTTAAGCAGGCGGGCCCGCGGCTAGGCCAGTGACGGGCGGGGCCCGCGTTGACTCTCTCTTCCTCCCCGCTCCTCTTCTTCCCTTCCACGATAGAGAGGGCAGGAGCGAAGCTGCGCGGCGCCGGCGCTGGCCCCGGCGGCTCCAGCCATCCTCTGCGGCGCCCCGGCCATTGGCATGCTCAGGAGAGGACGCCGTCCCCGTCCTGATAGAACACGAACGGCGACGAGGACCCAAACGGCGACGGCATAGGCTCCCGCGGGTGAGGCCTCTGGTGACGACCTCCGGCGACACGGACCTCCTCCGGCGACGACCCGGCTACCAAAATGCTCAGGAGGCCGAGGCGGTCGCGTCCCCTAGTGGTGCTGCCGTCTAGGACCTCGGGAACGGGCGGGGCATAGGTCGCGGCGGATGGCGGCTCTCGGCCGGAGTCGGGCATGGCACTCCGGCCACAGAGAGGAGGCGGAGAGCAACGGGGCGAGGTCTAGGATGGGGGTGGAGACTACTGGAGGTGAAGAGAAGGCGGGGGAGGCGCGGCGTCGCGCCAATTTAGGCGGCGACCGGCGAGAACCGAGTCAGCCATGGGCGAGGAGATGAGCTCCCTGAGCTCGAATGGGAGGGGATGGAGGGCTTGCTACCGAGGTAAGGGCACGAGGGCGCCTTATATAGCTGCGGAGGAAGCTTCCCGACGGCGGCCGAAGCTCCGGGGGCTCGATGCCGTGGCGGTGCCCGGGCGGAGCACCTCCTGTCGGCACGTCCAGCCAGCGAGCAAGCTTCCAGGGCCAGCTGGGGATGGATAGGAAGCCGTACACCACTGCAGACGTCGAGAGAAGGCGACGGCAAGGGAAACAGAGGAAAGATGCGATGGCGCACTGCAGAGCTCGGTTTTGGCCTGGCCCTTGCGTGGTCACCACCGGCACCACGTGGACTGGGCACTTAACCGAGACAAAAACATGTCTGGCATGTGCTTTCAACCTCAAATAATTGACTTGCACCATCAGACAGAAACAGGGAGCTCGGATGAGACTGGTCGATGGAAAAACAGTGGCTGACAGCAATGTGTTTGTACTGGGGTGTGCATAGATCACTACTCCATTTGTCCTGATCTTTGGCTGAGCATGATCACTCACTAAGGTGATCATCATAGCAAAATTTCAGCACAAATGTGCAGGGCTAGCTAGCACTTCCTTTGTAACATTGCAGTCTGGCCAGAAATAGAGATGAATTCGCTGGGACAAATTGGCTACATAAATTTGGCTCAAACTTGGTGGAGGCTGATGGTTTGATTATATGAAGCTACTGTAAAAGTTTCATACCATTTGTGTACCCCAAAAATGGTACTTCCTTCACAGAGCTTTCAAATAGACAGAAACTTGGAGAAAATGCTGTGGAAAGATGGATAGATGGATTAAGCTGATTTTCGGAATTCATGAGTGATTTGGCAATGCTAACCACCATGAAAAATTTCAGCTCCAATAGATCAAGGAGTAAAGTACTTCCTTTGCAATTTTCCCAACTGGACAGGATTTGCAAATGGATGTGGTGCTCAAAATTTGAACTATGGAACTTGGGATTTTGAGGGAAATGGGGAAGATATGGATATGAGAAGCTCCACAATTTATTTGGGAATTTTCCTGGCTACCAAAATGGTAGTTCCTTTAGAAATTGCCCAAAATGCAATATTGGCATTAAATAGGAAAAGGCAATTTCCCTTATTTAATTATGGGCAATATTTTTGTGGGATCTCAATATGATCACAAAGAATGTCTCCACAAGTTTTCATGAACTCTGGAGATGGATAGATATTTTCCTGGATTTAATTCCTCTAACTGGCAGAAAAAGGAATTAATTATAAATGAAAAATATTGCAAATGACTTGGCAATATTTTTACATATCCGGGGTTTATAAATATAGGATGATCACCGGGAGAAGTTTGGGAGGCAGAAGATCAAAGGAAATTGGGGTTCCTTTGTAACTGGAAGGATTAAGGTTTCCCTTCCGGCAACTCGGAAGGTAGGGTTTCGGAGGCAAAGTCCTGAGAATAGATCTTGGGTGGCAAGGTTGGACTGGTGAGAATCTCTGGTTGGATAGGGAAGGCAATACTAGGTGACCATCTTCACATACCCAGGAGCTAGAGAAATCTGATAACACCGAGAAAAAGGACGGGAGTCAAATCCCGCAAAGGAAAAAAATAGGAGCGAAAACCAGGGTGTCACACACGCCGTCGCCGCTACTCTCATCACCACTACCCGGCGACGGCCTCGCGCTTCCCGACTCAGGCACGGCCCACGGCCTCGTCGGAAGAAAGCTCCGTTATCAGGTCTTCCACATGGTCCTTGACCCACTCGGCGAGGGCAGCGTGAGTTACTTCCGGCACAGGTCGAAGCACCGCCTCAAAATCGAAGTGTGGGTCGAGACGAAGGAGGTGGCTGAAGATGTTCGAGGCCGCCCGCTCGAGGAGGTCGCGGCGCTTCTCCTCCACAAGCATGCGGATCATCTCCGCACCCTCCTCAAGGCACTCCACGACCCTAGAAAAGAAGCCAAGGTACCCGGCATCATCTGGAACCAAGGGGCTCGAGATGCTTGTGACACAGATGTCGCTCAAGGCCCGGGTAGCCCTCCCCTCAAGGGACCGGAACATCTGGGAGCGCGCGTACTGGAGGCCGTGAGCATGGTCCGCCTCGTCCGAAGCCTTTTCTACCAGGGAATCAGTGCCCTTCACTTGTTTATAGAGAAAGGCTAGCTCGGCCTCAGCAGCAGCCGGGGCGTCCATCGCAGCTCGCCGGCACCCCTCCTCCTGGTTTAACCTTTTCTTGAGGGCATCAACCTCGCCTTTCAGGTGGTCGCGACGCTTGCAGAAACGGGACTCCTGGAGCTTCAGCTTCGCGCGGTAGTCCTAGAGAAGGGAACGCAAAGCCTGTGCCACCTTGTTGCCGACCTCCTCTTGGAACTTCGCCTCGCGGGAGGCAAGGGACTCCTCGGCAAGCGACGCCTGGCGCCCCCTCACCTCCAGCCTCTCCTGCTCCAGGCTCTGCTCCAGCGCCTCCAACGCCAACGAGTCAACAAGCGCTCGGGGGCTCGCGCTGGCGGAGAGGAACTCGGTTGACGGGCCCTCAAGTGTGGCCCTCCGCATCTGGATCTGCCCTTCAAGGTCGGCGTTGAAGGCTTGAAGCTCCCTGAAGCGTTCCTCGGAGGCCCTGCGCCGGCAGTCGGCTTCCTGAGACTTGGCAAGGGTGTGTTCGCGGGCCTCCACCGCCACGGCCAGAGACTCCTCGACCTTTGCACGGGCGCGCTCGCGCTGCAGGCGGCCAAAATTCACGGCGACCTCGAGACGATGCCATTCCTGCGCAAGGCGCTGATGCTCCACCTCCAAGCGGGCATCGCTGTTGGCAAGCTCTACCCCCGGGCGCCTTAGCGCGTCCGCCGCTGTGTGGAGCAAACCCCACCGCGCGGCGCTCCGGTCGCCAGTGGGCTCAAGGGGCCAACCAGGGCTCCCACCTTCCCCCGGATAAACGGGGGAGGTGCGCGAGGGGCCACCTAGCCCGAACGCGTGCCTAGGGGCTGGGGGCTCCCGCGTAGCCGCTCCGGAAGAAGGACGCGCCTCCTGGGGCCCCGCATCACCAAGCAAAGGGGGCCCAAGGACACAGCGTGGCACGCCCCCAGGGAAGGCCACTGGCGGGGGAAGCGGCCCCATCCTGGGAAGCTGGAGGCCACGGGCGAAGAAGGCCGCAGGGGGCTCGCGCTCGGGGCCAACAAACAGCCGAACAGGCTCAGGTACGGGTGCCCCGGTGGGCCGAACCCCGCGGCCAACGGGAGAGGAGACCGCAAGAGGCTTGGCGGCTGCAGGAGCGGGCGGCGCCGGCCCGTTTCTTCTGTCGCCGGTGGGGAGCCTGCGAAACAGAAGCTCAGAAGGAGGGCGCCGAAGAGAAAGTCGAGGGGGCGCAGGCACTTACTCATCTACGGCGATCCACTTCCTCTTCACCGGCGCCCACGGCGCCGAGGAGCGGCTGCCCCTGGGCGCCTTCCTCTTCCGGCCGGCGCGGGGGCCGGGGGATGATGAACCGACGACCGGCAACTAACACTCAGCGGCGGAGACAGCGACCTGCATCATCGACTGGGCATCACCCCCGACCCCGAGCTGACCCGAGGCGGGAACCGGGGGAACGGGCAGTGAAGGGTGCTCCACCTCGGCCACGGGAAGGGCAGCGTCCCCCGAGTTCTCGGAGATCAGGGCCCCCAAGAAAGGTGCATCCTGAGGACACGTCTCCTCCGGAGGGATGAGCCCCCACTCATCGAAACGCGGCATCTCCGCGACGAGAGCTTCCCGGTCCTTGTAGTTGTACAAGGGGAGGCCGCCCCGAGGGAGCTCGTCAGGTTCACCAGCGGTCAGGCGGCGGAGAAGCTCGCGCAGCACGTCGGGGGAAAGAGGCGAGACCTGGATCCTCATGGGATCACGGGGGCCTGTGAAGGCCCACATCAGACGGGAATGACGCTGAAGAGGAGCAATTCGTCGACATGTGAACTCCCGCACCACCATCGCCATCGTCACGCCCGCCTTCTTCAGTCCCGCCAGCCTGGCTAGGACCCGTGCAAGCCCCGGGTCGGCAAGCTCCTCGTGCCTCCACCCGCAGTTCGGCACTGCGGGGGTCAGTGGGGGTTGGAACAGAGGTTCGGCCCCAGCGGCGTTGACATACACCCACTGCCACCGAAACCCTTCTGCCTCCGGAGAGAGTCCGGCGTCGAGGGCCCCCCCGGCCGACGCATCCGCTGTTTTCAAGGACACGCACCCAGAGCACTGTTCCCCCGAGACCAATTCAAGGGAGAAGAAGTGGCGCAACAAGGCCACGGAGGGGAAGACACCAACAAAGGCCTCGCACAGGAACGCGAAGGCCGAGAGAAGGACAAGGGAACCGGGGTCAAGATGGAGCACATGGATCCGATAATGCGAAAGCACGGTGGAGAGGAAGCCCGAGAACGGCGGCAGCACGCCCGAGAGAAGGGCGTGGATATAAAGCGGGACAACGGAGGCCTCAAGCTCGCTCCGGGGCCGCGAGCCCGGCCAGTTCTTGGTGGCCCCCCACTCATTGGAGCCGGCGGCGACCACCAGCTGAACCTTCTCCAACCCCTCCAAATTCACCACCAATGACCAGCCCAGCGCGGGCTTTGGCGCCGATGCGGCCATCGGCACCCTCAAGCCCTCACCTTCTCCCTTCTTCGGGGCCATGACAAGGGAGCATAGCTGCGCGCGCGCAGGGATTTGGCAGAAAGGGCGAGAGCCGCGGAAGAGGGGAGAATAGACGGTGAAATCAGCAAGGAACAAGGGCGGCTTGGTGGCGTGCACCGGGCAATTCGACTAACCTGGCAGTGGCCGGGCCGGCGTGGAGGAGAAGGGGCGATGGCCTCTCAGAGTCTGCCGCATGTGAAGCCTGGCCCACAGGCGTTTTGGGCCCGCGGTGCTTCGGGCCGCCCTCAAAGCTTCGCCCGGAAGCCAGCTCGAGCCCGCCTTGGGCCCGGGGGCTACTGTCGGCGTTCTGGGAATGGGGGTAACTAGACCTGCCTGCCTGCGGCCCAGGGCATGGCCCACTCCGTCAACCAAGCACAACCATGCACAGCCCCACTCGAGACATGTTTCTCGTGAGGCCCCTAGGCTCGCGAGGAGGAGCAGCGTCAAGGCTGGCTAGGGATGGGCCTCCCCAGGCCCCCTCCGGAGTGGTGGAGACCTCTATGCAGGGCCAGGCCTCGGGAGTCAAAGATGACACAAGGAAGGATAGGCGGGCGCCAGCGCGCCAGGCGGTGCAGTTTCCCCTTTGGTGCAAAGGGAGCAAGGACGTACGCGGGTTCCCAATGCACCCCTCAAAGGTTTCCATTTCGGTGCAACAAGACCACGACCATGAGCCCCGCAGGATGGATGTCATCGCCGAGCCCACCTCTGCGTCGTCGATAGCTACTTTGCAGGCGAAGACCGCCTTTGGGCAGGGCGGGCATGTACTCCTATCCCCCTTCAAATTTGGCCGTTGTGGGATCCCTTCCCGCCATTGCGATAAGGGAAGAGGACCCGGGCCACCGCTATATATAGAGGCTAGGCTGCACCGTAGAAGGGGATCAGAAATCGGTCGATCCACTCATCCATCACCAAGCCGACAGAGGGCCAAGAACACCTCAGGAGCGCCCTCACGAGGCTCCAAAACACTATACTAGTTCATCCACCACACCTACTCGAGAGGCAATCCACCAAATCAGGAGTAGGGTATTACGCTTCGCAGCGGCCCGAACCTGTGTAAACCACCGTGTTCATCTTCTTCCTCGTCATCACACGAGTTCATCGTCTTGTCCATCGAGTAGCGAGCTAGGTAGAGCGAGGCTGCAGGGGATCTTCGCACACGCCCCTGTGTTCGAATCTTAAGGGTTTTGTGGAGCCCGAAATCTAACATTAGCATCAAGGATATTCAGAGAGATCATACTAACAATATTGCTATAATGTTAATCATTCAAGGAACTCATGTTAAGCATTTTTACAAATTCTTCCTCTAACAATTGAGCACAATTTTCTGAACCATCATTTTCACGAAAGACATTATAAAGGTGAAGCCATTGAGGCAACCTAAATTCTATTTTTTGTAGTTTTCTTCTATAAAACAAAACTAGTGAAAAACCTTCAAGCTCTCACCTCCCCGGCAACGGCGCCAGAAAATAGCTTGATGTATACTACACAACTTTATTCTTGTGGACTCTGTTGGGCCTCCAAGCGCAGAGTTTTGTAGAAAAGTAGCAATTTTCTCACAAGTGGGTGACGTAAGGTTTATCAATCCGTGGGAGGTGTAGGATGAATATGGTCTCTCTCAAACAACCCTACAATCAAATACAAGAAGTATCTTGTGTCCCCAACACACCTAATACAATGTCAAATTGTATAGGTGCTAGTTCAGGGAACAATGGTGATACAAGTGCAATATTGATGGTAGATATAGGTTTTTGTAATCTGAAAATATAAAAACAGCAAGGTAACAAGTAGTAACCAATGAGCAAAATAATATAGCAATGCTTGGAAATAAGGCCTAGGGTTCATACTTTTGCTAGTGCAATCTCTCAACAATGCTAATATAATAGAATCATATGATCATCCCTCAACCTGCAACAAAGAATCACTCCAAAGTTCATAAGTAGAGGAGAACATAAGATGAAATTGTTGTAGGTAGTAAGAACCACCTCAAATTTACCCTTTCGATCAATCTATTTGACTATTCCTATAGATGTCACAAACAACCCTAGATTTCATACTAAAATAACACCAATGATACATATCAATCAACCCTAATGTTACCTAGATACTGCAATGTCACCTCAAGTATCCATGGGTTAATTATTCGACACGCATCAAACAATTTCAGAATCATCCAATGTTGAGGAAATCGTTAACTGGTAGCTGCTCCCTGGGCTTGGGAGTAGCAATTAATCGCTGAATTGGCCTATTAACTAGATTAATCTGTCGACCGTTAATCGGTGTAATTTTAAACTCAATAGAAGCTAATTTTGTATGGGGACAAAAATCTACATTGCAAATATGAAGAAAATGGCACAATTTTCTTTTCTCAATAGATGACATACATGTATATAACAACAATCATCCATGTGGGCATAAAACTCATCAACAAACATGTATACAACAAGACTTTTTTTTGCTGATTTTCGCCTGAGACACAACTCCGAGAGATGGCGGCCACACAATGACGATAGATGGAGGAAAGATGATGACGGACACGCATGGCATCTGAATGGGTCGGTTGTCGGAGGTTGCAGGTCGCGAAGGAGGAGGGGAAGTTGCGGGGCGCAAAGGGACACTACTAGGGAAAAGCCTACTAGTAGCGCTGGTTTTTTCGTTAGCAGTAGCGCAGGCACCAACGCTACTATTACAACACTACAGCTAACTTGTAGCAGTAGCGTTGGTTGTCCCGCGCTACTGCTATACCTACTTAGCAGTAGCATAGGTCCGACTAGCGCTACTACTATGTAGCTGTAGCACTACGGCTAAACAGCGCTACTGCTATATTTGCACATACTTGTTTTTCCTGCTACGTATTTGTGCTCTATTTGTACATGTTTTATACAGTATTCTAATCATATCATAAACATGCAATATGCTCATCATATCATACACATAATAGTCTCATCATATCATCACATCATCCAACACAAATCATGTCGTCTCATCATATCATCACATCATCCAACACTTTAATAATTCATCATCCTTAGTCACATAACAACTTATCATCCCCTTGAACATCTAACAACTTATGACAAGTTAACCATTAGTACATAATGTCATAAACTAAATAAGGTCCTCTCTCTTAGCTAGCACATATTATTCTCTCCTAGGTAGAACCTACTACTCTCTACTAGGTAAAATAGCATAAAACAAGTAAGCTCCTCTCTGTCCATTGTGAAGAATAGAGATCCACCTATCTCCGACATGTGGCCTGCGCAAATCATTCGCGTCACCGCCAAGTAGTTGTTTGCAGTTTTTCATTACTTTGATAAGTCCTTTGAGTTTCAGGCTTCCATCCCTTTTAGAAAGTGACTATGCATTGCGGAAACATATAATCCACCGTGGTCGTAAGTTGATAACATTCAAATAATGACCTTCTGTAAACATCAGATCAGGAACAACCTTTGGTGGGAATTTCTGTTGAAGAACATAATAATAACATATTTATCAATCTAGTTTTTGTTAATCAAAATTTATGTATGCAAAATATGGACTAATTAATGACACAATAGTAAAAAAATAATCTTACCATGCTATCTACATGGAAGTCATTAGGGTTCAAATCATGCACTAGTGGCACGTATTCAGAATAACTTTCACCAATATCTTCATAATTGATCTTGTAATTCTCAACATCATCAATACATGAGATAAGATGATTTTTCTCCAACCAAGTTAGATCGAAGCCAGGACTGTAGTTGGTGCGGTCTACTATCTTTTGAGTTTTTTTGGAACAAGAGAAATAAGCTGTCAATTAAAAATAAAGAAGTTAAGTATAGGGATGAACACCAACTATTTTTCATTAAACAATGCAAATTAATTCACAAATACGGTTGAGAAACTCACATAGAGGTAAAACTGGAAGCATATCGACATTCACCCAAATGTCGATATTACCTTCAATATCATGTTCAGGACGAATATCGAAGGTTATTTTCATATCCTCCTCAAATCCATATGCCTTGCCTAGAGATTCCCAATTTGAGCAACCAAAATGCGAGTGATTAACTGCATTGTATAGTTTAACCCAAAATGTAAAACCATGTTTAGTCCTCAGGTGAGCTATCCTCGTCTCCGTATTCTCCATTTCTTGGAAATCGAGCTTCTCCAAGACATACCCTCTTGCATGGCAGGGGATGCACTAGTCGAATTGTAAAAAACGGAAATTACACATTGAAGCAAAGAAACACAAAGTCATGATTAATTACGAATAAATATTTGTCATCGTTGCGTACCATAAAAACATCAAAGGTCTCGTCCAGCTTGATGGTGAAGAACCTATCGTTTCGCAGGTGAGACCTGTCACACAAACCCTGGTCCTCGCTGCAGTAATCACACTCAGGGATCCCCTCGTGTTCATGATTCAAAGATTAAAAATCGACGGCAATTATACAAGGAACTATTTAGCATGGGTTGAGTTTCGGTCTGTCGAGGCTTCCTTGAAAAACTCTTCTTCTCTTCTCGCTCTCTCACAGTGATATGGTGGTGTATATGTTGGTGGACACTCCCTCACGCTAATATTTCAAACATCAGTGATGGTCGGACCTCTTCTTCTCTTCTCGCGCATTATACTAAGGTATATATCGCGAGAAGAGAAGAGAAGGAAGCGACCCCCACGACAACAGTCGGTATTCCTCCATCACATAATGAGCTCCGACAAACTGAAAGCCAACCCTATAAGCATTAGTTAATTAACATTACATTATGAAGTAACGACATAAAAATGCATGGCCTATGTTTTGCCATCATTGCATCTAATTCCTATTCTGACAAAATTTCGGAATAACCTTTTCTCAGAACGGAACATATATCGAGCGCCTGAGATATGCCAAAACGGAAATGAATCAACATTCCGGAAAATCATAGGCCACTCGGAAGTTTCATTTCTTCACATTTTCATTGCAAAAATCTTATCTTCACATTTTAATTTAAAAAAATAGATGGCTCACATTTTTCAATTCAACATTGTTGGATTTTACTTCTCCCAATAATTCTCCTAAAATATTCATATATTTTTTAAGCAATTGCTAACCAATTTATAATAAATTGTGTACCTATAAACTAAATCCCTACAAAAACTAAATCCTACCTATAAACTATCTACCATATGAACCCTAAAAATTTAAACAAAGAAGAAGCGAGGTAGAGGTTCAAGGCTACATGCGGCGGACGGGATCGACGACGGGCCGGGGAGGGCCGGGACGGGGAGGGACGGGATGGGGAGGGACGGAGGAGGGCGGGTCGGGTCGGGGAGGGACGGAGGAGGGATGGCCGGGACGGGGAGGGCCGCCACGTTGGGAGGACGGCCAGGAGGAGCGTCGGCGCAAGGTAGAGAGTGGAGAGGGAGGGGTGAGGAGGGAGTGAGGGGCGAGCGGGGAAGAAGATAAGTTTAAGGGCACTACTTAGCAGTAGCGTGGTGAGACGAAGGGTGCTACTAATGTGGAATTAGTAGTAGCGCTGGTTTTCGACCACCACCACTACTACAGGTAGCCTCTGTCAGTGGCGACGGGACTACTTAGCAGTAGCGCGGTTGAGGGAGTCCTGGACTAAGGGGTCCTTGGGCCGCCGGCCTATCTCTCATAGGCCGGCTTGGTGGGCCACTCTCCGGTTATCGTAGGAAGGGCCGGGGTGTGCGGCGACCCCGTATTCTAGAAGGAAACCTCTGAAGACGCGGCATGCACTCCAAGTCAAGATGAGAGGATCAGTGTCTTCACATCCGGTAGGAGACTTATCATCTGTAAACCCTAGGTACCCCTGGTGTCTATATAAACCAGGGGGTTTAGATTGTAGAGGGCAGATAAGCTCATCTAGGGTTTTGGCTACTTGATCTCGAGGTAGATCGACTCTGTAACCTTCATACGCATGAATACAACCAAGCAGGACGTAGGGTTTTACCTCCATAGGAGGGCCCGAACCTGGGTAAACATCGTCTCCTTCGTCCCCTATTAACCATCGATCCTAATCTCACAGCTCGGGACCCCCTACCAGAGATCCGCCGGTTTTGACACCGATAGCGGTGGCGAAGGGTGCTACTGCTATGGAATTATTAGTAGCGCTGGTTTTCGAACACCGCTACTACTACAGGTAGCCCATGTCGGTGGCGATGGGACAACTTATCAGTAGCGCCGGGTAAACAGTCCGCGCTACTACTACATGGATACCTGTAGCACCGGTAATGGACTCGCGCTACTACTACTTAGCAATAGCTCGTCTGGACTATCCCACACTACTGCTAAAATTCCATCTATAAGCTTTCTCCTAGTAGTGGGAGAAGAGAAAGCGGCGACATAAAAGGGAGGAGGCGGGGCAGCAACGTGCCGAGGAGGACCTGGCCAGCCTCAATATAAGGTGGGAGGGGGTGGAGGGATAAATCCTAGCTCTGTAGGAGCGTTAGGGGCTAGGAGGGGTTGTATATGTGCCAAATAATAGGGCTTCGTTTACCGACAAGTTACTGGGCCAAGAACGATTAATCGGCGTGAAGACCGATTAATCGGTCTAACAGACCATTTAATCGGTCTGACAGACCATTTAATCGGCCTGGCAAGTTAATGTGATGAATAGGTGTTATTTGATTCGGCCACCCGATGAGTAGCGATTAACTGGCCAATTAACTGATTAATCGGATGAATTCTTCAACAGTGGGTTCATCATATTCAATCCAACACAAAGAACTTCAAAGAGTACCCCAAGATTTCTATAGGAGAAAGTAGAACAAGAACGTGTATCAACACCTATGCATAGATTACCCCATTGTCACCATGGGAATCCGCAAGTTGAGTACCTAGACATACATCAAGTGATCTCAAATCCAATATTCACTACAGGAATCAGCTTCTTTGCCGTCTGCCAAGACGGCATAGGGCAAGACCACGAACGGCAAACACCTTTGCCGTCTGCTGGCTGACGGCCCCACTTTCAGCAATGAAAGTCACAGTAAACACCTACTTTGCCATCTGCAAAACCATGGCGGACGTGAAAGACCTTTGTCGTCCGCCTTCCTGACCTAGCTGATGGCACAGCTCCTAGACGACAAAGTATAGCTGTTAACCCCATTGGGTGGCTACCGGCAGACTTTGCCGTCTGCCTGCTGACGGCAAACAAAATGTTGCCTTTGCCGTCTGCTGGTAAAGTCAGCATTCGTGTGGCTGCACGTCACAGCTACTCTATCTTTGCCGTCTGCCCGGTCAGCCTTTGCCGTCTGCAGTCTCCCAGCTGACGGCAAAATGACCAAATGGGTCAGACCTGGTGCTCCCAGGTTGCATAGGTTGCTGCCATGTGGCACCTTTGCCGTCTGCCTACCGACAGCAAATGTCTTTGCCGTCCGCTGTCAGATGGCAAAGTCCCTATATTACCATTTTTTAATTTGTTTTCTATTATTTTCCTGCATTTTCACAACACATATAGGATACATATAGTTCAAGAGATAGACCAGATCAAAAAGAACTAATACATATTAAAAGAACGAATGCCAGCTGTTCATCCATACATAGTTCAAGCAGTCACATTGTTCATCCATATATACATACATATATAGTTTCACATTGTTCATCAACACAAATAAAAACAAAAACTAAACACTAGCAGTCCATCAATGCCAGCTTCCATGAAGTGAATCAAATCTGCAAAATGATAATAAGAAAGTTAGAAGAAGTAGAATTAGAAGAAGAAGAAGAAGACTAGAAGAAGAAGAAGAAGAAGAAGAAAGAGAAGAAAAATAAGAAGAAGAAAGAAAGAAGAAGAAGAAAGAAGAAGCTCATCTTTCTTCTTCTCTTCTATCTATTTATCCTTTTCCTTCTCATTCTTCTTCTTTTATTCTTTCTTTTTCTTCTCTTTCTTCTTTTGTTCTTTCTTTTTCTCCTCTTCCTTGTTTTTCTTCTTCTGATTCCTTATTTGTGTCATTTTAGAGCTAACTTAGGTAATTATGCCATTTTAGAGCTAACTAAGCTTATTATGTCATTTTGGAGGAAAATAAGGTAAGTATAGGTCATTATTGAGCTAACCTAGGTAATTATGCCATTTTTGAGCTAACTAAGCTTATTATGTCATTTTGGAGGAAACGAAGCTAAGTATAGGTCGTTATTGAGCTAACTTAGCTTATTATGTTATTTTGGAGGAAAATTAGCTAACTATATTACAATTATGTGCTAACCAAGGTTATTATGCAATATTTGACCTAACTAAGCTAATTATGTCATAAATGAACTAAATAAGCTAATAATTATGTCATTTTGGAGGATAATTAGCTAAGTATGTCCTTTTTGGGGAAAATAAGCTAAGTATGTGGCATATTAGGGCAAACTAGCATGTACGTAGCTGAGTATGCATTTGTTAAGCAAAACACTAGAGAAAACTACCGTCGTCGTCATTACGGAGATGAAGCACCGGGGTTGCTCGGTCCGGTTTCACCTGGAGAAGGATGCCCTGGAGAAGGGTTGTGCGATGCGGCTTGGGAGTTATGTTGCACCAAAGATCATTTGCAATGTCTCGTTAGCATGATGACACTCAAATGTTAAGACTAGTAACTAATGACCATTCAAATGAAACTCACCGTTCCCACCGGAGTAATGACTGGCATCGGCGGAAGGGTCTGACCAGTCTTCTCGCACACAGACTAGACATTTGGTTTTGACGAGTAAGTCATACTAGGTAGTAATGAAACGAACATTACGCGCATGATTGGGCTAATATGCAGAAGAAACTTACCATGAGGAGCTCGTACATGGCCCGGTGAGCCGCCTCATTTCGTGCCCTCTCCTTCTCCAACAACCTAGCCGTCTTCTCCTCCACGGCCAGTTCCTTCTCCGCCGCCACCCGGTCCCTCTACTCCAGAAGCACCTGGGTTGGTGCTCAATCTTTCTTAAGAGCAGCCTGCAACACCACTCCTCGTTAGCATTGTAATCATCGATGGCCGCACACAGAATGTAATGGTGGAAAGATATCTAAGTCCATATAAATAACCTCGATGGCGAGTTCGACTGGCCGTGGACGAGTCCTTATCTCAGGACATGAGCTCGTTTGGTGCGCCTTGATCTCCGGGAGAGTGACAGGACAACGTATCAGTCCATCTCCAATGGCTAGCGAGCCATGGGGCCTCTCGCCACCAGCTATCTTCACCAGCTCTAGATCAATAGGATGCTGGCTCAGGTTATAGTCCTCCTCTTTCCTCGCCTTCGCCTCCTCGTTGTACCTCACGAGCTTGTGGTGGGAGGAGATGTTGGTAAACTTTTCTGGGTGATTGAGGTCGGACTCAGAGAATGCCTTGGCCTTCTTGTACGAGGTAGTATGGGCCATGGCATAGAGGTTGTACACCTCTGGCACCTCTAGCACATTGTGTCACGCCTAAAAGAGAGGAACAAAGTATTAGTAAAGGGCTCAATCTAGCATGAAGAATGAATTGCATGAATCATGAAGCAAACCACATACCTAGTTCCGACCGAACTGAAATAAGTTGGCGCTACCTTGATGGTGTGGCACACCAACCATTTGGGCACGCCGGTCCTTTGCATTGTCGTGGACGGATCGCCAGTGGTCTGTGCACCATCCACAAACGCCTCTCAACAATCCATCTTATCGGCACACCATCTCGGGGCACCTAAGTTAGTAAAGTGAAATTTGAGCGCTACGCCTACGAATCAAATCAAGGAAACTAAGTAGAAGGCCTAAAGAATAGGTGATTACCTTCATGTACTGATGCTTCTTCAGAAACTTTTCGCGTCACAACAGCTTGTCCTTCTTTATACCACGCGCGGCGTAGTAGTCTCGAAGAGCTTGCGGCCGAGCCTCTTGTCATAAGTTTTGTAATAGGCGCTTGCACTCGGTATCGATAACCTTTGCCGCCTCCTCCTCATATCCCTCCTCACACCTATAGAAGGTCTACAATCAAACGAGACAACACTGATTAGTACAATAACTAGCTATTGTTAATTTTTAATTGTGTAAAGGAGAAATTACCCAAAAGTTGTTGGTCACCATCTCGGCCCTCGTGTGGCACAAGACACCGTCGATCATCTCCTCCGACGGGCCCTAGGCAGCCTTGTAGTGCTCCCAGCTCTATCCTAGCTGTGGAACCTGTCCCTCACCGAGCAACGTGACAAACCGCGGGAAATTTTGCCGGCAAAGCACACCAAGGACGGTGTTGGGCCTGCGGACTCCACGGGCGTGATGCCAACCCCTGTAGTATGACAAGGCCAACGCATTAGATATTTGAAAAAACGTGAAGGAAAAAGGTAAAAAAGAGTAAATGCACTTCTCCCCATTAGGCCTAATCACCGGCCTCTGCTCGCAGGTCGTCGGTAGGGGCGGGAGCCGTGTAGCACCATGCTGGTACATGGTGACCCCCTCAACCACCTCGCCCTCACTATCAGTAAACTGATCCCCGCCACCATCAGCATGTCCACTCGGCCCTTGAGACGGATCCGGCCAGGTACCCCATCCTTAAGTCTCCTGGGACGTAGATCCATTTGGAGTCTCGTGGGCCGAAGCATCTGGGACCAGAGTCTCGTGAGCCGAAGCCTCTGGGGCTGGAGTCTCGTGGGCCGCAAGCCCGTCGACCCAAGGCTCGTGGTCTAGAGTCCCCGAAGCCTCCACCTCAGACGGGTCCACCCTAGCAATCTTGTGCTCGGGTGAATGAGCTGGGGGTGGCGGCGAGGAAGGCGTAGCAGTCCACCTACCTCTCCGGGGGCAACGTCCTGTACCTCTCTTCTTCCATCCCCGACCTCCTCTCCCGGTGGGCAACGATGCAGACGAAGAAGCGCCCGCCAGTGTCCCCATACTGTCTATCAACGCTGTCCAGAGAAATTGGGGTGGAATGGAAGTAGCCCTCCTACAGGGCGCCGCACGCTCTGGACCCGCGCCCACCATATTTCTACACCTGTCATGACAAAGAGTAAACGAAATTAGTACAACATAAAAAAACTGAATACCTGACATTAATAATAATATGTACATAATTAAAGTTGGGATGCATACAAACTAATAATAGTCTGGATCATCCATATATGCTCCGAGATCAATAAATGCATCTTCATCGTCATCACTATCATGCATGTAATCATGAATGACGTGCTCATTGGGTTTAGCGGCATCAAGCATTGACAGGTCATCCACAGCAGTAACCTCTTCTTCTTCTGGTTCTTCTTGTTCCGGCTCAGGGGTGAAGTCAGATTCACTGTCGATGTCTACTTCCATGTTCTGGGGTAAAGTAGAGTGGTTCGTGAAACGTTTTTTGGAAAGACGTGTTTCTTGGAAGATTTCTCCTTCATATGTGTCTGGGTTAATGTGAGGTTCATAATCCTGTTCATTGGGGGGAGGTGGTCTAGCACGTGGCGGCACTTCATAAACGACATCCCAACCATTCAGATTTTTATCAGTTTGGCAGGCCCACGGTAGATAGAAAACTTGGGTCGCTTGTTGAGCCGTAATATAAACATCGGGAACATCTAAATGGGTGCTTTGTTTGATTTTGACTAGCCCTATATGTTCATGAGTCCTTCTAGTCTCCTTCGGCTGGAACCAATAACATTTGAAGACTACGACGTTCGGTGAGTTTTCACCATAGAATAGAAGTTCATAAATTGCTTCAACTCTTCCATAATACTCAGTACCTCCTTCGCCGATAGCAGAGACACCATAATTTGTAGATTTTCGGTCGGCCATAGATTGCTCTTTGCCAAAGGTACGAAAGCGATACCCATTGATGTCATATTTCTCAAATGAACGAACCTTATAGTTAAAACCATTAGTGGCTTGTCTCAATTCGGTGTCCATAGACTCTGAATTAGCCTACAAGTTTAATACGAAATGATGGTTGCATTAGCCACAAATTAGACCAAGAAATGAAATGGTCTACTAATGGTAATTACCGTTTATTTGAACCAAGAGATGAAACCGGGATTGCTGCCTCCATGCTTTGGCAGAAGCTCATAATCTTTGATGGAATCCTTTTGGATCACCGCTCCATTCGAGAATTTGCGGAACAATGTATCGAGAACTTACTCAATATACGGCCGCACTTTTGTTAGGTTGTTGAAGATATACAACGAAATGGTCCGCCATTCTTCGACATCCAACACTATTGGTTTCCAAGCACAGGCAGGTCCGAGCTTCCCTTTGAATAGGCTGAGGTTGGATCCACCTTTTCTAGGGTCATCAGCATTGTACCAAGGCTTCAGATTCTGCAAATGACGATTTTTGGCTTCGTAGTGTGCTGTCAAGAAGTTTGCCGCCTCCTCGGTAATGAATGCCTCGGCCATCGATGCTTCAATTCTACCTTTATTTTTACATTTTGTTCGAAGCGTCTTCTGCATCCTCTTAGTTGCATAGCACCAACGATTTTGCACGCCCCCCCCCCCCAATCTTGCCTCAGTCGGGAGATGTAAAATCAAATGCTGCATTGCATTAAAGAAGCCTAGTGGAAAGATCTTCTCTAACTTGCAGAGCAACTCCGCCGCTAACTTTTCCATGTCATCTAGCACGCCAGACGATATTTTTCTCGCACAAAGAACACGGAAGAAATAGCTCAACTCTGCCAGTACTAGCCATTCAGCTTCAGGGGTAAAGCCACGCAACATCACCGGCATTACCCGCTCAAGCCATATGTGCCAATCATGACTCTTGAGACCAAATATTTTCAATTTTTCAAGACTCGATCCCCTCTTTAGATTCACTGCATACCCATTGGGGAACAGCAAGTGCATTTTCACCCACAAGATAATTTCCCTCATAGCACCCCTTGCAAGATTGAACCAGGCCTTTGGCTTCGACCAGTTCTGCTTTCCTTTCGGTTGTCGCATGTTCTGTAACGGTCTATCACATAGAGTCTGCTGGTCGACTCTAGCCTTAGGATTATCATTTGACTTCCCCTCTATGCTGAACAATGTCGCAAAAAGGGCCTCTCCGATATTCTTTTCAGTGTGCATCACGTCGATGTTGTGTGGAAGGAGGTCTTTGAAGTAAGGCAGATCCCACAAGCATGTCTTGTGAGTCGAGGCATGTTCCGAATTATACCCCTTGAAATACCCTGGACGCTCTGGATCAGGCTCGAGAGCGTTTAACTAATCCAGGACCTATTGGCCTGTCATCGCAGGTGGTGCAGAGTTTTTGACAACTGTACCTTTGATGAAGTTCTTCTTTTCTTTTCTGAACTCATGGCAAGGATCCAGGAACTGTCTATGCAAGTCGAAGCAAGGAATACTTCGGACCAGCCTGCAGCCAATGAAAGTGAAGAGCTGCCTTGCATGTGGGGCACGGGAACCTTCCATGCATACCCTAGCCAGCAAATAGCGCATACGCCGTCAAGTCATGCATCGAGTACATGTACCAAACATGCATTTTGATGTTTTCTTTTCTAGCGGCGTCGTATGTCTTGAACCCATTATCCCAAGCTTCTTGCAATTCATCCTTAAGCGGTTGCATGTACACATTCATATTCTTCCTCGGATAGTTGGGTCCTGGAATTATCAACGTCAGGAAAATGTTCTTTCTTTGCATAATATGTCTGGGGGGGAGATTGAGTGGAATGACAAATACAGGCCAACAACTGTATTGGGTTGCCGTCACACCAAACGGATTGAACCCATCCATGCCGACGCAGATTCGAGGATGCCTTGGATCTCCCACTTTATCCTCATGTAATGCATCGAAGTGCTTCCACGCAAAAGCATCCGATGTGTGTACCAACATCTGATTCCCATCTGCATCTAGTTCGGTTCTTTTGCCCAATTGGTGCCATGTCATCTGTCTGGCCGTCTCTTCGACCATGAAAAGACGTTGAAGTCTTTGCCCAATTGGTGCCATGTCATGTGTCTGGCATGTACCGAAGAACATTAACTGGGATTTTGGTTTGCCTCTTCTCACCCATACCCTTTTCTACCACAACATACCTGGAAGACTTTCAAATGAGACAATAGTTCAAGCCCGCATACTCAAGCCTAAATAAGGCACATCCGTTCTCACAGGTATCTATCTTCTCATAGGGCATCTTAAGTACACAGAGGATTTTGTCCGACGGCTACAGGTTTGTAGGCATGACATGGCCTTTGGGAAGAAAGCATCCAAATAGTGTCATCATCGCGTCATAGCATTCTCTGCCCAAGTTGAATTGAACCTTCAGAGCCATTAGTTGTGCGATGGCATCCAACTGACAAAGCTCGGTGTGCTCGTGGAGAGGACGTTTTGAAGACTCCAACATTTCATTGAAGACCTTTGCATATTCCTCCATCTCATCGTCTGAATCCCGAGCATCATTAAAGTCTTGCACCATGTCTTCGATCCCGGTACCATGCTCGTCGGTGCGACGATGAACCACCTCAGCTCTGGTACGTTGTGCAGACTCACCAAGAAATGTCCACACCGTATAATCAGGCGTAAAACCCCACTTCTGCAGGTGTTTACCAATTTCACCCTTTGTCCTTTGTGAAAAGTTCTCGCACCTAATACAGGGGCACCATGTTTTTCTCTGTCCATTTGCAAATGCGGCTTTCACAAACCCCTTGGTTTTTGTTAACCATTCATTGGTCATGTGTTTCTGACTAGTGTGACCGGTGTACATCCACGCACGATCACTCATATTGCCTAGCTACTAAACACAAAATAAATATATATATAATTCAGCATATGTATTCATTAGTTAATCAAATTTTTCAATTTTATTACGTCCATGCAACCTACACGCTAATAGGTAAAGATAGGTCCTAATCCCACCCGAGTATGTGTAGATTGGGTTCTTTTTCCCATGCTCTGCTCCGGATCCGATGCACAATTTTGGCAGCACCTCCCCGCTATTCTCCTTATACACGTCTCGGCATTAAATAGAGAGGATGTGTACCTGGAGAACAACAGGGAGGCACTGACGAAATTCTGCATCGGATCCGAAGCAGAGCATGGGAAAACGAACCCAATCTACACATACTTGGGTTGTCCATGGATAATGTTGGACAAATCAAAAGAATCATGGTTATAAATATGCAAATGCATGCATATTTATAACCGTAACCCTTTCGAACAGGAGATGCATACTGGTCACGCATAAATTTGCTACTGGGTATTCCTGTCAAATTTTTTTTTGGGACAAACAATAAAATAGATAGTGGCAATATCTATGACTCAATGACCATCCATGGATAAAATTAGCAAAATATCATTGTAGAAATATCTCTAACAATTAAGGAAGATTACAAATAGCAAAGGAAATTACAATATGACTTTACGATCCCCTTTTTGGAAGAGATAGATGACATCCTCATCTTTCACTTTTTTGAAGAATTCTCTCTCAACGAACGTAACCAAGCAATTGTTCAAATATTCATCATCCAATTTGTTTCTTAGCAAATTCTTCACATATTTCATCAAGGAAAATACCCTCTCAACACTAGCAGTGGCTACCGGAAAAATGAGCATCAACTTAAGAAGTTTGTAGATAATATAATATATTGTTCATTGTTTTTTGACTAAATCATCAAATCCATCAAATAAACATTCTTCTTCTTGAAACTTCAATGTCCATTGAGTTCAATTTATTTTACAAGCAATCAGTGAATGGCTTCTACTCCTTATAGCAATCATAGGTAGTGGCATTTATAACAAATCTTCAGATTTCTTAAATAAACAGAGGGCAAAAAATACCTTGGTGGAGAACTGGAGCAGTGCCGTGGTCAGTAGAGGAGGGGTCAGCGGTGCAGCCTTGGAGGAGAGGACTGGAGGTGGAGGACGCCAGCACGCGGCGGCAGCAGGGGGTCCGAGGAGGCCGGAGGCTGGATCCCTGAGCGGCGGAGGGGGCGTGGAGCGGCCACCAGGCCCTCCTCTCTTGGCGCGCGAGCGGCTAGGAAGATGTGTCCTCCCTCGAGCACCATGGTGACCGCGGGTTGATCTGGCGAGGTTGCCAGCGTAGACGCCGGGTGGTTTGGGGTGGAGGAGTGAGGCGGCGGGTGGCGCTCGAGCAGGGGTTGGCGACGGTGGGCGGAGGGCGGAGGAGGGAGGACGGAGGACGCCGGACGTCGGCGAGGTCGCCGGCGAGTAGGCGGCAGGTGGTTTGGGATGGAGGGAACGAGGAGGAAGGAAGAAAGCGGCGGCTCGGTGGTTTGGCATGGAGGTTGGTTCTCTGTTAACTTTCCATTGTTTGCCGTCTGCTACCTGATGGGAAAGAGGCCAACAACAGACGGAAAAGACGGCATCCGTTTGACCTAGCCAGCGCCCGCTCCAATGGGGCCTAGGTCCAATCTTTGCCGTCTGCTATTGGCCTCTTTCCCGTCGGCTAGCAGACGACAAACAATGGACTGACGGCATCCGTTTGAACTAGCCAGCGCCCGCTCCAGTGGGGCCGAGGTCCAATCTTTGCCATTTGCCGTTTGCTTCTTTGCCGTCGGCTAGCGGACAACAAAGAATGGACTGACGGCAAAACCGATCTTTTCCATGAGGCCTTTCTTTGCCGTCTGCTTTTTGGAAGCGGACGGCAAAAACCATATGTGCCGTCCACTTGCAGACGACAAAGAGTAGACTGATGGCAAATTCTATGATTCCTGTAGTGATTCAATCCGACATAACAAAATCTCAAAGGAAAAGATTCAATTCATCACAACCAGATAGCAAGGGAAGAACACCATATGATCCAACTATGTTAACAAAGCCCGCGATACATCAAGATCGTGCGATCCCAAGGACATGAGAGAGAGAGATGGAACACATAGCTATTGGTATGTACCTTTAGCCCCGAGGGTGAACTACTCCCTCCTCGTCATGGCCTTTGCCGGAATGATGAAGATGGCCACCGGTGATTAATTCCCCCTCCGGAAGGGTACTGGAAAGGCTCCAGACGGATTTTCCTTAGATATAGAGAGTTGCGGCGACGCAGTGGAAGTTCTAGGTTAACATTTGGTGGGTTTCTGGAATTATAGGAATTTTCAGCATTATAATCACGTCAACCGGAGCGACATGGGCCCCAGAAGCTAACAGGGCATGCCCAGGGGGTTTGGGCGCGACGGTTGGCTTGTGGATAATAGGTGGCTCCCCTCTGGTGGTTCCTCTCTCCGGTATTTCTTATTTTCTATATAAAAATTCATAAAAAAGTGTCCGGCGATTCCGAGAACTTTTATTTTCTGCACAAAAACACCACCACCATAGTTCTGTTGAAACAGCGTCAGTCCGGGTTAGTTCTAAATAAATAATATAAGTGCATCAAAACCATATAAAAGTATTGTAAACATAGGCAAATATGGCATGAATACTTCATAAAATATCGATACGTTGGAGACGTATCACGTATTGATCAGATAGTGGACTCCACTACCGGTTGTGACTTCCTATCTTTTATTGATGCCTACTCTGGTTATCATTAGATCTTCATGGACTAGGAAGATGGGGAAAAGACCACCTTTATTACTCCATATGGCACATACTGCTTTAAGTGTTTGCCTTTCGGATAAAAAAGTGCTTGTTCAATATTTGCAAGGGTTGTCCAAATTGGTTTTGAGCCCCAGCTGCACAGAAATGTGGAAGCATACATGGATGATATAATCGTCAAGACCAGGGAGAAAGCTACACTGATTCAAGACCTAGAAGGGAAATTTGCAAATTTGTGCAAGATCAATCTGAAGCTCAATCTTGAGATGTGCATGTTTGGTGTCCCATCAGGCAAGTTTCTCGGGCTCCTCGTGTCAGAGAACGGAATCGAAGCCAAGCCCGCATAGATCGAAGCAATTGAGCAACTGGACGCACCGAAGCGCGTCAAAGATATGTGCCACTTGGCGGGTTGTATTGTCGCCCTCAGTTGGTTCATTTCTAATTCTGTAGAATGCGCCCTGCCATTTTGCAAGATTTTGAAAAAAGCCAGGTCCAATGAAATGGACTCCAGAAGAGGAGGTAGAGCTGCAAGACCTAAAAAGATACCTATCCTCAATGCCAGTACTAGTGGCACCTAAGTCACAAGAGCCATTGGTGCTATATCTGGCGGCAACAAATCAAGTGGTTAGTGTGGCACTGGTGGCAGAGAGGGAAGCCGTGGATGAAGAGGCAACGACCCCTGCGCCGGCAGCGGGTAAGCAGGATTTGACTCCGGCAAGCCAAAGTGCCGCAAACACAGATACATCATAGGATGTAAATCAACAAACTGTGCAGAAGAAGAAGATGGTGCAACGCCTAGTTTATCTTGTCAGCTCTCTTATGCAGGGGTCTAGGTCATGCAAAAGCTGCTTTTTGCCCTCCTCATGGCCTCCTGGAAGCTGTGCGATTACTTTCAAGCACACAACATCACCGTCGTCACTCGCTTTCCTGTGCAGCGCATCTTGAGGAATCCAGAATCCACCGACAAGATAGTTGGGTGGGCGTTGGAGCTGGACAGGTTTAATACGAGTTTTAAAAGCATACAACCATTCAGAGCAAGTCCTTGGCGGAATTCATTATAGAATGGGCACCAACGCAAGACGAAGAGATTCAAGAAACACCCCTCCCCGGCAAAGAAGCACCACAAGAGTTCATTATGTACTTTGATGGAGCCTTTTCATTGCAAGGCGCTAGTGCCGGTGTGCTACTTGTCGCACCCACCAGAGAGCACCTCAAGTATGTAATCGAAATGCACTTTCCCAGGGAGGTATCGACAAACAACACTGCTGAATACGAAGGATTGCTTGTCACCTTTGGATTGCAGTAGACCTTGGCATAAGAAAGCTTATCGTCTTAGGAGATTCACAGCTTGTTTTGTGTCAAGTGAACAAAGATTATCAGAGCCCTTTGATCGAAGCCTATGTCGATGAAGTGAGAAAGTTAGAATTGCATTTTGACGGTCTACAAACAGAGCACATCCCTCGTGCAGAAAACAACATCGCTAATGACTCGTCAAAACCAGCAGCTCAGAAGCTACGTGTGGAACGTGGGACTTTTGTGCTCCAACTGACTCAACCATCTGTCACACCATCAACCCGGCAATCCAAGAAGAGAAAGATCAACTCTGGAGATTACTTCCCGTCAGAGCTACGAGCCGCCTAAGAAAGTTGTCGGAGACAACAAAACGCCTGCCGGTGAGCAGCAAGCTCGGGCAAGACCCCCAGTTTTTGCCTTTGAAGCTAGCGCTCCCGTAGCGGAGGAGATGCCTTTAGTCCTTGTCGTCGAGCCGCAAGCTCCGGCATGGGCACATCAGATAGTCCAATATCTTCAGACAAGAGAGCTTCCCGAAGTGCAAGAAGAAGGAGAAAGAGTAGCCTGGCAATCAAGCATGTACCAGTTTGTGGACATCACTCTGTACAAGAGAAGGACAAACGGGGTGAAATTGAAGTGTATCTTCCGGGAAGAGGAAGAGAAGTTGTTGGCGAAGATACATGGAGGGATGTGTGGTTCCTTTATCGGGTCGCACATACTTGTCGGTAAGGCATTCTAGCAAGGGTTCTACTGGACGACATCCCTTCAAGATGCTTTGGCAGTGGTGACCAGATGTGAAGCATGCCAGTTCCACGCCAAGAAAACACATCAACCAGCTCAAGCCCTTCAAACCATACCGCTCAGCTGGGCCTTCTCGGTCTGGGGGGTTTACATCGTCCGCCCCTTCCTTCGTGCTACCGGGGGCTTCGAGTTCTTGTTTGTTGCAATTTCCAAGTTCACAAAGTGGACTGAGGTAGAACCAGTGAGAAAGGTAACAGCAGAGGCAGCCGTCAAGTTTTTCAAAGGGATAGTTTGTCGTTTTGGTGTGCCCAACAGGATCATCACCGACAATGGCACATAGTTCACGAGCCGCTCCTTCATGTAGTACTGCCAGGATATTGGCGCCTAGATTTGCTTTGCGTCTCACCGCAAAAGGAATGCCCAAGTGGAGAGAGCGAATGCTGAAGTGTTTCGTGCCCTCAAGATGAGAACTTTTGATAAGGTGTACAAGTACGGAAGGCGCTAGATTGATGAGCTATTGGTAGTTCTTTGGTCCCTCGGAACAACACCAAATCGAGCTACTGGCAAGACACCCTTCTCCCTAGTCTACTATGCAGAGGCGGTGCTCCCCACAGAACTCACGTACGGGTCACCTCGAGTGCAAGACTTCAATGAAAACGAGAAAGAGCAACTGCGGCAAGATGATGCCATGCTCCTTGAGGAAGATCGTCTTCGGGCTGCCCTGTGTGTCGCTCGGTAACAAGAAGACTTGCGTCGCTATCACAGCCGCAAGGTGCAAGCCAAAAGTGTTGGGGAAGGCGACCTTGTTCTTCATCGGATCCAGTCCGTGAAGGGATCAAACAAGTTGAAGCCGAAGTGGGAAGGCCCTTACCGGGTGGTACGAGTCACCCGACCTAGCGCAGTCCGCCTGGAGAACGAAGATGGTACTCCAGTGCAGAACTCGTGGAATATCGAGCATCTTCGCAAGTTCTCCCCGTGAGGCGCAGTTGCCGGGATCCTCTCCGGCAACCCCTTTCATAGGAGCCTGTCGGCAGGCATGTAAACCTTTGTACAAAGCCAGGAAAACACCTTGTGCATCATCAATATAGCTAAGTATTTTGCAACTTTTTGTCAAAGTACATATTTATGTTATGTATGTTGTATGAAATGTTGTGATTACAATAATTTGTGTGAGATGATTGATGAACCGGCAAGGTTCCTAGCCTCCTCTTTTCTCTTCTTTCTTTTTCTCAAAAGATAAGAAGGGACCCTCACGTGCAAGTCTTCCCAGGGGGAGTGATGGTATGGATAACCAAATGGCATTCAAGGATGATCATTTCACGACAAGAAATATAGCGAAGAAAAGCTAAGTTGAAAAAACTTTGAGTTCTTTGTTGTAGCTATTTTTTCCTTGAACGATTTCAGTATTTGCATGAGAAAACCTGAACACGAAGGGCCCTTGTCGGAATCAATTGTGCTCCTCGGTTGTTTCGAGTACGCTCAACAACCAAGGTAGCTGCATTGAGAACGACGAGGTGGTTGTACCTGCAACGGTATTTCCGGCAGGCTGCTAAGGACTTGTTCCTAAAGCGCTCGCGGCAAGAATGTGCGCACCGAAAAACTTTTTCCACAAGCATAGGGTTCAAAACATACTAGTGCAAATCAAGTATAAGGAAAGATGGTCATTCTTTCAAGCAAACAAAGTATATTACATCCAGAAACATAAGTGCAATGCTAATTTAAGATGAATATCTTTGATACATGCATGGCACTGGCGACTAAGATGGAGGGAGAGGGGTTCACTTCTTCAAGCTCCCTGAGCCAATCCTTTCAGAGACACGAGCGACAAGGGCTTCGATGGCACTGGTGTCTGAATTGTTCGGCAACTTGGAGAAGGACATTGATAGATCGATCCCCGGTTGTGGAAGGCGACCTTCACCAGTATCTTGTGGAGAACACCGCGGCAGAGCTCGCGGGGTCCCTTGAGGAAGTTGTTGTCTTGGCCCTCCTCATTCTTCTCCAATGCCCCGACATGCTTGTCGAAGAAAATAGATAGCCTGGTGCTTGCCGCCTCCCTGCCTTCATGAGGGAATGTGCACTCCGCCAATCCCATGGCTGCAACTTAAGCGGAGAGGTTGCCGACGATATTCATAAGCTGCTCCGTCCACAACTCCTTGTTCTGTTTTAGTTCGTTGAAATTTTGGGCAGCGGAACCAAGCAAGTCCTTCTCCTTCTGAAGATCTTTAGGGTGAGCCCGCTCCCTGGTCTTGGCGGCCTCAAGGTTGTCCTCGTAGGTGCTCACCTTCATCTTCATGTCTGCAGCAACATCAGCGGCAGCGGAGAGCTCTTTTGTCTTCTCAGAGATCGTCACTTGCAGCTCAACCAAGGTATGGGCTATCTTCTGGATGTCCTCCAACAGCCTTGAGACCTCCTTACTGGATGCTGCAAGATCTGACTCCAGCTGCTGCACTTCGCCTTCCAATTCAGTCTTGGCAGCCTGGGCGACCTCTACAGTCTTGATGGCCTCCTGGACTTTGCTAGCATATTTTGCTACTTGTTTCTCCAGGGCGTCCTTGTGCCTTTGCTCCAGCTCTTGGATCTGCTTCTCAAGTTGGCTCTCGATCCTTGTAGCGATGACAGCTTCCCGGGCAGCAACGTCCTCCTCATGAGAGCTGAGAGCAGCCTTGCGCTTGATCAAATCAGCATCAGCATCAGCGGCAGCAACTCTTTGCTTAGCCTCCTCCCTTGCTGACTCTGCCTGGGCCCTTTCGGAAATGAAATCCGCCACGACCTTGCTGAGATCGATCGGCTTGACGGTTGGTGAGGTCTTGAAGGCTCTATGTGAACCAAGCGCGCGTCTCGTCAAGACGCTCTCGGAACCTGTTCTCCGCATCGGCAAGGATGGCTTCTCGGTGATCTAGCTTCTCTGAGCGACTACCATAGTGGTACAAGAGTTGCTTGAAGCTCTTGCTCATGGTGGAGAGGATGTTGTGCTCCTTAGCTTCTTCGCTGTGGCTGAAGGGATCGATAATGACTGCTCCTCCGGCTTTGGCAACGGCGCTGCCTAGCACCTCATCTTCAGATAAAGCCCGAAGGATCGCGTCGCTGGGAATGCTGACGAACTGCAGATCACTGACATTGAAGTACCTGCTGGGGGCGGCACTTCGTATGCCGATGGCACGATGGCAGCTCCACCAGTTGTTCCCACCATGACGAGCATGCCCTTGTCGGACGTTCTGGAGACAGTAATGTCTTTAGTTTCCTTGGTTGGCTCCGGCACGGTCTCCTCCGCAGTCTCGCTGGTGGCTCCCTCCTCCACTGCGGTTCGGCTAGCCTCAACGGCCGCCTCATTGGCGATCTCCCCGATGCTGGCGTCTACACCCATGTCGTTGACCGGGGGTAGATCTGCAGAATCAGGAGAAGAAAAAAAAATTGGACTTAGAACAAGTTCAAGAAGACAAAAAAGAAAGAAAGCAAAACATCAACATCAAAGAACTCACCGGTGAGCACTTGTTGAGAAGGAGCGATTCCTTCTCCGGCAACATTGGTTGCCGTCGCGTGGCTGCCGGCAGCGCCGCTTGCCAGCATATCCTCGACGTGGCAGGCTCGTCGGTGGGAGTCTTTACTGGAGAACTCTTCTCCGGGGTGGAGCGCGTTTGAGTTGCCTCGGGGAGGTCCACCTCTGGGTGTTCCACCCCTTGGCGCTCCGCCTCCGTCTGCAGGGGAATGGAGGTGGAGGTGGTGTCCACACCAGTACTCGCCATTGGGTGTGGGAAGGGGACCGCGTATTGGGGGCTGCATGTCGGGCTGCGCTGGGGGCTGATGATGACATTTTCCTTTTCCAATGCAGAACTTGTCATACCCTCCACGGCTAGCGTAAGATTCACCCTCTTGGCAATGCGTTGCGCCAATGTCTACTCATCCCAGCTGAGCAAAAATAACAAGATTTTGACAAGTGCAATTAAAGAATTCAAGACATGCAACGATATGGGCGTGGATACTTAGTCCTCCTCCTCCGAGTTGAGGGCTGACAAATCCCATATATCCTTCTGGCGTTCGGCCAGAGCGGGTGCCAGAGTAGGAGTCTGGCGCACGTTAAAGATGCGGCAGTGCTCGAAGACCCTGGCCCCATGTCGAAGGTCCCTGCTGGGCGCTTCGCTATGGCATGCCTCGCCCACTATGGGAGAGAGACGTTTGTGGAGGGGTCCTCCTCTTCTTCCTCTTTGATTGGCGGAAAAGGGTGAACCGACTCCCCGGTGGCAGTCTTGTGGAGCACGCGAGCCTTGTTTTTCGGGATGATGGGGGCACGGAATTCTTCGAATTTCTGGTCCCCGGCAGCTACAGGCCCCTCGCCCCCAGCAGGGCCTTCCGACAAATTGGTTGCCGCTGCTTCAACCTCCTCCTCCTCCTCCTCTTAACCGCCGGCCTCCTCTTCTTCATCGTCGGACGCGACAACACCAGAGCTGCTGCTGCCCAATGTCAAGCCAGCTTCTGTGACCCTCTTCTCGATCCACTCAATATCTTCTTTGATGGTGTCATGGATTCATGTATACTATGCAACTTTATTCTTGTAGACTTTGTTGGGCATCCAAGCGCAGAGTTGTGTAGGACAGTAGCAATTTTCCCTCAAGTGGATGACCTATGGTTTATCAATCCAAGGAAGGTGTAGGATAAAGATGGTTTCTCTCAAACAGCCCTGCAATCAAATACAAGAAATCTCTTGTGTCCCAACACACCCAATACAATGGTAAATTGTATAGGTGCACTCGTTCGGCAAAGAGATAGTGATACAAGTGCAATATGGATGGAAGATATAGGTTTTTGTAATCTGAAAATATAAAAACAGCAAGGTAACAAGTAGAAAATAGAGAGGAAAACGGTATATAAATGCTTGGAAACAAGGCCTAGGGTTCATACTTTCACTAGTGCAATCTCCCAACAATGCTAACATAGTTGGATCATATGATCACCCCTCAAAGTGTAACAAAGAATCACTCCAAAGGTCTGATCTAGCAGAGAACAATAAGATGAAATTGGTGTAGGTAGTAGAACCACCTCAAAGTTATTCTTTCCGATCAATCTTTTGAGCTATTCCTATAAGTGTCACAAACAGCCATAGAGTTCGTACTAAAATAACACCAATGATACATATCAATAACCCTAAAGTCACCTAGATACTCCAATGTCACCTCAAGTATCCGTGGGTAAATTATGCGACATGCATCAAACAATTTCAGATCTATCATATTCAATCCAACACAAAGAAATTCAAGGAGCACCCCAAGATTTCTATCGAAGAACGTAGGACAAGAACTTGTATCAACCCCTATGCATAGATTACCCCAATGTCACCTCGGGAATCCGCAAGTTGAGTACCAAAACATGCATCAAGTGAATCAATAGAACACCCCATTGTCACCACGGGTATCCACATGCAAGACATATATCAAGTGTTCTCAAATAAAATATTCAATCCAATATAACGAGATCTCAAAGGTAAAGATTCCATTCATCACAACAAGGTAACAAGGGAATAACATCATATGATCCGACTATATTAACAAAGACCATGATACATCAAGATCGTGACATCTCACGAACACGAGAGAGGGATTGAACACATAGCTACTAGTACATACCCTCAGACCCGAGGGTGAACTACTCCCTCCTCGTCATGACCTCCGCCGGGATGATGAAGATGGCCATCGGATGATGATTTCCCTCTCCGACAGGGTACTGGAAAGGCTCTAGATTGGTTTTTTGTTGATACAGATAGTTGCGGAGGCGGAATGGAGAGTCTCTATTTATTTCTAGGGTTTCTTGGATTTATAGGATTTTTCAGCGTTGGAATCACGTGTAACGGAGCACGTGGGCCTCACAAACCAACACGGCATGACCCCCCAGGGCCGCGCCCTGATGGCTTGTTCCCCACAGGTGGCACCCCTCCGGTGGTTCTTTGCTCCAATATTTCTTGGCCATTCCGAGAACTTCCATTTTCTGCACAAAAACAACACCACGGTAATTCTGCTGAAAACAGCGTCAGTCCGGGTTAGTTCTAAATAAATCATATAAAGTGCATCAAAACCATATAAAATTATTGTAAACATAGGAAAATATGGCATGAATACTTCATAAATTATCGATACGTTGGAGACGTATCAGCATCCCCAAGCTTAATTCCTACTCGTCCTCGAGTAGGTAAATGATAAAAGAAGTAATTTATGAAGTGTGAATGCTAGCATAATTTATAATATTGATAAAGGATAATTTCAGCCACTTTTCTAGCATCAAAACCAGCACGCATTTCTCATAAAACTTCTCACAATCAAATAGCAAGTTATTCACATGTTAATATATAGACCATAAACTTTCTTGAAAACTAGCAAACTATGTTTTCAGTCATCAAACAATTACAATTCATTTTATTTTCAGGAAGGGTCTATGGAAGAGATTTGGTTTAGCAAATCCCACATACTCAATTATCATTTAGTCTTCCATGATTACTAACACTCAAAGCATATTTTTAGAACAAATAGTTTCAGTCAAAAACATAGGAAGATATGGGCTTAATGTTTCGCCTCCCAACTTATTTATCTCGGGGATAATGTCAACAAATAATGAATCATGATCACCTATATTCACTTGGATATATGTGCCTGGATCTTTCCCCACCACATGTTGCTTGCCAACTAAAGAATTAATAGACTAGAATAAGAAGTTGACTCAAAATGAAAAGTAAAAGTTAGGCCCTTTGTAGAGGGAAGCAGGGATTTGCAGAGGTGCCACAACTCATTGTTTTAAAGCAGAGATGAATATGTAATTTTGAGTGGTATACTTTTCCTGTCAACGTCAAAACAGAGTTTTCAATATCTTCCATGCTAATCACATTATTGGTGGTTCCAAAACAGAATTTAAATTTTTCCTCCCCCTCCACCATTCAAACACATTCCATGGCTAGCTGAATCCACGGGTACCATCCAAACAATCAACTTTCTAGTGGGAGTTCTTATTTATTTATTTTTGTATTATGCAAGACTGGGCATCCTTTTTACCAGCCTCCCTCGTGCAATGACAAGTGAATAAACACTTATCTTGAGAATAGCCCGCTTAGCATGGAAGATAATGACTGCCCCGTCGCTCCATGAGCGGTACGAGCACACAAAACGGATGTTTATTTGAATGTTTAGAGGTGGCACATGCAAATGTACTTGGAATGGCAGTGAAATACCATATATAGGTAGGTATGGTGGACTCTCATGGAAGAAACCTGGCTCATGGATGTGGATGCACAAGTAGTATTTCTACTTAGTACGAAGTTTTTGCTAGCAAAAGGTTCTAAACAAGCATCACATGTTAGAGGATCCATGACAATATAACTGCTACATGAATATAAACAAACATAACCATTACGTTGTCTTCCTTGTCCAACGTCAACTACTTGATCAAGTTAGAAATTAATTAATGGGGGTTTACAATCATAGAAGATGTCCAAGATATTGTATTTATATGTGAAACCTCTCTTCCTTCAATATTCTTTCATGAATTGTTTAAATGACCAATGCTATGTTTGTTAAGTTCCAATAAATCATGCCACTAATACTCCTAGTATGTGAATTCACTACTCCCCATGGGACAAGAATATGAAGCATATATAATTTCACATTTATGAGATTCAATTCATTCAACGTTTACTCTCAGGATATAAGTGAAGCATAAGAGTAAATTTTGAACTACTCTCAAAAGATATAAGTGAAGATCAATGTGTAGTCAAACAATAAATTAGCTATGTGAGGACTCTCTCTCTCAATAAAGATTTTCAGATCTTAGTATTTTATTCTAGCTGCAAACAAAACAAAAATACACTCCAAGAATAGCACGCATCATGTGAACGAATAAAAATTTAGGCTCAACATAGGCTAACCGATAGTTGACGAGAGAGGTGGGATGCGTAGCATCCCCAAGCTTAGATGCTTGAGACTTCTTGAAATATTTTCTTGGGGTGCCTTGGGAATCCCCAAGCTTGATCTTTTGTATCTCGTTCAATCCTCTCATATCCCGGTTTCACCTAGGTCTCAAAAACTTCATCCACACGAAACTTGGAAAGAACTCGTGAGATAGGTTAGTGCACATAAGAATAAATCAACACTTTATGTACTACCAATACAAGTTGCACAATAGTTTTCAAACATTATCTACTGTATACTATCATTTCCACAATTTATATCTACCAAGATAAGTATTGAAAACCATCGGAGAAGTAGATAACAAAACTATGACATTAATCTGTCTAAACAGGACAGTCTGTAGAAATTAATATACAAAGTGATCTTATGTATCTCTTAACATTATGAAAATTTAGGAAAAGATAAAGAATTTATTTGAAAATACTTTGTAAAACTTTCAGAAACTTTCGACGTTTCTGTAAAATATGAAAATTGAAACACTGCAGCAAAAGTTCCTGTTTTTACACAGCACACATCAAACATGCAACTCAAGCATCCTAAAAGCAATTCTTGAAAATTTCTATTGAAAAACAAGATTATAAATAACAGCAACCAAATACTCACAAAACAAAATGATGCTCCAAGCAAAACACATATTATGTGACGAATAAAAATATAGCTCTAAGTAAGATATACTGATAGTGTTGAAGACGAAAGAGGAGATGCCTTCCGGGACATCCCCAAGATTAGGCGCTTGAGTCTTCCTTGGATATTACCTTGGGTGTGCCTTGGGCATCCTCAAGCTTAGGTTCTTGTCACTCCTTATTGTCCTCATATCGATATCTCACCCAAAACTTGAAAACTTCAATCACACAAAACTTAACGGAACTTCATGAGATGGGTTAGTATAATAAATAAAGACCATTCACTTAGGTACTTTCAAGACAAGATTCATAATTTTTCTCACATAATACCTACTGTATTATACCATTCACATCATTTATATCACTAAATATAAGCTATGGGAACACTAAAACAAGCAAACTATGCATGCAAAACAGAATCTGACAAAAACAGAACAGTCGTGAAGATCTGTCGTATAAACATCTTTCCCCGTCTCCAAAAATTCTGAAAAAATAGGAAAACTTAGAGAATTTTCATATAAAAACTTTTTAAAAATTTCAGATTGTTTTGACGCTCCAGTAAAATCCGAGAAATTCTTAACTGGAGGCAAAAGTTTCTGTTTTTGCACAGAATAAAATCAACAAGTATCCAAACTATCCCAAAGGCTTTACTTGGCACATTATTGAAATAAAATACACAAAAAATGATTAATACAGTATATTAATCATGTTAACACAAAAAAACAGAAAATAAAAGTGCTGGGTTGTCTCCCAACAAACGCTTTTCTTTATAGCCTTTTAGCTAGGCATGATGATTTCAACGATGCTCACATAGGAATAGTATTTGAAACATGCAAAAGAGCATCATGGATCACATGGCAAGCACATTTAAGTCTAACCAACTTCCTATGCATAGGTATTTTGTGAGAAAACAATTTATCGGAGCAAGAATCAACTAGCATATGATGGCAAAACAAGCATAACTTCAAAACTTTGAACATTTAGAGAGAAAACTTGATATTATTGCAATTCCTCAAGCATATGTTCCTCCCTCATAATAAATTTCAGTAGCATCATGAAGGAATTCAACAATATAAATATCACATAAATCATTCTTTTCATGATGCACAAGCATAGAATTTTCATTACTCTCCACATAAGCAAATTCCTTTTGATCCATGGTAGTGGGAGCAAACTCAACAAAATAACTATCATGAGACACTTGATTGAGATAACCACATTCAATATTAAAATCATGATGACAAATTTCATGGTTACTATCATGCTTTATATCATACATGTCATCATCATAATCATCATAGATAGGAGGCATGTCATCACCATAATAATTTTGCTCATCAAAACATGGGGGACTAAAAATATCATCTTCATCAAACATAGCATCCCCAAGCTTGTGGCTTTGCATATCATTAGCATCATGGATATTCATAGAATTCATACTAGCAACTTGCAATCATCCTCATCATTCAAGGAATTCTCATTAAGTATTTTTATAATTTCTTCCTCTACCGATTGAGCACAATTTTCTGAATCCTTATTTTCACGAAAGACATTATAAAGACGAAACAAATGAGACAACCTAAACTCCATTTTTTTTGTAGTTTTATTTTATAAAACCAAACTAGTGAAAAACAAGAAACTAAAAGATTTAATTGCAAGATGATATACCTTCAAGCACTCACCTCCCCGGCAATGGCGCCAGAAAATGGCTAGATGTCTACTACGCAAGTTTATTCTTGTTGACTTTGTTGGGTCTCCAAGCGTAGAGTTTTGTAGGACAATAGCTATTTTCCCTCAAGTGGATGACCTAAGGTTTATCAATCCGTGGGAGGTGTAGGATGAAGATGGTCTCTCTCAAACAACCCTGCAATCAAATACAAGAAATCTCTTGTGACCCCAACACACCCAATACAATGGTAAATTGTATAGGTGCACTAGTTCGGCGAAGAGATGGTGATACAAGTGCAATATGGATGGTAGATATATGTTTTTGTTATCTGAAAATATAAAAACAGAAAAGTAACAAGTGGAAAACAGCGAGCAAAACAGTATATAAATGCTTGGAAACAAGGCCTAGGGTTCATACTTTCACTAGTGCAATCTCCCAACAATGCTAACATAGTTGTTTCATATGATCACCCCTCAATGTGCAACAAAGAATCAGTCCAAAGATCCTATCTAGCGGAGAACAATAAGATGAAATTGGTGTAGGTAGTACAACCACCTCAAAGTTATTCTTTCCGATCAATCTTTTGGGCTATTCCTATAAGTGTCACAAACAGCCCTAGAGTTTGTACTAGATAACACCAATGATACATATCAATTAACCCTAATGTCACCTAGATATTCCAATGTCACCTCAAGTATCCATGAGTAAATTATGCGACATGCATCAAACAATTTCAGATCTATCATATTCAATCCAACACAAAGAACTTCAAGGAGCACCCCAAGATTTCTATCGGAGAACGTAGGACAAAAACGTGTATCAACCCCTATGCATGTATTAACCTAATGTCACCTAGGGAATACGCAAGTTGAGTACGAAAACATACATCAAGTGAATCAATAGGACACCCCATTGTCACCACGGGTATCCACATGCAAGACGTATATCAAGTGTTCTCAAATCCAATATTCAATCCAACATAACAAGATCTAAAAGGTAAAGATTCAATTCATCACAACAAGGTAACAAGGAAATAACACCATATGATCCGACTATATTAACAAAGCCTGTGACACATCAAGATCGTGACATCTCAAGAACATGAGAGAGAGAGAGAGAGAGAACACATAGCTACTAGTACATACCCTCAGCCCCGAGGGTGAACTACTCCCTCCTCGTCATGGCCTCAGCCGGGATGATGAAGATGGCAACCAGATGATGATTTCCCTCTCCAGCAAGGTACTGGAAATGCTCCATATTGGTTTTTGACGATATAAGGAGTTGCGGCGGTGGAATGGAGAGTCTCTGTTTATTTCTGGGGTTTCTGGGATTTATAGGATTTTCAAGTGTTGGAATCACGCGCAACGGAGCCACGTGGGCCCCACAAGCCAACATGGCACGACCCCCCCAGGGCCGCGCCCTGATGGATTGTGCCCCACGGGTGGATCCCCTGTGGTGCTTCTTCGCTCCAATATTGCTTAGTTCCGGGCGATTTCGAGAACTTTCATTTTCTGCACAAAAACAACACCACGGTAATTCTGCTGAAAACAGCGTCAGTCCAGGTAAGTGATACGTCTCCAATGTATCTATAATTTTTTATTGTTCCAAGCTAATATATTATCTTTCTAGGATACTTTTTGGGTATTTATTTACCAATTTATTATATTTTTGAGCACTAACATATTGACCCGGTGCCTAGTGCCAGTTCCAGTTTTCTGCGTGTTTTTGCCTTTTCAGAGTTACAGTACCAAACGGAGTCCAATTTCCACGAAACTTTTTGACGATTTTTTCTAGACCAATACAAGACCTAGAAGCTTCGGAGGAAGGCCGGACGGTGCACCAGGGTCCCACCACATATCCCACCGCGCCACCGGGAGGCCGCGGCCAGATATGTGGTGGCCCCCTGGTGGCTCTCCAGACGTCGTTCTCTGGCCTATAAATTCACATTTACCCTAAAAACACCAGAAGCGCTCCTGCAACACTTTTTCCATTGCCACAAGTCTCTTTTCCGATGGGAGGCCATCTACACCTCCGTTCCGGCACCCTGTCGGAGGGGAGATCGATCACGGAGGGCCTCTTCATCAACCCTGCTGCCCTCACCATGATGTGTGAGTAATTCAACGCAGACCTACGGGTCCGTAGGTAGTACCTAGATGACCATCTCTCCCTCTCTGTCGATCTGCAATACAATGTTCATCGCATCTTTGCCTTGATCTATCCGATGTAATCCCTTTGTATGGTGTGTTTGTTGGGATTCGATGAATTGTGAGTTTATGTTCAGATTATTCATGAAAAGCATTTGAGTCAAATCTAATTACTATGATTCTTATTTGCATGATCATCATAGCTTCGTAATGCTCTCCATTCTATTGAGATAGTTCGGCCAACTAGATTCATATTTCTTCGGTGGGACTGGTGCATTTTAGTAGGTTCAACTTGGCAAGTTTCTATATCCCAGTGACAGAAGGGGACAAGTTGGGTCTTTGTGTTGCTGCAACTACGGATAAAATGATGGGGTTTATTCATATTGATTGAGTTTACTTTGTCTACATCATGTCAATGTTCTCCAAGCATTACTCTATTTTACTTAATACTCTAGATGCATGCTGGATAGCGGTCGATGGGCGGAATAATAGTAATAGGTGCAGGCAGGAGTCGGCCTATTTGCTTATGGACGTGATGCTTATATACACATGATCATTGCCGTGAAAATCGCATAACTATTCGCTTTGTGCTGCGATTACCCGTTCCTCTTCACTGAAAACCCAACGCACATCACGCTTATCAGGAAGGATTTCTGGCGCCGTTACCCGGGAATACCATCACCAACTATCAATTAACTTCACACAAAATTTCATTCACTTGTTCTTCTTTTTATTTGCTTTAATATTTAGTGTGTCTCATAAAAATCAAAAATACAAAAATATTTATCTTTGCTAGTTACTAGTTTGCTTGCTTGTTTGCCTGAAAGTTGCTATCATGTCTGATTTTGAGATTAGTGGTGTTTCCGCCACTCATAAAAAACAAAAATACAAAAATATTTATCTTTGCTAGTTACTAGTTTGCTTGCTTGTTTGCCTGAAAGTTGCTATCATGTCTGATTTTGAGATTAGTGGTGTTTCCGCCACTAGTGCGGAAGCTCTTGAGCTTCCAACTTCACCTTGTGCTAATAATACTAAATGAAAGTTTGATGAAGTTGCTAAGGAAAAACTTGATAATCTTGCGGATGATGACCCTTCTAAAAGTGAACTTATTATGAAAACTAAAAAACTCCGCATAGGTGGTGGGAATATTATTGGAAAAAGTGTTATTGAAGATTTTTTTCACTTGTGCGGGATCGTTGCCATTGCTAGGAGGTACCATTTTTACTAGAACAACACATTATGAGGATGCTATATATGTGCTCATAACACAATTGGAAAGAAAATTTGTTCATATGCATCCTTTCATACAATGGATATTCCTAGAATTCTCTAATATTGAGGAAGCTTCTACTAAACGTCTAGCTACTATTTTCTTGCTCAACAATTTGACATTATCATACAAAAAGCTAGAAATATATTTGCTCATTATAGGATTAATTGTGAGTGTCCAACAATAGAAGGAATCCTTTATGAGTTAGAAGTTATGAGGAAATTGAAGTCTACGGATTATGTTGCTTATGATGAAAACCTTAGAAAGAAGGTTCCACCCAATGTACTAGTTGATAAAATTTCTGAACACAATGATCAATTTGCTATACCAAAACTTGGAATGGGTTATGAACTTGAGAGAACATTGAGGAAATATATCTATCGAAACTTATACAATGAGGAGATAGTCATCACCTATGACAAACCTAAGGAGGAACCACCTATTCCTCCCGAAATAAACCTCTTGGACCCTTGTGTTGTGAAGTTTAGTGCCTTCAATTATTTTTGTTTACCTATTAGGAAACTTGCTGCTGAAATACGGGAATATGATTTTCGCATGACGGATCGTCTTCATGATTACTACAACACTTGAATCTATGCATTATGCCTAGCTAGGGGCATAAAACAATAGCGCTTGTTGGGAGGCAACCCAATATGTATCTTAATTTTTGTTTTTCCTTTCTGTTATTTTGAAATAACATGATGATTGCATCTTTAATGATTATGTTTTTATGTTTTAATTCGTGTTTGTGCCAAGTAAAGCCTTTGGGATAACTCACAAGATGAGTAGAAACAATGCTCAAACAAAAACAGAAGCTTTTGACTCGAGTACAAGAATTTTCAATTTTTTATGGAGCGTGATCTTGATCTGAAATTTTAACACAGTATTTATACAAATTATTTACATTGTCCTAATTTATCAGAATTTTTAGAGTTACAGAAGTATGGGGAAGTTAGAATACAGTACCTATTATGCAGAAATGAATTTAAATCAATTTATCACAGTACCTCAAGTATGCAATATGTTTCTTATACAAACGGATCTCATGAAGTTTTGTTGAGTTTTGTGTGATTGAAGTTTTCAAATTTTGGGTGTGATCACGATGGACTACGGAATAAGGAGTAGCAAGAGCCCAAGCTTGGGGATGCCCATGGCACTCCAAGCATAATTCTAAGGAGACTCAAGCGTCTAAGCTTGGGGATGCCCCGGAAGGCATCCCCTCTTTCTTCTCAATCCATCGGTATGTCACTTGGAGCTATATTTTTATTCATCACATGATATGTGTTTTGCTTGGAGCGTCGCTTGCTTTTGTTTGCTTTTACTTTCAGTTTGTCACAGTCATCATTTGATGAACACACCTATTTGAGAGAGACACACTTTCATGATAATTTGCTAGAATACTCTATGTGCTTCACTTCTATCTTTTGAGCTAGGCAGTTGCTCTAATACTTCACTTATATCTTTTTGAGCACGGTGGCATGTAGATTTTATAGAAATAATATGCTCTCACTCTTCACTTATACTTGTTTGAGAGCTGAATTAATAGTGATGGTAATTTACATGGGTCAGAAGACTAGTCCAAGAATATTAGGTATTCATTGAATGATAATCAAAACCATCGTGTAGCACATATAGAGAAGTTGTGGGTTAATGATATTGTTGTAGTAATATGAAAAAAATGTGAGTCCAAATTTTTTTATTCATAGAAGTGTCGAGATTAAGAGGTGTTAACTTGTTATTCATCTAAAAATTAAAGAGGCATGGTGATGATGTGTGAGCAATTATATTCCTCGTTGAAATCCTAGTGTTGTTTCGAGTCGGGGGCGCGTGGTTAACTCCTACCAACCTCCTCCCTCGGGGCATGCGAGGAGTACTTCGATTTGTGATAAAACTAATAAAACTTTGCAATAACTATGTGAGTTCTTTATGACTAATGTGACACCATGGACATACGCATCTTCACCTTCTCATATTTGCTAGCCTCTTCGGTACGGTGCATGGCCCGTTCTCACCTCGAGGATCGGTGCAAATATTCGCCGGTGCATCCAAACCCCGTGACATGATACGCTCTGTCGCACATAAGCCTCGTTATATCTTCCTCAAAACAGCCACCATACCCACCTATTATGGCATTTCCATAGCCATTCCGAGATATATTGCCATCCAAACTCCATCGTCACTACACATGACTAGTTCGTTCATCATCATTATACTTTGCATGATCATATAGAGCTGACATAGTATTTGTGGCGAAGCCACCATTCATCATATTTTTGATACATGTCACGCTAGATCATTGCACATACTGGTACACTGCAAGAGGGATTCATACAGAGTCATATCTTCCTATCAGTCCTTCATGTTGAGTTGTAAGTAAATAAAAGTGTGATGCTCATCATTATTAGAGCATTGTCCCAGTGAGGAACGAATGATGGAGACTATGATTCCCCCACAAGTCGGGATGAGACTCCGGACGTAAAATGAAATAAAAATGGGGGAGGCCAAATGAGCCCACCATATAAAAAAGAGAAAATGGGGGAGGCAAAAAGAAAAAAAAAAGAGAAAAGTCCACCATGAAAAAAAAATGAGAGAAAAGAGAGAAGGGACTTTGCTATTATCCTTTACCACACTTGTGCCTCAAAGTGGCATGATGTTCTTCATATAGAGAGTCTCCTATGTCGACACTTCCGGATGCTAGTTGGAACTACCTTTTCATATAATAAACTTGGCTTGTATATTCCGATGATGGGCTTCCTCAAGTGCCCGAGGTCTTCATGAGCAAGCAAGTTTGATGCACACCCCACTTAGCTTCAGTTGAGCTTTCATACACTTATAGCTCTAGTGCATCATTTGCATGGCAATCCCTACTCCTTGCATTGACATCTATCGATGAGCATCTCCATAGCTCGTTGGTACGCCTAGTTGATGTGAGACTATCTTCTCCACTTTTTACCCCTTTGATACCTACCACCATATTCTATACCACCTATATGCTTTGTCCAATGGTTCACGCTCATGTATTGCGTGAAGAATAAAAAGTTGGTGCATATTGAAAAAGTATGATCCAATTGCCTAACTTGGACACCGTGGTGCTTAACATTTGTATCTATGTGGTGAAGACGGAGTCATGCCTTGCTAATATAATAAGATGAGTAGGGGTAAACATTCTTTTAGGATCGTATACTTTGAAAAATCAATGATTTTGTTTCCTATACTTATAAATATTACTATGTTGCTGTTTGTTAGTTCATCATTTCTCAATAAGCACACATACCAAAGATTACATAATGGGTAGCATGTCAAATCAAAAATTCTATTTTTATCATTTACCTACTCGAGGACGAGGAATTACGCTTGGGGATGCTGATACGTCTCGAACGTATCTATAATTTTTTATTGTTCCATGCTAATATATTATCATTCTTGGATACTTTTTGGGTATTTATTTACCAATGTATAATATTTTTGAGCACTCACCTATTGACCCAGTGCCCAGTGCCAGTTCTCGTTTTCTGCGTGTTTTTGCCTTTTCAGAGTTACAGTACCAAATGGAGTCCAATTGCCACGAAACTTTTTGACTATTTTTTCTGGACCAATACAAGACCTAGAAGCTTCGGAGGAAGACCGGAAGGTGCACCAGGGCCCCACCACATATCCCACCGCACCACCAGGGGGCGCGGCCAGATATGTAGTGGCCCCCTGGTGGCTCTATCGATGTCGTTCTCTGGCCTATAAATTCATATCTACCCTAAAAACACCAGAAGCGCTCCCAAAACAATTTTTCCACCGCCGCAAGTCTCTGTTCCGACGGGAGTCCATCTACACCTCCGTTTTGGCACCCTGCCGGAGGGGAGATCGATCACGGAGGGCCTCTTCATCAACCTTGCTGCCCTCGCCATGATGTGTGAGTAGTTCACTTGAGACCTACGGGTCCGTAGGTAGTACCTAGATGGCAATCTCTCTCTCTCTCTCTCTCTCTCTCTCTCTCGATCTTCAATATAATGTTCATCGCATCTTTGCCTTGATCTATCTGATGTAATCCCTTTGTATGGTGTATTTGTTGGGATCCGATGAATTGTGAGTTTTTGTTCAGATTATTCATGAAAAGTATTTGATTCAAATATGATTACCATGATGCTTATTTGCATGATCATCATAGCTTTGTAATGCTCTCCGATCTATTGAGATAGTTTAGCCAGCTAGATTGATATTTCTTCGGTTGAAGTGGTGTGTTGTAGTAGGTTCAACCTGGCAAGTTTCAATATCCCAGTGACAGAAGGGGACAAGTTGCATCTTTGTGTTGCTGCTACTAAGGATAAAACGATGGGGTTTATTTCATATTGATTGAGTTTACTTTGTCTACATCATGTCAATGTTCTGCAAGCATTACTCTATTTTACTTAATACTCTAGATGCATGCTAGATAGCGGTCGATGGGTGGAGTAATAGTAATAGGTGCAGGCAGGAGTCGGCCTATTTGCTTATGGACGTGATGCCTATATACACATGATCATTGCCGTGAAAATTGCATAACTATTCGCTTTTCTATCAATTGCCCAACAGTAATTTGTGTACCCACCGTATGCTTTGCTTATGAGAGATGCCACTAGAGAACTCTACAGCCTCCGTGTCTATTCACTTATATATTCACAAACATAATCATTGCCTTGTTGTTATTTATTACCTTTTATTTTATTTTGCACTTTAATATTATCTACACAACTCACTTGCTTGCAAATAACGAGATCAAGGGGATTAACAACCCTCTTGCCGGCATTGGGTGCAAGTTGTTTCTTCTTTTGTGTGCAGCCACTGAAGACGGTTGAGGATTGGTATTCCTATTGGTTTTATAAACCCTGGTTTCATAACTGAGGGAAATACTTACCCACTTTGTGCTGCGATTACCAGTTCCACTTCACGGAAAACCCAACGCAGATCACGAGTATCAGTTAGTTATAAATAAATCATATAAAGTGCATCGAAACCATATAAAAGTATTGTAAAAATAGGCAAATATGGGATGAATACTTCATAAATTATCGATACGTTGGAGACGTATCACGGATCAGCTTGCCTTCATCTCTAACGGCCACTTCCGTCAAGTTGTCAAACCACTCCTGCACCACTTCCTTCGCTGGCGGTTGCCATGTGGGGTTAAGTCCATGCGCATTGCTGGCCGATATCATCGCCAAGATCGTATCCTTGGCGGAGCTGTTCCATAATGGAATGATGCCTGTTGCGAGCTTGAACTTCCCGTCAATACGGAAAAGTTTGTGGCACGACTAGGAGAGCTGCATTTATGTCAGGTTGGAAGAGAGCGCCATGTGCAACCGCATCACATCTGCAGTGTTTTCGTATTCCCAAGCAAAACGCTTCCATTCCTACACGGGAGCGATGCACCGGTAGAGGAAATATGCACCCACCATCTCGATAGTGAGCCCGACAGCCTTCAAGCAGAGCATGATGGCGAACTCCAGATTCTCGTCGTTGGCACCAAGGGTGCCCCAATTCTTGTTGCGGACTGGTTTCGTCTTCCGGGTCATGCGGAACGCTAGGGCGTCCTCGTCCTTGATATAACACCATTCTCCCTGCCACTCTTCCTAGTTCTGATGCAGGTTGCCGGTGGGATACATTCCTTGTGGGTGGCCCTAGCGATCCATGTGATGTGGCCGGAGCGAACATCCCCTTCTATGCGTGGATAAAAGAAGTGGTGGAACAGAGCTACATTGGGAACTATTCCAATGATGTTCTCGCACATATGCGCGAAGACTGACAAAGTGGTCAAGGCATTGTGAGTGAAATCTAAGAGCCTCAAGGCGTTTGTCAGCATCAGGTCGGTGAAGATGCAGAAAGTTGATGTCTTCCTGGATCGATGTCTCTATAAGAATTCATTGTTATGTTGTCAGTTGTCTTGCAGGTTGCCTCATATTTCATGCCCGTACAGCCGTTATGCTGTCCGAGTTGTCCAAGGTTTCTAAATAATCTGATGCAATTGCAAATCCTTTCATCCTGACTCAATGTCTTTTTGGCCAGACAAAACACACAAATTATTGTGTTGAGGTACTCTACTACCTCGACGTATATGTTAAAGGTGCTTAGGAAACCAGGTTATTCCAGTGAACCACCCAACAGTCTAGTTGTGTTTTGTGTTCCCGGTGTGATAACTCTGGCCATTGTTATCGAAAGCATCCTGTGATGCTACTTAGTTAGTAGGTATTCTGTTTCTGGGTTCTTGAACCCAAGAATCATTCTGCTTACTCTTGTGGATAGTGTTGCTCGTTCCTTTAGGATGATTAGTAACCTTGTTATAGTTTCAAGGTTCGTGGTTTATCAATCTTCCAATACCATGAACACCATGGCAGAAGTTCTTCCTGAACTGAAGATCACAACAAGAGTGCTTATGATGAGTTCTCCATTCCATAGTTGTGACTCTGCCAATCCTACCTTTCTACATGGGTTATACGGAAGAATTATCTTGACCCGTTCGACATGCGAACCTATGCATCTACAACTTAGAAAAACCAGGTGCTCTTGAGTTGCCCCTCTTCAATTGTATTCTGACCTTCATCTATCAATGGACAGTCAAGAGTATGTCATGCATTTGTTTATCGATGTTGACTATTCTTGTGGTCCGTCAAGCCATTCTATTTCTGAATGACTAGGAGAAACAAACTCCAGTACCTTATACATTTCTTGAATTGGGTCAAAGCAAATGTATTTCGAAGATCAAAATGCCAATCCAGCAATGTTCTGTTCTACCTAGAAGTATTACCCCCTTTAAGTCAGGATTGTCATGGGAATTGCACCACCTCTTATGACTTCTTGGTACAGTGATACTTCTCGCCATCACCATTCATTCCTCGGTCTCTGTGTCATTGTATCCAGAATACCGACAAGTGAATCGTGATGTGTGAAATCAATACTCCTAGCAACTTTGTTGCTTGGTAGTTCATGGACAATAATCTCATTCTTTGTGTGTTGGTTATTGAATCACCATTCTAAGATTGATCGTGCTACCTAGTCCATTTTCCATGGTGCACTTTTCGATCAATGAGCTAGGATTGTATCAATCCCTCACTCTTTTGATCACTTCATCTTGCCCTGAAAAGCAAGATTGTTCCCGAGCTCAATAACATATCGGTGATTCGTAATTTTCTAAATATCTTCTCGGAAGTATTACCAGGTTGACCTTGATTGTTATGTTGAGTTCGTGATCAAGTTGGTTTTCCCTATAAACCACCCCTTCTCCAACAATCTGTGTTGGATACCTCTGAACTAGTTGGATAAGCTAAAACAACAACTTGGAGAGTTGGAAGATAAAAGCTTTGCCTAACTCAGTTCATTAAGGGATATCCTTGCGTGCATGTGTGTGTGTTCAATAAAGACAGTATCTGTATTGATTGATCCTTGTGATCAATTGTGGTATCTATTGTCTTATCTAATTTTTGATTTGAGTGTGAGCTATTGTCAAATCAAAATCAGAACCAAAGATTTTCCTAATGTTGTTTTACTCATGGATGCTTCCCCGAGCATGCAACCACTACAGGAATCAGCTGCTTTGCCGTCAGCCATAGCAGACGGCAAAGGCATACTTTGCGGACGGCAACGCCATTGCCGTCCGCCAGCAGACGGCGAACAGTCTGGCCGAACGGGTGCCGGTAAAGGCCACTTTGCCGTCTGCTGGCAGACGGCAAAGAAGCCAAGCTCTTTGCCGGCTGCTGGCAGATGGCAAAGCCCCTGGACGGCAGACAAAAGGTAATAGCCCCGTTAGGGGGCTAACGGCGCTCTTTGCTGTCTGCTAGCAGACGGCAAAGAAGCAAAGGTCTTCGCCGTCTGCCAGCAGACGGCAAAGAGGCCAAATAGGCCAGCCCAGGTTGCACAGGCTGCTGCCACGTGGCCTCTTTGCCGTCTGCTGGCAGACGGCGAAGACCTTTGCCGTCTGCTGGCAGACGGCAAAGTGGCTATATTCCCGCTGTTTTTTTTCTTAAATTCAATCAATTTCATAGATATATATATATATTCATTTCAAAATATTTCAACAAGTACATATAGCCAACATATCCCTGCCATATGGATATGATCATCCAACACATATATACACCAAATGAAAAGTCCAACATATCCAACAATTAAGCAAAAGGTCCATATAGTTTCATCCATACATACATATATAGGTAGCAAGTTTCACATTGTTCATCCTACAAAATCACAACAAAAAGGAAGGACAAGGAGAAGAGTAGACTCCAATGCAAGCTTCCGTGATCTGAAGCCAATCTGCAAAATGGGAAAGAAGAAAGTTAAAAGAAGAAGAAGACTAGAAGAAGAAGAAGAAAAAGAAGAAGAAGAAGACTAGAAGAAGAAGAAGAAAAAGAATAAGAAGAAGAAGAAGAAGAAGAATTTTTCTTCTCTTTCTTTTTTTTCTTCTAATTGCTTACTTGTGTCATTTTAGAGCTAACCTAGTTAAATAGGCCATTTTTGACCTAAATATGCTAAGTATGTCATAAATGAACTAAATAAGCTAAGTATAGGTCATTTCAGAGCTAACCTAGGTAATTATGCCATTTTTGAGCTAATTAAGCATATTAAGTCATTTTGGAGCTAAATAGGTCATTTCTTAAGCATATTATGTCATTTTTGAGCTAGCTAAGCATATTGAGTCATTTCGGAGGAATAAATGCTAAGTATAGGCCACTTTAGAGCTATCCTAGGTTAAATAGGTCATTTGTGAGCTAATTAAGGTTATTATGTCATTTTTGAGCTAGCTAACCATATAAATTCATTTTTGGAGGAATAAATGCTAAGTATATGTCATTTTAGAGCTTTCCTAGGTTAAATAGGTCATTATGGAGCTAAATAGGTGATTTCTTAAGCTAAGCTAAGTATAGGTCAATTTAGAGCTATCCGTGGTAAAATTGGTCATTTTGGAGCTAATTAAGGTTATTATGTCATTTTGGAGGAAATAATGCTAAGTACAGGTCATTTTAGAGCTAAATATGTCATTTCTTAAGCTAAGCTAAGTATAGGTCATTTGAGAGCTATCGATGGTAAAATTGGTCATTTTGGAGCTAAGTAAGGTTATAATGTCATTTTTGAGGAAACTAAGCTAAGTATACGGCATTTTGGAGATAAATAGGTCATTTCTTAAGCTAAGTATGCATTTGTTATGCTAAACACTTGTGAAAACTTACCGTCATCATGGAGGTGTAGTTGTAGGTGTAGTTGTAGGACTGGTCGCGCCAGTGGCTGACGGAGGAGGATCGGTCGATGCTTGTCGGGAGTTATGCTGCACCAAAGATCATTTCCAATGTATCGTTAGCATGATGCAACTCAAATGTGAAGACTAGTAACTAATGACAATTCAAATGAAACTCACCGTGCCCGCCGGAGCAATGACTGGCATCGGCGGAGGGGTCGTGCCGTTCTTCTCGCACAGGGTCTGCACATTTGGTTTTGACGAGTCATTCATATTAGATACTACTGTAAGGAACATTACGTGCATGATTTGGCTAATATGCAGAAGAAACTTACCGCGAACATCTCGTATAGGGCCCGGTTAGCCATCATGTTCCGGTTCCTCTCCTCCTCCAACGCATTAGCTGTCTTGTCCTCAAGCTCCCTCTCCCTCTCCGCCGCCTGCCGGTCCCTCTCCTCTAGAAGCGCTTGGGTCTTCGCTCTCTCTGCCTCAATAGCAGCCTGCAACACCACTCGTTAGCATTGTAATCATCGACGGCCGCACACACAAAGTAATGAAGGAAAGGTATCTGAGTCCGTATAACTAACCTTGAATTCGAGCTCCACTGGCCGTGCACGAGGCAATATCTCAGGATCGGAGCTGGTCTGGCGCTTCATGATCTGCGGGAGAGTGCTACTACAACGTATCAGTCCATTCCCAATGGCTAACGAGCCATGCTGCCTCCCGCCACCAGATATCATCACCAGCTCTGGATCAAGAGGTTGCTGGCTCGGGTTAAAGTCCGGCCCTTTCCTCGCCTTCCCCTCATCTCTGTACCTCACAAGCTTGTGGTGGGAGGCGCGGTTGCTGAATTTATCTGGATCATCGAGGTCAGACTCAGAGAATGCCTTGGCCTTCTTGTACGAGGCAGTATTGGACATGGCATAGAGGTCGAACAGCTGTGGCACTGGAGCCTTGTTCTCTCGCGCCTAAAAGAGAGGAACAGAGTATTAGTTAAGGGCTCAAGCTAGCATGAAGAATAAATTTGCATGAATCATGAAGCAAACCACATACCCAGTTTTCCCCGTACTGATGTAGGTTGACGCTGCCTAGATGGTGTGGGACACCTTTCATTTTGCCACGCTTGTCCTTTGCAGTGTCGTGGGTGGAGCGCCATTGGGGAGAGCACAACTCATCCACCAATGCCTCCCAACAGTCCATCCTATCCGCACACCATCTCGGGGGCACCTAAGTTAAGCAAGAGAAATTTGAGCGCTACGCCTACGAATCAAATCAAGGAAACTAAGTACAAGGCCTTAAGAATAGGTAATTACCTTCATGTACTTCTCCTTACTCAGAAACTTGATGCGGCACTTCTCTCTTTTCCTCCTAATACCAGCCGAGGCCAAGTAGTCTCGAACTGCCTGCGTCCGAGCCTCGTGCCGAAAGTTTTGAAGTAGGCGCCTGCACTCGTTGTAAATAACCCGAGCCGCGGCCTCCTCCTGTCCCTCAGCCAAGTAGTGCTCCCAGGTCATTCCTAGCTCTCGAACCCGGCCCTCACCAGGCAACGTGACCCACCCCGGGAAGCTCTGGCGACAAATCACACCAAGGACACTGTTGGGCCTGCGGACATGAGGCTCGTGTGTCCAAGACCTGCAGTATGACAAGGCCAACGCATTAGATATTCAAAGAAACGTGAAGGCAAAAGGTTAAAAAAGAGTAAATGCACTTACTTGTCCCCGTTAGGCGCAATCAGGCACCTCTGGTCGGGGGTCGCCGGGGTGGGCGGGAGCTTTGTACCACCACGCTGGTAGACTTTGCGCCCCTCAACCCACTCACCCTCGCTATAGCTATCAGAACTATAGCCACCCTCAGCACGGCCACTCGACTCCGTCGAGTCCGCCCATGGGTTCCGCTGCGACTCAGCGTGATCCCTGCTGAGCTCCGGAGTCTCATGGGACGGAGTCTCGTGGGACGAAGGCTCGTCGGCCCGATGCTCGTCGGCCCGAGGCTTGTCGGCCATAGGCACGTCTGCCATAGGCTCGTCGGCCCGAGGCTCGTGGACCGGAGTCCGAGACGGGTCCACCTCAGGCGGCTCCATCTCAGACGGAGCACTCTTGTGGTCGGGTGAATCAGCTGGGGGTGGCGGTGAGGAAGGCGTAGTAGCAGCCTTCCTACCTCTCCCGCCGCCACGTCCACCTCTACCAGCCTTCTTCCCCCCCCCCGACCTCTCCCGGCCGAAGAAGAAGCGACCGCCGGTGGTGTCTGCATACTGAGATCCAGCGCTCTCCGGAGGCTATGGGGTGGAATGGAACTACCCCTCCCACCACGCGCCGAGGTAGGAGCCTCGGAGCGCTCTCGACCCGCGCCCACCATCTGTCAACACCTGCAATGACAAAGAGTAAACGAAATTAGTACAACATAAAAAGAATGAATACCTGACATGAATAATATGTATATAATTTAAGTGTATCATCATCATGAACATAATAAAAAATTGAATACCTAAAAAATTGAATACTTAATTTAAGTGTCGGGGTGTCGGGGTGTCAGGGTGTCGGGGTCGTGGTGTCGGGGTGTCGTGTCAGGGTCGGGGTGTCGGGGTGTCGGGTCGGGGTGTCGGGTCGGGGTGTCCTGGTGTCGGGGTGCCGTGTCGGGGTCGAGGTGTCGTGTCGGGGTCGGGGTGTCAGGGTGTCCTTTTCTTTTATTTCCTATCTTTCTTCTACTTCTTCTTCTTTCCTTTTTCTTCTTCTCTTCTTCTTTCCTTTTTCTTCTCCTAAATCTTACTCCTATTACCTAAACTAGTAAACGTGCACGTGCACCGCACGTCTTGTGAAGAAGACTTGATTTGCTCTCTCCTAACCTCTCTCTCTAAGGCTATAAGACCTGGTTTGCTCTCTCCTAAACTCTCTCTCTAAGGCTATAAGACATGGTTTGCTCTCTCCTAACCTCTCCCTCTAAGGGGATAAGGGCGGAGACAGTTTGCCCCCTCCCTTTGTCATCAAGATAGTGGGTCCTTTCCTCCTCGACGCCACCCCAAAATAATATTGTGGTGTTTCATGATACTATTAGCTTTGTAAAAATAGGAAGAAAAAAAAGTAAAGAATATATGCTGCAATAATAAACAATAAATGCTCTATGTTCTGAGGAAGACAAATATAAAACCTATATTAGATTAAAGGTGTTGAACCTAGCAAATCGACAAGGGGATGTATCGTTTTATCCGTGAACAAGATGAATCACAGGCTTCCAAGTATTAAAACCAAAATAAATCTCAAATCCTACAAGTTAAAAATTGTGAACCCAATTGGTCTTCAATCCACCAAATACTAAGCTCTCACTGTGTGCTACATGAAATAAGCATGGCACCAGGTTTATCTAACTAATACAAAAAAAGAACAGGGAGGTGGGGGGCTTACCTTCCGGTGGCTGCGGGTGAGGGGGAGGTGGCTGCGGGGAGGAGGATGGCTGCGGGTGGGGGGGAGCTGGCACCGGCGACGGTGCGGCTCCGGCGGCGGGGCGGGGCGACGCGACGCGGCGCGGCTCCGGCGATGGGGCGGGGCAGGGCGGCCGCCGCGGCCTGGGTCCGCTGGGCGGGGCGGCCGGCGACGGGGCGGGCTCCGGGGGGCGGGGGGCGGTGCGGGGTCGGGGTCGGGGTGTCGGGTCGGGGTCGGGGTGTCGGGTCGGGGTCGGGGTGTCGGGTCGGGGTCGGGGTCGGGGTCGGGGTGTCGGGTCGGGATCGGGGTCGGGGTTTTTCCTCTTTTTTTCTTTTCTTCTTCTTCCTCTTCTTCCTTTTCTTCATTTTCTTCCTTTTTTTTCCTTCTTCTTCTTCTTCTTCCTCCTTTCCTTTTTCCTCTTCTTCTTCTCCTCCTCTCCTCTTTTTTCTTCTTCTTCTACCTCTTCTTCTTTTTTCTTCTCCTCCTCCTCCTCTTCTTCTTCTTCCTTTCCTTTTTTCCTCTTCTTCTTCTCCTCCTCTCCTCTTTTTTTCTTCTTCTTCTTCTTCTTTTTTCTTCTCCTCCTCCTCTTCTTCTGTTTCTTCTGCTTCTTCTTATTTTTTGTTCTTTTCCTATTTTATTTTTCCTTTTTTTCTTCTTCTTTTCTTCTTTTTTTTCTTCTAGGTTTTTTCTTTTCTTCTATTCTATCTAAATTTTTTCTACCTAATATATACTAACTAATATGAACTAATAACTAACTAATATAAACTAACTAATATGAACTAATAAAAACAGAAAAAAACATAAAAAGGGGGGAGGGTGGAGCTCACCGGAGGGGGGGTCTAGGCGGCGGCGCGGGGCGGCGGAGGGGGAGGGGCGGAGCTGGGTCGTCGGGGGTGCCTGCTCGCCGGCGACCCGACGCGGCGGAGCGGCGGGGCAGGGGGCGGCGGGGGCGACGGGGCCGAGGTGGTGGAGGAGGGCCGCGGGGAGGGGGCGGGCGGCGCCGCGGACTGGCTCCGGCGGTGGTGGAGAAGGGCCGCAGGGAGGGGGCGGTGGTGGAGGAGGGCTGCGGGGAGGGGCCGGCGGCGCTGAGAGAGAGAGGGAGAGAGAGATGTGAGAGAGAGAGAGAGAGAGGCGCGGGGCGTGGGGCCGAAAGTTAAGTTCATTTCTTTGCCGTCTGCTGGCAGACGGCAAAGAACTGTTTGCCTTCTGCCAGCAGACGGCAAAGAGGGTAACCGTTAGCCCGCCCCCGCCGTGACATTGTGGGCCCCACCCTCACCTTTTTGCCGTCTGCTGGCAGACGGCAAAGAGTTCTTTGCCGTCTGCCAGCAGACGGCAAAGAAGTGGCAGATGGCAAAGAGCTTGACCTAGCCAGTGTCATGCCCCGTGGGGCCCACTTTGGTCTTTGCCGGCTGCTGGCAGACGGCAAAGAGTTCTTTGCCGTCTGTCAGCAGACGGCAAAGAAGTGCAGATGGCAAAGACCCTCTTTGCCATCAGTTGTTTCTTTGCCGTCTGCTTTGGCAAGACAGACGGCAAACAGCCTCTTTGCCATCTGCCAGCAGACGGCAAAGCGCTGGCAGATGGCAAAGTCCCTGATTCCAGTAGTGACTATGTATTTTGGTCTGACCAATGCTATTACCTTGTTTAGATAGTTATGGACTTGCATCTTCATGGAAACCTCAAGGAACTGTTGTTGAGCCCATCGACAACATTGTTTATCCTCCCCATGATTCATGATGAAACATAACGCTAGTGTTGGAAACTTTGTAGGCGATATCTTCATGTCTCGTACATGAAGCATATGTTTGGTGTAAGAAGTGACTTACTCTTAGTTCAAGTGCATATGGTGCAAGTTGCCGCCGTGAACTTGAGAAAGGTCGTTTTATTTCTTTGGAATCATCCCAAGTCAGTCATGCCCTGCGAAGTATTCTATTGTTTGTTAGACTGATCATCTGCATTCCATATGCAATCCCTAGCACACCAAGCCACTGATTGACTTGTTTAAGGAAAAGAAGTTGGGTGTTATTCTTGAAGAGCTCAGACGGACGTGCGCATTACTTCGTTACCCCAATGATGGTTGCATCCAGAACTCGGTAGTGTTTTGTTGTAAGTTCTCCATATGACCACAATTGTCTTGGACACAGTGTTCATGTGGGTCTTGCAATCCAACTCATGTTTTGGAGTTGTCTTCCGCAGTTCATCTCCCGAGAATACCGCAACACCATCTCGTCGATTTGTGTTGAAAACTTCCTTTTCAGACATGCTGAGTCTGAAACATCTTATCACTAACCAGATTTGTCGGCATTCTGGGATCGGGGGTACCCAGACTTGACTGCCTGCGGCCCAGCGCGTGGCCCACCATGACGGCCCAGTACGGCCTGGCGACACACCCCCCAAGACAAGACCCTCGTGAGGACCCTGGCCTCGCGAGGCGAACGACGCCAAGACTTCCAAGGGAGCGGCCTCCCCAGGCTGCCTCCCGAGGAGTGGAGATTCCTATGCAGGTACCCGGCCTTAGGAGGCTGCGATGACGTGAGCTATGACGACCGAGGCCAGGCGGGCACCAGCGGGCGCAGAGGGGGTAGTTTCCCCTTTGTTGCTAAGGAGGCAAGGACGTACGTGGGTTCCCAAGGTATCCCCCAAAGGTTTCCATTCCGGTGCAACAAGACCAAGACCACGAGCTCGGCAAGACGGATGTGATCGCCGAGCCCACCTCTGCGTCACGCCCAGTTGCTTTGCAGGCGAAGACCACCTTTAGTCAGGTTAAGCTATACCTCCTGTCCCCTTTCAAATTTGCCCATTGTGGGATCCCTTCCCGCCTGTGCAATAAGGGAAGAGGACCGAGGCCACTTTAAATAGGGACTAGCCTCCACAGTAGAAAGGGACCAATCCATCCTCACCCAAGAGCCCTGGCGAGGTCGCCCAACACTGTACCAGTTCATCCCCCAAACCTCCTCGTCAGGCCAATCCACCAAAAGCAAGAGTAGGATTTTACAACGCAAGCTAGCCCGAACCTGGTTAAATCTCTATGTCCATCTTCTCATTCGCTCGCGCATATTCGGCTAGGCTTGGCTGTGGGGTGGCAAGCTTGAGGCAAGTGTGGGTTGAGATCTATGCCCACGCCCCAGAGTTCGAACCTTCTTGGATCAGCGGGGCCCCCATTCCGACATTTGGCGCGCCAAGTAGGGGGCGTGTCGAGATCTTCCCTCCGGTTCCGCTTCGTCCCCGCTTCGCCGCTTGATACGTCTCCATCGTATCTACTTTTCCAAACTCTTTTGGCCTTGTTTTGGACTCTAATTTGCATGATTTGAATGGAACTAACCCGGACTGACGCTGTTTTCAGCAGAATTTGCATGATTTGCAGGTGTTATTTTTGTGCAGAAATAAAAGTTCTCGGAATGACCTGAAAATTTACGGAGAATATTTTTGGAATTAATAAAAAATACTGGCGAAAGAATCAACCAGAGGGGGTCCACCACCTGGCCACAAGCCAGGGGGCGCCCCCCCCCCCCAGGGCGCGCCCCGCTGTCTTGTGGGCCCCCTGGAGCTCCTCCGACCTCAACTCCAACTCTATATATTCCTATTCGTGGAGAAAAAAATCAGAGAGAAGAGTTCATCGCGTTTCATGATACGGAGCTGCCGCCACCTCCTGTTCTTCCTCGGGAGGGCGGATCTGGAGTCTGATTTGGGCTCCGGAGAGGGGAAATCGACGCCGTCGTCATCACCAACCATCCTTCATCGCCAATTTCATGATGCTCTCCGCCATTCGTGAGTAATTCCATCGTAGGCTTGCTGGACGGTGATGGGTTGGATGAGATTTACCATGTAATCGAGTTAGTTTTGTTAGGGTTTGATCCCTAGTATCCACTATGTTCTGAGATTGATGTTGCTATGACTTCGCTATGCTTAATGCTTGTCACTAGGGCCCGAGTGCCATGATTTCAGATCTGAATCTATTATGTTTTCATGAATATATATGTGTTCTTGATCCTATCTTGCAAGTTGTAGACACCTATTACGAGTTATGATCCGCATCCCCCAGGGTGACAATAACTGGGATTCTTTCCGGTGATTACCGTAGTTTGAGGAGTTCATGTATTCACTAAGTGCTAATGCTTTGGTACGGTTCTCTATTAAAAGGAGGCCTTAATATCCCTTAGTTTCCATTAGGACCCCACTGCCACGGGAGGGTAGGACAAAAGATGTCATGCAAGTTCTTTTCCATAAGCACGTATGACTATATATGGAATACATGCCTACATTACATTGATGAATTGGAGCTAGTTCTGTGTCACCCTATGTTATAACCGTTGCATGATGAATGCCATCCGACATAATTATCCATCACTGATCCATTGCGTACGAGCTTTTCACATATTGATCTTTGCTAAGTAACTTTCCCGTTGCTACTGTTACAATCACTACAACACTGCTACTGTCACTTTGCCATTGTTACCGTTACTTCCATACTGCTTTGCTACTGAATACTTTGCTGCAGATACTAAGTCTTTCAGGTGTGGTTGAATTGACAACTCAGCTACTAATACTCGAGAATATTCTTTGGCTCCCCTTGTGTCGAATCAATAAATTTGGGTTGAATACTCTACCCTCGAAAACTGTTGCGATCCCCTATACTTGTGGGTTATCAAGACCTTTTTTGGCGCCGTTGCCGGGGAGCATAGCTCTATTCTCTGAGTCACTTGGGATTTATATCTGTTGATCACTATGAAGAATTGGAAAGATGCTAAAACCAAGATCTATCCCTCTACTACGAGGGGAGGTAAGGAACTGCCATCTCGCTCTGCACTTGATTCACCTTCTGTTATGAGTAAACTTGCGACACCACCACCTGCTATTGATTCTGATATGTCGCAAGTAATTGATGATGCCACTTCTGCTATGCATGACGCTTATGATGATACTTTGCTTGATACTACTGTGCCACTGGGTGTATTTCTTGATGAACAAATTGCTAGAGTCAATGCTGCAACTGATGATATTTCTGAAACTGATGAAATTATTGAAACTGAACACTATGAGACACCTGCTAGACCTAGCTCTCCTAGATATGAATTGCCTAATATACCTAAGGGTTATGTTATGGAAGGAGAGGTAGCTAGGGACTTTCTTTCTTGTAAAGATAGAGATGATCTTAAGAAGTTGCTATGCAAGTGGAAAGAAAAATCCTTGAATGCTAGAATGCAATATGATCCCAAGTTTGCTACTTCACCTATCTTTGTTACTGATAAGGATTATGAATTCTCTGTCGATCCTGAGTTAATTACTTTGGTAGAATCTGATCCTTTCCATGGTTATGAATCTGAAACCATTGTGGCACATCTTACTAAATTGAATGATATAGCCACCCTATTTACTCATGAGGAAAAAATTCGTTACTACTATATTTTTAAGTTGTTTCCATTCTCATTAAAGGGTGATGCTAAGATATGGTTTAATTCTCTTGCTCCTGGTTGTGTGCGTAGTCCCCAGGATATGATATATTACTTCTCTCAAAAGTATTTTCCTGCCCATAAGAAACAAGCTACCTTGCAGGATATATTTAACTTTGTGCAAATTGAAGAAGAGAATCTCCCACAAGCTTGGGGGAGGCTTCTCCAATTACTTAATGCTTTGCCTGATCATCCTCTCAAGAAAAACGAAATACTTGATATCTTTTATAATGGACTAACCGATGCTTCTAGGGACCGCCTAGATAGTTGTGCTGGTTGTGTTTTCAGGGAACGAACTGTTGAACAAGCTGAACTACTATTGAATAATATATTGAGCAATGATAATGATTGGTCTATTCCCGAACCACCTCCAAAGCCAACTCCGAAGAAAAGAGGTATTCTATTTCTCAGTCCTGAACATATGCAAGAGGCAAAGAAATCTATGAAAGAAAAAGGTATTAAAGCTGAGGATGTTAAGAATCTACCACCTATTGAAGAAATACATGGTCTTGATAACCCGACACAGGTAGTAGAGGTGAATTCCCTCCGTAGATTTGATGAAGGTGATATTCCTTATAATAAGTCTGCTAGCCAATGCTTGGATGAGTTTGATAACTTTATTGTTAAGCAAGAAAATTTCAATGCTTATGTTAGTAGACAATTGAAACATAATGCTTACATGCTTGATTGCTTAGGTGATTATATGAGTAGAACTGTTAATGATCTCAAGCTTATTAGTAAACATGCTTCCATGGTAACTACTCAAGTAGAACAAGTACTTAAGGCGCAAAATGATTTGGTTAATGAGATGATTGGTAAGAACAATGATAATTCTGTTAGAGTTGTGACTAGAGGTGGTAGAATGACTCAGGAACCTTTGTATCCTGAGGGCCATCCTAAGAGAATTGAGCAAGATTCTCAGAGAGTTAATACTGATGCACTTGGTCATTCTAATAAAAGGAAAAAGAATGATGATAGGACTTTGCATGCTGCTAGTGAACCTGTTATAGATTCACATGAAAACCCAAATGATATTTCTATTTCTGATGCTGAGACACAATCTGGTAACGAACATGAGCCTAGTGATATTATTAATGATGATGCTCATGTTGATGCTCAACCTATTAATGATAATGATGTGGAGATTGAACCTGCTGTTGATCTTGATAACCCACAACCTAAGAACAAAAGATATGATAAAAGAGACTTTGTTGCTAGGAAGCATGGTAGAGAAAGAGAACCATGGGTTCAGAAACCCATGCCCTTTCCTCCTAAACCATCCAAGAAAAAGGATGATGAGGATTTTGAGCACTTTGTTGAAATGCTTAGACCTGTCTTTTTGCGTATGCGCTTGACTGATATTCTGAAAATGTCTCCTTATGCTAAGTATATGAAAGATATTGTGCCAAATAAAAGAAAGATACCAGAAGCTGAGATTTCCACCATGCTTGCTAATTATACCTTTAAGGGTGGAATACCAAAGAAACTAGGTGATCCCGGAGTACCTACTATACCATGCTCTATTAAAGGAAATTATGTTAAAACTGCTTTATGTGACCTTGGAGCTGGTGTTAGTGTTATGCCTTTCTGTTTGTATCATAGACTTGATTTGAATAAGTTGACACCTACTGAAACCTCTTTGCAAATGGCTGATAAATCAACTGCTTTACCCATTGTTATTTGTGAGGATGTGCCTGTCGTAGTTGCAAACGTTACTATCCTAACGGACTTTGTTATTCTTGATATTCCCGAGGACGATAGTATGTCGATCATCCTTGGTAGACCCTTTTTGAATACTGCAGGGGCTGTTATTGATTGCAACAAGGGCAATGTCACTTTTCATGTCAATGGTAATGAGCATACGGTACACTTCCCGAAGAAACAACCTCAAGTTCATAGTATCAACTCCATTGAAAAAAATTCAACAATTATTATTGGAGACATTGAATTCCCTCTCCCTACTGTCAAAAAGAAATATGATATACTTATTGTTGGGGACATGCATATCCCCATTGAGGTAACCTAGTGTTATTCGAAAATTCTCTGGTTCCGTATCATTCGAAGAAAGTTTGTCAATAAGACTTGATCAACCTTATTGATGGATTCTTTTTGATGAGCATGAGATGGATGAATTTAGAAAGCACAACCTTCTGTACCCAACTTTTATTTTCTGTTCTTTAGATTTAATTTAGTAAAAATTCTATTATTTTTCAGTTTTCTGTTTTATCCGTGCAATAGAAAAATGACCTGAAAATAAAATTTCTCAGAATTCCCTGAAAATTTAGTATGATTTTTTCTGGAATATTTTAGAATTTTTTGGCACTGAGAACACATCAGGGGGCTGCACCAGTGGGCCACAAGCCTGTAGGGCGTGCCCACCCCCCCTGGGCGTGCCCCCCTGGCTTATGGGTCCCACGTGGGGCCCCCTCACTTATTCCAGCACCCATCCACTTCGTCTTCCTCTAGAAAAAATCCCACCATTGCTCAAACCCGTGTTCTAGCTCACCATGCTGTCATTTTCGATCTCCTTGCTCAAAGCTCCATTTGCAAAACTGTTTTAGAGGATTGTTCATCGGTATGTGACTCCTCCAATGGTCCAATTAGTTTTTGTTCTAGTGCTTTATATATTGCAAATTTTTGCTGCTGTGGTGACCTTGTTCTTGAGCTTGCATGTCAAATTTTTAGGGTCCCAAGTAGTTTTGATGCATGATATAGCCTCTAGGCACTTGTGGGAGTAGTTGCTATAAGTTTTGTTGAGCTTTGTTCACTTTTATTTGGAGTCACTAAAAATTTCAGAATTATTTTTCAGGGAAAGAAATGATGAGGAGATTGTTAAGAGGCTCTTCAAGCCGGGGTTCTAAAGAAAATGAAAATGAGAAGCCCAGATACAATATTCCTCGCACCGCGGAGGTTCGACCATGTGAATGGCCAAGTGAAGCATTCTTGAGGGCGGCCGGAATTTATGAAGATTTCTATTATCTAGCAGAAAATGCAGGCATCACCGACTTCCTCAATGATAACTGTGACCAGTACCTCCTACTCACTAATATTTTCGTGCAAAATTTTCACTTTTATCCTAGGAAGAATCCTCCCATGGTAGAATTTTACTTATATGATGTGCCTAAGGAAATGTCACTTTGCGATTTTTGCAATGTTTGCAAAATACCTTATGAGGGCAGTATCAGTGAACCACGTCCTAGAGACATGGAGGACTTTATTGCTGCAATCACTGTGGGGGAAGAGAGAGGGGTGTCAAAGGCTAGAGTAGCTAGTTTGCATTTTCTGGTTCTACGCTATTATTCATTATTTGCGGGGAGATGTCTCGTTGGTCGAGGGGAGAGTGGAAGCCTTAGTGCTCTCGACCTCGCCATTCTGCGCCAAGCTTTACTTGCTGATAGAACTTTTAGTCTGGGCGCTATAGTGGCCCAACGGTTGAACTTAAACCGTTCGAAGGGCCCCATATTCGGAGGTATCTATGCATCTCGTCTAGCCAAACACTTCGAGATACCCATTAGGCTTTACGAGGAAGAAGAAATGCTGCTACCTACGAGATATTTAGACTATGACAGCATGGTAGCACATGATTTTATTAGGAAAGATAATGATAAGAGGCTGCTTTACAACTTAGTATTTAGTCAGGGTACTTGTGAGATTATTGCTTTGCCTGCTTCTTCTTTGTTCGATATTCGTTGAGGCAGGTACACTATTATGCCCGAGGACATTTACAGATATTGGGGCCTGTCGCAACCCCCAGCACCTGAGCCGGCACCAGCCCTTGATCCGTATCAGAATCCAATTTTTCAGTGGGAGCCACAGGAGCTCGCCAACCAGTGGAACCCTCAGTATCCTCCGGAGTATCCAGGAGATGGTTATTTTCAGCTGTGGCCCTAGACCAACTTAGGCCAAAAGCCTAAGCTTGGTGGAGTACGTATTTCTCACCGACATTACATTCATGTTCACACACACATTCCAGTAGTCGGTGTTCATACTTTTTCATTGTACCATCCATGGTAGTTTATTTCTTCTTTTTGCTTTCTTCTTGTGTGTTTAATTAACCTTGAGAAAATCCAAAAAAAATATTTCTAGCTTTACCTTCTAGTTTGTTTAGTTGTAGTATTAAAAGAAAACCCAAAAAGATTTCTCGTTCTTCTTTTGCTTGTTGGGAGCTTTCCCGTGTAAATAGTTTTCCTTTCTTCTTTGGGTCGTAAGGAGAAGACCACAATGAAATGTTGAGTGGCTCTCATATGCATTATTGTTTATCTTACAGAGAGCCCATATTACCTTGCCTTCTCCTTTGATTTATTGCTTGCAGATTCCAGCTTAGTCCAATGCACGTGCACTCTTATTATTTATCACACCGTTCGGTCGTGCAAGTGAAAGGCAATAATGACGATATATGATGAAGTGATTGAGATGGAGAAAAGCTGGTATGAACTCGACCTATTTTGTTTTTGTAAATATGATTAGCTCATCGTTCTGGATTCAGCTCATTATGAATTGAACATGTTTGCAATGACAATTAGAGATTATAGTTACTCATGCCATGCTTAATTAGCTAAGAGTTTATAATGGTTTGTCTTGAGTGCCAACATGCATTTTAAAATGGTTGTGATGTAGTATGATAGGATGGTATCCTCCTCTGAATGATTCAAGTGGCTCGACTTGGAACATGTTCATGCATGTAGTTGAAACAAAACCAACATAGCCTCCACGATGTTTATGTTCATGGTGATTTATATCCTACTCATGCTTGCATTCAATGTTGGTTAATCTCAATGCATGTTTATGACTGTTGTCGCTCTCTAGTTGGTCGCTTCCCATTCTTTTGCTAACCTTCACTCGTACTAAGTGGGAATACTGCTTGTGCATCCATTTCCATAAACCCAAAGTTGTTCCATATGAGTCCACCATACCTACCTAAATGCGGTATTTACCTGCCGTTCCAAGTAAATTTGCATGTGCCACACTCTAAACCATCAAATAATACCCTGTTTTGTATGCCCGAATCGCTCATGTAGTGACTAGGGGCTGCCGGTATCTTCCATGCTAGGTGGACTATTCTCACGATATGTGTTGATTCACTATCATTCACGAGAAAGTAGCTGGTATTTGGGATGCCCAGTTCCATGCTCAAAAATCAAATCAAAGTATAATGAAACAAAACTCCCCCAGGATTGTTATTTGTATGGACGGTACCCATGGATTCGGCCCGCCATGGAGTGTGATTGATTGGTGGAGGGGGAGTAAAAACTTTACTATTCTGTTTGGGAACCGCCTATAATTTATCTAGCATGGAAGATATCGAGATCTCTTAGTTGTTATGTTGACAATGAAAGCATACCTCCCAAAACTATGATTCATCCCTGTTTTTAAAAGCTCGATCTCTGGCACCTCTGTAAATCAATGCTTCCCTCTGCGAAGGGCCTATCTATTTTATTTACTGTTGAGTCATCCTCCTCTTATAAAGAGCACCAGTTAGAGAGCACCACCGTCATTTGTATGCTTTGTTATTAATTGATATTGAGTATGAGTGTGACTGGATCTCTTTTACCATGAATTACAATGTCTAGTCAGTCCTTGTTCTTCAGAGGTGCTCTGCATTTATGTTTTGCGGTCTCAGAAAGGGTTAGCAAGATACCATTATATCATATTGTATCATGATTGTTTTGATAAAATTGTTGTCATCCAAGACTTATTATTATTGCTCGCTAGTAGATTATGCCATTGATATGAGTAAATGTGAGACCTAAATGTTATTGTGAATGTGGTTAGTCTATAATCTTTGCTGAAAATCTGAACATCAGTTAGACATATTTACGACAGCAAGATCAAATAGAGTTTGTAAAAGTTTTTCTTTATCAATTTCAGTTTGTCAACTGAATTGCTTGAGGACAAGCAATCGGTTAAGCTTGGGGGAGTTGATACGTCTCCATCGTATCTACTTTTCCAAACTCTTTTGCCCTTGTTTTGGACTCTAATTTGCATGATTTGAATGGAACTAACCGGGACTGACGCTGTTTTCAGCAGAATTGCCTTGGTGTTATTTTTGTGCAGAAATAAAAGTTCTCGGATTGACCTGAAAATTTACGGAGAATATTTTTGGAATTAATAAAAACTACTGGCGAAAGAATCAACCGGAGGGGGTCCACCACCTGGCCACAAGCCAGGGGGCGCCCCCCCCCCAGGGCGCGCCCCCCTGTCTTGTGGGCCCCCTGGAGCTCCTCCGACCTCAACTCCAACTCTATATATTCCTATTCGTGGAGAAAATAATCAGAGAGAAGAGTTCATCGCGTTTCACGATACGGCGCCGCCGCCACCTCCTGTTCTTCCTTGGGAGGGCAGATCTGGAGTCTGATTTGGGCTCCGGAGAGGGGAAATCGACGCCGTCGTCATCACCAACCATCCTTCATTGCCAATTTCATGATGCTCTCCGCCGTTCGTGAGTAATTCCATCGTAGGCTTGCTGGACGGTGATGGGTTGGATAAGATTTACCATGTAATCAATTTAGTTTTGTTAGGGTTTGATCCCTAGTATCCACTATGTTCTGAGATTGATGTTGCTATGACTTCGCTATGCTTAATGCTTGTCACTAGGGCCCGAGTGCCATGATTTCAGATCTGAATCTATTATGTTTTCATGAATATATATGTGTTCTTTATCCTATCTTGCAAGTTGTAGACACCTATTACGAGTTATGATCCGCATCCCCCAGGGTGACAATAACTGGGATTCTTTCCGGTGATTACCGTAGTTTGAGGAGTTCATGTATTCACTAAGTGCTAATACTTTGGTCCGGTTCTCTATTAAAAGGAGGCCTTAATATCCCTTAGTTTCCATTAGGACCCCACTGCCACGGGAGGGTAGGACAAAAGATGTCATGCAAGTTCTTTTCCATAAGCACGTATGACTATATATGGAATACATGCCTACATTACATTGATGAATTGGAGCTAGTTCTGTGTCACCCTATGTTATAACCGTTGCATGATGAATGCCATCCGACATAATTATCCATCACTGATCCATTGCCTACGAGCTTTTCACATATTGATCTTTGCTAAGTTACTTTCCTGTTGCTACTGTTACAATCACTACAGCACTGCTACTGTCACTTTGCCATTGTTACCGTTACTTCCATACTGCTTTGCTACTGAATACTTTGCTGCAGATACTAAGTCTTTTAGGTGTGGTTGAATTGACAACTCAGCTGCTAATACTCGAGAATATTCTTTGGCTCCCCTTGTGTCTAATCAATAAATTTGGGTTGAATACTCTACCCTCGAAAACTGTTGCGATCCCCTATACTTGTGGTTTATCATCGCTCACATGGCCGACGCCCGCCGAGTTCGCACCGAGCGCCGGGCTGCTCGCGTCGCCCCGCGCCGCTCCGCTTCTCCTGCAGCCAAAGCGGCCAGCCAAACTCGAACCCGCCGAAAAGAGAAATAGGCCCCTTTCAAGGGTCAGTACCGTCCTTGATGGACTACTGGATAAACCTTGCCCTATACACTCTGTATTGCTGAACATAGCTCCGACTCACAGCCTTAGAGCTTGCTGGGTCGTCGGGCAGATCGCAAAAAGTGGTGAGGCCATTCTTGAGGCACTACCGCCGAACAGGCGCTCCACGTCGCCATGAGAATATACCGCCGAAGTCCTAACGATCTACGAAACGTTCCCCTCAAGGAACAGGAGGAAAAGAGCTCTTAAAGAACTCGAACAGATATATCATGTGGCAGCAACAAGTGCATGGGCAGACATGCCCATTACCTTGGAGATACTGACCGACCATCCACTCTTCCCGGTCATTCACCGGCCGCCCTAGTCCTGAACCCCATCATCGATGGCTTCAGGTTACACAAGGTGCTGATGGACGGCGGCAGTGGTTTAAACCTGATTTACGAAGATACCCTAGAAAAAATGCAGTTCGACCGATCCCGCATCGAACATAGCAACACAACTTTCCGGGGAATCATCCCGGGGAAAGAGGCGCACTGTTCAGGATGTATCGTCCTGGACGTAGTGTTCGGCACGCCCGAACACAACCGATCTGAAGAACTCCTCTTCCACATCGTGCCCTTCCCCAGTGGCTACCACGCCCTATTGGGACGTGACGCCTTCTCAAAATTCCAAGCTATACCACATTACGGGTATATGAAACTTAAGATGCCAGGACCAAACGGAGTAATCACAATCGTCAGTGATCCGAACATAGCCCTTCGAGCCGAAAACAAAACGGCAGCGCTCGCCCTCGAGGCACTTGCTGAGACCTTCGCTGCAGAAGAATTGACCACGCTCCGGTCAACGGTAAACAAGGACGATGTGATCCTTAGCAAAAGGCCCAAATCCACGTCCTTTAAACCTGCAGATGAAATCGTCAAATTCCAGGTACACCCGACGGACCCCAACAAAACAGCGTCCATCGGAGCTCAGCTGGACCCCACGGTAGACGAAGCACTACGAGCATTCTTACGAGAAAATTGGGACATCTTCGCCTGGCACACTTCTAATATGCCCGGAATCCCACGGAGGCTAGCAGAACACAGTCTGAATATCATCGAAGGCTTCAAGCCCGTCAAGCAGACTCTGCGCCGCTTTTCCGAGCCCAAACGACAAGCTATGGGTGAAAAATTAGCCAAACTGCTAGAGGTCAGATTAATTCGGGACATTAAACATCCCGAATTGTTAGCAAATCTAGTGATGGTACCAAAGAAAGACAAATCCTTGCTGCTGTGTGTCGACTTCAAGGACCTTAACAAGGCCTGCCCCAAGGACCCTTTCCCCCGACCACGGATAGACCAGATCATCGATGCCACAGCCGGACACGATTCACTGTGTTTCCTCGATGCTTACTCCGGATACCATCAGATCAAAATGAAGGAATCCGACCAAGCTGCAACCGCATTCATCACCCCATACGGGCCATTCTGTTTCAACCCAATGCCTCTCAGGCTAAAGAACGCTGGGGCTACATACCAGCGCATGATCTAGACCTGTCTCGTAAAACAGGTTGGCAAAACAGTCGAGGCATACGTTGACGATGTGGTCATTAAAACCAAAGACGTTAGCCAACTGGTCGACGACCTTAGGCAAACCTTTGCCAGCTTACGTGAATACGATATACGGCTCAATCCGGAGAAGTGTGTCTTCGGAGTTCCCGCTGGTAAACTGCTCGGATTCATCGTTTCCCATAGAGGAATAGAAGCGAATCCAGCCAAGATCTGTGCCTTATCAGAACTTGCAGTTCCCACAGATCTAAAGCATGTCCAAAGGTTGGCTGGTTGCGTGGCGGCGTTAAGTCGCTTTATCTCCCGCCTCGGTGAAAAGGCTTTACCGCTCTACAAATTGCTGAAACGGACCAAGAATTTTGAATGGACCGATGAAGCAAAGGCTGCGTTAGAAGAAATCAAGACACTCCTGGCAAGCAATCCCATACTCACAGCACCAGGCGCGGGTGAGCCCATGTTATTATACATATCGGCCACCAACCAAGTCGTTAGCGCAGTGCTCGTCGTCGAACGAGAGGAGGAGGGACACAAATTCCGGACACAGAAGCCGGTATATTACGTGTCAGAAGTACTAACGCAAAGCAAGTCCAGATACCCGCACTACCAGAAGATAGCCTATACAGTATTTATGGCATCACGGAAACTAAGACACTACTTCCAAGAGTGTTCGGTCACGGTGGCATCCGAAGTACCCCCGAATGATATAATCAACAACAGGGACGCCACCGGCCGCATAGCCAAATGGGCCATAGAGCTCCTTCCTTTTGAAATTACCTACAAACCATGACGAGCTATTAAGTCTCAGGTGCTGGCAGATTTTCTTGCCGAATGGACAGAGGCCGAGCTACCTAGGGAATATAGTACATACTCCCATTGGACGATGTACTTTGATGGATCCAAAACTTTGGCCGGACTGGGGGCTGGAGTTATTCTCACATCCCCCATAGGCGACAACGTTCGATACGTGTTGCAGATCATGTATGCCGACTCCAATAATGCAGCCGAATACGAAGCCCTTTGCACGGTCTTCGGATGGCAGCCTCAATAGGCATACAGCGGCTGGAGGTACGGGGAGACTCCAACCTGGCCATCTCTCAAATCAACGGCGAGTTCGATGCCAAAAATCCGAAGATGGCAGCATATAGAAACGCCGTCCTCAAAATATCCGCACGGTTCGAAGGGCGGGAATTTCATCATGTCGCTAGAGACAACAACCAGGCCGCCGATATGTTGGCCCGCATGGGGGCCAAACGCGACCCTGTCCCAAAAAACACTTTCCTGCAACGGCTCTTTAAGCCATCAGTAGTTTGGCAGGACGACAATATGGGCACCGGACCCACCAGTGCGGACGAGGTTTTTCCCCCTATAAATGAACCAGACGATCAAATCATCGGCGGCTCCGTAACGGACGAAACGCCTTCGGCTCACGTGGTCATGGCAGTAATCGCACCATGGACCGAGCCCTTCCTCGCCTACCTTCTTCGCAAAGAACTCCCCGACGATCAGACGGAGGCGCGGCGCATAATTCGGTGATCCAAAGCCTACAAAGTACACGAGGGTGAGTTATACAAGAAAAGCACCACCGGAATACTACAGCGGTGCATATATGAGGAAGAAGGTCGGCAGCTCTTAGCCGAAGTCCACGCAGGGATGGGCGGTCATCACGCCGCAGCAAGAGCCTTAGTTAGCAAGGCCTTCAGGGCTGGTTTTTTCTGGCCCACAGCCCGGACGGACGCTTAGTCGCTTGACAAACACTGCGTGGGGTGTCAACTTTTCGCGAATCAAAGTCACATGCCCCCAACAGCTCTTCGGACTATTCCGATCACCTGGCCCTTCGCGGTCTAGGAGCTGGATATGGTCGGACCACTTAAAGGGGGACCAAGAAGAATAAATACCTACTGGTCATGGTGGACAAGTTCACCAAATGGATAGAGGCAAAACCTGTCAAATCAGCCAAGTCCGGACCAGTAATCGACTTTATATCCAGCGTGATACACCGTTATGGCGTTCCGCACAGTATAATAACGGACAATGGATCCAATTTCACGGCCCAAGAGGTCAAAGACTGGTGCGCAAAAATGGGCATTAAGCTCGATTACGCATCGGTTTATCACCCGCAGACCAATGGACAAGTTGAATGAGCTAACGGCCTCATTATGAGCGGCATTAAGCCACGTTTGGTCCGGTCTCTTCATGAGTCCGACTATCATTGGGACGAGGAGCTCGACTCCGTTCTATCGGGCCTGCGCACCACCCCGAATAGATCAACGGGATACACGCCGTTTTTCATGGTCTATGGGGCAGAAGCAGTCCTTCCTTGTGATATTATTCACGACGCACCAAGGGTGCGCATGTACGAAGAAAAGGAGGCCGAGTTAGATCGGCAAGACGACTTGGACGCCTTGGAAGAGGAGCGCGACATAGCTCGGGCCCGTTCTACCTTTTATCAACAGCAGGCCCAACGTTACCAGAGCAGGGAGGTCAGGGCACAAGCATACAACGTGGGCGAACTCGTCCTACGGCTCCCGGAGAAGCAGAAGCATAAACTCAAGCCCAAATGGGAAGGTCCCTTCATAATTGACGAAGTACTCGCAGGAGGGGCTTACCGTCTTCGGAACCCGCCGGACAACCGCCTTGAACCAAACCTATGGAACGCAGCTCGTCTTCGGCGCTTCTATGGCTAGACCGGTGTCATCATACTCTTTACCCTCCTCTTTTCTTTCTTTTCTTTGTTGTTTCTTTTCCCTCCCACCTTGATTTCTGGCAGGTTTGAATTCTTTTCTTTTCTTCCCAACTCTATGTTCGGCTCAACCGATCTTGTACTAAGATTTTCGGCCTACACCCTTAAGTGTTAAATCGAACACAGCACCTAGGGGCTTCTTTCCGAAGCCAATGCTTTTATATTATAAGCATTTATTCACATTTATTGTGTACGCATGTTTTCCTTGTCGTTTTTAAGCCATCATATGCATCAATTCGAACTAAGACTTTGCCAAGCTGGGTTGCCTCGCTCCTGTGGTTACCCTCTATGTTCCTGATTGTTCGGCTAGAGGGTAAAGGGAGCACCTCTGTGATTGTTACGATCGGGTCATCCGGATACGTACCTCAGACGGGTGAAGCCAAAAGCTAGCTATCTTCAGCAGACAATTGATTGGCTACGACGGAATCAATTAATAAGACTATGGTCGTCATGACCATTACTCGGGCTTCTTCTCTTACAAAAGCCCTTAGTCGCATACTAACAGTATACGGCCTTCTACCTACGATTTACGTAGCACCCTGAAGAAAGGTATCGATAGAGGTACTATTTTCTTCGGAAGATGTTTCTTACGCTCAGCAGTAATATAACATATCTCCCTGTGTGCTTTCTGTCTGTTCGCACCACATGGCCGGATTGCCTGGTTCCCAGAACATAATTCACTCCCCTAGGGTGATATTTCACAAGGAACACTCCCAAGCTCTTAGTGCGGGAGGCCGAAGCCGATGGCCGGTTAAGACAAAGTTTACAACACAGACGGAGCAATTCCTCGATTATTAGTACATAGTTACAGATAATCATACATCTGGCTGCCAATCAAGATTGTCGATTATGGTGTCCAGGGAGCAATCTTCTTGTGAGAGACGGGCGGCAGGCATCACTTGGTCATATACCAGGTGGAGCGGCACTTCTTGTCCATCTGACCCTACTGGCCCAACCCGAGCCATACGCTCGGGGTTAAGTCCGGTATAGCGGGTCTTGATCATCGCCCATGCCTCTCGTGCTCCCTCTCGACAAGCCGATGTCTTCCACAGCTCGAACCTACTTCGAGCTCCCTTGAACCGATCGACTAGTTCGGTCATCCCCTCCGGAGGTTGCTCGGCGGGCCACAATACTTTCACCATGCTCTTCATCGCCTTCCGAGCCCGCTCATGAAGGGCGGACAGCTCGTTCAAAAGGCTTCCCTGGTAGGATCCGACCTCTTCTTCGGGTCGCCCGGACAGGAGACCTGTACATGAGTTACGGCATGCGTATTCTGCTTCATTCATAGGAAATGACTGCTGATGTTAGAATCACACTTACCGAACATGCCCCTTTGTAATTCCTGGTTCTCTCCTTGGGCCTGGGCCAATTGAGTCTTTAAGCTCTTAATTTCTTCAGCCTGCTGTTTGTTCTCCTCCTTAAGCCGGTTCTTCTCTTCAAGGTGTCATTGCAAAACACGATAGCCAGCCTCCTGCTGGGACTCGACATATCGCTGAGATTCTCGGGCTACATCCAAATATCTTTGTAATTGCCCTATTGATTCAGTTGCTACATAGTACCCTCGCGTAAGCATGGGAATATACTAAGAACAGCAGAACAGATATACTCACCATGTGCCTCCCGAGTAAAGCTCTTCACTTGCTCCAATTCGGCCTTTGCAGATTCTACCTGTGCTCAGCTGGCTTCCAGTTCCTTGGCCAGTTGCTCGCTCTGTTGCTTCGAGGCCTGCGTTAGCAGTAGAACAATGAAAGGATCCTTAATTCGGTCGTGCCGACCAATTTAAGGCTCGGGGGCTACTGGGTTTACACGAGTGTTCGAACTCTAATAACAGACCACTTACCTGCAGGCTGGACGTTATCAATTTCATGGCCTCCCCGAACCCAGCTCGGGCAGCTCTGATGTGTGCGTCCGCCGTGCGCAGAGCACCGAACTCTTGTTCGGTGAAGGCTGGGTGACGCAGGGCTTCTCGTCGCCGCCGATGATGCATAGCGCTTCCAACCTCGGATTTGGTGACGGATATGGCGTCACCAGAATCAGCTGGGGCTGGATTGACGGTGGGAACCCCCGTAACAGGTTCAGCGTAAGTGGAAGGCCTGGAATCTTGAGCACCGCTAGACATCCTGGTGACATCCGCGGCAGGGGACGGCCGAACTCTTTGCCTGAATATTTTGATGAGAGGTCTCTTGTGAGGCTTTATCAATCATGATAATAAATTAAACGGTCGAGCAAAATACCTCTGAGATGAACTTATAGATGGGCTCGTCCCCGCGATTGGCTCATTTGCCGGACCCTTGTTGTTCTCCGCCCCGGGCACTGCCGCCGTTGCCGATGTATGTCGCGCGGATCTACGGCGCTTGGGAGTAGGAGCCGTCGCGTTTGGGTCGCTGGAAGACACTTGCCTTTTGCGGGATGAGTTTTTCTTCTTCTTGCTTGTCGCAGGGGAAGGAAAGGATCCAGGGTAATCGGCTATGATAGCCACCTTGGAGCCGTCAAGACCCTCCTGGTAGAAAACCCTGTCTTCGAGCTCGATTGACAAATCCGGGTCATCATGAAAGCCCGGATCATCATCACGGGAATAGTCCTCGGGCTGAGGGGCCGGACAGTTAACTGTCTCGATGAAGCTCCTTCATTCCTGTTCACATAAAGTTAAAGGCTTCGGTCAAAAAGGGACAAATTGGAAACCCGAATTGTGGTCACGGGGTTGAAAGGCTTACCCATTCGATGGGATTGTGGCTTGAGTATCCCTCCTTGGTCGACTGCCGAATAAAGTCTTCTTGGTCCCCTTTGTATAGGTCGGCAAGAGCGGCGGCTAATGCTGTTTGATCGGCAGGGCCCAGTCTTCGGGAGCGAGTAGTGTCGCTTGTCCCGTTGTAACACCACAAGGGGTGTATCCTCTGTTGAAGGGGTTGGACGCACCGGGTGATGGCGGCGGCCATGACGTCAATCATGGTCAGCTTGTGATGGGCTAGTACCCTCACACGGGTTGCTAAGCGCTGCACTTCAACGATGTCCTCTTGGGACAGGCTCTTCGGGTGCCAGTTGTACCTTTTCTTCAAAGGGGCGTCGGAGTATCCGGGCAAATCCCTCCGAGCTGGATCAAATAGGGGGACGTCCTCGATGTAGAACCATTCCGAAGTCCATACTTCGGATTCCTTCGGCGTTCCCACGGGATATCCCGTCCCCGCTATGCGGCATACTTCGGCTCCTCCGACCTCAAAAATTGTTTTGTCTCGAGTGCGAGGGACGAGGCAGAAGTACTTCCTCCACAATTCGAAGTGTGCCTCGCAGCCTAGGAACATCTCGCAAAGGGTGACGAAGCCCGAGATATGCAAAATAGACCCTGGGGTGAGGTGGTGGAGTTGGATTCCATAAAACTCCAATAACCCTCTCAAGAATGGATGAACGGGAAACCCGAGACCCCGTAGGAGAAAGGGCACAAAACATACACTCTCCCCCTTTTGTGGATTGGGAAAATTCTCCGCGAGGGCCTCGCCGTTGAATGAAGAAAAACCGGCACGGATAACTACCAGATCCGAGGAGGGAAGGTACCCTTGGGTCTCGAGATCGCGTAGTCGAATGAGGGACACGGAGCAGCTTGTCCAGTCCCCGGGATGGGAGCCGTAAGGGTGCGAGGAAGAACTGGGGGCGCTCGCCATGTTTTGGTGGTGATCTTTCGCTAGAAGCTTTTGCCGATGGGGAAGAAGAAGATATGGCTTGGACCACGATTCAGTTTGTTTAAATGGGTGGTGCCGCCTTTGTGGGAGGGGTAGTTTTGTAAAAAGCTACTGAATGGCTCGTCTCCCCACGGTGCGCAAAAATCGAGAAACGCTATTATGATGGACCCAGCAAGCCCGTGACGTTTGGGATTTCGCCGATGATAGGACGGTTGCCGAACAAGAAGGGATGAAGGGACTCGCCTCACAAGCCGAAGACTTCGGCACACAAGATTATTCGGATTTACCTCGGCGTTGGAGGCTAGTTCAGGGGCTACTGAGGGAGTCCTGGTTTAAGGGGTCCTCGGATAGCCGGCCTGTTTCTCATGTGCCGGACTATGTGGGCCGCTGGATAGGCATTGGATGATCAAGGGCCCCGTCGCCAAGGTGGAAGTTTCAAGGAGCTATGGCATGTTCTCCAAGTTGTCGACAGTAGATAGGCATGTTTTTTGCCTTTGATGTGCAACCGACTATGTGTAAGCCCTAGGTACCCTCGGCGTCTATATAAGCCGGAGGGTTTTAGGTTATGGGACAACAGAACTCATCTAGGGTTTTAGTCATACGATCTCGAGGTAGATCAACTCTGTAACCCTTATACCATCAATATAATCAAGCAGGACGTAGGGTATTACCTCCATAGGAGGGCCCGAACCTGGGTAAACATCGTCTCCCACTTCTCCTGTTACCATCGATTCTAGTCTCACAGCTCGGGACCCCCTACCCGAGATCCGCCGGTTTTGACACCGACACCGACCCTTTGACCTACTGACATCACCTAGATGCCATGCTGACACAGTTAATCTTTTCTGGAATTGAATTAGATCCTAAATGATTTATTATATTCCAGAAAATGTTATAAATTTTGAAAAATCATAGAAATTCAACCGTAACTCCAATGAAAATAACTTATATATGAAAAATGATCAGAAAAATCCAATGAATCTGTTTATGCCATGATCATGGATGTTTGAGCAAGGTAAAATCACAAAGTAGGACATTTCATGATTAGGGCAATGTATGAAATATCATTTGGTGTTGGAATTCAAAGTTGTTTGAATTCCACTTCAATTAACTTGGTTAACTATTTCTCTAGGTCAATTCAATATCTTAATTTGTCATATCATACATCATGATTGTGCATTGCATGAATTGAATGTTGTTCCTTCTTGTTTGCTGGTGTTTGTTCCTTCTCGATAGACGATGGTTCCGACGCTATGATCGTTGACACTAATGAAGAGAAGTAATATCTTCAGAGCTATCAGGCAAGCAACCCCCCTTAAGCATATTGATATAAACCCACTCTCTCACTCCTGCTCTCCTTTATACTGCATTAGGACAATGACGATTCAACTGTTACATGTTCTCGGTAGTTGAACCCATTCCTATGCATGACCTGTCCTTGTCACAGTAAATAGTTGAAACGACTTAGCATGAGTTGCAATTGCTTGAGCCTTGTTGTGCTTACTCATCCATGCTTTCTTACCATGTCTGCTATGCTTAGAGTTGTGTCGGGTTTGATCCATTTGGACGATGATCGGAATGGATGTGTTCATGTCCTATTGTGTGAGAGCTAAGTGTGTGTGAACATGATTTGGTAAAGGTAACGATGAGAGGCCATGTAGGAGTACATGGCGGGTTGTCTCATTGGAACCGTCCTTAAGAACTGAGTTCTGTGTATGTTATCCAAGACAAGATACTACCGCACATTGGGATACTTAATTGACCCTCTCGGCTTAGCGCTGCCCGACGGGGTGGGCTTCGATGCGGTAGATGCACAGTGGCATGGTGTACCAAGTTTCACCTCGATGGTGGACTTGTGGAACCCTCCACACATCGTTTGGGGCCATCGAGGAATCTTCGGCCGGACTTCCTTGTTGGTTCAGTCTCAAATAGGCGATAAACCTGGACTATGGTCTTGTGTGATTGACGGTCGTGGCCGGATCCCTCGCTGGGCTTCCGCTTGAAGGTTGCTGAGGTGCCTTTTTACGTGCACATGGCGATAAGTGGCGAGAGCGTGTGTGAAGAAGTGCACCCCTGCAAGGTTATCAATCTGTTCGAATAGCCGTGTCCTCGGAGATGGACTACTTGGAGAACTTATGTGGTTCATAGATAAGTGAAATGGATCCTCTAAAATGCGCAAGATAAGCGTGAGTGCTATGGATGGCCTTCTCGTATGAAGACGGGAGTGGATCCATAGTGGTGTATTGATTTCGTGAATATGTGGACTCGTGTGCGCTATCCCATCTCAAAGATAATGCTTGTAGTCGTAGTACAGGTTAGCCAAGAGTCAAAGCTGGCTTGCTGCAATAAACTAAACAACCCCCTTGTTGACAATGATGCATATGTAGTTAATTCTGATGTAAGTCTTGTTGAGTACCTTTGTACTCAAGGTTGCTTAATTTATGTTTTTGTAGAGGAGACGTCAGTCTCATTAGTGATTCTTATGACGTGAAGTTTAATGTTGACCGGATTAGCTTGGGAATCCCAGACAGAGGTCTGGTTCCTTTGGTAGGGTCGTTGTAGCTTTCAGGCTCCTCCAGCCACTTTTTAGTAGATGTTGGTACCCAGACATGTTTTGCTTCCACTTGATGCTTGTATGACTTGAGTGTTGGGTCATGTGACCCCTGGTTGTAATATCACACTATGTTGGCTCTTATGAGTCTTTAATAAATACTTGAGTCATAGAGTTATGTTGTGATGCCATGTTGTATCTACGCATATCGTGCATATTGTGTGTATGTTTGAAATGCATTGGTATATGTGGGATTCGACACCTAGTCATATGCCTATGGTCGCCTTCTTTACAGGGAAATGCCTCTTTGTGCTTCCATTGAGCCCTGGTAGCTTGCTACTGCTCCGGACACATTGATTGACCGGCATGTATCTTTCTTTGCTGTTATGTCAGTCCCTTCGGGGAAATGTCACGTGGTATAATGGAGTCCATGTAGCTTGCTACGACTCGTCTACAGAAGGGTCATGACCGACACCTGCACTGTTGGGTTATGTATGCCTGTCTCTGTACGGTTGTGCCACTTGGGTCTATAACTAGTCATGTCGACCCGGGTTCTTTGACATATGATTGCTAGCGACATATTTATATATGTGAGCCAAAAGGCGCAAACGGTCCTGGCCAAGGTAAAGTGGCAGCCGTGGGGATTACTGTGCGTGAGGCCGCAAAGTGATATGATGTGTTACAGGCTAGACTTGAATGGCTTAGGATCGGGGTCCCGACATTTTCCTTGTTCCATGCTATTATATTATCATTCTTGGATGTTTTACAATCACTTTTTAGCAACTTTATATCTTTTTTTGGTACTAACCTGTTGACATAGTGCCAAAGTGTCAGTTGCTATTTTTGCTTGTTTTTTACTTCGCAGAATATCAATACCAAACGGAGTCCAATCGTGACGAAACTTTTTGGAGATTTCTTTTGGGCCAGAAGACATCCAGTGGGCCAAACAAGTGCCAGAGGGGAGGGTCGAGGAGACCACAACACTCCAGGGCACGCCAGAGGCCCCGGGCGCGCCCTGATGGGTTGTGCCCTCCTCGGGACCCCTCTCCACTGCCTCTGATGCCTATAAATTCCCAAATATTCCATAAACCCTAGAGGAGTCAACGAAAAACACATCCAGCCGCGGCAAGTTCAAGAACCTCGAGATCCAATCTAACACCATCGTGGAGGGGTTCATCATCCTCATTGGTGCCTCTCCGATGATGCGTGAGTAGTCCACCATAGACCTACGGGTCCGTAGGCAGTAGCTAGATGGCTTTCTCTCTCTCTCTTTTGATTCTCAATACAATGGTCGGTTGGAGATCTATTTGATGTAAACTTTTGTGGTGTGTTTGTTGGGATCCGATGAATTTTGAGTTGATGATCAGTTTCTATCCATGAATATTATTTGAGTCTTCTTTGATCTCTTATATGCATGATTACTTATAGCCTCTTATTTCTTCTTCGAATCTTTGGTTTAGTTAGGCCAACTAGATCGATTTTTCTTGCCATGGGAAGAGGTGCTTTGTGACGGGTTCGATCTTGCGGTGTCCTCTCCCAATGATAGAAGGGGAAGCGAGGCACGCATGTATCGTTGCTATTAAGGATAACAAGATGGGGTCTATTCCTACATGAATAGCTCTTGTCTACATCATGTCACCGTTCTTATTGCATTACTCTGTTTTCCCATGAACTTAATACACTAGATGCATGCTGGATAGCGGTCGATGTGTGGAGTAATAGTAGTAGATGCAGGCAGGAGTCGGTCTACTTATCTTGGACGTGATGCCAATATAATGATCATCGCCTTGGATATCGTCATGATTATTTGATCTTCTATCAATTTCCCAACAGTAATTTGTTCACCCACCGTGTTCTATACTCATGAGAGAAGCCACTAGTGAAACCTACGGCCCCTCTTTTGTTTTCAGATCTATTATTCCAAAAACCCAAAAATACCTTGCTGCACTTTTTATTTGCCCTTTTTTATTTTGTGTTCTTGAGAGATCTATCTCTCCAATCTATAATATCCTAATATTTCTTTTTACCATAGATAGATTGACAACCTCTCTTTCGCGTCGTGTTGCAAGTATTTGTTCTTTGTGCGCAGGTGTTGTTTATTAGGTGGTGGTGATCCTCCTACTGGTTCGATACCTTGGTTTCATAACTAAGGGAAATACTTACCGTCGCTGTGCTGCATCATCCCTTCCTCTTTGGGGAAATACCGATGCAGTCTCAAGCCACGTCAAAGGAATATTTGGTGTCGAGAGTGGCCCTTATGGTGAAATTGCTGCCCTCGCCGTCCTCTCGTGCAGCCACTTGCTTTGTCTTCAGGGTCGCTACTCACGTCTTCTTGCTCTTGGTGGTAGAGTTCTCCGACGAGTCCTCAACGGGTGTGCTGCAATCCTTGGTGCACTTCCCGGAGTCCTTGCTGAAGGTCTTGTCGGTATTATAATTCTTCTTCCCCTCGGGAGCTTTGCCGGCAAGAGCAAGTACCTCTTCGGCAGATGTTGTAACTGCCTCCCGGTAGAGCTTGTCGGCACATAGAACAACGCTATTCCTGTCTGCATGAATGGTGTTGAGACTCCTCGGCCCCGGTATCTTCATAGTGTTGTAGGCGTAGTGGTACGCCGCCATGAATTTTGCCAGGGCTTGACAGCCCAGAATTCCATTTTAGGGCAGCAGTATCTTTGCGACAAAGAAGGTGATCTTCTCTATCCCGAAGTTAATCTCGGTGCTGAACATCACCGGAGGGTGATCTTTCCCTTCGGTTGGCTCCTTCCTGGATTGATTCCCTGGAATATCCCCATTGGATTTACATGCGTGTCAGGGATCTACAACCGCTTGATCACTTATGGTGAGATCAAGTTCAAGCCAGCCCCATTGATGCGTCTCCAACGTATCTATAATTTTTGCTTGTTCCATGCTGTTATATTATCATTCTTGGATGTTTTACAATCATTTTATAACAATTTTATATCATTTTTTGGGACTAACCTATTGACATAGTGCCAAACTGCTAGTTGCTGTTTTTTGCTTGTTTTTTACTTCGCAGAAAATCAATACCAAACGAAGTCCAATCGCGACGAAACTTTTTGGAGATTTTTTCTGGACCAGAAGACACCCAGTGGGCCAAAGAAGTGCCGGAGAAGTGGGCCGAGGAGACCACAACCCACCAAGGCGCACCAGGGGGGCCCCGACGCGCCCTGATTGGTTGTGCCCTCCTCGAGGCCCCTCTCGACCTCCTCTGATGCCTATAAATTCCCAAATATTCCAAAAACCCTAGGGGAGTCGACGAAACACAATTCCAGCCGCCGCAAGTTCAAGAACCTCGAGATCCAATCTAAACACCATCACGGATGGGTTCATCTTCTTCATAGGTGCCTCTCCGATGATGCATGAGTAGTCCACCATAGACCTACGGGTCCGTAGGCAGTAGCTAGATGGCTTCCTCTCTCTCTCTCTCTTATGGTTCTCAATACAATGGTCTCTTGGAGATCTATTTGATGTAAACTTTTGCGGTGTGTTTGTTGGGATCCGATGAATTTTGAGTTCATGATCAGTTTCTATCCATGAATATTATTTGAGTCTTCTTTGATCTCTTATATGCATGGTTACTTATAGACTCGTATTTCTTCTTCGAATCTTTGGTTTAGGTAGGCCAACTAGATCGATTTTTCTTGCCATGGGAAGAGGTGCTTTGTGATGGGTTCGATCTTGCAGTGTTCTTTCCCAGTGACAAAAGGGGCAGCAAGACACGCATGTATCATTGCTATTAAGGATAACAAGATGGGGTCTATTCCTACATGAATAGATCTTGTCTATATCATGTCATCGTTCTTATTGCATTAGTCCGTTTTTCCATGAACTTAATACACTAGATGCATGCTGGATAGCGGTCGATGTGTGGAGTAATAGTGGTAGATGCAGGCAGGAGTCGGTCTACTTATCTTGGACGTGATGCCTATATAATGATCATCGCCTTGGATATCGTCATGACTATTCGATTTTCTATCAAATGCCCAACAGTTATTTGTTCACCCACCGTGCGCTATACTCATGAGAGAAGCCACTAGTGAACACTACGGCCCCCGGGTCTACTTTTCCAACATATTGCTTTCCTATCTATCTTTTTGCATCTTTGTTTTCAGATCTACAAAACCAAAAACCCAAAAACATATTGCTGCATATTTTATTTGCTCTTTTTATTTTGTGTTCTTGAGAGATCTATCTCTCCTATCTATCACTACCTAATCTATCTTTTTACCGTAGAGAGATTGACAACCTCTCTTTCGTCTCGGGTTGCAAGTATTTGTTATTTGTGTGCATGTGCTGCTTATTGGGTGGTGGTGATCCTCCTACTGGTTCGATAACCTTGGTTTCATAACTGAGGGAAATACTTACCGTCGATGTGCTGCATCATCCCTTCCTTTTGGGGAAATACCGACGCAGTCTCAAGCCACGTCACCCACCGTCAACCAACATCTTCGTCACCTAGAGATTGTGAATTGTTGGTGGGAGCAACAATGGCAAACACCCGACGGCAATAGTGCGTTCAGGGTGGTCTCCGGCGTAAAAAAATATGGGCATGTTGGAACACTTGAGGGGTTTTAGTGCCTTCGCTGCCGGTTCGGGCGCATTGATCTCACTGGCCCATTGTTTGACCTGCCGGTGAGAGGAGTGCAGAGATGCACCTCCGTCAACGCACATGGCATTTATGGCCTTCTGAAATTCTTGGCCATCAGATCCTTCTTCATCCGCGTGATCATCATCCTCTTTGTCTTGTCGCGGCCTCTAACAGGCTTTTCTTTCTGCCGCTTGGCCTTGTCGCAGCGAGCACCACGGCCGCCACAGTTCATCTTGACGGACCCACCATCACCATCTTGACCCTTCTCCATCTCGGGCTTCTCGTATTCCTGCTTCTGCTTTGCGGCAATCTGCTCCACTTGATGACACTCTTGAAGGTCGTGGCCCTTGGTGTGGCGAGTCTTGGTGTATGGCCCATCGGTCTTGCCGGTCTTCTCACCTATCGCGGCTTTGTCGTAACACAAGCACGCGACAGCCGGAGCTATACTTCTTAGCTTTATTGCCGGAACCCTCGACGGCCATGACTACCTTGCCTTTGTGCTGGTGATTGTGTTCCGGCCTTTCTTCTTGGAAATGGACACGTCTTCATCATCGGAGTCGACTTCCGCGCTAGCATCTTCTCCCGGGAGCCTCCTCCCTTCTTTAGCACGTACGCACTTGTCCACTAGAGCGTAAAGCTCGGCGATATCTCGCACCTTGTTAATGATCATATCCTCACACATCCGCCTGTTGTTCACGTTCGTGTGGAACGCGGCAATGACTGCGGCAGGATGGATGTCGAGGATGTTGTGTTGTATACGACTAAATCGCTGAATATACTTATGGAAGGATTCGCAATCCCTCCAGGGTAACACATGTAGATCACTGGGCTACTCGGTTTGTGGCCACCATGGTACGCACCAACGAACTGGTTGCATAGATCTGCCCAGAAGGAGATGGAGTCCTCCGTCAAGTTCATCAACCAATACCTCACGTTATGCTTGAGCACCAACAAAAAGTAGTTCGCGAACCCCGGCAGCCTGCACCGCGATGGTGTAGAGACCTAGGAAATATGACGGGCTGATCTTGCCATCGTATTTGTCCAGCAAGTTAGGCTTGAACGTCTTGGTGGAGGGCCAATGGACTTGCCGCAGCTCACGGTTGGATGTCGGGTAGCCCATCTCTTAAGGAAGGTTGCCGAGCACCCAAGGCACAGGCTCGTCAACGTCTAGCCCAACATAGTCATTTGATTGACGTCGTGCCTCCCGCCGCCGCTCGATCATAGTGCGGGCATCTTCCTTCTTACGGTCTTGTAAGACTTGGCATTGATCTTGGCGTCGACGCAGGCCTGATGATGCCATGGACATCTCGTCCAATCTATAGGCCCAACGCTCTTGTCGTTGTTGCTATGTAGGTGACTACACTGTGGCCGCTCCGCCAATGTTGCGTTCGCTGGCAGGCCTCATTGGCGTAGTAGGATGCACCCGTGAAGGCTCGGCTCAGTCTATCTTGTCATTGTTGGCGAAGCTGAGGAGGCTCTGTATTGTAGTCCTCTAATCCTCCATCTTCTCTCGTATTATAGGGAAATCCAGCAACAGTTGTGCTTGCGCCATGGCTTCCTCCACCATTTTCAGCATGGCACGTGCCGAAGCGTGACTGGTGCTTTTACTCCTAGCAAAGCCAGAAGGAGCTCCACCCCGCTCTTGCAAATGATGGCCGTTCCGATCAGTGGGTTGGGGATGATCTTGGCCTCGTGCACCGTCAGAATGGTACACGGGAGTCTTGTTTCACGGATGCTGGTCGCGGTCATCATGTGACGGATGGGATGTGCCTCACCGCCGCCACCGCCGCCGCCACCACGTCGCCCTTGAATGTCGCAGCAGCAGGGTCGTGGCTGTTGGCACTCCAGACGGTGTTGGTGTTGTGGCTTGGCTCACCAGAACGCCAAGAGCACTGCTCGCCTCCGCCTTCATCAGCTCTAGCCGCTGGTGTAGGCATCCTGGATGAGGACGGGATGGGCTCCAATGTGCACTTCGCCTTCTTAGGCGGCAGGGGAGTGTAGGTGAACATGATGAAGAAGACGTTAAGAAGTTGGTGCATATTCACGCATGCGATCCCCCTACCTGGCGCGCCAAAGATGTCGAGGTATGAGAATCTACGGCACCAGCGAGGCCCCTTTGAAGTTCACTGAAGGGATCGTCGTGCACAAAGAGCAGCACTAGCTAGCGACACACATGGGTTTTTGACAGGTTCGGGCCACCCGGAGGTGTAATACCCTACGTCCTATGTGTTTTGTGGATTATGTATGAGTTTGCAAGTTATAAGGAACGTGACGACCGGGCAAGATGCTCGAGAGTGTAGCGACATACATAGAATGGGCAGGGTTTCGACCCTTGTGCATGTCGCCATGGGCCTCCTTTTATTGCTCATGGGGCTACCACAATGGCTAAAATGGTAAATACATAGGGTAAAAAGTAACTACAATAGTGGTCAAACTACTGACATATGCAATAGTTGTATATACCTAACCCTCACAAATTAGGACATGCGCATTAAATGCGCCATGAGGTGTCGTGCTATCGCCGATCCCCGGCAAGGATGCCTTCTCCTTATGTGCCGTCAGTGCAGCTATCTCTTATTCTTCCGCCAGGCCATTAGGATGGGTGTCATTAAAGTTAATGTAATTCTCCGGAGCTGCCACGTGCACCGACAAGCCCCACCTAACAGCCTGCCTGCTCGACACCTTATTGATGGGAGACAATCAGTCCGGTGAGGTGGAGTGGTGTCTCGGTAGTTGGATTTTGCCGGGCATGGAGCTGCCGAGTCTTCACTTGCCGACACTTTGATCGTTCTCCTGAAGTTGTCATGAGTGTAGTATTTCCCCTGCAAGGCTTGTCGGGCAGGGAACCATTGTCGTCTCTACACAAGTCAGGGTACTAAAGGGCCCATTCTTTAGTACACTGACAATGTCCTTCGTACCCGAGGACCTCCTCGCCACTGTTTTTGCCTACTCCTTGAGGACAACATGTAGAAGTGCCAGTTTTGACGACCCCCCCTCTTCCTCCACCACGAGCACCGGGTCTATGTCACCATGAAGGAGTACCACGTTGCCATGCTCGTGATTGCAAATGACTCCCCGATGAGTTGGTTCTTTGAGGGAGTATAGATTGGGACCGTCGCGATCGCAGTCGAGATGGCAGTACATAAGGCACTTGCTCACATTCGAGACATTCTCCCAGAGATGGCAGACGAGCTAGCTAACCGCCACCTACCTTTCACAAAGTATGATATTGGAGAGGGTTGGGTGTTGAATCCATCAAAGGAGGATGGAGCACCACTCATATTCCAAACCTACTTCAGCCTCTCTACCGATAGTCTGGCTCACAACCTGATTGAGGAGTTCATGAAGCTCCAGGAGGAACATCAACATACCTAGGAGCTACTTCGCCGACCCAAGAGAAGTCAGACCGGATCAAGAAGGAAGGTGCCCCGAGTATATGTCTAGCCATCGCCTAGAGATGACGAGTACCCCCAGCCAGAGATGCACTAACTCAGGGATCGTCTCAGCGTCGTCACATGAGTGCGAAGAAGTACCTTGACCTCTACACCAGACCATCAAGGAAGCGTCGTAAGGATAGATCTCTTCATGCTCCAACCCCTTCGACTGGAGATGGCACTCGTACGGATGATGACAACGAGGAAGAGCCAAAAGAGCGTGAGTACAAGATCGAGCACTCTACTACCTATGCGAGGACATGCAAGTTGAGATCCCCTAAGTTAGGATAAGTCACGTGTCCCCCATGCGAAGTCGAATCCGTGTAATGGTTCAAATGAAACCATGTGTCCTTGTTTTTTGTTTTTGTTGTTTGTGTTTCGATGCAAGTTGCTCTTTTGCCTTAGGCAACGTGTAAGTGATTATATCCCCCATATTGCTTTTTTCTCACGTCTATCCCAAACATATGACCTTGGCCGTCCTAATAAGATGGTGACTGCAACTCGCACTAGCACCTTTGACAATGTCGAGACCAGCAACTCCAGCCAGCAGCCAGGAGCTGGTGGATCCACTCAAGGTGGAGAACACCAGGAGCATCCACAAGGAGGAATTCCTCCACCCCCACCCCCACCGGAGAACATGACCATGGCCCAATTCCTTCAAGTTCTCTGGGAGGAACGCGAAGCCAACACTGCTGCTATCCAACAGATGGCTCAGATCCTTGTCAACAACCCGCAACCAGGAAGGAACGACAATGGCCGCTCCAATCTGTTAGAGTTCATGAGGAATTCACCCCAACCTTCACACAAACTATAGAACTTCTAGATGCTGATAATTGGATCCGCACCATCAAAGATCTGCTTGAACTGGTCAACTACAATGAAGACCATGAGATTATGGTGGGATGGATTCAAGGTCATGCAAGGCGACAATGTGATCACTTGGAATGACTTCAAGGAAGGTTTACGTAAGGCACACATTCCTTCTAGATTAACGGCAATCAAGTGGTGTGAGTTCCGGGCACGGAAGCAACGAAGTGGCATAGTCAAGGAGTACATGCATAAGTGTAATCTCCTATCAATGTACGCTCCTGAAGATGTCAACACTGAAGCAGCCAAGAAGGAACGCTTCATGGAATGACTCCACCAAGCCCTGCAACAACTTATTGTTTGAGACTGCCCAACTTTTTCACACCCTATGTTTTGCATCACATCACTCCGTTAAGAAAACTTAAGATTTTGGACCAACAAAAACTTTTTGTGTGCATGTGACGCTTGGACTGAATGCTATTTGATTGCTTGTCTGAGTGTGCTCCTAATTCATAGAAATCCTCCTACTCACAAAATTCTAGCATTTATCCAAGACTTTGCCAACTGATCATGCCATGTGTATAGGATATAAAAATATTTTTATACAAAATTATTTTGGCCAAATAGCATTTATAAAATTTAGGTCTTTAAAAACCCCTGAGTTGAGACTTGAACTACAAGTCCTTAAATTAGGGTATTTAAATTCTTTCAAAAATTATATTTGAAACCTTCTACATATAAGACTTCCCAAAACAACAAAAATAATATTTTAAAAGTTATTTTTATATTTATTTAAAGGCTTTTTCCTGAGGCCAGAAATGGTGTTTTGTAGGGAAAATTTATTTTTATGTTTCAAAAATATTTGAGAAAATTTAGGGGAACTCAGTGGACATATATTCTTCCGTATATATTAGTTTCAACACATCGCCATGTTCAAACTATTGGACAAAACTCTCCAAAACCCTTTTTGGATATTTGAATGATTTGAAATATTTCTATTTGGAATATTGTCAAATAAATCCTGGAAAATTCTAGTAAATCACATATGCCTCATAAGATGATCTTGCCAAGTTTTATCTCAAACCAAATTGTTTTGGTTCACAAAAGTGCCCCAAAACCCTTTTTGTTCAGATATAACTTTGATCAACTTTACATTGCCAAGTGTCACCATTTGATATCAAACTTTGTGGACATGTTCAAATCCTCGAATTATGCTAATACACCAAGTGGTGCATCAAGGAGAACAATTAAACTTAGCTAGATCTACCCATGTCCATTTCTGCCCATTTCTAGGGTTTGCAATAATTGCATTGGCTACTTTCTCCAAATGAGCTGAAAATTTGTGAGCAAGACCATTTAACCCTAACATTCGCTCCTGTTAAATCTCATGGAAAGGAGAATCATTTTACTAGCTCAAATCTAGTTCAAGCACCTTCTTTGAAAACTAGAAGTTACTATTTTCACCACCTTCACTATTCTCCTTGATCCCTACTTTTTACTACAACCTCTCCTGGTACCCATTTACCTGCAATAAGAATCTCAAGTCAACTGTTTAATTATTGCAGGGGTAAAATGTAACAGCCCAGGACCGACGCTCCAGAAGATTCCCCTTTTAATCCCATTCTCGTCATGTGATTCGTTTCGTTGCTGCATTCATCATCGCATCATTCGCATCATCTGCATAGCATCATCTCTCGTTTTTGAAAACTTGCATCCGTTCGTAGTTGCCGGTTCTCTCCGTTCGTGTCGTCGACCGTGTCGAGACCAACCACACATGCACGCGTCCGTGGCATCGTAAAATAAATATTGTTTTCAAAGTGCGTATCAAACTGTCTTGGAATGGGTCAAAAGTTGGCGTGCGGTCTTAATTTATTGTAGGTAGACCGCCTGCCAAATTTCGTCCCATTCCAAGACAGTTTGATACACACTTTGAAAACAATATTTTTTTTACGATGCCACGAGCGCGTGCATGTGTGGTTGGTCTCGACACGGTCGATGACACGAACGGAGAGAACCGGCAACTATGAACGGATGCAAGTTTTCGAAAACAAGAGATGATGCTATGCAAATGATGCGATGATGAATGCAACAACGAAACGAATCACATGACAAGAATGGAAACAAAAGGGGAATCATCTGGAGTGTCGGTCCCGGGCTGTTACAACTACGGAAGTTCTTATCCAAGCCTCTCTTGCTTATTCGTATCTCATTATTCTATCCGGAGTGCTGAAGATATCTCAAAAGATTCGTGTTTCCGTCCAAATCCTTTCAATTATTTCGAGGTTCTCACCTCATCAAGTTTTCATTGTACCGGTGCAATCTCTATTCCTAAGCAATCGTTTCAACGGTGTTCTCTTTGGGTGGCCTCATAACCCACAGGTGTTCCCCAAGATCTTACCTGGCTCTTCTAATCTTTCCCGGAGATCTCAAGCTCTTGTCAAATGATGTAAGAATGATTCTCATCAGTCATATTCCTTCTCGAAGATCGCTGCTAAATCATTTTCATCATTGGCTCAACCTTTCCTTATTCGTTGTTCCGGAGTGTCTCAGTAATTCTTGATGTTGTTTCTCGTCATCATTCTCAGCGTTGAAGATCGAAGGGGTGTTTCTCTTACATCTTTGTCCATTCTCTTGAAGGTTCTTGGTTTCAGCTTGTTGCTATCCTCCAAATTCTTTTCGATCATGAGTAATTTCTTCCTTATCTATCTGGAGCATTTCAGAGTTGTTTTCATTCTCGATCCTCCGAAGGCCATCATTTCAGAAGATTTCTTCGTTTTCAGCTTTCAGCTTTCATTCTCAAATTCTTCTCAATTGTTGTCTCTTCGTTCGTCTCTTAATTATTCCAGTGCTGCATTCAAGTTTTCTATTAGGCGGATCATGATCTCATCGTACTCATGTATCTTCATTCATTCGTAGTATCTTCATTCGTTTCAAATTCTTACCGGTGTCTCGTTCAAGAGTTCGTCAAGTTCATGGTATTCTCTCTTCAATCTTTCAAGAAGAATAAGTGGTATGCGAAATCCGTTGTTTGTCATCAATTAAACTTGATGAAGGATAAGCATAACATAATTCTTATTCTTGTTTCAACAAGGTGATTTCAAGCATTCTTCCATAGGTTGTTCATGATATCAAATTCTGTATTCTAGTTGCTTATCTTTTCTTTTCCGGAGTTCCAAGTTTCTCAAGTATCTCATCGCGAAGTTCCATCTAAATCATAGCAAGGCCTCAATCTTGTTCTTGTTGTTCAGTTCTTTTCTATCATCCGTTCATTTCCGGAGGTTCTTCATGGTGGTTTGTTAAGGATATCATCATTCTCGAAGTATTCTTCAAGATTCTTGTTGGAGGAGCTCAAGTATTCTTTATCTTGCATTTCAAAGTGCAATTCATTCTCTCTTATCTTTTTGGATGGTGTTATAGCATTCTTGATTCATGAGGAGTCTCGAAGAGAATTCGTCAAGAATGAGATATGTAAACCCATCTTTTCTTTGTTGGAGTTATCTTGGCATGGATTTCACCTAAGGCATTTCCTAAGGATTGTTGCTATCATGGTGCTTATCAATGATCCAAGTTCTCAATGTATTCTCTTGGTGAAAGAAGATTTCATCTCCTGTTGCTCCCAATCAACCAATTATTTCTGTTTGTGGCCGGTTGTCACCTCATTATTTTGAGATGTTTTCCATAAGCCCATAACAAGTCTTTTCTTTCGTTGTTGATTTCCAACAACTCCGTTCAATCTCTTCTTGTTAGGATGCTTTTCAAATTCAATGGCGGTAGGAGTTATCATTTCTTCTCCATTCTTTTCTTTCCAATGATCTAGCTTCATTCGTTTGTTCCGGAGGCATTGTGATGTTGCTCTATTCATCCCATCATCTCGTTTTATCAAAATCATGTTCTTCCCTTGCTTATCTCATTTAACCGGAGTGTTGTGCCTCTTTTCAAGATCTTTCTAGCTTATCAAGTTGTCTTCTCTTTTCTACCGAAGTGCTGCCGAAATTTCTCTTGAATTCCTGCTTGTTTCTCATATCATCCTTCTTCTTATGGTTTCACTCGTTTGTCAAATAAGCAACTAAGTTTCACCTCTTCCTCTTGCTCTTTCTCTTCCCCTTCTCATTCTAAGATCTTGGGTCGAGATCTCTTGTAAGTGGAGGAGAGTTGTAATAGCCCGGGACCGACGCTCCAGAAGATTTCCCTTTTATTTCCATTCTCGTCATGTGATTCGTTTCGTTGTTGCATTCATCATCGCATCATTCGCATCATCTACATAGCATCATCTCTCGTTTTCGAAAACTTGCATCCGTTCGTAGTTGCCAGTTCTCTCCGTTCGTGTCGTCAACCGTGTCGAGACCAACCACACATGCACGCGCCAGTGGCATTGTAAAAAAATATTGTTTTCAAAGTGCGTATCAAACTGTCTTTGAATGGGTCGAAAGTTGGCGTGCGGTCTTAATTTATTGTAGGTAGACCGCCTGCCAAATTTCGTCGCATTCAGAGGTCGTTCGATGCCCCAACCGTTAAACCTATAGCGACACTATAACCGGTCAAATCGTCGGACGTTTTCGTTTTATAAAACATGTTGCCGGGCTGCCTGCTTTCCCTCTCTTCTATACCTAGCCCCTCTGCAAAGTGCACAGACCCCTCGCGCGCGCCCGATAGCTTCCCCGAACCCAAAACATACGGTCGTGACCGTTTGGTCCGGATCAACCCCGAAATACCCCAAACCATCATCGGTTTTTCAATTGGCCACCCTAACCTATTTTTTCTCGACCGTCCGATCTAAATCGGAGGGTCCAAACCCAGCCCGTTTCGCATATATATAGACCACCTAGACCTGGACCAAATCCCTAAAAATACTCCCCCTTGTCCAATCGCCGCCGCCACCCACACCCTGGTCTTCTCCCACCTCGGGATCGTCTCGATCCACCTAGCGCCGCCTCCCTCCTCCCTCGTGAACGAGCCCTGCAGCAGCCAGCCTCCCGTTCCTTCCTCGCACCCGTGCACGAGCGCACGAGCTTGAGCTCCCTGTGCCCCGAGCCTCCCGTGCGCCTCCACCTCCGTGCCGGAGTAGCCGCAGCAGCCGACAACCGACGTCGCCGGCGGCCACCAAGGTCACGTCGCGTGTGCACCTTTCCTTCCTTTATCTCCTTCTTTCCCTATGTCTCATCTCTCTCTCTGAACCAGGAACAGTCATGACGCCATGGAGCTTCTCGAGCGCCCGCCAATCTCCACCGGCCAGGCCCTCCGTCGCGCTGGCGAGCGCGACGCCGACGCACATAGGTCCAGCGCCATGCCCCTGCGGTCCTTCTCCTTGCCTTTCCTTCCTCCTATCTCTCTCTTTCTCTTTAGCTTACAGGGCCCTCTCTCTATTCGTCGCAGGATCCAGCGCCATGGCAGCCGCCAAATGAAGCTCCAAGCCAGTGCCACTCCGGTCTCTTCCGCCAAGGCCTCCGGTTCAGGCAAGACCACGCCGCCCCGGATCCATTCCCGGCCGTCCCAAGCCTCGCCGGAGCTCTGTTTCATCCATGGAAGCCTGCAGCCGCGCCATGGGACTTCTTCGCCACTGGATCCCTTTGAACCGTGCAAGGTAGAGCCTTCAACGACCGGATTTGCCGCCCCCGTGTAGCCCGACCTCGCCACAAGCCGCACTGCCCTCGCCAGAGCCTCGCGTGATGCAGCCACGCCGCCTCGCCCTGCAACCTGCGTCCCCAGCCAGGGGAACAGAAGAAGCCATCTCTGTTTCCCGTTTCAGATTGGTTCAGTCAGCGTCAAGGTACGGTTTATCTAGCGCAAAACCCATTTTCTTTCACAGTTCCTTTGTAGCTCAGCTGGTCAGCGCATAGGTTTGCAACCGCGAGGTCCTGGGATCATACAGTGCACCCCGCATTTTTATTTGTTTTGTTTGTCACTGTTTCTACCAGCGTGTGCAGATAGTTGTATAGGACCGAATCCTCCCCTGATCACATATCCACGTTAGTACAGTTGGTCTTCCCAGCACACCAACATCCTGGAGATCTGGTGTTCAAATCCTAGATTGTCCATTTTTTTTGTTCTTCTATTTATTTTCTTAAGTGCACACACACAAACACTAGGACCAAACACTGCTTTGCTACTACTGAGCTCAGTAGGTTCGGTATGAGCCATCCCCCTGGAGTGTTGTTTTAAACTGGTTTTCCTGTTTGGACAGATTTGCATGCAAATTGAGATGTTCATAGCTCTTAATTGGTAACTCCATTTGCTACATGTCCTATATGAAAAAAATGTGTAGGATCTCATGTAGTTTAATAATATGCCATTTTCATCCATGTTTAACTTATTGTTTTCGTTTAATTTGCACAGATGCCATGCTAAAACGGTTTTCGTCATAACTAAATAACCGTAGCTCCGTTTAGAATGATCCACATATGTAACTTGACTAGAAAAACATGTAAAATCACATGGTGACATTACTTTTGCTGTTTGATAACTCTAAAATATGTTTAGTTCAGATCTGGACCGAATTATTAATTTGCATATGGGGTCGTTTCGGAAATGCTATATGTTGCTTTCGGCCTCATTTAAAATGCCTAGATGTCTAGTTTACTTATGCTTCACCTCTTGCCATGCTTAACAACATTTAATATTGTCGTGTACCTAAACGAGAGCGAACTAAATAATTCAAGCGTGGAATTTCGTCACTTAATGTGTTGCATTTGTTTGTGCGATTGCCATGCCTTGCATTATTGAATGGACATGCATCATATTCGTTCATGCATCATGTCATGCATTTGTTGTACTGTTCTCGTGTGTTGATTGTTGTTTTCGATTTGGTTCTTCTCGATAGAGTTCCGAAAGCGTTCGGAGTGTGAGGATTCGTTCGACTACGTTGGCTCGTCTTCATGAATTCGTTCTTCTTCCGAGCGGGATCTCAGGCAAGATGATCATTTCCCTGGATACCATTACTATCATTGCCATGCTAGATGTCTCGTTTCTATCGCTGTCTCGCTACCTACCACTTGTAAAGCCTCCCAAATTGCCATGAAAAGCCTCTAACCCCTCCACATCCCAGCAAACATTGTTTGGCTATGTTACCGCTTGCTCAGCCCTTCTTATAGCGTTGCTAGTTGCAGGTGCAATTGTTTTCCATGTGCCTACATGGATATTTTTTGATATATCACAATATTATTGCTATTTAATTTAATGCACATATATACTTGGTAAAGGGTGGAAGGCTTGGCCTTTTGCTCGGTGTTTTGTTCCACTCTTGCTGCCCTTAGTTACTTGTGTACCGGTGTTATGTTCCATAATTGAGCGCTCCTAACATGCTCGGGGTTGTTATGGGGACCCCCTTGATTTTCGTTTTAGGATAAAACTTGTCTGGCAAGGCACAACATTGGTACTACATTTGCCTAATAACAACTAAAATTGCATAGGGACCCGCCGGCACCCACGGATCTTAAATCAACAACCCGGGCCAGTGCTCCTCATGAGTGTTTGTCCACCTACCTAGCAGTTGACGGTGCCACCTCGGGGCAACTCGAGGCATTTTCAGGCTACCGTCCACTTTGCATAGACGGATGATGCCCATAGATAGAAAGAGCGCACGGCTCTAGATGCGGATCTGGCTCACCGGGAGACCTTGCTAGATTTGTTTTACCTTTCTCGAACGTCTTGTGCGAGGAATTCCGATAATACTTCGGGCTATCTCCAGGTTGTGGTTTTCCAGTGGAATTGCCTAGGAAGATCATGAGATTCGTGGTCGTGGTTATTCCCGCGGCGTGTGGTTAGTTTGTGATGGATGAACTGGAGCACCGCTGCAGGGTTAAATCTTTTGGAAAGCCGTGCCCGCGGTTACGTGGCAACTTGGAAACTTTGTTTAACACCCGGTCATAGCAAACTTGAAGTAAACTCAAATAAAATACACCAACCGTGTGCGTAACCGTGACCGTCTCTTCTCGAGAGTCCTTATCCAAGAGAGAACACGGTGGGGTTATGTTTGACGTAAGTAGGTGTTCAGGATCTCTTAGAGGTCATTACTAGATCACGTCCGTTTATTCGACAAGCATCCCCCTTTATTCTTGTACTCGTAAGTTAGCCACTCAAATAAATGCTTAGTGCTTGCTGCAGCCTCATCACTTAACCATACCTCACCCATTAAGCTTTAATAGTCTTGATAACCTTGGAAATGAGATTGCTGAGTCCCCATGGCTCACAGATTACTGCAACAACAGTTGCAGGTATAGCTAATGCGATGCTTGACGTGAGAGCGATGCTTTGTTTGATTTGGAGTTCTTCTTCTTCATCATCGATCTAGGATGGGTTCCAGGCGCCAGCCTGGGATAGCAAGGATGGATGTCATTTTATCGTTTGTTTTCATTCGTAGTCGGACCCTGCTCTTCTGTATGATGTTTGAAAATGCTGTTGTATTGATGTGATATTGATGTAGCTTGTGGTGAGTGTAAGCCAATTCCATATACTCATCTCTTCTTTACATGTACTTGTAATGATATCCATTCTTGCAAAACGACGAGATGCGCTTCTATCCCTGTCGAGGCATTCGTGCCAAAATAAGGATAGGATCGCATCTTGGGCGTTACATAAAACCCCTGTTTTCTCACGGTTTTACCAAGTCTGCACCTCTTCACCCCCCTATTCTTTTACTACTACCCCTTTCCTTACCTCCTAAGCTTTAAAGGGCATCTTTAAAACCACCAGGAGCTAATGGACAAGGATGGCCGCGGCAAGAGCGTGTGGGACACACCTAGCATGCCAAAACGGCGCTCTGGAGCATGCTACTGTGCGCTCTGCACTGTAGTACCGCCCATCCCGAGCCACCCGACGGCCTGGGGAGGCGGGAACCTGTCCCCCGTCTCCCCCTCGATGTTCGCAAGCATCCACGTGGTCGGCCAACTCCTCCTTCTCCCTCCGATGACCTCCCTTCATGCGTGCCCGTTCCAACCGCGCCTCGCTATCCCTCTGTCTTTCCCTCGATGTAGACGGCCCCTACGAGAGCCCCTGACCCAGCCTGGCCACTCCCAACAGCCCCCACGGCCAATCCCGCGGACACCCGTGAGTTCTGCTCACAGTGCATCGCCGATTGGCTATATAAGCCACCCCGGGCCTCTGTCTTCCCTCTGGACTCCCTCTTTTGCGGCCAATCACACCCCCGAACCACCCACGCGAGCTCCCTGAGCCCGTACGCTCGGATTGGACCGGTGCTCCACTGGTTCGGCTCGCCGTCGATCTCGATGTAGGGAGGTCCTCGGGCCCCCATTCCTCTCCCTACGGATCTCCTTCGCCACACTGACCGTTTTCCCTATCCTCCCCGTGATTTTTGCATCCTAGGACATCGGCTTCGAGCTCGCCGAAAGCTCCTCCGTTGCGGCCTCCTCACCGTCGGCAAACCAGGGCTCCCCGACATCCATCTCCACCACCACCCAAACGGCGGAAGCCTTTTGACCACGCCGTTATGGACCGCTCGCCTCGCCTATCACACCCTGTGTTTTGTATCACATCACTGTGTTAATATAGTTTAAAGATTTAGACCATTTAAAACTTTTCATGTGCTTGTGAATGCCTGATTGCTTTGTCTTTGCTTGTTTGGTTCTTTGTGCTTTAATTCACAAAAATCCTCCTACTCTCTAGGCTCACCTCCTTGATCCAAATCTTTGCCCAAATGATCATGCCATGTGTATAGGACATAAATCTATTTTTATGAAATATTATTTTGACCAAAAAACATTTATTTGATTTAGGTTTTCAAAAACCCCTGAATTGGTACTACAAGTCCTCAAATTAGGGTGAATGTTTTGCACCAAAGATTTTATTTGAATCCTATTATCCAAAACCACAAATATATTACTTTAAAAGTTATTTTTGTATTTTATTTGAATGCCTTTTTCTGAGGCCAGAAATGGTCTTTTAGAGGAAAAAATTGTTTTTTATGTTTCAAAAATATTTGAGAAAATTTAGGGAAACTCAGTGGACATATATTTTCCATATATATATGAGTTTCAACCAATGTTGAGGATATCGCTTATTGTTAGCGTCTCGGTCAGCTGGGGATTAGAGATTAATCGGAAATCGGCCGATTAATCGATTTTATCGGTCGACTATTAATCGGCCATTTTTTGCAAATCCCAGGTTCCAAACACTGAAATATGCTATATTCAACACCAAAAATATATTGGACAAAAGTGTTACCTTGATTTCTAACCTTTGAATCCTCGTATAATTACAACCAAAATAGGGCAATGGTACATATTGCATAACAAGGTCCACAACAACACAAATAAACATAGATTTTGCAAACATAGTGCTAGGAATAGGCCTGATTTATCGGTAGATTCCAGATAAATTGCTTGTCAGAACGATAAATTGGCCCAAAAGTTAAATAGTGAAGACAAGGCATAATCTTATCGGTCACCCCATGAGTAGCGATAAATCGGATGATAAATCGCTGAATCGGATGATTTTTTGAACAGTGGTTTCAACACATGGTCATGTTAAAATATTGGAAAAAACCCTCCAAAACCCTTTCTAGATATTTCAAGTATTTGAAATATTTCTATAAGAAATATTGTCAAATAAATCCAGGAAAATTCTAGCAAGTTACATATGTCTTATGTGATGATCTTGCCAATTTTCATCCCAATCAAAAGAGCTTTGGTTCACAAAAGGGATTGAAAACCCTTTTTGACCAGATTCAAACTTGATCAACTCTTCATTGGCAAGTATCTCCTATTGATCCAATACTTTGTGCACTTGTTCTAATCCCCTAATGATGCAACTACACCAAGTGGTGCATCAAGGAGAATAGTGTAGTTTAGCTAGATCTAAGCAAGTCCATTTCCGCCTATTTCAAGGGTTTGCAAAAGTTGCATTGGCCACTTTCTTCAAACGAGCTCAAACCTTATGATCAACCTCATTTGGTCCTAACCATCACTCCTATTAAGTCCCATGGCAAGGAGAATCCATGAGCTATCTCAAACCCCCATGAAATGTTGGAGATATGCCCTAGAGGCAATCATGTATGATGATATTTCCTATGTGTTTATGAATAAAGATAGTCCTTGGACATTATCAATGATGTGTATTAACAAGTACGTGACTTGTTTGTGAGACTATGCATTGTATGATGACTGTCCTAAATGGTCCCTAGTCATAAAGGTTGTGTGGATGCTCAGCCAGTTAGACTAGTATATGACACGGTGGATGGTCCGGTCTCACTGGCCATGTTACATTGGTTGCTAACCGGATAATATGAACTCAAAAAGATCTGGTCAGATTCGACGTAGTCGGATCCGAGTCGAGAGAAGGTCTGAGTTGGACAGACCCAACTATGAGACGCAGCGATAGGTCATCTGTGAGTCTCTAGTACAACATACGTTCTATGTCCTAAGACCTGAGCAGACACATGTACTTGGGATGGTGATAGACCTGCTTTGGGCCGACCAAACGCTACTCCATAACAGGGTAGTTATAAAGGTGGGTTTCGGGCTTGTCCTAACACATGCTGCGAGACATGGTTGAGCAAGATGGGATTTGCCCCTCCGACCAGGAGAGATATACTCTGGGCCCCTCGGGTGATCCGACCTGGATAAGCATGGCCATGCGATGAGGCTTATGAGATAATCCGAAGTGTTGGTCAGATTCACCGGAACGAGTAAGAGGTCGTGCTACACAAGGATGACCATGTCGCCTTGAGCATGACAACATATATCGTGTGGCAAAGGGAACAGAAGTGTGATGTACATGTTCGCCTAACCAGCTTCATCGGACCATTGGTGTCGGCACGCTTTGCTAGAGGCCGCTACCGACTAGTCGAGTCGGATGTGATCTGACTCGCGACCAAGTGAATGAGAACCTAAGGGGTCGTGCGCTTAAGGGAAGGAACACGTGGGCTTTAGGATCCGTGCGAGGCCCAAGAGTTGAGCCCGCGCTGGATGCCTACATATAGTGGAGGTGCGGCATATCCATCTTGTTGATCGCTTCGGCGCCGTCATTAGGGCTTTGCATGTGTTGAAACTAGCCACCTCCACTCGCCGCCGAACTGTGTGATCGGACCTAGCAGTCCGCCGCATGGTGTTCCTCCTGCACGCGCGGATACCATTAGAGGCAGTGCACTTGTGCCACTCTGGCGAACCTGTACGTGGTATACGGCGACCGGCGGTTCGAGGGAGATCGGACCGACAGTTCGAGGGAGATCGAACCGGCTGTTTGAGGGAGATCGGACGAGGAGGAGACGGACTTCGTGGATGCGCTGCCCCAACTCTATTTCCACTGCATGGCACTGCGCGTCTAGTGGTAACGATCTGTGATCCATCTCCGTAGCATGTTCTTGGTTGTTCTGCGTGTAGGAAAATTTTAATTTGCATGCGATGCACCTCCGGTAGAACCCAACAGTGGTATCAGAGCCTCTGTTATAGGATTTGTATTCAGATTGGATGCATATATGATATGTGGAGGCGGCAGATGAGATCTGTCGTCATTTGTGAGATCGGCTATGTGCACGGTTGATGAGATCAACTGCACATGGGGATCGTTGAGGCTATGTTTTCTGTCAATCAGAATCGACGAGGTCATGACACAACCTACCCCTACCTGTCGGTATCCGCCATCGGGGTTAACAGTGAAACGTAAATCCGAATCGGGTTCATGATGATCGATAAGATCCGTCAGATACACAAACATCTGATCGTACATGATACGCAAACCGGTAGAATGCGATTCTATGCATAACTTTGTTTTGCAGGTTTGATGTGAATAGTATGGCTCATATGTATGTGATGCATGTGTGCAATTTAACATGACCCGCGTGTCATGATTGTCTGCCGGTAGGAGCCAAAGAATTGTATAATGACCTGCGTGTCGACTTGTGATTTTCTGTAAATTCATTACTAGTTGTAGTAGTTGGAGAACAAAGATCAAGTTCGAGGCTTTGGCATCCCGGTGTGACAAACAAGATGGAGTTCGGCCTTGGTCATCGGAGTTAGAGCCAGCCTGGAAGGATGTCCATGAAGGAGCCATACTATTTCACATATTTATGTTTATATGTGATTGATATTGCTTCTTGTTTCTATGCATGTTAAAATGGTAGAAAGATCCCTTATTAATATCAAGCACATTGCCATTCCGGATGTTGCACCTTCGCACGTCAAGTACGTCTAGTGGTGGGCTCATAAAATTGAAGTGCCACTAGGTGTCCTTGAACTGGAGGGTTCGTGTCGAACACGGGCATGCACTGCATCAGGTTAACTTGACAAGGCTATCAAAACGGTTTTGGGCCTTGTGACAAAGAAGGTCGGGAGCCGGGGTATGAGACACCTACCCGACCGACAGGAGTCGTATAGAGATACGATTTGCAAAGAGTTGCTTACCGAATAGGCAAGTTGGCTAGCAGTGATGCTAAAGCTCACTAGTCGCTCGCGCTAGACGGGTCCTGAATCACTAAGAGTTTGCGGAGGGATGCTGACTTCAGTGGGAGTAGTTACGTTTAAGGCTTGAATTACACTACATAAACACATTGTTTAGTGATTGCATATTTTCTGTTGTAGATCAATGGCACCACCTGCTCAACCCAACTTTGCATTGAAATCAATTCTGGAAAAGGATAAACTGAATGGAACAAACTTTACAACCTGGTATAGAAATTTGAGAATTGTTCTCAAGCACGATAAAAAGGAATATGTTCTAGAGGATCCACTTACAAAGGAACCTGCCGATAATGCTAATGCCATGTAACGCCCAAGATGCGATCCTATCCTTATTTTGGCACGAGGGCCTCGACAGGGATAGAAGCGCATCTCGTTGTTTGCCAAGAATGGATATCATTACAAGTACATGTAAAGAAGAGATGAGTATATGGAATTGGCTTACACTCACCACAAGCTAAATCAAGATCACATCAATACAACAACATATACAATCATCATACAGAAGAGCAGGGTCCGACTACAAACGAAATCAAACGATAAAATGGCATCCATCCTTGCTATCCCAGGCTGCCGGCCTGGAACCCATCCTAGATTGATGAAGAAGACGAAGAAGAACTCCAAATCAAACAAGCATCACGCTCACGTCAAATCATCGCATTTCCTGTACCTGCAACTGTTGTTGTAGTAAGCTGTGAGCCACGGGGACTCAGCAATCTCATTTCCAAGGGTATCAAGACTATTAAAGCTTAATGGGTGAGGTATGGTTGAGTGGTAAGGCTGCAACTAGCACTAAGCATTTATTTGAGTGGCTAACTTATGAGTACAAGAATAACGGGGGATGATCGTCGCATAAATGGACATGAACTAGTAATGATCTCTAAGAGATCCTGAACACCTACTTAAGAGTCAAACATAACCCCACCGTGTTCTCTCTTGGTTCAAAAATCACGAGAAGAGACAGACATGGTTACGCACACGGTTGGTGTATTTTATTTGAGTTTACTTCAGGTTTGCTATGACCGGGTGTTAAACAAAGTTTCCAAGTTGCCACGTAACCGCGGGCATGGCTTTTCTAAAGATTTAACCCTGCAGGGGTGCTCCAACTGATCCATCACAAACTAACCACACGTCGCGGGAATAACCTCGACCACGAATCCCGTGATTTCCTAGGCAATTCCATTGGAAAACCGCAACCTCGAGATAGCCCGAAGTATTATCCGAATTCCTTGCGCAAGACATTCGAGAAAGGTAAAACAAGTCCAGCAAGACCGCCTGACGTGTCGACGAACCCGATAGGATCCGCGTATCTCGTTCTCAGGATAGGACGGATGAGCGATGGTTACCACGCCAATCACCGAGTTGCCCTGGGTAGCGTTAATAAGCTGCTCTGGGTTGGACCAACACTCATGAGGAGCACTGGCCCGGGTTGTTGATTAATTATCCACGGGGTCCGAAAAGTCCCTATGCAATTTTATTAGTTATTAGGCAAATATAGTACCAATGTTGGGCCTTGCCAAACAAGCTTTATCCTAAAACGAAAGTCCAGGGGGTCCCCATAACAACCCCGAGCATGTTAGAAGCGCAAAATATGGAACATAACACCGGTACACAAGTAACTAGGGCGGCAAAAGTGGAACAAAACATCGAGCAAAAGGAAAAGCCTTCCACCTTTTACCAAGTATATATGTGCATTAAATTAAATAGCAATAATATGGTGATATATCAAAAATATCCATGTTGCACATGGAAAGAACTTGCACCTGCAACTAGCAACGCTATAAGAAGGGCTGAGCAAGCGGTAACATAGTCAAACAATGTTTTGCTGGGATGTGGAGGGGTTAGAGGCTTTTCATGGCAATTTGGGAGGCTTGACATACAAGTGGTAGGTAGCGAGACAAGCGATAGAAATGAGACATCTAGCATGGCAATGATAGTAATGGTATCCAGGGAAATGATCATCTTGGCTGAGATCCCGCTTGGAAGAAGAACGAATCCATGAAGAAGACGAGCCAACGTAGTCGAACAAATCCTCACATTCCGAACGCTTTCGGAACTCTATCGAGAAGAAACAATCCGGAAAGAACAATCAACACATGATAAACACCACAACAAACGCATGACATGATGCACAACAAGGATGATGCATGTTATGCATGACATGGGAAAACACAACAATCAACTCCTACACAATAAGTGAAGTTCAATATGCAACGAGATGCATATTGACGAAACTCCACGTTTGAATCATTTAGTTCATTCCCGTTTAGGTACACGACAATATTAAATGTTGTTAAACATGGCAAGAGGTGAAGCATAAATAAACTATCTATCTAGGCATCTTAAATGAGGTCGGAAATGACTTATAGCATTTCCGAAACGACCCCATATGCAAATTATAAGTTTGGTCCAGATCCGAACTAAACATATTTTATATTTATGAAACAGGAAAATAAAGAGGACCATGTGATTCTACTCATCATTCTAGTCGATTTACATATATAGAACATTTGCAACGGAGGTACGGTTTAAAAGATATGACAATCACAAGATGAATATGGCATGAATGCAAAATGCATGCAAACAACCACCACAAGCATGTTAAATCATGGATGAAGCAAGATATTATGAAACTACATGGAATTCTAGTCAAGTTTCATATATGGCATGTATTAAACGGAGCTACGGTTCAACCACTACAACCAACACAAGTTTTATTTAAAATCTGCCCAAAACAGCAACATAACATATCGCACACATGAAAACAACAAGCTACAAGATTCTAAAATGCACAAACTAAGCATAGGGCAGAATCATATAACACACACTTCATTTCCTCTTCATATTTCACACTCAAAAGAGTAATGGATCACATGGTAGGAAGCTCACAACATGGCAATAAAATAGCATGGTAGTAGCATCGCAGATTTTCATGGAGGCATATTGGAAGCAGTAAAACTATATGCTACAGGTCATATATTGGCACGAAACTTAATAGCATGGTAGTAGACATGATGCACTACAATTCATTCCATGGTGGCAAGGTCTAATTATGCATAGAATCATGGTTAGCCTCAACACAATATGGCATTATGAAGAAAACAGATTCTCAGACTTAGTGAAAATTAGTGGACATGTGTATCAGTTTTTAACAGATTGACATATTGGACAGCAGAAATAACTATGATGCAAAACCTATACATGGCAACAAATGGCACAACCTGGTAGACAACAACATGCTTAACAAAAGACTCCTTTGGAGCAACCACAAAGACTCCTAGATCAATAGCAAATCACATGGCAAGATGGCAACAAAATAACAGTTTCAGACTTAGAATTATTTAGACCCCTCAAAACAGCACATTTTTATGGCATTTTGGCAACAAGAAAATGACACCTAAACATGCATTTCTATAGCAACCAAAAATACCAGGGCCCAACACATGTCCAAGGGCATATCTCATGTTCAAAATTATTTCATATGATGCATGGAATAATTCACACAAAATAGACAAAAGGGCATCATGGCAAAAATAACATGCACACAAACTTGCTTACAAGACAAAACTAAATGCACAGATAAATTCTATGGATTTTTCTACCCCGAAAACATATATAATATGTGGGTTGTTAATATTTAACAAATGACACAACAAATATGCGAGATTAGGACATAAACCATTTTAGCAAGTTATGTATGCAAATTAAATGCAACCATCACATTAAACATTTTTCCCATGCATGAAAATGCGATATAATTAATATACACATTTGACATATATGGTTTGATTAATTCCGATGCACGGGTAAATAATTATGCGCAATGCAAAATCATGACATTTATGCAAATTAACAGAAAATGGCATGTTAAGCATTTTTTAACATGCATGAAAATTGGATATTGCGAATCTACACGAAATTCTACACGTTTTTCATATATAAAATATTTCGATACGATGCACGGTTAATTACTTATGAGCATTGTAAATTCATGTACTTCCTGCAATTTAAAACAAAACGCTAATGGGCCGAAAGCTACACGGGTTAATAGTGGCGAGCGCAACATAATATATGCCGCACAGGGCGGAGCATAGGGCATCAGGAGCGGGCTGGGGAGTGGCTCACCTCGCGGGCCTTAAGCCCATTCGGTGGGGGAGGTGGCGCGGGTCGAGGCAGACTGGGCCGGGCGAGGTGCTGCGGGCCTGCTGGCGGATGTGGCCCATGTGCGGGGCTGGAGCGCTGCACGCGAGCGAGTGGTTCCCCCAGGCGCTCGTCCTCCTCCTCGAGCGCCCGAGCGGAGCCTGGGCCGGTGGCGCAGGTCAACGCGGGCGGGTAGCAGACCTCCGGAGAAGGGGAGAAAGGCAGGGAAGGCCGGATCCGCGAGGGGGACCCCGGATCCGTCCATTCCCGACGGGTTTGAGGCAAGGCGGCGAAGTCCGAGCTCGGGGGGGCAGCCATGGTTGTGGAGCTCCTGCGGACGAGGGAGAGAGAGAGAAATCGTGCGGTGAGAGAGAGAGACATAGAGGAAGGAGGAGAACGGACGCGCGGTCGACCTATCTCCGGCGAGCCTCCGGCAAGGGGCGGCGAGGTCGCAGCTTCGGCAGCTCGCCGGCGGGGCAGCGGGGCTAGCGCGGCTTCCCTGGCCACGTGGCGCATGGGAGCCGGTGGGTGTCGTGCGGCTGAGAGCGGCGGCGGGATTGTCCGGGCCCCGATCTGGGCCGGGAGGGCCGGCGCAAGGAGGGAGAGGCAGGGCGCCAAGTGGCACAGCGGTGGAGTGGTGGGAGGCGGCTGGCGACGGCGCGGATCCCGAGGAGGCTAGGGTTTGCCTGATTTGAACGGGTAGGCCTCTATTTATAGCAATGGGGGGCTAGGGTTAGAGACTTAGTCCGTTTTCGGACCGTTTGATCACGATCGAACGGTTCGGAAGCGGAGGGGGTGGCTAGGTGGGTCTAGTGGGATGTGGAGAGGGGGCTTGGGCCAAGAAGAGAAGAAAGATATGTGGTCCGTGACATGTTTTGAAAACCGAAACACCCGACGAATTAACCGATGATGGTGCCGCTACGGTCGACCGTAGGGGTATCAAACGACCTCCGATTGCGACGAAATTTGGCAAGCGGTCTACCTACAAAATAATAAGACCGCACGTCAAGTCTCAACCCAATCCAAGAATATTTTTCGCACGCCTTTTAAAACATTTTTTTAATGATGTTGCGGGCGCGTGCGTGTGTGGTTGGACTCGAAACGGTCGGCGACACGAACGGAAAGAACCGGTGACTACGAACGGAAGCAAGTTTTGAAAAACGAGTGACGATGCTATGCTGATGATGCGAATGATGCGATGATGAATGCGACAAGCAAATGAATCACACGACGATAAAGGAAATCAAACGGGAATCTTCTGGATCGTCGGGCTCGGGCTGTTACAACTCTCCTCCACTTACAAGAGATCTCGACCCGATATCTTAGAATGAAAAGGGGAAGAGGAAGAGGAAAGGAAGAGGTAAAACTTAGTTGCTTCTTTGACAAATGAGTGAAACCAATGAATCTTGAAGGTTACAAAGATATGAAGAATGACATGAGAAACAACAAGAATTCAAAAGAAATTTTGGCAGCACTTCGGTAGGATAGAGGGGAAAAATTTGATAATGGAAAGAACATGAAAAGAGGGCAGAACACTCCGGTTAAATGGATACGCAAGAAAAGAACATGATCTTGACAAACCGAGATGATGGGATGAATAGAGCAATATCACAATGCCTCCTTAATAAAAGAATAGAAGCTAGATCATTGGAGAGAAAAACACGGAGAAGAAAAAATGACAACTTCTACCACAATTTAATTTGAAAAGCATCTTGCAAAAAGAGATTGAACAGAGTTGTTGAAAAAACAACAACGAAAAGAACAAGCTTGTTGTGGGCTTATGGAAAACATCTCAAAACTATGAGGTGACAAGCGGCCACAAAACCAAACAATTGATTGATTGGGAGCAACAAGAGATGAAATATTCTTTCACCAAGAGAATACATTGAGAACTTGGATCATTGATAAGCACCATGATAGCAACAATCCTTAGGAAATGCCTTAGGTGTAATCAAATCCAAGATAACTTCAAGGAAGAAAAATGGGTTTAAATATCTCATTCTTGACTAATTCTCTTTGATACTTCTCATAATTCAAGAATGCTACAACACCATATCAAAGGATAAGGGAGAATGAATTGCACTTTGAAATGCAAGACAAGGAATACTTGAGCTACTTCCACTAGAATCTTGAAGAATACTTTGAGAAAGAAGAGAATCCTTGACGAACCACCATGAGGAACCATTAGAATGAACTCCGGAATGGAAGGATGATAGAAACAAATTGAAGGCTAGAGAAGAACAAGATTGAGGCCCTACTATGATTAAGATCGAGCTTCGCGATGAGATACTTGAGAATACTTGGAACTCCGAAAAAGGAAAGATGAAACACTTAGAACCAAGAATTTGATATCATGAACAACTTCGGAAGAATGATTGAAATCACTATGATGAAACAAGATTAAGATTTATGTTATGCGTGTCCTTCGTCAAGTTAAATTGATGACAAGCAACAGATTTGGCATACCACTTATTCTTCTTGAGAATGAATTGAGAGAGATTGGGCACAAACTTGAAGAAGTCTTGAACGAAACACCGGAATACTTGAGATACGAACGAAGAGACAACAATTAAGAAGAATTTGAGAATGAAAGCTAAAAGCTAAGAACAAAGAAATCTTCTGAAATGATGGCCTTCGGAGGATCGAGAAACGAAAACAACACTGAAATGCTCCGGATAGATATAGAAGGAATTACTCATCAGTGAAAACAATTTGGGAGGATAGCAATAAGCTGAAACCACGGATCTTCAGAGAATGGACAAACATTTAAGAGAAACTCTCCTTTGGTCTTCAACACTGAGAATGATGGCGACAACACCACCAAAAATTATTGAGACACTCCGAAACAAGAATAAAAAAAGGTTTAGCCAACGATGAAAATAATTTGAAGCTATATTTGAGAAGGAATATGACTGATGAAATAAATTCTTATGTCATATTGAAAAGAATTGAGGACATCTCCGAAAAGATTAGAAGAGCCAGTTAAGATCCTGGGGAAAACCTGTGGGTTATGGGCCCACTGAAGGAAACACTGTTGAAATGATTGCTTAGAAAGATATTGCACCAGTACAAATGAAAACTTGATGAGGTGAGAATCTAAAAACAATTGAAAGGATTTTGAATGAAATCACGAAACTTCTGAGATATCTTCAGCACTCCGGATAGAATAGAGAGATACGAATAAACAAGAGAGGCTTGGATAAGAAGTTCCATCATGGGAGAGCATTTAGAGAATGAAAAGGATATGATGAACACCGAGAGCTTGAATTGAATCTCCCGGAAAAGAAAACAAGGATGGCGACTAAGAAATGATGAACTTGAGCACTTGAGCATCTTTACATGAATCACCGGATATAAAACGGAAGAACAAATTGTGGAAGCATCACATGAATAGAAAAGGCACTTGGATGAGAATTTAATCTTTAAAAGAAAAGGGCTGGAGGGCAGGGAAAACAAAGAAAAACTTAGGACGGATGAAACGAACTCCGGGAAAGAGATATGAGGATAGATCTTGCAATATTGGGGAGGAATGAATTATCTTGATGAGAAACACCCCGGTTAGGAAAGATATGAAATCACCACTTGACATCGAAGCAACTCGAATTACCATACTCCAACAAAACAAAAGATGGGGCATGAGGATTAAGCCAGAAACAAATACATAACCCCTTATGCATTTATTGGAAGGATAATCCTAGGTAACTACTTGAATTCCCACCTAAGAACTTCCGAAATCTTTCTGGTTATGCAATCTGGTCCAACGGATACATGGATAAATTACTGAATAAATCACTCAACTCCTAGCAATAATACTACCCACCGTGTATCACATCCGTCAACACAAAAGCAGAGAAACCTCGGAAACTCATCTACCTCATACCATCGTAATCACAACGATACTAAACATGGCAGTACACGTGATCCCGCTCCCCAATACTGGGTGCCACCACACTCTTCGCACCACGAATAGTATTGAAGCAATTTTGAACATCCGCGTCCTGAGATACTAAGGAAACTGAACGATAGCGATGTGTCAAGAATCCCTTGGAGCTCAACTCCCCGGGTCCAATCCATATGTACGGGAGGCACCAAGAACAAAGTTCCGGTCACATCAACATCATAGAGGTTCCAAAATACAGGCGTGATCCTAAAAAAAATTGAGTAAGAAGAGGGGTAGAATTAAAATTCCTAAGCCGTGATTCCTCACCAGAGCATAGAAGAGGAGTAAAAAGAATCCTACTCTCCGATATATAACTAGACTCAAAATAGTTTTTTTACTAGACTTGACTCGGCCAAAGTTCGATCAATCAAGGGGGCTCCTAGGTTGGTACAGGCTTTGATACAAACTTGTAACGCCCAAGATGCGATCCTATCCTTATTTTGGCATGAGGGCCTCGACAGGGATAGAAGCGCATCTCGTCGTTTCGCAAGAATGGATATCATTACAAGTACATGTAAAGAAGAGATGAGTATATGGAATTGGCTTACACTCGCCACAAGCTAAATCAAGATCACATCAATACAACAACATATACAATCATCATACAGAAGAGCAGGGTCCGACTACGAACGAAATCAAACGATAAAATGACATCCATACTTGCTATCCCAGGCTGCCGGCGTGGAACCCATCCTAGATCGACGATGATGAAGAAGAAGAACTCCAAATCAAACAAGCATCGCGCTCACGTCAAATCATCGCATTTCCTGTACCTGCAAATGTTGTTGTAGTAAGCTGTGAGCTACGGGGACTCAGCAATCTCATTTCCAAGGGTATCAAGACTATTAAAGCTTAATGGGTGAGGTGTGGTTGAGTGGTGAGGCTGCAGCAAGCACTAAGCATTTATTTGAGTGGCTAACTTACGAGTACAAGAATAAAGTGGGATGATCATCGCATAAACGTATGTGAACTGGTAATGATCTCTAAGAGATCCTGAACACCTACTTACGAGTCAAACATAACCCCACCATGTTCTCTCTCGGTTTAGAAATCACGAGAAGAGACAGTCACGGTTACGCACACTGTTGGTGTATTTTATTTGAGTTTACTTCAGGTTTGCTATGACTGGGTGTTAAACAAAGTTTCCAAGTTTCCACATAACCGCGGGCATGGCTTTCCGAAAGATTTAACCCTGCAGGGGTGCTCCAACTCATCCATCACAAACTAACCACACGCCGCGGGAATAACCTCGACCACGAATCCCGTGATTTCCAAGGAAATTCCATTAGAAAACCGCAACCTCGAGATAGCCCGAAGTATTATCTGAATTCCTTGCGCAAGACATTCGAGAAAGGTAAAACAAGTCCAGCAAGACCGCCCGACGTGTCGACGAACCCGATAGGAGCCGCATATCTCATTCTCAGGACACGACGGATGAGCGATGGTTACCACGCCAATAACCGAGTTGCCCCGGGTACCGTTAATAAGCTGCTCTGGGTTGGACCAACACTCATGAGGAGCACTGGCCCGGGTTGTTGATTAATTATCCACGGGGTTTGCAAAATCCCTATGCAATTTTATTAGTTATTATGCAAATGTAGTACCAATGTTGGGCCTTGCCAGACAAGCTTTATCCCAAAACAAAAGTCAAGGGGGTCCCCATAACAACCAAGAGCAGCTTATTAACGCTACCCGGGGCAACTCGGTGGTTGCCGTGCTAACCATCGCTCATCCGTCGTCTCCTGAGAACGAGATGCGCGGCTCCTATCGGGTTCGTCGACACGTCGGGCGGTCTTGCTGGACTTGTTTTACCTTTCTGGAATGTCTTGCGTGACAAATTCCGATAATACTTCGGGCTATCTCGAGGTTGCGGTTTTCTAATGGAATTGCCTAGGAAATCACGGGATTCAGGGTCGAGGTTATTCCCGCATCGTGTGGTTAGTTTGTGATGGATGAGTTGGAGCACCCCTGCAGGGTTAAATCTTTCGGAAAGCCGTGCCCGCGGTTACGTGGCAACTTGGAAACTTTTTTTAACACCCGGTCATAGCAAAGTTGAAGTAAACTCAAATAAAATACATCAACCATGTGCATAACCGTGACTATCTCTTCCCGTGATTTCTGAACCGAGAGAGAACACGGTGGGGTTATGTTTGTTTGTAGGTAGGTGTTCAGGATCTCTTAGAGATCATTACTAGTACACGTCCGTTTATACGACGATCATCCCCCCTTACTCTTGTACTCGTAAGTTAGCCACTCAAATAAATGCTTAGTGCTTGCTGCAGCCTCACCACTTAGCCATACCTCACCCACTAAGCTTTAATAGTCTTGATACCCTTGGAAATGAGATTGCTGAGTCCCTGTGGCTCACAGATTACTACAACAATAGTTGCAGGTACAGGTAATACGATGCTTTGACGTGAGAGCGATGCTTGTTTGAATGGAGTTCTTCTTCTTCTTCTTCATCGATCATAGGATGGGTTCCAGGATGGCAGCCTGGGATAGCAAGGATGGATGTCATTTTATCATTTGATTTCGTCCGTAGTCGGACCCTGCTCTTCGGTATGATGCTTGTTATGTTGTTGTACTGATGTGATATTGATGTAGCTTGTGGCGAGTGTAAGCCAATTTTGTATACTCATCTCTTCTTTACATGTACTTGTAATGATATCCATTCTTGAGAAACGAACAGATGCGCTTCTATCCCTGTCGAGGTCCTCGTGCCAAAATAAGGATAGGATCGCATCTTGGGCGTGACATGCCACAACCAAGAATGCCCACCAGAAACTCGTTGATGAATCAAACGAGATCAGCTGCCTCATGCTGGCTTGTATGGAGCCCGATTTGCAACAGCATTTCGAAAACATTCAGGCTTTTGATATGATCGAGAGTCTCAAGAGCATGTTTCAGGTGCAGGCTAGGACCGAAAGGTTCAACGTATTGCAATCCTTGACGGATTGTAAGTTGAAAGAGGGTGATCCACTGAGCCCGCATGTGATCAAGATGATCGAGTACATGCAAGCTTTGGATCGGATAGGCTTCCCACTTGGGGACGAGTTGTCCACGGATGCAATTCTGGGTTCTCTTCCACCTAGCTATGGGACGATCGTCTCAAACTATCATATGCACGGCATGGATAAGAAGCTCACTGAATTGCATGGGATGCTTAAGGTGGCAGAACAAGATATTAAGAAAGGCATGCATCAAGTGTTGATGGTGCAGAACTCGGCTAAGTTCAAGAAGAGTTGGTCTAAGAAAAAGGGCAAGGCAAAAGGCACGGACAAGGTTGTCTCCGCCGTTGTGCCAAAGCCAGGACCGGACTCATAGACCATATGCTTTCATTGCAAGGAAACTGGTCACTGGAAGAGGAACTGTAGCAAGTGGCTTGCTGAGCATGGCAAGAAGGCCATAAATGCTTCTTCAAGCAAAGGTACACTTGTTACATATGTTATAGACATTTACCTTGCTGACATACCTAGTAACTGTTGCGTATTTGATACCGGATCGGTTGTTCGTATTTGCAACTCGATGCAGGGGCTGAAGAGAACTAGGCGTGTGGCACGAGGGGAGATTGACATCAGGGTCGGCAACAAAGCAAGAGTTGCTGCGTTGGAGGTCGACACGATGCAGCTCAAGCTTCCTTCTGAATTTATTTTGGAATTGAATAATTGTTATTACATTCCCGCACTTAGTCGGAACATTATTTCTGCCTCATGCTTGATGAGTCAGGGTTATGAATTCAATTTAAAGGACAATGGTTGTTCATTTTATTTGAATGGAATGTTCCACGTCTATGCACCCATTGTAGATGGGCTATTTATTTTGAATCTAGAAATGAAACCAGTCTATAACATGAATGTTAAGAGGCATAAGCCTAATAAGATAAATCCGACTTACTTCTGGCATTGTCGGCTTAGACATATTAGTCTAAAACGCATGAAGAAGCTCCATGATGATGGACTCCTAACTTTGTCTGACTTCGGGTCGACATGATGACTAAGTCTCATTTTTTAAAGAGTTGCGAAACGACGTCCAAGCTGTTGGGGCTTATACACAGTGATGTGTGTGGTCCAATGAGCACAACGGCCAGAGGTGGCTATCAGTACTTCATGACTTTTACAAACGACTTGAGTAGATTGGATATATCTATTTGATGAGGCACAAGTCGGAAACTTTTTAAAAGTTCAAATAGTTTCAAAACGAGGTTGAAAATCAACTCGGCAAGACGATAAAGCTTCTACGATCAGATCGTGGAGGTGAATACATGAGCCAGGACTTTGATGATCATCTGAAAAGCCGAGGTATAGTACCTCAGCTCACACCTCCGGGTACGCCGCAGAGAAACGGCGTGTCAGAATGGAGAAATCAAACCTTGTTGGACATGGTCCGATCGATGATGAACAAATCGGATTTACCCTTGTCATTCTGGGGATACGCTCTAGAAACTGCAGATTTCACACTTAATAGGGTACCATCAAAGTCCGTAGATACGACACCACATGAGATGTGGACTGGGAAGAGTCCTAGTTTGTCTTTTCTAAAGATTTGGGGTTGTGAAGCATTTTTCAAATGACTCATGTTGGACAAGCTTACACCCAAGTCAGATAAATGCATATTCGTGGGATATCCGAGGGAAACCTTGTGATACAGCTTCTACAACAGAGAAGAGAACAAAGCGTTTGTTGCTCGGAATGGGGTTTTCCTAGAGAAAGAGCTTCTCAGTCGGGAAGCCAGTGGGAGAACGATGCTACTCGAAGAAATTCGAGAGCCATTCGGGGACGACTCGGCTGGTGATGAGATCATACCGGAGTTGGTCAGGGAACCCGTAGAGGAATCGGCACCAGAGCCACGAAGGTCGGAAAGATTGCACAGAATGCGCGATGTGTTGTTGCTAGAAAGCGACGAGCTAGTAACGTATGCAAAATCGATGGTGATCCCAGATTCCAAGGCATGGCTAGAGGCCATGAGATCTGAGTTAAAGTCCATGGACGATAATCAAGTCTGGGACTTGGTTGATCCGCCACCTGGCGTAATTGCCATTGGTTGCAAATGGGTCTTTAAGAAGAAAACCGATGTGGATGGAAATGTTCAGATCCATAAAGCTTGGCTTGTCGCTAAAGGTTATGGACAAGTTCAAGGAATTGACTACGATGAGACCTACTCGCTCGTACCGATGCTAAAGCCGGTGCGGATCATACTAGCTATAGCTGCATATTTCGATTATGAGATATGGCAGATGGATGTCAAAACGGCTTTCCTTCATGGAAATATAAAGGAGGATGTATACATACTACAGCCTGAAGGTTTTGTCGATCCAAATAACGCTGGTAAAATATGCAAGCTCGAGAGGTCCATTTATGGATTGAAGCAAGCAGATCGGAGTTGGAACATTCGTTTTGATGAAGTCATCATTGAAGAGGACTATTGTTTATACAAGAAGTCTAGTGGGAGCTCGGTAGTATTTTTGATCCTGTATGTGTACGACATACCGCTGATCGGAAATGATGTTTTGATGCTGAACTCAGTCAAGGAATCATTGAATGGAAAGTTTTCGATGAAAGACCTTGGAGAAGCAATGTACATTCTAGGCATTAAGATCTATATAGATAGATCAAGGAGGCTGCTTGACTTGAGCCAGAGCACGTACATAGACAAAGTGTTGAAGAGTTTCAACATGAGTGAAGCCAAGAAAGGGTTCTTGCCAATCTCACATGGTATAAGGCTAAGCAAGACTCCGAGTCCTACGACTTCTGATGAGCGAAAATGGATCAGTAGGATTCCGTATGCTTCGGCAATAGGATCCATCATGTAGGCCATGTTATGTACTCGACCTGATGGTGCCTATTGATATGTCTCCAATGTATGTATAATTTTTGCTTGTTCCATTCTGTTATATTATCAATCTTGGATGTTTTACAATCATTTTATAGCAACTTTATATCATTTATTGGGACTAACCTATTGACATAGTGGCAAAGTGTCAGGTGTTGTTTTTGCTTGTTTTTTACTTCGTAGAATATCAGTACCAAACGAAGCCCAAACACCGCGAAAATTTTTGGAGATTTTTTTGGGCCAGGAGACATCCAGTGGGCCAGACAAGTACTAGAGGGGAGGGTCGAGGAGACCACAACCCACCAGGGCGCGCCAGAGGCCCATAGCGCAGCCTGGTGGGTTGTGCCCTCCTCAGGACGCCTCTCCACCGCCTCTGATGCCTATAAATTCCCAAATATTCCAAAAACCCTAGAGGAGTTGACGAATAACACATCCAGCCGCCGCAAGTTCCAGAACCGCGAGATACAATCTAACACCATCACGGAGGGGTTCATCATCCTCATTGGTGCCTCTCTGATGATGCGTGAGTAGTCCTCCATAGACCTACGGGTCCGTAGGCAGTAGCTAGATGGCTTCCTCTCTCTCTTTTGATTCTCAATACAATGGTCTCTTGGAGACCTATTTGATGTAAACTTTGGCGGTGTGTTTGTTGGGATCCAATGAATTTTGAGTTCATGATAAGTTTCTATCCATGAATATTATTTGAGTCTTCTTTGATCTCTTTTATGCATGATTACTTATAGCCTTTTATTTCTTCTGCAAATCTTTAGTTTAGTTAGGCCAACTAGATCGATTTTCTTGCCATGGGAAGAGGTGCTTTGTGATGGGTTCTATCTTGCGGTGTCCTCTCCAAGTGACAGAAGGGGCTACGAGGCACGCATGTATCATTGCTATTAAGGATAACAAAGTGGGGTCTATTCCTACATGAATAGATCTTGTCTACATCATGTCACCGTTCTTATTGCATTACTCCGTTTTTCCATGAACTTAATACACTAGATGCATGCTGGATAGTGGTCGATGTGTGGAGTAATAGTAGTAGATGCAGAATCGTTTTGGTCTACTAATCTTGGACGTGATGCCTATATAATGATCATCGCCTTGGATATCGTCATTATTATTTGATCTTCTATGAATTGCCCAACAGTAATTTGTTCACGCACCGTGTGCTATACTCATGAGAGAAGCCACTAGTGAAACCTACGGCCCCCGGGTCTACTTTTCCAACATATTGCTTTACGATCTATCTTCTTGCCGCTTTTGTTTTCAGATCTATTATTCCAAAAACCCCAAAATACCTTGGTGCACTTTTTATTTGCCTCTTTTATTTTGCGTTCTTGAGAGATCTATCTATCCAATCTATCTTATCCTAATCTATCTATTTACCGTAGAGATATTGACAACCTCTCTTTCGCGTCGGGTTGCAAGTATTTGTTCTTTGTGTGCAAGTGTTGTTTACGTGGTGTTGGTGATCCTCCTACTGGTTTGATGCCTTGGTTTCATAACTGAGGGAAATACTTACCATCGCTGTACTGCATCATCCCTTCCTCTTTGGAGAAATACCGACGCAGTCTCAAGCCACGTCAAAGGAATTTCTGGCGCCATTGCCGGGGAGGAAGCGGTCTCTTCTACATGCCAATCTCGGGTGCCGAGGAGACACCATCGACATCTACCAGGTTCCTAATCACAAATCTCATCTCCTTGCAATTAAATTTTTTGCCATTTGCCTCTCGTTTTCCTCTCCCCCACTTCACCAAATTTGTCGTTTTATTCGCCCTCTTTTTTGTTTGCCCTTTTCTCGTCAGATCTCTTTCTTTCTTGCAATCTTGTTTGCGTAGTCACGATGACTCAAGAAAACACCAAATTGTGTAATTTTTCCAATACTAATAATAATGATTTTATAAGTACTCCGATTGCTACTCCCGCCAATAGCGCGGAGTCTTGTGATATTAATACCGCTTTGTTGAATCTTGTCATGAAAGATCAATTTGCTGGTACTCCTAATGAGGATGCCTCGTCCCATCTAAACACATTCGTAGAATTGTGTGATACGCAAAAAAAAGATGTGGACAATGATATAGTGAAGTTGAAATTATTTCCTTTCTCCTTGTGGTATCGTGCAAAAATTTGGTTTTCTTCTTTGCCTCGCAATAGTATCCATTCTTGGAATAAGTGCAAGGATGCTTTTATCACTAAGTATTTTCCGCCCGCGAAAATTATTTCCCTTAGGACACAAATCATGAATATTAAGTAACTTGAGCATGAACATGTTGCACAATCTTGGGAAAGAATGAAATTGATGCTAAGAAATTGTCCTACTCATGGTTTAAATCTTTGGATGATCATACAAAATTTTTATGCGGGGTTGAATTTTGTCTCTAGAAATCTTTTAGATTCCGCCGCGGGTGGTAATTTTATGGAAATTAATTCGGGTGAAGCTACTAAATTTCTAGATAATATTATGGCAAATTATTCACAATGGCATACTGAAAGAGCACCTACTATCAAAAAGGTTAATTTGGTTGAAGAAATTAGTACCTTGAGTGAAAAAATTGATGCTTTACTGAAGTTGGTTGCTAGTAAAAATGCTCATATTGATCTTAATGATGTTCCTTTGTCTACTTTGATTGCGCAAAATAGTGATTCCGTAGATGTGAATTTCGTCTCGCGAAAGATCAATAACAATGCTCATAGAGGTAATTTTTATCCTAGGCCTTTTCCTGGAAATTCTTCTAATAATTATGGTAATTCCTATGGTAATTCATATTACAATAATAATAGGAACCCCTCTAATCTTGAGAATAATATTAAAGAATTTATCAATGCGCAAAAATCTTTCAATACTACGATATAAGAAAAGTTGAATAAGATTGACGATATGTCTAGAAGCTTTGATAGAATTTCTCTTGATGTGGAAAATCTCAAGTTGAAAGCTTTTGCACCTAAGATTGATGAATCAATTAAAGGTTTTTATGTCTCTATGGATGAAAGTAAGAAAAGAACCGCTATGATTAGAGCTAAAAGAGAATTTTTAGAAAAAGAATTTTCTAGTGTTTACTTTCAGAAAAATGATGAAGATCTTAAAGTAATTGGTGTTTCTTCCATTGATTCCTTGTTTAGTAATATTAAAATTGATAATGAAGGGATTGAAGTGGAGTCAACTTTAGCTAGAAGGCGTCCCAATGATTTGGAGGGTGAAAATCTTGATGAAAAATTGATGAAAGTGGGTTTGAAGAGGTCAAAACTTTAACTAGTGATGTGCCTACTATTTTGGATTGGAAAGAATTTAATCATGATAGTTGCTCTTTGATTAATTGTATTTCTTTGCTGCAATCCATGTTGAGTTCACCCCATGCTTATGAACAAAATATAGATTTTACTAAGCATATCGTTGATTCCATGATGAAATCTTTTGAAGAAAAGTTGGAGTTAGAGATTTCTACTCCTAGAAAAGTACATGATGAGTGGGAACCTACCATTAAGGTTAAGATTAAAAATTATGAGTGATTTTCTTTATGTGATTTGCGTGCTAGTGTTTCCACGATTCCGAAATCTTTATGTGATGTGCTTGGTCTCACCAATATTGAAGAATGTTCTCTTAATTTGCACTTGGCGGATTCTACTATTAAAAAGATTTTGGGAAGAATTAATGATGTTCTTATTCTTGCAAATAGGAACTATGTGCCCATAGATTTTATTGTTCTTGATATTGATGGTAATCTGTCTTGTCCCATTATACTTGGTAGACCGTTTTTACACACTATAGGTGCCGTGATTGATATGAAAGAAGGCAATATTAGATTTCAGTTTCTACTAAGAAAGGGTATGTAACACTTCCCTAGAACAAGAATTAAGCCACCATATGAATCAATCATGAGAGCATCCTATGGAGCAAAACCAAAGAAGACAATACTTGAATCTATGCCTTATGCCTAGCTAGGGGCGTAAAACGATAGCGCTTGTTGGGAGGCAACCCAATGAATAAATTTATTTTCTTCTTTTTCTTTCTGTTTTTGAGTGTTGACAAAATTATTCCGCTGTTATGATTCTGTTTTTATGTTTTACTTAGTGTTTGTGCCAAGTAAATCCTATAGGATTGTTCATAAGATGAGTAGAAACAATGCTGAATCTGAAACAGAAACTTTGCCTCCAGTGTACGAATTTTCATTTTTTACTGGAACGTGGTAATGAGCTGAAATTTTAACACAGTGTTTCTATATAAATTAATTACGTTTTCCTAATTGTTCAGAATTTTTAGAATGACAGACGTATGGTTAGAGTACAGATTACTACAGACTATTCTGTTTAAGACAAATTCTGTTTCCGTTGCATTGTGTGCTTGTTTTGATGAATCTATGGTTTGTATTGAAGGGCAGGAGCCATGGTAAAGTTTAAATACAGTAGGTATAATTTAATAATAAAATATGAATGGATTTGCAACAATAATTAAAGTAGTGATTTGCTTTATTATACCAACGGATCTCACGAAGGTTTTGTCGAGTTTTGTGTGATTGAAGTTTTCAAGTTTTGGGTGAGATCACGATGGATGAAGGAATAAGGAGTGAAAAGAGCCTAAGATTGGGGATGCTACAGCACCCCCAAGATATATTGAAAGAGAAACAAGCAACTAAGCTTGGGGATGCCCCGAGTGGCATCCCCTCTTTCTTCTAACGACCATCGATATTTTACTTGGAGCTATATTTTTATTCGTCACATATCATGAGTTTTGCTTGGAGCGTCTTGTATTATTTGAGTCTTTTCTTTCTTTGCTTTTTAGTTTGTCAGTAGTATCCTTGCTAGAAACACCTATTTGAGATAGCCAAAATTATGCTATGATTTGTTAGAATTGCTCTATATGCTGCACTTAAATTTTTTGAGCTATGGAATTGCTCTAGTGCTTCACTTATATCTTTTTGAGCACGGTGTGCTTGGAAATTTTTGTAGAAATACTCTCATGCTTCACTTGGATTAATTTGAGAGTTATTATTTTGAAGAAATCCTATCATGATTCACTTATACTATTTTGAGAGATGAAACTTTTATGCTTATGTTCTTCACTTAAATTTGTTTGAGCTTGTCAAAAGCAATGGCAATATATGAAACTAGTCCCAAAGTGATAGATATTAAAGAGGGATATAATAAAACTTTCATGAAGATCATTGGAAAAATTAAACTTGATTCCTTGTAATAGTTTTGAGACATGATTATAGTAATATGTGAGTCATGTTAGTGAGTAATTATGCTTTAGTAAGAATATTGGTGTTAAGGTTTGTGATTCCCTATGCAAGTACGAAAGTCAATAGTTATGCAATGAAATTACATCCTACTTATGGTGCATTATTCGGTGTTAGTTATGCTCAATGCTAGTTTATGTTAATATTCGATTCTTGGTTGGTTGCTTCTCAATCTATTTGCTAGCCTCCACTTGTAATAAGTAGAAATACTAGTTGTGCATTCAAAATCCTTAAACCCAGTTTTGCCTTATGAGTCCACCATACCTACCTATATGTGGTATTTCCTTGCCGTTCTAAGCAAATTTATAGGTGCCATCTCTAATTTTCAAAATGAATTTCCTTTTTGTGTGCTTGTACCGCTCATGAAACGGTAGGGGTGTCCAATATTTTCCATGCTAGATGTGTTATTCTCAAGATGAGTGTTTATTCACTTTTCATTGCACGAGAGTATGGCGGTAACAGGGATGCCCAGTCCCGAAATGAAAAAGAAAATTTACTTTTCGTTGTCAAATAATAAATTCCTTGGAAAGTGTTGGTATGGAAGGCAACCGTGGATACGGCCAGTAATGGCTTGTGAAAGAATGGTGGAAAAAGGAATAAACTTTACTTTATGTTTGGGAACCGCCTATGATATATCTAGCATGAAAAGTATTGTGAACTACTTTGTCGTTTTCGTTGACAGGAAAGGCATGCCACTCAAAATATTTTTCTCTCTGAATTTAAACTTTGAGCTCTGGCAGCTCTACAAATCCCTACTTCCCTCTGTGAAGGACCTATATATTTACTTTATGCAATTTTTAGTTTTTATTTGAGTCTCCACCTTCTCTTATAAAGCACCAACTAGGGGGCACTATGATCATACTTGAGCATTGGGTGTAGTTAATATTTGAGTGTGTTTCATGCATGGATCAATGATTGAGCATGATGGGCTAGGGATAACTTTCTTTAGTGTTGATATTTTGAAAGACATGGTTGCCTGTTGGCATGCTTGAGTATTAAAGTCTTTATGTCGAAACTAGACTATTGCTTTGAACCATCTAAAAGTCCAAATGTCCATGTTACAAAAGAAAAGATTATGTGATGAACATGTTAGGCAGCATTCCACATCAAAAATTCTATTTTTATCATTTACCTACTCGAGGACGAGTAGGATTTAAGCCTGGGGATGTTGATACGTCTCCAACGTATCTATAATTTTTGCTTGTTCCATGCTGTTATTATTATCAATCTTGGCTGTTTTACAATCATTTTATAGCAACTTTATATCATTTTTTGGGACTAACCTATTGGCATAGTGCCAAAGTGCCAGTTGCTATTTTTTCTTGTTTTTTACTTCGTAGAATATCAGTACCAAATGAAGCCCAAACACCGCAAAACTTTTTGGATATTTTCTTGGGCCAGGAGACATCCAGTGGGCCAAAGAAGTACCAGAGGGGAGAGTCGAGGAGACCAGAACCCACCAGGGTGCGCCAGAGGCCCCTGGCGCGGCCTGGTGGGTTGTGCCCTCCTCGAGACACCTCTCCACCGCCTCTGATGCCTATAAATTCCCAAATATTCCAGAAACCCTAGAGGAGTTGACAAAAAACACATGCAGCCGCCGCAAGTTCCAGAACTGCGAGATCCAATCTAACACCATCATGGAAGGGTTCATCATCCTCATTGGTGCCTCTCCGATGATGCGTGAGTAGTCCACCATAGACATACGGGTCCATAGGAAGTAGCTAGATGGCTTCCTCCTCTCTTTTGATTCTCAATACAATGGTCTCTTGGACATCTATTTGATGTAAACTTTTGCGGTGTGTTTGTTGGGATCCGATGAATTTTGAGTTCATGATTAGTTTCTATCCATGAATATTATTTGAGTCTTCCTTGATCTCTTATATGCATGATTACTTATAGCCTCGTATTTCTTCTTTGAATCTTTTGTTTAGTTAAGCCAACTAGATCAATTTTTCTTACCATGGGAAGAGGTGCTTTGTGATGGGTTCGATCTTGAGGTGTCCTCTCCCAGTGACAGAAGGGGCAGCGAGGCACGCATGTATCGTTGACATTAAGGATAACAAGATGGGGTCTATTCCGACATGAATAGATCTTGTATACATCATGCCACCGTTCTTATTGCATTACTCCGTTTTTCCATGAACTTAATACACTACATACATGCTGGATAGCGGTCGATGTGTGGAGTAATAGTAGTAGATGTAGCCGTTTCGGTCTACTAATCTTGGACGTGATGCCTATATAATGATCATCGCCATCGATATCGTCATGATTATTTGATCTTCTATCAATTTCCCAACAGTAATTTGTCCACCCACCGTGTGCTATACTCATGAGAGAATCCACTAGTCACACCTATGGCCCCCGGATCTACTTTTCCAACATATTGCTTTCCGATCAATCTTTTTGCCGCTTTTGTTTTCAGATCTATTATTCCAAAAACCCAAAAATACCTTACTGCATTTTTTATTTGCCTCTATCTTTTTACCGTGGAGAGATTGACAACCTCTCTTTCGCGTCGGGTTGCAAGTATTTGTTCTTTGTGTACAGGTGATGTTTACGTGGTGTTCGTGATCCTCCTACTGGTTCGATTCCTTGGTTTCATAACTAAGGGAAATACTTACCTTCATTGTGCTACATCATCCCTTACTCTTTGGGGAAATACCGACGCAGTCCCAAGCCACGCCACCTATGCAAGACGCTTAACAAGCAGATACCAGGTTGACCTAGGTGAGAGTCACTGGGCAGCGGTGAAAACTATCCTGAAGTACCTGAAAAGGACTAAAGAGATGTTCCTAGTTTATGGAGGTGAGGAGGAGCTCTACGTAAAGGGGTACGCTGATGCTAGTTTCCAAACCGACAGGGATGATTGTCGATCGCAAACTGGATTCTTGTATGTCATGAATGGAGGAGCAGTGAGCTGGATGAGTTCCAAGCAAGATACGGTGGCCGAGTCCACAACAGAGGGCGAATACATTGCGGCTTGTGAAGCCGCAAAGGAAGGTGTTTGGATTCGGAAGTTCCTGGAAGATCTTGGTTTGTTCCCGGGCTGGGCAAATCCGTTGGACCTGTATTGCCATAATTCAGGAGCCATCGCACAGGCCAAGGAGCCGAGACAACACCACAAGACCAGGCACATAGACTGAAAGTATCACCTGATACGAAAGCTCATAAAGAATGGTGATACTAATTTATGCAAGATTCATAAGGATGAAAATATTGCAGATCCATTGACTAAGCCGCTTCCACAACCCAAGCATGAGGGGCACGTTAGAGCTATGGGCATTTGATGTCTATTTGATTGACTCTAGTGCAAGTGGGAGACTGTTGGAGATATGCCCTAGAGGCAATCATGTATGATGATATTTCCTATTTGTTTATGAATAAAGATAGTCCTTGGACATTATCAATAATGTGTATTAACAAGTACGTGACTTGTTTCTGAGACTATGCATTGTATGATGACTATCCTGAATGGTCCCTAGTCATAAAGGTTGTGTGGACGCTCAGCCAGTAAGACTATCATATGACACGGTGGATGGTCCGGTCTCACTGGCCATGTAGCACTGGAAGCTAACCGGATAATATGGACTCAGAAAGATCTGGTCGGATTCGACGTAGTTGGATCCGAGTCGAGATAAGGTCTGAGTTGGACAGACCCAACTATGAGACGCATCAATAGGTCATCTGTGAGTCTCTAGTACAACATACGTTCTACGTCCTAAGACCTGAGCAGACGCATGTACTCGGGATGGTGATAGACCTGCTTTGGGACGACCAAACGCTACTCTGTAATAGGGTAGTTATAAAGGTGGGTTTCAGGCTTGTCCTGACCCATGCTGCGAGACATGGTTGAGCAAGATGGGATTTGCCCCTCCGATCAGGAGAGATATACTCTGGGCCCCTCGGGTGATCCGACCTGGATAAGCATGGCCATGCGATGAGGATTATGAGATAATCCGAAGTGTTGGTCAGATTCACCAGAACGAGAAAGAGGTCGTGCTGCACAAGGATGACCATGTCGCCTTGAGCATGACAACATATATCGTGTGGCAAAGGGAACAGAACTGTGATGTGTAGGTTCGCCTAACTAGCTTCATCGGACACTTGGAGTCGACACGCTTTGCTAGAGGCCGCTACCGACTAGTCGAGTCAGATGTGATGTGACTCGCGACCAAGTGAATGAGAACCTAAGGGGTCGCACGCTTAAGGGAAGGAACACGTGGGCTTTAGGATTCGTGCGAGGCCCAAGAATTGAGCCCGCGTCGGATGCCTATATGTAGTGGAGGTGCGGCACACCCATCTTGTTGACCGCTTCGGCGCCGTCATTCTAGCCACCTCCACTCATCGCCGAACTGTGTGATCGGACCTAGCAGTCTGCCGCACGGTGTTCGTCCTGCACGCGCGGATACTATTAGAGGCGGTGCCCTTGCGCCGCACCGGCGAACCTGTCCGTGGGATCCGGCGACCGGCAGTTCGTGGGAGATCGGACCGGCAGTTCGAGGGAGGTCGGACCAGCTGTTCGAGGGAGATCGGACGAGGAGGAGACATACCTCGTGGACGCATTGCCCCAACTCAGCTTCCGCTGCACGGCACTGCGCGTCTAGTGGTAACGATCTGTGATCCATCTCCGTAGCATGTTCTTAGTTGTTCTGCACGTAGGAATATTTTAATTTGCATGCGATGCACCTACGGTAAAACCCAACATGAAACACCTTCTAGTGATTTTCCAAACTTAATATTGGCAGCCCTTAACTTGTTCTCCTTGAGTCTAGCTTTTTACAACAATCCCTCCTAGACCCCTTCTACCTCCAACATGTAAGAATCTCAAGCCTCTGCTCAATTATTAGAGGGGGTGAAAAACCCATTTACCTCTTTGTTTTCACCATCGTAGAGCTTCTCTCTTCCCTCCACTTACGTCTACCCTTACCTTACACCCTAAGATACTAGAGGGCATCTCCAGACCAGCCAGTAGCTAATGGACACTGGTGGCCGCGTCCAGAGCGCATAGAGCATGCTCATGCTGGCCATCTGGGCACTCTAGAGCACGCTATAGTGCACCAAGGCACTATGGCGGCTCTCATCCCAAGCCCTCGACAGCCTTGAGCTGCCCCCCGCTCGTTAGAAGGCCTGCCTCAGCATTCCCGACAAGCCAGGCGGTTGACCCCCTCCTCTATCTCTCTCTGGCGACCCTTGTCGTGTGTGCCCAACGCCGTCCACTCTGGGCAGTGCCTGCCCGCACGGGGGATCCGCCTCTGACCTTGCCCCGCTCCCCCTCTCTTTTCCCCGCGTCATGGACGAGCCCCGCGAACTCCCTAGCCCAAAGCCAGACCAATCCCGTGGCAATCCAATCCGCCCCCGCGGACGGCCATGGACTCCGTCCACGGTTAGCCTCGGGCAGGCTATAAAAGCCAGCCCCGGAACCCCCTTCGCGCTCCTCTCACACTCTCTCACTCCTAATCAGTGTCTCGCACACCCCATTCCACGTCGGAGACGCCCTGTGCTCGGGATCGAGCTCGATGGCGCCGCCTCGGGTCATCAGCAATCTCGAGGTAGGAGGCCCCTCTGGCTCCGTTTTCTTTCCCTTCGGTCCTCCCTCACCTCCGTGATGTGATCCCCTCCCTCCCCCACGTAGACTGCTGCAGAAATCGTCGGCTTCGAGGACGCCCGAGAACTTTCCCCCGTGCCCACTCGTCGCCGGCGAACTAGTGCGGGTCGCCGTCCACCTCCAACTCCACCTAGTCGGCGACTCCTCCCTAAGCGTGTCGCGGTCCTCTGCTTGCTTCCTCGAAGACCACAACGTCGCCGGTGAGCTCCCGACCCTCCGGGCCGCGAGGTGGGTGATGACAGCCTCGCCTCTCGTACTCTTCCCCTCCCTCTGTCATTGGCGCCGGGGCCCGCTCGTCAGGTTTGATCTTGGCACGCGCACGGGGCCACCGTTTATCCTCGGGCCGTTTTGGCTCTGGGCCGGCCCATCTGTGCCCCATTCTGGCCCAGCCATTCGGTGGCCATTTTTTTATTTTTGTTTTTCAGTGGATTTCCAAAATTTCCACAAGATTAAATATTGATCCAAATGCAATGATTCCAACTTATAAAATCATGTATTAACCCACCTATTTAATGACACTACTTGCACCCCATTTAGCAAAACTTCTTTGTATTGTTCTTAATTAAAACCCCATGTAATGTATTTAAATCCATTGTTTAAATCCATGTATCTATTTTTGACACTCCAACTCCAAATCTAGGAAATATGGTATTTTTAGTTTTCACTCCAGTATTGTATAAAAATGAGTTGACATTTTTCTGAGTGTTTTTATGTTTTCTGTTGAGCCAGGTAAGCAGCCCTTTGACCATGTCGATAAAACTATTTCTTGGAGGCATTATAGCACTTTTAATTATTTCATCAAAGGCATGATTATGTGGTGACAACCTTGCTGGGTTGCCTCCATTGCATTTCTTCATTGATACTTGCATGTCATGACTCTATTTTCCGTTTAGAGTTATGTGGGTGGGAAGTAGATAGGATGCTAGTAGATGCTATGCAAGTGGGACGGTAATATGCATAGTGTCTGAAACAAAAGTGTCTACCAAGACTTTTTGAAAACCTCATCGGGTGCCACTACTGCCCGAGGGGGATGTTGAGCTAGGTAACCACTTGGTAAAGAAGTGGTGTACAGAGGCAAGTGAGTGTGTTTTTTTTCGAAAAATGATTGGTTTAAGTTGCGACCGTTACTCCAACCATACATGTACGACCACGATACCTTTTATGGATGGCACTTTGTTGATTACTTTGGTCGATGCTAGCAAAGAGCCCGCATTACTAGTGGTGGGAGTGGCGTGGTCACTCTCGATACGGGGTCGTGCCTGAACGGGCGACTATGGTTGTTTTCACAAACACCGGGCATACCGTTGTGTACCTTCATGGATGATACGTGTGATGTACATCATGAGGGATGGTACCAACAAGTGGACTCCTTGTTTAGTGTTGTCAAGGGAAATACATTATACAGGTGCTTACCTCGGGTACCTAAGGTACCGCGAGTTGTGGATGACACAGAAGTTCCCCGAGTCTTGTGGGTAAAGCGTGCAACCTCTGCATAGTGTAAAACTATTTGAATAGCCGTGTCCATGGTCAAGTACAGTTGGATGACCGCTCTTGGGCTACATCCATTGTTTACAAAACTTGGTTTGTGTGTGTGTGGGGGGGGGGAGAAACACTCGAATTGAGTCGGATGACTTGACGTGGTGATTAAACTTGAGATGTTCCAAACTCTGCTTATATTGATATGTGTAGCATGTTCATATGGATATCTGCAACCTCATGATGCACGCTTTATAACAGGTTAGGACATGATATTGCACTCAAAACTATTTTTGCGCAACAGTACCTACTTAGTGTTATACCATGCATGATTACCTCGTTCGAAAACATGGGTTGCTTGCGAGTGCATTCAAAGTACTCATTGGCTTGCCACTGGTTATTTAATTGGCTAGGCATGGAAGAGCGGGAATATGGTGAAGAGTACATTGGTGATGAACCTGCGAATTAGGCCGCTTCCCAGTCAGAATGCCTGTAGGGTTAAGGCAAATGGCATGGGTCCATGTTATCGTCGAAGATTTCTGTTGCGAGTTTATGTTCGATTTTTGGCCTTCATGGCCCTATCTATGTAAGATTTGACCATAACGGTCATAATTTGTGTAAGACTGTATGTAATGGACATAAGACTCTTGTTATCCAGCTTCTGTGTGTTAAGTGAGCATTGAATTCTAGTATCACTGTACACGTGCATTCAGTGACTTCGACTTACGAGTCGGGATCCCCACAAAGCTGGTATCAGAGCGAGGTTGACTGTAGTAAGCCTTAGTTATCATGGATGTTAGATAGGATAAAACTATTTTCAAAAACTATACCTAGTTGTTAAGTGCAATAATTTCTATACGTCTTATCTCTTCTAGTCTCTTTCAAAACCTTACTGACTCTCCTCCCTTAAAACCTTGTAGATGGTCGTTGTACCCAAGGACCTCCTAGCCTTCGGCTTCGCCCTACTCCTTGATGATAGCCTAGAGAAGTGCCAGTTTCGCCGACTTCCCTTTTTCCTCTACGACGAGCACTGAGTCGATGCCACCACCAAGGAGTACCACGTTGATGTGGTCGTGAAGGAAAACGACTCCCCGAAGAGTTGGTTGTTTGAAGGACCACAGATGGAGACACTAGAGATCGCAGTCGAGATGGAAGCACGGAAGGCACTCATACTCCTTTGAGACATTATCCCGGAGATGTCTAACGAGCCTGCTACTCAGCACCTACTATAAGGAAGGATGATATTGGCGAGAGTTGGGTGCTAGTCCCATCCTAGGAGGATGGAACACCACTTAGGTTCCACACCTACTTTAGCCTCTCCGCTGACAGTCTGGCTCACAACTGATTAAGGAGTCCGTGAAGCTCCGGGAGGAACTTCAGCACACCCGAGAGCTACTTCGTCAAGCCAAGAAGAAACCAGACAAGATCCAGAAGGATGGAGCCCCCGATGGACGAGCAGCTATCGCTTATAGAGGAGGAGTACCCCCAGCCAGAGATGCACCCGATCAAGGCACATCTCATCGTCGTCGCATGAGTGCGAAGGAGTACAGTCATCTCTTCATCGGATCACCGGTGAAGCGTCATCAGAGTGGACCTCCCCATTCTCCAACCCATTCAACTGGAGATGACACAGTACGAATGATGTCAAAAAGGAATATCCAGAAGAGCGTGAATACGAGACTGAGCCCTCCACCACCTGAGTCCGAGCACCCCTAGGGTAGGACAAGTCATGTATCCCCCATGCGAAGTCGATTCCGTGTAATGGTTCATATGAAACCATGTGTGCTTGTTGTTTGTTTTGTTGTTTGTGTCTCGATGCAAGTCGCGCTTTTGCCTTAGGCAACATGTAAGCGACTACATCGCCTATCATATCTTAATATTATGTGTTTGGTCTTCCGACATCTGTTGGATCACACTTGCACTATACCAACCCCCTTAGGCACGCTTGTTCTATTGTTGCTTTTCCATTTAGACCACCCTAGGCATTCGACTCTGGCTGCTCCAAACAGGATGGTGACCGTAACCCACACCAGCACCTTTGCCAACCCCAAGGCTGGCGATTCCAGCCAGCAGCAGGGAGATGGTGGGTCTTCTCAGGGTGTAGAACACTAGAAGCAGCCACATGGTCACATTCCTCTACCACCACCTCCACAGGACAACATGAACATAGCTCAATTTCTCCAAGTTCTCCGGGAGGAACGCCAAGCCAACTCTACTGCTATCTGGCAGATGGCTCAAGCCCTCATCAACAACCCACAACAAGGAAAGAAGGACAATGGCCGCTCCACTCTATCGGAGTTCATGAGGAATTCGCCCCCGACATTCATCGAGACTGCTGAACTTTGGATGCTGACGGCTGGATCCACACCATCAAGGATCTCCTCGCCCTGGTCAACTGCAACGAGTATCTTGAGAAGGTGCTTTATGCCTCTCACTACCTCGGAGGTACCGCCAGAGCATGGTGGGACGGATTCAAGGTCATGCAAGGCAACCATGTGATCACTTGGGATGACTTCAAGGATGGATTCCTCAAGGCCCACATTCCTTCTGGGATTATGGCTCTCAAGAAGCGTGACTTCCGTGTGCTGAAGAAAGGAAGTGGCTCTGTCAAGGAGTACATGCAGAAGCTCAACCTCATTGCAAGGATGTCAGCACTGAGGCAGCTAAGACGGAACGCTTCATGGAAGGACTTCAGCAAGCCCTGTAGTATCAGCTCATTTTCTTTGACTGCCGTACTTTCTTCAACCTAGTGAACAAGGCCCTCATGCTCGAAGACAAGCATCGTGCTATGGAACACACCTACAAGTGCAAGATGATCAGCAAGGGCAGTTCAAGCATCCAGAAGACTCGCCCATGGCAGCCAGCCCAGCCAAGCCAACCTATCAGCCTCAGCAAGTCAGGACTCCTGCACCTCGTCCGAGCTACTAGCCTCAGCAGTATGCCAATCCCAGGCCTGCCTACAACAACCCCAATAATAACTATAATGGCGGCAAGAACAACCACCCCTGTCAGATCACATGCTTTCGATGTGGTCACCCGGGACACATCTCTAAGCTATGCCCCAACAAGAAGCCAGATGCACCACGCCAGAATGCGCACAACCAAGGTCAAGGCCGTTGAGCGCCACCAAGGAACAAAGATCCCTGCAACCAGCCCAACAATGGCAAGGGTCGTGTGAACCACGTCACCACTGAGGAAGCCCCGGACGACCCGGACGTCATACTGGTTATGTTCCTTGTCAACTCAACCCCAGCAACCGTACTATTTCATTGTGGAGCTTCACATTCTTTTGTTACCCAAAATTTTGCACTAGAGAGTGGCGTGAAGCCTACACCCCAGGGTAGTTCCATGTTGGTACTAACCCCGGGTTCAACTTTGAGACCCAAGATAGGGTATAAAGGAGTTGGGATTGTGATCAATGGGGTAGATTTCCTAGCAGACATTATCATCTTCAAGTCGCAAGGCTTGGATTTGATCCTATGCATGGATTGGTTAACCAAGCACCATGGCTTGCTATATTGTGCCAAGCAGACCGTTACCATGACCAATAACCAAGGAGTTGAAGTCAAGTATGTCGCCAACCTTTCCTCCACTAAAGCCCCTCTGGTTAATTTTCTGTCAGGGACTGAGTTGGACCAAGTGCCAGTGGTATGTGAATACCCAAATGTCTTTCCTGACAAGCTTCCCGGAATGCCTCCTGACCGTGACATTGATTTCATCATTGAGCTAATGCCTGGGGTAGGACCCATCGATAAGATGCCCTACAGAATGGGATCAGAAGAGTTGGCTGAATTGAAGAAGCAACTGGCTGAGCAGCTCAGAAAAGGATTTATCTGCCCTAGTGCCTCTCTGTGAGGATCACATGTTCTATTTGTGTCAAAGAGGGACGATACTATCTGACTCTGTGTCAATTATCGATCTCTCAATGAGGTCACAATTACGAACAAATACCCACTCCCCAAGATTGAAGACATGTTCGATTAGCTGAATGGTACCAAGGTGTTTTCCAAGATTGACCTCATGTCTGGGTACTTTCAATTGAATATCAGACCCCAAGACATTCCGAAGACGGCACTCGTGACCCGATATGGCCCGTATGAATACACGGTCATGTCATTTGGGTTAACCAATGCCCCAGCCTACTTCATGTACCTCATGAGAAAAGTTCTCATGGAGTACTTGGACAAGTTCGTCGTGATCTTCATTGATGACATACTCATCTAACCCAAGTTTGAAGAGGAGCATGAGCAACACTTGAGGATGGTCCTAGATAAGCTTCGAGAGCACCAGCTTTATGCCAAGTTCAGCAAGTGCAAATTCTGGCTGCATGAAGTTGGATTCTTGTGTCATGTGTTGATTGTCGCGGGATTGTCAGTGGATCCTGCGAAGATTGAGGCCATGACTGGATGGCAATCCCCGAGCAATGTGAAGGAAGTCAGAAGATTCCTTAGACTCGCGGGATATTACCACAAGTTCGTTGAAGGATTCTCAAGCATTGCCCGATCCATGACTCAGCTCTTCAAGAAGGACACGAAGTTTGAATGGACGCCAAAATGTGAAGAGAGCTTCCAAGAGATCAAGAAGAGATTGAAGACATCCACATTTAGGCTAGCCCCGATATTCAAAAGGAGTTTGTGATATATTGTGATGCATCGAGAACCGGGCTTGGAGGAGTTCTCATGCAAGAAGGCAGAGTCATAGCATATCTATCCTGACAGCTACGTGCCCACGAAGAGAACTACGCTACTCATAACCTTGAGTTGGCGGCTGTAGTTCATGCCTTGAATACATGGCGACATTACCTTCTAGGCAAGCAATGTGAAATATACACAGACCACAAGAGTTTGAAGTATATTTTCACTCAGAGGGAGTTGAACATGAGGCAGCAAAGATGGTTGGAGTTCATCAAGGACTACGACCACAGTGTACAATACCACCCTAGAAAGGCTAACGTGGTAGCAGATGCCTTAAGCAGAAAAGCTTGTTCCTTAAATGCTATGATTAAGGAAAGGCTACCTGAGGGAGTCCGGGACTAAGGGGTCCTCGGGCTGCTGGCCTATTTCCCATAGGCCGGACAGGTAGGCCGCTTTGAGCTCAGTACATGGAGGCCGAACTACAAGTCAACCTCGTATTTGGGAAGGAAAGCTTTAGTGTCTTGGGGTGTCCTCCAAGTCAAGATGACAAGATCGACGGGTTTATCCCTTGATGCTAACCGACTACGTGTAACCCTAGGTACCCCTGGTGTCTGATACATCTCCAACGTATCGATAATTTATGAAGTATTCATGCCATATTCAGCTATGATTACAATACTTTTATATGGTTTTGATGCACTTTATATGATTTATTTAGAACTAACCAAAACTGACGCTGTTTTCAGCAGAATTAGGGCGCGACCCCCCTAGGTCATGCCCTGATATGTGGTAGGGCCCACGTGGCTCCGTTGCGCGTGATTCCAATGCTGAAAAATCCTATAATTCCCAGAAACCCCAAAAATAAACAGAGACTCTCCGTTCCACCACCGCAACTCTCTGTATCGACGAAAAACCAATCTGGAGGCCTTCTAGTACCCTGCCGGAGAGGGGAAACCATCACCGGTGGCTAACTTCATCATCCCGGCAGAGGCTATGACGAGGAGGGAGTAGTTCATCCTCAGTGCTGAGGGTATGTACCAGTAGCTATGTGTTTAATCTCTCTCTCTCGTGTTCTTGAGATGTCACGATCTTGATGTATCACGGGCTTTGTTAATCTAGTCAGATCATATGATGTTATTACCTTGCTATCATGTTGTGATGAATTGAATCTCTACCTATGAGGTCTCATTATGTTGTATTGAATATTTTGGTTTGAGAACACTTGATGTACATCTTGCGTGGGATACCCGTAGTGACATTGGGGTATTCTATTGAGAACGGCCCGGCCGATTTCTCTCTCTTAAGCAAGATGCTGGCCCGAATACAAATGATGAATATTACACAAGGCAATCCCCCACCCTATACTCGGACGGGCTTTGAGGCCGTCCACTGGGAATTTTGTGTCCTACCCACCACCCACTTGGTAGCCACTATCGAGGACTTAACCGATATGCAAGACTACGCCTCCGTGGAGGCCGATGACATCGATGAAGATGTCGATAACATCCCTACCTCCACTAGACGGTGGGCAGCTACTTCCACCTACGATGTCTATATGGTAGACACCCCCCAATACCACGGGGAAGAACGGTGAAGGCACCCCCAGTGAGAACGACGATAACCGCGGTGAGGTGCCACCCAAGTGCCGGCGCCAGCGCAAACAATCCAGGGGTGCAATGGAAAGGAAAGCAATACGGTCACCGAAAAACATGATACCTCAGACAACATTCAATATCTCGACGGCCCCATCACCCCCGAGCAACAGCTAGATGTCGCACAGGGACACGAGGATCGGTATAACTCCGAAGACCTCAATGACTTCGACGAAAGCAACTATCCTCCCCCTCGAAAGACTAGGTCAGTCTCGGGACCAAGGATTTCATCGTCCTCGAAGACCCGCTGGATCAAGAACGGTTCAAGCGATAGCTGATAGCTACCGCCCGGAGACTGAAGAAGAAGCATCAACAAATAAAAGCCGAACAAGATACCCTCAACGACAGATGGACAAAACTCCTAGCAGCCTAAGAAGGGTTCGGCAGTGAATGGACGGATCAAAACAAAAGCTACCCGCACCGACGCCTGCTACCACAATTTGATGACGAGGCCCCAGATCCCGCAACCCCAGGCGTACTCAAGACAACCAACCAGACCGCCCCCCTCGAGGACGGGACTTGATGGTTGGAAGGGCTTAAGATATGCCTACCCCCCCCCTCGTAGGAGAGGAATAGAGCCAACATATCCAGAGGACCCATACGACCTAGGACATGACCTGGACGCTAGAGCAGGCCAGACAAGATCCTTCTACGGATCCAGTGGGCACAACCCCGTTAGACGGGACGATTATCAAGCTTGGCTTGATAGAACAATTTATTTTGGGAGGAGCATCGTGTTCGGATGGCATCCGACCTCCGGAACGACGTAGCCCGAGTTCGGGGCGCCGCTCACCCATTGTGCTTCATAGACGAGGTGATGCTGCACCAGTTCCCCGAACGGTTGAAACCAGTCAACATTGAACAATACGACGGGACAACAAACCCGGCGGTGTGGATTGAACATTCCTTCACCACATTCATATGGCCCAGGGAGATGATCTCCACGCCAAAAAATATTTGCCTTTAAAGCTTAAGGGACCAGCGCGGCACTTGTTAAACAACCTCCCCGAAAACACCATCAGGAGCTGGGAAGAACTCGAGGATGCTTTCCACGCTAACTTCCAGGGCACTTATGTCCGGCCTCCGGACACTAATGACTTAAGCCACGTCATTCAACGGTCCCACGAGTTAGCTAGACAATTCTGGAACCGGTTCTTGATTACGAAGAACCAAATGGATGACTGTCCGGATGCCGTGGCAATAGCCTTGATACGTCTCCAACGTATCTATAATTTTTGATTGTTCCATGCTGATATATTATCATTCTAGGATACTTTTTGGGTATTTATTTACCAATTTATAATATTTTTGAGCACTAACCTATTGACCCAGTGCCCAGTGCCAATTCCTATTTTCTGCGTGTTTTTGCCTTTTCAGATTTACAATACCAAACGGAGTCCAATTGCCACGAAACTTTTTGGTGATTTTTTTGAACCAATACAAGACCTAGAAGCTTCGAAGGAGGGCTAGGAGATGCACCAGGGGCCCACCACATATCTAGCCGTGGCCCCTAGGGGGGCGCAGCCAGATATGTGGTGGCCCCCTGGAGCGTCCGCCGACGTTGTTCTCTAGCCTATAAATTCACATCTACCCTAAAAACATCAGAAGCGCTCCCGAAACACTTTTTCCGCCGCCACAAGCCTCTGTTCCGACGGGAAGCCATCTACACCTCCGTTCCGGCACCCTGCCAGAGGGGATATCGATCAGGGAGGGCCTCTTCATCAACCTTGCTGCCCTCACCATGATGTGTGAGTAGTTCACCATAGACCTATGGGTCCGTAGGTAGTACCTAGATGGAAATCTCTCTCTCTCTCTCTCTCTATCTCTCTCTCTCTCTCGTGATATTCAATACAATGTTCATCGCATCTTTGCCTTGATCTCTCCGATGTAATCCCTTTGTATGGTGTCTTTGTTGGAATCATATGAATTGTGAGTTTATGTTCAGATTATTGATGAAAAGTATTTGAGTCAAACCTGATTACTATGATTTTTATTTGCATGATCATCATAGCTTCGTAATTCTCTTCGATCTATTGAGATAGTTTGGCCAACTAGATTGATATTTCTTCGGTGGGAATGGTGCGTTGTAGTAGGTTCAACCTGACAAGTTTCTATATCCAAGTGACAGAAGGGGACAAGTTGCGTCTTTGTGTTGTTGCTACTAAGGATAAAACAATGGGTTTATTCATATTAGTTGAGTTTACTTTGTCTACATCATGTCATCGTTCTCCAAGCATTACTCCGTTTGTCATCAACTTAATACGTAGAGAGGCAAGCATAGAAGCGCTCTTGAAGTGGAGTTATAGTAGTAGGTGCAAGCAGGAGTCGGACTATTTGCTTATGGATGTGATGCCTATATACACATGATCATTGCCGTGAACATCGCATAATTATTCGCTGTTCTATAAATTCCCCAACAGTAATTTGTTTACCCACTGTATGCTTTGCTTATGAGAGATCCCACTAGAGAACACTACGGCCCCCGGGTCTATTCACTTCTAAATTCACAAAGACTATCATTACCTTGCTGTTATACATTACCTTTTATTTTGTTTTGCACTTTACTATTATTTACAATTATCTACACAACTCACTTGCTTGCAAATTACGAGATCAAGGGGATTGACAACCCTCTTGCCGGCGTTGGGTGCAAGTTGTTTGTTCTTTTGTGTGCAGCCTCTGAAGACGGTTGAGGATTGGTATTCCTATTGGTTCGATAAACCTTTGTTTCATAACTGAGGGAAATACTTACCCACTTTGTGCTGCGATTACCCGTTCCTCTTCACGGAAAACCCAACGCAGATCACGAGTATCAGGAAGGATTTCTGGCACCATTGCCAGGAAATACCATCACCAACTATCAAGTAAGTTCGCACAAATTTTCATTCACTTGTTCCTCTTTTTATTTGCTGTTATATTTTGCTTGTCACATAAAAATCAAAAATACAAAACTATTTATCTTTGCTTGTTACTAGTTTACTCCTTTGCTTGCTTGCCTAGCTATGTTATCTTTATCTTTATCAAAAACAAATATAATGTTTAAAGCAAAAATATAAAGATAAATGGATCCTCATCCACTTGCTAATCTTCTCAACAGACCTCATTATGTTGAACCAATTACTAGTGAGTTGAGTGCACTAGAATTCCTTATGAGGTCTTTCTTGAAAATCGTGAATCTAAAAATTATGATGAAGTGTTAAAAGAAAAATTTAAAGTGATTCATGATAGTTCCTTGAATGAAAAGCGTGATTGCCATGTTGCTAGCATAAATTCTATGAATATCAATTGTGCTAATGATCATGATTGGGGTGATAATCATGATGTTCCTTGTGACCTTCATAATTCTAGCCTTCATCATGAATCTATTATTGAGTATGATATTCGCAACACTACTAAAAGTGGGGTTGGAAGATTGTAAACTTTAGGTAAAAATGTTCCCACTACTTTGGAGAATGATCAATATTATGATAGTTATATTGTTCAGTTTGATTATTGTCACATCCCTAGCTTTGGAATGCACTAGGGTTTATCTCTGTGCTTGCATCATGTCTAAATTTCCTTTTAATCATGAAATGGGGATGAAAAAACCCTAGCACTATTTGAATTCAAATAGGTTTACCTAAATTAATTTTCAATGAATCCAAAGTGGCCTTGTAAAATGTTCATCATCTCTGGAAAAATGTGGCAACATCAACCAGAGCTGACTCATATTTTTTCTTGTCACTTTTGTTTATTGATTTAACCAAATAAGTATTTGAATTAGAGTTATAAAATGCTATAAATATTTCTATAGCTCCAATAATTCTGGAACTTTTTATGTGGCTCTGGATATTTTGCATCTATCCATGTATTAATTCTCACAAGCAACTAAATTAATTTGGTTTGAAAACCAAATTAAAACAAACTGCAAAAAACTAGAAAATAGAACAAAGAAAAAGAAAAGGAAAAGAACCCTACCTGGCCTGCCCCGTAGAAGGCCCAGCCCACCAGGCGCGAAGGGGTGTTCTTCCACCCCTCGCCAGTAGGCAGAGGCGTGGAGCGCGCGCATCCTCCTGCGGATACCTCCAGCTTCTGGCCGCCGATGCGCCCCGTGGCTATCCTCGTCGCCCGAGAGCCGTGGACGACTCCCCCTCGTCCATTCTTCTCTTCCTCTGCCTCTCCTCCTCCTGGCTCTCTCTTCTCCCCTCGGACCCGAGACGCCATGGACGCGCCGCCATCGATAGCGTAGCCCTGGCCACCCCTAGCCGTCGCCGTTGTGTCCAGAAGAGCCGCATCGTCATCACCATCCTCTCCGTCGAGCCATGCGAGCACGGAAGCAGTACACCGCCGCCATTGAGCTCGATTTCGTCCTCAGAGCTCGCCGGACGTCTCCGGTCGATTCGCCGCCTCCGTTGCCTCCCCGACCTCGCCGCTAGTGCCAGAAGCCTCTAGGTGAGCTCCTTCTTCGCTCCCCCTGTCCTCGACGTTGCACGCGTGACCTAGCTAGGAACCCCGCCATGCCCGTGAGCATCTCGCCGCCGGCCATCTCGCTGCCATGGACAGAGCTCCCGAGGCTCGCTGCCGAGCACTCCATAGTGCTCAGCAAGCCCATAGGAGGCCGTAGCCGCCTCTAGCTCTCCCTCTCGCGGCCCCTAGCGCCGTGTGCCACCTAGGCCGAGCTCCGGCCGCTGCCTCTGGCATCGCTGCCGTCAGATCCGGCCCCCCCTCGCCTCCCCGCGTGTCCCACGTGATGCGGGAGAGCGGGGCTACGCCCCTGTCACACCCTGTGTTATATCACTTTGCTATGCTTGGATTTACAATATTTGGAACCAATTAAAAAAAATTCAGTGCATGAGCCTATTTGAATTGTTGCTTGTTTGCTTGTTTGGCTGTTTGTGTACGGCACTCTTAGGTTCTACTCCTCTCCATATTTATCTTACTTGATCTAAACTTCTTGCCCAATGATCATACGATGTGTATATTACCTAAAACTATTTTTAACAAAATTTATTTTGGCCAAAATGGATTTATTCAAACTAGGTTTTCAAAAACCCCTGAATTGAGGCTTGCACTACAAGTCCTCAAATTGGGTGGATCCTTTTTCCCCGAAGGCTTTATTTGAAACCCACTATATATATTACTTCCCAAAAACACCAAATATTAATTTTAAAGATTATTTTACTATTTTATTTAAAGGCTTTTTCTTAAGGCTAGAAATGGTTTTTCATAGGGAAAAATTAGTTAAATGCTTTAAAAATATTTGAGAATGTTTAGGGAAACTCAGTGGACATATATTTTCCATATATATGAGTTTCAACATATGGTCATGTTCAAAATCATGGGCAAAACCCCTCAAAACCCTTTCTTCCCAAATCAAGCTTTTGAAATATTTCTATAAGAAATATTCTCAATAAATTCCAGGAAAATTCCAGCAAGGCACACATGCTATATGTGATGATCTTGCGAAGTTTCATCTCAATTCCCCTTGGTTTGCTTCACCAAAATTTCCAAAACCCCCTCTGTCCAGATTCAAATTTGAACAACTTTACATTGTGAAGTTTCTCCCCTTGACCACAAACTTTGTGGGCACGTGCTAAACCCCAAATGATGACACCACACCAAGTGATGGATTTGGGGGAAATGAAATGCATGCCTAGATCTACAGAAATCTGATTATGTTAATTTCTAGGGTTTTACCAAGTTACATTGTGAACTTTCTTCAAATGGGCCCAAACTTGGTGATCCACTCTAATTTTACCTACATTATCACCCTGTTAAATCTCATGGCAAGAAAACTCCATTTTCTTGCCCAAACACTGATCAAACACCTTCAGGCAGAATCTAAGAATCAATTATTGAGCCCCTTCCCTTGTTCTCCTTGATTACAAATTTTTACCACAGCTCAGTACACTCCCTCCACACCTCCAGTAAAATTCTTGGCACCAGAGAGCATCATTGCATGGGGTAAAACCCACTTTTCCCTCTCTGGACAACACCTTTCCCACCTCTATCTCCTCTCCCTCTCACTCATGGCTAACTCCAGGGCATCCAAGGCTCTTTTCCACTTGAATAATCCCTCTTGCCGTGCATGGACATAAGTGGACACGCCAGAGCGCGTCAAAAGCTCTGGCATGCCGGCCAAAGACGCGCTCTGGAGCACGCTACAGGACAACAGGAGGTTGACCTCCCTCTCCTGCCCATACCCGACCACCTCTAGCTCCCCCCTTGCGCCAGTCGAGGCCCCTCGGCGTCCGGTGAGGGAGTCCCGGACTAAGGGGTCCTCGGGCTGCCGGCTCATCTCTCAATAGGCCGGCTCGATGGGCCGTTCTCTGAAGATGGGCCAGACACATCAAGACTCCACATTCCAGAAGGGAGCCCCGAAGGCACGTCGTACTCTCCAAGTCAAGATGAGGAAATCGCCATCTCCATCCTCGGCAGGAGGCCCGTTATGTGTAAACCCTAGGTACCCCCCCGGTGTCTATATAAACCGGGAGGGTTTCAGATCATAGGACACAGAAACTCATCTAGGGTTTTAGCTAGTCTATCTTGAGGTAGATCAACTCTGTAACCTTCATACCATCAATATAATCAAGCATGACGTAGGGTTTTACCTCCAAAGGAGGGCCCGAACCTGGGTAAACATCGTCTCCTTCGTACCTTTGTTACCATCGATCCTAGTCTCACAGCTCGGGACCCCCTACCCGAGATCCGCCGGTTTTGACACCGACATTGGTGCTTTCATTGAGAGTTCCGCTGTGATCGCCCAAGGAATCAATGGCTCGCGTCTTCATCAACGAAGAGGTCCGCAGCATGGACTCCTTTGTCCCCGGAAAGATCTTCGCTTTCGGCAGCATCGTGCAGCATGCTGACCTGACCGGCCGCCTTGGCCGGGTCGAAAGTTTCGCCCCTGATCAAGAAGTCAGATTCGCAAACTTGGAGTTCTCCGTAGACCCTCGGGGTGACCTCTTGCTCACCGGGCTCGCAGTCTCATCTGACGCGCCCAAGGACTCTGAGGCCTTAACCTTGGATGTCGTTTTCAATCCCGCTTACAGGGCCAATCCCGATGATGATCTGGACTTCAATCCGGATCCGGCTATAGCGCCAGATGGCCGGGCATCAACCCCTGCTGAATACACTTCTCGTGCGGACGCGTCAGAGGTTAACTCCAGACGTGCCGGGCAGATTGACCCGATCGAGCTCTCGACACTCGGCGAAGCTCTAGATCGGATCTCCTTGATGAAAACTACTGATGACCCAATCCCGATCCACACTCAGATCGGTCTTGAGGCGGGTCAAGAGGGATTTTTCGTCCCAGCCACCACCCAATTAGTAGCCACTATCGAAGACTTAACCGATATGGTGGACTACTCCTCCGAGGAGGCAGAAGACATGGAAGAAGAGGATCGCGCCCCCACCCCCGTTAACACCGGGCGATGGACCGCCACCTCCACCTACGACGTCTACATGGTGGATACGCCAGCCGGTAACGGCGAGCGCACACCAGCTAATAATGGTGATGACTTAGGTGAGGCGCCATCAAGGCGCCGGAAACCACGTAAGCGATCAAAGACAAAAAAGGGAAGGGAAGCTATTGCCGGCACTGGGGAAAACGATACCCCGGAAGACCTCGGCGATCCCGATCTCCCCGAGTATCCGTTGGAGGACCAGGAAAAGCCAGAGGACCAGCGCGACCTTGAAGATCCGAACGACTCCGAGGATGACAACTACCTCCCCCTTGTAGAGGAGGAGGACAGCCCGGAAGACGAGGACCTCATCGTCCCCGAAACCATCGAGGATCAGGAACGGTTCAGGCAACAGCTTTTAGCCACTGCCCGGAGCCTAAAGCCAAAAGCGCGGTAGCTCAAGGCCGAACAAGACACCCTCAACTATAGATGGACCAGGGTTCTATCAGCAGAGGAAGAACACGGTGCCGGTCTATATGACCAACCCAAGAGTTACCCACGCCGGCGGTTGCTGCCACAATTCGACGACGAGCTCCCCAACATGCCGTCCCCCAAGCACACTCCATACGACCAGCCGGACCACCCTCCCCGAGGACGAGATAGGACGGCTGGCGAGGCCGGTTATAGGCCGGCGATACCCCGCAGAAGGGGAAAGGAGCCAATGGAGCCTGATGACAGGCACGACCTACGACGCGACCTGGATTATAGAACAGGCCGCACGAGATCTATCTACGGATCCAGAGGGTACTCCCCCGATAGACGGGATGAGTTCTGACCCTGGCTCGACCGAAACAATAGAGCTCGGGACCAAAACCAGGCCAGAACAGACGCCGATTACCGGCGCGATATAGCCCGAGTCAGAGGCGCTGCCCACCCATTGTGCTTCACCAACGAGGTAATGCAGCATCAGTTCCCGGAAGGACTCAAACCCGTGAACATCGAGCAATACGACGGGACAACTGACCCAGCAGTGTGGATCGAGGATTTCCTCCTCCACTTTCACATGGCACGAGGAGACGACCTCCACGCCATCAAGTACCTACCCCTTAAACTTAAGGGGCCAGCTCGGCACTGGTTAAACAGTCTCCCCGAAAACTCTATCGGCAGCTAGGAGGACCTCCAGGATGCATTCCGATCTAACTTCCAGGGCACCTATGTACGGCCCCCGGACTCCTCCGACCTAAGCAATGTCGTGCAAAAGGCAGGAGAGTCCACTCGACAATTCTGGAAACGGTTCTTGACCAAGAAAAACCAGATCGTCGATTGCCCAGATGCCGAAGCTATAGCCTCTTTCAGGCACAATATTCGGGACGAGTGGCTGGCTCGCCAGCTCGGTCAGGATAAACCCAGGACCATGTCTGCCCTCACATCACTCATGACCTGCTTTTGCGCGGGCGAGGATAATGGGCTAGCAAGGCGAAGCCACAACCCCGAAGACCCCGGTACTTCCGAAGTCCGGGATGGAAACGGGTAACCACGACGCACCAAAAACAAACTCTAGCACAACACTAGCGACGCCGATGACACGGCCGTTAACGCCGGTTTCCGCAACCCAAGATCCGGGCAGCGGAAGAAGCCTCCTAAAGGCAACTGCGACGGACCCACCCCGCTGGACAAGATCATGGAGAGGCCTTGCTAGATCCATGGCACTCCGGACAAGCCCGCCAACCACACCAACCGTAACTGTTGGGTGTTTAAACAGGCCGGCAAACTCGCAGCCGAGGACCAGGGCAAAGGCCCACGCAGCGAGGACGACGAGGAGCCCCGCGGTCCGAGTAATGGAGGTCAGAAGCAGTTCCCTCCACAGGTAAAAACTGTGAACATGATATACACCACTCATATACCTAAAAAGGAGAGGAAGCGCGCCCTTCGAGTGGTCTACGCCGTAGAGCCTATTGCCCCGAAGTTTAACCCATGGTCGGCCTACCCGATCACTTTTGATCGGCGAGACCACCCGACCAGTATCCGTCATGGAGGTTCGGCGGCCCTCGTCCTAGACCCCATTATCGATGGGTATCACCTCACTAAAGTCCTAATGGACGGAGGAAGTAGCCTAAATCTGATTTATTCAGACAAGGTGCAAAAGATGGGTATAGATCCATCAAGGATCAAACCCAGCAACACTACCTTTAAAGGAGTGATCCCAGGTGTCGAGGCCCGCTGCACGGGCTCTGTGACCCTGGAAGTGGTGTTCAGATCGCCCGATAACTTCCGTAGCGAGGACTTGATCTTCGACATTGTACCTTTCCGCAGTGGCTATCACGCCCTGCTCGGCCGTACAACGTTCGCTCGCTTTAATGCCGTCCCACATTACGCATACCTCAAGCTCAAGATGCCTGGTCCCAAGGTGGTCATCATCGTCAACGGCAACCCAGAGCGTTCCCTCCGAACTGAGGAGCATGCATTGGCCCTGGCGGCCGAATTCCATTATGAGGACGGTCGGCAAACACCCAAATCGGCCATAAAGGCCCGTAAGGTAGACAAACGAGTTCGGTTTCAATCCGAACTCCCAGACTCTTCTGCTCCACAGAAATAGGGATACGCCCCCCATTGCACAGCCCTAACGACCGCCAAACACGTGCCAAGAAGGCACAACTTCGCGCTCAAGATTCCATGTGTAGCATTGGGGAACAACCATCAAATGGTAAGTGTTTGGCTGGACCGACCAATACCAATACACGTCCTTGGACAAAACACAGGTGCCATCAAGGACCTGCTAAAAAGCGTAAAGCTCATCGATACTTCGGTGACTTCTCAAGACCTTCTTCCCAAGGTCCGCTCGGCACAGCATCACTCTTAATGGGATGCAACACCCACAGAGGAACATGAACGGACAGGCGACAAGGCACATCGAGGACGTCATGTCATCAATCGAAGACTCCTGGTACAACCTCCCCTCTGTAAATTTTATATTTCATCTACCTGTAAATAGTTGCTTCGGCAATCCAAGTTATAAGAATTATTGAGCAAGTACAAAACCATTATATATGGCCACTTCGTTGTCTTTTATACATCCTCTGTTCTTCCCTTGGTCACGCTTCTTGCGAAAATTGTTCGGTATATATTATGATGCAACCGGCTGCTACTTCTTGAGCTTGCGTTGGTTTTCCCTTGAAGAGGAAAGGGTGATGCAGCAAAGTAGATATGTATTTCCCTCAGTTATTGAGAACCAAGGTATCAAACTAGTAGGAGATACAAGCAAGTCCCCAATCTTCGCACCTACACAAACAATCAAACTCTTGCACCCAACGCTAAAAGGGGTTGTCAATCCCTTCATGGTTATTTGCAAGGATGAGATCTGATAGATATAAAAGATTGCTAAAACGAAAAGTAAAACAAAAGTAAAAAGAACGCAGCGAGATATTTTTGGTATTTTTGGTTTATAGATCTGAAAGTATAATATGGAAAATAGACCCGGGGGCCATAGGTTTCACTAGAGGCTTCTCTCATGAAGGAAAATAATACGGTGGGTGACAAATTACTATCGAGCAATTGATAGAAAAGCGAAAAATTATGAAGATATCCAAGGCAATGATTATGCATATAGGCATCACGTCCGTGTCAAGTAGGCCGAAACGATTCTGCATCTACTACTATTACTCCACACATCGACCGACTCCTGCCTGCAACTAGAGTATTAAGTTCATGAAGAACAGAGTAACACATTAGGTAAGATGACATGATGTAGAGGGATAAAATCAAGCAATATGATGAAAACCCCATCTTTTTATCCTCGATGGCAACAATACAAATACGTACCTCCCTACCCCTACTTTGTCACTGGGTGAGGACACCGCAAGATTGAACCCAAAACTAAGCACTTCTCCCATTGCAAGAATTACCAATCTAGTTGGCCAAACCAAACCAATAACTCGAAGAGACTTGCAAAGATATGAAATCATGCATATAAGAATTCAGAGAAGATTCAAATAATATTCATAGATAAGCTGATCATAAACCCACAATTCATCGGATCTCGACAAACACACCGCAAAAGAGTATTACATCGGATAGATCTCCATGAAGATCATGAAGAACAAGGTATTGAAGAACAAAGAGAGAGAAGAAGCCATCTAGCTACTTGCTATGGACCCGAAGGTCTGTGGTGAACTACTCACGCATCACCGGAGGGGCAATGGAGTTGATGTAGATGCCCTCCGTGATCGAATCCCCCTCCGGCAGATTACCGAAAAAGGCTCCAAGATTGGATCTCACGGGAACAGAGGCTTCCGATGGTGGAAAAGTATTTTCGTGGCTCTTTTTGGTATCCAGGGAATATTTGGGAATTTATAGGCCGAAGAATAGGGTTAGGAGCCTGCTGGGGGGCGACAAGCCAGGGGGGCGCCCCCCCTAGGGCGCGCCCTGCAGGCTTGTCGCCTCCCGGCAGGTCTCCTGCCTTCATCTCCAAGTCTGGCAGGTTTCTTCTGGTCCAAGAAAAATCATATCGAAGATTTTATTCCGTTTGGACTCCGTTTAATATTCCTTATCTGAAATACTCAAAAACAAGGAAAAAACAGAAACTGGCACTAGGCTCTAGATTAATAGGTTAGTCCCAACAATAATATAAAATAGCATATTAATGCATATAAAACATCCAAAACAGATAATATAATAGCATGGAACAATAAAAAATTATAGATACATTGGAGACGTGTCAAGCATCCCCAAGCTTAATTCGTGCTCGTCCTCGAGTAGGTAAATGATAAAAACAGAATTTTTGATGTGGAATGCTACCTAACATATTTATCCATGTAATATTCTTTATCGTGGCATGAATATTCAGATCTGCAAGATTCAAAACAAAAGTTTAATATTGACATAAAATCAGTAATACTTCAAGCATACTAACAAGGCAATTGTTTCCTTTCGAAATAACATGACCTCAGAAAGTTATCCCTACAGAATCATATGGTCTGGCTATGCTCCATCTTCCCCACACAAAGTATCTAAATCATGCACAACCCCGATGACAAGTCAAGCAATTGTTTCAGACCTTTTATGTTCTCAAACATTTTCAACTCTCACGCAATACATGAGCGTGAGCCATGGATATAGCACTATAGGTGGAATAGAATATGATTTAGGTTGTGAGGAAAAGGAGAAGATAGTCTCACATCAACTAGGCGTATCAACGGGCTATGGAGATGCCCATCAATAGATATCAATGTGAGTGAGTAGGGATTGCCATGCAACGAATGCACTAGAGCTATAAGTGTATGAAAGCTCAAAAAGAAACTAAGTGGTTGTGCATAATGATGAAAAATTTCACTAGTTACGTGAAAGTGATAAAATAGGAGACTATCTATCATGAAGATCATGGTGCTACTTTGAAGCACAAGTGTGGAAAAAGATAGTAGCATTGTCCCTTCTCTCTTTCTCTCATTTTTTTGGTGGGCATCTTTGGCCTCTTTTTTTTTATTTGGGCTTCATTGGACTCTTTTATTATTTGTGAAGTCCGGAGACTAATCCCAACTTGTGAGGGAATCATAGCTTCCATCATCCTTTTCTCTTACGGGACAATGCTCTAATAATGAAGATCATCACACTTTTATTTACTTACAACTCAAGGATTACAACTCGATACCTAGAACAAAATATGACTCTATATGAATGCTTCCGGTGGTGCACCGGGATGTGCAACGATAGCCTAGCAAATGACATCAAAAAATGGACAAGCCATGAAAACATCATGCTAGCTATCTTACGATCATGCAAAGCAATATGAAAATGATGGTGCGTGTCATGAAAAATGGAACGGTGGAAGTTGCATGGCAATATATCTCGGAATGGCTATGGAAATGACATAATAGGTAGGTATGGTGGCTGTTTTGAGGAAAGTATATGGTGGCTGTTTTGAGGAAGGTGTGTTTAATGCACCGGCGAAAGTTGCGCGGTACTAGAGAGGCTAGCAATGGTGGAAGGGTGAGAGTGCATATAATCCATGGACTCAACATTAGTCATAAAGAACTCACATACTTATTGCAAAAGTCTATTAGTTATCGAAGCAAAGTATTAGACGCATGCTCCTAGGGGAGAGGTTGGTAGGAGTTAACCATCGCGCGCTCCCGACCCTCACACAAAGGTTGACAATCATTAAACAAATCATGCTCTGACTTCGTTACATAACGGTTCACCATACGTGCATGCTACGGGAATCACAAACTTTAACACAAGTATTTCTACAAATTCACAATTACTCACTAGCACGACTCTCATATCACCATCTTTATATCTCAAAACTATATGCAAGGAATCAAACTTCTCATAGTATTCAATGCACTTAATATGAAAGTTTTTATTATATCCCTCTTGGATGCCCATTATATTAGGACTAAATTCACAACCTAAACCAATTACCATGCTGTTTAAAGACTCTCAAAATAATATAAGTGAGGTACGAGAGTTCAAGTATTTCTATAAAATAAAACACCACCGTGCTCTAAAAAGATATAAGTGAAGCACTAGAGCAACATTGCCTAGCTCAAAAGATATAAGTGAAGCACAAAGAGTATTCTAATTAATTCACGATTAATGCATGTCCCCCTCAAAAGATGTGTGCAGCAAGGATGATTGTGGCAAACTAAAAAGCAAAGACTCATATCATACAAGACCCTCCAAGCAAAACACATATCATGTGGTGAATAAAAATATAGCCTCTAGTAAATTTACCGATGGATTGAAGACGAAAGAGGGGATGCCTTCCGGGGCATCCCCAAGCTTAGGCTCTTTGGTATCCTTGAATATGTCTTGGGGGGCCTTGGGCATCCCCAAGCTTAGGCTCTTGCCACTCCTTATTCCATAGTCCATCAAATCTTTACCCAAAACTTGAAAACTTCACAACACAAAACTCAACAGAAAACTCATGACATCCGTTAGTATAAGAAAAATAAATCACTAGTTTAGGTACTGTTGTCAACTCATTATTTATTTATATTGGTGTAATATCTACTGTATTCCAACTTCTCCATGGTTCATACCCCCCGATACAACCCATAGATACATCAAAATAAGCAAACAACACAAACAAAACAGAATCTGTCTAAAACAGAACAGTCTGTAGCAATCTATAGATTTCGAATACTTCTATAACTCCAAAAATTTTGAAAAATTATGAAAATCAGGGAAAGTTGTATATAAATTTTGTGTAAAAATTTCATATTAAAATCATGTTCCAGTGAATTTAGAAAATTCCTGGACCGAGAGCAAAAGTTTCTGTTTTTCAGCAAAATCAAATCACAAACACCGTAGACCATCCCAAAGGTCTTACTTGGCTCAAAAACTAATTAAAACAAGAAAACACAATTACTACAGAGGTAATAATGTGTGAAGCACTCAAAAACAGAAGCAAAAACAAAAGCATAAAAATAAAATTGGGTTGCCTCCCAAAAAGCGCTATTGTTTAACGCCCCTAGCTAGGCATAACGCAATAGATCTAGGTATTGTCATCTTTGGTATGCAATCCATAAGTAGCTCTCATAATAGATTCATAAGGTAATTTGATTTTCTTTCTAGGAAAGTGTTCCATGCCTTTCCTTAATGTAAACTGGAATCTAATATTTCCTTCCTTCATATCAATAATTGCACCAATTGTTCTAAGGAAAGGCCTACCAAGAATAATAGGACAAGTAGGATTGCAATCTATATCAAGAACAATGAAATCTACGGGCACATAATTCCTATTTGCAACAATAAGACCATCATTAATCCTTCCCATAGGTTTCTTAATGGTGGAATCTGCTAGATGCAAATTTAAAGAGCAATCATCAAATTCATGGAAACCTAGCACATCACATAAAGTTTTCGGAATCGTGGAAACGCTAGCACCCAAATCACACAAAGCATGGCACTCATAATCTTTAATTTTAATCTTAATAGTAGGTTCCCACTCATCATAAAGCTTCCTAGGTATAGAAACCTCCAACTCAAGTTTTTCTTCAAAAGATTTAATCATAGCATCCACGATATGTTTAGTAAAAGCTTTATTTTGATTATAAGCATGCGGAGAATTCAACAAGGATTGCAACAAGGAAATACAATCAATAAAAGAACAACTATCATAATTAAAGTCCTTGAAATCCAAAAGAGTGGGTTCATTGCTATTTAAAGTTTTGACCTCTTCAATCCCACTTTTATCAATCTTAGCATTAAGATCTATAAACTCCGAATCATTGGGACGCCTTTTAACTAAAGTTGACTTATCTCCAGTCCCATCTTTATCAAGATTTATATTAGAAAACAAAGATTCAATAGGAGTCACATCAATCACTTTAAGATCTTCATCAATATTATCACGAGAACACACTTTTTCAAGCCATTCACGCTTAGCACGCTTTCTAGCGGTTCTTTCCTTACACTCATCAATAGAAATTCTCATAGCTTTTAAAGACTCATTAATATCATGCTTGGGTGGAATAGATCTAATTTTCAAAGAATCAATCTCAAGAGAAATTCTATCAACATTCCTAGCCAAATCATCAATCTTGAGCAATTTTTCTTCAATCATAGCATTGAAACCCTTTTGCGAACTAAGAAATTCTTTAATATTATTCTCAAGATCAGAGGGCATCTTATTATAATTTCCATAAGAATTGTTGTAGGAATTACCATAATTATTAGAGGAATTACTAGGAAACGGCCTAGGATTGAAATTACCTCTATACGCGTTATTACCAAAATTGTTCCTACCAACAAAATTCACATCCATAGATTCATTATTATTTCAAATCAAAGAAGACAAAGGCATATCATTAGGATCAATAGGAGAACTCTTACTAGCAAACAATTTCATTCATTCATCCAACTTTTCACTCAAAGTATTTATTTCTTCAATAGCATGCACTTTTTTACTAGTAGGAGATCTTTCGGTATGCCATTGAGAGTAATTTGCCATAATATTATCTAGGAGTTTAGTAGCTTCTCCTAATGTGATTTCCATAAAAGTACCACCCGCGGCGGAGTCTAAAAGATTTCTAGAAGCAAAATTCAATCCCGCATAAATTTTTTGTATAATCATTAGTGCGCATGGTTTAGATGGGATGCGGCATCTTACCTTGGAAGGCCGAAAAATTGTTCTTTCATAACAAGATTAAGCAAAGCGACATTAATTTCATAAGATTCCGCACTAGTGGCAGGAGCAATAGGAGTACTAATAAAATCATTATTATTAGTATTGGAGAAGTCACACAACTTGTTATTCTCTTGATTCATCATGACAAAGCAAGCAATCTAGCACACAAGCAAACAAAAAGCAAACGAAAAGACGAACGGAAGAAGGGCGAATAAAAAGGCAAATCTTTTTGGTTTTTTCTGAAAATCGTTTTAGAAGTGGGGGAGAGGAAAACGAGAGGCAAATGGCAACTAATGTAAATGCAAGAGATGAGTTTGTGATGGGTACTTGGTAGGCTTGATGTAGATCTCCCCGGCAACGGCGCCAGAAATCCTTCTTGCTACTTCTTGAGCTTGCGTTGGTTTTCCCTTGAAGAGGAAAGGGTGATGCAGCAAAGTAGATAAGTTTTTACCTCAGTTGTTGAGAACCAAGGTATCAATCCAGTAGGAGATACAAGCAAGTCCCCAATCTTCGCACCTACACAAACAATCAAACTCTTGCACCCAACGCTAAAAGGGGTTGTCAATCCCTTCACGGTTCTTTGCAAGGATGAGATCTGATAGATATAAAATTTGCTAAAACGAAAAGTAAAACAAAAGTAAAAAGAATGCAGCGAGATATTTTTGGTATTTTTGGTTTATAGATCTGAAAGTATAATATGGAAAATAGACCCGGGGGCCATAGGTTTCACTAGAGGCTTCTCTCATGAAACAAAATAATACGGTGGGTGACCAAATTACTGTCGAGCAATTGATAGAAAAGCGAATAATTATGAAGATATCCAAGGCAATGATTATGCATATAGGCATCACGTCCGTGTCAAGTAGACCGAAACGATTCTGCATCTACTACTATTACTCCACACATCGACCGACTCCTGCCTGCATCTAGAGTATTAAGTTCATGAAGAACAGAGTAACGCATTAGGTAAGATGACATGATGTAGAGGGATAAACTCAAGAAATATGATGAAAACCCCATCTTTTTATCCTCGATGGCAACAATACAAATACGTGCCTCGCTACCCCTACTTGCTCACTGGGTGAGGACACCTCAAGATTGAACCCAAAACTAAGCACTTCTTCCATTGCAAGAATTACCAATCTAGTTGGCCAAACCAAACAAATAACTCGAAGAGACTTGCAAAGATATGAAATCATGCATATAAGAATTCAGAGAAGATTCAAATAATATTCATAGATAAGCTGATCATAAACCCACAATTCATCGGATCTCGACAAACACACCGCAAAAGAGTATTACATCGGATAGATCTCCATGAAGATCATGAAGAACATGGTATTGAAGAACAAAGAGAGAGAAGAAGCCATCTAGCTACTAGCAATGGAACCGAAGGTCTGTGGTGAACTACTCACGCATCATCGGAGGGGCAATGGAGTTGATGTAGATGCCCTCCGTGATCGAATCCCCCTCCGGCAGATTACCGGAAAAGGCTCCAAGATTGGATCTCACGGGAACAGAGGCTTCCGGCGGCGGAAAAGTATTTTCGTGGCTCTTTTCGGTATCCAGGGAATATTTGGCAATTTATAGGCCGAAGAATAGGGTTAGGGGACCTGCTGGGGGGCCACAAGCCAAGGGGGCGCCCCCCCCTAGGGCGCGCCCTGCAGGCTTGTCGCCTCCCGGCAGGTCTCCTGCCTTCATCTCCAAGTCTGGCATGTTTCTTCTGGTTCAAGAAAAATCATATCGAAGATTTTATTCCGTTTGGACTCTGTTTAATATTCCTTATCTGCAATACTCAAAAACATGGAAAAAAAAGAAACTGGCACTAGGCTCTAGATTAATAGGTTAGTCCCAAAAATAATATAAAATAGCATATTAATGCATATAAAACATCCAAAATAGATAATATAATAGCATGGAACAATCAAAAATTATAGATACGTTGGAGACGTATCACCGGCTAATAGACCGGGGGCTCGAATTTAAAATCGCCTTGATCATCACCCCAGTACAACTGGTTGTGTGTTCGGCGTCTTTGGTTTTGCTTTATATGCATCGAATCCGAACTATGTCTTCAGTCAATAGTTGGGTTACCCAGTCCTGTGCTTGCCCTCTTACGTTCCGCTCATTTGGCTAAAAGGGAAAAGGGAGAATCACTGCGATTGTGCTTCTAGCTCGTCGGGTCAAGCACCTCAGGGGAGAAAGCCGAAAATTGACCGTCATAGTAAGTGAGAACCGGTCTGCGAATCCGAGCATAAGTGTCATACTAAAAAACCGATAGCGGTTATTCTGTGTTACACGATGGGTTTTGTACTAGTACAAACCATGTGATGCTGGCTTCGGTCCCGATACATCGGAACATCACAAAAAACTGGGGACTTGTCATCGGCCCCCACATTTTTCTACACTCCCACGGCTGAGTGAAAGCGATAGAGCACCATAGTCCGATTGCCTTGTCCCGCTCGCACTACCGCCTTCGGGCGCCGATACCTCGGCTAAGGGTAAAAGTGCGGATACAGAGACACCCCGCATAGTATCTCCGTGGGGGCTGAAGCCGACGACTCGCTGCTTTCAGATGAACCGGCCACATAGGAGTCTAAATAAACATAAACTACTTATAAGACATGATAAACCACGCAACACTAATTATAAAGCGTTAAAGTCTTCGGACATATTACATCGCGCTCATTCATACAAAACATCTTTGGAGCATTGGGCCTCTATTGACCGAGCACCCTCCATTACATGGGGGAAGTACAGCTCGGGGCACCTATGACTCTTGTCAGGAGGTGGAGGTGCGGTGGCCATCTTGGTCGGCTGGAGCTTTGGCCAGTGCAGCATGGTCCTTGCAAAGGCCATCCGCGTGCCCTCGATGCATGCAGAGCATTTTAGCACATCGACCCGAGGCGCAGCATCACATAGCTTCTGCACCAGGCCGATGTAGCTGCTCGGCAACGACTCACCGGGCCACAGACGGATGCAGAGGTCCTTCATGGCCGGCTCCGCCACTCTGTGTATCTCCATCAGCTGCTTCATTTGCTCGATGAGGAGAGGAGCGCGCCCGGGGGACTCAAACTACGCCCAGAATAGCCGGGCCTCATCATCCTCCGCCCGCGAAGCATAAAGCTTGTTCGCGTCCGCTGCACTCTTCTGGAGATCCGTACAGACGCCTAAGGAACGCCACACCTGGGTGAGCAAAGAAAATTTGCTACCACCAAAGGCGCATTGTAGTGAATACGGCTTACCATCGATGACTGCCTTGATTTGGCGAAGTTCCTCTTCAAAGGACCGCCTATCCACCTGCTCCTTTTGGATCTCGGATTTTAGCGCGGCCAACTCAGCGGCTTGCTCTTTTCCTTTCTGCTCAAGGGCCTCGCACTTCGCGCTGACATCCTTGAGCTCTTGTTGCACCTCCTCCACCTGAGCCTCATGCTTGCGCTTGCAGCCTTCAAAGTGGAAAGCGCGGGTGCCGCTTGTTCGACGGCCGTCTTCTTCTCCTCGGCCTCTTGCTTCATTTTCTGGAGCTCGGCCTTGAGTTTCTCAACCTCCGCAGCTGAAGCTGCGGAAACAATCATAAACAAGTCACACTGGGTCACCAGTGCGGATCATCACCAATATATAGCTCGGATATTAGAATTCGGCTTACCTTGCGCCTCGTCGAACCGCTTGTTCAGGCTATCAAGCTCCTCTTCGGAGATTTTGAGCTTCCCATTTAGCTCGGTCAGCTCAGCGGCATTACCGGCCGCCGCCGATGACGAGGCCTACAAGAAACTGCTTTCAGTTATGTGCATTCCAACCTCCGAACTGTCAAGGATATGACTTTCTGCTAGGTCCTCTTAAGGGCTCTTAGAACTTGGCAGGACTGCATGGTGCCTTATGCATCATTGTTCATTCCTTATTGTTTGACCCCCGGATGCGCTTTTGCAAACCCATCCGGGGCTCGGGGGCTACTACATATATAAAGATAATACAAACTTAAAATTAAAATTGTTTGGGGAAAGGTATTACATGACTCACCTTGAAGCCCGCCAAGAGACCATTGAAGGCCTCCTTCAGTCCATTATCAACGGACTGAATTCCTTGTAAAACCGCACCCATAAGAGTGCGGTGATCCTCGGAGATGGGGGCGCTGGCTAGCGCCTCCTCCATTACCGGCCACCCAGTCGTCGGTGGCATCGGTGTTGACCGGACAGTCCGATCTATGATCGGAGACTGAGTCGGTAGCTCCGGTGGCGCAGCGTGCTCCGGAGACGTCCTCGGAGGGGACTGGGCATCCATTCTCCTTTCCTCTTCGACGGCCTGGGGGATATTCTCCCCCTGGTCCTCAGCGGCCTGGGGGATTCCCTCTCCCTGGACTTTGGCGGCCATGGCGTTAGCCTCGGCCATGGCATGGTCGCCCCCGCCGCCCGTGTTCGGCTCCACCGGAGCCTGGCTGGATGACACCTCTGTGGCGTCCTTCGCGGCTCCCGGAGGTGTGGGGTGCGATGCAGTCCCGCTCTCCGCCAGCTCGGCGGACGGAGACTCCCCATCCGATATTTGATCGGTGGGGAGAACACGCGGTGGGCTGCAGATCAAAAGGCGCGCATGCTTTTAAAAACTATTACATACTTTGCGTAAATAACTCGGTGAGTCCTCGGATTCATTACCTTTGAGCGGGGGGCTTGACCCTTGGGTTCCTTCGGGGGACCCTCTCAAATTCCCCAGATTCTGCGTTCGAATCCGAGCTGTCGTCGGGCACGATCAACCTCACCTGGCGCGCCCTCTTTAGGGCGGGAGGAGCTGCCTCCTCCGCGGCGTCTGATGACTCCGCCCTCTTTCTTGCGGGGGGGGGGGGGGGGGGGGGGAAACGCCTTCCCCCCCGTCATCATGCTCCTCCTCATGGCTAGAGGAGGCATGGGTTTCCTCGGACGCAGCGTCTTGCTGGTCCTTAATGCGGAGGCCCTCTCTGGCCTTCTTCTTCTTCTCTTTCTTTTCGGGCGCCGAGTACGGCGCCACGACAAGCATCGCCGCCAACAGCTCTGACCTGGGGTCTTCGGGTTGTGGAGCCGGGCAGTTAACCTTCGCGGCTTTGCTCAGCCACTTCTACGAAAGTAGGGGAAAAGGCGTTCAGACTTTTTGCCGAAGAAACAGGGTCAAGGAATTGAAATTATACCATACCTTGGTCGGTGGGTTGACGGCGCATAGGCCCGTATCCTCTTCCTTGGCCGGCTAGCTTTTCTAAGGCTTGAACAAAGCCCTCCACAGCTTCTCAGGGGTGGTGCGGAAGAATTGGCGCACGGTAGGCTCGTCCTCAGGACGGTAAGCCCACATGGGGAATGCCCGGCGCTGGCAGGGGAGGATACGGGGGTGGAGCATGACCTGGACCACGTTGACCAGCTCCACCTTAGCCTCGATCACCGAGGTAAGGCACTTCTGCAGCAGCTTCACCTCAGCATCTGACCCCCAGTCAAGGCCCTTCCTAAGCCACGAGGTCAATCTCATTGGGGGTACGGATCTGAATTCGGCAGGCGCCGCCCAACTCTCATCCCTTGGCTCGGTGATGTAAAACCACTCCTTCTGCTAGATCTTGATTGTGTCGATGAAGGTGCCGGTAGGCCACTCGACGCGAGGGAGCTTGCTGATTACTACCCCTCCGCAGTCTGCATGCTCACTGGCCACGGTCTTCGGCTTGACATTGAAGACCTTGAGCCACAAGCCGAAGTGCGGTTCGACCCGCAGAAAGGCTTCTTAGATGACGATGAATGCCGATATGTGCATGAAGGAGTTCGGCGGAAGGTCGTGGAAGTCCAGCCCGTAGAAAAACATGAGACCCCTGACAAAGGGGTGGAGCGGAAACCTTAGTACCCGGATAAAGTGGGGGACGAACACCACCCTCTCGCCTGCTGGGGGTGGGAACCACCTGGTTCTTCTCCAGGGCGCGGTGGAAGACGTAGCCGGGGAGGTAGCCGGCCTGCTTTAGGTCCCAGATATCCTAGTCGGTGAACGTGGAGGCCTCCCACTTGCCATTGGAGCCCGAACCCGCCATGGCTAAGCTCGGACGAAAGGGCGAGGAAGAACAAGATCTGGGCTCTCGGAGCTTGGAGAGATTGAGGAGGCGGAGGATGCGAATGGGAAGCGTGAATAGGCCTTGGGGTTTTTTCCTATTTTTATGGGACGTGTCACCAATTAGCCTTGCTTACCGCGCCACAAATCCCTCCGCTTCCCAAGACATGCGTGCCGTTATGCGCGTGTGGAGATTAATCATATCCCGTGTGAAACGGAGCACGATCTACGCATTGATAAGTTGTGTCGCTGTAAAAACGGCCCCGAACCGCGAATCGAGTTTTCGTAACTGGTTCAGTGGTCATGGTAGGCCACGACCCTTCGTCAGAGGGGGTGTCAGAAAACATTGTTTACACTTTGGCGATTGGCCTTCGGGGCTAAGCAATTCATGGTGTTCGGTCAATCATATGATCGGAAGAAATACGTGTCCTCGGAAACCGAACTAGTCTCAACCGATCATGGAAAGGGAAGAAGAACTCACCCCGCAAGCCGAAGACTCTGATCATACGAAGCAGCTGGAGCTGAGACCCTTGGCGTTGGGGGCTAGTTCAAGGGCTACTGAGGGAGTCCCAGACTAAGGGGTCCTCGGGCTGCCGGCACATCTCTCAAGAGGCCGGCTCGATGGGCCGTTCTCTGAAGAAGGGCCGGACACATCAAGACTCCACATTCCAGAAGGGAGCCCCGAAGGTGCGTCGTGCACTCCAAGTCAAGATGAGGAAATCACCATCTCCATCCTCGGCAGGAGGCCCATTATGTGTAAACCCTAGGTGCCCCCCGGTGTCTATATAAACCGGGAGGGTTTCAGATCATAGGACACAGAAACTCATCTAGGGTTTTAGCTAGTCGATCTCGAGGTAGATCAACTCTGTAACCTTCATACCATCAATATAATCAAGCAGGACGTAGGGTTTTACCTCCATAGGAGGGCCCGAACCTGGGTAAACATCGTCTCCTGCGTCCCTTTGTTACCATCGATCCTAGTCTCACAGCTCGGGACACCCTACCCGAGATCCGCCTGTTTTGACACCGACATCCGAGACACGCCACGCCCCTGTCCCCCTCCTTTCTCTCCCTGCAACGGCTCCCCTGGCGCGCGCCCGATGCCGCCCCGTTCGGCCAATTCATGGGCTCACACGCACGCGCTCCCCTTCTCTCTCTTCTCCCTCGCGGGTCTAGACCAACCCCAGGAACTCCCCGGACAAGCCCCCCGTGAGCTCCCTCTCCCTCTGGCCTCGGCCCCGAGCTCACCGGCGAACCCGAGCTCGGTGGACCTTGCCCCGCCTATATAAAGGCACCCGAGCCTCTCTCTCCCCTCTGCTGACCCCCTCCTCCTTCCAATCGAACCCCTGCGACCCCAAGTAACCTCCCGGAGCACCAGTGCTCGAGATCGACCGAGGCGCCGCCGCGTCGGGGCTCCATCGATCTCGGGACACAGGCCCGCTCCGGCTCTCTTCTCTCCCCCATCGTGACCGCAGCAGGCCCCTGGTCCTCTTCCCCCTCCTCTCTCCTCGGATTGCGGCGAGAGTCATCAACTTTGACCACCTCCCGAAGCGCCTCCGCCCCGGCCAACCCGCCGCCGGCGATTCCCTGCGCTCCGGCGACCACCCCGACCAGCATCCGAACGGCGGGAGTGCAAGGAACCCGTTCCTATCCGCTGCTCGCCTCGCCGTGGCCGGAACCATCGACGGTGAGCTCATCTGCCCTCTGGCGAGGGGTTGACAACGACCCCGACAAGTGGGGCCCGTTCGTCAGCCTCCCGCGCCCCTCCCGCGTCTCTCTCTCTCATTGGCCCGTGGGGCCCGCCCGTCAGGTTTAAACCTGGCGCGGCGCGAACGCCCGGTTTGCCTGGGCTGGCTGGCCTCTGGGCTGGCCCAGCTGCGGCCAGATCTGGCCCAGGGCACTGGAGCCCTTTTCTTTTTCTTTTTCTGGCAGTATTTGCAAAAATCCCGCACAAATGAATATTTGTCCAATTCCAAATATTTTTCCACCACAAATCTTGTAATATTCTATAGATTTTATAGTGCCACTTGTGTAAATTTTTGAAGACATTTTATGTACTGATTTTATTTAAAACCTAGTTTTGATTATTTTTAGCCTCTGTTTAAATAGTTTTCAAAATGTTTTTCACAACAAAACCTTAGGCAAATATTTTTAGAATAGTTTGTAGTATTTATCAGAGTAGGGTAACATTTTTGAAGTGGCTTTTGTGCTCTGTTTTTGTTGTAATGCTTATTATTATCGTTATTTATCGCGCCGATAGATTGCGCTGTTGACGAGGAAGTTGGACCCGAAGGTTTTGTAGACCCCAAAGACTTTGTTGAGCCAGGCAAGCAGCCCTTTGACCATGACTATGCACCCCTTTATTTGCATGTCATATAGCACTTGTTTCCGTGATGATGATCATGTTGATGTGGTGACCACTTCGGTGGGATGCCTCCGATACATGTCCATTGATACTTGCATCGTGCATGATCCTACCATACTTATGAGGGTTGTGCGGGTGGGAGTAGATAGGATGCTTAGTAGATGCTACGCAAATGGGACAGGAATATGCATGGTGTTGGAAACAAGTGTGTCTTCAAAGACTTTTCGCAAACCCCGTCGGGTGCCACTAATGCCCGAGGGAGATGATGTTGAGTTGGGTAACCACTTGAGAAAGAAGTGGTGTACCGGAGCAAGTGAGTGAGTGTGGTTTTCAAAAATAGATTGGTGTAAGTTGCGACCGTTATTCCAACCTTACATGTACAACCACGATACCCCTTATGGGACGGGGCTTTGTTGATTACTTTGATGAGTACTAGCATCGAGCCCGCATTACTAGTGGGGAAAGTGACGTGGTCACTTTCGATAGGGGTCGTGCCGGTAAGGACGATCATGCGCTGTCTTCACAGGCACCGGGCACACCGTTGGTCCCTGCATGGAGGTTACTTGTGAAGTACATCATGTGGGCTATGTACCAATCGAGTGGACTCTTTGTTTGGTATCGTCAGGGGAAAGACAATGTTCGGGTACTTACCTCGGGTATGGACAATACTGCGAGTCGTGGCTTGACACGGAAGTTTCTCGAGTCTTGTGGGTAAAGTGTGCAACCTCTGCAGAGTGTCAAACTATTCGAATAGCCGTGTCCACGGTCAAGGACAGTTGGATGACCGCTCTTGTGCTACGTCTAATGTTTACTAAACTTGGTGTGTGTGTGTGATGGTGATAAAGATGGTACTTGAGTTAAGTCAGATGACTTGGCATGATGATTGAACATGAGACGTTCATACCTTGATTATATTGATATCGGTAACCTATTTGTGCGGATACTTGTGTCCTCATGATGCATGCTATTACTAGTTATCTTGATCATGTCATTGCACTCAAAATTAGCTTTCCGCAAAAACTTACCTACTTAGTGCTATATCATGCATTGTTATTGCCTTGTTCCAAAACTTGGGTTGCTTGTGAGTACATTCAAACTACTCATTGGCTTGCCACTGGTTATTTAATTGGCCAGGCTTGGAAGAGCAGGAATATGGTGAAGAGTTCGATGGTGACGAACATGCGATCTAGGATGCTTCCCAGTCAGAATGCATGTAGGTTAAGGTAGATGGCATGGGTGTACGCTTTCGATCAAGATTTCCACTTCTAGTTATGTTGTTATTTGGCCTCTCATGGCCCTACCTGTGTGATACTTGACCTTCATGGTCTTTATTTATGTAAGACACTAAATGTGGATGTAAGACTCTTGTTATTCAGCTTCTGTGTGTTCAGTGAGCATTGATCTCTGGGATCACTGTACACGTGCATTCGGTGATCACGACTTATCTGTCGGGGTCCCAACAGAGCTGGTATCAAAGCCATCCTGACTGTAGGAAGCCCTTAGTTAGCATGGATGTCAGTTAGGATGAAACTATTCACAAAACTACACACAGCACCTACACTTAGGAGTTTCTGCACTTATTACCTCTTCTATTCTTCACACCGCACTATACTGACTCTCCTCCCTTCAAACCTTTGTAGATGGCCGTCGTACTCGAAGCCTTCCTGACATCCGGCTTTCCCTTATTCCTTGAGGATAGCCTGGAGAAGTGCCAATATCGCCGACCACCCGTTTTCCTCTACCATGAGCACTGAGTCGATGCTGTCACGAAGGAGTACCACATTGATGTGGTCGTGAAGGCAAACGACTCCCCGACGAGTTGGTTCTTTGAAGGACCATAGATGGAGACCGTGGCACTTGCAGTCAAGACAGCTGCACGCAAGGCACTCCTACACCATCGAGACATCATACCAGAGATGGTGACGACCGGCAAACGACTCCCCAACCAGTTGGTTCTTTGAAGGACCACATATGGAGACCCTGGCACTCGCAGTCGAGACAGCTACACGCAAGGCACTCCTACACCTTCGAGACATCATGCCAGAGATGGCTGATGAGCCAGCTACGCGCTACCTACCTTTGAGGAATGATGATCTTGGCGAGAGTTGGACGTTGATTCCATCCAAGGAGGATGGCACACCACTCAGGTTCAAGACCTACTTCAGCCTCTCCACCGACAGTCTGGCTCACAACCTGATTAAGGAGTCCGTGAAGCTCCACGAGGAACTTCACCACACCCGAAAGCTACTTCGTCAAGCCAAGACGAAGCCAGACAGGATCAAGAAGGATGGTGCCCCCGAGGGACGACCAGCTATCGCTTACCGAGGAGGAGTACCCCCATCTAGAGATGCACCCACACGTCGTCGTCGCATGAGTGCGAAGGAGTACCGTGAGCTCTTCACTGACCAACCGACGAAGCGTCGTCGGGATGGACCTCCTCGTTCTCCGACCCCTTTGACCGAAGACGATGCACGTACGGATGATCATCAGGAGGAAGACCCAGAGGAGCGTGATTACGAGACCGAGCACTCCACCACCTGAGTCCGAGAACCCCTAGGGTAGGATCAGTCATGTATCCCTCATGCGAAGTCGAGTCCGTGTAATGGTTCATATAAAACCATGTGTGCTTGTTGTTTGCTTTTGTTGTTTGTGTTCTAATGCAAGTTGCGCTTTTGCCTTAGGCAACGTGTAAGCGACTCCATCGCCTATCTTATCTTAATATATGTATGGGTCTTCGACCTTCGTTTTACCACACTTGCACTATACCAACCCCCTTAGGCGCGCTTTCTCCGTTATTTCTTTTTCTCTAGTCTATCCCAGTTGTTTGACTTGGCAGCTCCAAACAGGATGGTGACTGCAACCCGCAATAGCTCCTTCACTAACCCTGAAGCCGGCAACTCCAGCCAGCAATAGGGAACGGGTGGGACTGCTTAGGCTGGAGGGCACAGAGCAGCCACAAGGCGACATTCCCCCGCCGCCACCTCCACCGGAGAACATGACCATGGCTCAGTTTCTCCAAGTTCTCCGGGAGGAACGCCAAGCCAACACTGATGCTATCCAGCAGATGGCCCAAGTCCTTGTGAACAACCAGCAGCAAGGCAGGAACGGCAATGGCCGCTCCACTCTGTGTGAGTTCATGAGGAATTCGCCCCCAACCTTCACCGAGACTGCTGAACCACTGGATGCCGATGACTGGATCCGCACCATCGAGGACCTCCTTGCACTGGTCAATTGCAATGAGGATCGTGAGAAGGTGTTGTATGCCTCTCACTGCCTTGGAGGTATAGCCATAGCTTGGTGGGATGGTTTCAAGGTTATGCAAGGCGATCGAGTGATCACCTGGGATAACTTCAAGGAAGGATTCCGCACCGCCCACATTCCCTCTAGGATCATGGCTATCAAGAAGAGAGAATTCCGAGCGCTGAAGCAAGGAAGTGGCTCTGTCAAGGAGTATATGCAGTGGTTCAGTCTGCTGTCAAGGTATGCACCTAAAGATGTCAACACGGAGGCTGCTAAGATGGAACGCTTCATGGAAGGACTTCAGCAGACCCTGCAGTATCAGCTCATAGTCTGCGACTGTCAGACCATCTTCGACCTAGTGAACAAGGCCCTCATGCTTGAAGACAAGCGTCGTGCCATGGACGACACTCGCAAGCGCAAGATGATCAGCAAGGGTAGTTCCAGCAACCAGAAGTCTCGCCCCTAGCAGCGAGCCGCAGCCAAGCCAACCTATCAGCCGCAGCAGGCTAGACCTCCTGCACCTCGTCCGAGCTACCAGCCTCAGCAGTATGCCAATCCCAGGCCAGCCTACAACAACCCCAATAACAACAACGGCGGCAGGAACTACGACAAAAACAACCCTGGTCAAGTCACTTGCTTTGGGTGTGGTCAGCCCGGACACATCTCTAGGCAGCGCCCCAACAAGAAGCCAGATGCACCGCGCCCCAATGCGCCGAACCAAGGCCAAGGCCATGGAGCACCACCAAGGAACCCAGCTCCTCACAACCAGCCCAACAATGGCAAGGGTCGTGTGAATCACGTCACTGCTGAGGAAGCCCAGGAAGACCCGGACGTCATACTGGGTACGTTCCGCGTCAACTCAACCCCAGCAACCGTACTGTTTGATTGTGGAGCTTCACATTCTTTTGTCACCCAAAAGTTTGCATTAGCAAGTGGTATGAAGCCTACACCCCTGGGTAGTCATATGTTGATACAAACCCTGGGATCAGTTATGAAGTCCGGGATAGGTTGTAAAGGAGTTGAGATTAACATCAACGGGGTAGACTTCCTAGCAGACCTTATGATCCTGAAGTCGGAAGGCTTGGATGTGATCCTAGGTATGGATTGGTTCACCAAGCACAGAGGCTTGTTAGACTGTGCCAAGAGGATTGTTACCATGACCAATAGCCAAGGAGTGGAAGTCAAGTATGTCCCCGGCTGTGCCTCCACTCGAGCCCCTCGGGTTAATTGTCGGTGGGGAATTGAGTTGGTTCAAGTGCCAGTGGTATGTGAATACCCGGATTTATTTCCTGACGAGCTGCCCGGAATGACTCTTGACCGCGACATTGAGTTCATCATTGAGCTAATGCCCAGAGCAGGACCCATCTATAAGAAGCCCTATAGAATGGGATCCGAAGAGTTGGCTGAATTAAAGAAGCAACTGGCATAGCAACTTAGAAAAGGATTCATTCGCCCTAGTGCCTCTCCTTGGGGATCACCTGTTCTATTTGTGTCAAAGAGGGACGGAACTATCCGACTCTGTGTCGATTGCCGTTCTCTCAATGAAGTAACAATAAAGAACAGGTACCCACTTCCTAAGATTGAAGACCTGTTCGATTAGCTGAATGGAGCGAAGGTGTTTTCCAAGATCGACCTCAGGTCAGGGTACTACCAGTTGAAGATCAGGCCCCAAGACATTCCAAAGACGGCGTTTGTAACCCGGTATGGCCTGTATGAATATATGGTCATGTCATTTGGGTTGACCAATGCCCCTGCCTACTTCATGTACCTCATGAACAAAGTCTTCATGGAGTACTTGGACAAGTTTGTTGTCGTATTCATTGATGACATACTCGTCTTCTCCAAGTCTAAAGAAGAGCATGTGCAACACTTGAGATTGGTCCTAGACAAGCTTCGAGAGCACCAGCTTTATGCCAAGTTCGACAAGTGCGAGTTTTGGCTACATGAAGTTGGATTCTTGGGTCATGTATTGACTGCAGAAGGATTGTCAGTGTATCCTGCCAAGATTGAAGCTGTGACTGAATGGCATTCCCCAACCAATGTGAAGGAAGTCAGAAGCTTCCTCGGGCTCGCGGGATATTACCGCAAGTTCGTCGAAGGATTTTCGAGCATTGCTTGACCCATGACTTAGCTTTTGAAGAAGGACAAGAAGTTCGAATGGACGGAGAAGTGTGAAGAAAGCTTCCAAGAGCTCAAGAAGAGATTGACCACAGCCCCAGTTTTGGTCACCCCCGATATTCATAAGGAGTTTGTGATATATTGTGATGCATCGAGAACCGGGCTTGGAGGTGTTCTGATGCAAGAAGGCAGAGTCGTAGCATATCTATCCAGACAGCTACGTCCTCATGAAGAGAACTACGCTACTCATGATCTTGAGTTGGCAGTCATAGTTCATGCCTTGAAGACATGGCAACATTACCTTCTGGGGAAGCGATGTGAGATATACACAGACCACAAGAGTTTGAAGTATATTTTCACTCAGAAGGAATTGAACAAGAGGCAGCGAAGATGGTTGGAGTTGATCAAGGACTATGACCTTAGTGTTCAATACCACCCTGGAAAGGCTAACGTGGTAGCTGATGCCTTAAGCAGAAAGGCTTGTTCCTTGAATGCTATGATTAAGGAAAGGCTACCCGCCCTGTATGAAGAACCTGAAAGCTTCGGCTTGGAACTAGTTGCACCTGGATTCCTAGCCAACCTCGAAGCAAATCCTACCTTGATGGATGATACTAAGGAAGCCCAAAAGGGACACGAGAGTATTGAAGGTATCAAGAGGAAGATCAAGGCAGGCAAGGTCCCAGGATTCTCAGTGGATGAACAAGGAGTTGTATGGTTCGAGAAGCGCATTTGCGTACCCAACAAGGTAGATGTCAAGAACTTGATCTTGCAAGAAGCTCACGAGACTCCGTATTCCATCCACCCTGGAGGAACCAAGATGTACCAAGACCTCAAAACAAGATTCTGGTGGCATGGCATGAAACGGGAGATAGGCACCTTTGTTGCTAAGTGTGACATATGCCAGAGAGTCAAAGCTGAGCATCAACGACCAGCTGGACTATTGCAACCTCACAAAGTGCCTGAATGGAAATGGGACAAAGTCGGGATGGACTTCATCACCGGATTACCAAGGTCAAGCAAGGGACATGATTCCATTTGGGTCATTGTCGATCACCTGACCAAGGTAGCCCACTTCATTCCCGTCAAGACGACCTACAATGGGAACCAACTGGGTAACCTCTACATCAACCGGATCGTGAATATTCATGGAGTTCCTAAGGAGATCATGTCAGACTGAGGTACCCAGTTTACCTCGAGATTCTGGAATAGATTCCAAGAAGCCTTGGGAACCAAGTTTTCCTTCAGCACTGCTTTTCACCCCCAGACCGGTGGACAGACGGAACGAGTAAACCAGATAGTCGAGGATATGCTCCGTTCTTGTGTTTTGGCGTCTGGAGTCAAGTGGGAAGATTGCCTACCATTTGCCGACTTCTCCTACAACAACAGCTATCAGTCGAGTCTTCAGATGGCAGCATTTGAGGCGTTGTATGGACGCAAGTGTCGTACTCCCTTCAACTGGTCGGAAACCGGAGAAGGACTAGTCTTTGGCCCAGACATCCTCCGCGAAGCAGAAGAGCAAGTTCAACTCGTCTAAGAGCGTCTCAAGACCGGCAAGACTAGACAGAAGAGCTACGCTGATTCCCACCGTCGAGACATGAGTTTCCGTGTTGGAGACCATGTTTATCTCCGAGTCACGCCTCTCAACGGAACCAAGCATTTTCACGTCAAGGGGAAGCTTGCACCAAGATACATTGGCCCCTTCAAGATCACTGACAGACGAGGAGAAGTTGCTTATCAGCTAGAACTACCTTCCGAGCTATCAGACTTGCACAACGTGTTCCAAGTGTCACAGCTCCGAAAGTGTCTTCAAGTTCCCAACTGCCCCGACCTCTACAAGGACATCGATCATCAAGCCATCGACCTTCAGCCAGACCTCACATATCGTGAGAGGCCAGTCCGTAATTTTATGAAGCAGAGCGTTCCACCCCAAGCCGCACCATCAAGTATTTCAAGGTCCAATGGAGCAACCACAGTGAAGCAGAAGCAACCTAGGAGCATGAAGACTATCTCAGATCTGAGTTCCCTTATCTTTTTAGTGCTTAGCCTAGCAATCTCGGGGACGAGATTCTTGTAAGGGGGGTAGGGGTGTCACACCCTGTGTTATATCACTTTGCTATGCTTGGATTTACAAAATTTGGAACCAATTAAAACTTTTTCAGTGCATGAACTTGTTTGAATTGTTGTCTGTTTGCTTGTTTGGCTTTTTGTGTATGGCACTCTTAGGTTCTACTCCTCTCCATATTTATCTTCCTTGATCCAAACTTCTTGCCCAATGATCATACCATGTGTATATTACCTAAAACTATTTTTGTCAAAATTTATTTTGTCCAAAAAGGATTTATACAAACTAGTTTTTCAAAAATCCCTGAATTGAGGCTTGGACTACAAGTCCTCAAATTGGGTGGATCCTATTTCCCCAAAGGCATTATTTGAAACCCACTATATATATTACTTCCCAAAACAACCAAATATTAATTTTAAAGATTATTTTACTATTTTATTTAAAGGCTTTTTCCTAAGGCCAGAAGTGGTTTTTCATAGGGAAAAATTATTTAAATGCTTTAAAAATATTTGAGAAACTTTAGGGAAACTCAGTGGACATATATTTTCCATATATATGAGTTTCAACGCATGGTCATGTTCAAAATCGTGGGCAAAGTCCCTCAAAACCCTTTCTGCCCAAATCAAGCTTTTGAAATATTTCTATAAGAAATATTCTCGATAAATTCCAGGAAAATTCCAGCAAGGCACACATGCTATATGTGATGATCTTGCAAAGTTTCATCTCAACACCCCTTGGTTTGCTGCACCAAAATATTCCAAAACCCCCGTTGTCCAGATTCAAATTTGAACAACTTTACATTGTGAAGTTTCTCCCCTTGACCCCAAACTTTGTGGGCATGTGCTAAACCCCAAATGATGATACCACACCAAGTGGTGGATTTGGGGGAAATGAAATGCATGCCTAGATCTACAGAAATCTGATTCTTTTGATTTCTAGGGTTTTACCAAGTTACATTGTGAACTTTCTTCAAATGGGCTCAAACTTGGTGATCCACTCTAATTTTACCTACATTATCACCCTGTTAAATCTCATGGCAAGAAAACTCCATTTGCTTGCCCAAACACCAATCAAACACCTTCAGGCAGAATCCAAGAATCAATTATTGAGCCCCTTCCTTTGTTCGCCTTGAGCACAAATTTTAACCACAGCTCAGTACACCCCCTCCACACCTCCAGTAAAATTCTTGGCGCCAGAGAGCATGATTGCATGGTGTAAAACCCACTTTTCCCTCTCTAGACAGCACCTTTCCCACCTCTATCTCCTCTCCCTCTCACTCCTGGCTAAATCTAGAGCATCCAAGGCCCTTTTCCAGTTGAATACTCCCTCTTGCCGTGCATGGACATAAGTGGACACGCCAGAGCGTGTCAAAAGCCCTGGCATGCCGGCCAAAGACGTGCTCTGGAGCGCGCTACAGGACAACGGGAGGTTGACCTCCCTCTCCTGCCCATACCCGACCACCTCGAGCTCCCCCCTCGCGCCAGTCGAGGCCCCTCGGCGTCCGGGACACGCCACGCCCCTGTCCCCCTCCTTTCTCTCCCTGCAACGGCTCCCTGGCGCGTCCTATATGAAGAACTTGAAAGCTTCGGCTTGGAACTAGTTGCACCTGGATTCCTAGCCAACCTCGAAGCAAAGCCTACCTTGATGGATGATATTAAGGAAGCCCAGAAGGGACATGAGAGCATTGAAGGCATCAAGAGGAAGATCAAGGCAGGCAAGGTCCCAGGATTCTCAGTGGATGAACAAGGAGTTATATGGTTCGGGAAGAGCATTTGCGTACCCAACAAGGTAGATCTCAAGAACTTGATCTTGCAAGAAGCTCATGAGACTCCGTATTCCATCCACCCTGGAGGAACCAAGATGTACCAAGACCTCAAAAAAAGATTCTGGTGGCATGGCATGTAACGGGAGATAGGCACCTTTGTTTCTAACTGTGACATATGCCAGAGAGTCAAAGCTGAGCATCAGCGACCCGCTGGACTACTTCAACCTCTCAAAGTGCCTGAATGGAAATGGGACAAAGTCAGGATGGACTTCATCACCGGATTACCAAGGTCAAGCAAGGGACATGAGTCCATTTGAGTCATTGTCGATCACCTGACCAAGGTAGCTCACTTCATTCCCGTCAAGACGGCCTACAATGGGAACCAACTGGCCAACCTCTACGTCAACCGGATCATGAGTCTTCACGGAGTTCCTAAGGAGATCGTGTTAGACCGAGGTACCCAGTTTACCTCGAGATTCTGGAGTAGATTCCAAGAAAGCTTGGGAACCAAGTTTTCCTTCAACACTGCTGTTTACCCCCAGACCGGTGGACAGACGGAACGAGTAAACCAAATACTCGAGGATATGCTCCGTGCTTGTGTTTTGGCGTATGGAGCCAAGTGGGAAGATTGCCTTCCATTTGCCGAGTTCTCCTACAACAACAGCTATCAGTCGAGTCTTCAGATGGCACCATTTGAGGTTTGTATGGACGCTAGTGTCGTACTCCCCTCAACTGGTCGTAAACCAGAGAAGGACTAGTCTTTGGCCCAGACATCCTCCTAGAAGCAGAAGAGCAAGTTCAACTCGTCCGAGAGAGTCTCAAGATCGCCAAGACCAGACAGAAGAGCTACGCTGATTCCTACCTTCGAGACATGAGTTTCCGTGTTGGAGACCATGTTTATCTCCGAGTTACGCCTCTCAAAGGAACCAAGCATTTTCACGTCAAGGGGAAGCTTGCAACAAGATACATTGGCCCCTTCAAGATCATTGACAGACGAGGAGAAGTTGCTTACCAGCTAGAACTACCTTCCGAGCTATCAGACATGCACAACGTGTTCCACGTGTCACAACTCCGAAAGTATCTTCAAGTTCCTAACCGCCCCGACCTCTACAAGGACATCGATAATCAAGCCATCGACCTTCAGCCAGACCTCACATATCGTGAGAGGTCAGTCCGTATTTTGGATGAAGCAGAGCGTTGCACCCTAAGCCGCACCATCAAGTATTTCAAGGTCTAATGGAGCAACCACACTGAAGAAGAAGCAACCTGGGAGCATGAAGACTATCTCAGATCTGAGTTCCCTTATCTTTTTAGTGCTTAGCCTAGGAATCTCGGGGACGAGATTCTTGTAAGGGGGCTAGGTCTGTCACACCCTGTGTTATATCACTTTGCTATGCTTGGATTTACAAAATTTGGAACCAATTAAAAAATTTCAGTGCATGAGCTTGTTTGAATTGTTGCTTGTTTGCTTGTTTGGCTGTTTTTGTATGGCACTCTTAGGTTCTACTCCTCTCCATATTTATCTTCCTTGATCCAAACTTCTTTCCCAATGATCATACCATGTGTATATTACCTAAAACTATTTTTATCAAAATTTATTTTGGCCAAAAAGGATTTATTCAAACTAGGTTTTCAAAAACACCTGAATTGAGGTTTGCACTACAAGTCCTCAAATTGGGTGGATCCTTTTCCCCCAAAGGCTTTATTTCAAACCCACTATATATATTACTTCCCAAATCCACCAAATATTAATTTTAAATATTATTTTACTATTTTATTTAAAGGCTTTTTCTTACGGCCAGAAATGGTTTTTCATAGGGAAAAATTATTTAAATGCATTAAAAATATTTGAGAAAGTTTAGGGAAACTCAGTGGACATATATTTTCCATATATATGAGTTTCAACACATGGTCATGTTCAAAATCATGGGCAAAACCCTCAAAAACCTTTCTGCCCAAATCAAGCTTTTGAAATATTTCTATAAGAAATATTCTCAATAAATTCCAGAAAAATTCCAGCAAGACACACATGCTATATGTGATGATCTTGCAAAGTTTCATCTCAATCCCCCTTGGTTTGCTTCACCAAAATATTCCAAAACCCCCTATGTCCACATTCAAATTTGAACAACTTTACATTGTGAAGTTTCTCCCCTTGACCCCAAACTTTGTGGGCATGTGCTAAACCCCAAATGATGATACCACACCAAGTGGTGGATTTGGGGGAAATGAAATGCATGCCTAGATCTACAGAAATCTGAATCTGTTGATTTCTAGGGTTTTACCAAGTTACATTGTGAACTTTCTTCAAATGGGATCAAACTTGGTGATCCACTCTAATTTTACCTACATTATCACCCTGTTAAATATCATGGCAAGAAAACTCCATTTGCTTGCCCAAACACTGATCAAACACCTTCAGGCAGAATCCAAGAATCAATTATTGAGCCCCTTCCCTTGTTCTCCTTGAGCACAAATTTTTACCACAGCTCAGCACACCCCCTCCACACCTCCAGTAAAATTCTTGGCGCCAGAGAGAATGATTGCATGGGGTAAAACCCAATTACCCTCTCTGGACAGCACCTTTCCCACCTCTATCTCCTCTCCCTCTCACTCCTGGCTAACTCTAGAGCATCCAAGGCCCTTTTCCACTTGAATACTCCCTCTTGCCGTGCATGGACATAAGTGGACACGCCAGATCGTGTCAAAAGCTCTGGCATGCCGGCCAAAGACGTGCTCTGGAGCACACTACAGGACAACGGGAGGTTGACCTCCCTCTCCTGCCCATACCCGACCACCTCGAGCTCCCCCCTCGCGCCAGTCGAGGCCCCTTGGCGTCCGAGACACGCCACGCCCCTGTTCCCCTCCTTTCTCTCCCTGCAACGGCTCCCTGGCGTGCGCCCGACGCCACCCCATTTGGCCAATGCATGGGCTCGCACGCGCGCACTCCCCTTCTCACTCTCTTCTCCCTCGCGCGCCTAGACCAACCCCAAGAACTCCCCAAACAAGCCCCCGTGAGCTCCCTCTCCCTCTGGCCTCAGCCCCGAGCTCACCGGCGCACTCGAGCTCGGTGGACCTCGCCCCGCCTATATAAAGGCACCCCGAGCCTCTCTCTCCCCTTTGCTGACCCCCTCCTCCTTCCAATCGAACCCCTGCGCCCCAAGTAACCTGCCGGAGCACCAGTGCTCGGGATCGACCGAGGCGCCGCCGCGTCGGGGCTCCGTCGATCTCGGGACACAGGCCTGCTCCGGCTCTCTTCTCTCCCCCATCGTGACCGCATCAGGCCCCCAGTCCTCTTCCCCCTCCTCTCCGCTCGGATTGCGGCGAGAGTCGTCAACTTCCACCACCTCTCGAAGCGCCTCCGCCGCGGCCACCGCGCCGCCGGCGATTCCCTGCGCTCCGGCGACCACCCCGACCACCATCCGAACGGCGGGAGTGCAAGGAACCCGTTCCTGTCCTCTGTTCGCCTCGCCATGGCGGGAACCGCCGACCGTGAGCTCCTCTGCCCCCTGGCGAGGGTTGACGATGGCCCCGACAAGTGGGGCCCGTTCGTCAGCCTCCCGCGCCCCTCCCCCGTCTCTCTCTCACTCGCCTGCGGGGCCCGCCCGTCAGGTTTAAACCTGGCGCAGCGCGAATGCCCGGTTCGCCTGGGCTGGCTGGCCTCTGGGCCGGCCCAGCTACGGCCAGATCTGGCCCAGGGCACTGGAGCCCTTTTCTTTTTCCTTTTCTGGCAGTATTTGCAAAAATCCGACACAAATGAATATTTGTCCAATTCCAAATATGTTTCCACCACAAATCTTGTAATATTCTGTAGAATTTTATAGTGCCACTTGTGTGAATTTTTGAAGACATTTTATGTACTAATTTTATATAAAAGCTAGTTTTGATTATTTTTAGCCTCTATTTAAATAGTTTTCAAAATCTTTTTCACAACAAAACCTTAGGAAAATATTTTTAGAATAGTTTGTAGTATTTATGAGAGTAGGGTAACATTTTTGAAGTGGCTTTTGTGCTCTGTTTTTGTTCTAATGCTTATTATTATCGTTATTTATTGCGACGATAGATTGCTCTGTTGACGAGGAAGTTCGACCCGAAGGTTTTGAAGACCCCGAAGACTTTGTTGAGCCAGGCAAGCAGCCCTTTGACCATGTCTATGCACCCCTTTATTTGCATGTCATATAGCACTTGTTTCTGTGATGATGATCATGTTGATGTGGTGACCACTTCGGTGGGATGCCTCCGATACTTTTCCGTTGATACTTGCATCGTGCATGACCCTACCATACTTATGAGGGTTGTGCAGGTGGGAGTAGATAGGATGCTTAGTAGATGCTACGCAAATGGTACGGGAATATGCATGGTGTTGGAACCAAGAGTGTTTTCAAAGACTTTCGAAAACCCCGTCGGGTGCCACTAATGCCCGAGGGAGATGATGTTGAGTTGGGTAACCACTTGAGAAAGAAGTGGTGTACCGGAGCAAGTGAGTGAGTGTGGTTTTCGAAAACAGATTGGTGTAAGTTGCGACCGTTATTCCAACCTTACATGTACAACCACGATACCCCTTATGGGACGGGGCTTTGTTGATTACTTTGATGAGTACGAGCATAGAGCCCGCATTACTAGTGGCGAAAGTGACATGGTCCCTTTCGATATGGGGTCATGCCGGTAAGGATGATCATGCGCTGTCTTCACAGGCACCGGGCTCACCATTGGTCCCTGCATGAAGGTTACTTGTGAAGTACATCATGTGGGCTGTGTACCAATCGAGAGGACTCTTTGTTTGGTATCGTCTGGGGAAAGACAATGTTCGGGTACTTACCTCGGGTATGGAAAATACCGCGAGTCGTGGCTTGACACGGAAGTTTCCCGAGTCTTGTGGGTAATGTGTGCAACCTCTGCAGAGTGTCAAACTATTCGAATAGCCGTGTCCATGGTCAAGGACAGTTGGATAACCGCTCTTGTGCTACGTCCAATGTTTACTAAACTTGGTGTGTGTGTGTGATGATGATAAAGATGGTACTTGAGTTAAGTGAGATGACTTGACATGATGATTGAACATGAGACGTTTAGACCTTGATTATATTGATATCGGTAACCTGTTTGTGCGGATACTTGTATCCTCATGATGCATGCTATTACTAGTTATCTTGATCATGTCATTGCACTCAAAATTAGCTTTCCGCAAAAACTTACCTACTTAGTGCTATATCATGCATTGTTATTGCCTTGTTCCAAAACTTGGGTTGCTTGTGAGTACATTCAAAGTACTCTGTCAAGGAGTATATGCAGAGGTTCAACCTGCTGTCAAGGTATGCACCTGAAGATGTCAACACGGAGGTTGCTAAGATGGAACGCTTCAGGGAAGGACTTCAGCAAACCTTGCAGTATCAGCTCATAGTCTGCGACTGTCGGACCTTCTTCGACCTGGTGAACAAGGCCCTCATGCTTGAAGACAAGCGTCGTGCCATGGATGACACTCGTAAGCGCAAGATGATCAGCAAGGGTAGTTCCAGAAACCAGAAGCCTCGCCCCTGGCAGCAAGCCCCAGCCAAGCCAACCTATCAGCCGCAGTAGGCTAGACCTCCTGCACCTCGTCCGAGCTACCAGCCTCAGTAGTATGCCAATCCCAGGCCAGCCTACAACAACCCAAATAACAACAACGGCGGCAAGAACTACGACAACAACAACCATGGTCAAGTCACTTGCTTTGGGTGTGGTCAGCCAGGACACATCTCTAGGTAGTGCCCCAACAAGAAGCCAGATGCACCGTGCCATAATGCGCCGAACCAAGGCCAAGGCCATGGAGCACCACCAAGGAACCCAGCTCCTCGCAACCAGCCCAACAATGGCAAGGGTCGTGTGAATCACGTCACTGCTGAGGAAGCCCAGGAAGACCCAGACGTCATACTGGGTACGTTCCTCGTCAACTCAACCCCAGCAACCGTACTGTTTGATTGTGGAGCTTCGCATTCTTTTTTCACCCAAAAGTTTGCACTAGCAAGTGGTATGAAGCCTACACCCCTGGGTAGTCGTATGTTGATACAAACTCCGGGATCAGTTATGAATTCCGGGATTGGTTGTAAAGGAGTTGAGATTAACATCAACGGGGTAGACTTCCTAGCAGACCTTATCATCCTGAAGTCGGAAGGTTGGATGTGATCCTAGGCATGGATTGGTTAACCAAGCACAGAGGCTTCTTACCATGACCAATAGCCAAGGAGTGGAAGTCAAGTATGTCCCCGGCTGTGCCTCCACTAGAGCCCCTCGGGTTAATTGTCTGTCGGGAATTGAGTTGGATCAAGTGCCAGTGGTACGTGAATACCCGGGTTTATTTCCTGACGAGCTGCCCGGAATGCCTCCTGACTGCGACATAGAGTTCATCATTGAGCTAATGCCCGGAGCAGGACCCATCTATAAGAAGCCCTATAGAATGGGATCCGAAGAGTTGGCTGAATTAAAGAAGCAACTGGCAGGGCAACTTAGAAAAGGATTCATTTTCCCTAGTGCCTCTCCTTGCGGATCACCTATTCTATTTGTGTCAAAGAGGGACAGAACTATCCGACTCTGTGTCGATTACCGTTCTCTCAATGAAGTCACAATAAAGAACAAGTACCCACTTCCTAAGATTGAAGACCTGTTCGATTAGCTGAATGGAGCGAATCTGTTTTCCAAGATCGACCTCAGGTCAGGGTACTACCAGTTGAAGATCAGGCCCCAAGACATTCCAAAGATGGCGTTTGTAACCCGGTATGGCCTGTATGAATATACGGTCATGTCATTTGGGTTGACCAATGCCCCTGCCTACTTCATGTAACTCATGAACAAAGTCTTCATGGAGTACTTGGACAAGTTTGTTGTCGTCTTCATTGATGACATACTCATCTTCTCCAAGTCTGAAGAAGAGCATGAGCAACACTTGAGATTGGTCCTAGACAAGCTTTGAGAGCACCAGCTTTATGCCAAGTTCAGCAAGTGCTAGTTTTGGCTGCATGAAGTTGGATTCTTGGGTCACGATTGACTGCAGAAGGATTTTCAGTGGATCCTGCCAAGATTGAAGCCGTGATTGAATGGCAATCCCCAACCAATGTGAAGGAAGTCAGAAGCTTCCTCGGGCTCGCGGGATATTACCGCAAGTTCGTCAAAGGATTTTCGAGCATTGCCCAACCCATGACTCAGCTTTTGAAGAAGGACAAGAAGTTCGAATGGACAGAGAAGTGTGAAGAAAGCTTCCAAGAGCTCAAGAAGAGATTGACCATAGCCCCAGTTTTGGCCACCCCCGATATTCACAAGGAGTTTGTGATATATTGTGATGCATCGAGAACCGGGTTTGGAGGTGTTCTGATGCAAGAAGGCAGAGTCGTAGCATATCTATCCAGACAGCTTCGTCCTTATGAAGAGAACTACGCTACTCATGATCTTGAGTTGGCGGCCGTAGTTCATGCCTTGAAGACATGGCGACATTACCTTCTGGGGAAGCGATGTGAGATATACACAGATTACAAGAGTTTGAAGTATATTTTCACTCAGAAGGAATTGAACATGAGGCAGCGAAGATGGTTGGAGTTGATCAAGGACTATGACCTCAGTGTTCATTACCACCCTGGAAAGGCTAACGTGCTTGCTAATGCCTTAAGCAGAAAGGCTTGTTCCTTGAATGCTATTATTAAGGAAAGGCTACCCGCCCTGTATGATGAACTTGAAAGCTTCGGCTTGGAAGTAGTTGCACCTGGATTCCTAGCCAACCTCGAAGCAAAGCCTACCTTGATGGATGATACTAAGGAAGCCCAGAAGGGACACGAGAGCATTGAAGGAGTTGTATGGTTCGGGAAGCACATTTGCCTACCCAACAAGGTAGATCTCAAGAACTTGATCTTGCAAGAAGCTCACGTGACTCCGCATTCCATTCACCCAGGAGGAACCAAGATATACCAAGACCTCAAAAAAAGATTCTGGTGGCATGGCATGAAACGGGAGATAGGCACCTTTGTTGCTAAGTGTGACATATGCCAGAAATTCAAAGCCGAGCATCAGCGACCCGCTGGACTATTGCAACCTCTCAAAGTGCCTGATTGGAAATGGGACAAAGTCGGGATGGACTTCATGACCGGATTACCAAGGTCAAGCTAGGTATATAATTCCATTTGGGTCATTGTCGATCACCTGACCAAGTTAGCCCACTTCATTCCCATCAAGACGACCTACAATGGGAACCAACTGGCCAACCTCTACGTCAACCGGATCATGAGTCTTCACAGAGTTCCTAAGGAGATCGTGTCAGACCGAGGTACTAAATTTACCTCGAGATTCTGGAATAGATTCCAGGAAGCCTTGGGAACCAAGTTTTCCTTCAGCACTGCTTTTCAAACCCAGACCGGTGGACAGACGGAACGAGTAAACCAGATACTCGAGGATATGCTCCGTGCTTGTGTTTTAGCGTATGGAGCCAAGTGGGAAGATTGCCTACCATTTGGCGAGTTCTCCTACAACAACAGCTATCAGCCGAGTCTTCAGATGGCACCATTTGAGGTGTTGGATGGACGCAAGTGCCGTACTCCCCTCAACTGGTCGGAAACCGGAGAAGGACTAGTCTTTGGCCCAGACATCCTCCGCGAAGCAGAAGAGCAAGTTCAACTCGTCCGAGAGAGTCCCAAGACCGCCAAGACCAGACAGAAGAGCTACGCCGATTCCCACCGTCGAGACATGAGTTTCCGTGTTGGAGACCATGTTTATCTCCGAGTCACGCCTCTCAACGGAACCAAGCATTTTCACGTCAAGGGGAAGCTTGCACCAAGATACATTGGCTCCTTCACGATCACTGACAGACGAGGAGAAGTTGCTTACCAGCTAGAACTACCTTCCGAGCTATCAGACGTGCACAACGTGTTCCACGTGTCACAGCTCCGATAGTGTCTTCATATTCCCAACCGCCCCGACCTCTACAAGGACATCGATCATCAAGCCATTGACCTTCAGCCAGACCTCACATATCGTGAGAGGTCAGTCCGTATTTTAGATGAAGCAGAGCGTTGCACCCGAAGCCGCACTATCAAGTATTTCAAGGTCCAATGGAGAAACCACACTGAAGTAGAAGCAACCTGGGAGCATGAAGACTATCTCAGATCTGAGTTTCCTTATCTTTTTAGCGCTTAGCCTAGGAATCTCGGGGACGAGATTCTTGTAAGGGGGGTAGGTCTGTCACACCCTGCGTTATATCACTTTGCTATGCTTCGATTTACATAATTTGGAACCAATTAAAACTTTTTTAGTGCATGAGCTTGTTTGAATTGTTGCCTCTTTGCTTGTTTGGCTGTTTGTGTATGGCACTCTTAGGTTCTACTCCTCTCCATATTTATCTTCCTTGATCCAAACTTCCTGCCCAATGATCATACCATGTGTATATGACCTAAAACTATTTTTATCAAAATTTATTTTGGCCAAAAAGGATTTATTCAAACTAGGTTTTAAAAAACCCCTGAATTGAGGTTTGCACTACAAGTCCTCAAATTGTGTGGATCCATTTTCCCCAAAGGTTTTATTTGAAACCCACTATATATATTACTTCCCAAAACCACCAAATATTAATTTTAAAGATTATTTTACTATTTTATTTAAAAGCTTTTTCTTACGGCCAGAAATGGTTTTTCATAGGGAAAAATTATTTAAATGCTTTAAAAATATTTGAGAAAGTTTAGGGAAACTCAGTGGACATTTATTTTCCATATATATGAGTTTCAACACATGGTCATGTTCAAAATCATGGGCAAAACCCCTCAAAACCCTTTCTGGCCAAATCAATCTTTTGAAATATTTCTATAAGAAATATTCTCAATAAATTCCAGGAAAATTCCAGCAAGGCACACATGCTATATGTGATGATCTTGCAAAGTTTCATCTCAATCCCCCTTGGTTTGCTTCACCAAAATATTCCAAAACCACCTCTGTCCAGATTCAAATTTGAACAACTTTACATTGTGAAGTTTCTCCCCTTGACCCCAAACTTTGTGGGCATGTGCTAAACCCCAAATGATGATACCACACCAAGTGGTGGATTTGGGGGAAACTAAATGCATGCCCAGATCTACAGAAATCTGATTCTGTTGATTTCTAAGGTTTTACCAAGTTACATTGTGTACTTTCTTCAAATGGGCTCAAACTTGGTGATCCACTCTAATTTTACCTACATTATCACCCTGTTAAGTCTCATGGCAAGAAAACTCCATTTGCTTGCCCAAACACTTATCAAACACCTTCAGGCAGAATCCAAGAATCAATTATTGAGCCCCTTCCCTTGTTCTCCTTGAGCACAAATTTTTACCACAGCTCAGTACACCCCCTCCACACCTCCAGTAAAATTCTTGGCGCCAGAGAGCATGATTGCATGGGGTAAAACCCACTTTTCCCTCCCTAGACAGCACCTTTCCCACCTCTATCTCCTCTCCCTCTCACTCCTGGCTAACTCCATAGCATCCAAGGCTCTTTTCCACTTTAATACTCCCTCTTGCCGTGCATGGACATAAGTGGACACGCCAGAGAGCGTCAAAAGCTCTGGCATGCCAGCCAAAGACGTGCTCTGGAGCGTGCTACAGGACAACAGGAGGTTGACCTCCCTCTCCTGCCCATACCCGAACACCTCGAGCTCCCCCCTCACGCCAGTCGAGTCCCCTCGGTGTCCGGGACACGCCACGCCCCTGTCCCCCTCCTTTCTCACCCTGCATCGGCTCCCCTGGCGCGCGCCCGACACCGCCCCATTCGGCCAATGCATGGGCTCGCACGCGCGCGCTCCCCTTCTCTCTCTCTTCTCCCTCGCGCGCCTAGACCAACCCCAGAAACTCCCCGGACAAGCCCCCGTGAGCTCCCTCTCCCTCTGGCCTCAGCCCCAAGCTCACCGGCGCACCCGAGCTCGGTGGACCTCGCCCCGCCTATATAAAGGCACCCCGAGCCTCTCTCTCCCCTCTGCTGACCCCCTCCTCCTTCCAATCGAACCCCTACAACCCCAAGTAACCTCCCGGAGCACCAGTGCTCGGGATCGACCGAGGCGCCGCTGCGTCGAGGCTCCGTCGATCTCGGGACACAGGCCCGCTCCGGCTCTCTTCTCACCCCATTGTGACCGCAGCAGGCCCCCGGTCCTCTTCCCCCTCCTCTCCGCTTGGATTGCGGCGAGAGTCGTCAACTTCGACCACCTCCCGAAGCGCCTCCGCCGCGGCCACCCCGCCGCCGCCGATTCCCTGTGCTCCGGCGACCACCCCGACCACCATCCAAACGGCGGGAGTGCAAGGAACCCGTCCCTGTCCTCTGCTCGCATCGCCATGGCCGGAACCGTCGACGGTGTGCTCCTCTGCCCTCTGGCGAGGATTGATGACGACCCCGACAAGTGGGGCCCGTTCATCAGCCTACCGCGCCCCTCCCGCGTCTCTCTCTCTCACTGGCCCGCGGGGCCCACCTGTCAGGATTAAACCTGGCGCGGCGCGAACGCCCGGTTCACCTGGGCTGGCTGGCCTCTGGGCCGGCCCAGCTGCGGCCAGATCTGGCCCAGGGCACTGGAGTCCTTTTCTTTTTCTTTTTCTGGCAGTCTTTGCAAAAATCCCACACAAATGAATATTTGTCCAATTCCAAATATTTTTCCACCACAAATCTTGTAATATTCTGTAGAATTTTATAGTGCCACTTGTGTAAATTTTTTAAGACTTTTTATGTACTGATTTTATTTAAAAGCTAGTTTTGATTATTTTTAGCCTCTTTTTAAATAGTTTTCAAAATCTTTTTCACAACAAAACCTTAGGCAAATATTTTTAGAATAGTTCGTAGTATTTATCATAGTAGGGTAACATTTTTGAAGTGGCTTTTGTGCTCTGTTTTTGTTGTAATGCTTATTATTATCGTTATTTATCGCGACGATAGATTGCGCTGTTGACGAGGAAGTTGGACTTGAAGGTTTTGAAGACCCCGTAGACTTTGGTGAGCCAGGCAAGCAACCCTTTGACCATGACTATGCACCCATTTATTTGCATGTCATATAGCACTTGTTTCCGTGATGATGATCATGTTGATGTGGTGACCACTTCGGTGGGATGCCTCTGATACTTTTCCGTTGATACTTGCATCGTGCATGACCCTACCATACTTATGAGGGTTTTGCGGGTAGGAGTAGATAGGATACTTAGTAGATGCTATGCAAATGGGACGGGAATATGCATGGTGTTGGAAACAAGAGTGTTTTCAAAGACTTTTCGAAAACCCCGTCGGGTGCCACTAATGCCCGAGGGAGATGATGTTGAGTTGGGTAACCACTTGAGAAATAAGTGGTGTACCGGAGCAAGTGAGTGAGTGTGGTTTTCGAAAACGGATTGGTGTAAGTTGCGACCGTTATTCCAAACTTACATGTACAACAACGATACCCCTTATGGGACGGGGCTTTGTTGATTACTTTGATGAGTACTAGCATCGAGCCCGCATTACTAGTGGCGAAAGTGATGTGGTCCCTGCATGGAGGTTACTTGTGAAGTACATCATGTGGGCTGTGTACCAATCGAGTGGACTCTTTGTTTGGTATCGTCAGGGGATAGACAATGTTCGGGTACTTACCTCGGGTATGGACAATACCGCGAGTCGTGGCTTGACACGGAAGTTTCCCGAGTCTTGTGGGTAAAGTGTGCAACCTCTACAGAGTGTCAAACTATTCGAATAACCATGTGCACGGTCATGGGCAGTTGGATGACCGCTCTTGTGCTACGTCCAATGTTTACTAAACTTGGTGTGTGTGTGTGATGATGATGATAAAGATTGTACTTGAGTTAAGTCAGATGACTTGACATGATGATTGAACATGAGATGTTCAAACCTTGATTATATTGATATCGGTAACCAGTTTGTGTGGATACTTGTATCCTCATGATGCATGCTATTACTAGTTATCTTGATCATGTCATTGCACTCAAAATTAGCTTTTCGCAAAAACTTAGCTACTTAGGGCTATATCATGCATTGTTGTTGCCTTGCTCCAAAACTTGGGTTGCTTGCGAGTACATTCATAGTACTCATTGGCTTGCCACTAGTTATTTAATTGGCCAGGCATGGAAGAGCAGGAATATGGTGAAGAGTTCGATGGTGACGAACATGCAATCTAGGACGCTTCCCAGTCAGAATGCCTGTAGGTTAAGGCAGATGGCATGAGTCTACGCTTTCGATCAAGATTTACGCTGCTAGTTATGTTGTTATTTGGCCTCTCATGGCCCTACCAATGTAAGACTTGACCTTCATGGTCTTTATTTGTGTAAGATGCTAAATGTGGATGTAAGACTCTTGTTATTCAGCTTCTGTGTGTTCAGTGAGCATTGATCTCTGGGATCACTGTACACGTGCATTCGGTGATCACGATTTATCTGTCGGGGTCCCCACAGAGCTGGTATCAGAGCCATCCTGACTGTAGGAAGCCCTTAGTTAGCATGGACGTCAGTTAGGATGAAACTATTCAGAAAACTACACCTAACACCTATACTTAGGAGTTTCTGCACTTATTACCTCTTCTATTCTTCACAAAGCACTATACTGACTCTCCTCCCTTCAAACCTTCCTGACATCCGGCTTTCCCTTACTCCTTGAGGATAGCCTGGAGAAGTGCCAATATCGCCGACCACCCGTTTTCCTCTACCATGAGCACTGGGTCGATGCCGTCATGAAGGAGTACCATGTTGATGTGGTCGTGAAGGCAAACGACTCCCCGACCAGTTGGTTCTTTGAAGGACCACAGGTGGAGACCCTGGCACTCGCAGTCGAGACAGCTGCACGCAAGGCACTCCTACACCTCCGAGACATCGTACCAGAGATGGCTGATGAGCCAGCTACTCGCTACCTACCTTTCAGGAAGGATGATCTTGGCGAGAGTTGGACGTTGATTCCATCGAAGGAGGATGGCACACCACTCAGGTTCCAGACGTAGTTCAACCTCTCCACCAACAGTCTGGCTCACAACCTGATTAAGGAGTCTGTGAAGCTCCGCGAGGAACTTCATCACACCCGAAAGCTACTTTGTCAAGCCAAGACGAAGCCAGACATGATCAACAAGGATGGAGCCCCCGAGGGATGACCAGTTGTCGCTTACCGAGGAGGAGTACCCCCAGCTAGAGATGCACCCACACGTCGTCATCGCATGAGTGCGAAGGAGTACCGTGAGCTCTTCACTGACCCACCGACGAAGCGTCATCGGGATGGACCTCCTCGTTCTCCGACCCCTTCGACCGGAGACGATGCCCGTACAGATGATGATCAGGAGGAAGACCCAGAGGAGCATGACTACGAGACCGAGCACTCCACCACCTGAGTCCGAGAACCCCTAGGGTAGGATCAGTCATGTACCCCTCATGCGAAGTCAAGTCTGTGTAATGGTTCATATAAAACCAAGTGTGCTTGTTATTTGCTTTTGTTGTTTGTGTTCCGATGCAAGTCGTGCTTTTGCCTTAGGCAACGTGTCAGCGCTCCATCGTCTATCTTATCTTAATATATGTACGGGTCTTTCGACCTTCGTTTTACCACACTTGCACTATACCAACCCCCTTAGGCGCGCTTTCTCCGTTATTTCTTTTTCTCTAGTCTATCCCTGTTGTTTCACTTGGCAGCTCCAAACAGGATGGTGACAGCAACCCGCAACAGCTCCTTCACCAACCCTAAAGCCGGCAACTCCAGCCAGCAACAGGGAACGGGTGGGACTACTCAGGCTAGAGGGCACCACGAGCAGCCACAAGGCGACATTCCCCCGCCGCCACCTCCACCGGAGAACATGACCATGGCTCACTTTCTCCAAGTTCTCCAGGAGGAATGCCAAGCTAACACTGTTGCTATCCAGCAGATGGCCCAAGTCCTTGTGAACAACCAGCAGCAAGGCAGGAACGACAATGGCCGCTCCACTCTGTCTGAGTTCATGAGGAATTCGCCCTCAACCTTCACCGAGACTGCTGAACCACTGGATGCCGATGACTGGATCCGCACCATCGAGGACCTCCTTGCACTGGTCAATTGCAATGAGGATCGTGAGAAGGTGCTGTATGCCTCTCACTGCCTCGGAGGTACCGCCAGAGCTTGGTGGGATGGTTTCAAGGTTATGCAAGGCGATCGAGTGATCACCTGGGATAACTTCAAGGAAGGATTCCGGACCGCCCACATTCCCTCTAGGATCATGGCTATCAAGAATAGAGAATTCCGAGCGCTGAAGCAAGGAAGTGGCTCTGTCAAGGAGTATATGCAGAGGTTCAACCTGCTGTCAAGGTATGCACCTGAAGATGTCAACACGGAGGCTGCTAAGATGGAACGCTTTGGGGAAGGACTTCAGCAGACCCTGCAGTATCAGCTCATAGTCTGCGACTGTCAGACCTTCTTCGACCTGGTGAACAAGGCCCTCATGCTTGAAGACAAGCGTCGTGCCATGGACGACACTCGCAAGCACAAGATGATCAGCAAGGGTAGTTCCAGCAACCAGAAGCCTTGCCCCTGGCAGCTAGCCCCAGCCAAGCCAACCTATCACCCGCAGCAGTCTAGACATCCTGCACCTCGTCCGAGCTACCAGCCTCTGTAGTATGCCAATCCCAGGCCAGCCTACAACAACCCCAATAAGAACAAAGGCGACAGGAACTATGACAAAAACAACCCTGGTCAAGTCACTTGCTTTGGGTGTGGTCAGCCAGGACACATCTCTAGGCAGTGCCCCAACAAGAAGCCAGATGCACCGCGCCCCAATGCGCCGAACCAAGGCCAAGGCCGTGGAGCACCACCAAGGAACCCAGCTCCTCGCAACCAGCCCAACAATGGCAAGGGTCTTGTGAATCACGTCACCGCTGAGGAAGCCCAGGAAGACCCGGACGTCATACTGGTTACGTTCCTCGTCAACTCAACCCCAGCAACCGTACTGTTTGATTGTGGAGCTTCGCATTCTTTTATCACCCAAAAGTTTGCACTAGCAAGTGGTATGAAGCCTACACCCCTGGGTAGTCGTATGTTGATACAAACCCTGGGATCAGTTATGAATTCCGAGATAGGTTGTAAAGGAGTTGAGATTAACATCAACGGCGTAGACTTCCTAGCAGACCTTATCATCCTGAAGTCGGAAGGCTTGGATGTGATCCTAGGCATGGATTGGTTAACCAAGCACCGAGGCTTGTTAGACTGTGCCAAGAGGATTGTTACCATGACCAATAGCCAAGGAGTGGAAGTCAAGTATGTCCCCGGCTGTGCCTCCACTCGAGCCCCTCGGGTTATTTGACTATCGGGAATTGAGTTGGATCAAGTGTCAGTGGTATGTGAATACCCGGATGTATTTCCTGACGAGCTGCCCGGAATGCCTCCTGACCGCGACATTGAGTTCATCATTGAGCTAATGCCCGGAGCAGGACCCATCTATAAGAAGCCCTATAGAATGGGATCCAAAGGGTTGGCTAAATTAAAGAAGCAACTGGCAGAGCAACTCAGGAAAGGATTCATTCGCCCCAGTGCCTCTCCTTGGGGATCACCTGTTCTATTTGTGTCAAAGAGGGACGGAACTATCCGACTCTGTGTCGATTACCCTTCTCTCAATGAAGTCACAATAAAGAACAAGTACCCACTTCCTAAGATTGAAGACCTGTTCGATCAGCTGAATGGAGCGAAGGTGTTTTCCTAGATCGACCTCAGGTCAGGGTACTACCAGTTGAAGATCAGGCCCCAAGACATTCCAAAGACGGCGTTTGTAACCCGGTATGGCCTGTATGAATATACGGTCATGCCATTTGGATTGACCAATGCCCCTGCCTACTTCATGTACCTCATGAACAAAGTCTTCATGGAGTACTTGGACAAGTTTGTTGTCGTCTTCATTGATGAGAAACTCGTCTTCTCCAAGTCTGAAGAAGAGCATGAGCAACACTTGATTTTGGTCCTAGACAAGCTTCGAGAGCACCAGCTTTATGCCAAGTTCAGCAAGTGCGAGTTTTGGCTGCATGAAGTTGGATTCTTGGGTCATGTATTGACTATAGAAGGATTGTCAGTGGATCCTGCAAAGATTGAAGCAGTGACTGAATGGAAATCCCCAACCAATGTGAAGGAAGTCAGAAGCTTCCTCGGGCTCGCGGGATATTACCGCAAGTTCGTCGAACGATTTTCGAGCATTGCCAGACCCATGACTTAGCTTTTGAAGAAGGACAAGAAGTTCGAATGGACGGAGCAGTGTGAAGAAAGCTTCCATGAGCTCAAGAAGAGATTGACCACAGCCCCAGTTTTGGCCACCCCCAATATTCACAAGGAGTTTGTGATATATTGTGATGCATCGAGAACCGGGCTTGGAGGTGTTCTGATGCAAGAAGGCAGAGTCGTAGCATATCTATCCAGACAGCTACGTCCTCATGAAGAGAACTACGCTACTCATGATCTTGAGTTGGCAGCCGTAGTTCATGCCTTGAAGACATGGCGACATTACCATCTGGGGAAGCGATGTGAGATATACACAGACCACAAGAGTTTGAAGTATATTTTCATTCAGAAGGAATTGAACATGAGGCAGCGAAGATGGTTGGAGTTGATCAAGGACTATGACCTCAGTGTTCAATGCCACCCTAGAAAGGCTAACGTGGTAGCTGATGCCTTAAGCAAAAAGGCTTGTTCCTTGAATGCTATGATTAAGGAAAGGCTACCCGCCCTGTATGAAGAAGTTGAAAGCTTCGGCTTGGAACTAGTTGCACCTGGATTCCTAGCCAACCTTGAAGCAAAGCCTACCTTGATGGATGATACTATGGAACCCCAGAAGGGACATGAGAGCATTGAAGGCATCAAGAGGAAGATCAAGGCAGGCAAGGCCCCAGGATTCTCAGTGGATGAACAAGGAGTTGTATGGTTTGGGAAGCGCATTTGCGTACCCAACAAGGTAGAGCTCAAGAACTTGATATTGCAAGAAGCTCACGAGACTCCGTATTCCATCCACCCTGGAGGAACCAAGATGTACCAAGACCTCAAAACAAGATTCCGGTGGCATGGCATGAAACGGGAGATAGGCACCTTTGTTGCTAAGTGTGACATATGCCAGAGAGTCAAAGCTGAGCATCAGCGACCCGTTGGACTATTGCAACCTCTCAAAGTGCCTGAATGGAAATGGGAAAAAGTCGAGATGGACTTCATCACCAGATTACCAAGGTCAAGCAAGGGACATGAATCCATTTGGGTCATTGTCGATCACCTGACCAAGGTAGCCCACTTCATTCCCGTCAAGATGACCTACAATGGGAACCAACTGGCCAACCTCTACGTCAACCGGTCGTGAGTCTTCACAGAGTTCCTAAGGAGATCGTGTTAGACTGAGGTACCCAGTTTACCTCGAGATTCTAGAATAGATTCCAAGAAGCCTTGGGAACCAAGTTTTCCTTCAGCACTGCTTTTCACCCCCAGACCGGTGGACAGACAGAACGAGTAAACCAGATACTCGAGGATATGCTCCGTGCTTGTGTTTTGGCATATGGAGCCAAGTGGGAATATTGCCTACCATTTGCCGAGTTCTCCTACAACAACAGCTATTAGTCGAGTCTTCAGATGGCACCATTTGAGGTGTTGTATGATCACAAGTGCCGTACTCCCCTCAACTGGTCGGAAACCGGAGAAGGACTAGTCTTTGGCATAGACATCCTCTGCGAAGTAGAAGAGCAAGTACAACTCGTCCGAGAGCGTCTCAAGACCGCCAAGACCAGATAGAAGAGTTCCGCTGATTCCCACCGTCGAGACATGAGTTTCTGTGTTGGAGACCATGTTTATCTCCGAGTCACGCCTCTCAAAGGAACCAAGCGTTTTCACGTCAAAGGGAAGCTTGCACCAAGATACATTGGCCCCTTCAAGATCACTGACAGACGAGGAGAAGTTGCTTACCAGCTAGAACTACCTTCCGAGCTATCAGACGTGCACAACGTGGTCCACGTGTCACAGCTCCGAAAGTGTCTTCAAGTTCCCAACCGCCCCGACCTCTACAAGGACATCGATCAACAAGCCTTCAACCTTCGGCCAGACCTCACATATCGTGAGAGGCCAGTACGTATTTTGGATGAAGCAGAGCGTTGCACCCGAAGCCGCACCATCAAGTATTTCAAGGTCCAATGGAGCAACCACACTGAAGCAGAAGCAACCTGGGAGCATGAAGACTATCTAAGATCCGAGTTCCCTTATCTTTTTAGCGCTTATCCTAGGAATCTCGGGGACGAGATTCTTGTAAGGGGGGGTAGGTCTGTCACACCCTGTGTTATATCACTTTGCTATGCTTGGATTTACAAAATTTGGAACCAATTAAAACTTTTTCAGTGCATGAGCTTGTTTGAATTGTTGCTTGTTTGCTTGTTTGGCTGTTTGTGTATGGCACTCTTAGGTTCTACTCCTTTCCATATTTATCTTCCTTGATCCAAACTTCTTGCCCAATGATCATACCATGTGTATATTACCTAAAACTATTTTTTATCAAAATTTATTTTGGCCAAAAAGGATTTATTCAAACTAGGTTTTCAAAACCCCCGGAATTGTGGTTTGCACTACAAGTCGTCAAATTGGGTGGATCCTTTTTCCCCAAAGGCTTTATTTGAAATCCACTATATATATTACTTCCGAAAACCACCAAATATTAATTTTAAAGATTATTTTACTATTTTATTTAAAGGCTTTTTCTTAAGGCTAGAAATAGTTTTTCATAGGGAAAAATTATTTAAATGCTTTAAAAATATTTGAGAAAGTTTAGGGAAACTCAGTGGACATATATTTTCCGTATATATGAGTTTCAACACATGGTCATGTTCAAAATCATGGGAAAACCCCTCAAAACCCTTTCCGCCCAAATCAAGCTTTTGAAATATTTCTATAAGAAATATTCTCAATAAATTCCAGGAAAATTCCAGCAAGGTACACATGCTATATGTGATGATCTTGCAAAGTTTCATCTCAATCCCACTTGTTTTGCTTCACCAAAATATTCCAAAACCCCCTGTGTCTAGATTCAAATTTGAACAACTTTACATTGTGAAGTTTCTCCCCTTGACCCCAAACTTTGTGGGCATGTGCTAAACCCCAAATGATGATACCACACCAAGTGGTGGATTTGGGGGAAATGACATGCATGCCTAGATCTATAGAAATTTGATTCTGTTGATTTCTAGGGTTTTACCAAGTTACATTGTGAACTTTCTTCCAATTTGCTCAAACTTGGTGATCCACTCTAATTTTACCTACCTTATCACCCTATTAAATCTCAAGGCAAGAAAACTCCATTTGCTTGCCCAAACACTTATCAAACACCTTCAGGCAGAATCCAAGAATCAATTATTGAGCCCCTTCCCTTGTTCTCCTTGAGCACAAATTTTTGCCACAGCTCAACACACCCCCTCCACACCTCCAGTAAAATTCTTGGTGCCAAAGAGCATGATTGCATGGGGTAAAACCCACTTTTCCCTCTCTGTACAGCAACTTTCCCACCTCTATCTCCTCTCCGTCTCACTCCTGGCTAACTCCAGAGCATCCAAGGCTCTTTTCCACTTGAATACTCCCTCTTGCCATGCATGGACATAAGTGGACACGGCAGAGCGTGTCAAAAGCTCTGGCATGCCGGCCAAAGATGCGCTCTGGAGCACGCTACAGGACAACGGGAGGTTGACCTCCCTCTCCTGCCCATACCCGACCACCTCGAGCTCCCCCCTCGCGCCAGTCGAGGCCCCTCGGCGTCCGGGACACGCCACGCCCCTGTCCCCCTCCTTTCTCTCCCTGCAACAGCTCCCTCGCACGCGCCCGACGCTGCCCCGTTCGGCCAATGCATGGGCTCGCATGCGCGCGCTTCCCTTCTCTCTCTCTTCTCCCTCGCGCGCCTAGACCAACCCCAGGAACTCCCCGAACAAGCTCCCGTGAGCTCCCTCTCCCTCTGGCCTCGGCCCAGAGCTCGGTGGACCTCGCCCTGCCTATATAAAGGCACCCCGAGCCTCTCTATCCCCTCTGCTCACCCCCTCCTTCCAATCGAACCCCTGCGCCCCAAGTAACCTCCCGGAGCACCACTGCTCGGGATCGACCGAGGCGCCGCCGCGTCGGGGCTCCGTCGATCTCGGGACACAGGCCCGCTCCGGCTCTCTTCTCTCCACCATCGTGACCGCAGCAGGCCACCGGTCCTCTTCCCCCTCCTCTCCGCTCGGATTGCGGCGAGAGTCGTCAACTTCGACCACCTCCCGAAGCGCCTCCGCCGCGGCCACCCCGCCACGGGCGACTCCCTGCGCTTCGGCGACCACCCCAACCACCATCCGAACGGCGGGAGTGCAAGGAACCCGTTCCTGTCCTCTGCTCGCCTCGCCGTGGCCGGAACCGTCGACGATGAGCTCCTCTACCCTCTGGCGAGGGGTTGACGACGACCCCGACAAGTGGGTCCCGTTCGTCAGCCTCCCTCGCCCTCCCGCGTCTCTCTCTCTCACTGGCCCGCGGGGCCCGCCCTTCAGGTTTAAACCTGGCGCGGCGCGAACGCCCGGTTCGCCTGGGCTGGCTCGCCTCTGGGCCGGCCCAGCTGCGGCCAGATCAGTCTCAGGGCACTGGAGCCTTTTCCTTTTTCTTTTTCTTGCAGTATTTGCAAAAATCCCACACAAATGAATATTTGTCCAATTCCAAATATTTTTCCACCACAAATCTTATAATATTCTGTAAAATTTTATCGTGGCACTTGTGTAAATTTTTGAAGACATTTTATGTAATGATTTTATTTAAAAGCTAGTTTTGATTATTTTTAGCCTCTGTTTAAATAGTTTTCTAAATCTTTTTCACAACAAAACCTTAGGCAAATATTTTTAGAATAGTTTGTAGTATTTATCAGAGTAGGGTAACATTTTTGAAGTGGCTTTTGTGCTCTTTTTTTGTTGTAATGCTTATTATTACCGTTATTTATCGCGACGATAGATTGCGCTGTTGACGAGGACGTTGGACCCGAAGGTTTGGAAGACCCTGAAGACTTTGTTGAGCCAGGCAAGCAGCCCTTTGACCATGACTATGCACCCCTTTATTTGCATGTCATATAGCACTTGTTTCCGTGATGATGGTCATGTTGATGTGGTGACCACTTTGGTGGGATGCCTCCGATACTTTTCCGTTGATACTTGCATCGTGCATGACTCTACCATACTTATGAGTGTTGTGCGGGTTGGAGTAGATAGGTTGCTTAGTAGATGCTACGCAAATGGGACGGGAATATTCATGGTGTTGGAAACAAGAGTGTTTTCAAAGACTTTTCGAAAAACCCGTTGGGTGCCACTAATGCCCGAGGGAGATTATGTTGAGTTGGGTAACCACTTGAGAAAGAAGTGGTGTACCGGAGCAAGTGAGTGAGTGTGGTTTTCGAAAATGGATTTGTGTAAGTTGCGACCGTTATTCCAACCTTACATGTACAACCACGATACCCCTTATGGGACAGGGCTTTGTTGATTACTTTGATTAGTACTAGCATAGAGCCCGCATTACTAGTGGCGAAAGTGACGTGGTCACTTTCGATACGGGGTCGTGTCGGTAAGGACAATCATGCGCTGTCTTCACAGGCACCGGCCACACCGTTGGTCCCTGCATGGAGGTTACCTGTGAAGTACATCATGTGGGTTGTGTACCAATCGTGTGTACTCTTTGTTTGGTATCGTCAGGGGAAAGACAATGTTCGGGTACTTACCTCGGGTATGGACAATACCGCGAGTCGTGGCTTGACACAGAAGTTTCCCGAGTCTTGTGGGTAAAGTGTGCAAGCTCTGGAGAGTGTCAAACTATTCGAATAGCCGTTTCCACGGTCAAGGACAGTTGGATGACCGCTCTTGTGCTATGTCCAATGTTTACTAAACTTGGTGTGTGTGTGTGATGATGATAAAGATGGTACTTGAGCTAAGTCAGATGACTTGACATGATGATTGAACATGAGACGTTCAGACCTTGATTATATTGATATTGGTAACGTGCTTGTGCGGATACTTGTATCCTCATGATGCATGCTATTACTAGTTATCTTGATCATGTCATTGCACTCAAAATTAGCTTTCCGCAAAAACTTACATACTTAGTGCTATATCATGCATTGTTATTTCCTTGTTCCAAAACTTGGGTTTTATGCGAATACATTCAAAGTACTCATTGGCTTGCCACTGGTTATTTAATTGGCCAGGCATGGAAGAGCAGGAATATGGTGAAGAGTTCGATGGTGACGAACATGCGATCTAGGACGCTTCCCAGTCAGAATGCCTTAAGTAAAGGCAGATGGCATGGGTCTACGCTTTCGATCAAGATTTCCGCTGCTAGTTATGTTGTTATTTGGCCACTCATGGCCCTACCTGTGTAAGACTTGACCTTCATGGTCTTTACTGGTGTAAGACGCTAAATGTCGATGTAAGACTCTTGTTATTTAGCTTCTGTGTGTTCAGTGAGCATTGATCTCTGGGGTCAATGTACTCGTGCATTTGGTGATCACGACTTATCTATCGGGGTCCCCACAGCCCCAGTGGCTCCAGCCGCCGCTCCCGTGGCCCATAGGCGGACTCCGCCGTGTGGCTTGGTCGCCGGCGACGAGCCTGTCGGCTGAGCCACCGGCCGGTGGGGCCCCATCGTCAGGTGATTAGCTTAAGGCTAATCACCAGTTAGTTAATCCCCTCGGTCACTTACGTATGGGCCCACCCTGGTAATTTGATAGTTAATTTATTTATAAAAAACCCGGTTAACCTAATGAGTCAGTGACAGGTGGGGCCCAGCCACCAAGTTTGACCTGGGCTGGCGCTTTTGACCTGCTGATGTCACAGTGACATCATCCTAACACAGTAATCATTTTCTGGAATTAAAATAAATCAAAATGGTTTATTAATTTCAGAAAATAACTAAAACTTGTAAAATTCATAGAAATTAATCTACAAGTCAGAATGAAATAATTTATATATGAAAATTTATCAGAAAAACTCAATGAATCCATCTGTACTATTTTCATGCATGATAGAGCAACCTAAATAGGAGAACTTGAACATTTTGTTCAAATACAATATGAAACCTCACATATGGAGTTGAATTTGAACCTTGGGTTCAAACCTACTTCATTTAACCATGTTGCTATATGCATTAGGCCAAACCACATCATATTGCCATGCCACATTCATGCATCATTTTGTTGCATTTGATGTGTATTGATTTGTTCCCCTTCGATGGTTGTTCTTCGTGTTAGGCACTGTTCCGGAGGGTACGGTCGAGTATCCATCTGAGGAGCTGTAACGTGTTGATGTCTTATCAGGCAAGCAACCCCCCCCCCCCCCTTGAACATCTCCGATACAATCCCACTCTCTCGCTCTTGCTCTCACTTACTGCATTAGCACAAAATGATTCAACTTTTACCTGTTCCGGTAGTTGAACCCATTCCTCTGCATGACCTGTCATTGTCATAGTAAATAGCTGAACCAACCAACCTAGCATACCTCGTAGATGCTTGTGCCATGTTGTGCCTTTACCCTGCTTTGCTTGCTATGCTTAGAGTTGTGTCAGGTCTGATTCATCTGGGTGATGGACCGGAGTGAACTGGTTTTGTTTTGGTGATGAGAGTTAAGTGGTGAACCTGATTTGGTGAAGGTAGCGATGAGAGGCCATGTAGGAGTACATGGTGGTCTGTCTCATTGAGACCGTCCTTAGGAACTGAGTCCTGTGTATGTTATCCAAGACTAGATACTACTGCGCATTGGCCCCAAACCAATGGACCCTCTCGACTTATTAATCGACCTGATCTCTGTCCAGGAGTTGGAACTAGTTTTTGGTGTTTGTAGGCCGTGCTAGTAGTCTACTGAGTGGCACCCCGTATAGGTGGCCTTGGGTCAGACTAGGCACCGTGGCCCGGTGTACCAGGCGTAGTTCCATCCGTCGAGGTGGGCTTGGGAACCCTGCACACATCGTTTGGGACCGTGATGGAAACCTCGGCCGGACTTCCGTTGCGGGTGTAGTCTCAAATAGGCGATAAACCTGGGATAGAGTCTTCTGTGGTTAACGGTCGTGGCCGAATCCCTAGTTGGGCTTCCGCTTGAAGGTTGCGGAGGTGCCTTTTTACGTGCACATGGCGGTAAGTGGCGGGAGCGTGTGTGACGAAGTACACCCCTGCAGGGTAATCATCTATTCGAATAGCCGCGTCCGCGGATATGGACTACTTGGAGACTTATATGGTTCATAGACAACTGTAATGGTTACAGATAAAAGCTTGAAGACAAGTGTGAGTACCGTGGATGGCACTCTCGTAGGAAGACGGGAGCGGATCCATGGTGGTGTATTGTTGTGGTGTTAGTGGCCTCGTGTGCGCTATCTCAAAACTTGCTCAAAGAACTGGTAGTCGTAGTACAGGATAGCCAAGAGTCAAAGCTGGCTTGCTGCATTGAAGCCCACAACCCCCCTTTGTTGATACCGATGCATATGTAGTTAGTTCTGATGTAAGTCTTGCTGAGTACCTCCGTACTCACTGTTGCTTTATTTATGTTTTTGCAGAGGAGAGACCAGTCTCGCTAGTGGTTTCTACGATAAGATCAATGCCGACCGAGTAGCTTGGGAATCCCAGACAGAGGTCTGTTTCCTATGGAGGGTCTTGTAGATAGACAGGCTTTCTCAGCCTTCTTCTTTTCTAGATGTCTGTACCTAGACATGTTAAGCTTCCGCTTGTTGCTTGTATGAATTGTGTGTTGGGTCATGTGACCCCTGTTTGTAATATCACACTATGCTGGCTCTTATGAGCCTTTAATAAACATTTGTGTCATAGAGTTATGTTGTGATGCCATGTTGTATCTACACATATCGTGCATATTGCGTGTGTGACTGAAATGCATTGGTATGTGTGGGATTCGACACCTAGCTGTGTGCTCTTAGTAGCCTTCTTTACGGGGAAAGGCCTCTTTGTGCTTCCAATGAGCCTTGGTAGCTTGCTACTGCTCCGGACACATTGATTGACCGGCGTGTATCCTTCTTCACTGTTGTGTCTGTCCCTACGGGGAAATGTCACACGGTTTAATGGAGTCCTTGTAGCTCGCTACGACTCGTCTACACACGCTGATGACTGACACCTGCATTGGTGGGTTACGTACGCATGTCCCCGTACGGTTGTGCCACTTGGGTCTATAGCTAGTCATGTCGACCCGTGTTCTCTGACATATGATTGCTAGCGACATACTCATATACATGAGCCAAAAGACGCAAATGGTCGCGGCCAAGGTAAGGTGGCAGCCATGGGAATTACCGTGCGTGAGGCTGCAAAGTGATATGATATGTTACATGCTAGATTCGTATGTCTTAGGATCGGGGTCGCGACAGCGTTGGTATCAGAGCCTGACTGACTGTAGGATTACCAAGCCAAACTGGTCGATGTTGAGTCTAGAAATGCTTTAGATATATAAGGGAATTGATTGTGGAAGGGAACGTAAGGCTCTTTTTACTCCTTTCCCCATGTTATTCTGATTCTGCGTCACCCTATTCTTTTCTACGGGGATTAAGAATTAGGCTTCTTACCTATCTACCAGGATCTCGAGTTACTATTCCATAGACTTATAGGAATGGTTGATCTGAGTTGCATTCCAGACCTTGAGTGATATCTGTGTAGCTTGTTAGCTCGATAAGAATCTTGAGTTTGTGATGTTGAGGTGTCGTGGCACCTAAATCCTTTACAAGATGTCTCATTTCTGAGCATTCACAGCCGTTATGCTGTCCAATTTTCCTTAGGATTTCTATGGAGATCTAATGCTTTTGCATTTCCTTCTATCTATTTGGTATGTCGCTCTGCCTAATCTCAGTTTATCATCCTCAGGATGTCTCTTAGTAACCGAGCTGCCACTGGCCGCAAGAAGGGACAGAGACGTGGAACCAGAGATGCCGAAGTTCTACCGGATTCATCTTCGTTGGCACAGTTCATGCTAGATGTTGAGAAGGACAAGCGTGAATCAAATCATTTGCTGGCTCGTATTGAGGAAAACACCGCACATCAGTGCACTGGGAAAGTGACCATCTGTGATATCATAAAATTGTACCCACCCACCTTCCATCACTCCATTGAGCCTCTCGATGCAGATGACTGGCTCCGTAGCATTACCAAAAAGTTGCGTTTCGCGAACGTGGCTCAGGCTGACAAGGTCACCTATGCTACTTATCACCTGGAGGGTCCTGCTAGTATATGGTGGGAGAACTATGAGACTATAATTCCAGCTGGCCAGATTCCTACCTGGAGAGAATTCACAGAGGCCTTTCGTGAGCATCACATTCCTCAGGGTCTCATGGACCGAAAGAGGGAAGAGTTTTGCAACCTTATCCAGGGTAATACGGCTGTAGATGCTTACAGTCAAGAATTCGAGAACCTTGCTCGTTACGCCATAGAAGAAGTGTCCACAGTCGCCGAGAAGCAAGCTAGGTTCAGGAAGGGTCTCAACCCAAAGTTGCGTCGTGATCTTCACTTGCATAATTGCGACACCTTCCAGGCTCTTGTTAACAAGGCCATCAATGCAGAGACAGCTCAACTCATGTATGAAGAGTCCCGCAAGCACAACCGTGACTTGGCTTCTACATCTGGCTCTGGATCACAGAAACGCCGGATTTCGGTACCGAACTCATCACTTCCACCAGGATATGCACCGAGGCCATCCTATGTGGCGCCTCGTCCAACTCAGCCAAATGCTCCACCCAAGCCTGTTTGTGGACCACCTGCCAATGCGGTTCCACGTTCAACTTCTGTGATTTGTTATAAGTGCGGAGAACCAGGCCACGTTGCTCAAAATTGCACTCAGTCCAATGTTGCTTCACCTAGTCTGGAAAGTCTATTAGATGTAATAAGCCACCAGTCAAGCCAATCCATGCCAAACCAGCCATCATTGATCGTGGTTGTGTGAACTACGTCTCAGCCAAAGAAGCTCATGAGGATCATGATGTTGTCCTTGGAACGCTCCTCGTAAATTGTCATCCAGCATCAGTTTTGTTTGATACTGGAGCATCACATTCCTTCATCTCGGAAGGTTATGCCCGGTTGCATGACACGACATTTTGCGGTATGCCAACTGCTCTTGAAGTTTAGACTCCAGGGTCTAGATGGAAGACCACGAGAATAAGCCATGGAAATGAAATCCTTGTTGATAGACTTGTATTCCTCGCTTCATTGATAGCTCTCAAGTCTTCAGATATTAATATCATCTTGGGTATGGATTGGATGACAGCTCATCATGCCAAGATTGATTGCTCCACCAGGTCTGTTCAGCTTACGCACCCATCTGGCAAGATAGTCAATGTTTCAACTCGAGTTGCAAAGCGTCAGCTCTATTCACTCAATGCCAACCCTCTTCTGGAAGTTGAAGATATTCCGGTAGTCCGAGATTTTCCGGATGTCTTTCCAGAAGAATTGCCAGGTATCCCACGTGACAGGGATGTAGAGATTGTGATAGACCTCATCCCAGGAACTGTTCCAATTTCAAGAAGACCTTATAAGATGGCACCCTTGGAGATAGCCGAGCTTAAGAAACAACTTGATGAGTCCTTGCAATAGGGTTTCATCCGACCAAGTTCTTCTCCTTGGGCTTGCCCCATCCTCTTTGTGAAGAAGAAGGATGGAACGGACCGGATGGTTGTAGATTACCGTCCCGTCAATCTGGTCACAATAAAGAATAAGTATCCGCTCCCCAGGATCAATGATTTGTATGATCAACTTGTTGGGACCCCAGTGTTGTCCAAGATGGATTTGAGGTTAGGCTACCATCAAATCAAGATCAACAACGGAGATATTCCCAAGATAGCTTTTGTCACTCATTATGGCCAGTATGAGTACACAGTCATGTCTTTTGGTCTGACCAATACTCCAGCAACATTCTCTCGCCTAATGAACTCGATCTTCATGGAGTACCTGAATAAGTTCGTCGTGGTTCACCTTGATGACATACTAATCTACTCAAAGAATGAAGCAGAGCATGCTGAGCATCTCAGGCTTGTGCTAGAAAAACTCAGAGAGCACCATCTTTATGCCAAGTTCTCCGAGTGCGAATTTTGGTTACCAGAAGTGACCTATCTAGATCATGTGATCTCCAGTAAGGGCATTGCAATTAACCCCAAAAGAGTTCAGGCCATTCTCGATTGGACTTCACCTGAAACAGTTAAGCAAGTTAGGAGTTTCCTTGGTTTAGCAAGCTATTGTCGCCGCTTCGTTGAGAACTTATCCAAAGTTGCCAAACCCCTGAGGGAACTCCTCAAGAAAGATAAGAAGTTCGAGTGGACCCCACAATGTGAGCACATTTTCCAGGAACTGAAGAGACGTCTGACCTCTGCTCCTGTGCTTGTGCCACCGGATTTCTCCAAAGACTTTGTCATCTATTGCGACGCTTCAAGACAAGGACTCGGATGTGTTCTTATTCAAGACCGACAAGTGATCGCCTATGCATCTCGACAGTTGCACCCACATGAGGAAAATTATCCAACACATGATTTGGAGCTTGCAGCAGTAGTCTATGCACTAAAGATATGGCGACATTGCCACCTTGGTAATCGTTGCGAGATTTACACCGATCATCAGAGTCTGAAGTATAACTTCACCGAACCAGATCCGAATCTCAGACAAAGACGATGCTTAGAGCTGATTACGGATTACGACTTAGGAATTACTTACAGCCCAGGCAAGGCAAATGTCATAGCTGATGCATTAAGTCGTAAGTCGTACTGCAACAACCTTATGCTGCAACAAGGCCAACCCCTTCTTCATGAGGAATTCTGCAAGCTTAACCTTCACATTGTTCCTCGCGGATCCCTTTCTACCTTGGTGGCAAAACATACTCTTGAGGATCAGATCATTGAAGCTCAAAAGATTGATCCGGCGGTATCCCGCATCAAGAAAAACATCAAGAAAGGAATTGTAGGTTGTTTCTCAATAGATAACCAGGGAGTCATATTCTTTGGGAACCGCTTGGTGGTTCCCAAGGTACGGAACTTGAGACGGTTTATCCTTAAGGAGGCTCATGATCCCCTCTCACAATTCATCCCGGCAGTACCAAGATGTATCAGGACCTACGCCAGAGATTCTGGTGGACTAGAATGAAAAGGGAAATCGCTCAATTCATTGCGAGTTGCGACGTTTGTCATCGCATTAAGGCAGAGCACCAGAGGCCTGCTGGCACCCTTCAGCCTTTAGCTATTCCTGAATGGAAATGGGATAAAGTTGAAATGGACTTCATCACCAGATTTACCAAGACCAAGAAAGGAAATAATGCCATCTTCGTGGTTATTGATCGCCTCTCCAAAGTGGCTCATTTCCTTCCTGTCCGAGAGAGTATCACTGCTAGTCAGTTGGCTGACTTATATATCTCTCGAATAGTGTCTCTTCATGGTGTTCCATTAGAGATCAATTCAGACCGTGGAAGTCTTTTCACTTCACGATTTTGGGAAAGTTTCCAGAATGCTATGGGAACCCATCTCTCCTTTAGCACTGCTTTTCACCCTCAGTCTAGTGGTCAGGTTGAAAGAGTCAATCAGATTCTCAAAGACATGCTCAGAGCTTGTTTCATCTCATTCGGAATGTGTTGGGAGAAGTGTCTTCCAGTTGCCGAGTTTGCGTATAACAACAACTACCAATCCAGTCTGGGCAAAGCTCCATTCGAAGTTGTTTATGGACGAAGATGTCGAACACCTCTGAACTGGTCAGAAACCGGGGAAAGACAATTCATTTGACCAGACATGATCCAGGAGGCAGAAGAGCAAGTTCGCGTTATCCGCGAGAATCTCAAGATGGCCAAGTCTTGTCAGAAGAGCCAGTATGATCGCCATCATAAGGAAGTAACTTATGAGGTGGACGAAAAGGCTTACCTTCGGGTTACCCCTCTAAAGGGTACCCATCGTTTGGGTATCAAGGGCAAATTGTCTCCTCATTACATTGGTCGTTTTCGCATTCTTCCTAAACGAGGAGAAGTTGCCTACCAATTGGAACTGCCCCCTCATCTTTCCCAAGTCCATGATGTCTTCCACATGTCTCAACTTAGGCGTTGCTTCAAGGATCCTATCCGCGAAGTGGACCACAAAACGATTGATCTTCAAGATGATTTTTCATATCGAGAATATCCTGTTCGTATTCTCGATCAAGCTGAGCGTGTCACCCAGCATCGGAACATCAAGTTTCTCAAGTTTCAGTGGTCCCATCATTCTGAGAATGAAGCTATGTGGGAACGAGAAGATCGCCTTCGACTTGAGTACCCCGCCCTCTTCCCGACGACTCCTGAATCTCGGGACGCGATTTTATTAAGTGGGGGTGAGTTGTCACATCCCTAGCTTTGGTATGCACTAGGGTTTATCTTTGTTCTTGCATCATGTCTAAATTTCCTTTTAATCATGAAATGGGGATGACAAAACCCTAGCACTATTTGAATTCAAATAGGTTTACCTAAAATAATTTTCAATGAATCCAAAGTGGCCTTGTAAAATGTTCATCATCTCTGGAAAAATGTGGCAACATCAACGAGAGGTGACTCATATTTTTACTTGTCACTTTTGTTTATTGATTTAACCCAATACTATTTGAATTGGAGTAATAAAATGCTAAAAATATTTCTATAGCTCCAATAATTGTGGAACTTTTTATGTGGCTCTGGATATTTTGCATCGATCCATGTATTAATTCTCAGAAGCAACTAAATTAATTTGGTTTGAAAACCAAATTAAATCAAACTGCAAAAAACTAGAAAACAGAACAAATAAAAAGAAAAGGAAAAGAACCTTACCTGGCCTGCCCCATAGAAGTCCCAGCCCACCAGGGGCGAAGGGGTCTTCTTCCACCCCTCGCCAGTAGGCAGAGGCGTGGCGCACGCATCCTCCCGCGGCCATCTCCTGCTTCCGGCTGCCGATGCGCCCCGTGGCTATCCTCATCGCCCGAGAGCCTTGGACGACTCCCCCTCGTCCATTCTTCTCTTCCTCTGCCTCTCCTCCCACTGGCTCTCTCTTCTCCCCTCGGACCCGAGACGCCATAGACGCGCCACCGTCGATAGCGTAGCCCTGGCCACCCCTAGCCGTCGCCGTTGTGTCCAGAAGAGCCGTAGCGTCGTCACCGTCCTCTCCGCCGAGCCACGCGAGCGCGGATGCACTACACCGCCGCCATTAAGCTCGCTTTCGTCCTCGGAGCTCGCCGGACGTCTCCGGTCGATTCGCCGCCTCTGGTGCCTCCCCGACCTCGCCGCCAGCGCCAGAAGCCTCTAGGTGAGCTCCTTCTCCGCCCCCTGTCCTCAACGTCGCACGCGTGCCCTAGCTAGGAACCCCGCCGTGCCCGTGGGCATCTCGCCTCTGGCCATCTCGCTGCCATGGACAGAGCTCCCGAGGCTCGCTGCCGAGCACTCCATAGTGCTCGGCGAGCCCGTAGGAGGCCGTAGCTGCCTCTAGTTCTCCCTCCCGCACCCCCTAGCGCCGTGTGCCACCTAGGCCGAGCTCCGGCCGCCGCCTCTAGCGTCGCCGCCATCAGCTCCGGCCGCCCCTCGCCTCCCGGCGTGTCCCACGCGATGCGGGAGAGCAGGGGCTATGCCCCAGTGGCTCCAGCCGCCGCTCCCGTGGCACATAGGCGGACTTCGCCGTGTGGCTTGGTCGCTGGCGACGATCCCATCGCCTGAGCCACCGGCCGGTGGGGCCCCGTCGTCAGGTGATTAGCTTAAGGCTAATCACCAGTTAGTTAAGCCCCTGGGTCACTGACGTATTGGCCCGGCCCTGTTCATTTGATAGTTAGTTTATTTTAAAAAAAACGGTTAACCTAATGAGTCAGTGACAGGTGGGGCCGAGCCACCAGGTTTGACCAGGGCTGGCGCATTTGACCTACTGATGTCACAATGACATCATCGTGACGCAGTAATCATTTTCTGGAATTAAAATAAATCAAAATGGTTTATTAATTTCAGAAAATAACTAAAACTTGTATAATTCATAGAAATTAATCTACAAGTCAGAATGAAATAATTTATATATGAAAATTTATCAGAAAAATTCAATGAATCCACCTGTACTGTTTTCATGCATGATAGAGCAACCTAAATAGGAGAACTTGAACATTTTTTTCAAATACAATATGAAACCTCACATATGGAGTTGAATTGAACTTTGCATTCAAACCTACTTCATTTAACCATACTGCTATATGCATTAGGCCAAACCACATCATATTGCCTTGCCAAATTCATGCATTATTTTGTTGCATTTGATGTGTATTGATTTGTTCCCCTTCGATGGTTGTTCTTCATGTTAGGCACTGTTCCGGAGGGTACGGTCGAGTATCCATCTGAGGAGCAGTAACGTGTTGACGTCTTATCACTGTTCCGGAGGGTACGGTCGAGTATCCATCTAAGGAGCAGTAACGTGTTGACCTCTTATTAGGCAAGCAACCCCCCCCCCCCTTGAGCATCTCCGATACAATCCCACTCTCTCACTCTTGCTCCCACTTATTGCAGTAGGACAAAACGATTCAACTTTTACCGGTTCCGGTAGTTGAACCCATTCCTCTGCATGACCTCTCATTGTCACAGTAAATAGCTGAACCAAGCAACCTAGCATACCTGTTAGATGCTTGAGCCATGTTGTGCCTTTACCCTGCTATACTTGCTATGCTTAGAGTTGTGGCAGGTCTGATTCATCTGGGTGATGGACCAGAGTGAACTGGTTGCGTTCTGGTGATGAGAGTTAAGTGGTGAACCTGATTTGGTGAAGGCAGCAATGAGAGGCCATGTAGGAGTACATGGTGGGTTGTCTCATTGAGACCGTCCTTAGGAACTCAGTCATGTGTATGTTATCCAAGACTAGCTACTACCGCGCATTGGGCCCCAAACCAATGGACCCTCTCGACATATTAATCGACCTTATCTCTGTCCAGGAGTTGCAACTAGTTTCTGGTGTTTGTAGGCCGTGCTAGTAGTCTACTGAGTTGCACCCCGTACAGGTGGGCTTGGGTTAGACTAGGCACCATGGCCCAGTGTACCAGGCGTAGTTCCATCCGTCGAGGTGGGCTTGGGAACCATGCACACATCGTTTGGGACCGTGATGGAAACCTCGGTCGTACTTCCATTTCGGGTGCAGTCTCAAATAGGCGATAAACCTGGGCTAGAGTCTTGTGTGGTTAACGGTCGTGGCCGACTCCCTCGTTGGGCTTCCGCTTGAAGGTTGCCGAGGTGCCTTTTTACGTGCACATGGAGGTAAGTGGCGGGAGCATGTTTGACGAAGTACACCCCTCTAGGGTTATCATCTATTCGAATAGCCGCGTCCGCGGATATGGTCAACTTGGAGACGTATATGGTTCATATACAACTGTAATGGTTACTCATAAAAGTTTCAAGACAAGTGTGAGTACCATGGATGGCACTCTCGTAGGAAGACGGGAGCGGATCCATGGTGGTGAATTGTTGTGGTGATAGTGGACTCGTGTGTGCTATCTCAAAACTTGTTCAAAGAACTGGTAGTCGTAGCACATGATAGCCAAGAGTCAAAGCTGGCTTGCCGCATTGAACCCCACAACCCCCCTTTGTTCATACAGATGCATATGTAGTTAGTTCTGATGTAAGTCTTGCTGAGTACCTCCGTACTCACTGTTGCTTTATTTATGTTTTTGCAGAGGAGACACCAGTCTCGCTAGTGGTTTCTACGATAAGATATATGCCGACCGAGTAGCTTGGGAATCCCAGACAGAGGTCTAGTTCATATGGAGGGTCTTGTAGATAGACAGGCTTTATCAGCCTTCTTCTTTTCTAGATGTCTGTACCCAAACATGTTAAGCTTCCGCTTGTTGCTTGTATGACTTGTGTGTTGGGTCATGTCACCCCTGTTTGTAATATCACACTATGCTGGCTCTTATGAGCCTTTAATAAACACTTGTGTCCTAGAGTTATGTTGTGATGCCATGTTGTATCTACACATATCGTGCATATTGCGTGTATGACTAAAAATGCATTGGTATGTGTGGGATTCGACACCTAGATGTGTGCTCTTAGTAGCCTTCTTTATGGGGAAATGCCTCTTTGTGCTTCCAATGAGCCTTGGTAGCTTGCTACTATTCTGGACATATTAATTAACCGGCGTGTATCCTTCTTTGCTGTTGTGTCTGTCCCTATGAGGAAATGTCACGCGGTGTAATGGAGTCCTTGTAGCTCGCTACGACTCGTCTACACACGCTAATGACTGACACCTACATTGCTGGGTTACGTATGCCTGTCCCCGTACGGTTGTGCCACTTGGATCTATAGCTAGTCATGTCGACCCGGGTTCTCTGACATATGATTGCTAGCGACATACTCATATACGTGAGCTAAAAGACGCAAACGGTCCCGCCCAAGGTTAGGTGGCAGCCGTGGGAATTACCGTGCGTGAGGCCGCAAAGTGATATGATATGTTACATGCTAGATTCATATGGCTTAGGGTGGGGGTGCCGACAATTATGATCCCACATATAATGAGAGAGGCAAACATGGTTATAAGGATTTGCATGTTACTCAATTACCTCTCTTTGTGTTGAAATTTTTAATGCTTCACTCTTCGTACTTGCATATGTTAGACACTTCTTGTCTTGATAAATTGTTTCCTTATAAAATGACTATGCATAGGAAGTATGTTAGACTTAAATGTGTTCACATGTTTTTTGATGGTCTCTTTGTGCTTTAACTCTTGTCTTTTATGTGGGCATCATTATTATCCTAAGCTATCTTGATGGCTCTAAAGAAAGAGCTTGTTGGGAGACAACCCAATAGTTTTTGATTTATTTCTGTTTATTTTAATAACATGATTATTTCCTCTGTAATGATTATGTTTTTATGTTTTAATTAGTGTTTGTGCCAAGTAAAGCCTTTGGGATGACTCACAAGATGAGTAGAAACGATGCTGAATCTGAAACAGAAACTTTGACTCAAGTGGAGGAATTTTCATTTTTTACTGGTTGAGATAATGATATGAAATTTTAACACAGTATTCCTATACAAATTCTTTACATTGTCCTAAATTTTAAGAATTTTAGAGTTAAAGAAGTATGGGCTATTTACAAATTGCTACAGACTGTTCTGTTTTAAACAGATTCTGTTTTGCTTGCATAGTTTGCTTGTTTTGATTATGCCATGGACTATATCAGGGGGGTGTAAGCCATGGGGAAGTTAGAATACAGTACCTATTATGCAAAAATGAATTTGAATCAATTTATCACAGTACCTCAACTATGCAATATGTTTCTTATACTAACGGATCTCATGAAGTTTTGTTGAGTTTTGTGTGATTGAAGTTTTCATGTTTTGGGTGTGATCACGATGGACTACGGAATAAGGAGTAGCAAGAGCCCAAGCTTGGGGATGCCCAAGGCACCCCAAGTATAATTCTAAGGAGACTCTAGCGTCTAAGCTTGGGGATGCCTCGGAAGGCATCCCCTCTTTCGTCTCAATCCATCGGTATGTCACTTGGAGCTATATTTTTATTCATCACATGATATGTGTTCTGCTTGGAGCGTCGTTTGCTTTTGTTTGCTTTTACTTTCAGTTTGTCACAATCATCATTTTCTGGACAAACATATTTGAGAGTGACACACCTTCATGATAATTTGCTAGAACACTCTATGTGCTTCACTTATATCTTTTGAGCTAGGCAGTTGCTCTAGTACTTCACTTATATCTTTTTCCGCACCGTGGCATGTAGATTTTATTGAAATAATATGCTCTCGTTCTTCACTTATATTTGTTTGAGAGCTGAGTAATAGTGACGGTAATTTGCAAGGGTCATAAGAATAGTCCAAGAATATTAGGTATTCAATGAATGATAGTCAAAATCATCGTGTAGCACATATAGAGAAGTTGTGGGTGAATGACATTGATGTGGTAATATGAAAAATGTGTGAGTCCAAAATTGCTGACTCGTAGAAGTGTCAAGATTAAGAGGTGTTAACTTGTTATTCATCTAAAAATTAAAGAGGCATGGTGATGATGTGTGAGCATTTATATTCCTCGTTGAAATCGTAGTGTTGTTTTGAGTCGGGGGAGCGCGATGGTTAACTCCTACTAACCTCACCCCTCGGGGCATGCGAGGAGTACTTTGATTTGTGATAAAACTAATAAAACTTTGCAACAAGTATGTGAGTTCTTTATGACTAATGTGACACCATGGACAGACGCATCTTCACCTTCTCATATTTGCTAGCCTCTTCGGTACCGTGCATAGCCCATTCTCACCTCGAGGATCGGTGCAAATATTCGCCGATGCATCCAAACCCCGTGACTTGTACGCTCTGTTGCACATAAGCCTCATTAGATCTTCCTCAAAACAGCCACCATATCTACCAATTATGGCATTTCCATAGCCATTCCGAGATATATTGCCATGCAAATTCCATCGTCACTTCATATGACTAGTTCGTTCATCATCATAATGCTTTGCATGATCGTATAGAGCTGACATAGTATTCCGTTCTTCATATTTTTGATACATGTCACGCTAGTTTATTGCACATCTTGGTACACTGCCTGAGGCATTCATACAGAGTCATATCTTCCTATTAGTTCTTCATTTTGAGTTGTAAGTAAATAAAAGTGTGATGATCATCATTACTAGAGCATTGTCCCAGTGAGGAAAGGATGATGGAGACTATGATTCCCCCACAAGTCGGGATGAGACTCCGGATGAAAAATGAAATAAAAATGGGGGAGGCCAAATGAGCCCACCATATAAAGAAAGGGGGAAAATGGGGGAGGCAAAAAAAAGAGAAAAGCCCACCATAAAAAATGAGAGAAATGAGAGAAGGGACTTTGCTACTATCTTTTACCACACTTGTGCCTCAGAGTGGCACCATGTTCTTCATATAGAGAGTCCCCTCTGTTTACACTTCCATATGCTAGTGGTAATTAGCTTTTCATATAATAAACTTGGCTTGTATATTCCTATGATGGGCTTCCTCAAATGCCCAAGGTCTTCATGAGCAAGCAAGTTTGATGGACACCCCACTTAGCTTCAGTTGAGCTTTCATACACTTATAGCTCTAGTGCATCATTTGCATGGCAATCCCTACTGCTCTCATTGATATCTATCGATGAGCATCTCCATAGCTCGTTGGTACGCCTAGTTGATGCGAGACTATCTTCTCCAGTTTTTACCCCTTTGATACCTACCACCATATTCTATTCCACCTATATGCTATGTCCAATGGTTCACGGTCATGTATTGCATGAAGAATAAAAAGTTCATGCATATTGAAAAAGTATGATCCAATTGCCTGACTTGGACACCGTGGTGCTTAACATTTGTATCTATGTGGTGAAGACGGAGTCATGGCTTGCTAATATAATAAGATGAATAGGGGTAAAACATTCTTTTAGGATCATATACTTTGAAAAATTAATGATTTTGTTTCTTATACTTATAAATTTTACTATGTTGTTGTTTGTTATCATTTCTCAATGAGGATACATACCAAAGATTACATAATGGGTAGCATGTCAAATCAAAAATTCTGTTTTTATCATTTACCTACTCGAGGACGAGCAGGAATTAAGCTTGGGGATGCTGATACGTCTCCAATGTATCTATAATTTTTGATTGTTCCGTGCTGATATATTATCATTATAGGATACTTTTTTGGTATTTATTTACCAATTTATAATATTTTTGAGCACTAACCTATTGACCCAGTGCCCAGTGCCAGTTCCAATTTTCTGTGTGGTTTTGCCTTTTAAGAGTTACAATACCAAACGGATTCCAATTGCCACGAAACTTTTTGGTCAATTTTTTGGACCAATACAAGACCTAGAAGCTTCGGAGGTGGGCCAGGAGATGCACCAGGGACCCACCACATATCCAACCGTGACCCCAAGGGGGGTGGGCGTGGCCAGATATGTGGTGGGCCCCTGGAGCGTCCCCCGACATCGTTCTCTGTCCTATAAATTCACATCTGCCCTAAAAACATCAGAAGCGCCCCCGAAACACTTTTTCCGCCGCCGCAAGCCTCTGTTCCGACGGGAGGACATCTACACCTCCGTTCCGCCACCCTTCCGGAGGGGAGATCGATCACGGAGGGCCTCTTCATCAACCTTGCTGCCCTCACCATGATGTGTGAGTAGTTCACCACAGACCTACGGGTTCGTAGGTAGTACCTAGATGGCAATCTCTCTCTCTCTCTCGATCTTCAATACGATGTTCATCGCACCTTTGCCTTGATCTATCCGATGTAATCCCTTTGTATGGTGCGTTTGTTGGGATCCGATGAATTGTGAGTTTATGTTCAGACTATTCATGAAAAGTATTTGAGTCAAACCTGATTACTATGATTCTTATTTGCATGATCATCATAGCTCCGTAATGCTCTCGATCTATTGAGATAGTTAGGCCAACTAGATTGATATTTCTTCAGTGGGAGTGGTCCGTTGTAGTAGGTTCAACCTGACGAGTTTCTGTATCCAAGTGACAGAAGGGGACAAGTTGCCTCTTTGTGTTGTTGCTACTAAGGATAAAACGATTGGGTTTATTCATATTAGTTGAGTTTATGTTGTCTATATCATGTCATCGTTCTCCAAGCATTACTCTGTTTGTCATGAACTTAAGACGTAGAGAGGCAAGCATAGAAGCGCTCTTGAAGTGGAGTAATAGTAGTTGGTGCAGGCAGGAGCCGGCCTATTTTCTTATGGACGTGATGCCTATATACACATGATCATTGCTGTGGACATCGCATCATTATTTGCTTTTCTATCAATTGCTCAATAGTAATTTGTTTACCCACCGTATGCTTTGCTTATGAGAGATGCCACTAGAGAACTCTACGCCCCCCGGGTCTATTCACTTATAAATTCACAAATGGTATCATTACCTTGCTCTTATTTATTACCTTTTATTTTATTTTGCACTTTACTATTATTTACAATTATCTACACAACTCACTTGCTTGCAACTAACGAGATCAAGGGGATTGACAACCCTCTTGCCGGCGTTGGGTGCAAGTTGTTTGTTCTTTTGTGTGCAGCCGCTGAAGATGGTTGAGGATTGGTATTCCTATTGGTTCGATAAACCTTGGTTTCATAACTGAGGGAAATACTTACCCACTTTGTGCTGCGATTACCCGTTCCACTTCACGGAAAACCCAACGCAGATCACGAGTATCAAGCCTCTTTCAAGCACAACATTCAGGATGAATGGCTAGCTTGACAGCTCGGCCAGTACAGGCCGACGACAATGTCGGCCCTAACCTCACATATGACCCGCTTTTGCACGGGCGAGGACAGCTAGCTTGATCGCCAAGACAGCAATCCCGGAGACCCCGGCACCTCTGAAGCTCGGGACGGAGACGGGAAACCACGACATAATAGGGAACAAGCACCGACACAACGGTGGTGACACTCAAGACACGCAGTTAATGCCAAATTCAGTAACTCCAAATTAGGAAAACGGAAGAATCCCACAAAAGGGAATAGGGATGAACCTACTTAGTTGGACAAGATCTTTGACAGGCCATGCCAGATCCACGGCACTTCAGATAAGCCCGCCAACCACACCAACCGTAATTGTTGGGTGTTCAAATAGGCCGGCAAACTAGCAGCCGAGGACCAAGGCATGGGCCCCCGTAGTGAGGACGACGACGAGTCCCAAAGTCCGAACAATGGAGGACTGAAGAAATTCCCTCCTGAGGTAAAAACCATGAACATGATCTATGTCACGCACATACCTAAGAAGGAGAGTAAGCACGCTCTTCGGAAGGTCTATGCCATCGAGCCCATAGCTCCAAAATTTAACCCATGGTCGGCATGTCCGATCACCGTAGATCGCAGGGACCATCCGACCAGTATCCTTCATGGAGAATCGGCGGCCCTGGTTCTTGATCCCATCATTGATGGGTACCATCTGACTAGAGTCCTCATGGATGGAGGCAGTAGCCTCAATCTCATTTACTCAGACACGGTACAAAAGATGGGTATCGATCAGTCAAGGATCAAACCCAACAATACCACCTTTAAAGGGGTCATCCTAGGCATGGAAGCCCGCTGCTCGAGAACCATTACTCTGGAAGTAGTGTTCGGTTCGCCCGACAACTTTCTCAGCGAAGATTTGATCTTTTACATCATCCCTCTCCGCAATGGCTAGCACGCCCTCCTTGGCCTTCCAACGTTTGCTCGCTCCAATGTCGTTCCTACTATGCATACACGAAGCTCAAGATGCCCGAACCCAATGGCGTCATCACGTTCAACGGCAATAGGAAGCGCTCCCTCCGGAATGAGGACCACATAGCGACCCTAGCAGCCGAAATATAGGTCGGCAAGGAGATGCCGAACTCTGAGCCCGCCGTCAAGGCACGAAAGGTGAGCAAGTGAGACCGTGATCTTATTCAACTGCCAGAGCCTTCCCACGCCCAAGATAAATAGGAATACGCCCCCCACAGCAAGGCCCCGCTGGCCATAAGGTACGTACCTTGAAGAAATAATTTCGCGCTTAAAATACCACGGGCAGCTGTGGGTGCTCGCCAAGTGTTCGGCTAGACCGAACTATGGTCAAAATTCATCTTTGGGCGAGCAACTGGTTCCACTATGGTCCGGTCAAGCATCAAGCTAACATACATCGGCGACATCTCAAGACCAAAGGTACACTCGCCGATTACCACCTCCTCTCAAGGAGATCCAGAGCAAAGGCGCAGACGTGCGGGAGGGTTCAGTAGGGATGTAAAACCACTCATAAATCACCTTGTATAAACCTTTCCTCTGTAAAAGTTTATTTTACAATAAAGTATCGATAAAAGTTGCTTCGGTAGTGCGGATTATACGGTTCGACGTCACGAGTGCATCAGAAAGATAAAACCATTTTCGCCGATCTTACCACGATCATTTGTGTTGCATAGTCTTTTCTCCCCTCTCCGCTCTTCGATGCTGAAGCAACTCGTTCGGTACACATTTTAGATGCAGCCGGTTAATATACCGGGGTCTTGACCATCGCAATCGCCCCAAAGCATCATTCAGGCACCTTTTTTTATGTGCCCGGATGTCTCAGATATTGCGTTATATGCATCGGTCCCGAAATATGTCTTGGGTAAATAGTTGGGTTGCTCGACTCCTGTATTTTGCGCTCTTACGTACCGCACGTTCGTCTAGGAGGGTAAAGGGAGAACCACTTTGATTGTACTTCTAGCTCATCCGGTTAAGTACCTCAGTGGAGAAAGCCGAAAACTGACTGTCATAATACGCAAGGACCGGTCTGCGATCCGATGACAAGTGCCAAACTAAAAATCGTTGGAGGTTACGCCGGGTCACACGAAGGGCTTGTATTCGCACAAATCAAGTGGTTATGGTACTAACCTCTGCACTCCCGAACACCACAAACACTGGGGGCTAACCACTAGGCTCCGCAGTCATGCTCCTAAGGTTAAGTGAATGCAATAAAGCCACATAGTCCGGTTGCCTCATTTTCCTTGTGCACTACCGCCTACAGACATCGAGACATCGGCGAATGGTTAAAGTGCGAAGAACAAAACACCCCTTGTAGCATCTACAAGGGGACTGAAGCCGAAGACTGGCAACTTTCAGAATAAGACGGCCACACAGGAGTCAAAATAAACAAAGCTAAGCATGATATACCATACAAAGCACTTGCATTATAATTTGCAATATCCTAACTGTCATTTGATACATGATAGCTCTATCACTCCAAAATTACATCTTTCGAGCACTGGACCTCTATCACCCCAGCACAAACCATAAAAATGGGGAAGTATTGCTCGGGGCGCCTGTGCTGCTTTCCAGGAGGCGGGGGCCTAGTGGCAATCTCCGTTGGCTTAATCCTTGGCCATTGCATCATGATCTTTGCAAATGCCATCTGAGCTCCTTCGATGCAGACAGAGAGCTTCAGGACGTCGATCCGGGGCGCAATATCGTAGAACCTCTGAACCAGGCCGAAGTAGCTGCTCGGCAGTGGTTCCGCAAGCCATAGCCTAATGAAGAGGTATTTCATGGCCGACACATTCATCCAGTGCAGCTCCATCAGTTGCTTCATTTGGTCAGCCAGGAAGGGAGGACGCTGCGGGGCTTGAAATTTCTCCCAGAACAGCCGCTGTTGAACGTCCTCATCCCGGATGGCATAATGTCTAGCCGCATTCGCCACACTCATCGGCAGATCCAAGAAAGTGCCTGCAGAACGTTGCAGTCGAGTAAGCAAAACGAAGTTGTTGCCCCCAAAACGACATTGCAGTAAGTACGGCTTACCGTCCGCAATGAGCTGGACCTCGCGGAGCTCCTTTTGGCAACTCTGCACATCCATTCACGCTTCTTGAGCCGCCAACTTAACCGAGGTAGCTCGGAGGCTTGCTCTTTATTTTTAAGGTCAAGGGCCTCACATTTAGTGATGGCATCCTTGAGCTCCTCTTGCACCTCGGCTACCTCGGCCTCGTGTTTCTCCCTGGCCGTCCTTGCCGATGTCAGGTCAGCGGCCGCATGTTCGGCCGCCTACTTCTGCTCTTCAGCCTCCTGCCTCGCCTTCTGCAACTTGGCCTTAATGCTCTCGACCTCCGCAGTGACAGCTGCAGTCATAACAGGGAGAACAATACGAATACTTCATATACTAAGGAGATTCAAGGTATTAGGACAATCTAGTTCAGACTTACCTTACGCTTCATCGAACCGCTTATTAAGATGGTCGAGCTCTTCATTGGAGCTCACGAGCTTCCGATTCATCTCAGCCAACTCCATGGCATTGGCGGCTGCCGCAGAGGACGAGGCCTGCATAAGAGTTTATGTGCATTAGACTCCTGAGTTATCGGTTTTTTCGACCCTCTGCTAGGATTTTACTTCAATCCGGCCAGAGACTCGGGGGGCTACCATTCATTTCTTGCTATTATCTGTGTTTCTTGCACTATTTTCGACCAAAGCTCAAGCTTTTCAAACTCAAACAGGGCTCGGGGGCTGCTATATATAAGGATTACAAAAAGTAAATTCTCTTTGTAAAAGGATATTATGTTATTTACCTTGAAGCCCGTCCATAGGTCTCCGAAAGCCTCCTTCAGCCCGCTATCGATGGACTGAATGCTTTGCAAAACCGCAAGCTTGGGCTCCCCCTTCGGTGGAGTCAGGAATGGATGACTCCGGGGCAGTCTTTGGGGCCTGCTCTGAGGTAGTCTCCGGAGTGGTCTTCGTGGCAGGCTCCTGGGCAATCTCTGGAACAGTCTTTGGGGAGAGCTCAGATTTATCGGGCTTCCCATTTCTATCCGCCACAAGTGAACCTCCCTCCTGGTCTTCGACGACCGAGGCGTTGACCTCGGGCATTATATCGTCACCACCGCCCCCCGTATTCGACAGGGGTGGGTCCTTCGGGACAACACCTCCGCGGCCTAATCAATAGCAGGGGAGGGGTGGTGCGCGATGCGGTCCCACTCTCCGCCAACTTGGATGACGGAGAATCTCCCTCCGAGGTCTGCTCGGCAGGGAGCTCGCGTGGTGGCTACAATATGGGAGGCAGTCGTTTGGTTAGTTAGACACCTCGACATGAATGCAAGGAAGAGTCTTCGTATTAATACCTTGTAGCCGGGGGCTTGACCCTAGGGTTCCTATGAGGAACTACCTCATAAGCCTCGGACCCTTCTGCGGAGTCCGGGCTATCGTCGGACAGGACAAACTTGGTCCTACACAGCTTCTTTGGGGCTGGAGGAGGCAGTCCCTCATCGGCGCCGTTAGATGCCCTCCTCATCCTTGTTCGGGAGGAATCGCTCGCCTCCCTGTCGTCCTCCTGCTCTTCATCATGGGCGGAGGAAGCATGTGTTTTCCCGGAGCTAGTATTCAGGGGTCCTCGGGGGCGGAGGCCCTCTCATGCCTCCCCCTTCTTCTTCTCCTTCTTCTCCAGCGCCGAGTATGGCGCCTCGACCAACATCGCCGTCAATAAGGGCGACCTGGGGTCCTCAGGAAGTGGGGCCGGGCCGTCAATCTTCACGGCCTTTGCCAGCCATTTCTGCAAAGGCAATTAAGAAGGGGTTAAAATTCCTTGTTAGAGGGAAGAACCTAAATGAAAAAAACTTTATTATACCGCATTAGGAGGGGTCTCGGCGTCCTGACCGATGTCTTCCTCCAGGTCCGGCCAATCCTTCTGGGGCTTGAACAACACCTTCCACAGCTTTTTGTGGGTGGTGCGGTAGAAGTGGTGCACGGTGGCAGGGTCATCGGCCTTATAAGCCCACATTGGGGAGTACTGATGTTGGCAAGGTAGGAGGTGACGTCGGAGCTTGACCTGAATCACGTTGGTCAGGGCGACTTTCTGCTCTATTATCTGGGAGATCCGCTTCTGCAGCAACTTCACCTCTGCTGCCACCCCCCAGTCAAGCGCCTTCTTGACCCACGGTACCAACCTCTTGGAAGGTTCGGATCTTTATTCGTAGGGAGCCGCCGAAACAGCCACTACTAGGGAAAAGCTTATAGGTGGCATTTTAGCAGTAGCGCCGGTTTAGAGCACAACGCTACTACTACTTAGTAGTAGCGCGGGTGCGGACCAGCGCTACAGGTATCCTGTTAGCAGTAGTGCCTGTTGTCAGGAAGGCGCTACTGCTAATCGGTTTGGCCGCGAGGCGCAGGGGCGACCTATAGTAGTAGCGTTGGTCAGGAAGAAACTCTACTGCTAAAGCCATAGTAGTAGTGCCCTTTTCGGACCCGCGCTACTGCTAATTAGGGCGTGGACTTATCTCCTTCGTCCCGCGCACGCCCCTCAATCTCTCCCTCTACCCCTCCTCCCTCCCTCCCTCTCCACTCTGCGCCGCCGCCACCGCTCTGCGCACGCCCCTCACTCCCTCCCTCTCCACTCCCTTGCGCCGGCCCCGGCGACCTCGACCCCTCCTCACTCCCTCCCTCTCCACTATGCACCGCTGTCGCCGTTGCCGCTCCGCCCACGCCCCTCACTCCCTCCTTCTCCACTCCCTTGCGCCGGCCCAGGCGACCTCGACCCCGGCCCCGACCCCGACCCCGACCCCGACCCCGACCATGGCCTCTGCTTCTCCTCCGACCGTCTCCTCCGTGCTGGCCGTCTCCTTCTCTGGTGAGACATCCCCACGCCTCCTCCGCCCGTTTGCTTTTTGGTGTTTGGGTGGATTGCTAGGGTTCTTGCTAGGACATTGCTAGGGTTAAGCATTTATGAAACATAGTTAATAAGAAAACCGAGTCAAAAATGAGTCTAAAATGAGTTCAAGAAATTAAGCATATCTGAAATAGCAAAACATTAAACCGAGTCAAAAATGACCGCATCCTCGTCGTAGAGTCGGCGGCAACTTCCTTGAGAGGCGCCATGTCCGGGACTGGGCTCCGCCGGGCTGGCACTGGGAGGTGCTACCTACCGGGGCGCGCACCTTGGTGAGGAATCCGGGTCTCGTCGTTGACCCGGAGCTTCTTTGGTGGCGGTCGCGTCGGCCACTATCGGTGTGGAGGGAGCCGGCCCCCGGAGAGGTGGTACGTCGCCGTGTCAGGGAGGAGGATGAGCACGTTCGTCGCTACATGGCTGCGTTGGATGCCAGGTTCTCCAATACCTGGCAGGTTCTTCAGGATCTCACCCAAGCTATGATCCGGTGATGGTTCCTTCTCTTTGGGTGTCCACCGCCTGCGCCGTGAGACGTCAACTGGATCTGTATTACTAATATTATATGATAATATTCGAGATGTATTAGTGATAATATTCGATGATGCATTAACTAGATTATTCGAGATGATGTATTAGTAATATTATATGATAATATTCGAAAATTTTTAGTAAAAAAAATCAGGTACTTTCGGTTTGTCGTTGCTCCTTGTGTGACTTTCATGTGTGTTCTTGATGGAGGAATCCCAACAGTTTTCATGGGGGGCACTTCCTCCTCTTCTCTTCTTGTGATATTTACCTCGGTATAATGCGCAAGGAGAGGAGAGGAGGTGCGCTCATCACCGACGGTCGACTATTAGTGTGAGAGAGTATCCACCAACATATATACACCTCCTTGTGCCTATGTTTGGACATGTGTGTATGTTATTGCAAGGAATGCCTCGACAGACTGAAAGTCAACCGATATTGAATTAGGTCTATTTGGACATGTGTGTATGTTATTGCAGGGAACACCTCCTAGTGCCTATGTTTTGTCGGAATGTTGATTCATTTCCGTTCCGTCTAATTTCAGGCGCTCAATATGTCTTATTTTAATAATGGTCATGCCGAATTTTTGAATCATGAACACAGGAAATGTCTGACGACGATAAGATCCCTGAGTGTGATTACTGCGGCGATGATCGGGGTTTGTGCGACATGCCTCACCTGCGAGATGACATGTTCTTCACCATCAAGCTTGACGAGACCTTGATTGTTTCTACGGTACGCAACGATGACAAGTGTTTTTTCGTAATTAAGCATGACTTCTGTTTCTTTGCTTCAACGTGTAATTTTTGTTTTATACAATTCAACTAGTTCATCCCCTGCCATGCAAGACGGTATGTCTTGGAGAGGCTCGGTTTCGAGGACCACGAGAGTATGGAGATGAGGAGAGCTAACCTGATGACTAAACATGGTCATACATTTCTGGTCAAACTAATGAATGCAGTTAATACACAAAATTAGGGTGCTCAAATTGGGAAGCTCTTTGCAAGGCATATGTATTTCAGGAGGATATGGAAATAACCTTCGATCTTCGTCGTGAAGATCATATTGAAGGTAACATTGACATTTGGGTGGATGTCGATATGCTTCCTGTTTTACCTCCATGTGAGTTCATCAACCATGCATATTTGTCAAGTAATTTGCATTCTATATTTAAAAATAGTTGGTGTTCATCCATACTAAATTTGTTAATTTATAATTTACAGCTTATTTCATTTCTTCGAGTGAAACACGGAAATTAATTGACACGACACACTACACTTATGGATCACATCTAACTTGGGAGGAGAAGGATGTTCTTATCAACTTTGTTATTGGTGTCCTAATTGGTAGGGACAAATTCCCGTATAATTTGGGAACTGGCCCAAATTATACATTTTACACGCCACTAGTGCATAGCTTGAGGGCGGATGACATTCGCCGAAATATCTTGGTAAGAGTTGCTAATTAAGTACACTACTATTGCGTAAATGGTGTTGATTACATTGCTAACTAGGCTACTATTATGTTCTTCAACAGAAACTGCCAAATGATGTTGTGCCTCCGTTGATGCATGGCGAAGGTTATATGACAATTAAAAGCCCTATGAGGCCTGAGTTCTCTTTTGCATACTCGACTGAGCGCAAAGCACCAAGACGGCTCCAAATTGAAGCATGAGGAGAAATAAAGAAGGATCACAAGCCACAAGTTTGCTGATCACCGTCCTCCCACAGTCCGCATGTTGACTGTTGACTATCCTTCTCCTAGACATTGAGAGTGTCGAGGAAAACACCGTCTGGCCACTCGACGCGGGGGAGTTTGCTGATCACCATCCTCCCACAGTCCGCATGTTGACTGTTGACTATCTTCGGCTTGACATTGAAGATTTTCAGACACAAGCCGAAGTGTGGCTAGACCTGCAGGAAGGCCTCGCATAAGAGGATGAAGGCCTAGATGTCTAAAAAGTAATTTGGGGGGAGATCATGGAAATCTAGCCCGTAGAAGAACATCAGCCCCCTGACGAAGGGATGGAGCGGGAAGCTGAGCCCTCGAAGGAAATGGGGGATGAATTCTCGCCATGTCGCGGCGTGGGGATGACCTGGCCCTTCTCGGGAGCGTGGTGGACGATATTGGCTGAGAGTTACCGGGCGTGCTTCAGCTCAATGATGTCGTCGTTGTTGACGCAGGAAGCCTCCCACTTTCCCCTGGAGCCTGAACCGGCCATGGAGGAGCTAGGGGTGTGTCTGGAGAGAACGGGGAAAGAGTGGATCTGAGTGATGGAGCTCTGAAGATTGGGGAGGCAATGGCTATGCAGGACCTGTGAAGCGTGTCGAGGGTTTGGTGGCTCTTTCCCTTTTTATAGCCAGCCGTAATACCAAGAGTCCCTTTGTTACGCCGCAGACCTCGCCACGCCCCGATAAAATTGTGCCATTATGGGCGCATGGGATAACCCAAATCATTGATAATATCCCACAAAGAACGGGGCACGATCTCATTATTGATGAGACGTGCCAGTAAAGAAGTTTTCATAACTGGTCAGGAGTCAAGACCCGCCGTGACCCTTCGCCGGGAAACGTATAGTATTCGGACAATGAGGAATCATGTCGGGACCCCGATCCTAAGTCATATGAGTCCAGCTTGTAACATATGACATCACTTTGCGGCCTCACGCACGGTAATCCCCAAGGCTGCCACCTTACCTTGGCGGGGACCGTTTGCGTCTTTTGGCTCACGTATATGATTATGTCGCTAGCAATCATATGCCAGAGAACCCAGGTCGACATGATTAGTTATAGAACCCAAGTGGCACATTCGTACAGGAACAGGCATACGTAACCCAACAATGCAGGTGTCGGTCATCAGCGTGTGTAGACGAGTCATAGCAAGATACATGGACTCCATTACACTGTGAGACATTTCTGTCATCAACTGCGTGTAGACGAGTCCTAGCAGGCTACATGGACTCCATTACACTGCGAGACATTTCCCCGTAGGGACAGACACACCAGCAAAGAAGGATACACGCCGGTAAATCAATGTGTCCGGAGCAGTAACAAGGTGTCGAATCCCACACATACCAATGCACTTCAAACATACACGCAATATGCACGATATGCGTACATACAACATGGCATCACAACATAACTCTGTGACTCAAGTTTCATTAATTACTCATAAGAGCGAACATAATGTGATATTACAAACAGGGGGTCACATGACCCAACACTCAAGTCATACAAGCATCAAGCGGAAGCAAAACATGTCTGGGTACAGACAATTACTAAAAGTGGCTGGAGGAGCCTGAAAAGCTACAGCGACCCTACCAAAGGAACAAGACCTCTGTCTGGGATTCCCAAGCTAATCCGGCCAACATCGAACTTCACATCGTAAGAATCACTAATGAGACTGATGTCTCCTCTGCAAAAACATAAATTAAGCAACTGTGAGTACAAAGGTACTCAGCAAGACTTACATCAGAACTAACTACATATGTGTCATTGTCAACAAAGGGGGTTGTGGAGTTTATTGCAGCAAGCCAGCTTTGACTCTTGGCTAACCTGTACTATGACTACAAGTACTATCTTTGAGGTGGGATAGCGCACACGAGTCCACATATTCACCAACTCAATACACCACTATGGATCCACTCCCGTCTCCCTACGAGAAGGCCATCCATAGCACTCACACTGATCTTGCGTATTTTAGAGTATCCATTTTACTTGTCTATGAACCACATAAGTTCTCCAAGTAGTCCATATCCGAGGACGCGGCTATTCGAACAGATCTATAACCCTGTAGGGGTGAACTTCTTCACACACGCTCCCGCCACTTATCGCCATGTGCACATAAAAAAAGGCACCTCAGCAACCTTCAAGCGGAAGCCCAGCGAGGGAGTCGGCCAAGACAGTCAATCACACACAAGACCCTAGTCCAGGTTTATCGCCTATTTGAGACTGAACCCGCATGGAAGTCCGACCGAAGTTTCCAAGCGCACCCCGTCGGGCCACTGTGTATCCTGGGTACATTGTGCCACTGTGTATCTACCGCATCACAGCCCACCCCGTCGGGCAGCGCTATGCACGGCCTCAAACGATGTGCGCAGGGTTCCCAAGCGCACCATCCGGGTGACCCTTGGTACATTGTGCCACTGTGTATCTACCGCATCACAGGCCACCGCGTCGGGCAGTGCTATGCACGGCCGTCAACACTTTTCCTACAAACACCAGAAACTAGTTGCAACTCCTGGACAGAGATCAAGGCGATTAATAAGTCGACAACGTCAATTAAGTATCCCAATGTGAGGTAGTATCTTGTCTTGGATAACATACATAGAACTCAGCTCTTAAGGACGGTCCCAATGAGATAACTCACCATGTACTCCTACATGGCCTCTCATCGCTACCTTTACCAAATCGTGTCCACACACTTAGCTCTCACACAGTAGGACATGAACACATCCATTCCAATTCACCGCCCAGATGGATCAGACCCGACATGACTTTAATCATAGCAGGCACAGTAAGCAAGCATGGATGAGTAAGCACAACAAGGCTCAATCAGTTGCTACTCATGCTAAGTGGTTTCAACTATTTACTGTGGCATGGACAGGTCATGCAAAGGAATGGGTTCAACTACCGAGAACATATAGAGTTGAAACGTTGTTGTCCTAATGCAGTATAAGAGAGGAGGAGCGAGAGTGTAGGATATTATCGGGATGCTCAAGGAGGTATTGCTTGCCTGACACTTCTGAAGATAGCAATGGGTCTTCATCGGTGACAACGATCTCAAGGTCGGAACAACGTCTACCAAGGGAGAACAACCACCGGCAAACAAGAAGGAACAATATTGAATTGATGCAATGCACAACCATGATGTATGTCATGACAAATTAAGGTACTGAATTGACCTAGTTCAATAGTTGGTCATCTTAATTGAAGTGGAATTCAAATAGGCATCAAATTCCAACTTCAAACTATTTATCAAATTTTTCCTAATCATGAAATGTCCTAGTTGATGATGTTAGCTTGCTCAAACATGCATGAATATGGCATAAACAGATTCACTGGATTTTTTCTGATCATTTTTCATATATAAATTATTTCCATCCGAGTTACGGTTGAATTTCTATGATTTTTCAAAGTTTATAACATTTTCTGGAATTAATAAATCATTTTCTGATTTATTTAAATCCAAGAAAACATTATGGCGTCAGCATTGCATCATAGTGACGTCAGCAGGTCAACAGGGCCGGTCGAGGTCTAACCTGACCAGTGGGGCCTACTGGTCAATGACCTAGTCACTTAACAGAGTTTAGATTAACTCCTAATGCCAGTTAACAGGGCTGGGCCCACTAGTCAGTGACACATTAGGTTAATTAAATTAGTGCTTAATCTACCGTCGTCTCCAGAGATGGCGGAGGACGTCAGGATTCCTCCTCCGGTGACCAAATGGCCGGGCGGAGGGCACCTACGTAGAGCTGGGGCTTGACCGTATCCATCTGAGCTAGCGGGAGGGGCTGCGGTGGCTTATGGCGACGGCGGTGAGCAACTTGGTGGCGGCCGGAGTTTTGCCTTGCATGGCTGCGGGGTTGCGGGGCATCGGCGAGCTGTCTCGATGGCCTGACAACTTCTACGGGGCTCCTGGAGCTCGATTTCGAGCTTGGACGTGCGGGTGGAGGACCACAACGATGGTGGCGACATGGCCGGCGTCGAGGAGCTCTCGGCTCCGGCGGGCACCTAGCTAGGGGATGATCAGAGCAACGGAGTTAGGGGGAGACAAATCAGTGGCTCATCGCGATTCTGGCGGAGGCAACTACTGGCTCGGGGAGGCACTGGAGACAGCGAATCATAGCCGGCGAGCTCCGAGCAGAGGCGGCGTGGAAGCACTCGTTCCCGTCATCTTGACGCTCCTCTGGATGCTGCAGTTGGAGGAGAGGCATATCAAGGCCCGTTGAAGCATATGGACATGGAGGCGAGGCGAAGCGGGCTTTGTGGCCATGTCATTCATGGTGGCGCGGCCGTGGGGGCTGTCGGGTATGGCGGGGAGAAGCAGCAGGGGGCGAGGGAGAGAGTGAGACGGAGCTGGCTCGATGTGGACGATGGTCGCAACGTTATCCAGCACGAGGATGTGGCAAGGGAACAAGCAGGCAGCTGCGGCGCGCCGTGCCCTGCTTCTCCTCCCCCTACTGGCGAGAGGAGGAGGACGACTATCAGGGAAGATGGGCTAGGCCGTCCTGCTGGCCCGTGCCAGGTAAGTCTCTGGTCTCCCTTTCTTATTTATTTAAGTTCCTGTTTTCAGTTTTCTGTCATTTGTTTTATTTGTTACTTGGATAAAATACTAAGGCAAAAACCATGAGATAATTTCAAAGTCATATGAGTCCAGCTTGTAACATATCACCTCACTTTGCGGCCTCACGCACGGTAATCCCCACGGATGCCACCTTACCTTGGCCTAGACCGTTTGCGTCTTTTGGCTCATGTATATGATTATGTCACTAGCAATCATACGCCAGAGAACCCGGGTCGACATGATTAGTTATCGAACCCAAGTGGCACATCCGTACAGGAACAGACATACGTAACCCAACAATGCAGGTGTCGGTCATCAGCGTGTGTAGACGAGTCATAGCAAGCTACATGGACTCCATTACACCGTGAGACATTTTTGTCATCAACTGCGTGTAGATGAGTCATAGCAGGCCACATGGACTCCATTACACTGCAAGACATTTCCCCGTAGGGGCAGACACAGCAGCAAAGAAGGATACACGCCGGTCAATCAATGTGTCCGGAGCAGTAGCAAGCTACCATGGCTCGGTGGAAGCACAAAGAGGCATTTTCCCATAAAGAGGGCTATTAAAGGCAAACAACTAGGTGTCGAATCCCGCACATACCAATGCATTTCAAACATACACGCAATATGCACGATATGCGTAGATACAACATGGCATCACAACATAACTCTATGACTCAAGTTTCATTAATGACTCATAAGAGCCAACATAATGTGATACTACAAACAGGGGGTCACATGACCCAACACTCAAGTCATACAAGCATCAAGCCAAAGCAAAACATGTCTCGGTACCGACATCTACTAAAAGTGGCTGGAGGAGCCTGAAAAGCTGCAATGACCCTACCAAAGGAACCAGACCTCTCTCTGGGATTCCCAAGCTAATCCGGTCAACATCGAACTTCACGTCGTAAGAATCACTAATGAGATAGATGTGTCCTCTGCAAAAACATAAATTAAGAAACCGTGAGTACAAAGGTACTCAGCAAGACTTACATCAGAACTAACTACATATGCGTCATTGTCAACAAAGGGGGTTCTGGAGTTTATTGCAACAAGCCAGCTTTGACTCTTGGGTAACCTATACTATGACTACAAGTACTATCTTAGAGGTGGGATAGCGCACACGAGTCCACATATTCACCATCTCAATACACCACTATGGATCCACTCCCGTCTCCCTATGAGAAGGTTATCCATAGCACTCACACTTATCTTGCGTATTTAGAGTATCCATTTCACTTGTCTATGAACCACATAAGTTCTCCAAGTAGTCCATACCCGAGGACGCGGCTATTCGAACAGATTGATAACCCTGCAGGGGTGAACTTCTTCACACACGCTCCCGCCACTTATCGCCATGTGCACGTAAAAAAGGCAACTTAGCAACCTTCAAGCGGAAGCCCAGCGATGGGGTCGGCCACGACCGTCAATCACACACAAGACCCTAGTCCAGGTTTATGGCCTATTTCAGACTGAACCTGCACGGAAGTCCGGCCGAAGTTTCCGCTACGGCCTCAAACTATGTGCGCAGGGTTCCCAAGCCCACCATCCGGATTACCCTTGGTACACTGTGCCACTGTGTATCTACTGCATCACAGCCCACCCCGTCGGGTAGCGCTATGCACGGCGGCCAACACTTTTCCTACAAACACCAGAAACTAGTTGCAACTCCTGGATAGAGATCAAGGCAATTAATAAGTCGAGAGGGTCAATTAAGTATCCCAATGCGTGGTAGTATCTTGTCTTGGATAACATACACATAACTCAGTTCTTAAGGACGGTCCCAATGAGGCAACCCGCCATGTACTCCTACATGGCCTCTCATCGCTACCTTTACCAAATCGTGTTCACACACTTAGCTCTCACCCAAGAGGACATGAACACATCCATTCCAATTCATTGCCTAGATGGATCAGACCCGACATGACTCTAAGCATAGCAGGCACAGTAAGCAAGCATGGATGAGTAAGCACAACAAGGCTCAATCAGTTGCTACTCATGCTAAGTGGTTTCAACTATTTAATGTGGCAAGGACAGGTCATACAAAGGAATGGGTTCAACTACCGAGAACATATAAGAGTTGAAACGTTGTTGTCCTAATGCAGTATAAGAGAGCAGGAGCGAGAGTGTAGGATATTATTGGGATGCTCAACGAGGTGTCGCTTGCCTGACACTTGTGAAGATAGCAATGGCTCTTCATCGGTGACAACGATCTCAAGGTCGGAACAACATCTACCAAGGGAGAACAACCACCGGCAAACAAGAAGGAACAACATTGAATTGATGCAATGCACAACCATGATGTATGTCATGACAAATTAAGGTACTGAATTGACCTAGTTCAATAGTTGGTCATATTAATTGAAGTGGAATACAAATAGGCATCAAATTCCAACTTCAAACTATTTATCAAATTTGTCCTAATCATGAAATGTCCTAGTTGATGATGTTAGCTTTCTCAAACATGCATGATCATAGCATAAACAGAGTCACTGGATTTTTCTGATCATTTTTCAGATATAAATTATTTTCATCTGAGTTACGGTTGAATTTCTATGATTTTTTAAAGTTTATAACATTTTCTGGAATTAATAAATCATTTTCTGATTTATTTAAATCCCAAAACACATTATGGCGTCAGCATTGCGTCATAGTGATGTCAGCAGGTCAACAGGGCCGGTCCAGGTCAAACCTGACCAGTGGGGCCCACTAGTCAGTGACCCAGTCACTTAACAGAGTTTAGATTAACTCCTAATGCCAGTTAACAGGGATGGGCCCACTAGTTAGTGACACATTATGTTAATTAATTAGGTTAATTAAATTAGTGCTTAATCTCAACATAACCAGAGCCTGGTCCCACCCGTCGGTGACCCAGGGGGGTCAAATCCTGGTCAACCGAGGTCAAACTCGCCGGAGTTGACCCGCAGCTCATCGCCGGCGTCTCCAGAGACGGCGGAGGGCATCGGAATTCCTCCTCCGGTGACCAAATGGCCGGCGGGCACCTACGTGGAGTTGTGGCTTGACCGCATCCATCTGAGCTAGCGGGAGGGGCTGCGGTGGCTTATGGCGACGGTGGCGAGCAACTTGGCGGCGGACGGATTTCGGCCTTGCATGACTGCGGGGTTGCGGGGCATGGGCGAGCTGTCTCGATGGCCTGACGACCTCTACGGAGCTCCTGGAGCTCTATTTCAAGCTTGGACGCACGGGTGGAGGACCACAACAACGGTGGCGACATGGACGGCGTCGAGGAGCTCTCGGCTCCGGCGGGGCAGCTAGCTAGGGGGCGCTCAGAGCAACGGGGTTAGGGGGAGACGAATCAGTGGCTCACCGCAGTTCTGGCAGAGGCAACTACGGGCTCGGGGAGGCACTGGAGACAGCGAATCGACGCCGACGAGCTCCAAGCAGAGGCGGCGTGGAAGCACTCAATCTCGTCGTCTTGATGCTCCTCTGGATGCTGCAGTTGGAGGAGAGGCGTATCGAGGCCCGTCGAAGCATATGGACACGGAGGCGAGGCGAAGCGGGCTTGCTGGCCACATCATTCATGGCGGCGCGGCCATCGGGGCTCTCGGGTATGGTGGGGAGAAGCAGCAGGGGGCGAGGGAGAGAGTAAGCCGGAGCTGGCTCGATGCGGACTGCAGTGGCGACGTTATCCAGCGCGAGGACGTGGCAAGGGAGCAAGCAGGCATCTGCGGCGTGGCGTTCGCGCGCGCGTGCCGTGCCCTGCTTCTCCTCCGCCTACTGGCGAGAGGAGGAGGACGACTGGCAGGGAAGATGGGTTGGGATGTCCTGCTGGGCCGTGCCAGGTAAGTCTCTGGTCTCCCTTTCTTATTTATTTAAGTTCCTGTTTTTCAGTTTTTTGCCATTTGTTTTATTTATTGTTTGGGCAAAATACTAAGGCAAAAACCCTGAGATAATTTATGGGTCATGAACTAAATATTTCAAAGTCCCACAAATAGTTTCAGAATATTTGGAGCCACTAAGACATTTATAGTTCGGGGGCTATCGAGGGAGTCCGGGACTAAGGGGCCTTGGGTCCCCGTTCTATTTCCCATAGGCCGGACAGGTGGGCCGCTTTGAGCCCAGTACATGGAGGCTGAACTACAAGTCAACATCATTTTCGGGAAGGAAAGCTTCGGTGTCTTTGGGTGTCCTCCAAGTCAAGATGACAAGATCGGCGGACTTATCCCTTGATGGTAACCGACTATGTGTAACCCTAGGTACCCGTGGTGTCTATATAAACTAGAGGGTTTAGCTCGTCGAGGGGGACCATTATTCCAACCCATCTAGGGTTTAGTTCCTTTGATCTCCAGGTAGATCGACTCTATAACCGTCAGATACTCATCAATACAATCAAGCAGGATGTAGGGTTTTACCTCTTCGAGAGGGCCCGAACCAAGGTAAACATCATCTCCCTGTTTCCTATTCTTAATCGATCCAAGATCCACAGCTCGGGTCCCCCTACCCGAGATCTGCCTGTTTTGACACCGACACTACCCGCCTTGTACAAAGAGCTTGAATGCTTTGGCTTGGAACTAGTTGCATCTGTATTCCTGGACAACCTCGAAGCAAAGCCTACCTTGATGGATGATATTAAGGAAGCTCAGAAGGAACTTGAGAGTATTGAAGGCATGAAGAGGAAGATCAAGACAGGAAAGGGCCCAGGATTCTCAGTGGATGAACAAGGAGTTGTATGGTTTGGGAATCACATTAGTGTACCCAAAAAAATGAGCTCAAGAAGTTGATCTTCCAAGAAGCTCATGACACTCCGTATTCCATCTATCCCCGAGGGACCAAGATGTACCAAGACCTCAAGGAAAGATTCTGGTGGCGGCATGAAGAGAGAGATAGCCACATTTGTCGCCAAGTGTGACGTATGCCAGAGAGTCAAGGCTGAATATGAGCGACCAGCTGGACTACTTCAACCTCTCGAAGTGCGTGAATGGAAGTGGGACAAAGTCGGGATTGATTTCATCACCGGACTACTCAGGTCAAGCAAGGGACATGACTCCATTTGGGTCATTGTTGAACACCTGACCATGTTAGCCCACTTCATCCCTGTCTAGACGACCTACAATGGGAACCAACTAGCCAACCTCTACATCAACTAGATCGCGAGCCTCCATGGAGTTCATAAGAAAATCGTGTCAGAATGAGGTACCCAGTTTACCCGAGATTCTGGAATAGATTCTAAGAAGCCTTCAGAACCAAGTTATCCTTCAGCACCGCTTTTTCACTCTCAAACCCGATGCCAGACAGAACGAGTAAACTAGATATTCAAAGATATGCTTCGTGCTTGAGTTTTGTCGTATGGAGCCAAATGGGAAGATTGCCTACCCTTTGCCGAGTTCTCCTACAACAACAACTATCAGTCCAGTCTTTAGATGGCACAATTTGAGGTGTTGTATGGACGCAAGTGTCGCACTCCCCTCAACTGTCAGAAACCGGAAAAGTACTAGTCTTTGGACCGAACATTCTCCGTGAAGAAGTAGAGAAAGTTCAACTTGTCAGTGAAGCATGCAAAGCATCAAGTCAAGACAGAAGAGCTACGCCGACTCACGCCGCTGAGACATGAGTTTCCGTGTCGGGGATCACGTTTATCTCCAAGTCACACCTCTCAAGGGAACCAAGTGCTTCCATGTCAAAGGAAAGCTTGTGCCAAGGTATATCGACTCCTTAAATACCACCGACAGACGAGGAGAAGTTGCTTATCAGCTGGAGTTACCTACCGAGTTGTCTGATATGCACAATATTTTCCACGTGTCACAACTCAAGAAGTGTCTCCAAGGTCCCAACCGCCCGGACCTTTACAACGACATCGATCATCAAGCAATCTACCTTCAGCCAGACCTCACTTATCGCGAGAGACCGGTTAGCATTTTTGATAAAGCCGAGCGTTGCACACAAAGCCGCACCATCAAGTACTTCAAGGTCCAGTGGAGCAACCACACAAAAGAAAAAGCAACCTGGGAGCGTGAAGACTACCTCAGATCTGAGTTTCCTTATCTTTGTAGCGCCTAACTTAGGAATCTTGGAGACGAGATTCTTGTAAGGGGGGTAGGTCTGTCATAGCCTGTGTTTTGTATCACATCACTATGTTTATATAGTTTAAATTTTTGGACCAATTAAAGCTTTTCGTGTGCTTGTGAATGCTTGATTGCATTGCCCTTGCTTGTTTGGCTGTGTGTGATTTAATTCACAAAAATCCTCCTAGTCTCTAGACTCACCTTCTCATGCCATGTGTATAGGACATAAAACTAATTTTATAAACCCCTGAATTGAGGTTTGTACTACAAGTCCTCAAATTAGGGTGAATGTTTTGCACCAAAGATTTTATTTGAAACCTATTATCCATAAGACTTCCCAAAACCACAAAAATATTATTTTAGAAGTTATTTTTGTATTTTATTTAAATGGCTTTTTCTGAGGCCAGAAATGGTATTTTATAGGAAATTTTATTTTTATGTTTCAAAAATATTTGAGGAAATTTAGGGAAACTCACTGGACATATATTTTCCATATATATGAGTTCCAACACAGGGTCATGTTCAAAATTTTGAATAAAACCCTCCAAAACCCTTTCTAGATATTTCAAGTATTTGAAATATTTCTATAAGAAATATTGTCAAATAAATCCAGGAAAATTCCAGAAAGTCACGTATGTCTTATGTGATGATCTTGCCAATTTTCATCCAAATCAAATATTTTTGGTTCACAAAAGTGTTCCAAAACCCTCTCTGACCAGATTCAAATTTCAACAAATCTTCATTGCCAAGTATCTCCTATTGATCCCAAACTTTGTTGACATGTTCTAAGCCCCTAATCACGCAACTACACCAAGTGGTGCATCAAGTCCGAGCTTGAACTAAGAAAGTCAATTTCTGCCTATTTCTAGGGTTTGCCAAAGTTAGATTGGCCACTTTCTTCAAATGAGCTCAAACCTTGTGATCAACCTCATTTGGTCCTAATCGTCACTCCTGTTAAGTCCCATGGCAAGGAGAATCCATTGGCTATCTCAAAACCCCCATCAAACACATTCTGGTGATTTTCCAAACTTACTATCTTCAACCCTTAACATGTTCTCCTTGAGTCTAGCTTTTTACCACAGTCCCTCCAAGACCCCTTCTACCGCCTGTAAGAATCTCAAGCCTCTAATCAACCACTAGAGTGGGTGAAAACCCCATTTACCTCTCTGTTTTTACCATGGCAGAGCTTCACTCTTCCCCTCCTCTTACTTCTACCCTTACCTTACACCCTAAGCTACTAGAGGGCATCTCCAGACAAGCCAGTAGCTAATGGACAAGGGTGGCCGCGTCTAGAGAAGGTAGGGCATGGTAATGCCAACCATTTGGGCGCTCTGGAGTCCGCTAGAGTGCACCAAGGCACTGTAGCGGCTCCCATCCCGAGCCCCTGACAGCCTCCAGCTGCCATAGCTCGCCAGAAGGCTTGCCTCGGCATTCGCGACTTGCCAGGCGGTCGGCCCCCTCCTCTATCTTTCTTTTGCGTCCTCTGTCACGCGTGCCGGACGCCACCCACTCTGGCTAGTGCTCGCCCGCACAGGGGACCCGCCACTGACCTCGCCCCGCTTCCCCTCTCTCTTCCCCGCGAACACCCTAGACGCAAGTCAGACCCCTCCCGTCGGCATCCAAGCCGCCCCCACGGACGGCCGTGGACTCCATCCATGGTGAGCCTCGGGCATGCTAGAAAGCTAGCCTCGAACCTCCATATGCGCTCCTCTCCCGCTCTCTCACTCCCAATCAGCCTCCCACACGCCCCATTCCACCTCGGAAACGCCCTGTGCTTGGGATCGAACTTGACGCCACAGCCTCAGGTCGCATGCGATCTCGAGGTAGGAGGCCGCTCCGGCTCCGTTTTCTTTCCCTTTGGTCCTCCGTCGCCTCCCTGACATGATCCCCTCCCTGTCCCGCATGGATTGCAGCCGAAATCATCGGCTTCGACCACACCCGAGACCCCTCCGACGTGCCCACTCGTGGCCGGCGGACCACTCTGCGTCGCCGTCCACCTCCACCTCCACCTAGTCGGTGACTCCTCCCTAAGCTCGTCGCCATCCTCCGCTTGCTTCCCCGACGACGACACCACCGCCGATGAGCTCCTTACCCTCTTGGTCGCAAGGCGGGTGATGACAGGCGGGCCCCTGATACTTGTGATCTCCGTTGTTTTCCGTGAAGAGGAATGGGTAATTGCAGCACAAAGTGGGTAAGTATTTCCCTCAGTTATGAAACCAAGGTTTATCGAACAAATAGGAATATCAATCCTCAACCGTCTTTAGTGGTTGCACACAAAAGAGCAAACAACTTGCACCCAACGCGGGCAAGAGGGTTGTCAATCCCCTTGATCCCGTTATTTGTTAGCAAATGAGTTGTGTAGATAATTGTAGATAACTGTAAATTGCAAAATAAAATAAAATACAAATAAAGGCAGCAAGGTAATAGTAGCGTTTGTGAATTTATAAGTGAATAGACCCCGGGGCCATAGTTTACCTAGCGGCATCTCTCATGTAGGCAACATATGGTGGGTAACAAATTACTGTTAGGCAATTGATAGAAAGCTGATAGTTATGCGATTTCACGGCAATGATCATTTGTATATATGCATCACATCCGTAAACAAATAGGCCGACTCCTTCCTGCACCAATTACTATTACTCCACTCACCGACCGCTATCTAGCATGCATTTAGATTATTAAGTAAAACAGAGTAATGCATGGAGAACGATGACATGATGTAGACAAAGTAAACTCAAGCAATATGAATAAACCCCATCGTGTTATCCTTAGTAGCAACAACACAAAGACGCAACTTGTCCCCTTCTTTCATTGGGATACAGAAACTCGTCAGGTTGAACCTACTACAACGCACCTCTCTCACTGAACAAAGATACATCTACATGGACAAAGGAAATCAATAGATCAGAGAGAATTACGAAGCTATAATGATCATGCAAGTAAGAATCATAATATATATCAGAGGTTACTCAAATACTTTTCATGAATAATCTGAACATAAACCCACAATTCATCGGATCCCAACATACACACCGCACAAAAGGATTACATCGGATAGATAAAAGCGAGGATGCGATGATCATTGTATTGAAGATCAAGAGAGAGAGAGAGAGAGATTGCCATCTAGGTACTAGCTATGGACCAGTAGGTCTGTGGTGAACTACTCGCACATCATCATGAGGGCAGCATGGTTGATGAAGAGGCCCTCCATGCTCGATCCCCCTTCGGCAGGGTGCCGGAACGAAGCTCCAAATGGCTTCCCGATGGAACAGCGACTTGCAGCGGCGTAAAAAGAGTTTTGGGACTGTCTCCAGGGTTTTCACGATATTAGAGAATTTATAGGCCAGAGAACGAGGTCGACGGAGCCGCCAGGGGCCCACAAGCCATCAGGGCGCGCCCTGTTGGCTTGTGGGGCCCAGGTGTGGCTCCCGGCTTCCTTCTGAATCTGAAGTTTGGTACTATAAACCTGAAGAGTGAAAAACATGGAGAAAAAATCATCAAAACTTTTTGTGGCAATTGGACTTCATTTGGTATTGTAAACCTGAAGAGTGAAAAACACGCAGAAAACATCAACTGGCACTGGGTACTGGGTCAATAGGTTAGTGCTCAAAAATAATATAAATTGGTAACTAAAGACCCAAAAAGTATCCTAGAATGATAATACATTAGCATGGATACGTTGGAGACGTATCAGATCGCCTGTCATACTCTCCCCCTCCCTCTCTCACTGGTGTCGGGGCCCGCCCGTCAGGTTTGAACTTGGCGCGCGCGGGGGCACCGGTTCGCCTCGGGCTATTTCGGCTCCGGGCCAGCCCATGTGTATCCCGTTCTGGCCCAGCCACTCTGTGGCCATTTTTTCGTTTTTATTTGTCAATGGATTTCCAAAAATTGCACAAGATTAAATATTGATCCAAATGCAATGATTCCAACTTGTATTAATCCCACCTAGTTAATGACACTACTTGGACCCCATTTGAAGAAACTACTTTGTACTGCTCTTAATTAAAACCACATTTAAAGTATTTAAATCCACTGTTTAAATCCATGTCTCTATTTCGAACTCCAACTCCAAAACAAGAAATGTGGTATTTTTAGTTTTCACTCCAATATTCTATAAAAATGAGTTGACATTTTTCTGAGTGTTTTTATTTTTCTGTTTTGGGCTATTTTCTTATTTGTAACCCGTTACTTTGTGGATGTCGAGGGAGTTGGAGAAGAAGCCCTTGAAGACTTCGAAGACTTTGTTAAGCTAGGCAAGCAACCCTTTGACCATGTCGATGAAACTATTTCTTGCATGTCATTATAGCACTTTTAATTATTGCATCAAAGGCATGATGATGTGGTGACCACCTTGTTGGGTTGCCTCAGTTGCATTTCCTCGTTGATACTTGCATGTCATGACTCTATTTTCTTTTTAGAGTTATATGGGCGGGAAGTCGATAGGATGCTAGTAGATTCTACACAAGTGGGACAGGGATATGCATAGTGTTAGAAACAAAAGTCTCTAACAAGACGTCTCGAAAACCCCATCGTGTGCCACTAATACCCAAGGGAGATGTTGAGCTAGGTAACCACTTGATATAGAAGTGGTGTACCAAGGCAACTGAGTGTGTTCTTTTCAAAAACGGATTGGTTTAAGTTGCGACCGTTACTCCACTCTTACATGTACGACCATGATACCCCTTATGGGACGGGGCTTTGTTGATTACTTTGGTCGATGCTAGCAGAGAGACCACATTACTAGTGGTGGGTGTGGCGTGGTCACTCTCGGTAAGGGGTCGTGCCTGAATGGGCGACTATGGTTGTTTTCACAGACACCAGGCACACCGTTGTGTACCCTCGTGGATGGTACGTGTGATGTACATCATGAGGGATTTTACCAACTAGTGGACTCTTTGTTTAGTGTTGTCAAGGGAAAGTTATTGTTGGGTACTTACCTTGGGTACCTAAGGTACCGTCAGCTGTGGATGACACAGAAGTTCCCCGAGTCTTGTGGGTAAAGCGTGCAACTTTTGCAGAGTGTCAAATTATTCGAATAGTCGTGTACATGGTCAAGGAAAGTTGGATGACCGCTCTTGGGTTACGTTCATTGTTTACAAAACTTGGTATGTGTGTGGGGGCAAAGAAATACACAAGTTGAGTCGGATGACTTGTTGTGATGACTAAACTTGAGATGTTCCAAACTCTGCTTATATTGACATATATAGCCTGTTCATATGGATATCTGCAACCTCATGATGCATGCTTTATAAAATGTTAGGACATGATATTGCAGTCAACACTAGATTTCCGCAAAAGTACCCTACTTAGTGTTATACCATGCATGATTAGCTTGTTCGAAAACATGTGTTTCTTGCGAGTACATTCAAAGTACTCATTGGCTTGCCACTGGTTATTTAATTGGCCAGTCATGGAAGAGGAAGAATATGTTGAAGATTGCCTTGGTGAAGAACATGCGAATTAGGTCGCTTACCAGTCAGAATGCCTGTAGGGTTAAGATAGATGGCATGGGTCTACGTTATCGTCGAAGATTTCTATTGCAATATTATGTTCGATGTTTGGCCTTCATGGACCTATCTATGTAAGACTTGACCATAATAGTCAAAATTTGCATAAGACGGTATGTAATGGATGTAAGACTCTTGTTATTCAGCTTCTGTGTGTTCAGTGAGCATTGATCTCTGGGATCACTGCACACGTGTATATTGATCTTTGGGATCACTTCACATGTGTAGTCGGTGACTTCGCCTTATGAGTCAGGGTCATCAAATCGGCATGGCCTTAATATCCGCCGGTGAGCGCAGCCTCCCTCTGGCCGGAGGTTGATGACGACCCCACGGGGCCCGTCTGTCAGCCTCGCGATCCCTCGCTCTCGCTGACGGGTGTATCCCACCAATCAGGTTTGACACGGCTGGGCGCCCCCCCACCACTCGCGTGTGCTGGTCGCTCCTGTGCCAGCCCAGCTGCGCCCTATCTAGCCCAACCACTCTGTTGGCATTTTATTTTTCTATTTTCGAGTAAGATTGCAAAAACTCCTCAGGACAAAGTATTTGTACAAATGATATGATTTAACTTCCTAAAATTTTGTATTAATCTCACCTATTTGATGGTGCAACTTCCACTCCAATTGGATAACTTTTTCTTCACTGTTCACAATTAAATATTTGTTTAGGCGTTAAATCCACTATTAAAAATTCAAATCTTTGTTTCTGTCACTCCAATTCCAAATCTAACAAATATGGTATTTTTAGTTTTTAATTTAGTATTTAATAAAAATAGTTTGACATTTTTCTGGGTGTTTTTATTTTTCTGTTGTGACTATGGCCTTATTTGCGTTCCGTTATTTTGCGACGTTAGATCACGTTGTTGACGAAGAAGTTGGAGCATAAGCTTTTGAAAACTTTGCTGAGCTAGGCAAGCAGCCCTTTGACCATGTGGATGAAACCATTTTTATGCATATCATTATAGTACTTGCATTCGTTGCATTGAAAAGCATGATGATGTGGTGGCACCCTTGCTTGGTTTTCTTCGGTTGCATTCTCGTTGATACTTGCATTTTTCATGACTCTATTTTCCGCTTAGAGTTATGTGGGTGGGAAGTAGATAGGAGCTATAGTCGCTTGCTATGCAAGTGGGATGGGCATATGGATCGTGATAAAAACAAGTGTTTGATCAAAGACTTTCAAAAACCCCAACAGGTGCCACTAATGCCCTTGGGAGATGATGAGCTTGGTAACCACTTGATAAAGAAATGGTATACCGACGCAAGTTTACTGTGTTGTTTTCGAAAAAGGATTTGTTTAAGTTGCGACCGTTACTCCAACCTTGCATGTACAACCACACTACCTTTATATGGGAAGGGGATTTATTGATTACATTGCTCGATACTAGTAGAGAGCATGCATTACTAGTGGAGGTAGTGACTTGGTCACTCTCAATACGGGGTCGTGCCGGAATGGACGAGTATGGCTGTTTTCACAGACACCGGGCACACCGTTGAGTCACCTCGTGTAGTTGTGATGTTAACTGAAATGTATTTATCCTCTCGCTTGAGGCATGTATTTGTCCTCTTGTGTGAGGGTTTGACAAAAGGGCCAGGTACCAATGTGTGGAGTCTATGTTACTGTCGTCTAGGGAAAGGTATTGTTCGGGTGCATACCTTGGGTACTTAATGTACCATGAGCCGTGGATTGGCACAAATGTTCCCCGAGTCTTGTGGGTAAAGTGTGCAACCTCTGTAGAGTGTCATACTATTCGAATAGACGTGTCCAGAGTCAAGGACAATTGGATAACCGCTCTTGTGCTACGTCCACTATTTTACAAAACTTGTGTATGTGAAAGAAAACCTTAAGGTATGAAAGATGGTCTGTCAAGATGATGAAACTAGAGTTGAGATATCTTATTTATATTGATATCTATAACCTGTTGATGCATGATTTTCTGAAATATTAGGGCATGCCATTTCACTCAAAACTAGCTTTCTGCAAAAACCACAACTTAGTGAAGAACATTACATGTTGTTTTATCAATCATGGTTTGCTTGTGAGTACATTCAAAAGTACTCTCTGTCTTGTCCCTGGTTATTTAATTGGCTAAGCATGGAAGAACATGAATTTGAGGAAGAGTTCTTTGGTGATGACAATGCGAATTAGGATGCTTTCCCAGTCAGAATGCCTGTAGGGTTAAGGAAGATGGCATGGGTCCAAGTTATCGTTGAAGATTTCCGCTTCGAGTGTTTATTCGATGTTTGGCTTTCATGGCCCTATCTATGTAAGACTTGACCATAATGGTCATATTTCTGTAAGCCAATATGTAATTTATGTAAGATTCTTGTTATTTAGTTTCTATGTTTTTAGTGAGCATTGATCATGGGATCACTGTGCACATGCATTCAGTGGCTTTGACTTATGAGTTCGGGGTCCCAATAGAGATGGTATCAGAGCCATCCTGACTGTAGGAAGCCTTAGTTAGCATGGATGTTAGATAGCATAAAACTATTTTGAAAAACTATACCTAGTGACTATATTCAAAAGCGTTTATACTTCTTATCTCTTCTAGCTTATTTTCAAAACTTACTAACTCCCCTCCCTTCAAATATTGTAGATGGCCATCACACCCGAAGACCTCCTCGCCTCTGTGTCGAGACCCCGATCCTAGGCCATACAAATCAAGAATTTATCACATCATATCACTTTGCAGCCTCACGCACGATATGCTCCGTGGCTACCACCTTACCATGGCCGGGACCGTTTGTCTCTGTTGGCCCACGTATATGAATATGTTTCTAGCAATCATCTGTTAGAGAACCCGAATCGACATACTAGTTATAGACCCAAGTGGCACAAGCGTACAGGGACATGCGAACATAACCCATCAATGCAGGTCACGGTCACCAGTGAGTGTAGGCGAGTTGTAGCACGCTACATAGACTCTAGTAACACCGCGTGACATTTTCCCGTAGGGACAGACATAGCAGCGAAGCAGTGTACACGTCGGTCAATCAATGTGTCCGAAGCAGTAGCAAGCTACCAGGGCTCAGTGGAAGAACAAAGAGGCATTTCCCTGTAAAGCGGGCTACCATGGGCATACAGCTAGGTGCCGAATCCCAAACATACAATGCAATCCAAAACATACACGCAATATGCACGATATGGGTAGATACAACATGACATCACAACATAACTCTATGACTCAAAGTGTTGGCGCATAAGAGCCAATATAGGGTGATATTACAAACAGGGGTCACATGACCCAACACACAAAGTCATACAAGCAACAAGCGGAAGCATAACATGCCTGGGTATAGACATCTACTAAAAGTGGCTCGAGGAGCCTGCAAATCTACAATGACCCCCAAAGGAGCCAGACCTTCGTCTAGGATTCCCAAGCTAACCAGTCAATGTCGAACTTCGCATAGAATCCATTAGTGAGAGTAGGATCTCCTCTACAAAAACATAATTAAGCAACCGTGAGTACAAATGTACTCAACAATAATTACATCAGAACTATCTACATATGCATCATTATCAACAAGGGGTTGGTGGAGTGTATTGCAGCAAGCCAACTTTGACTCTTGGCTAACCTGTACGACGACTACGAGGACTTTCTTTCAGGTAGAGAGTGCACACGAGTCCACATATTCACCACATAAATACACCACTATGGATTCTCTACCGTCCTCATACGAGAAGGCCATCCATAGCACTCACACTTATCTTGCGCATTTTAATGTGTCCATTTAAATTATCTATGAACCATATAAGCATTCCAAGTAATACATATCTGTGGACGCGACTATTCAAATAGATTTATAAACCTGCAGGGGTGTACTTCTTCACACATGTTTCCACCACTTAGTGCCATGTACACGTCATGTATCTCGGCAACCTTCAAGGAATCCTGGCCTGGATGTAGACCATGACCGTTAACCACACAAGGCTCTAGTCCAGGTTTATTGCCTCTTTGAGACTGAACCCGTAGTGGAAGTCAGGCGGAAGTTTCCATTACGGCCCCAAACGATGTGTATAGGCACCTCGACGGATGCATCTACGCTTGGTACACCAGGCCACAGGTGCATCTTCCATGACATAGACTACCCCTCCGATCAGCGCTAAGCAAGGCCGCCAACACATCCTACAAACACGAGAAACTAGTTGCAACTCCTGGACAGAGATCAGGGCATTTAATAAGTCAAGCGGGGTTACATTTCAGGGCTGAATGTGTGGTAGTAGATGTCCTGTATCACATACACAGAACTCAGTTCTTAAGGACGGTCCCAATGAGACAACCCACCATGTACTCCTACATGGCCTTTCATCGCTACCTTCAACAAATCATGTTCACACACTTAGCTCTCACATAGCCGGACGTGAACACATCCATTCCGATTCATCGCCCAGATGGATCAGACCCGACACGACTCTAATCATAGCAAGCATAGCAAGCAAGCATGGATGAGTTGTCAAAACATGGCTCAAACAGTTACTACTCATGCTAAGGGGTTTTACTATTTACTGTGACAAAGACACGTCATGCAGAGGTATGGATTCTACTACCGGAACATGTAATAGTTGAATCGTTGTTGTCCTAATGCAGTAAAAGAGAACAAGAGCGCGAGAGTGGGTTTACATCAGTATTCTCAAGGGGGGTTGCTTTCCTGACACTTCTGAATATAGTACTTCTCTTCATCAGTGACATCGATATCAATGTCAGAACAACGTCTGCCGAGAGGGAACAAACACCCGGAAAACAAAGAAGGACCACAATCAATGCAATGCACAATCAAGTGAATGGCATGACATGTTAAGGTACTGGATTGACCTCATGTAATAGCTAGTCATATTAATTGAAGTGGAACTCAAACCTAGTTCAAATTCCAACTCCAGATGTTATTTCTTAAATTTCCCTAATTATGAAATGTCCTAGTTGGTGATGTTAACTTACTCACATATGCATGAACATGGCATAAACATATTCTTCATATTTTTCTGCTCATTTTTCATATATAAATTATTTTCATCAAAATTATTTTGATCGGACTTATAGATTATTTTCTATAATTTTTAGAAGTTTAAGCTATTTTCTGAAATTAATAAATCATTTCCGATTTATTTAAAATCCCCAAAAACATTTACGGGGTCAGCATTGCGTCTGGATGATGTCAGCAGGTCAACTGACACGCTCCAGGTCAAACCTGACATGCGGGTCCCACCTGTCATTGACAAAGTGACCAATAGAGTTTAACTAGGATAAACTATTTGTTTTCAGTTGGATAACTAAATATGAGGGCCACATGTCATGCATACAGGTATTTACTTAATTGGTTAGCATTAAGCTAATCATGTGACGTGCGGTGCCGACTGGTCAATGTCTCAGGCGGCGGGGATCGTCACCGGCGACCAGAGGACACGGCGGTGGCATCGGATTCACCGTCGGACGACCATTTGGAAAGCCGTTTGGTTCTGCGCGGAGCTGGTAAAGAGCTGTATCCAATGGGACAAGAATCAAGGGGTTGGCTGGCCCGAAACGATGATGCAACGGTAACCAGCGGCGACCGGAGTTTGGGCCAGCTTGGTTGCGGCGGTGTGGTGCCCTTGGAGGCAAACGTGATGCACGATTGGGTTGATGGCAGCTCCCAGAGCTCGGCAGGGTGCATGGGCGTGAGCTTCGGATGTTGTGGTTGTGGCGGTGCCATGAACGCCGATAGGGAGGCTTGGACATGGGGGAACACTAGCTAGGGAACGACAGGGGCGACGTCGTCAGGATGATCAGCGTGGTCGTTCACGGCCCGAAGGCGACGAATTTGATGGTGGTGGCCGGCGGCCTTTCATGGAGAAGACATGTCGATGGCGAGGATGTAGGGCCTCCGACACGTCGATCATCGGCTTGGGGATGCTCTGGTTCACGACAGCTCTTTTGGACACGATGGCTTGGCGGAAGGTGGCCGGTAGCCACGGCTACGGCGAAGGCATGGGCACGGAAGGCTTAGCCAAGGTGAGGAGCGGGCGAGAGAGCGAGAGAGAGAGAGAGAGAGAGAGAGAGAGGGAATGGAGAATCGGGATCGATGCGGGCGGCAACGGGAGGTTTATCCCGCGGGTCACGCTGGCTGGGAAGGACCAGGCAGGCAGCTCGCATGGCGCTCGCGTTGTGAGTCTCGTGTTCGGTCTCGCCTCTACCTACTGGCTGAGGTTGAAGACGAGCATGCCCCCGGTGGGCTGGGCTGCTCTATTGGGCCGGCCAGGTAAGCTTCTTCCTCTTTTATTTGTAGTTATTTTTAATTTGGTTTGCTAACCAAATCATTGTTGTTTCTTGTAAATATAATTGTGGATGCAATATGGACTATTCCAAAGCCCCTCAAAAAGACTGAAAATTATTGGAGCTATGGATATTTTTACAATCATTTATTTGGTCTAATTCAAATACAATATGATTTAATTAAAAAAACAAGATGGCTCGGAAAAATGTGCATCACCTCTGGTTTATGGTTTCAACATTTTACAAAAATTATGGACATATTTGAAGCCATTTTGGGTTCATTGGAAAATATTTTACGTTGAACCTATTTGAATTATATTGATGCTAGGATTTGATTATCCCTATTGCAAATTCATTTGAATTAAACATGATGCATTGATGCTCAATGATGGAACTAATATCAATATTTGCAAACAAATTCTAGGGCTGTGACAACTCACCCCCACTAAACAGGAATCTTGTCCCGAGATTTAGGCATAGGGTAAGTGGTAGAGGGGACACTAAACTATCACAATCTTGACGATCCAATTGCCCTTCTTGAAGATGTTGATTCATTGCATCATGTTGATGTTGACATATTCACTTTCGAGACCTTCATCCAAACACGACGACAATGGGAACAGGAAAAACTCTATGAGAATCGATACTCGTGAAGATCGATTAACTCACGATCAACTCATGGAGTGAGATGTAAGAATATCTCTTGAGTTGAGACTCAGAACACACATCAGGGTAATGGAAAGAAGCAGACAACGAGGGTTGAATTTGGTAGGCAACAATTCCACTATAAAAACACATGGTGAAGAGGTTTCAAAGTAGCGAGGAGTTAAATTGCCCTTGGTACAATAACGGGACACCTTAGGGGAGATGACTCGTAGAAATATTCCCTTGAGTTGCAAATTTTTTGCTTTTGATACGCAGATCATTGAAAATCTTCATACCAGACTAAGGCAATTCACAAACGATCATTTAAAGGAATTCGAAAGAATGGAATACTCAGTTTGGAATGGAAACTAGAGTTATAGGGCAACTTGGTAATCAAAAGGCACATTCCAACTGATACCGAGGTATAATCTAGTGTCTGAGCGTGCTCTCAAGAATTGAGCATTTCCATATTCATCAGGGTTTTACCAACATCCATGCCAAGGATCCTAGCAACACATCATACTACCATGATGAATAATGGTGGAGGATGCAATTGCAAAAGAAGACAAACACATCATACTACGATAGATCGAGAGACATTTAGCACTCCGCTTCTAATGTTCTCCTTGATGTGCTAGCATAACCCAATTAAAGGTACTATTGGGTATCTAGGACATCAAGTAAAGGCCAGACTTTGCAATCTCAAAGTGTCCATGAGGAACAACTTCTAGAACAAGGCATATACAATCCACATGGGGAAGTGGCTAATGTTGCTGATACAAGATATTATAATAATGGGCCTTCCAGCTAGGTGTGTTACCCACAACATCACCTTCTCGGGTTATGAAGAGACCACTATTATAATCCTTGGGACATGTTCCAACCATCATATCTGCCTGAGATTGAGATCTGGTGGGTGATAGGATATTCCAGACTCAGCATGTCTGAAAAGGAAGGTTTGCAACACGAATCTACGAGATGACATTGAAAGATTCTCGAGAAGTGATCTATGGAAGCCACCTCCAAAACATGAGCTAGATTGCAAGACTCTCATGGAAACACTGCCCAAGACAAACGTGACCACATAGCAATCTTACAACAAAACACTACCGAGTTCTTGTTGGGAACCATCATTGGAGGTAACGAAGTCTTGTGCATTACCATGGATTAGCACTTAACTACTTTTCCTTCAACAACTCAATCAGTGGCTTGGTGTGCTAGGGAATACATATGGAAAGAAGATGACCAGTCTATAAACCAATAGAATACTTCACACGTGCATGACTGACTTGGGATGATTCCAAGAAAGCAAAACGACCTTTCTCAAATTCACGGCGACAACTTGCATCAAATGCACATGCATTTAGAGGGAGTCACTTCTTTCATCAAACATCTACTTCATGTACGGAACACAAAGATAATGCCTTCCAAAGTTTCCAACACTAACTTCAATACTAATCATGTGTTATGGAGAAAATAAGGACGTTGTTGATGGGCTCAACAACAATTCAACATGATATCCATATAAATTTAATTCCACAACTATGAGATAAAGGTGATAGCATTCGTCAGACCAAAGATATAATGGTGTATGCTTAGCAAGATATCCACGGGTAAGACAACATTATGAAAACCTTTGGTTCTGATTTTGATTTGATGATAGCCCATAGTCAAATGAAAGATTGGACAAGAAAATAGATCCAACAATTGATCATAAGGATCAATCGATGGGGTATCATCTTGCTTCAACACACACACACACACACACACACACACTCACAAGATATCCCTTTGGAATGAACTAAATCGGACATGCTTTTATCTTTCAACTCTCCAAGTTGTTGTTTAGCTTAACCAACTAGTTCAGGGTCATCCAACACAGATTCTTGGAGAAGGAGTGGTTTGAAGAGAAAACCAACTTGATCATGAACTCAACATAACGGTCAGGGAATAACCTGGTAATACTTCCGAGAAGATATTCGGAAAATCACGAGCAACCGATATGTTATTAAGCTCGAGAACAATCTTGCTTTTCAGGGAAAGACGATATGCTCAGAAGAGCGAGGTATTGACACAATCCTAACTCATTGATTGAAGTGTGCACCAGGAAAGATTTACTAGGTAGCACGATCGACCTTAAAAAGGTGACTCGGTAACCAACACAATTAGAATGAGATTATCGTCCATTAACTGCCAGGCAATAGGGTTGCTAGGAGTATTGATTTCACACATCACTGAGGAATGAATAATGATGGAGAGAAGTACTACTGTATCAAGAATTCTTAAGAGGTTATACAATTCTCATGACATTCCGGACATAAAGTGTCACACCCTGTGTTTTGAGTCACAACACTATGTTAATAAAGCCCAAAATTTTGGACCAACAAAAACTTTTTGAATGGGTGTGATGCTTGAACTGATTGCTATTTGCTTGCTTGCTTGAGTGTGCACAAAATTCACAAAAATCCTCCCACTTTCAAAACTCATCTCCTTGATCCAAAATCTTTTACCAATGATCATGCCATGTGTAGAGTACCTAAAACTATTTTTATAAAATATTATTTTAGCCAAAAAGCATTTACTTAATATAAGTTTTCAAAACGCCCTGAACTAAGTTTTCTACTACAAGTCCTGAAATTAGGGTGAATGTTTTTCCCAAGCAATTTTATTTGAAACATATTACCGATAACACTTCCAAAAACCACAAAAACATTATTTTAAAAGTTATTTTTATTTTATTTAAATTCCTTGTTCGGAGGCCAAAAATGGTCTTTTATAGGGAAAAATTATTTATATATTTCCAAAATATTTGAGAAAATTAAGGGAAACTCAGTGGACATATATTTTATATATATAGGAGTTTCAACACATGGTCATGTTCAAAATATTTGACAAAACCCTCCAAAACCCTTTCTGCATATTTCAAGTATTTGAAATATTTCTATAAGAAATATTGTCAAATAAATCCAGGAAAATTCTAGCTAGTCACATATGCCTCATGTGATGTTCTTACGAAGTTTCATCTGAATCAAAATAATTTGGGTTCCCAAAAGTGCCCCAAAAACCCATGTGTCCATATTCAAATTTCAACAACTTTACATAACCAGGTGTCTCCATTTGGTCTCAAACTTTGTGGATATGTTCTAATGATCTAATGATGCATCTACACCAAGTGGTGCATATAGGAGAATAGCTTAGCCTACATAGTTCTATCCAAAATAGTTTCTGCCAATTTCTAGGGTTTGCCAAATGAGCTCAAATCTTGTGGACAGGTCTATTTTGCACTTAGATTCATTCATGTTAAGTCTCATGTTAAGGAGATTAGCTAATCTAGCTCAAATCATGATGAAACACCTTCTGGCAGAAACCCAAAGTTATTGTTTTCACCATCTACCTTGTTCTCCTTGTGCTGGAATTTTTACCATAGACCCCCTGACCCTCTCCTACATCCAGTAAAAACCCCAGGCCATTGCTCAATAATTTAGGGGGGCAAAACACTCATTTTCCTCCCAGTTTTACCAAGCCATTACACCTTCTCCTTCCATTCCCTTTTACTGCTACCAATTCCTTGTACCTTAAGTCTCATTGGGCATCCCCAGAACCTCCACTCGCTACCACACATGAGAGGCCACAGACGTAGCGCGTGGGGCAAGGCCATGCCGGCCATTTGGGCGCTCTAGAGCATGCTAGAGCGCACCAGAGCACTATAGTCGTGCTCATCCCTGTGCCCCAACAACCTCGTGCTTCCCCCACTTGCCGGTCGTATTCCCTCACCATCCGCGACACGCCAGCAGGCTAGACCTCTACTCCCTCTCTCTCCATTGACCTCGTCGGTGCATGCCCGAGCAACGCCCGGCTCGGCCACTCCCTGTCCATGCTCGGGCCCGCACCAGAGCTGCCTCCACTCCCTCTCTTCTCTGTCTCACTTGGAATAACCCCACGAACGCCGCAAAAGGACCCCGGCGCCCTCCCGTGGCCACCAGAACCCCTCTGGCGGGCGCCTGTGAGATCAGTCCATGGCAAGCCACCGGCATCCCTATATGAGCAACCCCGAGCTTCCCTCTCACCTTCTCTCTCCATCTTGCCCCCTCAATCATACACCTGCACCACCCATTCGACCCCTGGAGATCCCTGAGCTTGGATCGGGCCGGAGCTCCGCCGTTTCGGGCATCTGACGATCTCGAGGTACAGACCGTCCCCAACGGTCCTCTTCCTCCCTCTGATACTCTCTTGGCAAGATGATACAGTGCCCCTTTACTCCCGTGCGATTTGCAGACGAATAAGACCGAAGCAATCCTTGATCTAAGCTTCTCTGCCACTCTTCTTCGTAGCCGGCGAACCCAACCCCTCCGGCGACCAACTCCTACACCACCCAAACGGCAGCTCGACCCTAACCACGCCGGTGCCCTCCTTCCGCCTCGCCATACCCTGTAGCATCGCCGGTGAGGCCCTCCCTTCTCTTTCCTAAGAAAGGTGATGACAGGTGGGACCCACCTGTCATCCCCTCCTACGCCTCTGTCTCGCTGACGGGCGGGCCCGTCCCGTCAGGTTTGAACATGCGCAGCGGCTCGCACCGCTTCAGGTGGAGGCGTATTCTGCAAATACGCCTTCGATGTGGCCCTCCTGCGGAGCTGCCTTGTGTCTGGGCCGGTTCTCTTCTCGGCCGGCTCAGCTGCACTAGTTTCGGCCCACTGCTACAGTGCGACTTCTCTTTTCTTTTTAGCAGAAAAATTCTAAAATTCATATCTAAATAAATATAAATCCAAATGAATTAATTCCAATTCCTATATTCTCCTAAAAATCGCACCTATTATTTGGCACCACTCCCATATTTTTCCACCACAATTTTCTGTACTATTCTAATTCGAATTCAAATTTGAACCCTTAAAGGTCACTTTGAAAATTCCATAGGACATCTATTGTTGATCTAAATGGCCTGATCCATATTTCTTTGCGCTCTCTTTCACATGCCCTATTTATCTAAGAATGTTCAACATTATCACAATGCCTCATTTCTGTTTGATCTACTAAATGGCGCCATTTTCCATTATTTCATCTTAGAAAACCCCTAGGAAATTCATCCCAGCTCCAAATCTGGTGAAACCAATTTGTAAATGTTTCTAAACTCATGCCCTATTTGATGAGTGACTCCACTCATTTTTGTAAAATTATGTTATTTAATTTTTTTGCAGAATCATTGTTCCCTCCATTTCCAGTTTTCAAAAATCCATATTTATCCAACTCCAGTAGAACCACTTTAGGTATTTTTCATATGACTAGAGGTGTCAAGAAAAATAAAACTCCTATTTTTAGAGCACTTCTTTGTCCTACCTTGTTGTGTGCTTATTGGGATTGCTTGGGATGGTAGTTGACGAAGTAGACAGAGTGCTTGGAGTTGGAGCAGAAGCTTTTGAAGACCCCGAAGACATTGCTGAACCAAGCAAGCAGCCCTTTGACCATGTTGGCGAAACCATTTCTATGCATGTCATTATAGCACTTTTATTTTGGTGCATTGAAAAGCTTGTTGATGATGCGGTGAAAACCTTGCTAGGTTGGTCTTCGATGCATTTCTCGTTGACACTTGCATTGTGCATAGATCTATCCTTCGTTGAGAGTTCGCTACGCAAGTGGGACGGGGATATGCATGAGATGGAAGGAAAGAAGGTTTTACCAAAGACTTGACAAAAACCCCCTTGGGTGCCACTAATGCCCGAGGGAGATGATGAGCTAGGTAACCACTTGATAACGAAGTGGTGTACCGAAGCAAGTTGAGTATGTGTTTTCTAAATGGATTAGATTTAAGATTTGTCGACCGTCCCAACCTTACATGTACAACCACACTACCCCTATATGGGACGGGGCTCACTGAACACACAGAAACTGAATAACAAGAGTCTTACATCCATTACGTACCGTTTTACATAAATTTGACCGCAATGGCCAAGTCTTCATGGATAGGGCTAGGTAGGCTAATACACCAATCATAAAATCATAGCGGAAATCTTCAACGATAGAGCGAACCCATGGTATCTGCCTTAACCCTACAAGCATTCTGACTGGGAAGCATCCTAGCTCGCATGTCCGTCACCAAAGTACTCTTCATTATATCATGTTCTGTCAAGCCTGGCAAATAAAATAACTAGGGACAAGCCAATGAGTACTTTTGAATGTACTCGCAAGCAACCCATTTTTGGAACAAGATAATCATGCATGGTTTAATCCTAGTAGGTATTTGTCGGTGTACTAAGAAAGGGGGCCCTTAGTACCCTGAATTGCGCACCTGACGACGGCGGCCTCCGAACCGGCAAGACCCCGTCATGCTGGGACTGAACTCCAAGCCACTTAGTACAAGGGCTCGAGCTAACCGGCAAGCCTTCCTTGCCGGGGGGGGCTCGGATGCGAGCTCACCAGCCAGGGCTCCCACCTGCCCAGCCGTCGCTCCATGTCGCTGGGCTGATTGTCTACATCAGCTAGGTGTCAAGCGGGCCGGCGGGTAGGTGAAGCTCGTCGGGGCGCGTGGCAGTTTTCTAGGAATTACAACAGCTTTCATGACACCCATCCTACGGCGTGGCCAAAGAATAAGAGGTAGCTGTGCGAATGGCAGAGAAGGAGAGGCAATCCTTGCCAGGAGACGTCACCAGCGTGCCACCTCATGGTACATTAAATGCGCCTGTCTTAGTCCATCAGAATTAGGTATTTCCCACTACCGCTCCTACTAGTGTCTCGGGCACCAATAGTGGACATTATTTACCTTGTGTAAAGACCATTAGAGCCACTATGGTCGCACCTTGGATTATAAAAGGAGGTCCATGGCTACCTTTAGAAAGGTCGACACTCTGTTCATTTACACTGATAGCGAAGCTACCAAAGCATCCTTGCCGGGCTGTGATGTTCCTGTACTGTGAACCCGAATAAAGCACACCACACAGGATGTAGGGTATTACGCTCCGGCGTCCCGAACCTGTCTAAACCCTCGCACGTGCAGTGTCCGGTGATGCTCTTTGCGCCAGAGGATTCCCGTAGCCGAATCACGAAAGGGGCCTTGTCAACCCAAAAATCGTCGTACCCCGACATCTTTGGCGCGCCATGTAGAGGGTCTCCCTTGCGTGAACCTTCAACGACTCATGCACATCATGGCCAACAACTTCTTCGATGCCCATGCCTCCCAAGAAGGATATGGGCCTGGGGACGCTCGCCCCTTCCACATCCAAGCTGCCCTCGCAAGTGGTGCCGACGACGCCGATGGAGGCGCCCCCCACAATCGCAACGCCGATGAACACAGCCACAACACTGTGCGGAGCTCCATGAGCCGCGATCTGGACTGCGTCGTCGTGGAGACACAGAACATGCCCACAGCGACCGGGGCAGGCACCACAGACGCAGCGGTCACGGCGGCGGCTGCAGCAGCAGCGGCGGCGCAGGACCTCCGCCGTAGCCTTCTCAAGACCACCGCGACCAACACCCCCAGGGTGGTGACCCTAGGCGGCGCGCGGAAAAGACCCCTGCGCGTCCCTCTCAAGACACGCAGGGCGAGCTCGACAATAGCTTCCTGGAGGGAATGAGCAGCACACGACGGCACGGGGAGACACTTCTCCTAGCATTGGTAGGAGTAAGAGCGCCACCCACGCCTCGCACCGCTCCATGCTCAAGACTGCGGAGGAAGCTCTGGCATAGGCCCAGTTATTGCTGAACTTTCCACTCACGCCGGAGAAGGTGGAGGACTGGAGAGCAACAATCTAGAGTCTACTGAGTTTCGCGACCTGCGGCAGGCCGAAGGGGGAGGGCCCGTCGTGCACCCGCTAGGCGGCTCCTTGGGCTCCCACCACCGGACGCGACGCCGGCAGGGCGCACACGGTGCAACCTCCCCCACAACAGTAGCAACCTACCAGCCAAACTGATGTACAAGACGAGGTGTCGTACGCCTCGGTGGATCTGCGGATGAACAAAGATCAACGCCATGTCTTGAAGGATAGACGCAAGGAGGATGCTCACACTACCATCGAGAGGCGGCGTCAGGCATGCCACCAATCTGATGGTCGCACGGACCCAGCCGTCGACGCGCCTAAGCCGGTGGTCCCCGGCAGCTTGCCCTACGAGGTAGGTTGCCCGGTGTTCACCCACGAGCTGCGGCAAGTCCGCTGGCCCTCCAGCAGACCCTTCAAGCCCAAACTTCCAGACATTTACGACGGCAAGATCAGCCCTTCCAAGTTCCTCGGCATCTACACCATCGCCGTGCAGGCTACCGGGGGACGCGATGAAAAAGTATTCGCCAACTATTTTCCGTTGGCGCTCAAGCCCAACGTGAGGAGTTGGCTGATGAACTTGCCGGAGGGGTCCATCTCCTCTTGGGCGGACCTATGCAACCACTTCATTAGTGCATACCATGGAGGCCACAAGCTTCCAGGGCAGCCCAGCAACTTGCATGTGCTCCCCTAGAAAGAGGGTGAGTCCCTCCGCAAATACATCGAGAGATTCATCCACGTGCAGCACAACATCCCCAACATCCACCCAACCGCTGTGATCACTGCGGTTCACACGAACGTGCGCAACCAACAGATGCGTGAGGAGATGAGCATCAATAAGGTGCGGGATGTCACCGAGTTGTATGCTTTGGCTGACAAGTGCGCGCGAGCTGAAGAGCGAAGGAGGCTCCCTAGAGAGGACGCTGGCGGGGAGGTCGACTCAGATGATGACGAAGATGCGCCAGCGTCCAAGAAGAAAGGCCAGAAACGCAAGGGAAAAGCAGTGATGGCTGTCGAAGGGAATGACAATTCTGACTCTGGTAGGAAGGCCAAGTCCGAGGTGTCCGGCAAGACTGGTGACGTGTGCTTCGGAGACGACGAGGCCGCGGCAGGAGAAAATACCAGTAGGCCGTACTGCAAGATTGACCTCACCAAGAGCCACGACATCACCGAGTGCCGCCAAGTAGAACAACTTGCCGAGAAGCAAAAGCAAGAGTACAAAAGGCACGAAAGGAGAAGGGCCGAGATGGTGCAGGTGGTTCCGGCAAGAAAAGCAACGCTAGCCGTGGTGGCCGCCGCGGCTAGGCCAAGCAACGCAAGGAGAAACCTACTAGAGGCCGAGACAAGAAGTCTGATGACGAAGACGATGATGACGACGGAGATGAAGAAGAATCTGAAGGCCAGGAATTCTAGAAAGGTATCGATGCCATGTGCATTGACGGAGGCGCGTCTTGGCACTCATCTCACCGGCAACTCAAGCAGTGGGCCCCTGAGGTCAACGCGGTAGAACCAGCGGCCGAGGCAAGGAAACCCCGCAAATGGTCCAACACTCACATCATCTTCGACGCTGAGGATCACCCTGACCGCATCACTGCCGTCAGGTGCGTGCTATTGTTCGTATCACCGACAATCCGCAACCTCAAGGTCACAAAGATGTTGGTCGATAGTGGAGTCGGTTTGAATCTGATATCGCCAGACGTAATCAAGCTTCTACATATTCCCGATTCATATCTCAAGCCAACAGGATCCTTCCAAGGGGTCAACCCGGGAAGATCTCAACCCAACGGGAAGATAACTCTGCCAGTCACGTTTGGCAGTGAGCTCAACTTCGGGACGAAGAGATCGGTCTTCGACGTTGCAACGATGTCGCTGCCGTACAACGGAATTCTGGGCCGATTTGTGCTGGCGAAGTTCATGGCTGCCTCTCACCACACCTACAACACCCTCAAGATGCCAGGGTCGATGAGCGTCATCACTGTTCGCACTGACAACAAGACGAAGCAAGTGGCCGCGTGGGAGAATGGCGAGGGCGGCACTGTCACAATAAGTGCCACCCTCGACAGCAAATCGGAAAGAGTGCTCATCACCTTCCTGCGGGTGAATGTCGATGTGTTTGCCTGGAAACCGTCTGACATCCCCGGTGTTGCCATGGAGGTGATTGAGCACCACCTTGCTGTTTGTCCCCATACGAGCCCCGTCAAGCAGAAGGTCCAGAAGGAAGCCTTAGAGCGACAGGAATTTATTGCCAAAGAAATCAAAAGGCTAGAAGCAGCAGGTCCGATCAGGGGCGTGACCCACCCAACTTGGCTAGCAAATCCTATGGTGGTGCGCAAGGCGAATGGGAAATGGAGGCTTTGCATCGACTTCACTGATGTCAACAAGACTTGCACGAAGGACCCGTTCCCCTTGCCGCGCATTGACAAGATTGTGGACTGGACCATTGGCTACAATCTCTTGTCCTTCCTCGATGCATATTCTGGCTATCGCCAGATCTTCATGACCGAGGAAGAAGAAAAAATGGCGTTCATTACCCCCTACTGTGCGTACTTCTTTAGACAGATGCCGTTCGGGTTGAAGAGCATCATTTCAACATTTGCGAGGGCAGTTCAGATTGGTCTGGGACCGCAGCTACACAGGAATGTGGAAGCAAAGATGGATGATATAGTGGTCAAGACCAAGAACAAGGAGACGTTGGTGCAAGACCTAGAAGAAACCTTCGCGAATCTGCGCAAGATCAATTTGAAGCTCAACCCTGAGAAGTGCGTGTTTGGAGTCCCTTCCGGCAAGCTCCTTGGGTTCTTCGTATCACAATGCGGGATTGAAGCCAACCCCGCGAAGATTGATGCGATTGAACAGCTAGAGGCGCCAAAGCGCATCAAGGATGTGCGCGGCTTGGCGGGTTGCATCGCCGCCCTCAGCAGGTTCATTTCCAAGTCCGCAGAGTGCACCCTGCCATTTCTCAAGATCCTGAAGAAGGCAGGCCCAATGACGTGGACCCCAGAAGCAGAGGCAGCCTTATAAAACTTGAAGAAATACCTGTCCTCGACGCCAGTCCTAGTCGCACCAAGACCGGAGGAACCGTTGCTGCTATATTTGGCGGCAACAAACCAAGTAGTTAGTGCTGCACTGGTGGCAGAGAGGGAAGCTGTGGAGGATGAGATAGAAAACACCAAGTCAGCAACCAGAAAGCCAGAACGAGCTCCAGCAAACCAGATAGCCAATGACGCAAGTTTGACACAAGGGACGGATCAGCAAACTGTGCAGAAGAAGAAGATGGTGCAGCGGCCCATGTATTTTTTCAGCTCCCTCCTGCAAGGGGCTAAATCAAGATACTCTGGGATGCAGAAAATGGTCTTTGGCCTCCTTATGGCTTTCCGAAAGTTACGCCACTACTTCCAAGCACATCACATCATCGACGTCACTCGGTTCCCGCTGCAGCGTATCTTGAGAAATCCAGAGGCAACCGGCAGGATCGTTGAGTGGGTGTTGTAGCTGGCCAGCTTTGACTTGAGCTCCAAAAGAACGGCAACGATCCAGAGCAGGGCCCTGGCGGAGTTCATAGCAGAATGGATGCCAACGCCAGATGAAGAAATCCCGGAGACAACACTCCATGACAAAGAAGCACCTCAAGAATGGGTCATGTAGTTTGACGGAGCTTTCTCGCTGCAAGGCGCTGGTGCTGGCATGCTACTCATTGCACCCATCGGAGAGCACCTCAAGTATGTGATCCAGATGCATTTCCCCGAGAGGAATCAACAAACAACACGACTGAGTATGAAGGGTTGCTTGCCGGACTACGGTTAGCAGCCGATCTCGGAATCAGAAAGTTGATAGTCCGAGGGGACTCGCTGCTTGTCGTGCGCCAAGTAGACAAGGATTACCAGAGTCCCCTAATGGAGGCATATGTTGACGAAGTACGGAGATTGGAGGAGCGCTTTGACGGTCTACAAATGGAGTATGTCCCCCGTGCCGAGAATGACATTGCCGATGACCTGTCAAAGGGAGCCACGTAGAAGCTGCCTATGGAACCGGGCACTTTTGTTCTCCGATTGACCCAACCTTCAGTCACCCCGTCAGCGTGGCAGAACCATCAGTCGCCGCCAAGAGGGTTGCCGAGAGCGACAACCCACCTGCCGGCGGACCTCGAGCTCCGACAGAACCGACCGTCCTTGCCGTTGAAGCTAGCGTCCCGGCAGCGGAAGAAATGCCTTGGTTCCTTGTCATCGAGCCACAGGCTCCGGCATGGGCACAACAGATAGTCCATTACCTCCAAATAGGAGATCTTCCCGAGGAACCAGAAAAAGCTGAAAGGGTTGCCCGATGGTCGAGCACATACCAGTTTGTTGACAACACCTTATACAAGAGGAGGCCAAATGGTGTGAAATTGAAGAGCATTCCTCGGGAAGAAGGACCTCAGCTGTTGGCAGAAATACACGAAGGGATCTGTGGCTGCCACATCGGATCACGGGCCCTTGCCGGGAAAGCATTCCGCCAAGGCTTCTATTGTCCGACAGCCCTTTAAGACTCTTTGGCGATGGTGATAACGTGTGAAGCATGTCGGTACCATGCCAAGCAAATACACCAACCATCACAAGCCCTTCAACCATACCGTTCTCCTAGCCCTTCTTGGTCTGGGGGCTCGACATTCTTGGGCCCTTCCCCCGTGCTACCGGGGGCTTCAAGTTCTTGTTCATTGCAATCGAAAAGTTCACGAAGTGGACTGAGGTAGAACCGGTGAGAAAGGTAATGGCGCAGGCAGTGGTCAAGTTCCTCGGAGGGATTGTTTGCCGTTTCGGTGTTCCCAACAGAATGTGCAACGACAACGGCATGCAGTGCACCAGCAACAGCTTCATGCAATATTGCTAAGACATCGGCACCAAGATATGCTTTGTATTGGATGCTCACCCAAGGAGGAATGGGCAAGTACAGAGAGCCAATGCCTAAGTGATGCGGGGACTCAAGGCGAGGACTTTCAACAAGTTGCACAAGCACGGAAGGCGCTGGATTGATGAACTCCCGGCGGTTCTTTGGTGAATCAGGATGACACCAAATCGAGCCACCGGCGAGACACCCTTCTCCCTAGTTTATGGTGAAGAAGCAATCTCCCCACTGAACTCACATACGGGTCACCAAGAGTGCAGGCCTTTGAGGAGCACCGACAAGAGCAAATGCGGCTTGATGACGCTGTGCTCCTCGAGGAAGATCGTCTCTAGGCTGTGCTGCGTGCCTCTCGGTACCAGCAATCCCTGTGCCGCTATCACAGCCGCATAGTGCACGCCAGGAGCATTGAGTAAGGTGACCTTGTTCTTCGACGGATTCTGTCCGCGAAGGGATCAAACAAGTTGACGCCGAAGTGGGAAGGTCCTTACTGGGTAGTACGAGTCACCAGGCCTGGTGCATAACTCGTGGAATATCGAACTTCTTCGCGAGTTCTACCCGTGAAGCGAGGTTGCCGGGCCCCCCGACAATCCCTTTTGTACAAGTTCACCAACGAGGCGTGTAATTCATTGTCAAAGTACAGAGCCAGACGATGACCCTGTGCGTAGTCAATAAAACTAAGTGTTCTACAACTCTTAGTCAAAGTACATATTTATCTTATGTATTCTATATAAGGTGTTGAGATCCCTCCATGCGTAAGATGTCTGTTGAACCAGTGCTTGTGTAAAGAAAACCTCCACGCCAAGGGCCCTTATTGATATCATTGTGCGCTTAAGGGTTGGAAGCATGCCCAACACCTTAAGTGGCCGCGGCGAGGACGACGGGGTGGCTTTGCCGGAAGCCACACTACTGAAAGGGTGCTCAGGATCTATCCTTAGAAGCGCTCGCGCTAGGAATGTGCACACCGGCAAGCGTTAAGAATCAGGAAAACACACAAGCACATTCTTCTCCCGTAAAGGTAAACGGACATTCACAGAAGCATAGTAAACCATTAACATTTCAAATATACCATTTCTCTCGCAGGATTACATTAGGTACGATCTAAACACAAAAGGAGATCTGCCACTATGATGTCGCGATTGATCCAGAAACGAATTCTCGTAGATGGAGCCTCATTCCCGCAACCCTATACCCTAGCTATGACGCCGTGCGTGCCTAGCCGGAATCGTCCTACTTGATGTCGAAGGTGCTGCCATCATCGTCACTGTCGTTGGAGGAGTCGAGTTTGCTGCCGCTCGAGCTCTCCACGCAACACCCCAGGCGCCGCTGGTGCCCCCGAAGATCTTCACAAAAAGGGTGGCAGCGCCATCGAACTTGAAGTGGAGGAGGTGACCGGGCCCCAAGTGTGCAAACGCCTTCCATCCCCACGTCAGGAACATGGCGCTTTTGGAGGAAAGGTCAACTGCAACCTAGACGGGCCCGTTGCAGCAACCGTCCGCCTGGAGCCATAGACCTAAGGGCCTTCCACCCTCCATGACCCTTGCGAAAGGATCGGGGAGGCACAGCCAACTCCGGAACCGGTGGGGTACCACCACAACAAATTCCCTCACCTCATCCCCTGCATTAATCCCCGGATAGGGCTGCGGGAGGGGCACGGGAGCACTGCCACGATCGCCGCGGTTCGGCGGAGCCGCTCTTCCACGACCCCTCGATGTCGTCCCTCAGCGGGAGCTGGAGCCAGCCCTTGCCGTTGTCACCACGATGCGCATGGGACTCTGGGGGAGCCACTCGCAGCGGCGCTGGATCCACGAGCGCGACCGCGGCCCCTCACCATACCAAAGGTGACGCGCTGGAGGAAGGGAAAGAGGAAGGAAGAAGGAGACACCGGTCGAAAGGCTGAAGCGGGAGAGCAGGAACGAGCAATGCTCCCTCACTACTCTCCCTCTTTATAGGGCCGGAGAAGAGGAGGGGACTGGCTCTTCGCGACCCAGGGCGAGCACATACTAACACACAACCAGTGCTAGGGACCGCCCTCCATAGCCAATGTCGTCCCTCGTGCGTGACACGCGTCACGTGGGATGCAATTAAAGGAGGGAGATGGAGCGGAAGGGGCAAAGACACCCAAGCGATGCAGGACGGTTCGGAGACAGACCACACGATGCCAGGCGCACGACTTAGGTAGCCGCCTCTCTCCCCCAATGATAAGCCTCGCGTGAAAACACACGACGCAGGAAGCACCCCTTCGGGTCCAATGCGGCGCGGTTTCTCAGGCATGTTTTTCTACGCCATCCCGCCCTGCTTCCCCACAAATCGAATTCAATGCATATCACTGGAAGAGGCGGGAGGAATCATCATTATAACCACAGGAAATTGCGACTACTTGTATCTATGCACTAATTTTGGGCCTAGCCCAACAACGTCACGGACGCAAGTGTGGCCCAAGCCCAGGGGCTCCTGTCGTTGTACTAAGTGTTGGAACACGTGGTATGCTACGCTAGCGCCAAATAAAAATTTCTATCACACCCCCAAGAACATGCTGCTGGAAATAGATCACAGGATTGGGTTTACCACTAGACGCGTAGTCACCGCAGCGGAAGTAGAGTTGGTGATGCGTGTAGTCGATCAGCCGATTTGTCTCCTCCTCGTGTAGCCTATCTCCCACGAACAGCGATCTCCCACGAACAGCTCCTCGCAGATCTGTCGAACAGTTCCTCACGGATCCCTCGAACGGTTCGTCCAAGCACCGCAGATGCGATGCCTCCAAGGTATCCACACGTACAGGGGCAGCGTCGGGCGGCGGACTGCTAGGTCCGATCGCACGGCATGGTGGCGTGGGGAGTGGCGGTGGCTGTCGACGGGAGGAAGAAGATCAACCCTGAAAGGTGTGCCCACTCCCCTTTATATAGACCTCCGAGGTGGGCTCAACACTTGAGGCCCACGACGAGTCTATCCCATTTTTCATTTGGATCCAATCTGAATGGGCTGCCATCCCTTAAGTGTGCGACCCTATAGGTTCATGTACACATGGACACGACCCGAGTCGATAGTCGGTAGCGACTCCTAGCAGAACATGCCAACTCCCATGTGTGTGCAAAGTCGTTAGACGAACGTCGACAATGTGTCATCTACAACATTCCTTTTGCCTCATGATATAGGTTGTAGAGCTCAAGGTCAGTACTTGTCACCCTTGTGGTAGCTCGACATCTCTTCTCGAAACCGTGATGCAGATTCCCAAACTGGGTTAACACTTAACCCATGTTGCATGGCCATGCTTTCTGAATCTGATCACACGAGAGGGCCCAGAGAATATCTCTCCTCATGGAGGGGAAAATCCCATCTTGGTTAACCATGTCTCGCGGCATGTCTCACCACTCACCCGAAAGCTACCTTTATAACTACCCAGTTACGGAGTAGCGTTTGATAGACCCTAAGTAAGTCGATCCTCATCCCGAGAACATGCGATGACCGCAGGTCTAGGACATGGCATATACATTGTGCTTGAGACTAACAGATGACATTATCTCGCTGTGTCTCAAAGTGGGTCTGTCCGACTCGGTGATCTCAATCCCCGAGTCCATACTATCAGTTTAGCATCTCTATGCACATGACTTGTGAAACGTAGTCATCAACTGAATCGTATACTAGTACATGATATGTGTCCGCATAACCTTAACAACTAGGGACTATTAGAACAATCATCATACTATATATAGTCTCACAAATAAGTCACATACTTATTGATACATATCACTGATGATGTTCAAGGCCAATAAAAATACTCATGAATACATAGGAAACGAAATCATCACATGATTGCCTCTAGGGCATATCTCCAATAGTCTCCCACTTGCACTAGAGTCAATCATGTAGGTATCGTATGCCCATGGACCTCATGTGCATCTCATGCTTCGACTACGGGAGAGGCTTCGTTAATGGATCAACAACATTTGCATCCGTGTGTATCTTGCATATGTTTACATCGCCTCTCTCGACAATGTCGCAAATGAGGTTAAAACGCCTGAGTATGTGTTGGGTTTTATGATGGTTCCGTGGTTCCTTGACTTGTGCAATAGCACCACTATTATCACAATAGAGGTCCAATGGATTGGACGAGTCTTGAACCACTCCAAGATCAGAAACAAAATTCTTCACCCAAACACCTTCTTTTGCAGCTTCAGAAGCCGTAATGTACTCAGCCTCCGTTGTAGAATCAGATATCGTATCTTGCTTGGCACTCCTCCAGCTCACTGCTCCTCCGTTCAGAATGAACACAAACCCAGATTGCGATCGACTATCATCCCTATCGGTTTGGAAACTAGCATCAGTGTAACTCTTTACAATGAGATCATCCTCACCTCCATAAACTAGGAACATATCGTTTGTCCTTCTAAAGTATTTGAGGATATTCTTTACCACTGTCCAGTGACTCTCACCTGGATCAGCCTGGTATCTGCCTACTACGCTTAGAGCAAAGCTAACATCGGGATGAGTACATACCATAGCATACATGATGGACCCGACAGCCGAAGCATACGGAATCCCATCCATGCGTCTTTGCTCATCAGGATTCGAAGGAATCTGAGTCTTGCTAAGACTAATGCCATGTGACATGGGCAAGAACCCTTTCTTGGCATCTTGCATGTTGAACTGCTTCAACACCTTGTTTATATACATACTTTGGCTTATTCCAATAAGCCTTCTCGATCTATCTCTATAGATCTTGATTCCCAGAATATAAGCTGCTTCTCCCAAGTCTTTCATCGAAAAACTATTTTTCAATGAGTCCTTGACAGATTCAAGCATTTGAACATCATTTCCAATCAACAATCTGCCATCCACATATAGGATCAGAAATGCAACTGAGCTCCCACTGACCTTCTTGAATACACAATGATCATAGTCGTTCTTGATGAATCCAAACTCTTTGACCGCTTCATTAAAACGAATGTTCCAATTCCGAGATGCTTGCCTCAATCCATAAATGGATCTCTGAAGCTTGCATACCATGCCAGCATTCTTTGGATCGACAAAACCCTCGGGCTGTGTCATATACACGTCCTTAGTTAAATTTCCATTAAGGAAAGCCGTTTTGACGTCCATCTGCCATATCTCATAGTCGAAATATGCAGCTATAGCAAGAATGATCCGAATTGATTTAGGCGTCGCTACCGGTGAATAAGTCTCACCGTAGTCAACTCCTTGAACTTGTCGATAACCTTTAGCGACAAGTCGAGCCTTATGGACTGTAACATTTCCATCCATATCAATTTTCTTCTTAAAGATCCATTTGCACTCAATGGCTCGAACGCCATCTGGCGGATCAACCAAGTTCCAAACTTGAATTTCATCCATGGACTTTAATTCGGATCTCATGGCCTCAAGCCATAACTCGGAATCAGGGCTCACCATCGCTTCCGCATATGTGGTCGGTTCGTTGTTCTCCAAGAACAACACATTGCAGTCGTGCATATTGCGCAACCTTTCCGACCTACGTGGAACCGGTGCCGATTCCACTACGGGTTCCGTGACTAACTCCGGCGTGATTGAATCACCTGTCGGAACGTCCCCGTGTGGCTCTCGAATTTCTTCGAGTCGGACCGACCTCCCACTAGCCTTCCGATTGAGAAACTCTTTCTCAAGGAAAACTCCAGGTCGAGCGACAAACACTTTGCCCTCTTCACGGTTGTAGAAGTAATATCCCAAGGTTTCCCTAGGATATCCCACGAATATGCACTTGTCCGACTTGGGTGTGAGCTTGTCCGACTGGAGTTGCTTGACATATGTTTCACAACCCCAAATCTTTAGAAAAGACAAGCTATGACTCTTGGCAGTCCATATCTCATATGGTGTCTTATCTACGGACTTTGATGGTACCCTGTTTAGTGTGAAAGCTGTGGTTTATAGAGCGTATCCCCAAAATGACAAGGGTAAATCCGAGTGACTCATCATCGATCGGACCATGTCTAACAAAGTCCGATTCCTCCGTTCCGACAAACCATTTTTCTGTGGCGTACCTGGAGGAGTGAGTTGTGGAACTATTCCACGGCTCTTCAGATGATCATCAAACTCCTCGCTCATATACTCACCGCCACGATCAGATCGTAGAAGCTTGATTGTCTTGCCGAGTTGATTTTACACTTCGTTCTGAAACTCCTTGAGATTTTCAAAAGTTTCTGACTTGTGCCTCATCAAGTAGACATATCCATATCTACTAAAGTCGTTGGTAAAGTCATGAAGTATTGGAAACCACCTCTAGCTGTCGTGCTCATTGGTCCACATACATCACTATGTATAAGTTCCAATAGCTCAGACGCCCTCTCACAACTCTTTGCAAAAGGAGTCTTAGTCATCTTGCCGAGTAGGCAAGACTCACATTTCTCAAATGAAGTCAGAATTCCATCATCATGGAGCTTCTACATGCGCTTTTGACTAGTGTGTCTTAGTCGACAATGCCAGATGTAAGTCGGATTTATCTCGTTAGGCTTATGCCTCTTGACATTTATGTTATAGACCGATTCACCTTCAAGATCTAATATAAATAACCCATTCTTAATAGGTGCAAAGCCATAAAACATTTCATTCAAGTAAATAGAACAACCATTGTCCTTAATACTGAATTCATAACCTTGCCTCATCAAACATGAGGCCGAAATAATGTTTCGACTCAATGCAGGAACATAATAACAATTATCAAGTTCCATTACAAATCCTGAAGGTAAATTAAGTTGCATGGTGCCGACGACTAATGCAGCAACTCTTGCTTTATTCCTGATGCGTATGTCAACTTCTCCTCTTGCAACATTCCTAGTCCTTCTTAGCCCCTGCATCCAGTTGCATATGTGAACAACCGATCCGGTATCATATACCCAAGAGCTGCAAGAAATATCAGCAAGAAAAATGTCTATAACATATACAACAAGTGTACCTAAAGAAGAAGTCACACTTCCAGTCTTCTTGCCTATCTGGGCAAGCCACTTGCTGCAGTTCCTCTTCCAGTGACCGGTTTCCTTGCAGTGAAAGCAAACGGTCCCCGTGTTTGGTCCGGACTTGGGCGCGGCGGCGACAGTAGGAGTTGCCTCCTTGCCCTTTGCCTTAGTCTTTTTCTTAGACCAGCTCTTCTTGAACTTTGCCGTGTTCTGCACCATCAACACTTGATGCGTGCCTTTCTTGATATCCTGCTCTGCCACTTTTAGCATCCCATGCAATTCAGTGAGCTTCTTTTCCATGCCGTGCATATGAAAGTTCGAGATGAACGCCCCATAGCTAGTTGGAAGAGAAGCCAGAATTGTATCCGTGGACAATTCATCCCCAAGTGGGAAGCCTAACCGATCCAAAGCTTGCATGTATCTGATCATCTTGATCACATGCGGGCTCTGTGGATCACCCTCTTTCGGCTTACAATCCATCAAGGATCGCCAGACGTTGAACCTTTCGGTCCTTGCCTGCATCTGAAACATGCTCTTGAGGTTCTCGATCATATCGAAAGCTTCAATGTTTTCGAAATGCTGCTGTAGATCGGGCTCCATAGAAGCCAGCATGAGACAGCTAATCTCGTTTGACTCATCAACGACTTTCTGGTGGGCATTCCTGGCCGTGGCATTAGCATTCTCGGCAGGTTCCTCTGGAAGTGGTTCCTCTAGAACATGTTCGTTTGATCATGCCTGAGAACAATTCTCAGATTTCTATACCAGGTGGTAAAGTTTGTTCCATTCATTTTATCCTTTTCTAGGATTGATTTCAACGAAAAATTGGGTTGAGCAGGTGGTGCCATTGATCTGCAACAGAAATATGCAAAATACTAAGACATGTATTCATAAAGAGTAATTCAAATTAAACATTTTAATAAGAACATTACTCCCACTAAAATCAACATCCCTCTGTTGATTCTTAGTGATTCAAGATCCAAGATCCACATGTCAACTAGTGAGCTTTTGCATCACCGCTAGAAGACTAGATCACTCGGTAAGCAACACTTGCTAATCGTATCTCTATACGACTCTTGTTTGTTGGGGACATCTCATGCCACGCCAACTCTTATGCCTCGAGGCCCAAAACTATTTTGATAGCCACGACAAGTTAACCAATGCTTCGCTCGTAAGTGTCCGACACAAATACACCACGTTAAGGAGAATTAGCAGCACCCTAATTTTATAGGCCCACCACTAAAAATACTTAACATGTGATGTTGCAGCAATTGGGGAGGCAATTTTACTTGACATTCTTTGAGGGATCACCCTAATTAATAACATCTATCATGCAAAAGAAGGGCGCATAAAAGGGATAAACTTTCACATGCAGTTTATATATGTGTGATATGGTATAGCCCCTTTCATCAACGCATGGTGATCTCCATCTCCACGTGCGCTGCATGCCCATGGCGATCTCCATATCCATGCATGGTTGCCCTTGTGGTGATCTCCATCTCCACACATGGTGTCAACCGCCAAGTGTTACATAAGATACTATGCTATTACAAACTAATAGCTATGTGAGTAAATTACATTACAAGGCATCTCATGTTGACACGCAGGTCATTAATACAATAATGGGACAACCATATGGCTCCAGCCGGTTGCCGCACTCATGACACACAGGTCATGATTTAATAATTTACATGCAACATTCATGGGCTATACCAAATCACAAGCATTCCCTGCAAAAACAAGTCAGACGTTCTACCGTCAAAAATAAAACTGTCCGAAATTCTATTTTCCAAGAGGATTTTAACCTCGGAAATATCACCGAAAACAGGAAACCAGTTGCAGGTCAAATGCATCTTTTCGTGCCCTTCAGTTTGACAGGTCGTGGAGCGAAAACGGAGTTCGTATGCAAAAGTTATGCCCGTTTTACTGTGACCCCTCCAACAGATTTCAGCACTGTGGAAATCACATTTCCACGGTGTCGATCTTTGCTCCGGTTCGATCAATCTCATTGATCTTCGCATGCTGCATCTGGATTTACGTTCCACTGTCTACCCCGATGGCGGAAACTGACCATGTCACGACCTCTGCATCATGATCATGGAATCAAGATCACGAAACCAACCGTCAACACAGACGTGCACAGCCGATCTCATCGACCCGCACCTGAACCGATCTACATATCTCATATGCAAATCACCGAATCTATCACCACACAGCGAAGGCTCTGATACCACTGTTGGAACACGCGGTACACTACGCTAGCGCCAAATAAAAATTTCTACCGCGCACCCAAGAACATGCTACTGGAAATAGATCACGGGATCGGGTTTACCACTAGACGCGCAGTCACCACAGCGGAAGTAGAGTTTGTGATGCGTGTAGTCGATCAGCCGATTCGTCTCCTCCTCATGTAGCCGATCTTCCACGAACAGCGATCTCCCACGAACAGCTCCTCGCGGATCTCTTGAAAAGTTCCTCACGGATCCCTCGAACGGTTCGTCCAAGCACCGCAGATGCGATGCCTCCAAGGTATCCACACGTACGACTGCTAGGTCCGATCGCACGGCATGGTGGCGTGGGGAGTGGCGGTGGCTGTTGACAGGAGGAAAAAGATCAACCCTGAAACGTGTGCCCACTCCCCTTTATATAGACCTCCGAGGTTGGCTCAACACTTGAGGCCCACGACGAGTCTATCCCATTTTCCATTCGTATCCAATCCGAATGGGCTGCAATCCCTTAAGTGTGCGACCCTATAGGTTCACGTACACATGGACACGACCCGAGTTGATAGTCGGTAGCGGCTCCTAGCAGAACATGCCAACTCCCATGTGTGCGCAAAGTCGTTAGACGAACGTTGACAATGTGTCATATACAACATTCCTTTTGCCTCATGATATAGGTTGTAGAGCTCAAGGCGAGTACTTGTCACCCTTGTGGTAGCTCGACATCTCTTCTCGAAACCGTGATGCAGATTCCCGAACTGGGTTAACACTTAACCCATGTCGCATGGCCATGCTTTCTGAATCTGATCACACGAGAGGGCCCAGAGAATATCTCTCCTCATGGAGTGTCAAATCCCATCTTGGTTAACCATGTCTCGCGGCATGTCTCACGACTCACCCGAAAGCTACCTTTATAACTACCCAGTTACGGAGTAGCGTTTGATAGACCCTAAGTAAGTCGATCCTCATACCGAGAACATGCGATGACCTCAGGTCTAGGACATGGCATATACATTGTGCTTGAGACTAACAGATGACATTATCTCGCTGTGTCTCAAAGTGGGTCTGTCCGACTGGGTGATCTCAATCCCCGAGTCCATACTATCAGTTTAGCATCTCTATGCACATGACTTCTGAAACGTAGTCATCAACTGAATCGTACACTAGTAAAGGATATGTGTTCGCATAACCTTAACAACTAGGGACTATTAGAACAATCATCATACTATATATAGTCTCACAAATAAGTCACATAATTATTGATACATATCACTGATGATGTTCAAGGACAATACAAAATACTCATGAATGCATAGGAAACGAAATCATCACATGATTGTGTCTAGGGCATATTTCCAACACTAAGAAAGGGGGCCCTTAGTATCCTGACTTGTGCACAAGACGACCGCAGCCTCCGAACTGGCATGACCCTACCGGGCTGGAACTGAACTCCAAGCCACTTAGTACAAGCGGTCGAGCAAGCCGGCAAGCCTTCCTTCTCAGGGGGCTCGGATACTAGTGCACCCGCCAAGGCCACCGCTTGCCAAGCCGTCGATCCACGTCGCTGGGCTGATTGTCTACATCAGTAGGGTGTCGAGAGGGCAGGCGGGTAGGTGAAGCTTGTCAGGGCGCGTGGTAGTTTTCAAGGAATTACAGCAGCTTTAATGACACCTGTCCTATGGCGTGGCAAAAGAATAAGAGGTAGCTGGGCGAACGGCACAGAAGGAGAGGAAATCCTTGTAGGGAGACGTCCCCAGCGCACCACCTCACGGCACATTAATTGCGCCGGTCTTAGTCCGTCAGAGTTAGGTATTTCCCACTACCTCTCCTGCTAGTGTCTCGGGCAGCGATAGTGCACATTATTTACCTTGTGTAAAGACAATTTTAGCCAGTGTGGTACCACCTTGGATTATTGAAGGAGGTCCATGGATACCTTTAGAAAGGTCGTCACCCCATTCATTTACACGGGTAGCGACGCTCCCGAAGCATCCTTGCCGGGTTGTGATGTTCCTGTACAGTGAACCCGAATAAACCATACCACACAGGACGTAGGGTTTTACGCTCCGGCGGCCCAAACCTGTCTAAACCCTCATGCATGCAGTGTCCGGTGCTGCTCTTTGTGCCAGAGGATTCCCTCTGCCGAATCACGAAAGGGGACTTGTCGGCCCCATAGATCATCGTACCCCGAATGTATTTTTGTGGAAAGCTAGTTTTGACTGCAACAACATGTCCTAACGTTTGTAAAATCATGCATCATGAGGTTGCAGATATCCATATGAACAGGTTACATATACAAATATAAACAGAGTATCTCATCTCTTGTTTCATCATCTCGTTAAGTCATCAGACTTGGCTCAAGTTTCTCTTTAGTCACACACACCAAGTTTTGTAAAATGATGGACGTAGCCCAAGAACGGCTATCCAACTGTCCTTGACCATGGACATGACTATTCAAATAGTTTTACACTCTTTGGAGGTTGCACACTTGGAAGGACTATCCTAGCACAGTATATCCACCAATTTCCATCATGATGATCTAGGAAACTTCAATGTCAGGTGCATATAGATTCTCGAATCAAATCGTACAATAATCCAGTGTTCCTAGTTTATCTTCCATTAAGAATCATGGCATCATGATCGAGATCATCGGACCGAATCCAAATTACTCCGATCCATGTAGACTTACTTGTCATTAACACTTTGTTTGGATCACCCAATTAAATCCAAATCTCATGTCCAACAAGAATTCCTTCTGGTCCTCCAAGTCATTATTGTGACATCATCAATCCACCACTATTACTTGACAAAGTCGAATTATTATACCACCAAGAATTTCAGCTTCTGATCCCAATTGTCCTACTAAATCCAATTTACTCAAGGGAGGAGTAAGTTATGCTATTCTATTAACTTGATCCACCAAGTTTATCAACCATCATAAAAATCTGGTAATCCACCAAGGAGTCTCAACTACTTCCACAAGATATCTATTATAGCCTCGTCAAATCATTAGTCTACTAATCATGTATCCGCAAAACAATCTTCCCTATGGCATTGCAGTCTGGTGCTAGCTTAAGATTGTAATGTGTTTGTTCACGATGATCACTAGTTTCGTAATGAACCCAGTATTAAGAAAAGGTTACCAAAGCTTAACGGTTGTTCTGGCAAAGCCGTGTGTTAAACAGGGTTAGTGGTTTCAGCTGGGGTAACTTGTGAGGTCTAGGTTTATTTAGGGAAGGGTTTCAGATCTTTATGGAAAAGCATAATTCTATGGGGCTGCACCTAGTTGAATAGGTTGTCGTCGAAAGTCTTCAGTGCAAGTTGTTTGTCGAGGTGGATCCTTTGTGCATCTTGTCTCTATGGTCTTAAGTTGACGAGAAAGGTTAGAGCGAAAAGTAGCATAGTGGAGGTGCTTAAAGGGGGTTCTATAGTGCAAGTGTAATCAAACAAGTGCCAAAAGGGTCAAACACAAACATGAAAATAAGGTAGGTGATATAGTCGCGTACTCGTTGCCTTGGGCGAAAAACGCGCGTCTTATACCAAAACACAAACAAATAAAAAAACACACAACATGATTACATTTGAACCATCTCACAGACTTGACTTCGCATGGGGCATACACAACTCATCCTACCCTAGGGGTTCTTGGACTCAGTAGTCGTGTTTGCTTCGTGTCTCGGAGAGAAGGACTTTCAGTCTTCTGGGTCTTCCTCAGGTGTCGCTACGTCTCTTGTAGTTGTTCAATGAAACGATCTGGGTTGGGCCTTGTCGTGGTTTTATCACGGCAGATGTCCTAGTGAAAGGACTTAGGGGTGAAGCCATCGCTACGGCGGTTAACTCGAAGGGGTTGGTCAGGACGAAAGACACGGGTTTACCCAGGTTCGGCCCCTCTCGATGGAAGTAAAAGCCTACGTCCTGCTTTGAGTTGTATTGATTGTGTATCGATTACAAGGGAGCGGATTCGCTTGACCTAGCTCTCGATCAAAGGTTTCGTAGCTTAAGCCGCCCAGGGAACCCGCCTTTATATACACAGGTCGAGGCCCTGGGCTTACAAGAGTCCGGGCCGGGTTACATCTAGTAACCGACCTTATCTCTGAATCGGCTTGCCTTATCTGACAAGTCATCTCCCGGCGGCTTACACCTCCGGCTCTAGGCCTCCGCCCAGCCCTTACGATAAATCACCTCCAGGCTCATCTTAGTCTTCCGACCTGCTTAAGGCCTCATTGTTAAGCCGCCAACTTCCTAACCCGGCCCTTCCCGGGCGGGTCTCACCATGGGGTTATATCCCCAACATTAGGCCCTAGATTGATTTGAACCTGTTCATGTCAATCTTCAAGTCTTATGGTTGGTGAGTCTTGTGTTCTTCATAATCGTGTAACCTGAAATAAACCTTCATGACCCGCCATGTAAAACTGGATGACTTCATCTCTGGTAAATCCAAAAGATCTTAATGACATCACAACGGATCTTTGCATTAACTGGTCAATCCGAGAACCGAGGCGTTTTCTTGGTCAATAATCATCTTGTCTCCTCGATTCCCTCGTTGGACTGTTGCTGTTCCATCTCCCGCTTATAAATAGGCGCGGGGGGTCCCATCCTTTTCACTTTCCCCCGCTGCCGCCTCTCTCTTCTTCTTTCTCCAGATGCCCGTGCAACCGAAGCTCCGCCGCGCCGTCTGGACCTCGCCGTCGTCCTCAACAAGGCCGCTGCATCACCCTGACCATGACCAGAGCTCGCCGGCGCACGCCCGCACCCCCTGCTTCTTCCAGGTTCCATTCTAATTATTTCTTAGATCTGCATTAGTTCATCGGAGTTCTAACGAGTCCGCCGCCGCTCGTCGGAGTATTTACCGTAGACTGGAAAGGAAAAACGACTGTAGGCTCCGAAACGCTAGCCAAATCGCGCGGTGCTCCGCTTAGTATGTATTCCATACTCAATGTAGATCGTTCCTTCACTGGAATCCAAGTATGAACTTCCTGTTCTTCCACTGATGTTTTTAGGTTTAGAAAATGTTTCCCTTTTATCTTCGTCCGTAGATCTTGTAACTGCAGCCGTAGTTGGTGGAACTTGTTTGTGCACACTTAGCAACATTTTCAATATTCACTTGTCCATTTAACCCGCCATCATGCTGCCAACTCTCCCTGCCAAAATATAATTCGCTTCATACCTGTAGTTGACGGTGGCTCATAATTTAACAATGACCCGCCAAGTAGCGTTGCCGTCTTAGTCATAGCTGTTTTGGTCATGTAACGTTCTTAACCCGCCGCATATCCATGTCTTTCCACAGCGTTCAACTCGCCGTCATGGCTAAAGCCCCCGCCTCTTGCGATTGGGTAGGCTCCGGGGTTACCGAGGAGATACTTAATGATTTCGTAGTCATGGGAGTTTTGCCGGCTCAAGACGTCATCCGTTGGCGGGTTCCCGGAGACGAGATCACTCCCGAACCCAAGGAAGGGGAAGTTATCGTCTTCACAGACCATCTTCTCCGTGGCTTCTCACCGCCCGGATCAAAGTTTTTCCGGGACACCCTGCATTTTTACAAGCTTCATCCTCAAGACATTGGCCCCAACTCGGTCACTAACCTGTGTCAATTCCAAATATTCTGTGAAGAATATCTGTAGGAAGAGCCCTCCGTTGACCTCTTCAGAGATTTCTTCTACATCAACCTCCAGACGGAAATTGCAGATGGACCAAGCCTTGATCTTGGCGGCATTTCAATTCAGATGTGGAGAGACGTGTCTTTTCCCTCGGTGACTCTGCCTAGCCATAGCAAGGACTAGAATCACACCTGGTTCTATTGTAGAGACACTTCTCCGGCCGGAGAAAATCCACTGCCGGGTTATCGTCCCTACCAGCTCTGCACCACCATCGAGCTCCCAGACCGGTTGTCCGCCATAGAGCGCGCCCAATACGGTCCAACGTTTTCAAAGATCAGGGCTTTATTGGCCAATGGATTAACTGGCGTTGATCTAACCCGCTACTGGGTTTCTTGGAGAATCTTACAATTGAGCCGGCGTGGCGGCTTAATGTGTGAATATACTGGTGAAGTGAATGACCCTCAACGCTTCAATCAGACGCCTCTAACGGACAATGACCTCAACTTGATTGTCAAATCACTGCTGGGAGAACCTCAGGAGGTCTGCAATAAGACGGGGTTAAGCCCCTTCTATGCTCTTAACCCAGCTCCCGTAGTAAGGCTATTTCCTTTAAACTTTACTCTTTTTCCTTTAGATTTCGCACGTTACCTCATTTAACCTTTCTGTAAATGCATTTATATATGCAGGCCGGCTCTTCCTTCTGGAAGAAGAGAATAACCACAACCTCTACTTCAAAGAAGAAGACAAAGGCAACTAAGACCCGGGCTTCGGCTCGTAAGAAGAAACAGATAGCTGAGGAGCTGCTTGAGCTGGATAACTCGGAGGTAGAACTTGACTCTCTTGGGCTTCTTTTCATGCAACTTATTGACGCTGACTCCTCTCAGGGTGACGCGGAGACAAGCCAAGCCGGCACAACAGAGGTAACTACCATCTCCTCCGACTCGGAACCTTTGCCAAGAGAGAAAATACGGCAGGTCATCCGAAAAGTAAAGTTTTCACACCCCCTTGCTCACTTGGATCCCAACTTTCTTTTGAAGAAGCAGCAACATGACTCCAGGTGTCAGACCCCGAGCGGCGGCTCTGAAGATCTAGTTGCCGGCTTACCCGACGCTCCGGCTCCTCAGAAACGCCGTAACGAGGTAATTCATAAATTTATTTTCATTTCTTCTGCATGCTAGCCTTATGCAGTAAAACTGCTTATATTGCCCAATTTTAACTTTTTCAGGAAACACCTCCTTCCTCTGGCGACTCAAGCACTTCGAAGCTGCCACCTCTTGTCATCAACCCAGGGTAATTTTCTTCTTTGCATCTAATGTTATTTACTACCTTTCTCATCCTTGCATACAAATTGTAATGAAATCTTTATTCACAAGGCTCAAGCCAAGAAGAGGAGCATAAGCGGGTCTTCCGCCAATCCTGACGCCCCCGAGCCGGAGAATCCGAAGCTTGACACTCCTGACACCCACGTTGAGCCCTATGAAGCTCAACAAGGCGCCCATGATGAAACTCCTTAGCCTACTGAGCCGGCGGATGTTGATATTGTGATTCCTGAGGCCAACCCGGAAGCGGATCCTAAGCCGCCCAGCCCTCTGCCAAGAGCTGAAGATGTGGCTTTCCATGAAGAAGTTATCATTATTGGGACGGCTTATTTAACTCCAGCCCCTTCCAATGTGCTGACCAAGCATATTAGCAAGGATGAGGCGCCTTCGCCTGAAAAGGAGAAGGTTAAACTTGATCTCCCCAACCTTGAGAAGCTTACTGTTGATGAGCTGCACTCCGGATACTTGAGCTGCCTCTCCGCAAGCCGGGACATGGAAGCCAACTTTGTTGGTATGATGAAGAGGAAATACGAGGAATACTCAACTTATCCGCATCCCTTATATCCGTACGTAGCCCCCAAGAGCCGACTTATTTTCTTCAAGATAATTTCGGTCTTCCATAACATATAGGCTTTACTTCATCAGCATGTAGCCCCCAAGGGCCGGGTCATTATGCAAATAATGAGTCGGCACTTATTTTGCTGACATGAAAGAATTCTAGTCGTAGCCCACAAGGGCTGGCTTATCTCTTGAGATAGCCGGGTCCTTTACGTTTGTAAAGAAAAACTAGTGATCTGTTTTACAAATTGGAGAGCCTGTAGCCCCCAAGGGCCAGTTTATCTTCTTGAAGATGATCCGGGTCTGCTTATGTTATATGCTTGATAGAACTGATGTACATTAGCCCCCAAGTGTCAAGGATATTGCTTGCAATGTGCTTCAAACTTGAAACAAATTTCTTCACTGCCCCCAATTGCATTGTGCAGCCTTGTAACAACTGTTAATTGCGCAGGCAACTTTAAATGAAGCCGAGTAAAGCTTGACTGACCTGAGGAAAAACCAGGCACTTCAACAAGATGCCCGAGCTGAAGCCGACGCCAAATGGTGGCTCTCCTCAACGGAGCTGGAAAAGATCAAGGCGGATTTTGAAGCCTACTAGCAATCTGCTAAAGCTGAACAAGCCGCCTTCACCAAACGTGTAGAAGACGCCGAGTGCCAACTGAAGCTTGTGACTGAAGAACTGACCATTCTTAAACGGCATGTGGATCGGATGACCGAAGTCGTCTTTGGTAAGTACCGTTAACTATCTTATGAGCATTCTTTTCAAACAGTCTTATGAAGACTCGCCCGGCGACTTATACAATTGAACTTTTTGTAGGTCACCGAACTCGCAACCTTCTAGATGACAGCTTGCTGAAGCTGAAAGCTTTGTATTCATTCATTGAGCAGTTGTATGCTGGATGTCTTTTCACCATCAGGGCTTTATGGGTGAAAAGGGCACTCCAAAGCTTATCAAAGACGTGCTGAAATGCCTCTCCACCATCCCCAAGCAGTTTGAAGAACTGAAGAAATCAGCCGCCCGTAAAGGCGCCATAGCAGCTTTGAGCCGGGCTTTAGCTTATGCACCAGAGCTTAACCCGGCACAGATGGTTGGAGGGTTCCCACAGCTGAAGGACGACGGCTCAGAATTCACGCAAGATGACTATGATCGTTGCTTCAAACGTCTCGAGTACTGGCCAGCCAACTAGCCGCAGAGGCGAATCTGAAGGTTTATCAGGCGGCTTATGATGACAACAATGCACGGGTTCGAGCACCTACTTTTGAGCCGATGGATCTGACTCCTCAGCGTCGTAAGCACATCTTTGCCTCTGATGTTGACCCGTCTCCAATCTTGCATGATGAAGCTAAATTCCAGGCCTTGATCAACTTCAACTGGGATGTGGACAATCTTCAGATCCAGGAGACAAAAGACTCGGCGCAGGATGACCCGTCAGCAACTTAGGTGAAGGAGTTGGCCCAGGATGAAGCTTAACCCGGATGAACTTACGGCCGGGTTGTGGTCGCATGAAAAACTTTGGTCCAAAATTTTGGGCTCCGCGCAGCCTTGTAATAGACTTAGCTAAAAACTGCTTGCCTGTGTCGTGCCTTCGTGCACGTTTTGAACTTTATTAACTTATATCCTGTGCTGACGGCTTATGGCCATACTCCTGGACAAGTTAACAACTCCGTGCCCCATGATCTTGAAAATATGGAAATAAGACCCGCTAGCGGGTCATGACAGCCGTAAGCTTTGACCAATGAGTAGTCATCCAAAGATGGATAATCTCCTCATGAAAAATTCCTGCAAAAACAACAAACAGAAAACATAGACGTGTATATTTTCAGTTGCTATAAGGCGGCTTTAAAGGCACAGCCCAAAAGATATTAACCCTTTATATATATTTTTGAGAAAACTCAAGATTTTTTGCTTCAAAGAAGCTAGGCATCAACGCCTATAATCCCATAGGCCGGCTCTCACGTGACATAAATCCGTCATTATAACCTTAACAAGTTCAGGGTCTTAAAAAAGATTGACTGTTAAGAGTATGAACGGGCCACATAGCAGAGAGTCTACAGAGAACCGGTGAGTTTGTCCTAGCTCTCTGTAAGCCGGCTCTCACGTGAAATAAGCTGCCATTTTAACTTTGACGAGTTCAGGGTCTTGCAAAGATTGACTGTCAAATGTTCGGCGGGTCACCTGGCAGAGTAGCAAGTTGCAAACAGGCAGGTTTAACTCAAATATGGCTTTTAAGCCGGTCAAGAGGGTATGAAAGCTAAACTCAGTGGGTTGGAAGCCCCCAAGTGACCTTATGAACGATCAACTCTTTGCACAATGCTTGTTGCATGAAAACGGCAGAGGCCCCGAATTATTGGGATGCCAGCTTTATTATATTGAAACAGGCATATACAATGTCAGAGATATGTACATTCATGAGAGTCAATGACTCAAGTATAGTAAGGCCGAAGATGAGCAATATTCCACGGCCTGCTGGTCTCTTCTCTGGAAGTGCGTGACTTGTCGCTCTCCCGTATATCAATGAGGTAATATGACCCATTGTTGAGATTCTTGCTGACCACAAAAGGTCCTTCCCAAGGGGGAGATAACTTATGCATATCTGTCTGATCTTGTATCAGACGTAGCACTGAGTCGCCTTCTTGGAACGTCCGGGTCTTCACTCTGCGGCTATGATAGCGACGCAGATCTTGTTGATAAATTGTTGATCGTGCGGCTGCAAGATCCCGCTCTTCATCCAAGGCGTCCAGTGCGTCCTGACGCGCTGTCTCATTATCAGTTTCAATGTAAGCCGCCACCCTGGGCGAGTCATGACGGATATTACTAGGGAGAACAGCTTCTGCACCATACACCATGAAGAAAGGCGTGTAGACTGTTGATCTGTTGGGGGTGGTTCTAATCCTCCAAAGAACTGAAGGTAACTCCTCCACCCAACAACCCGGCGTTCGTTCCAAAGGAACCATAAGCCGGGGTTTGATCCCTCTCAAAATTTCCTGGTTAGCACGTTCTGCTTGACCATTAGACTGTGGATGAGCCATGGAGGAGACATCTAGGCGGATATGTTCACTTTCACAAAACTCTTTCATAGCCCCCTTGGATAGATTTGTATCATTGTCAGTAATAATACTGTGAGGGTAACCAAAACGAAAGATCAGCTTCTTGACAAACTGAACTGTTGTTGCTGCATCGCACTTGCTAACCGGCTCTGCCTCAATCCACTTGGTAAATTTATCAACCGACCCCAAGAGGTGGGTCTTCTTATCTTTAGACCTCTTAAATGGTCCAACCATATCAAGCCCCCAGACCGCAAACGGCCAGGTGATTGGAATCATCCGTAACTCTTGAGCCGACACATGGGCACGTCGTCCAAATTTCTGACACCCATCACATTTACTAACCAAGTCCTCCCCATCGGCATGAGCTGTTAACCAGTAAAAACCGTGCCGAAAAGCTTTGGCCACCAGAGATTTTGACCCGGCGTGGTGACCACAATCGCTGGCGTGTATCTCTTGCAAGACTTCATGACCCTCCTCAGGAGAAACACATCATTGAAAAACGCCCGTCACGCTTCACATGTGCAACTTGCCATTGACAATAGTCATGGACTTAGACCGCCTCATGATTTGCCGCGCCAAGGTCTCGTCCTCGGGTAACTCGCCACGAGTCAGATATGCTAAATAAGGCAGCGTCCAATCAGGAATAGCGCGAAGAGCCGCCACCAATTGTCCTTCCGGGTCAGGTATAACAAGATCCTCCTCAGAAGGTAATTTGACCGACGGGTGATGTAGTACATCCAGAAACACATTAGGCGGCATCGGCTTAAGCTGAGACCCCAGTCTTGATAATGCATCAGCCGCCTCATTCTTCCGACGATCAATCTGATCCACCTGATAACCCTTAAACTGACCAGCGATGACTTCAACCGCCTGGCAATAAGCCGCCATACGAGGATCATTAGAATCCCACGTGCCAGAAACCTGCTGAGCCACCAGATCTGAGTCGCCCAGACATCTAACCCGGCTCAAATTCATCTCCTTGGTCACACGGAGCCCATGAAGCAAAGCTTCATACTCAGCTGCATTGTTAGTACAAGGAAACATTAACCTTAATACATAAGAAAATTTGTCACCTCGAGGGGAAGTTAAAACAACTCCAGCCCCTGATCCTTCCAACTGTCTGGAACCATCAAAGTGAATTGTCCAATATGTATTGTCCGGCTTCTCCTCAGGTGCTTGACACTCCGTCCAGTCATTGATAAAATCCACCAGGGCTTGAGACTTGATAGCTGTTCGAGGCACATACCTCAAATTAAGAGGCCCAAGCTCAATTGCCGACTTAGCAATCCTGCCGGTGGCTTCTCTATTTTGAATGATATCTCCCAAAGGAGCAGAGCTAACCACCGTGATTGGATGTCCAAGGAAATAATGCTTCACTTGCGATTCGCCATGAACACTCCAAACACCAGCTTTTGCCAATGCAGGTACCTTTGCTTGGACTCTGTCAAAACCTCGCTGACATAATAAACCGGCCGATGGATGGGTACTATTTGCCTGCCTCCTTGCGCTCCACAACGACTACAGCGTGGACGGGCTTGTTATTAGCTGCCACGTACAGGAGCAATGGCTCTTTTTCCACGGGAGCCGCCAAGACAGGCGGCTCAACCAACTATTTTTTGAGCGCTTCAAACACATCATTGGCAGAATCACTCCAAACAAAATCATCTGTCTTCTTCATCATCTGATACAAAGGGATAGCCTTCTCGCCCAGGCGGCTTATGAACCGGCTTAAAGCGGCAATACGACCCGCCAAGCGCTGGACATCATTAATGCACGCCGGCTTAGATAATGAGGTGATGGCCTTTATTTTATCTGGGTTAGCTTCAATGCCCCGCTCTGAAAACAAAAATCCCAGGAGCTTGCCTGCAGGTACACCAAAAACACACTTAGCCGGATTAAGCATCATCTTGTAAACCCGCAGGTTATCAAAAGTTTCCTTCAAATCATCAAGCAGAGTCTCCTTCTTCCTTGACTTGACTACAATATCATCCACATAAGCATGAACATTGCGTCCGATCTGACTATGAAGACAGTTCTGTACACAGCGTTGATAAGTCGCTTGCGCACTTTTGAGTCCAAAAGGCATGGACACGTAGCAGAAAGCCCCAAAAGGTGTGATGAAAGATGTCTTCTCTTGGTTTTTAACCGCCATCTTGATCTGATGATAACCCGAATCAGCATCGAGGAAACATAAACTCTCGCAACCTGCCGTTGCATCAATGATCTGGTCGATACGGGGGAGAGCAAATGGATCAACCGGACACGCCTTGTTGAGATCTGTGTAATCTACACACATGCGCCACGTGCCGTTCTTCTTAAGTATGAGCATGGGATTAGCCAACCACTCCGGGTGAAAAACCTCCACGATAAACCCAACTGCCAAGAGCCGGGCTACTTCTTCCCCAATAGCTTTACGCCGCTCTTCATTGAAACAACGGAGGAATTGCTTGACTGGCTTAAACTTAGGATCCACATTAAGGTGGTGCTCAGCAAATTCTCTCGGTACACCTGGCATGTCAGAAGGCTTCCATGCAAAGATGTCCCGATTCTCACAGATGAATTCGATGAGCGCGCTTTCCTATTTGGGGTCCATATTAGCCCCTATAGTGAACTGCTGCGATGAGTCGCCACGAACGAAATCCACCAACTTGGTATCATCTGCCACAAACTTCAGGGGCGGGTCAGACTTTGTGCTCGGCTTCTTCAACGGGGTCATCTCCGCCGGGTCAACATTATCTTTCAAAATTTTGAGTTCCGCCTCCGCACAACTTGACTCTGCATATGCAGCATCGCCTTCCTCGCACTCAAGAGCAATCTTCCGATCACCGTGCACCGTAATCGTCCCCTTTAGACCTGGCATCTTGAGCCGCAAGTAAACATAACAGGGCCGAGCCATGAATTTGGCATAAGCCGACGGCCCAAATAGAGCATGATATGGACTCTTGATTTTAACCACTTCAAACCAGAAGGTCTCTACCCTGTTGTTAAAAGCCACCTCAAGGGCCACCTCAAGGGCAATTTTGCCAACTGGATAAACCGAGTTGATGGGCATTACACCATGAAAAATTGTAGATGATGGCTTAAGATCATTGTCAGTCAGGCTCATCCGGCGAAAAGTGTCATAATACATGATGTTGATGCTACTGCCACCGTCCATCTGCACTTTGGTGAACTTGTAGCCTCCTACCTAAGGGGCTACCACAAGGGCCAATTGCGACGGGTTATCAACTCGTGGCGGGTGATCCTCCCCGCTCCATGATATTGTGTATTCGAACCATTTTAAATACTGTGGAAGAGCCGGCATTGCTGCATGAACCGCCCTCTTGCGCACCTTCTGGTCACACTTATCAAGACTCGTGGTGAACACGTGATACTGTCCTCCATTAAGTTGCTTCGGGTTACTCTGATACCCTAATTAATTGTTTTACTGCTGACCTCCACTGCCGGACTGCTGATAGTGGCCACCATGATTGCCTTGACCCTGATAACCCGATCCTGAGCCGCCCGCGCCGAAACCTGACCCATGAGAGCCGGATCCTGACCTGCCAGGTGGTCCGTTGCCGTTGCCATGATGCTGGCTAAGGCTGTAATTGCGGAACTCCCGCATGATATAACAATCCTTCCAAGCGTGGGTGGACGGCTTGTTGGGAAGGCTGTGCTTCGGGCAGGGGTCGTTTAGCATTGCTTCCATGTTGAAAGGCTTGCCCTTGCCGAAGGGCGGTTTACCGTTACCCTTGGTGCGGTTGTTTCCAGTGTTGGTGTTGGCCACCAGATCTGACCCGCCATCTGGATGCTTCCGTTTACCACCATTGCCTGGGTTGTTATTTCCTGCACCGTTCTGCTACTGACTCTTGCCGCTGCTATTTTTCTTACCCTTACCAGATTTCTCATCATTAGAACTAGGATCCTTCGTGCTGTCAGAATCTGCATATTTAGTGAGAGCCGCCATGAGTTCACCCATATCCTGGCAAGAACGCTTGAGCCGTCCGAGCTTCTGCTTAAAGAGCAAAAACTGGCAATTCTTCTCGAGAATCAGAACCGCCTGAGCCGCCGTGATATTATCAGATGAGTGGATAATAGTTGAGACCTGCCGGACCCAATGATGGGCCGACTCATCCTCACGCTGCACGCAATGATCCAAATCCACGATCATTATAGGTTGCTTGCACGTCCCTTGAAAATCCTTGATAAATCGTGCCTTACACTCGGCCCAGGAATTAATGGTGTTAGGGGGCACACCCTTTAACCATGTACGAGCCGGTCCTTCCAGCATCATGATGAAGTACTTAGCACAGACTGCATCACTGACGTCCAGCATCTCCATGGCTAGCTCACAGCTCTCAATCCAGGCTTCTGGAGGTAGATCAGCTGTGTAGTTAGGCACTTTGCGCGGACCCTTAAAATCCTTCGGCAGGCGCTCGTTCCGTAGAGCCGGTGCTAAACATGGCACTCCAACAGCCATAGAGGTGACTCCGGCTCCCACCGAAGTTGAAGGGGTCACAGGGGGCAGCTCTTGGTAAGTTGACGCAGCCGCCGCCTCACGCTGAGCTCTGGCATTATCCACGATTGCCTGAGCATTGACAACGGGTGGGCCATCATGGGGCGGGTTCCGACGTCGCTCGCTGCTAGAGACCGCTGGCGACTCCAAGTGCCGGCTGTAACTGCGGCTTGGGATGGGTGCTGAGTGCACACGACTCTGACTATACATATACTTCTCCTGTTGAGACACTTCTGTCTGTAAATACCCAATGGCATTCCGTGCCTCTTCGGCGAAGGGTGTCCCATCGGCGAGGGGGAGTGCATTAAGCCTGGCAGCCGCAGCTATCATGTCCTCCACCGGGTTAGAGTAATGACCAGGTGGTGTCCGAAAACGCTGCGACAGGGTCTGATTCCTGCGAGGCGGGTCTGACTATCGATGCTGAGTCGCTGCCCTATTCCCAGGCACTTTCGCCGTTCGGGTCATGGTCAGAGGTGCGTTTGATCCTGCCCCCGGCGTGTTAAAAAGAATCCTCGGCTCATACTGCTCAGGCAGGCGGGTCTGATGCCTCATCCGCAAAACTGCTTCTGAGGCTTGTTGGTCCAGATTAAGGCGAAAAGCTTCAACCCTAAGATGCTCTGACTCAGCATCCATCTGAGCCTGCAATGCATTGATATCCTCTTGGGCCCTAGTCATCTGGTCCTTCAGCCTCGCGATCTCTGCGTTACGGCTTGCTTGATTTTCTGTTGTGACCTCGGTTCCCATCAGTGTTGTCAGCTCGTTCATCAGATCCAGCAAAACTTGAGCTGGCGGCCTGGTTGACCCAAACCCTGCTGCGCCGGCAACCGCCGCCCTAGCCGCAGTGCTGCTGGAACCCGGCACCGTGCCTGCCATGAAGATGGCGGCTTGGCTCGGCGGCTCATAGGGCTCCGAAATACTGTTACCATCGAAGTAGCCCCCAAGCCCACCATCGTGAAGCTGATAAATTAACTTCGTCTCTCCGCTCGAGGATCCATCCTCCGAGCAGACGAGGGTTTCTCCTCCTAACACGGAATCTTCCGCGAGTTCCGCGCCTTGCGTGAAGCCGACGAAGACGTGCTTCCGGACAGGTTGGATCTGGGCAGGTTGCGCGCGTCGGGCCGACTCGACGAGGTTGGTGCAGATGTCCGGCACGGGCTTACATCCGCCATTCTTCCCGATGAAAACATGAATTCCGCCGAAGGGGACCCGGTACCCGTACTCGATTGAGTCGGCCTCGGGCCCCCAGCCAGCGTTGTCGATGTAGAGCTTGCCGCGGCGACTCTTAGTCATCCTGCCAACGACATATCCCTCGATCCCTTGGAGAGAGAGCCCTTTGAGTACTCCAAACCACCGCGCATCTGCCCCATGGTGGGCGCCAATTGTCATGGTTTTATCATGGCAAATGTCCTAGTGAAAGGACTTACGGATGAAGCCATCGCTACAGCGGTTAGGGTTGGTCGGGATGAAAGACATGGGTTTACCCAGGTTTGACCCCTAAGAATCTTCAACAACTACTCACCTGATGAACTGAAGGGGTGAAGGTGGTTCCTCGTAGCTGCCATTGACTCTGTCTTCTGTTGTCTTCTTAATCATGATGATCCCTTTTGCCTTATAAGGCATCGAGGGTACCAGGTAGGCAATCCGTTATGCAAAGATATTCAAAGGGCATGGTAGAGATCCAACATGTTGTTTGCGTTGATGACAACATCGTCACCAAGAGCGGGAGATGAAGAGAACCATTTACCTGGTCAACATAGTAAGGCAGACCGAATGGCGAGGTTCGCATCCACCGGTGGTGCCTGATACAACAACGGTAAGGACAAGGTTACTCTAGTAGCGATGTATATCATGATCTTCCATATATTACGCCCTGATCATCGTAGGACAAGGTTGCCCCATGCAGCGGTGTCGAGGGTGCCACTATCTTCTGAGTCTTGACGTCCTCATTTCTCGAGAAGGTATCTTATGTTGGCATCATCTTGCCGTGGTGTCGCTAGGCTTTTGTTCGACAAATGTGGGTGAATGTCCAGCAAGGCAGCTTCCTTCCAGGTTACCCACGAGGATTACAAGGAATCGATTGGTCAGGGTCTTAAGGGTACTAGCGACCATTAGCAAAGTTTTGAGGAAGTAGATGAGGAGAGCCAAGAGATATATGGCGGAAGTGCTAAGGAAATATCCTTTGGTTCTCTTTCAAACCATAGAAGAGGTAAGAAATAGAGAGGTTTTGCAAGTGATTTGAAGGGTCTGGAAAATAGTTTTGTCCTAACTATCGTCCATGCTAACTAAGGCTTCCTATAGTCAACCTGGCTCTATTACCAGCTCTACGGGGACCCCATCTCATAAGTCGAAGTCACCAAATGCACGTGTACAGTGATCCCAGAGATCAATGCTCACTAAAGACACAAAAATGGAATAACAGGAGTCTTACATCCATTACGTACCGTTTTACATAAATTTGACTACAACGACCAAGTCTTCATGGATAGGGCCCAGGAGGCCAATACACCAATCATAAACTCGCAGCAGAAATCTTCAACGATAGCATGAACCCATGCCATTTGCCTTAACCCTATAGTCATTCTGACTAGGAAGCGTACTGGCTCGCTTGTCCGTCACCAAAGTACTCTTCATTATATCATGTTCTCTCAAGCCTGGCCAATAAAATAACCAGGGACAAGCCAATGAGTACTTTTGAATGTACTCGTAAGCAACCCATGTTTGGAACAAGATAATCATGCATGGTTTAATCCTAGTAGGTATTTTTGTGGAAAGCTAGTTTTGAGTGCAACAACATGTCCTAATATTTGTAAAATCATGCATCATGAGGTTGCAGATATCCATATGAACAGGTTACAGATATCAATATAAACAGAGTATCTCATCTCTAGTTTCATTATGTCATCAAGTCATCAGACTTAGCTCAAGTTTCTCTTTAGTCACACACACACCAAGTTTTGTAAAATGATGGACATAGCCCAATAGCGGTCATCCAACTGTCCTTGACCATGGACACGGGTATTCCAATAGTTTTACACTCTGTTGAGGTTGAACACTTTACCCAGAAGACTGATAACCCACAAGTATAGGGGATCACGACAGTCTTCACGGGTAGAATTTAACCCTAATTTATTGTTTTGACACTAGGGGAGCCAAATAATATTTATTGGCCTTGACAGTTGAGATGTCAATTCAACCGGACCTAGTATATCTCTCTGCAACAAAGATTTAGTAGCACGACAAATGTTAGTAGTAGCAATAATAGTGATAGCAGCAATTTTGGTAACAGTAGTAACAATAGAAATTGAGTAGCAAATGTGACAGTAACAGCAGTACTAGTAACTTAGCAAGATTCAGTATATGTAAAGCGTAGGCCATGTGCAGTGATGGGAATATAAGGATGGCATCAATCATGTAACAGTTACACACTACAGCGACACGGAACTAGCTCTAATTCATCAATGTAATGTAGGCATCTATTCCGTACATAGTCATACGTGCTTGCGATAAGAACTTGCTTGTCATCTTTTGTCCCACCCTCCCGTGCCAGCGGGTCCTATTCGAAACTAAGGGATATTAAGGCTTCCTTTTAATAGAGAACCGAAACAAAGCATTAACACATGGTGAATACATGAACTCCTCAAACTACGGCAATCACTGAAAAGAATCCCAATTATTGCCACCTTTGGGTATGCGGATCAAGACACATAATAGGTGCATACGACATGCAAGATTGGATCCAAATCACTCTTATACTCATGAAAACGTAATAGAGGGCACAGATGGGGCACAGATGGGGCACCTGAGGGCACCGGGAGGTTCGTCAGGCTGGCGGGCGTCTCAGAGGAGTGGAGATGGTCATCGAGGGTGAGGGGTTCGACAACGGTGAGGGATCCGCATGGTCGGCCAAGGAGGTCGATGTCGATTTGCTTGATCCTATCAACAAGATGCGGAGTTAGGAGGGGGGGTTGGGTTCCTGAGATCGAGCGGAAACTTGGGGAGGGGAAATGGAGGTCGGAGGGGCTACATACCATCCGGTTGGCGGCGACCCTCTATGGTCGAGCTCCTGCTCAGAGTCGAGGTTCCGAGCACCGAAACGAGGGGGACTGGGTGCGGGCACGTAATTAGGAGTGTGGAGAGGCCGGAAACGGAGAGGATGGGGCTCAGGGTCGCTCTTTATAGCGTTGTTGGGCTTGCCATGGACGACGCTTACGGACGTCCGCAAGCACAGCTCTGGCAGCCACAGGGAGAGGCTAGAGTTTCTCTATGGTGCATGTAGGAGTAGCGCAGGGTGCTGGAGAGCAAGAGAGAGAGTGTGGGGTGGAGCTGAGGCGAGCAAGGGGCATGGCCAGGGAGTGGCGGACGCGGGCGGCGTCGGGCACGCGCTGCACGGTGGGCGAGGAGAGAGAGGGAGGAGGGAAGGTGACAGCCCGTCGTCTTCTGCACGCCGAGGAGGGCCTAGTGGCATGCCTGCTCTGCTTGAGGTGGTCGGGAGCTTCGGAATGGGTGCGGCTATAGTGCGGGAGCGCACTGTAGCACGCTCCGGAGAACGGTTTTGGCCGGCACTAGCATAAACAATGGGCACAACCGTGTCCACTTGTGTCCTGGAGGTTCTGGAGATCCCCATGAGTGCTTAGGGTCTAAGGGAGAAGCAGGGATGAAGAAATGGAGAGAGGGAGAGGTAAAATTGGTGTTGCCATTGCTGTCCAGAGTGGTAAATGAGGACTTTTACATCACTCCATGATTGATATGAGGCTTGGGATTTTTACAGGAGGTAGAAGGGGTCAAGTAGGGACTGTGGCAGAAAGCTAGACTCAAGGAGAATGGTGGAAGGGGCCAAAACAACAAGTTTGGTAAATTAGCAAAAGGTGTTTGATGGGTGTTTGTGCAAGCTAATATGATCTACTTGACATGATATTTAACAGGATTGAGAACTAGGACTAAATGAACTTGATCACAAGTTTTGAGCTCATTTAGAGAAAGTGGCCGATATAAAGTTTCAAACCCTTGAAATGGGCAGAAATGGACTAGCTTAGATCTAGCTAAGAAAAACTATTCTCCTTGATGCACCAGTTGGTGTAGTAGCATGATTTGGGTATTAGATTATGTCCACAAAGTTTGAGACCAAATGGTGACAGTTGGCAGTGTAGAGGTTTCCAAATTTGAATCTGGACAAAGAGGGTTTTGGGGTAGTTTTGTGAACCCAGACTATTTTGATTGAGATGAAACTTGGCAAGAACATCACATGAGGCATATGTGACTTGCTATAATTTTCCTGGATTTATTTGAGAATATTTATTATAGAAATATTTCAAATACTTGAAATATGCAGAATGGGTTTTGGAGGGTTTTGTCAAATACTTTGAACTTGACCAACTGTTGAAAATCATATATATGTAAAATATATGTCCACTGAGTTTCCCTAAATTTTCTCAAATATTTTGAAAGCATTAAAATAATGTTTCCCTATAAAAGACCATTTCTGGCCTTAAGAAAAAGCCTTTAAATAAAATATTAGAATACTCTTTCAAAATAATATTTAGTGGTTGTGGGGAGTCTTATATATGATAGGTTTCAAATAAAGTCTTTGGGGCAAAACATTCACCCTAATTTGAGGACTTGTAGTACAAACCTCAATTCAGGGGGTTTTGAAAACCTAAATTAAATAAATGCTTTTTGGCCAAAATAATATTTTATACAAATAGCTTTATGTCCTATTCACATGGCATGATCATTGGGAAAGATTTGGATCAAGGAGATGAGTCTAGAGAGTAGGAGGAATTTTATGAATTTAGAGCACACTCAAGCAAGCAAGCAAATAACAATCAGTTCAAGCATCACATCACACAAAAAGATTTTGTTGGTCCTAATTGTTGACCTATGTTATCTTAGTAGTATGAGGCAAAACACAGGGTGTGACAATTTTCCTGTTTAATAAACATAAATAAGTTTAGCTCAGATCTTGACAAATTCAAAATTTGCATATGGGGTCATTTTGGAAATACCATAAGTTGTGTCCGACCTCATTTAAAATGCCTAGATATGTAGTTTAATTATGCTTCACCGATTGCCATGATAAACGACATTTAAACTTTCCATGTAAATAAACGAGAGTGAACTAAATGATTCGAACATGGAATATCATCAATATGCAACTCATTGCATATTGAACTTCACTTAATGTGTAGTAGTTGATTGTTCTGCTTGGCCATGCCTTGCGTATTTAGACTATACATGCATCATCATTGTTTGTGCAACATGTCACGAATATGTTGTGGTGTTTACCGTGCCATTCATTTGTTTCCGGATTGCTTCTTCAAGATAGAGTTCCAAAAGCATTTCGGAGTGTGAGGATCCGTTCGACTACGTTGGTTCGTCTTCTTCATGGATTCGTTCTTTTTCCAAGCGGGTTTTCAGGCTACGCTAGTTGTTGTGCTAGTTGTCTCCTTTCCATCGCTATGTCTCGCTGCCTACCACTTGAATGTCAAGCCTCCCAACATTGCCTTAAAAAGTCTCTAACCCCTCCACGTCATAGCAAACCATTGTTTGGCTATGTTACCGCTTGCTCAACGCCCTCTTATAGCGTTGCTAGTTGCAGGTGCAGGTGGTTTCCATGTGACAACATGGATATCTTGGGATATCATAATATTCTTTCTATTTAATTTAATGCATCTATACACTTGGTAAAGGGTGGAAGGCTTGGCCTTTTTCTAGGTGTTTTGTTCCACTCTTGCCACCTTAGTTTCCGAGTACCGGTGTTATGTTCCATATTGAGCGCTCCTAACATGCTTGAGGTTGTTATGGGGACCCCCATGATTATTCGTTTTGGGATAAAACTCTTCTCGCAAACCCCAGCATTGGTACTACATTTTCCTAGTAACTAATAAAATTGCATAGGGACCCACCGGCACCCACGGATAATTAATCAACCCCCGGGACAATACTCCTCATGAGTGTTGGTCCAAAATAGAGCACTATGTAGGGCCACTCTAGGGCAACTCGAGTGATTTCTATCAGGCCACCGTACGTGTCGCTTTTCCGCCGTGTCCTAAGAACGAGATACATGGCTCCTATCGGGATCGCCAACACTTCGGGAGGCCTTGCTGGATTTGTTTTACCTTTCTCGAATATCTTGTGCACCGGGATTCCAAGGATACTTTGGGCTATCTCGAGTTTAAGGTTTACCACCGCAGCTTGTGGCTAGTTTGTGATGGATGAGTTGGAGCACCCCGGCTAGTTTAAATCTTTCTGAGAGCCGTGCCCGCAGTTATGTGGCAACTTGGAAATTTTATAATATCCCGTAATAGAAAACTTGCAGCAAACTCAATTAAAACACACCTATCGAGTGCGTAGCTGTGACCGTCTCTTCTTGTAATGTTTGAATCAAGAAGGGAACACGATGGGGTTATGTTTGACTTGTGCATAGGTGTTCAGGATCACTTCGTGATCATTACTAGTTCACGTCCATTTATGCGTAGATCACTCTTCTTATTCTTGTACTCATAAGTTAGCCACATATTCCAATGCTCAGTGCTGCTGCAACCTCACCACTTAACCATACCTCGCCCATTAAGCTTTGCTAGTCATGATACCCTTGGAAATGAGATTGATGAGTCCTTGTGGCTCAAAGATTATTACAACAACAGTTGCTGGTACATGTAATGTGATGCTTTGACGTGAGAGCCATGCTTGTTTGATTTGGAGTTCATCTTCTTCTTCATCGATCATAGGATGGGTTCCAGGCTGGCAGCCTAGGATTAGCAATGATGGATGTCGCTTTTAACATTTGATTTCGTCCGTAGTTGGACCCTGCTCTTCTGTATGGTTATTGAATGTATTGTTGTATTTCAGATGATCATGATTTAGCTTGTGGCGAGTGTAAGCCAATTCTGCTCATCTACTCTTTACATGTACTTGTAACGATATCCATGCTTGCGAAATGACAAGATGCGCTTCTATCCCTATCGAGGCCCTCGAGCCAAAATAAGGATCGGACCGCATCTTGGGTGTTACAAGTTGGTATCAGAGTAGTACCGACCAAGGACACCCCTTGATTGATCGAACTTGGTCGTTGTCGAGTCTAGAAAAAAAACTATTCTGACTCTAGTTATACATTAGAGGGGTATGAATTGTTTTTACTCCTCTTCCCTTTGTCGTTCTCGTGAGGAATCATGACGTGGGAATTTTAATTCTACCCCTCTTCTCAGTCAATTTTTTTAGGATCACGTGGGTATTTTGGAACCTCTATGATGTCGATGTGACGAAATTCTGTACTTGGTGCCTCCTGTCTGAATTGACTTTATTCTGAGGAGATTCTTGACACATCGTTATCGTTCAGTTTCCTTAGTATCTGAGGACGAGGATGTTTTGCTTCAATACTATTTGTGGCGAGAGGAGTTTGGCATCACCTAGTACTGGGGAGAGCATCCAGATGTACTGCCATATTAGTATCGTTGTGATTACGAGGGTCTAAAGTAGAAGAGTTTGCGAAGTATCTCGATTTATGTTGTGGAGAGTTGCGGGTGCAGTTGCAGCACATAACCTTGGGTATGTTCCTGGACCAGCAACCCGAATCGCATAACCAAGAAAGTTCGGAAGTTCTCAGGTGGGAATTTAAGTAGTTATCTAGGATTATCCTCACAACAAATGCATAATGGGTTATGTATTTGTTTCAGGCTTAATTTGCAAGCCTCATCCTTTATTTTATTGGAGTATGGTAATTCAAGTTGCTTCAATGTCAAGTGTGGATTTCATATCTTCCCTAAGCGGTGTTCTCACATTTCTATGGGAGTGCTAATCCCTTTTGCTCAATCAATTGTCATGTCAATTCTTTTCCATTCGGAGTGCTTCTCTTCAAGATAATTCAATCCTCTACAATAATTGCAAGATCAATCCTCGTATTATATTTCCAGAGTCCATTTCACCCGTCCCAAGTTGTGTTTGTTCTTTCCCATGCTCCCATCCTTTTTGTTCAACGATTAAATTATAATCGAAGTGTCTTTCCTTTCATGTGATGCTTCCCCTATATTTTCTTCCGTATTGTATCTGGTGATTCATTGTGAAGATGCTCAAGTGTTAAGTTCATCATTTCTTCGACTCCGTTTTCTTTTCTGGTGAATTCAATTCAAGCTTTCAATGTTCATCATATATTTTTCATTCGCTAAATGCTTTCCTGTGTTAGAATTCTTAGTCAAGCCTCTCTTGTTTATACACCTCTCTCTATTCTATACAGAGTGGCAAAGATATCCCGAAGATTCGTGTTTTCATTCAAAGTCCTCCTAAGCTATTTCGAGGTTCTCACCTCCTCATGTTCTTTCTTTGTTTCGTTGCAATCTCTCTTTCTAAGCAATTGTTTCAACGGTATTTTACTTTGAGTGGGCCATAAACCACAGGGTTTTCCCATAATCTTACCTGACTCTTCTAATCTTTATCGGACTCAAGTTCTTCGTAAATATGATGTAAGAATGAATTCCATCAGTCATATTCCTTCTCCAAGATCGTTTTGAATTTTATTCATCTTTTTTCAACCTTTCTTCATTTATTGTTCCGGAGTGTCTCAACTCTATTGGTGGTGTTTCTCGCCAGCATTCTCAACGTTGAAGACCGAAGAAAAGTTTCTCTTAAATCTTGGTCCATTCTCTTGAACGTTCGTGCTTGAAGCTCGATGCCATTCTTTCAAATTGTTTTCGATCATGAGAAAAATCCTTCCATATCTATCCATAGCATTTCATAGTTGTTTCCATTTCTCGATTCTCGGAATGCCGTCATTTAAGAAGATTTCTTCATCCTCACCTTTCAGTTTCGTTCTCAAATCCTTCTTAATTGTTGCCTCTTCATTCCTATCTCAATTATTCCGGTGCTTCGTTCAAATTTTCTGCTAGACGGATCATGATCTCTTCATTCTCATGTATCTTCATTCATTCGTAGTATCCTCATTCGTTTCAAATTCTTATCGATGTTCTCATTCAAGACAACTTCAAGTTTGCGATATATCTCTTCAATCTTTTCAAGAAGAATAAGTAGTATGCCAAATCTGTTGCCTGTCGTCAATTTAACTTGATGAAGGATAAGAAGACATAATTCTTATTCTTGTTTCTTCAAGGTGATTTCAGTCATTCTTCTGGAGTTGTTCATGATATCAAATTCTCCATATCTTTTATATTCCGGAGTTCCAAGTTTTTTCAAGTATCTCTTCGCGAAGTTCCATCTAAAGCTTGCAAGGATTTAATCTTGTTCTTTTCAACCTTCATTTCTGTTTGATCATCCTTTTGTATACAGAGGTTTTTCATGGTGGTTCGTCAAGGATTTTGTTCATTCTCGAAGTGTTCTTCAAGATTCTTGTTTGAGGAGCTCAAGTATTCATTGTCTTGCATTTCAAAGTGTTATTCATTCTCCCGTATCTTTTGATATGGTGTTATAGCATTCTTCATTCTTAGGAGTCTTGAAGAGAATTTATCAAGAGTGAGATAATTAAAACCAACATTTCTTTTCTGGAGTTATCTTGGACTGGATTTCACCTAAAGCATTTCCTAAGGATTGTTGCTATCATGGTGCTTATCAATGACCCAAGTATTCAATTATCCTCTCCACTTAAGGAGTTTCTCATCTCCTTGCGGATATGAATCCAATCAATTGTTTTCATTTGTGGTCGGTTGTCACCTCGTATTTTAAGATGTTTTCCATAAGCCCAGAACAAGCATTTCTTTTCTTTGTTGATTTTCCAACAAATCCGTTCAATCCTCCTTTGTAAGGATGCTTTTCAAGTTCAATTGTGGTAGAAGTTGTCATTTTCTTCCTCGTTCTTTTCTTTTCAATGATCTGACTTCTATTCTTTCGTCTAAAGGCACTGTGATGTTGCTCTCTTCAATCCATCATCTCGTTTTATTAAGATCATGTTCTTCCATTGCTTGTCCATTTAACCGGAGTGTTGTGTCCTCTTTACATGTTCTTTCTATCTTATCAAGTTTTGCCTCTCCGTTGTACCGAGGTGCTCCCTAAATTCTTCTCTCTCATTCCTTGTCTATATCGTTTAAACCAGAGTGGTTTCAATTCTTCCTGCACCTTGTGATCTTTTCTTCTCTTTGTAACCTTAAAGGTTCGTTGATTTCACTCATTTGTCAAAGAAGGGACTAAGTTTTACCTCTTCCTTTCCTCTTCCTCTTCTCATTCTAAGATCTTGGGTCGAGATCTCTTGTTAGTGGAGAAGAGTTGTAATAACCTGAGACCGACGCTCCAAATGTCTACCATTTATTTCGAGTTTTGCCATGTGATTTCTTTGCTTGTCGCATTCATCATCGCATCATTCGCATCATCCGCATTGCATCGGCAATCCGTTGCCATTGTATTTGAAAACTTGCATCCGTTCGTATTTGCTGGTTCTCGCCGTTCTTGTCGACGATCGTTTCGAGACCAACCACGAATGCACGCGCCCGTGGCATCGTTAACATATTGTTTTTAAAAGTGCATATAAAACTTTCGTGGAATGGGTCGAAAATCAGCCACCATATGCATCGCTTATCCGCCGTGTCCTGAGAACGAAATACGTAGCTCCTATCGGGATTGTCGACACGTCAGGAGGCCTTGCTGGATTTGTTTTAGCTTTCTCGAATGTCTTGTGCACCGGGATTCCGAGGATACTTTGGGCTATCTCGAGCTTGAGATTTTCCACCGCAACTTGTGGCTAGTTTGTGACTGATGTGTTGGAGCACCCCTGTAGGGTTAAATCTTTCTAAAAGTCGTGTCCGCGGTTCTGTGGTAACTTGGAAATTTAATAATATCCGGTAATAGAAAACTTGAAGCAAACTCAATTAAAACACACCAACCGTGTGCGTAACCTTGACCATCGCTTCTTGTAAGATTTGAACCAAGAAGGGAACATGGTGTGGTTATGTTTGACTCGTAAGTAGGTGTTCAGGATCACTTCTTGATCATTACTAGTTCACATCCATTTATGCGTAGATCACTCTTCTTATTCTTGTACTCATAAGTTAGCCACATATTCCAATGCTTAGTGTTGCTTCAACCTCACCACTTAACCATACCTCGCCCATTAAGCTTTGCTACTCTTGATAACCTCGGAAATGAGATTGATTAGTCCCAGTGGCTCACAAATCTCTACAACAACAATTTCAGATATAGGTAATGCGATGCTTTGACATGAGAGCGATACTTGTTTGATTTGGAGTTCTTCTTCTACTTCATCGATCATAGGATGGGCTCCAGGCCAGCAGCCTGGGATTAGCAAGGATGGATGTCGCTTTTATTGTTTGATTTCGTCTGTAGTCGGATCCTGCTTTTTTGTATGGTGATTGAATTTATTGGTGTATTTGAGATGATCATGATTTATCTTGTGGCGAGTGTAAGCCAATTCCATATACTCATCTCCTTTTTACATGTACTTGTAACGATATCCATTCTTGAGAAACGACGAGATGCGCTTCTATCCCTATCGAGGCCCACGAGGCAAAATAAGGATAGGACCGTATCCTGGGAGTTACACTGACCATCTTGTAGATGGCCGTTGCCCCCATGAGACTCCTCATGAACGGTTTTCCACCACTCCTAAGAGACTGCCTAAAACAATGCCACTATCCTTCGGTGCCGATGTACACCCTGCATGAACTGGACAATGGCGAGTTTGGGACAGAGTTCGACGCCAAGGTGGTTGTGCCTGCCAAGACCGCACCCCAGAGTAGGTTCTTGGTTGGACCACCCATGCCAACAAGGGACATGGCCATTCAGCAGGCGGCATACGAAGCCGTCCTCTGTCTTCGTGATCTCCTTCCTAAAATGAAGGAAGAGCAAACTACCCGATACCTACCTAGCAAGAGAGGATTAGACGCCAACAAGGTAAATTACCCAGGGGATGAAGAACCACCTCAAGTTCTAGATCCTCTTCACCAACAAGGTAGATTACCTTCTGCGTAACCTTACAAAGAATTTTTCAAGTCTCGCCAGGACTTCCTTTCGCTCCTACATCTCCACTGCCTCGAGAAGAAGAAGGTGGTCGGGAAAGAGCAACAGAATGCTGCCCTAAAAGTCTACATCACCAACCAAAGGCAGCAAATTGAGGAACTTCAGGAAGCCTGCAACCGAGCCCCATGCAGAAGGCATAGGAACGGATTTCCATATCCACCAGGTGAAGAACCCTTGTCAGACCACTGACGTCATAACCCAAGGCTGGATAACAACCTTTTTGCTTCTATCGCATGTCACGGATGTGGCGAATTTGGGCATATTGTTAGGAGGTGTCCCAACAAGCAGTCGACTGTTTCATATCTTCTTCCTTGGCAATGGAGGAGCGCAGGAGAGCCGCCCCGATAACCGGAGGGATCGCGACCGGAGCCGTGGGCTTCGTCTTCTTCCCACCCGCCGCCATCCAAGCGTCGGAGTGGCGAGCGAAATGGGGAGGAGAGCGCCTCGCCTGAGATCAGATCTGGCGGAGGTTCAAATGGAGAAGGGAGGCACAGCAAGACGGACGCCGGGCAAGGAGAAGTAATGTTAGCCCCATGCTGCGGGCAGGCTTTACGCCAGCTTGGGCAGTTGTCGAGGCATCGTGTGGAGGTGGGGGCGCCCCGTGCCTCGTCGTGTGCCATGCGTCGCGACTGGTCTGCGGGCGGTTGGAGCCCGCACCGCTTCGCCCCTCTAGCTGGCGGAGTCGTGCGTGCTACGGGCTCGGGGGCTACTGTCGGGCCCCTGGGATAGGGGGTACCCAGGCCCGTCTGCCTGAGGGCCAAGTCCAGACATGCGGCCAGGGCCCAGTATAGCGTGTCGTTAGGCTTCGCGAGAAAGGCCTTCATGGGGGCCTCCGCCTCGTGAGGCATTTGGCGGAGGTACCTCCACCAGCCTCATGACGACACCATCGCGAGGTCGCCTCTCGAGATTGCCCCCCGGTGGATTCACGAGGCGCATAGATCGAAGGTTGTTCGACGGGGTCGCGCAGCCCGCTCCGTCATGAGGGCAATGCGCACCCTGCCAAGCGCCGTCCGGAGTCGTAGCAGGAGGCTTCACTGAGAAGACTTTCCCCTTTGCTGCTAAGTGAGCTGGGCCAGCATGCCGGTTCCCAAAGCGACACCCTAAGGTTTCTGGTTTGGTGTAAGAAGGCCAAGGCTGGGGGCTCGCCAGGACGAAGGTCATCCCCAAGCCACCAGCGAGTCAGGAAGGGAGGCTTTTGCAGGCGAAGACTACTTTTGTCAAGATAAGCTTCAGTCTTGTCCCCCTTCAAATTGGCGCTTGTGGCAACCCTTCCCGCCGGATATTTTCGGGGGAAGAGGACCAAAGCCAAGATAAAAAGGACAGGGCAGCCACCGTAGCAAAGGACCGACCCCCTCTGTATTCACTCTCACCCACAAGAACCTGGGAACTCATGGAGGCTCACGATACGCTCGATGGATAGACTGGCTAGCTTGTGTTCGTCGTAGGTGGTCCTGATAGGAATGAAGTGGGAAACCTTGGTCAAGTGATCAACAATGACCCAAATGGAATCATGTTCTTTGCTTGACCTGGGCAATCCGGTGATGAAGTCCATCCCAAACTTGTCCCACTTCCAGTCAGGCACTTTGAGAGGTTGTAATAATCCAGCGGGTCGCTGATGCTCAGCTTTGACTCTATGGCATATGTCGCACTTAGTAACAAAAGTGGCTATCTCTCTTTTCATGCCATGCCACCAAAATCTTGCTTTGAGGTCTTGGTACATCTTGGTTCCTCCAGGATGGATGGAATAGGGAGTGTCATGGGCTTCTTGCAAGATCAAATTCTTGAGCTCAACTTTGCTGGGTACCGAAATGTGATTCCCAAACCATATGAATCCTTGATCATCCACTGAGAATCCCGAGGCCTTGCCGGCCTTGATCTTCCTGTTGATGCCTTCAATGCTGTCATGACCCTTCTGAACTTCCTTAATATCATCCATCAAGGTAGGATTTGCTTCGAGGTTGGCTAGGAATCTAGGCTAATAGTTCCAAGCCAAAGCTTTCAAGCTCTTCATACAGGGCGGGTAGTGTCGGGGATATAATCCCACGGTATGACCCTCCCTACTGGGCTGGGTCAGTATAATGGCGGCTTTGGAACTATGTTCAAGATGGGTCGTGTCATGAAGATGAAAAGAGTAAGGCGATTACTAAGTAAACCGCCGGTCGGCCCAAGCACGTGGAGACGGCGACTCAAGGCCCACAGGCCAGAACACGCCGGGGGATTCCTTGCTCAAGAGGTAAGGCGTGTTAGAGACATGAAAGGTTACGAGTTGTAATATGACTCGGACTCTGTTGTAAACCCTAGGGTCTTGACCTGTATATAAAGGCAAGCCCCTAGGGCCGAAAGGCTTAAGTTAGACACCCTCAAAAGCTAGGTTAGCGATTCCGCACCCTTGTAATCGAGATCATCATCAATATAGACACAAAGCACGATGTAGGCTATTACCTCCATCGGTGGGGCCGAACCTGGGTAAACTAGCCTCCCCTTCCCGTTTAATCCCTTTGAGCTGCCACCTAGCGGTGATGGCCTCAGACCTAAGTCCTTGCACGAGGACATTTGCAGTGACAAGACCACGACAGTTGGCGCCCACCGTGGGGCTCTTGCCTGGTGGAGTTGAGTTCTCAAAGGGAACCTGTCACATCCCTAGTTTCCTTCTTGCATTGTGCTAGCTAGAGTGTGCATCATGTTTAAATTTCATCAAAATGAAATTGGGATTAACAGAAACCCTAGCATCTCACTTGATTTAAACCAATTCAAATATTTGTGATTATCAATGAATCCAAAATGCCCTTCAAAAATGTTCACTATTACTCATAAATGGTGGCAACAACATTTCAGGTGACATTTTAATTTTCATCACATATATAGCAATTTAAAAATAACTTATAATACAACTGAAATAAATAAATAAAGCACTATAAATCTTACAGTCATTCAAAAATGTTGAAACTTTTTGTGGAGGTTTGGATTATTCAACCTATGCTCTATAAAATATTTCAGAAATTTTGAGCTAAGGAATGTGGCCCAAAAAAAATAAAACAAATGTCAATAGTAGGAAAAAGAAACAGAAAATAAATAAAAGAGGAAAGGCTTACCTGAGGCCTGGCACTGGGCGGCCCATCTGGCCCAAGTGCCAGTCGTCCCCTTCCTCTTGCCAGGAGGATGGGGGCACGCGCCCGGCCACCTCCTGCTTCCGTCGCTTCGCGGCGAGGCGATAAGGACGCCGCGGGGTTCTCCCGTGCATGTCTCTCTCACCCTGCTCCTCTCCCCTCTCTTCGCTGCTCTCTGCTCGGACATGGCCACCGCACCCGAGTGCTCGCCGTAGTGGCCTCGCCTCTCCAGCCGCTCCCCCTCGCCCCTGAGCAACTCATCTGCTCGCCTTGAGCTGCTGCTGCTCTTCGCCAACCGCCCGACTCCAGAATCTTCCCCAACGCTGCACCGAGCCCATCTTCAACCTCCGGCCACCGACGATCCCCCCCACCGTTTGTCATCACCAGGCCGTCCCCGAGCCCCCTCTCAACGGCTTCGAGTTCCCCGTGAGCTTCTTCGTCGACCCCCCCTCTTTCCCTGGCCGATTGCACGCCGTAGCTCCCGATTCCATCGAGACCCGAAAGCGCCGCCGTGCAAGCTCGACGCCGGCGACACTCCGGTGTCCAAGTGGTCCTCCTGAGGCCACCATCGAGCTCGTAGGGCCGCGTAGACGCGGTAGGAGCCAAGCCCCGACCTTTTTGTGCGTTGCGCCATCGACCTCGAGCTCGCCCGAGCTCCGGCAGCCGGCGACGCGCTGGTCCATCCCAGCCCCTGGGATGCATCCCGCTAGATGCGCATGAGTGCGGGCGCTCGAAAGAGCCTCTCCGCCATCGATTTGGTCGCCGGAGGGCGAAACCCGACCCCCTCCGTCGTCCCTGTGGCCGCCGGCGGCTCAACACCGGCGAGCCCGACCAGTTTGACCATGGGGTTGACCCTCCTGGGTCACTGGCAGGTGGCGCCCAACACCTGGTTCACTCTGGTTTAACCAAAATTAATTAAGTTAATTAATTAACTCTAATCACCCACTGACAGTGGGCCCAGGCCCACTAATTAGGAATAAAGATTAAGTTTAATCAATGTTAGTGGCTGTGTAACTGACTAGTGGACCCCACTGGTCAGGTTTGACCTGGCAATGGCCAGCTGACATGCTGACGCAATGCTGATGTCATGCTGACGGAATAAAACCTTTTCTATTTATAATAATTCCAGGAAATGCTAAAATCTTAGAAAATTCATAGAAATTAATCTGTAACTCAGATTGAAATAAGTTATATATGAAAAATTGATACGTCTCCAACGTACCTATAATTTATGAAGTATTCATGCCATGTTTACCATAATTTTATATGATTTTGGTATGATTTTATTAGAACTAAGCCGGACTGACGCTGTTTTCAGTAGAGCTACCGTGGAGTTGTTTTTGTGCAAAAATAAAAGTTCTCGGAATGGGCTGAAAATTTACGGAGAATATTTTTGGAAAATATAAAAAATACTGGAGCAAAAAGATATCGGAGAGGAGTCCCGAGGAGGTCACAAGCCTAGGGGGCGCCCCCCCCCCCAGGGTGCGCCCCCTGGCTTGTGGGCCCCTCGAGCACTCCCCTGACGTGATTCCAACGCCAAATATTCCTATAAATACAGAAACCCCCGAAAAGAAACCTAGATCGGGAGTTCCGCCGCCGCAAGCCTCTGTAGCCACGAAAAACGAATCGGGAGCCCGTTCCGGCACCCTGCCGGAGGGGGAAACCATCACCGGAGGCCATCTTCATCATCCCGGCAGTCTCCATGACGAGGAGGGAGTAGTTCACCCTCGGGGCTGAGGGTATGTACATGTAGCTATGTGTTTGATCTCTCTCTCACGTGTTCTTGAGATGGCACGATCTTGATGTACCGCGAGCTTTATTGATATAAATGAATCATATGGAGTTTTCCCCTCTCTATCCTCATGTGATGAATTGAGTTTTCCCTTTGAAGTTTTCTTATCGGATTGAATCTTTAAGGATTTGAGAACACTTGATGTATGTCTTGCGGTGGGATATCTGTGGTGACAATGGGATGTTCTATTGATCCACTTGATGTATGTTTTGGTGATCAACTTGCGGATTCCGTGACCTTGGGAATCAATGCATCGGGGTTGGCACACGTTTTCGTCTTGACTCTCCGATAGAAACTTTGGGGCACTCTTTGAAGTTCTTTGTGTTGGATTGAACATGATGAATCTGAAATTGTGTGATGCATATCGTATAATCAAGCCCATGGGTACTTGTGGTGACATTGGAGTATCTAGGTGACATTAGGGTTTTGGTTGATGTGTATCTTAAGGTGTTATTTTAGTACGAACTCTAGGGCTGTTCGTGACACTTATAGGGATAGCTCATACGATAATTTCTTCATTTGTTCTCCGCTATTTGTGACTTTGGAGTGAACTGTTTGTCGCACGTGAGGGATTTACATATGATTCAACTATGTTAGTATTGTTGAGAGAACTTGCACTAGTGAAAGTATGAACCCTAGGCCTTGTTTCTAAGCATTGCAATACCATTTGTGCTCACTTTTATCATTAGTTACCTTGATGTTCTTATATTTTAAGATTAAAAAAACCTATATCTACCATCCATATTACACTTGTATCACCATCTCTTCGCCGAACTAGTGCACCTATACAATTTACCATTGTATTGGGTGTGTTCGGGACACAAGAGACACTTTGTTATTTGGTTGCAGGGTTGTTTGAGAGAGACCATCTTCATCCTATGCCTCCCACGGATTGATAAACCGTAGGTCATCCACTAGAGGGAAATTTGCTACTGTCCTACAAAACTCTGCGCTTGGAGGCCCAACACGAGTCTACAAGAAGAAGGTTGTGTAGTAGACATCAAGCTCTTTTCTGGTGCCCGTTGCCGGGGAGGTGAGTGCTTGAAGGTATATCTTTAGATCTTGCAATTGAATCTTTTAGTTTCTTGTTTTATCACTAGTTTAGTCTATGAAAGAAAACTACAAAAAAATGTGGAATTGAGGTTTCCTCATTTGTTTCATCTTTTTAATGTCTTTCGTGAAAATGATGGAAAGGAAAATTGTGCTCAAGTGTTAGAAGAAGAAGTTATTAAAATGTTTGGCACTAAATCTTTGAGTGATGAGCATGATTGCAATGTTGTTAGTATGAATTCCTTGAATATTCATGATGCTAATGATATGCAAACCTACAAGTTTGGGGATGCTATGTTTAATGAAGATGATATGTTTAGTCCCCCAAGTTTTGATGAGCAAATTTATTATGATGAAAGCATGCCTCCTATTTATGATGATTATTGTGATGACATGTATGCTATAAAGAATAATGATAACCATGAAACTTGTCATCATGATTTTAATTTTCAATTGGATTATGCTTCACATGATAGTTATTTTGTTGAGTTTGCTCCCACTATTATGAATGAGAAGAAAATTGCTTATGTGGAGAGTAAAAAAATTTCTATGCTTATGGATCATGAAGATAATGCTTTATGTGCTGGTTATATTGTGAAATTCCTTCATGATGCTACTGAAAACTATTATGAGGGGGGAACTTATGCTTGTAGGAATTGCAAAAATATCAAGTTTCCTCTCTATGTGTTCAAAGTTTTGAAGTTATGCTTGTTTCGCAGGGGGGAACCTATGCTAGTTGATTCTTTTTCCCATAAATTGTTTGCTCACAAAATCCCTATGCATAGGAAGTGGGTTAGGCTTAAATGTGCTAGTCATATGCTTCATGATGCTCTCTTTGTGTTTCAATTCTTATCTTTTTTGTGAGCATCATTGAAATCATCATGCCTAGCTAAAAAGGCATTAAAGAAAAGCGCTTGTTGGGAGACAACCCAATATTTATACGTACTGTTTTTGTGTGTCCACATGATTAAGCTACTGTCTAATCATGTTTTATAGCTTTTGTTTCAATAAAGTGCCAAGTAAAGCCTTTAGGATAGTGTGGATGATAGTTGACTTGATTCTGTGCAAAAACAGAAACTTTTGCTCTCAGTCCAGGAATTTTTAAAATTCACTGGAACGTGCATTTGATCTGAATTTTTTACACATGATTGATATACAAATTTCCTAGATTTTACTAATTGTGCAGAATTTTTAGAGACAGGGAAGTATGGTTACGCTACAGATCTTCACAGACTGTTCTGTTTTTGACAGATTCTGCTTTGCATGCATAGTTTGCTTGTTTTAGTGTTCCCATAGCTTATATTCAGTGATATAAATTATGGGAATGATAGAATACAGTAGGTATTATGTAAGAACAATTATGAATCTTGTCTTGACAGTACCTAAGTGAATGATCTTTATTTATTATACTAACCCATCTCACGAAGTTCCGTTAAGTTTTGTGTGATTGAAGTTTTCATGTTTTGGGTGAGACACCGATATGAGGAGAATAAGGAGTGACAAGAACCTAAGCTTGGGGATTCCCAAGTAACCCCAAAGGTAATATCCTAGGAAGACTCAAGTGCCTAAGCTTGGGGATGCCCCGGAAGGCATCCCCTCTTTCGTCTTCAACATTATCGGTATATCTTACTTAGAGCTATATTTTTATTCGTCACATAATATGAGTTTTGCTTGGAGCGTCATATTATTTTGTTGTTCTCTGTTAGGTGTTATTTATAATCTTGTTTTTCAATAAAAAGTTCCAAGAATTGCATTAGGATGCTTGCATTGCATGTTTTGATGTTTGCTGTGTAAAAACAGAAACTTTTGCTATAGTGTTTGAATTTTCATATTTTACTGGAACGTGGAAAGTTTCTGAAATTTTTACACAGTGATATCATATAAATTATTTAGCATGTCCTAAATTTTCATAATTTTTTGAGTTACATAAGTACACTGTTTTCATAAATTGCTACAGACTGTTCTGTTTGGACAGATTGCTGTCATAGTTTTGTTATCTACTTATCCTCTAGTTTCCATAGCCTATATTGGTAGATATAAATTGTGGAAATTATAGTATACAGTACCTAATGTTTGAAAATTATTATGCAACTTGTCTTGGCAGTACATAAAGAGTTGATTTGTTATTATGTGTACTAACCTATCTCACGAGTTCTTTTCAAGTTTTGTGTGGAAGATGTTTTTGAGAATAGGTGAAACCATGATATGAGAGGATTGAACGAGATACAAAAGCTCAAGCTTGGGGATGCCCAAGGCACCTCAAGTAAATATTTCAATAAGTCTCAAGCATCTAAGGTTGGGGATGCTACGCATCCCACCTCTCTTCATCAACAATTATCGGTTAGCCTATGTTGAGCCTAAATTTTTATTCATTCACATGATGCGTGCTATTCTTGGAGTGCTATTTTTCTTTTGTTTGCTGTTTGAATAAAATACTCAGATCTGAAAATATTTATTGAGAGAGAGAGAGTCCTCACATAGCTACTTAATTGTTTGACTACTCATTGATCTTCACTTATATCTTTTGAGAGTAGCTTGTCATTTGCTCATGTGCTTCACTTAAATTTGTTTGAGCTTCCCAAAAAGCAATGGCAATATATGAAACTAGTCCTAAAGTGATAGATATCCAAGGAGGATATAATAAAAACTTTCATGAAGATCATGGGACAAATTAAACTTGATTCTTTGTAATAGTTTTAAAACATGATGATAGTAATATGTGAGTCATGTTAGTGAATAATTATGCTTAGTAGGAATATTGGTGTTAATGTTTCTGATTCCCTATGCAAGTACGAAAGTTAATAGTTATGCAATGAAGTTACATCCTACTTGTGGTTCATTATTCAGTGTTAGTTATGTTCAATGCTCACTTATGTGATTTTTCGTTTCTTGGTTTGGTTGCTTCCCAATCTATTTGCTAGCCTTCATTTGTACTAAGTAGAAATAGTACTTGTGCATCCAAAATTCTTAAACCAAGTTTTGCCTTATGAGTCCACCATACCTACCTATATGCGGTATTTCCATGCCGTTCCAAGCAAATTTGTATGTGCCATCTCTAAATTTTCAAAATATTTTTTCTCTTTTGTGTGCCCGTACCGCTCATGAAACGGTGGGGAGTATCCAATATTTTTCCATGCTAGATGTGTTATTCTCACGATATGTGTTGATTCACTATCATTCACGAGAAAGTGGCTGGTATTCGGGATGCCCAGTTCCATGCTCAAAATTCAAATCAAAATATAATGAAAAAAAACTCCCCCAGGATTGTTGTTTGTATGGACGGTACCCGTGGATTCGGCTCGCCGTGGAGTGTGATTGATTGGTGGAGGGAGAGTAAAAACTTTACAATTCTGTTTAGGAACTACCTATAATGTACCTAGCATGGAAAGTATTGTGAGATACTTTGTCATTTTCGTTGACAGGAAAAGCATGCCACCCAAATTATTTTTTCTCTCTCAATTTAAAACGTTGAGCTCTGGCACCTCTACAAATCCCTACTTCCCTCTGCGAAGGGCCTATCTATTTACTTTATGCAATTTTTATTTTTGCTTTGAGTCTCCATCTTCTCTTATAAGCACCAACTAGGGGGCACTATGATCGTACTTGAGCATTGGGCATAGCTAATATTTGAGTGTGTTTCATGAATGGATCAATGATTGAGCATGATGTGCTAGGGATAACTTTCTTTAGTGTTGATATTTTGAAAGACATGGTTGCTTGTTGACATGCTTGAGTATTGAAGTCATTATGTTAAAACTAGACTATTGCTTTGAATCTTTTACAAGTCCAAATGTCCATGCTATACAAAGAAGAAAAGAATATGATGAACATGTTAGGTAGCAGTCACACTTCATAAATTATTTCTTTTATCATTTACCTACTCGAGGACGAGCAGGAATTAAGCTTGGGGATGCTGATACGTCTCCAACGTATCTATAATTTATGACGTATTCATGCCATGTTTACAATAATTTTATATGATTTTGGTATGATTTTATTAGAATTAACCCGGACTGACGCTGTTTTCAGCAGAGCTACCGTGGTGTTATTTTTGTGCAGAAATAAAAGTTCTCAGAATGGGCTGAAAATTTACAGAGAATATTTTTGGAAAATATAAAAAATGCTGGAGTAAAAACATACTGGAGAGGAGTCCCGAGGAGGTCACAAGCCTAGGGGGCGCCCCCCTAGGGCGAGCCCCCTGGCTTGTGGGCCCCTCGAGCACTCCCCTGGCGTGATTCCAACGCCAAATATTCCTATAAATACAGAAACCCCCGAAAAGAAACCTAGATCGGGAGTTCCGCCACCGCAAGCCTCTGTAGCCACGAAAAACCAATCGGGAGCCCGTTCCGGCATCCTGCCGGAGGGGGAAACCATCACCGGAGGCCATCTTCATCATCCCGGCGGTCTCCATGACGAGGAGGGCGTAGTTCACCCTCGGGGCTGAGGGTATGTACCAGTAGCTATGTGTTTGATCTCTCTCTCTCGTGTTCTTGAGATGGCACGATCTTGATGTACCGCGAGCTTTATTGATATAGATGAAACATATGGAGTTTTCCCCTCTCTATCCTCTTGTGATGAATTGAGTTTTCCCTTTGAAGTTTTCTTATCGGATTGAATCTTTAAGGATTTGAGAACACTTGAATTATGTCTTGCGATGGGATATATGTGGTGACAATGGGATGTTCTATTGATCCACTTGATGTATGTTTTGGTGATCAACTTGCGGGTTCCGTGACCTTGGGAATCTATGCATAGGGGTTGGCACAAGTTTTCGTCTTGACTCTCCGATAGAAACTTTGGGACACTCTTTGAAGTTCTTTGTGTTGGATTGAATATGATGAATCTGAAATTGTGTGATGCATATCGTATAATCAAGCCCATGGGTACTTGTGGTGACATTGGAGTATCTAGGTGACATTAGGGTTTTGGTTGATGTGTATCTTAAGGTGTTATTTTAGTACGAACTCTAGGACTGTTCGTGACACTTATAGGGATAGCTCATACGATTGATCGAAAAAGATAACTTTGCGGTGGTTTCGTACCCTACAATAATTTCTGCATTTGTTCTCCGCTATTTGTGACATTGGAGTGAACTCTTTGTCGCACGTGAGGGATTTACATATGATTCAACTATGTTACTATTGCTGAGAGAACTTGCACTAGTGAAAGTATGAACTCTAGGCCTTGTTTCTAAGCATTGCAATACCATTTTTGCTCACTTTTATCATTAGTTACCGTGCTGTTTTTATATTTTCGGATTACAAAAACCTATATCTACCATCCATATTACACTTGTATCACCATCTCTTCGCCGAACAAGTGCACCTATACAATTTACCATTGTATTGGGTGTGTTGGGTACACAAGAGACTCTTTGTTATTTGGTTGCAGGGTTGTTTGAGAGAGACCATCTTCATCCTACGCATCCCACGGATTGATAAACCTTAGGTCATCCACTTGAGGGAAATTTGCTACTGTCCTACAAAACTCTGCGCTTGGAGGGCCAACACGAGTCGACAAGAAGAAGGTTGCGTAGTAGACATCCAAAATCATCAGAAAAATCCAAAGAATCCATTGGTGCTATTATCATGCATGCTAGAGCAACCTAAATAGGAGAACATTGACATTTTGCAGTAATGCAATATGTGGAATATCACATGGAGTACGATTTTGAACCTATACTCAACTCTACTCCATTTAATACTAATGATAGGTGCATTATCTCATCCTTAACATGTTACCATGTCATGATCATGCATCATACTGTCGCACTTGCTTGTATTGATTGATACTTGTTGTATCGCGGTAGGTTCTGATCCCGAGGATACACGTGAGTATCCAGCTGAAGGGCAGTACCCTGCCACCAACCTGCAAGGCAAGCAACCCCCTTGAGCATTTCGATACAATCCCACTCTCTTGCTCTTGCTCTCTTTTACTGCATTAGGACAACAACGATTCAAATGTTACCTGTTTCGGTAGTTGAACCCATTCCTCTGCATGACCTGTCATTGTCACAGTAAATAGCTAAACCAAGCAACCTAGCATACCTGGTAGATGCTTGAGCCTTGATGTGCTTTACCTGCTTGCTTGCTATGCCTAGAGTTGTGTCAGGTCTGATTCATCTAGGTGATGAATCGGAGTGCAACAGTGTTGTTCTGCTGTGATGAACTAAATGATGAACCTGATTTGGTAAAGGTAGCGATGAGAGGCTATGTAGGAGTACATAGCGGGTTGTTTCATTGGGACCGTTCTTAGGAACTGAGTTCCATGTTTGTGATCCAAGACTAGTTACTACCACACATTGGGTTACTTAATTGACCCTCTCGACTTATCAACCGCCTAGTCCTCGGTCCAGGTGTTGCAAGTAGCTTCTGGTGTTTGTAGCTATGCTGGAGGCCGTGCGTAGAGCTGACCTTAGGGGTGGGCTACGACGCGGTAGGCAGTGGCACGGTGTACCAAGGGTCACCCGGATGGTGGGCTTGGGAACACTACGCACGTCGTTTGGGGCCGTAGAGGAAACTTCTGCCGGACTTCCATGCGGGTTCAATCTCAAATAGGCGATAGCCTGGACTAGGGTCTTGTGTGTTTGACGGTCGTGGCTGACTCCCTCGCTGGGCCTCCGCTTGAAGGTTGCCGAGGTGCCTGTTTTTATGTGCCCTTAGCGATAAGTGGCGAGAGCGTGTGTGAAGAAGTACACCCCTGCAGGGTAATGAATCTGTTCGAATAGCCGCGTCCTCGGAAATGGACTACTTGAATAACTTATGCTGTTCATAGATAACTTGATGGTTACCCTTAAAAGACTCATGACAAGTGTGAGTACCATGGATGGCAATCTCGTAGGTGACGAGAGAGGATCCATCGTGGTGTATTGAAGTGGTGTTAGTGGACTCGTGTGTGCCATCTCAAATCCTGTTCAAAGAACTAGTAGTCGTAGTATAGGTTAGCCAAGAGTCAAAGATGGCATTGCTGCATGAACCCCACTCCTCCCCTTGTTGAAACATGAGCATGAATTGCTTAGGTCTGCTTTAAAGACTTGCTGAGTACAGTTGTACTCATGTTTGCTTAATAACTGTTGCAGATGATAACCAGGACCCATCTGGTGGGTTCTACCTAGACGCCGAGTAGCTTGTATCCCAACTACGATCCGATGCCCTGGATTGGGCTGTAGATAGTCCGGCTTTATGCCTTTTTACCTTTCATCTGTCTATACTCAGACAGCTTTAAGCTTCCGCTTGGTTTGTCTGACTTGTTTGTATGACTTGAGTGTCGGGTCATGTGACCCCTACATGTATGAACATATTATGTAAGGCTCTTCTGAGCCTTCTAAATAAATGTTGTGTTGTTGTATGGTTATGTTGTGATGCCATAGTTGTATCTATGCATATCAGACATGTCGTGCGTATGTGTGACATGTAACGGTATGTATGGAATTTGACACCTAGTCATGTGCTTTGGTAGTACTCTTTACGGGGAAATGCCTCTTTGTGCTTCCAATGAGCCTTGGTAGCTTGCTACTGCTCCGGACACATTGATTGACCGACATGTATCCTTCTTTGCTGCTGTGTCTGTCCCATCAAGGAAAAGTCTCGCAGTGTAATGGAGTCCATGTAACCTGCTATGACTCGTCTACGCGCAGTTGATGACAGAGATGTCTCAGAGCGTAATGGAGTCCCTGTAGCTTGCTATGACTCGTCTACACACACTGATGACCGACACCTGCATTGTTGGGTTACATATGCATGTCCTGTACGGATGTGCCACTTGGGTTCTACGACTAGTCATGTTGACCCGGGTTCTTTGACATTTGAATGCTAGCGACATATTCACATACGTGAGCCAAAAGACGCAAATGGTCTCGGCCAAGGTAAGGTGGCAGCCGTGGGGTTAACCGTGCGTGAGGCCGCAATGTGATGTGATGTGTTACATGCTAGATTCTTATGGCTTAGGATTGGGGCCCTGACAGCGTTGGTATCAGAGCCTGACTGACTGTAGGATTACCAAGCCAAACTGGTCGAAGTTGAGTCTAGAAATGCTTTAGTTATGTAAGGGAATTGATTGTGGAAGGGAACATAAGGCTGTTTTTACTCCTCTTCCCGAGTCATTCTATTCTGAGTCACCCTCTTCTATTCTACGGGGTTAAGAGCTAGGCTTCTTATCTACCTCTCAGGATGACGAGTTACTAACCATGGACTTGTAGGCTTAGTTGCTTGAGAGTCAACTCCAATTTTCAAGTATTGCTTCTGTGTGACAATCAGTTGGTTAGAATCTTGAAGTTAGAAAGTTGAGTGGTTATGCTATCCAATCTTTTGCAGGATGTCTCAAAATTGTTTTTGAGCATTTTCAGCCATTATGTTGTCCGATTTCTTCTAGGAGCTGTAGTGCATTCCGCATCTCCTATGTTAGAGTTGATGTCTTGTCTAAGATGTGGGTTTTGATTTCCCAGGATGGTTTCCACTAGGAACAACCCCGCTCCTGCATATGAGTAGGGCGAGGGCAGTGGAGCAAGGCAAGAGAACCTTCCTCACCCGCCATCTTTGGCGGAAGTGATGCTTGAGGCAGAGAGGAACAAGAGAGAGACCAACCGACTGCTGGAGCGTATTGAACAGAATATTGCACGAAAGCCACGCAATGATGTAGTGTCTCTCAATGACTTTGTGAAGCTGTACCCACCAAAGTTCCATCATTCCGTCGACCCCCTCGATGCGGATGATTGGCTTTCCAGCATGACTCGCAAGATCCGTTCTGCAAATGTGGCAGAAGCTGACAAGGTGACCTTTGCCGCGTACTTCCTTGAGGGCCCCGCCAACTAGTGGTCCGAAAATTATGAAGCTATGCGCCCACAGGGTCCAACAACAACTTGCGCTGACTTCAGCAGTGCCTTCCGCACCCACCATATTGCAGAAGGTCTGATGGACCGTAAGAGAGAGGAGTTCTGTGCCTTCACTCAGGGTAAGCTGTCAATGGATGCTTACAGCCGTGAGTTCGGCAATCTTGCCCGCTATGCACCGGAGGTGGTGTCAACTGACGCCAAGAAGCAAGCTAGGTTCCGCAAGGGACTTAGCCCCGAGCTCCGTCGTGATCTGTGCCTGCATGAGTGCGTTACCTTCCAGGGTCTCGTCAACAAGGCTATCAACGCCGAGACTGGACAGACAGACTACGAGGCAACCAAGAAGCACTCTCGTGACTTCAGCCCCTCATCCGGCTCAGGTTCCCATAAGCGCCGGGTGTGGGTGCCCAACACTGCTATGCCATCAAGGTACACTGCGAGGCCATCCTATGAGGCGCCTCGCCCAAATCAGGCCAACCTTCCAGCTAAACCCGATGGTGGTCCTGCTGCTAATGCTGCTCCGAGGTCTTCAACTGTGATCTGCTACAAATGTGGAGAGCCCGGGCACTACTCTCATGAGTATCCCCAGAACAACGCCAAGCCTGCTGGACTTGGTAAGCCGGGCAAGGCTTATTACGTGAAGCCAACTCCTGCTCGTGGTCGTGTGAACAATGTCACCCTTGAAGAAGCCCATGATGACCCCGACGTTGTGCTTGGTACGCTCCTTGTCAATAGTCATCCAGCATCTGATCTTTTTGACACTGGTGCATCTCATTTCATTCATCTCAGAAAGTTATGCACAGTTGCATAATATGACCTTTTGTGATATGCCGACTCCATTAGTAGTTCAAAGTCTTGGATCAAAATGGCAAACTTCTAGAGTGAGCCATGACAATGAGATTCTCATGGATAGGTTAGTATTTTTGGCTTCCCTGATAGCTCTGAAGTCTTCGGACATCAACATCATCTTGGGTATGGACTGGATGTCAGCTCATTATGCAAAGATTGATACTCATACTAGGAATGTTCAACTTACACATCCATCAGGTGAGATTGTCAATTTCTCAACTCGAGTGGCTAAGCACCAACTCTATTCCCTCAATGCTAGCCCTCTTCCAAAGCTTGAGGATATTCCGGCGGTCCGTGACTTCCCGGATGTCTTTCTAGAGGAACTGCCAGGTATTCCACCTGACAGGGATGTAGAGTTTGTGATAGACCTCATTCCAGGGACTGTCTCAATAGCCAGAAGACCTTATAAGATGGCACCCTTAGAACTAGCTGAGCTAAAGAAACAACTCGATGAGGCCTTGAAAAAGGAATTGATCCGCCCTAGTTCTTCTCCTTGGGCTTGCCCCGTCCTCTTCGTCAAGAAGAAGGATGGAACGGACCGGATGGTTGTAGATTATCGACAAGTGAACCTGGTCACCATAAAGAACAAGTATCCGCTCCCCAGGATCAACGACTTGTATGATCAACTCGCTGGATCCTCAGTCTTTTCTAAGATGGATTTGAGGTTAGGTTACCATCAAATCAAGATCAACAATGGGGACATTCCAAAAACGGCTTTTGTTACTCGTTATGGCCAATACGAGTACACCGTTATGTCCTTCGGGTTAACCAATCCCCCAGCCACCTTCTCTCGCTTGATGAACTCTATCTTCATGGAGTATCTTGACAAATTCGTCATGGTTTATCTCGACGATATCCTCATATACTCAAAGAATAGGGAGGATCATGCTGAGCATCTCAAGCTGGTATTGACGAAACTTCGAGAGCATCGCCTATATGCCAAATTCTCCAAGTGTGAATTTTGGTTACCAGAAGTGACCTATCTAGGCCACGTAATGTCTGGCAAGGGCATTGCTGTCAATCCCGAGCGAGTTCAGGCCGTCCTTGATTGGACTCAACCTGAATCGGTTAAGCAAGTTCGGAGTTTCCTTGGCTTAGCGAGCTATTGTCGCCGCTTTGTCAAGAATTTCTCCAAGGTTGTGAAGCCTCTCACTGAACTCCTCAAGAAAGATAAAAAGTTTGAGTGGACCCCACAATGCGAGCACAGTTTTCTGGAACTGAAAAGACGCCTGACTTCTGCTCCCGTATTGGTGCCACCAGATTTTTGTAAGGACTTTGTTATCTATTGCGACGCCTCGCGACAAGGATTAGGTCGAATTCTCATGCAAGATCGTCATGTGATTGCATACGCATCTCGACAGTTGCATCCACATGAGGATACTTATCCAACACATGATCTTGAGCTTGTAGCTGTAGTCCATGCGTTTAAAACATGGCGACATTACCTTCTGGGTAATCGTTGCGAGATATACACTGATCACCAAAGTCTGAAATATATCTTCACCCAACCGGATTTGAATCTCAGGCAAAGACGGTGGGTTGAGTTCATTACATATTACGACTTAGGGATAACTTACACCGTGGGGAAAGCCAATGTCATGGCTGATGCACTAAGTCGTAAATCTTATTGTAACAATCTGATGTTACAACAAGGTCAACCGCTTCTCTATGAGGAATTTCGGAAGTTAAACCTTCACATTGTTCCTCAAGGATTCCTTTTCACCCTGGTGACGAAACCTACTCTTAGGAATCAAATCATAGCTGTTCAGAGGTATGATAAGGGTATATCTCAGATCAAGGAGAACATTGCTAGCGGAAATGCTAAAGATTTCTCCAAGGAAGATCATGATGTTGTGTTCTTCCAGAACTGCTTGGTGGCTCCTAAGAGCAAACGTCTACGACAGCTGATCCTTAAGGAGGCTCATGACTCTCCTCTCACGATTCATCCTGGTAATACCAAAAATATATCAGGACCTACGCCAGAGGTTCTGGTGGACCAGAATGAAGAGAGAAATTGCTCAGTTCGTTGCTAACTGTGACGTTTGTCGTCGCGTTAAAGAAGAATATCAAAGGCCTACTGGCACCCTTCAACCCTTAGCTATTCCTGAATGGAAATGGGATAAGGTCGGTATGGATTTCATCATCGGGTTTCCCAGGACCAAGAGAGGGAATAATGCTATCTTTGTGGTCATTGACCGTCTTTCCAAAGTGGCTCATTTTCTTCCTGTTCGCGAAAGTATAACTGCTAGTCAGCTAGCGGATCTATATATTTCTCGAATAGTGTCTCTTCATGGTGTTCTGTTGGAGATCAACTCAAACCGTGGAAGTATCTTCACTTCCGATTCTGGGAAAGCTTCCAAAATGCTATGGGGACTCATCTATCCTTTAGCACTGCTTCCAAAATGCTATGGGGACTCATCTATCCTTTAGCACTGCTTTCCATCCGCAGTCAAGTGGTCAAGTCGAGCGAGTCAATCAAATCCTGGTCAGAGCTTGTGTTATCTCTTTCGACATGGATTGGGAGAAGTGCCTTCCATTTGCTGAATTTGCTTATAACAATAGTTTTTAGTCAAGCTTGGGCAAAGCCCCTTTTGAAGTTCTCTATGGACGAAGGTGTCGAACACCTCTTAACTGGTCAAAAACCGGAGAGATGCAACTCTTTGGCCCGGATATGATCCAGGATGCAGAGGAGCAAGTTCGCATTATTCGTGAAAAGTTGAAAACAGCCCAATCTCGTCAAAAGAGCCAATATGATCGCCATCATAAGGCTGTGACCTTTGAAGTTGATGAGAAGTCTTACCTTCGGGTTACACCTATGAAGGGTACCCAACGATTCGGTATCAAGGGCAAGTTGGCTCCTCATTACATTGGTCCTTTTCGCATTCTTGCTAAACGAGGAGAGGTTGCCTACCAATTGGAACTTCCACCGCATCTTTCCAAGGTTCATGATGTTTTCCAACTCTCGCAACTCAGGCGTTGCTTCTCGGACCCTGTCCGCGAAGTGGACCATGAAACGCTTGATATCCAAGATAACCTTACATATCGAGAATACCCTGTTCGTATCCTCGATCAAGCTGAGCGTACCACTCGACGTTGAAACATCAAGTTTCTCAAGGTTCAGTGGTCACACCACTCCGAGAAGGAAGCCACATGGGAAAGAGAGGACCGCCTTCGACTAGAGTACCCCGCACTCTTGCCGACGACTTCTAAATCTCGAGACGAGATTCTTTTGAGTGGGGGTGAGTTGTCACATCCCTAGTTTCCTTCTTGCATTGTGCTAGCTAGAGTGTGCATCATGTTTAAATTTCATCAAGATGAAATGGGGATTAACAGAAACCCTAGCATCTCACTTGATTTAAACCAATTCAAATATTTGTGATTATCAATGAATCCAAAATGTCCATAAAAAATCTTCACTATTATTGATAAATGTTGGCAACAACATTTCAGGTGGCATTTTAATTTTCATCACAGATATAGCATTTTAAAAATAACTTATAATGCTACTGAAATGAATAAATAAAGCACTATAAATATTACAGTCATTCAAAAATGCTGAAACTTTTTGTGGAGGTTTGGATTATTCAAACTATGCTCTATAAAATATTTCAGTAATTTTGAGCTAAGGATTGTGGCCCAAACAAAATAAAACAAATGTCAGTAATAGGAAAAAGAAACAGAAAACAAATAAAAGAGGAAAGGCTTACCTGAGGCCTAGCACTGGGCGGCCCATCTAGCCCAAGTGCCAGTCGTCCCCTTCCTCTCGCCAGGAGGACGGGGGCACGTGCCCGACGCACGCGGCCACGCTCCCGGCCACTTCCTGCTTCCACCGCTTCGTGGCGAGGCGATAAGGACGCCGCAGGGTTCTCCCGTGCACGTCTCTCTCACCCTGCTCCTCTCCCCTCTCTTCGCTGCTCTCTGCTCCGCCATGGCCGCCGCACCCGAGTGCTCGCTGTAGTGGCCTCACCTCTCCAGCCGCTCCCCCTCGCCCCCGAGTAGCTCATCCGCTCTGCCTTGAGCTGCTGCTGCTCTTCGCCAAGCCGCTCGACGCCAGAAGCTTCCCCAACGCCGCACCGAGCCCATCTTCAACCTCCGGCCACCGACGATCGCCGCCGCCGTTTGTCATCACCAGGCCGTCCCCGAGCCCCCTCTCAACGGCCTCGAGTTCCCCATCAGCTTCTCCATCGAACTCCCCTCTTTCCCTGGCTGATTGCACGCCGTAGCCCCCGATTCCACCGAGACCCGAAAGCGCCGTCGTGCAAGCTCGACACCGGCGACGCTCCGGTGTCCAGGTGGTCCTCCCGAGGCCACCATCGAGCTCGTAGGGCCGCGTAGATGTGGTAGGAGCCAAGCCCCGGCCTTTTTGCGTGCTCAGCCGTCGACCTCGAGCTCGCCCGAGCTCGGGCAGCCGCCAAGCTCGTCACCGGCGACGCGCTGGTCCATCCCAGCCCCTGGGATGCATCCCGCTGGATGAGCACGAGTGCGGGCGCTCGAAAGAGCCTCTCCGCCATCGATTTGGTCGTTGGAGGGCGAAACCCGACCCCCTCCGCCGTTCCTGTGGCCGCTGGCGGCTCAACGCCGGCGAGCCCGACCAGTTTGACCACGGGGTTGACCCCCTGGGTCACTGGCATGTGGGGCCCAGCACCTGGTTCACTCTGGTTTAACCAAAATTAATTAAGTTAATTAATTAACTCTAATCACCCACTGACAGTGGGCCCAGGCCTACTAATTAGGAATAAAGATAAAGTTTAATCTCTGTTAGTGGCTGTGTCAATGACCAGTGGACCCCACTGCTCAGGTTTGACCTGGCAACGGCCAGCTGACCTGCTGACGCAATCCTGATGTCATGCTGACGCAATAAAGCCTTTTCTGTTTATAATAATTCCACGAAATGCTAAAATCTTAGAAAATTCATAGAAATTAATCTGTAACTCAGATTGAAATAAGTTATATTTGAAAAATCATCAGAAAAATCCAAAGAATCCATTGGTGCTATTATCATGCAAGCTAGAGCAACCTAAATAGGAGAACATTGACATTTTGCAATAATGCAATATGTGGAATATCACATGGAGTACGATTTTGAACCTATACTCAACTCTACTCCATTTAACTCTAATGATAGGTGCATTATCTCATCCTTAAAATGTTACCATGTCATGATCATGCATCATACTGTGGCACTTGCTTGTATTGATTGATACCTGTTGTATCGCGGTAGGTTCTGCTCCCGAGGATACACGTGAGTATCCAGCTGAAGGGCAGTACCCTGCCACCAACCTGCAAGGCAAGCAACCCCCCTTGAGCATTTCGATACAATCCCACTCTCTTGCTCTTGCTATCTTTTACTGCATTAGGACAACAACGATTCAACTATTACCTGTTTCAGTAGTTGAACCCATTCCTCTGCATGACCTGTCATTGTCACAGTAAATAGCAAAACCAAGCAACCTAGCATACCTGGTAGATGCTTGAGCCTTGATGTGGTTTACCTGCTTTCTTGCTATGCTTGCTATGCCTAGAGTTGTGTCAGGTCTGATTCATCTAGGTGATGAACCAGAGTGAAACAGTGTTGTTCTGTTGTGATGAACTAAATGATGAACCTGATTTGGTAAAGGTAGCGATGAGAGGCTATGTAGGAGTACATAGCGGGTTGTTTCATTGGGACCGTTCTTAGGAACTGAGTTCCATGTTTGTGATCCAAGACTAGTTACTACCACATGTTGGGTTACTTAATTGACCCTCTCGACTTATCAACCGCCTAGTCCTCGGTCCAGGTGTTGCAAGTAGCTTCTGGTGTTTGTAGCTATGCTGGAGGCCGTGCGTAGCGCTGACCTTAGGGGTGGGCTACGACGCGGTAGGCAGTGGCACGGTGTACCAAGGGTCACCCGGATGGTGGGCTTGGGAACACTACGCACGTCGTTTGGGGCCGTAGAGGAAACTTCTGCTGGACTTCCATGCGGGTTCAATCTCAAATAGGCGATAGCCTGGACTAGGGTCTTGTGTGTTTGACGGTCGTGGCCGACTCCCTCGCTGGGCCTTCTCTTGAAGGTTGCCGAGGTGCCTGTTTTTATGTGCACTCAACGATAAGTGGCGAGAGCGTGTGTGAAGAAGTACACCCCTATAGGGTAATGAATCTGTTCGAATAGCCGCGTCCTCGGAAATGGACTACTTGGATAACTTATGTTGTTCATAGATAACTTGATGGTTACCCTTAAAAGACTCAAGAGAAGTGTGAGTACCGTGGATGGCAATCTCGTAGGTGACAGCAGCGGATCCATGGTGGTGTATTGAAGTGGTGTTAGTGGACTCGTGTGCGCCATCTCAAAACTTGTTCAAAGAACTAGTAGTCGTAGTATAGGTTAGCGAAGAGTCAAAGCTGCCATTGCTGCATGAACCCCACTACTCCCCTTGTTGAAACATGAGAATGAATAGCTTAGGTCTGCTTTAAAGACTTGCTGAGTATAGTTGTACTCATGTTTGCTTATTAACTGTTGCAGATGATAACTAGGACCCATCTGATGGGTTCTACCTATATGTCGACGACGCCGAGTAGCTGGTATCCCAGCTACGATCTGATGCCCTGGGTAGGGCTGTAGATAGTCAGGCTTTATGCCTTTTTACCTTTCATCTGTCTGTACTCAGACAGCTTTAAGCTTTCGCTTGGTTTGTACGAACTTGTTTGTATGACTTGAGTGTCGGGTCATGTGACCCCTACCTGTATGAACATATTATGTAAGGCTCTTTTGAGCCTTCTAAATAAATGTTGTGTTGTTGTATGGTTATGTTGTGATGCCATAGTTCTATCTATGCATATCGGACATGTCGTGCGTACGTGTGACGTGTAACGGTATGTATGGGATTCGACACCTAGTTGTGTGCCTTAGTAGTACTCTTTACGGGGAAATGCCTCCTTGTGCTTCCAGTGAGCCTTGGTAGCTTGTTACTGCTCCGGACACATTGATTGACCGGCATGTATCCTTTTTTGTTCATGTGTCTGTCCCTTCGGGGAAAAGTCTCGCAGTGTAATGGAGTCCATGTAGCCTGCTATGACTCATCTACGCGCAGTTCATGACAGAGATGTCTCACGGCGTAATGGAGTCCCTGTAGCTTGCTATGACACGTCTACACACGCTGATGACTAACACCTGCATTGTTGGGTTACGTATACCTATCCCTGTACGGATGTGCCACTTGGGTTCTACGACTAGTCATGTCGACCCGGGTTCTTTGACATTTGACTGCTAGCGACATATTCACATACGAGAGCCAAAAGACGCAAACGGTCCCGGCCAAGGTAAGGTGCCAGCCGTGGGGATAGCCCTGCGTGAGGCCGCAATGTCATGTGATGTGTTACATGCTAGATTCTTATGGCTTAGGATCGGGGTCCCGACAGAACCTGTCCAGGGTTCGGGAAATTCGCGGTTGATCAGATGATCAAGAGTCGCCGTGACAAGATCTACATCGATGATCCAGTCTGGGGGGCCGAGGCCGGCTCAGCTGGGCGTGAACGCCAAGTTCCCCTTGGCAGGATCGACGCTACAGTTTTCGGATCGGGCATCTGCACCAACATCGATGAACTAACTCAGTGCTCCCAACCCAGCTAGGATCAAGCTGGTCGGCATCGTGTGTTCGTTGCTTTCAGCCAGGGAGTTTGCCTCTCGGATGAGCCGGCGGGCAGCGGCGACATCCTCATCAACTCAGATGGCGAGTCGTCCATCGGAGAAACCGAATCGATCTGTCCTCTCTATGGTGGCAGACTTGGGGGATCATTGCAGATTGAAACCCCTGAGGAATTCCATGAGTCACCTCGTCAGGTTGCTGTCTACATGGCAGGAACCGCGGAGGCTCCGAACCCACCTGCGGCTGGAGCGGCGGTTGGATTTGGCTAGTTTGGCAAGATGCCGGCTCAAGCCATCATAGATTTGATGGCTGAGATGGTGAAACTCCTATAGAGTCCCGTCACTGCGGAAAATCAAGAAGACCGCAACGCAGAGTTAGTCAAGCTATGTGACCACATGACCGAGGTGCAGAGGGAAATCGATGTAGAAAACGCCAGGATGGCAGAGCTACAGGCTCGCATACATAATGAGTCAGAGCGCCTTAAGGCTGAGGCTTGGTAGTTAGGACTTTAGAAAGATGCATTCGAGGAGGTTTACCAGAGGAGACATCGGAGCCGGCTGCCGCCGAACCTTGAGCCGCAGCAGGTTTTTAATACCCCCAGCAGACTCCGGGTGCTGGGCAGACACTCGGAAATCAACAAAATGAGCCGACTCAGCCACCACCAACTCACTCGCCGCCACATCGTTTCCAGACGCCACGGGGCCACTTTTCTAACCCTGTTGACAATATGCTCGCGGTGACCCGGCACCTGGAGGTGCTACCTATTCTTGGAAACACCCCTGTTGATGTTGAGCCCAGGAACGCCATAGAGATGTTGAAAACAGCAGTGGCGCAGCAAGCGCAGTACTCTTATAGCCGCGATCGGATGCACTCCACTCCATATGCCAGCTGCAGCAAGAGTCGCCATTTGGAGTCTCCGGCTGTTTCTAGCAGTAGGCGCAGGTAACAGCCTCAAGTTTCCCAAACCCGGCCTATTCCATTAGGAGCTCAGGTGATTGTTGATGCGGCTAGGGGTGCACGACAGGCAGAGGCGGAAGCAGCAGCACGGGTGATTCGACAGCTTCATCCTCAACTAGAGGCTGGACCCAACAGTAGGACGATTGGGATACCTTGCCTATCCCCGGCCCTCCGCGCCGAGCGTATGCCCAAAGACTTCAAGAGGCCACGCAAAGTGCCAAACTACACATCAGATCTTGAGCCAGCGGCTTGGATCGAAAGCTACGAGTTAGCAATGGATAAATTGGATGTCAGTGAAGCCATGTGCGCCAAATATTTGACCAGGATGCTGGAAGGACCGGCTCGAACATGGTTGAAGAATTTGCCGCCCAACTCGATCAACACTTGGTCAGAGCTTAAGGAGCGTTTCATCAAGAATTTGCTGGGAACGTGCAAGAAGCCAATGATGATAGTGGACCTTCAACATTGCGTCCAGCGCGTAGATGAGTCAACTCATCATTGGACTCGCCGGGTCACAGAAATCATACACTCGTCAAACAGCATTACGGCGGCTCAGGCCGTCCTGATCCTCGAAAAGAATTGCCACTTCCAACCGCTGGTCCAGAAACTCGGGCGGCTCAAGCGTAAGGTACGAGACATGGGCGACTTAATGAATGTCCTCACCAGGTACGCTGAGTTAGACAGCACAAAGGATCCCGACTCAGATGAAGACAAGACCGGCAAAGGAAAGAAAGGTGAAGGTGGTATGGGCCAGCATAATCATGGTGGTAACCAGGGAACCCAGAATAACAATGGCAAACGGAAGCAGCCAGACGGCGGGTCAGACTTTGTGGCCAACACCAATGTTGGCTTCAAAAACTAACGCCGTAATGGTCGCCCTAGTGGGACTTATAATGGGAATAAGCCTCGTAATTACGAGGAGGCGCTCAAGGGACCGTGTCCCAATCATAGTACCCAGGACAAGCCAACTACCCACTCATGGGAAAACAGTTATATCATGCAGGAATTCCTCAACAAAGCCTTCCAAAATCATCAATTGGGCAATGGTGGTGGACACCCGGGTCAGCATGGTCCTGGCGGGTCACAGGGTGGTTTAGGAGTTGGTTTTCAACATCAGGTGAATAATGGCAACGGACAGCATCCTGGCTCGGGAAATCAACATAACAACCAAGGGGGTTTCCAGAGCAATCCCAAGCAGCTGAATAGCGGGAAGTACCACTAGCACCTAAAATAACTCGTATTCTAGGGAGAAATCTACGAGAAGGATCATAAAACTCTGACGAGAAAATAACCCGGCCTTGGAGCACTGCTCACCTACAGTCATATTATACTTAGAGCCCCCGGCTCCTTTACTTTTTGTAACCCCCCCTTTGAAAATTCTGTACATACTTCTTTATTTTTCATATATAATAAAGCCGGCACACCCGAAATTCGGAGTTTTTGTCGTTTCAGCCCACAAACTGAGCATGAGTCTTTATTTTCTGAGATATTGGGCACTTGGGGGCTTCCAACTCATTGAGTTTAGCTTTCTCACCCTTGTAACCTGGCAAAAACGCCACAAGATATTGGTCATTTGGGGGCTTCCAACTCACCGAGTTCAGCTTTCTCACCCTCTTGATCCGGCAAAAGAAAAACGCCACATATGGACAAACTTCCTTGTATGCTTGATGCGACTCCGATCAGGTGACCCCGTGTACTCTTGAAAAGTCAATCCTTTTTTGGACCCTGAACTTCTTAAGGTTAAAACATCGGCTTGAGTCACATGAGAGCCGGCATGCAGAAAGCTAGGATAAACCATGGACTATCATACCTGCTTCATTGAAGCAAGAATCGAGCCTCGAAAGCCGGTCTCCATGTCGAGCCTCGAAAACCGACATTTTATACTCTACATACTTTATCATGCATTGTTTCACATTGCATCATACATACGTGTCACACCCTGTGTTGTATAACTTTGCTATGACTATGATTTTATAAAATTTGGACGTATTTAAAATTTTTGCTTCCTTGTGATGTTTGACTTGATTGCCATTTGCTTGATTGCTTCCTTGTGTTGTGGCTCACAAAAACTCTCCTACTCTCTAGGACTCATCTACTTGATCCAAACTTGTTGCCCAATGATCATAGTGCCGAAAACTATTTTTATCAAATATTATTTTGGCCAAAAAGAATTTATTCAAATTAGGCTTTATAAAACCCCTGAATTGAGGTTTGTACTACAAATCCTCAAATTTTGTGGAATGTTTTGCACCAAAGACTTTATTTGGAACCTAAAATATATAATACTTCCCAAAACCACCAAATAATAATTTTTAAGATTATTTTCCTATTTTATTTAAGGCTTTTTATTAAGTCCATAAATGGTCTTTCATAGGGAAAAAATATCTAAATACTTTCAAAATATTTGAGAAAATTTAGGGAAACTCAGTGGACATATATTTTCCATATATATGAGTTTCAAGACATGGTCATGTTCAAAATACTGGACAAAACCCTTTCTGCCTATTTCAAGCTTTTGAAATATCTCTACAAGAAACATTCTCAACTAATTCTAGGAAAATTCTAGCATGTCACACATGATTTATGTGATTATCATGCAAAGTTTCATCTCAATCATCAATATTTTGATTCGCCAAAATATCCCAAAAGCCTCTCTGTCCAGAATCAAATTTGAACCACTTTACATTGTGAAGTTTCTCCTATTGACCCCAAAATTTGTGGACATGTTATGATACCCAAATAATGTTGCTACACCAAGTGGTGCATTTAGGGGATTAGTTTAGTATGCCTAGATCTACAGAAACCTGATTATGTCAATTTCTAGGGTTTACCAAGTTTACATTGGAAATTTCTTACAATTAAGCTTAAAACTTGTGATCACTCTTATATTTACCTCCTATTTGATCCTGTTAAATCTCAATGCAAGTGGGAAAAGTTATCTTTCCCAAAGACACATCAAACACCTTCTGGCATATTGGTAGAAACCATGTTTTCACCTCTTACTCTATTCTTCTTCACCCCAAACTTTTACCACAGCACCATGCAATCCCTCCCCACTTCCAGTAAGTTTCCTGGCGCCCAAGTGCATTATTGCATGGGGTAAAGACCCCATTTCCCTCTCTGGACAACATCCTTTCTCTCCTCTCTCACTTCTCTCTCACTCATGGCCACTACAGAGCATCCAAGGCTCTTTCCAAGATGCTTATTCCCCCTGCAGCCCCCCTGACACAAGTGGACGTGCCAGAGCGCGCAAAAGGTGTCATCATGCTGGCCAAAGTCACGCCCTGGAGCATGCGGCCGCGTGCCAGAGGGATGACCTCCCTTTCCTGCCCATAACCGGCCACCTCGACCCTCCCCCTTGCGCCAGTCGAGGTGCCATGGCATCCACAACACGCTGGACTGCCGGCCCCCTTCCCTTTGCCCCTCCAGCGGCCGTTGCCACACGCGCCCGAGTGCCGCCCGGTTCGGTCAACCAGCGACCTCGCACGCGCGCGCTCCCCTCTCTCTTTCTTCCCTCCCCTGGACCTAGACCAGCCCCACAAACACCCCAAAAGAGTCTGTGTCTCCTCCCGTACCCTCTGGCTTCGGCCCCAAGCTCGCCGGCGCACCCACGATTCGGTGGACCGTCGCCTCCCTATAAAACGACCACCCTGGGCTCGTTTCTCCCCTCTGGACCCCTTCTCCTCCTCCTAATAGCACCCCCACGCCTCTCCCCCTCTGTTTTGAAGCTCAGGCACCCGGGATCGAACCGAGCTTCGCCGCATCGGAGCTCCGGGGATCTCCGGGTACGAGCACTCTCCGGCCCCCATTTTTGCTCCATCAAACTCCCCTGGGTGCCCTGATCGTTTTCTCCCTCCTCCCCGTTCGTTTGCAACTAAGGGACGACGCTGGCGACCTCCTCCCGAAGCGGCTCCGCCGTGCTTCCTTGCCGCCGACGAACCAGTGCATCTCCAGCCTCCCTTCCACCTCCGAAGGAACGGCGGCTCGACGCCGAGCCCATTCCTGTCCTCGCCTGCCATTGTCGTTCCCCCCTTCGCCGCCAGTGAGCATCGCCTCACCTCTGTCCTGAGGTGGGAGATGACAGGTGGGACCCCCTGTCATCCCCACACCTCTCTCACCCCCTTTCTCCCTCTCTGGCCTATGGGCCCCGCCCGTCGGGTTTAAACCTGACGCCGGCGGGGGCACCGAGCCGCCTGGGCCGTCCCGCTGGCTGGGCCGGCTCGGGTGTCCGTTTGGCCTGAAGGCACAATAGCCTTTTCTTTTTTTCTTTTTGTGTCTGTTTTGCCAATATTCCACAGACTAAAATATTCCTCTAAATCCAAATATTTCTCCACCAAAAATCTTGTAATATTCTGTAGTATTTAATAATGCCACTTGTAAAAAAATTGAAATTTTTTTATGTAGTGGTTTTGTTTGAAACCCGGTTTTGAATATTTTAAACCACTGTTAAAACATTTTTCAAAACCTTTTTCACTTCAAAACCAGAGACAAATATTTTTAGTTGTCAATGTAGTATTTTACAGAGTAGAGTGACATTTTAGAAGTGGATTATTTTCTTTGTTTTTGCTGTATTCTTATTTTTGTAGGTTAATATTGCGACGATAGATTGCGTTGTTGACGAGGGAGTTGGACTAGAAGACTTTGAAGACCCCGAAGACTTTGTTGAGTCAGGCAAACAGCCCTTTGACCATGTTTAAGAAACCATTTTATTGCATGGCATATAGCACTTCATTTTCTTATGTTGAATCATGATGAAACGGTGACCACCATAGTGGGTTACCTCTGTTACTTTTCCGATGATACTTGCATCGAGCATCTCCCTACCTTCCTATGAGGGTTGTGCGGGTGGGAAGTAGATAGAATGCTTATGTAGTTGCTACGCAAGGTGGGACGGGAATATGCATGGTGTTGGAAACAAATGCTTTCGAACACTTTCCAAAAGCCCCGTCGGGTGCCACTAATGCCCGAGGGAGAAAGTGAGCTAGGTAACAACTTTAGAAAGAAGTGGTGTACCAAAGCAAGAGGTGTGTGTTTTTTTGAAAACGGATTAGATTTAAGATCTGCTAACCGTCCCAACCTTACATGTATAACCACGATACCCCTTATGGGATGGGGCTTTGTTGATTACCTTGGTCGGTATTAGCAGAGAGCCCGCATTACTAGTGGCGGGAGTGATGTGGTCACTCTCGATACGGGTCGTGCCAGAAAGGACGATCATGGGCTGTTTTTACAGACAATGGGCACACCGTTGTGTGCCCTCATGGATGTTACGATCTTGAGCGAGGCGCGTCGGATGTGCATCATGAGGGCTGGGTACCAACAAGTGGACTCTTTGTTTAGTGTCGTCAAGGGAAAGGCAATGTTCGGGTGCTTACCTCGGGTATGTGATATACCGCGAGTCGTGGCTTGACACGGAAGTTCCCCGAGTCTTGTGGGTAAAGTGTGCAACCTCTGCAGAGTGTAAAACTATTTGAATAGCCGTGTCCACGGTCAAGGATAGTTGAGTGTTCCTGCTTCAATTATGTCCAGGATGTTTTCACCAACTTGGCGTGTGTGTGTGAAAGATGGAATACTCGAGACAAGTCGGATGACTTGACATGATGATTGAACGTGAGATGTTCGGAACTTGTTTATATTGATATTTGTAACTTGTCCGTACGGATACTTGTATCCTCATGATCCATGCTACTTCAAGTTATTTTGATCATGTCATTGCACTCAAAATTAGCTTTCCACAACTTACCTACTTAGTGCTATATCATGCTCTGTTCTACCTTGTTCCAAAACATGGGTTGCTTGCAAGTACCTTCAAAGTACTCATTGGCTTGCCACTGGTTATTTAATTGGCCAGGCATGGAAGAGCAGGAATATCGAGTAGATTTCGTTGGTGACGAACATGCGAACTAGGACACTTCCTAGTCAAAATGCCTGTAGGGGTTAAGGCAGATTGCATGGGTTCACGCTTTCGTTCAAGATTTCCGCTACTAGTTATGTTTGGTGTTTGGCCTTCATGGCCCTATCTTTGTAAGACATGACCTCAATTGTCTTTAATTGTGTAAGACGGTATGTATGGATGTAAGACTCTTGTTATTCAGCATCTATGTGTTCAGTGAGCATTGATCTCTGGGATCACTGTACACGTGCATTCGGTGATGATGACTTATGAGTCAGGGTCCCCACAGAGCTGGTATCAGAGCCAGGCTGACTGTAGGAAGCCTTAGTTAGCATGGGTGTTAGTTAGGATAAAACCATTTTCAAAACTATGCCTAGTACCTAAACTTAGGAGTTTCTGCACTTCTTACCTTTTCTAAGTCTACTTTCAAAACTCTACTGACTCCTCTCCCCTAAACCTCGTAGATGGTCATCGTACCCGAAGCCCTCCTAGCATCCGGCTTTCCCTTGCTCCTTGAGGATAGCCTGGAGAAGTGCCAGTATCGTCGACCACCCGTTTTCCTCTACCAAGAGCACTGGGTCGATGCCATCATGAAGGAGTACCACATTCATGTGGTCGTAAAGGCAAATGACTCCCCGATGAGTTGGTTCTTTGAGGGACCACAGATGGAGACCCTAGCGCTCGCAGTCGAGACGGCTGCACGCAAGGCATTTATTCACCTTTGAGACTTCATTCCAGAGATGGCTGACGAGCCAGCCACTCGCCACCTCCCTTTCAAGAAAGATGAGAATGGCGAGAGTTGGACGTTGACTCCATCCAAGGAGGATGGGATGCCACTCAGGTTTCAGACCTACTTCAGCCTCTCCACCGATAGTCTAGCTCACAACCTAATTAAGGAGTCCGTGAAGCTCCGCGAGGAACTTCACCACACCCGAGAGCTACTCTGTCAAGTCAAGATGAGGCCAGACAAGATCAAGAAGGATGGAGCCCCTGAGGGACGACTAGCTGTCACTTACAGAGGATGAGTACCCCCAGCTAGAGGTGCAGCCACACGTCATTGTCGCATGAGTGCAAAGGAGTACCGTGAGCTCTTCACCGCACCACCGACGAAGCGCCGTCAGGATGGACCTCCTCGTTCTCCGACCCCCTCGACCGGAGACGCCGCCCATACGGATGATGATCAGGAGGAAGATCCTGAGGAGCGTGAGTACGAGACCGAGTAGTCCACCACTTGAGTCCGAGAACCCCTAGGGTAGGATCAGTCATGTAACCCTCATGCGAAGTCGAGTCCGTGTAATGGTTCATATGAAACCATGTGTGCGTGTTGTTTGCTTTTCCTGTTTGTGTTCGGATGTAAGTCGCAATTTTGCCTTAGGCAACATGTAAGCGACTCCATCACCTATCTTATCTTAATATAATATGTTTGGTCTTTCGACCTATGTTTGATCACACTTGCACTATACCAACCCCCTTAGGCGCGCTTTCTCTATTGCTGCTTTCCATCTCGTCTATCCCAGTTGTTTGACTTGGCTGCTCCAAACAGGATGGTGACTGCAACCCGCAACAACTCCTTCACCAACCCTGAAGCCGGCAACTCCATCTAGCAATAGGGAGATGGTGGGGCTGCTCACGCTGGAGATCACCCGGAGCAGCCACATGGCGACATCCCCCCACCACCACCTCCACCGGAGAATATGACCATAGCTCACTTTCTCCAAGTTCTCCGGGAGGAACGCCAAGCCAACACCGCCGCTATCTAGCAGATGGCTTAAGTCCTTGTGAACAACCAGCAATAAGCCAGGAACGGCAATGGCCACTCCACCCTGCCTGAGTTCATGAGGAATTCGCCGCCAACCTTCACCGAGACCGCTGAACCCCTGGATGCCGATGACTGGATCTGCACCATCGAGGACGTCCTTGTACTGGTTAGCTGCAACGAGGATCGTGAGAACGTGCTTTATGCCTCTCACTACCTCGGAGGTACCGCCAGAGCTTGGTGGGATGGATTCAAGGTCATGCAAGGCGACCGCGTGATCACCTGGGCTGACTTCGAGGAAGAATTCCGCACCGCCCACATTCCTTCTGGGATCATGGCTATCAAGAAGAGAGAATTCTGAGCGCTGAAGCAAGGAAGTGGCTCTGTCAAGGAGTATATGCAGAAGTTCAACATGCTGTCGAGGTATGCCCCTGAAGATGTCAGCACTGAGGCCGCTAAGATGGAACGCTTCATGGAAGGACTCCAGCAAGCCCAGCAGTACAACCTTATTGTCTGCGACTGCCGGACCTTCTTCGACCTGGTGAACGAGGCTCTCATGCTCGAAGACAAGCATCGTGCCATGGAAGACACTCGCAAGCGCAAGATGATCAGCAAGGGTAGTTCCAGCAACCAGAAGCCTCACCCCTGACCGCCAAACCCAGCCAAGCCAACCTACCAGCCTCAGCAGGCTAGGCCTCGTGCACCTCATCTGAGCTATCAGCCTCAATAGTATGCCAATCCCAGGCCAGCCTACAACAACCCCAACAACAACAATGGTGGCAAGAACAACAACTCAGGCCAAGTCACTTGCTTTGGATGTATGACAGTGTCCTGGACTAGGGGGTACTCACCACGTCGTCTCCCGACTAGTGGGTCGGGCCGAGGATCCCCAGGGCGGTTCATTAATGGGCCAATTCGAACAGCCCATGATGTATACGAGGAAGATTCCACAAGACTTGGTGATCAAGACAAGGACTCCTCTCCACCGACGTAGCCGACTAGGACTCTTGTTATCCTAGGCCTCTGGTGTGTTATATAAGCCGAGGCCAGACTAGTCATTAGGGACAATCAGATCATCATAGATCATATCATCATACGAGCATAGCTCTTAGGGTTTAGACCACTACATACGATCTCGTGGTAGATCAACTCTGTACTCGAAACACGACCATCAATACAAACAAAGCAGGACGTAGGGTTTTACCTCCATAGGAGGGCCCGAACCTGCGTAAACACCGTCTCCCTTGTTCCTTCTTACCATCGATCCAAGACTCACAGCTCAGGACCCCCTACCCGAGATCTGCCGGTTTTGACACCAACATTGGTGCTTTCATTGAGAGTTCCGCTGTGGGATCGCTAGAAGGATCGATGGCTCGTCTGCATATTGCAGTTTTTTCTGGACAGCGAATTTGTGTTCGTCGTCCCCGTTTCCTCGAGCGTCGTTTTGATGATTGCTTCGGTGGAATTGTGCGGAATTGTATCTACAACAACCCTGCAAAATTTTGTCGCGTTCCGATGGAGGAATATCCGACAATCTCCAATATACCGGAGCCCTATCGAATCTGGACGGGAATCTGGATGAGTTTAGGACGAGGTGTCCAATATCTATCTCGGATATCCGTTGGAAAATCCCACCGTTCATCGGCTGCGGAATTCCTATACCGATCACCACTCAATATTTCAGCTCGATCTGACCGTCCAAACTCCGGGAAACGTCCGATGAGTACAACGAATTTTGGATCTATTTTCTGCGCGAAAACGAATCTGACCCGAGTTCATCTTTTTCATAAACGGGTTGTCGAACGTGCTTTTTGAAGGAAATTTTCTCATCATCTCGGTCATCCGACCAAGAGTTCGGCATCGCGAGGGCCGAATAATCATCAAGCGAACCTCGTCATCCGCGGGTTGTACGGGTCGGGCGCTCCGTTGCTCCATCAAGCCAGCATTGACCTCGTCACAAATTTCGAACTGCGTCGGCATCGCCGCGCCGTTACTTTTTCAAGCTGACGTCCACCACGCAGACCTGCTTTGACACGTCGGCTGGCATGGGGCTCTAGCGTCACCTTAGCAATCTGCTCCGTCACCTCGGATAGACTGGGGGCGTCGTCATCTCCTCATCAAACCGCTCCGGAGACTTCGGCGTCACCAGCCGACCAGCTTTGACACCTCGGCTGGCGTGAGACTTCGGCGTCACCAGCCGACCAGCTTCGACACCTTGGCTGGCATGAGACTTCGGCGTCACCAGCCGACTAGCTTCGACACCTCGGCTGGTGTGAGACTTCGGCATCACCAGTCAACCTGCTTCGACACCTCGGCTGGCCTGAGACTTCGGCGTCACCAACCAACCAGCTCCGTTACCTCGGCTAGACCGGGGCTTTGGCATCCCTTCATCAACCTGCTCCGGGGACTTCGGCGTCACCAGCCGACCTGCTTCAACACCTCGGCTGGCATCAGACTTCGGCGTCACCAGCCGACCTGCATGAGACTTCGGCGTCCGCCGATCACAGCTTCGCCATGTTAACTGGACCGAGGACTTCATCTCGCCACATCGACCGTGCAGCGTCGCCACTTCATCAAGCCGAACTCTTCGTTCAGGCACCTCGGCGCCCAGGCCATATTCCTTTACTTATTTGCTTCACTTAAATTAACTAAGTAGAAGAATTTTTTTTAAATATATTATTATCTTTCTTTCTTATTACTTTTGGCTTGCACTATTTTATGAGTGCAGGAAATCGACTTCGACTGCCGTCACGCGGTCACCCCGGCATCACCTTGCTGACCTACTCCACCACCTCGGCTGGACCAGGGGCTTCGCCTCGCCACATCGGCCGATCCGTGACACTACTTCGGAGTGCCGAACTCCTCGCTCGGTCACCTCGGGACGGGCTTGGGGGCTGGGACCTCGGTCATGCCGAAGACTACACACCGGATCTGTCAAAGTTTGATGGGCGTCCTCGTCCCGCCACAAGCCCGGATCGCGTCATAGACACCGAGCACATTAACCAGCTAAGTCGCTTTCATGCTCAAAAACTATCAGTTTTAAATTTTGTTCGGTTCGACCAAGCATTATACTTTTTTGACAAAAAGTTGTTTGCGAAAAACTTTCTTTGTCAAAACTTTGTTTGTTACAAACAAAATCAAATACCCCGTTTACTTGGGGGCTTCCTTTATGAAGCCATTCCTCCTGCATATGATTATTAATGTATCGCACCCTTCCTTGTTCGTGTTTACGCCAATATATGCATCATGTTGACTTAAGTGTTCCGCAAAGCTGGGTTACCATGCTCCTGTGCTTACCCCTACGTTCCCGATTGTTCGGCTAGGGAGTAAAGGGAGCACCTCTGCGATTGTTACGATCGGGTCATCCGAACTCGTACCTCAGACGGGTGAAGCCGAAAGCTAGCGCTCTTACCGTTTTCAACTATGGTCGGCCACGACGGAAGACAAGCATACATAAATCTATTGCACACCCCTCATGGTAATCATGAGAACCCAAAGAAAGGAACCATTGGCGGAACTATTTTCTTTGAAGATGCTTCTTACGTTAAATAGTAATATAGCATAAGTTCCCTGGGCGCGCTTTGTCTGTTATAGCCTAATGGCCTGATTGCCTGGTTATTCGAAACACCTCCGATATCTTCGGATGGCGTAGTAGATAACACTTTTTGGCCCTTGGCCGAAGAGGGAGAAGCCGACGGTCGGTTAAGACGCGTTTAAAGTTCGGGCGAACACATATATGATATAAGTACTTCGGTACATACAATCATTATACATAAAATTCTTTTACCCAAGTCACTTGGGGGCTCTTAAATTTATATGAGCTGTTTTATAATAAATGTGTTTTCTTCTTAGTCGTTGCAAAGTCTTTTTCTACTACTCCTTTTTCCGACACTAGCGTGTGGTCAATAGATGGATAGCCTAGTTTCTTTCTAAATCCGCTCGAGTTTAGTTCGCTAAACAGGCCTCAGAGAATCACTCCGCCGTCGGGATATGGAGGTTGAAGCCAAGGGCTGACCCGCTTGCAGTCCGGAGATCGGATGTATCAAGTTAAAACACGGCCGAAGCACAAATTAAATTTTAGACCAATTTTGGATTGGCACAATTTTGTTTTATATAAACATAAAGTTTTTTGCATAAGTTTTTTGGTATTTCTGAGCATAACTCTTGCAGTACAGTGCCAGATGCATTTCACGCATCGGCAGTATTAAAGGGGGTCTGAGGTTAACACCGAACCCACGAAACACCGAGGTACTCCATGCAGTCCTCGGCAAAATGTCCTTGGTATTTCGCATTTATATGCACTTATTTCGAGTTGTGTCTTTGGTCTATAGCTGGATTGCCCGGCTCCTGTGCTTACCCCTTACGTTTCTGCTTTGTTCGGCTAAGGGTTAAAGGGAGAACCACTGCGATTGTCACTTCTGGTTTAGCTGGTTAAGTGCCTCATTTGGAGAAAGCCGAAAGCTGAGTGTCACAACAAGCGTAAATCGGTCAGCGAGCCGCAGGCGGTGTTCATCCAAATATAGCCGATCGAGGTTATCCTAGTAAAACGAAGGGCCTTTCTTTCTTGAAAAGGCCAAGTTGTGGGTGGTTCGACCTCGAATAATCCGAGGAGTCGACGTATACCGGGGGCTATTAAGTTGCCCCCAAACATATGCTCCTATGACTAAGTGAAAGTTATAAAGCCTGAATATCTGATTGCCTCGTTTCCACTAACACAACCGCCTCCGAGCACCGACACGTCGGCTAAGGGTTGTCTTGATTGTACGGAATCACCCTGCGTAGCATCTACAAAGGGGCGGAAGCGGACGATAGGCTACTTTCAAATTATAAACGGTCACAAAGGAGTCAAAATAGCATATAACATAAAAGCATTTGTATTCAATATGCGAGTACTACCTTCCGTAATCATCATTATAAAGCCATAAATATGCATCAATTTGACTTAAGATTCTGGCCAAGCTGGGTTGCCTGGCTCCTGTGCTTATCCCCTACATTCCCGATTGTTCGGCTAGGGGGTAAAGCGAGCACCTCTGTGATTGTTACTTCCGGGTCATCCGGGTTAGTACCTCAGACAGGGTGAAGCCGAAAGCTAGCCATCTTAAGAATATAATTGGTCGGCAACGACGGAAGTGAAAATTTAGGTTCACTAAGGACCACAGAGTTCGGAAACTTTCCCCGAACTAAATCCTCAATATTTTCCTCCCAAATTGATCGGAGTTGAGGTTTCACGATCATGGTCAACATAATATCCTTGGAAAAGGAACTTATAAATGAACTATTTTCCCAGAAGACGTTTCTTATAACATATCTCTCCGCGTACCTTTGTTTATAAAACCGCATGGCCGGATTGCCTTGTTTGCCGTAAATCTTTGCCCTTATAAAGGCTTTATAAAGTAGGACAAACACTCCTCGGCTACTGGCCGAGGAGGTTGAAGCCAATGGTCGGTCAGCAAAGTCTTGTACAATGTGGATTCGAGCATTAATGATGTAAAGTACTTCGATACATAGAATCATTACACATAAATTGTGTCGAACGTAACAAAGTTTGTGTCAAACAAGTATCGATCCTTAATTCGATCGCCCGTGCCTAAATTAAGGCTCGGGGGCTATTGCATTACCTATTCAATGCAGCAAATGCAAAGTGCAATACTGTTTCCATAGAGAATCGATCCTCGGGTTGGTCGGCCGCACCCAACCCGAGTCTCGGAATCTACTGCGTACCGCGTTTACATCCCTAACGTATGCCGCCGAGCAAGAACTTGATCCTCAGGTCGATTTTGCAAATCGACCTAAGTCTCAGGGGCTACTCGGATTAGTGGTTTTATTTTGATTATTATTTTTTCCTTTTTTCCTTCAGGCGCATCTCGGGTTATAGACCGACACACTCCTTGAGGGCTACTGGCTATATAACTCGGCAGAGAATAAATTGCACCAATCGAGAATATCCACAAAAAATCAGCCCACGGTCGGGGTGGTGCACCACCTCGAAAGCAGTCCGGCATAAAGCTCGGGCGCAAGTGGCTGGCTCCATAGAGGGCATTTCCGGCATTAAGCTCGGCTGAATTCGTTCAATCTTTTAAAGACCGAGGTAGTTTATGACACCTCGGACGCTGATCATCGTTGGAGCTCGGATGCGCTCCGGCGTTGGAGCTCGGAAGCATTCCGGCATAAAGCTCAAGATCGAAGACACTTCGGAAGCAGTCCGGCATAAAGCTCGAATGCGAACGGCTGGCTCCATAAAAGATTATCCCGATATTTAAGCTCGGATGAACTACTTCAAATATTCAGGGACCGAGGTATCCTATGACACCTCGGATGCCGACCAGCGTTGGAGCTCGGGCTCGGAAAGACACCTCGGATACAGTTCGGCGTTGGAGCTCGGACACAAGAGGATACCGCCACACGGGAAACACTTCGGACCCGAGTTGGGGCATAAAAATAATGAGGCATTAATACATGGCGATAACTTAAAGGGGCTCCTCGGATGCCCGACTTGTGAACTCTTCGGATTCACCTCGGCGATCCTCAAGATCAGTGATGGGAAGATTTATTGAACCAGTTTTCAAGACCGACGGCCGAAGATGAAGAACTGTCCGGAAGAACCGAGGAGCGTCCCTAACTTGAACACCGGTTCAGGGGGCTACTGACGGTGTCTTGGACTAGGGGGGTACTCACCACGTCGTCTCCCGACTAGTGGGTTGGGCCGAGGATCCCCAGGGCGGTTCATTAGTGGGCCAGTTCGGACAGCCCATGATGCATACGAGGAAGATTCCACAAGACTTTGTGATCAAGACAAGGACTCCTCTCCACCGACGTAGCCGACTAGGACTCTTGTTATCCTAGGCCTCTGGTGTGTTACATAAGCCGAGGCTAGGCTAGTCATTAGGGACAATCAGATCATCATAGATCATATCATCATATGAGCATAGCTCTTATGGTTTAGACCACTACATACGATCTCGTGGTAGATCAACTCTGTACTCGATACACCACCATCAATACAAACAAAGCAGGACGTAGGGTTTTGCCTCCATAGGAGGGACCGAACCTGGGTAAACACCGTCTCCCTTGTCCCTTGTTACCATCGATCCAAGACTCCCAGCTCGGGACCCCCTACCCGAGATCCGCCGGTTTTGACACCGACAATGTGGTCAGTCAGGACACTACTCTAGGCAGTGCCCCATAAAGAAGCCAGATGTAGCGCGCCCCAATGCGCCAAACCAAGGTCAAGGCCGTGGAGCGCCACCAAGGAACCAAGCTCCCCGTAACCAGCCCAACAATGGAAAGGGTCGAGTAAATCACGTCACCGCTGAGGAAGCCCAGGAAGACCCAGACGTCATACTGGGTACGTTCCTCGTCAAGTCAACCCGGCAACCGTTCTATTTGATATTGGAGCTTCGCATTCTTTTGTTACCCAAAAGTTTGCACTAGAGAGTGGTATGAAGCCTACACCCCTGGGTAGCCATATGTTGATACAAACCCCGGCATTAGTTATGATGTCCAAAATAGGATGTAAGGAATCGGGAGCAACATCAATGGGGTAGACTTCCTAACAGACATCATAGTTTTGGATTCACCAGACTTGGATGTGATCCTTGGCATGAACTGGTTAACCAAGCACCAAGGCTTGTTAGACTGTGCCAAGAGGACTGTTACCATGACCAATAGCCAAGGAGTTGAAGTCAAGTATGTCCCCAACCCTGCCTCCGCTCAAGCCCCTCAGGCTAACTGTCTGTCGGGAGTTGATTTGGAACAGGTGCCTGTGGTATGTGAATACCCGGATGTTTTTCCTGATGAGCTGCCTGGAATGCCTCCTAACCGTGACATTGAGTTCATCATTGAGCTAATGCCCGGAGCTGGACCCATCTATAAGAAGCCCTATAGAATGGGATCCGAAAGTTTTGGCTGAATTGAAGAAGCAACTGGCAGAGCAGCTTAGAAAAGGATTTATTCGCCCTAGTGCCTCTCCTTGGGGATCACCTGTTCTATTTGTGTACAAGAGTGACAAAACTATCCGACTCTGTGTCGCATACCGTTCTCTCAATGAGGTCACAATAAAGAACAAGTACCCACTTCCCAAGATTGAAGACCTGTTCGATTAACTAAATTGTGCCAAGGTGTTTTCCAAGATTGATCTCAGGTCCGGGTACTATCAGTTGAAGATCAGACCCCAACACATCCCGAAGACGACATTTGTGACCTGGTATGGCCTATATGAATACACGGTCATGTCATTTGGGTTGACAAACGCCCCAACTTACTTCATGTACCTCATGAACAAAGTCTTCATGGAATACTTGGACAAGTTTGTCGTTGTCTTCATCGACGACATACTCATCTTCTCCATATCCGAAGAAGAGCATGCACAACACTTGAGATTGGTCCTAGACAAGCTTCGAGAGCACCAACTTTATGCCAAATTCAGCAAGTGCGAATTTTGGCTGCAAGAAGTTGGATTCTTTGGTCATGTGTTGACTGCAGAAGGATTGTCAGTGGATCCTGCCAAGATTAAAGCCGTGACTGAATGGCAATCCCCAAGCAATGTGAAGGAAGTCAGAAGCTGCCTCGGACTCGCGGGGTATTACCACAAGTTCGTCGAGGGATTCTCGAGCATTGCCCGACCCATGACTCAGCTTTTGAAGAAGGACAAGAAGTTCGAATGGATGCCAAAGTGCGAAGAAAGCTTCCAAGAGCTCCAGAAGAGATTGACAACCGCCCCAGTTTTGGCCACCCGTGATATTCACAAGGAGTTTGTGATATATTGTGATGCATCAAGAACAGGGCTTGGTGGTATTCTGATGCAAGAAGGCAGAGTCGTAGCATATCTATCCTGACAGCTACGTCCTCACGGAGAGAACTATGCCACCCATGATCTTGAGTTGGCAGCTATAGTTCATGCCTTGAAGACATGGCGACATTACCTTCGGGGAAAGCGATGTGATATATACACAGACCACAAGTGTTTGAAGTATATTTTCACTCAAAGGGAGTTGAACATGAGGCAACGAAGATGGTTGGAGTTGATCAAGGACTATGACCTCAGTGTTCAATACCACCCTGGAAAGGCTAATGTGGTAGGAGACGCCTTAAGCAGAAAGGCTTGTTCCTTGAATGCTATAGTTAAGGAAAAGCTACCCGCCTTGTATGAAGAGCTTGAAACCTTTGGTCTGGAACTAGTTGTACCTGGTTTCCTAGGCAACCTCGAATCAAGGCCTACCTTATTGGATGATATTAAGGAAGCTCAGAAGGGTGATGACAACATTGAAGGCATCAAGAGGAAAATTAAGAAGGGTAAGGCCCCAGGATTTTCAGTGGATGAGCAAGGAGTTGTATGCTTTGGGACTCGCATCTACGTGCCCAACAAAGTCGAGCTCAAGAATTTGATCTTGCAAGAAGCTCATGACACTCCATATTCCATCCATCCTGGAGGAACCAAGATGTACCAAGACCTCAAAGCAAGATTCTGGTGGCATGGCACGAAAAGAGAGATAGCCACTTTTGTCACTAAGTGTGACATATGCCAGAGAGTCAAAGCTGAGGATCAGCGATCCGCTGGATTGTTACAACCTCTCAAAGTGCCAGAATGGAAGTGGGACAAAGTCGGGATGGACTTCATCATCGGATTGCCCAGGTTAAACAAGGGACATGATTCCATTTTGGTCATCGTCGACCACCTGACCAAGGTAGCCCACTTCATTCCCGTCAAGACCACCTATGATGGAAACAAGCTAGCCAGTGTTTACATCGAGCGTATTGTGAGCCTTCACGGAGTTCCTAAGGAGATTGTGTCAGACCGAGGTACCCAATTTACCTCCAGGATTTGGAAGCAATTTCAAGAAGCCCTGGGGACCAAGCTATCTTTCAGCACAGCCTTTCACCCACAGACCGGAGGACAGACTGAATGGGTTAACCAGATACTCGGGGACATGCTTCGTGCTTTTGTTCTGGCGTACGAAGCCAAGTGAGAAGATTGTTTACCGTTTGCCGAGTTTTTCTACAACAACAGCTATCAGTCGACTCTTCAGATGGCACCATTTGAGGTGTTGTATGGCCGCAAGTGCCGCACTCCCCTCAATTGGTCAGAAACCGGAGAAGGATTAGTCTTTGGACCCGATATCATCCGTGAAGTAGAAGAGCAAGTTCAACTTGTCAGAGAGCGCCAAGAGACCGCCAAGTCAAGACAGAAGAGCTACGCCGACTCCCGCCACCGAGAAGCGAGCTTCAACAGCGGAGACCATGTCTATCTTCGAGTCATGCCTCTTAAAGGGAGCAAGCGTTTTCACGTTAAGGGGAAGCTTGCACCAAGATACATCGGCCCCTTCAAGATCACCGCCAGACGAGGAGAAGTTGCCTACTAGCTAGAGCTACCTTCCGAGCTATCTGATGTGCACAATGTTTTCCATGCATCACAACTCCGGAAGTGTCTCCAAGTTCCCAACCGCCCTGACCTCTACAAGGACATCGATCATCAAGCCATCGACCTTCAGCCAGACCTCACTTATCGTGAGAGGCCAGTTCACATTTTGGATGAAGCTGAATGTTGCACCCGAAGCCACACCATCAAGTACTTCAAGGTCCAATGGAGCAACCACACTGAAGCAGAAGCAACCTGGGAGCGTGAAGACTACATTAGATAAGAGTTCCCTTATCATTTTAGCACTTAGCCTAGGAATCTCGGGGACGAGATTCTTGTATGGGGGGTAGGTCTGTCACACCTTGTGTTGTATCACTTTGCTATGACTATGATTTTATAAAATTTGGACCTATTTAAAACTTTTGCTTGCTTGTGATGTTTGACTTGATTGCCATTTGCTTGATTGCTTGCTTGTGTTGTGGCTCACAAAAATCTCCTACAAACTAGGACTCATCTACTTGATCCAAACTTGTTTCCCAATGATCATAGTGCCTCAAACTATTTTTATCAAATATTATTTTAGCCAAAAAGCATTTATTCAAATTAGGCTTTATAAAACCCCTAAACTTGGGTGCTTACTACAAGTCCTCAAATTTGGTGGAATGTTTTGCACCAAAGACTTTATTTGGAACCTAAAATATATAATACTTCCCAAAACCACCAAATAATAATTTTAAGATTATTTTCATATTTTATTTAAAGGCTTTTTCTTAAGTCCAGAAATGGTATTTCATAGGGAAAAATTATCTAAATGCTTTCAAAATATTTGAGAAAATTTAGGGAAACTCAGTGGTCATATATTTTCCATATATATGAGTTCAACACATGGTCATGTTCAAAATACTGGACAAAACCCTCCAAAACTCTTTCTGCCTATTTCAAGCTTTTGAAATATTTCTACAAGAAATATTCTCAAATAATTCCAGGAAAATTCTCGCATGTCACACATGATATAAGTGATGATCATGCAAAGTTTCATCTCAATCCTCAATGTTTTGGTTCACCAAAATATCCCATAACCCTCTCTGTCCACAATCAAATTTGAACATCTTTACATTGTGAAGTTTCTCCTATTGACCCCAAACTTTGTGGACATGTTATGATAACCAAATAATGTTACTACACCAAGTGGTGCATTTAGGAGATTAGTTTAGCATGCCTAGATCTACAGAAACATGATTCTGTCAATTTCTAAAGTTTCTCCTCTCTCACTTCTCTCTCTCACTCATGTTTAAATTGGAAATTTCCTTCAATTAAGCTCAAAACTTGTGATCACTCTTATATTTACCTCGTATTTGATCATGTTAAATCTCAATGCAAGTGGGAAAAGTTATCTTGCCCAAACACACATAAAAAACCTTCTGGCAGATTGGTAGAAACCATGTTTTCACCTCTTACTCCATTCTCCTACACCCCAAACTTTTACCACAACACCATGCAATCCCTCCCCACTTCCAGTAAGTTTCCTGGTGCCCAAGTGCATGATTGCATGGGGTAAAGACCCCATTTCCCTCCCTGGACTGCATCCTTTTTCTCCTCTCTCACTTCTCTCTCTCTCACTCATGGACACTATAGAGCATCCAAGGCTCTTTCCAAGACGCTTATTCCCCCTGCAGCCCCCTGACACAAGTGGACGCGCCAGAGCGCGCAAAAGGTGTCATAATGCTGGCCAAAGTCGTGCTCTGGAGCACGCGGCCGCGCTCTAGAGGGTTGACCTCCCTCTCCTGCCCATACCAGGCCACCTCGTGCCTCCCGCTCACGCCAGTCGAGGTGCCTTGGCGTCCGCAACACGCTGGACTGCCGGCCCCCTTCTCTCTCCCCCTCTAGCGGCCGTTGCCACACGTGCCCGAGCGGCGCCCCATTCGGCCAACCAGCGACCTCGCACGCGTGCGCAACCCTCTCTCTTTCTTCCCTCCCCTGGACATAGACCAGCACCACAAACACCCCAGACGCTTCTTTGTCTTCTCCTGTGCCCTCTGGCTTCGGCCCCGAGCTCGCCGGCGCACCCGCGATTCGGTGGACCGTCGCCTCCCTATAAAACGACCACCCCGGGCTCGTTTCTACCCTCTGGACCCCTTCTCCTCCTCCCAATCGCAGCCCCATGCCTCCCCCCTCTGTTTTGAAGTTCAGGCACTCGGGATCGAACCGAGCTCCGCCGCATCGAAGCTCCGGTGATCTCCGCGTACGAGCACTCTCCGGCCCCCATTTTTGCTCCATCAAACTCCCCTCGGTGCCCTGATCGTTTTCGCCCTCCTCCCCGTTAGTTTGCAGCTAAGGGACGACATCGGCGACCTCCTCCCGAAGCGGTTCCGCCGTGCTTCCTCGCCGCCGGAGAACCAGTGCATCTCCGGCCTCCCTTCCACCTCCGAAGGAACAGCGGGTCGACGCCGAGCCCATTCCCGTCCTCGCCTGCCGTTGTCGTGCCCTCCTTTGCCGCTGGTGAGCGTCACCGCCCCTCTGTCCCGAGGTGGGAGATGACAGGTGGGACCCCCCTGTCATCCCCACACCTCTCTCGCCCCCTCTCTCCCTCTCGGGCGTACGGGCCCCGCCCGTCAGGTTTAAACCTAACGCGCGCGGGGGCACCGAGCAGCCTGGGCCGCCGCGCTGGCTGGGCCGGATCGGTAGGCCGTTTGGCCCGAAGGCACAATAGCCTTTTCTTTTTTTCTTTTTGTATCTGTTTTGCAAACATTCCACAGACAAATATATTCCTCTAAATCCAAATATTCCTCCACCAAAAATCTTGTAATATTCTGTAGTATTTAATGATGCCACTTCTTAAATTTTTTGAAAACATTTTATGTAGTTGTTTTGTTTGACAGCTAGTTTTGAATATTTTAAACCATGGTTAAAACAGTTTTCAAAACCTTTTTCACTTCAAAACCAGAGACAAATATTTTTAGTTGTCAATGTAGTATTTTACAAAGTAGAGTGACATTTTAGAAGTGGATTATTTTCTCTGTTTTTGCTGTGTTCTTATTTGTACCCGTTAATATGGCGACGATATATCGCGTTGTTGACGAGGGAGTTGGACCAGAAGAATTTGAAGACCTCAAAGACTCTGTTGAGCCAGGCAAGCAGCCATTTGACCATGCTTAAGAAACCATTTTATTGCATGGAATATAGCACTTCATTTTGCTATGTTGAATCATGATGAAACGGTGACCACCGTAGTGGGTTACCTCTGTTACTTTTCCGATGATACTTTGATAAGTAAGAGTGTTGGTGATGACGATAGCTTCGATTTCCCCCTTCGAGAGGGAAGTTTCCTCGGCGGAATCGCTCCGCCGGAGGGCAAAAGTGCTCCTGCCCAAGTTCTGCCTCGAGTCGGCGGCACTTCGTCCCGAAAGTCCTACTTTGATTTTTCTAGGTCAAGAGTGACCATATACGAGAAGATGGGCACCGGAGGTGGGCTGAGGTGTCCACAACCCATCAGGGCGCGCCCAGAGGGGCCTAGCGCGCCCTGGTGGGTTGTGCCCACCTGGGAGGCCCCCTCCGGTAGTTTTCTGCTCCAGTATTTTTTATTAAATGCAAAAATAATCTCCGTAAAATTTCCGCTTCATTGGAGTTGTGCAGAATAGGTATCTCTAACGTGCTTTTCTTGAGTCCAGAATTCCAACTGCCGGTATTCTCCCTCTTTGTGTAAACCTTGCATATTATGAGAGAAAAGGCATTAGAATCCCTCCCCAAAGCATTATTATTCAACAAAACAAAGTAAATAACAGTAGGAAATCATGATGCAAAATGGACGTATCAACTCCCCCAAGCTTAGACCACGCTTATCCTCAAGCGAAAGCCGATATTCAAAAGCATGTCCACATGGTTTGAGAGAGAGGTGTCGATAAAAACAAAATACGGACATAGAAGCATCATGCTTATTAACATAGCAGCAACAAACTCTAACATAAAATTTATTTCAATACATTTTTATCATATAGCTTCTCATAAACAAGTAACAATTCATCACAACATAGAAGTATGAAGCATAAACCTTATTGGGAACCAACAAACTATGTTCTCAGTCAACTTTGCAACTACAATTCATCATATTTTCAGGAAGGGTCTCATGTCGGAGCCTTTTGGCAAGTCCACATCCTCAACCATCATTTAGTATTCTATGATGGCTAACTCTCACGGCATACCCATGAACAAAAAGTTTCAACCGGACACGTAGGAAGATAGGGGCTTATAGTTTCACCTCCCAACTTACTCACCTCAAGGGTGATGTCAACAATAATAACTCAAGCCCACCCATATCCAACTGGATATATGTGCCTAGATATTTCCTCACCACATGATGCTTGCAAAAGAAAAAGTAAAAAGGAATAGGGAAGAATACTTTGACTCTTGCATAAAAGTAAGTGCATAAAAGCAAAAGATATGCCCTTCGCAGAGGGAAGCAGAGGTTGTCATGCACTTATTAGTTTGTATGCCCAATCCCTTGATGTAAAAGAACATCACGCTATATTTCCCCCTATGATAGCAACCTTTATTATGCAGTCCGTCGCTTTTATTAATTTGCCATCATAAGTTTGTATAGCGCTCAATTTTCTCTTACTCTAATTGATCAAAACACTTTTAGAAGCAATTTTTATTGCCTTATTGCACCGATGACAACTTACTTGAAGGATCTTTCTCGATCCATAGGTAGGTATCGTGGACACTCAAAGAAAGAATTTGGGTTTGGGTTTTTGGATGCAGAAGTAGTATCTCTACTTAGTGCGGAATTTTTGGCTTGCAAAGATATTGAGAAAGCACCACATGTTAAAGGATCTATGACAATATAACTTCTATGTGGATATGAACAAACATAAATCATTACATTGTCTTCCTTGTCCAACGTCAACAATTTTGACATATAATATTTGATGGGGGCTCACAATCATAAAAGATGTCCAAGATAGTATATTTGCATGTGAATCTTCTCCTCCTTTATTAATTCTTTCATGAATTGCATCATTGACCAATGCTATGTTTGTCAATCTCCAATAAATTTTACTACTTATACTTTTCCTTATGTGATGTCATTACTCACCATAAGATTAGCCTATGATTCTTTTCATTTGTTTTTCTTTTCTTTATTTTGATTGCAACAAGAAAGTAGAGAGGCAAAAACTCAAACTAAACTTTATAATATAACTCTCACTCGATTACATAGATAGGTAGGACACAGAACTAACATTCGAAAATAGATCATGCTAAACTTTTATTCAACTAAAGCAAAGGGAAACTAAAGATCACACTAGAATAGGTAAAGGTGAATAAAAGTGATGGTGATACGATGCCGGGGAACCTCCCCCAAGCTTGTCTCAAGCCAAGGGGAGTGCCCATACCCGTGAGCTCCAGTCTCCTTTGGTGGTGGTGATGAAGAAGGTGGTGGTGATATGGTGTCACACTTCAGCTTCAAAAGATGCTCCAATCTACAGATGACCCTCCTAAGGTTATTGATGTGCTCTTCTAGCAAAATATTTTCACGGATGAGAAATTTATTTTGAACGCGAACAGCTTCGAAAGCTCTAAAGGCTTTGATTTCAATAGGGGTGAGATGACTGTAGTAAGGTTGAAGGATATCTTCTTCCTCTCCCTCCTTTGCTGGCATGGGTTGATCTCCTTCAGGGGGATGATCCACCATGGCCTCCTTGGCCTTCTCTTCCTCGTTGGCTTCTTCCGGCTCCTCCCTCTTCAACTCTATCTTCATTAGCCAAGCATCTTTTTCCACGTTGTTAGAAGAGGTAGAAGACATGATGCCTGACTAGACAGATCTGATAGGAAAACAACAAGAAACAAGAACACAGGATTTTTCTGCGATATGGTCGTCAAAACAGTCGGGGGTATATATAGAGAATTTTTATTCTTGGGAAACAAGTATATAGAAGGAAAACGGAGTCGGGAAGGCATCCGAGGTGGGCACAACCCACCAGGGCGCTCCCAGGAGTGCCTGGCGCACCCTGGTGTATCGTGCTCACCTCGATCACCTTCCGGTTTATTTCTTTATTTCCAAAATTCTAAAATATTCCAAAACTGACAAAAAATATTTTTGCGGATTTTTCGGAGTCCGTTTACTTACCGTATCACGTACCTCCTATTTTTAAGAATTCTAGAGTGTTCCGGAAGGTTTCTTTTATGTTTTCCTCTAGTGTCATGGTTTGGATAACATTGCTTTCAACGTTAATAGGCGTACTTGAGATATAATGCTTAGTTCTTTTCCAATTGACCACCTTCGGGTTAGTACCTTCAGCGTTATTCATCTTGATAGCTCCAAAACGATAAACCTCTTCGATAATATATGGTCCTTCCCTTTTGAGGGAAGCTTTCCTGCAAAAAATCTTAAACAAGAGTTGAACAAAAGAACATAATCTCCTATTTTGAATTACCACTTTTGGATTCTTTTGTCATGCCATCTTTTTACATTTTCTTTGAATAGCTTGGCATTTTCATACGCTTGGGTTCTCCATTCATCTAGTTAGTTAATATCAAATAGCCTCTCCTCACCGGCAAGTTTGAAATCATAATTAAGTTCTTTAATTGCCCAAAATGCTTTGTGTTCTAATTCTAGAGGCAAATGACAAGCGTTCCCATATACCATTTTATATGGAGACATACCAATAGGATTTTTATAAGCTGTACTATAGGCCCAAAGTGCATCATCTAATTTCTTAGACCAGTTCTTACGAGACCTATTGACAGTTTTTTCTAATATTAATTTTATTTATCTATTGCTAAGTTCAACTTGACCACTAGATTGAGTATGATAGGGGGATGCAATTCTATGGTTAACATCATATTTAGCAAGCATCTTACGGAAAGCACCATGGATAAAGTGTGAACCACCAACGGTCATTAAATATCTAGGGACTCCAAACCTCGGGAAGATAACCTCTTTAAGCATTTTAATGGAGGTGTGGTGATCAACACTACTAGTTGGAATAGCTTCTACCCACTTAGTGACATAATCAACCGCAAGAAAAATATGAGTGTACCCGTTGGAGGAAGGAAAAGGCCCCATATAATCAAAACCCCAAACGTCAAATGGTTCAACTACAAGTGAATAATTCATAGGCATTTCCTGACGCTTACCGATATTACCAATTCTTTGACATTCATCACAAGGCAAGACAAACTTATGGGCATCCTTGAAGAGAGTAGGCCAACAAAAACCAGATTGTAATACCTTTTGAGCAGTTCTATCTCCCACATGATGTCATCCATAAGCTTCGGAATGACATTTCCGTAGGATTTTTTCCTGTTCATGCTCCGGTACACAACGTCTAATAATACCATCTACTCCTTCTTTATAAAGGTGTGGGTCATCCCAAAAGTAATGTCTCAAGTCATAGAATTTTTTCTCTTTTGTTGATAAGTGAAGCTAGGTGGTATATATTTAGCGACAATGTAGTTAGCATAATCAGCATACCAAGGTGTGTTTCGTGAGACACTTATTGCAGCTAACTATTCGTCAGGGAAACTATCATCAATAGGTAGTGGGTCATCAAGAATATTTTCTAACCTAGACAAGTTATCAGCTACGGGGTTCTCAGCTCCCTTCGTATCAATGATGTGTAAGTCAAATTCTTGAAGCAAGAGAACCCATCTAATGAGTCTAGGTTTAGCATCTTTCTTTTCCATAAGTTATTTTATAGCAGCATGATCGGTGTGAACAATAACTTTGGAGTCAACAATATAGGATCTAAATTTATCACAAGCAAACACAACTGCTAAAAATTCTTTTTCAGTGGTAGCATAGATTAGTTGGGCACTACCTAGAGTTTTACTAGCATAATGGATAACATTCAATTTCTTATCAACTCTTTGTCCTAGGACAACACCAACAGCATAATCACTAGCATCACACATAATTTCAAAAGGCAAGTTCCAATCAGGTGGTTGAGCGATAGGTGCAGAGGTTAAGGCTTTCTTGAGTGTTTCAAAGGCTTCCACACAATCATCATCAAAAACAAAAGGAATATCCTTTTGCAAAAGATTAGTAAGAGGCCTAGAAATTTTAGAGTAGTCTTTAATGAACCTCCTATAAAAACCAGCATGACCAAGGAAACTTCGAATACCTTTAATATCTTTAGGACATGGCATTTTCTCAATTGCATCAACTTTAGCTTTATCCACGTCAATACCTCGTTCAGATATTTATGCCCCAAGACAATGCCTTCATTAACCATAAAGTGGCACTTCTCCCAATTCCAGACGAGATTAGTTTGTTCACATCTCTGCAAAACTCGATCAAGGTTGCTTAAGCAATCATCAAAAGAAGTTCCGTAAACGGAAAAATCATCCATGAAAACCTCCACAATCTTTTCACAAAAATCATAGAATATAGCAGTCATACATTTTTGAAAGGTAGCAGGTGCATTGCATAAACCAAAAGGCATACGTCTATAAGCATAGGTCCCAAAAGGGCAAGTAAAGGTAGTTTTCTCTTGATCAGATTGTGACACAGGTATTTGAGAGAAACCAGAATATCCATCTAAGAAACAAAAGTATGTGTGCTTAGATAGTCTTGCTAGCATTTGATCAATGAACGGTAGAGGGTAATGATCTTTCGTAGTAGCTTTATTTTATTTTCTAAAATCAATTACCATTCTATAGCCAGTGACAATTCTTTGTGGAATGAGTTCATTCTTATCATTGGGAACATAGGTACTACCTCGTTTCTTAGGGACACAATGAACGGGACTTACCCATCTACTATCAGCTATGGGATAGATTATACCTGCTTCCAGAAGCTTTAATATTTCAGTTCTTACCACTTCTTTCATCATAGGATTCAATCGTCATTGGTGATCAACAACGGGTTTAGCATCAGGTTCCATATTAATCTTGTGCTGACATAGAGTGGGACTAATGCCATTAAGATCATCAAGAGTATATCCAATAGCAGCCCAGTGCTTCCTTAGAACTTTTAATAATCTTTCTTCTTCATGTTCTGAAAGGTTAGCACTAATAATAGCAGGATATATCTTTTTCTCATCAAGATAAGCATACTTCACAGTGTCAGGCAATTGTTTCAATTCAAACAGAGGGTCACCTTTAGGTGGAGGAGGACCTCCAAGAGTTTCAATAGGCAAATTGTGCTTCAAGAGAGGTTGTTGTTTGAAGAAAATTTGATCTATTTCATGCCTTTCACGCAGGTGCATATCATTTTCATGGTCGAGCAAATATTGTTCTAATAGATCAGTAGGAGGCACAAAAATAGAAGCAAGACCAATTATTTCATCCTTACTAGATAACGCTTTATTGCGAGGTTGTCTACTAAACTTGAAAAAATTAAACTCATGAGACACATTACTAAAACTGACACCGACAGTTTGTTTTTCACAATCTATCTTAGCATTGATGGTGCTCAAGAAAGGTCTACCAAAGATAATGGCACAAAAGTCATCTTGTGGGGAACCAAGGACTAGAAAATCAGTAGGGTATTTTACTTTCCCGCACAAGACTTCAACATCTCTAACAATCCCAAGTGGTGTGATAGTGTCTGTATTAGCAAGTTTAATAGTAACATCAATGTCTTCCCTTTCAGCAGGTGCTATTTCATCCATAATTTCTTGGTATAAGGTAAAAGGGATATCACTCACACTAGCACCCAAATCACATAAACCATGATAGCAATGATCTCCTATTTTGACTGAGACAACAGGCATGCCTTCTATCGGTCTATGTTTATCTTTTTCATCGAGTTTAGCAATTCTAGCAGCTTCATCACAAAAGTAGATAACATGTCCATCAATATTTTCTACCAAGAGATCTTTAACCATAGCAACACTAGGTTCTACTTTGATTTTCTTAGGGGGTTTAGGTGCTCTTATATTACCCTTACGAACCACAGTTGATACCTTAGCATGTTCCTTTATCCTAACATGGAAAGGTGGTTTTTCAATATAAGCTGTAGGCACAACTGGATCAACACTGTAAAAGATGGTTTCTTCTTTAGCTATGACCGGTTCTTTAATTTCTTCTTTAACAGAGGGATGATATTTAAACCACTTCTCCTTAGGGAGGTCAACGTGAGTAGCAGATGCTTCGCAGAAAGAGGCTACTATCTTAGAGTCAAGTCCATATTTAGTGCTAAACTTGTGAAAAGTATCGGTATTCATAAAAGATTTAACACAATCGAATTCAAGCTTTATACCTGACACATTATCTTCGTCGAGTTCCTAATCTTCAGAGTTGGGTTTAATTCTTTCTAAGAGATCCCACTTGAATTCAATAGTCCTCTTCATATAAGAACTAGCACAAGAAGTATCGAGCATGGATTGATCATTATGAGAAAGCCGAGCATACAAATTCTGAGTGATAACTTCTCTCGGAATGTCATGATTGGGGCATGAATATAACATTGACTTAAGCCTCCCCCAAGCTTGAGCGATACTTTCTCCATCACGAGGCCAAAAATTATACATATAATTCCGATCACGATGAACTAGATGCATGGGATAAAACTTTTGGTGAAATTCCGATTGCAAACGATTCCAGTTCCACGATCCAAGATCATCACATAGCCTATACCATGTCAATGCTTTTCCCTCCAAAGATAAAGGGAAAACCTTCTTCTTAACTTCATCTCTGGGTAAACCTGCAAGCTTAAATAATCCACAAATTTTGTTCACATATAAGAGGTGCATATCAGGATGTTCAGTTCCATCTCCTGCATAAGGTTTAGCAAGCAGTTGTTCTAACATATCCGAAGGAATTTCATAAGTAACATTTTCAGTAGGTGTTGTAGGTTGAGAGGTAACTAATTGTGGTTCCGGTCGAGGTGAAGATACCCCGAACAAACCCCTCAAAGGATTGTTTTCCATAGTAGCAAGTAGCAATAAATTTCAGCACGTAGTATAAGTTTTTCCTTACGGATTTCCACTTACCAAGAGCGCTTCACTCCCCGGCAACGGCGCCAGAAAAGAGTCTCGATGACCCACAAGTATACGGGATCAATCGTAGTCCTTCCGATAAGTAAGAGTGTCGAACCCAACGAGGAGCAGAAGGAAATGACAAGCGGTTTTCAGCAAGGTAATTTCTGCAAGCACTGAAATTGTAGGTAACAAATAGTTTGATAGCAAGATAATTGGTAACAAGCAAGTAACGGTAACGGTAAACAAGGTGCAGCAAGGTAGCCCAATCCTTTTGAGGCAAAGGACAGGCCAGAACAATCACTAATAATAGGCAATGTGTTCTTGAGGGTACACGGGAATTTCGTCTAGTCACTTTTATCATGTTGGTTTGATTCGTGTTCGCTACTTTGATAATTTGATATGTGGGTGGTCCGGTGCTAAGGTGCTGTTCTTACTTGAACTAACAACCTACTTATGATTAACCCCCTCGCAAGCATCCGCAACTACGAGAAAAGTATTAAGACAAAGTCTAACCATAGCATTAAACATGTGGATCCAAATCAGCCCCTTACGAAGTAGCACATAAACTAGGGTTTAAGCTTCTGTCACTCTAGCAACGCATCATCTAATAACTACTCCACAATGCATTCCCTTAGGCCCATGAATGGTGAAGTGAGATGTAGTCGACGTTCACATGACACCACTAAGGGAATCACAACATACATATCATCAAAATATCGAAGACATATCAAATTCACATGATTACTCGCAACATGACTTCTCCCGTGACCTAAAGAAAAAAAGTAACTACTCACAAATAATAATCATGCTCAAGATCAGAGGAGTATTGAATAGCATAATAGATCTGAACATATAATCTTCCACCAAATAAACCATATAGTAATGAACTACGCAAGGTAATCAACACTACTAGTCACCCATAGGTACCAATCTGAGGTTCCGGTATAAAGATTGAACACAAGAGATGAACTAGGGTTTGAGAGGATATGGTGATGTTTAAGATGTTGATGAATATTGGCCTCCCAAAGATGAGAGGGGTGTTGGTGATGACGATAGCTTCGATTTCCCCCTCCGGGAGGGAAGTTTCCCCGGCGGAATCGCTCCGCCGGAGGGCAAAAGTGCTCCTGCCCTAGTTCCGCGTCGAGGCGGTGGCGCTTCGTCCCGAAAGTCCTTCTCTGATTTTTTTCTAGGTCAACAGTGACCATATACCAGAAGACGGGAACCGGAGGTGGGCCGAAGTGGCCACAACCCATCAGGGCGCGCCCAGGGGGTCCTAGCGCGCCCTGCTGGGTTGTGCCCACCTGGGAGGCCCCCTTTGGTTGTTTTCTGCTCCAGTATTTTTTATTAAATACAAAAATAATCTCCGTAAAATTTCAGCTTCATTGGAGTTGTGCAGAATAGGTATCTCTAACGTGCTTTTCTTGGGTCCAGAATTCCAGCTGCCGGTATTCTCCCTCTTTGTGTAAACCTTGCATATTATGAGAGAAAAGGCATTAGAATCACTCCCCAAAGCATTATTATTCAACAAAACAAAGTAAATAACAGTACGAAATCATGATGCAAAATGGACGTATCACTTCCTATGAGGGTCGTGCGGGTGGGAAGTAGCTAGAATGCTTAAGTAGTTGCTACGCAAGGTGGGACGGGAATATGCATGGTGTTGGAAACAAATGCTTTCAAAGACTTTTAAAAAAAAACGTCGGCTGCAGATAATGCCCGAGGGAGAAAGTGAGCTAGGTAACCACTTGAGAAAGAAGTGGTGTACAGGAGCAAGAGGTGTGTGTGTTTTCGAAAACGGATTAGTTTTAAGATCTGCTGATCATCCCAACCTTACATGTACAACCACGATACCCCTTATGGGGCAGGGCTTTGTTGATTACGTTGGTCGGTACTAGCAGAGAGCCCGCATTACTAGTGGCGGGAGTGATGTGGTAACTCTCGATTCGGGGTCGTGCCGGAATGGACGATCATGGGCTGTTTTTACAGACACTAGGCACACCGTTGTGTCCCCTCATGGATGTTACGATCTTGAGCGAGGCTCATGGGATGTGCATCATGAGGGCTGGGCACCAACGAGTGGACTCTTTGTTTAGTGTCGTCAAGGGAAAGGCAATGTTCGGGTGCTTACCTCGGGTATATGATATACAGCGAGTCGCGGCTTGACACGGAAGTTCCCCGAATCTTGTGGGTAAAGTGTGCAACCTCTGCAGAGTGTAAAACTATTCGAATAGCTGTGTCCACGGTCAAGGACAATTCGGTGGTCCTGCTTAAACTATGTCCAGGATGTTTTCACCAACTTGGCGTGTGTGTGAGAAAGATGGAATACTCGAGACAAGTCGGATGACTTCACATGATGATTGAACATGAGATTTTCGGACCTTGTATTGATATCTGTAACCTGTCTGTACGGATACTTTTATCCTCATGATGCATGCTACTTCAAGTTATTTTGATCATGTCATTGCACTCAAAATTAGCTTTCCGCAACTTACCTACTTAGTGTTATATCATACTTTGTTATACCCTGTTCCAAAACATGGGTTGCTTGCGAGTACATTCAAAGTACTCATTGGCTTGCCACTGGTTATTTAATTGGCCAGGCATGGAAGTGCAGGAATATGGAGAAGATTTCGTTGGTGACGAACATGCGAACTAGGACGCTTCCCAGTCAGAATGCCTGTAGGGTTAAGGCAGATGCCATGGGTTCAGGCTTTCGTTCAATATTTCCGCTGCTAGTTATGTTTTGTGTTTGGCCTTCACGACCCTATGTAAGACGGTATGTATTGATGTAAGACTCTTGTTATTCAGCATCTGTGTGTTCAGTGAGCATTGATCTCTAGGATCACTGTACACGTGCATTTGGTGATGACGACTTATGAGTTAGGGTTCCCACAATACGTATTTGCGTTTCATATTCCAGAGGACCGGTTTTAAAAAGAAAAGACCGGGTTAAATCATAAATTTCACATCAGTGAGTACATCTTTATGATCAAACATGACTAGATCCTGATTATGGGTTATCTTAACCAGTTTTTAGAAAATCGGGTTCGTACCACACCGGCTCAGAAGAGATACTAGAAGAGATACTTTCTCTCGAAAGTCGGTTTATCTTATTGAGCTTCGAAAGCCAGTTTGTTCAGAGAATTTTATATATTTGTGCACTACTTCATAAGTTTCAGGTACCACCTTATCCATTTTTTCCGGCTCATATATGAGCGCCCGGCTTATCAACCACCGTCATACTATGACCGGTTCATTCATTATATTCTTCAATAAGACTTGATATCTGAAATGCCAAATATTCTTTGACGGCTCATTTCTTTGACCTGTCCTCTCTGTTTCAACTAAAGGACTCATCGAGCATAGCAGAGGCGATCAAAGACAAGCACAGGAACGATAGTATCGACAATTATTGAAACAAGGTCATAAGGATCAAAAGTTTCTGAAAGGTACCTTCACGACAGCAAACATGCACGAAGGCATGACATAATTATCAAAAAGCTTTCGAGCTACTCCTATTACAGACTCGTTTAGCGAGACAACAAATATTCATGTTCTGCCCAGCACTTGGGGGCTGGAATAACCGGATAGCTTAAATTGTTTTGCATATCACTTCGGTGATTGGGCTTCCACGATAGATGGGTTAACATCAGGCTGGCCACTCGCCTGAGTAGCTTCAGGGTCACCCTCCACTGAATCTTCTAGTTCTTCAATTTGAAGGTTTTGCATATCCCAGTTGCAATGGGTCAAGGCATGAAAGACATCTTCTTCATTTAAAATGAAGGACGGGTCAACGTCAGGGGCTAAGAAGTGCTTGCGATGACGAGGAGTCAGGTTCACCAACACAAAGGATGGCGACCGCACTCGTGCGTTATAAGCGTCGTAAGTCGCCTGATAACTTTCCTACTCCATCTCGGCGACAAGCTGTGTGGCCAACACACGTGATGTCTTGAGACACTTACGATAGTCAGCATCACCAGAGGCTGACCCGTCATCTTTGAGCTCAGGAAACCCTTTGACCATTTCTGCTGGGTCAAGCTCCTCTGAATAAGCAAAGGCCTGGCTCAGAGAGGATGTTGCACCGACTCGGGCGGCTGATCTCTTCAGCTCTTGAACTTGCTTTGGGATCGTTGAGAGAAACTTCAGTACATCCGTGATAAGCTTCACTGGCTCTTTGTTCCCCATGAATGCCTTGATAGCAAGATAGCTTCTGGCATACAGTTGCTCAGTCAGTGTATAAACAACCTTAAGCATAAGTACGTTGTTATCTTGGAGGCTGCCTAACCTTGTGCCTACAAATACATATCAAGAGTGTAAGTCGCCAGGTGACTTATCTATGGACGGAGATATTTTTACGGGATGACAAGAATTCTCACAAGATACTTACCAAAGATAGCTTGGGACATTTGGGCAATATGCCGTTTTAACCCGGATAGCTCTTCTGTGATGGGTTTCAATCGGCCCTCGGCTTGTTCTGCGCACTCCAATAAGGCGGCTTTTTCAGCCTCGAAGGATTTATTTTGTTTTTCAAAATGTACCTTGGCTTTCTCCAACTCCTCAAAGGAAAGACGAAGCTTCTCCTCAACGACTGCTTGGGCATCTTTTCCCACTTCAAGATTTTTCTCCAACCTAGTCACTTTTGACTCGACGGCTCTCAAAGATTCCTGCACAATAGGAGTCATCACTTCCCACAGTCATAAACCGGCAGCAAACATGCAATATAATATGACACACAAATTATCACAAGTCTCCAGCAGATTGCAAGCAATATACTTGACACTTGGGGGCTAATGCATGTCGTTTCTTTCAAAAGCAAAGATATGAACAAGACCGGACTCATCTCCAAGAGATGAGCCAGCCCTTGGGGGCTACAGGTCGAATTCTTGTCATTATTAAGAAGACCCGACTCATCTCCAGAAGATGAGCCGGCCCTTGGGGGCTACAGGTCAAATTCTTGATTTTATTAACAATACCCAACTCATCTCCAGAAGATGAACCGACCCTTGCGGGCTACAGGTCGAATTCTTATTAGTATTAACAAGATGCGACTCATCTAAAGAAGATGAGCCGGCCCTTGCGGGCTACAAAGGGATACATGGAGTATGCATCATAAAGGAACGTACCTCGTTTCTGCTTTTCATCATGCTGACTAAGCCGACTTCCATCTCCCGGCTTGTAGCAAGGCGGTCCAAGTAACCGGCATGCAATTCCTCAGCGCTCATATTCTCATAACTTGAAAGCTCCAGCTTGGTTTTCCTCTTTTCAGGCGGCGCTATTTCGTTTTTAGCAACAAGTTTTGTGAGTACTGTGGAGACTCCAGGAGCGGTGTAACCCAACACAGTAATAATGACCTCCTCATTTTTGTGAGTACTGGGCGCGTCAAGTTTGGCCGTCGGGTCAGCATCAACATCCATAACATGAAAGTTTAATGGCTCTGGTTGAAGGGGCAAATCAGTTTGGATTTCTTGATGATCTTCAGGCCGATCAGTGTGGACTTCAGGATCCGCCAGACTTGGATTTCTTGGCTCATAGTCTTCGACATCAGTGGCTGGCTCGCCAACTTTTCTCTTCTTGGCCTTAGCCCTTTAAAAACAAGAGAACAGAATGAAGAGCGTGCAAGTTTGAAGAATTACATACGAAAGCATATAACAAAAGAACTTTACCCAGGACTGATGACAAAGGGTGGCAGTTTGGAGGCAGTAGAGTCGCCTGATGAAGGTGGTGACTCATAGTAAAAAAATCGGAATAATTAAAAATTGATAACTTAAGTCAGCTTCGGAAAGTAAAAGAGTTGGATTAAAAGGTACCTGAGTTGCGTGCTTACGGGCAGCCGGCTTATTGGGTAAGCCGTCTGCAAGATAACCATTACCGCTTCGAATTTTGCGCTTCGACTTATGCTGAGTTTTCTTCAAAACAAAATTGGGATCCAGATAAGCATCTAGATGAGAGAAGCTTAATTTCTGAATGACCCGCCCTGATCTTGTTGGAAGCAAGGATTCTGAGCCGGAGGAAATAGAAATTACCTCAACATCTTCAGCCCGGTTGGTATCGACATCACCCTAAGAAAAGGACATATCAGCTAGATTCAATAATATACAGTTAAAGAAAATTGATTTTTACCTCCGACTGGACATCGGCCGTTTCTGACTCGCCCATGAGTGACGGCTCTCCAATGACTGCCTTATCTTTCTTTGAGTTTGGAAGGGCCTTGGGTTTCTTGGTTGCGGTTTTTGTTTGCTTCCTGCCCCAAAATGAAGACTTGTCCTACAAAGTTGAGGGTTAAACTAACAGGTAAGGATTCGAAATTTAAAAGAAGAAATCATTTATAGAAGTCAGGCATAGAGTCACCAAAGATTCTTACTGGAGGAGCCGGGTTAAGAACATGAAAGGGCTTCGGTCCATCTTTGCTGCAAGCGGCTAGACTTTCACCCAATAGCTTCTTCACAATCCGATTCACTTCGTCAGTGTCCAAAGTTATATTGTTGAACCTTTGGGGGTCGTCTAAGTCACTAGAATAAGCGCACATCAAGCTGTCACGGCGGCTTAGCGGCAAAATACTCCAAGATACCCAACACCGGGTTAAATCAACCCCAATTAACATTTTGTCCGTTAAAGCCCTTAGTTTTGGATATATAGGGGCTTGTTGAGCACGTTCTTCTAGAGGATCCCAGCCGGGAAGTTCGAGGTCCATGGAGAGGCGATCTGGTCTATAACCTGGTAAGGGGTTCTCATCAGCCGGGGCCGTGTTTCGGCAGTAAAACCAAGTTTTTTTCCACCCTTTTAGATGGCTTCGCAGAATGGCAGCAAGAAAGGCAACGTCTCTCTGCCTCTGGATTGAAACCCCGCCAAGTTCCAGGCTAGGGCCGTCGGCGCATTCAGTCTGGCGATTGAAGTAGAAAAACTCTTTAAAGAGAGAAACGGAGGGTTCTATCTATAGATACGCCTCACAAAGCACTTGGAATTGACAAAGATTGGATATGGAGTTGGGGCCAAGGTCTTGGGGATAAAGACGGAAAAAGTGTAAGACGTCTCGAAAGAATTTTGACCCAGGGGAGAGAAACCTCTGAGAAGATGATCCAAGAACACTACCACTTCTCCCTCGCCAATTTTTGGAATTCCTTCTCCGAGATTAACCCGCCAGCTGATTACTTCCTTAGGAGGAATATTACCTTGGGCTTGATAATCTTTAAGTATTTCTTCAGAAACTTGAGTAGGCGCCCAATTTGCAGATGTTGGATTTCGCCATAACGAGTCGCCTGAATAAAGTAAAAGGGGGGGGGGGCTTAAGCATATGGTTCAAAGAAAGATGATATAGGCATTTACAATAACTAAGCTGCTTTATGAAGAGTCGGTGCATTAGTACAGCCGCTTAACACATGGCGGTTTACAATTATTGAAGCCGGCAAAGATAAGGGTGACTCATGCTGGATCAAAGACCCCTGATATTTCCTAAGTGTGGGACAAACAGGTTTCTACTGAACTGGCTACAATTACAGATCCACAAATGGTTTGGAAAGGGAAAATATTTTGATAACCCTAAACAACAAGGTATGGAAGCAGCGGCAGTGTAATGTACAGATTCTTAAAGAAGATTTGCAGGTGCTATGAAAGAAATGAATCTGCCGATCGAAGCTGCTCTGTTTTTGCGATAAAACTCATGGAATCTACACGTGAACAAGTAATGGCGATGAAAGAAAGTGTAACTACAGGAGTACTCAAGAACTCTGACGAACTATTATAGATCAGGGAGAAAACAATTTACCTGAGAGGAGCTAAGAACGGCGGGGGCGATCAACTGGACTTGATGAGGACACGGCGTCGCTGCAGTCCCTAAGATGGCCACCGGCTACGAGTTGGGCATCAGCACTGGTGCGACGAAGCCTTCGGTCACGAGGAAGAAGAAGAGAGAAGGATGAGGTAAAGGTGAAAGAGGGACCCTCCAGTGAGTATTTAACAAAGGAGGAGTCCGAAGGGGCAACCGGCAGGCGCGAAAATCAAGGGGAGACAGTAAATTTTGAGAAACAAAGACGCCTCGATTTTTGGGATATATGGGTACACTTAGATTCGCCGTGATGTCATCACTAGTTCCCTGGATTTCTAGCAAGTGACGTCATTAAATGGACTACGCGGGAAAAATGACAAGTCTGGAAGAATTACGAGCCGACACTTCAGGATCAACGAAAAATATGAATGCAAGCGGATGATAAGCCGCCAAGAAAAGGTAAGGGAAATTGACATGAATGAATTCAAAACAATCTGGGGTCTAATGTCTGGGATATAACCCCATGGTATGACCCGCCCTACTGGGCCGGGTCAGTATAATGGCGGCTTTGGAACTATGTTCAAGATGGGCCGTGTCGCGAAGATGAAAAGAGTAAGGCGGTTACTAAGTAAACCGCCGGGCAGCCCAAGCACGTGTAGAGGGAGACTCAAGGCCCACAGGGCAGAAGACGTCGGGGGATTCTTTTCTCAAGAGGCAAGGCGTGTTAGAGACATGAAAGGTTATGAGTTGTAATATGACTCGGACTCTGTTGTAAACCCTAGGGTTTTGACCTGTATATAAAGGCAAGCCCCTAGGGCCAAAAGACTTAAGTTAGACACCCTCGAAAGCTAGGTTAGCGATTCCGCACCCTTGTAATCGAGATCATCATCAATATAGACACAAAGCCGGATGTAGGCTATTACCTCCATCGGAGGGGCCAAACCTGGGTAAACTCGCCTCCCGTTCCCGTTTAACCCCTTTGAGTCGCCACCTAGCGGCGAGGGCCACACACCTAAGTCCTTGCATGAGGACATTTGCCGTGACAAAACCATGACACGTAGCCTTTCCTTAATCATAGCATTCAAGGAACAAGCCTTTCTGCTTAAGGCATCTGCTACCACACTGGCCTTTCCAGGGTAGTATTGAACACTAAGGTCATAGTCATTGATCAACTCCAACCATCTTCGCTGCCTTGTGTTCAATTCTTTTTGAGTGGAAATATACTTAAAACTCTCGTCGTCTGTTTATATCTCACATCGCTTCCCTAGAAGGTAATGTCGCCATGTCTTCAAGGCATGAACTACTGCTGCCAACCCAAGGTCATGAGTAGCGTAGTTCTCTTCTTGGGGGCGTAACTGTCTAGAAAGATATGCCATGACCCCGCCTTCTTGCATCAGAACACTTCCATGAACGGTCCCCGATGCATCACAATATATCACAAACTCCTTGTGAATATCGGGGGTGGCCAAAACTGGGGCTGTCGTCAATATCTTCTTGAGCTCTTGGAAACTTTCCTCGCACTTCGGCATCCATTCGAACTTCTTGTCCTTCTTCAAGAGCTGAGTTATGGGTCTAGCAATGCTCGAGAACCCTTCGACGAACTTGTGGTAAGATCCTGCAAGTACGAGGAAGCTTCTCAATTCCTTCACATTGCTTGGGGATTGCCATTCAGTTATGGCTTAAATCTTGCCAGGATCCAGTGACACTCCTTGTGCATTCAACACATGACCCAAGAATCCAACGTCGTGCAGCCAAAATTTGCACTTGCTGAACTTGGCATAAAGCTGGTGCTCTCGAAGCTTGTCTAGGACCAATCTCAAGTATTGCTCATGCTCTTCTTCAGACTTGGAAAACATGAGTATGTCATCAATGAAGACGACAACAAACTTTTCCAACTACTCCATGAAAACTTTGTTCATGAGGTACATGAAGTAGGCAGGGGCATTGGTCAACCCAAATGACATGATTGTGCACTCGTACATGCCATAACGGGTTATGAATGCCGTCTTCGGAATGTCTTGGGGTCTGATCTTCAACTGATGGTATCCTGACCTCAGGTCAATCTTGGAGAACACCTTGGCGCCATTCTGCTGATCGAACAGGTCTTCAATCTTTGGGAGTGGGTACTTGTTCTTGATTGTGACTTCATTGAGAAATCGACAATCGATGCAGAGTCGAAGAGTACCATCCCTCTTTTCCACAAACAGAAAGTTGAACCCCAAGGAGAGGCACTAGGGCAGATAAATCCTTTTCTGAGCTACTCAGCCAGTAGCTTCTTCAATTCAGCCAACTCTTCGGATCCCATTCTATAGGGCTTCTTATAGATGGGTCCTGCTCCGGGCATTATCTCTATGATGAACTCAATGCCACGGTCAGGAGGCGTTCCGGGCAGCTCATCAGGAAAGACATTTGGGTATTCACAAACCACAACACTTGATCCAACTCAATTCCCGACAAACAATTAACCTGAGTGGCTTGAGCAGAGGCTGGGTTGGGAACATACTTGACTTCAACTCATTGGCTATTGGTCATGGTAACTGTCTGCTTGGCGTAGTATAACAAGACTTGGTTCTTGGTGAACCAATCCATGCCTAGGATCACATCCAAGCCTTGCGACTTGAAGATGATAAGTTCTGCTAGTAATTCTACTCCATTGATGACAATCCCAACTCCCTTACAACCTATCCTGGTTCTCATAACCGATCCCGGGGTTTGTACCAACATATGACTACCCAGGGGTGTAGGCTTCATACCACTCTCTAGTGCAAACTTTTGGGTAACAAAAGAATGTGAAGCTCCACAATCGAACAATACGGTTGCTAGGGTTGAATTAACAAGGAACGTACCCAGTATGGCATCCGGGTCGTCCTCGGCTTCCTCTGCGGTGATGTGATTAACACGACCTTTGCCAATGTTGGGCTGGTTGCGGGTAGCTTGGTTCCTTGGTGGTGCTCCACGACCTTGACCTTGGTTCTATGCATTGGGCCGCGGTGCATCTAGCTTCTTATTAGGGCACTGCTTAGAGTAGTGTTCTGGCTGACCACATCCAAAACAAGTGACTTGGCCCAAGTTGTTGTTGTTTTTCCTGCCGCCACTGTTGTTATTGGGGTTGTTGTAGGCAGGACTGGGGTTGGCATACTGCTGAGGCTGGTAGCTCGAATTAGGTGCAGGGGGTCTCGCTTGCTAAGGCTGATAGGTCGTCCTGGCTGGGGCTGGCTGCCAGGGGCGAGGCTTCTCGTTGCTGGAACTACCCTTGCTAATCATCTTGCACTTGCAAGTGTCTTCGAGCATGAGAGCCTTGTTCACCAGGTCGAAGAAGGTCCGATAGTCGCAGATAATGAGCTGATACTGCAGGGCTTGCTGGAGTCCTTCCATGAAGCATTCCATGTTAGCGGCCTTAGTGTTTTCATCTTCAGGGGCATACCTCGACAATAGGTTGAACTTCTGCATATACTCCTTGACAGAGCCACTTCCTTGCTTCAGCGCTTGGAATTCCCGCTTCTTGAAAGCCATGATCGCAGAAGGAATGTGGGCCGTGCGGAAACCTTCCTTTAAATCAGCCCAGATGATCACATGATCGCCTTGCATGACCTTGAATCCATCGCACCAAGATCTGGCGGTACCGCCAAGGCAGTGAGAGGCATAAAGAACCTTCTCACGGTCCTCATTGCAATTGACCGGTGCAAGGAGGTCCTCGATGGTGTGGATCCAGTCATTGGCATCTAGAGGTTCAGCAGTCTCGGTGAAGGTTGGGGGCGAACTCCTCATGAACTCCGACAGAGTGGAGGGGCCATTGTTGTTTCTTCCTTATTGCTGGTTGTTCACAAGGGCCTAAGCCATCTACTAGATACCAGCAGAATTGGCTTGGCGTTCCTCCCGGAGAAATTGGAGAAACTGAGCTATGGTCATGCTCTCCGGTGGAGGTGGTGGCGGTGGAATGTCGCCATGTGGCTGCTCCTGGTAATCTCCAGCATGAGCAGACCCACCAGCTCCCTCCTGCTCGTTAGAGGTGCCGGCTTCGGGGTTGCAAAAAGTGCTAGAGCGGGTTGCAGTCACCATCCTGTTTGGAGAAGCCAAGTCAAACAACTGGGATAGAAGAGACATGGGAGTAATAATAGAGAAAGCGCACCTAAGGGGGTTGGTATAGTGCAAGTGTGATCAAACAAAGGTTGAAAGACCAAACACATAATATTAAGATAAGATTGCCAATGGAGTCGCTTACATGTTGCCTAAGACAAAAGCGCGACTTGCATCGGAACACAAACAACAAAACAAACAGCAAGCACACATGGTTTAATATGAACCATTACACGGACTCTACTTCGGATGAGGGCTACATGACTTATCCTACCATAGGGGTTCTCGGACTCATGTGGTGGAGTGCTTGGCATCGTACTCACGCTCCTCTGGGTCTTCCTCCTGATCGTCATCCGTGCGGGCATCGTCTCCGGTCGAGGGGGTCGGAGAACGAGGAAGTCCATCCCGACGACGCTTCGTCGGTGAGTTGGTGAAGAGCGCATGGTACTACTTCACACTCATGTGGCGACGGGTGGGTGCATCGCTGGCTGGGGCTAGTCCTCCTCTGTAAGGGATAGCTGGTCATCACTTGTGGGCTCCATCCTTCTTGATCCTGTTTGGCTTCATCTTGGCTTGGTGAAGTAGCTCTCGGGTGTGGTTAAGTTCCTTGCGGAGCTTCACGGACTCCTTAATCAAGTTGTGGGCCAGACTATCATCGAAGAGGATGAAGTAGGTCTGGACCCTGACTGGTGTGCCATCCTCCTTGGATGGGACCAACGTCCAACTCTCGCCAATATCATCTTTCCTGAAAGGTAGGTAGCGAGTAGCGGGCTCACCAACCATCTGTGGGATGATGTCTCGAAGGTGGATAAGTGCCTTGCGTGCAGCCTTCAAAGAACCAACTTGTCGGGGAGTCTTTTGCCTTCACGTGGCACTCCTTCGTGACGGCATCGACCCAGTGCTCGTGGTAGAGGAAAATAGGAGGTCGGCGAAACTGGCACTTCTCCAGGCTATCCTCAAGGAGTATGGGAAAGCCGGATGCTCGGTGGTCCTTGGGTACGACGGCCATCTACAAAATTTTAAGGGGAGAGGAGTCAGTAGAGTTTTGAAAGTAGACTAGAAGAGATAAGAAGTGCAGAAATTCCTAAGTATAGGTACTAGTTATAGTTTTTTAAAGGGGTTTGGTCCTAACTAACGTCCATGCTAACTAAGGCTTCCTACAGTCAGGATGGCTCTGATACCAGCTCTGTGGGGACCCCGACTCATAAGTCGTGATCACCGAATGCACATGTAAAGTGATCCCATGGATCAATGCTCATTGAACACACAGATGCTGAATAATCAAGAGTCTTAAATCCATTACATACCGTCTTACACAGATATGACCATTATGGTCAAGTCTTACATAGATAGGGCCATGAATGCCAAGCAACACACATAAATTTGCAGCGGAAATCTTGAAAGATAGCATAGACCCATGCCATCCGCGTTAACCCTACAGGCATTCTTACTAGGGAGCGTCCTAGTTCGCATGTTCGTCACCAAGGTAATCTTCACCATATTCCTGCTCTTCCATGCCTAGCCAATTGAATAACCAGTGGCAAGCCAATGAGTACTTTGAATGTACTTGCAAGCAACCCATGTTTTGGAACAAGGTATAACAATGCCTGATCTAGCACTAAATAGATAGTTTGGCAGGAAGATAATTTCAGTGCAATGATATGTCCTATCAACATGTAAATGCATGCATCATGAGGTTACAGTATCTGTATGAACATGTTACAGATATCAATATAAGCAAAGTTTGAACACCTCGTGTTCAATCATCATGTCAAATCATCGACTCAACTCATATATCTCCCTTTTTCCACACACACCATGTTTTGTAAACAATGGACGTAGCCCAAGAGCGGTCATACAACTGTCCTTGACCGTGGACACGTCTATCCGAATAGTTTTACACTCTGCACAGGTTGCACACTTTACCCACAAGACTCGGGGAACTTCCGTGTCAAGCCAGGACTCGCTGTATATTACATACCCGAGGTAAGCACCCGAACAATGCCTTTCCCCTGACCACACTAAACAAAGAGTCCACTTATTGGAACATAGCCCGCATGATGTACATCACAAGTATCATCCATGAAGGGTGTCAGGCCTCTGGGAACGGGGGTACCCAGGCCCATCTGCGCGCGGCCCAAGGCGCGGCGCCTGCCTCGGGGCCCTGAGGGGCCACCGATGGGCTTCGTGGCTTGGGCCCTCTCAAGGGGCCGTGCCTCCTGAGGCATGCAATGAATGGTCGTCTGAGGCCCCCTCGAGGCCCCTTCACAGGGGAGCCTCCCGAGTAGGCTTGGGCATTCGGTTTAACCGAATCGATCGGTTTGGTTCTTCGGTTTTTTAAAAAAATCAGTCCTTTTAAACTGCCAACCGATCGGTTCCTAGACAATTAGGTAACCGATTTATTTGGGAGCCGAATTTTTGGTTCGGTCATCGGGTTTAACCGAGCACAACCCAAATCCTCGACCAGGAACTAGTTTACAATACAATTATTTAATATACCTTGCATGCACAACTTCGCACATGCAACAGTGCGAGTTCGAATGACAACGATGGCTACATGCTAGCTTTATTTTTTTGCCCATGCATCCTTTCTCAATAGCAAGTCGATGTGGTACTAAAACGTGAATGCACCAAGGTCCTGTGCTACAGAACTAGTAATGTGGGCTAATTGATAGAATAATTTTGGGCAGTAATAAAAGTGTGGGCCAATAGAAAAAAATTAAAAGTGAAAAAAGGCCCAAAGAGGCCGAGAGCTACATTGGGACGACTTGCATAGCTGGGTTTGGGCAGCGAGAATACGGAAGAGTGAATGGTGCTCTGTAAATTTGGTTTTTCAGGTTAGTTATGTGTAACAACCGAACTTACCTAGCTAATTTCGGTTCTGCAATTTTCATGACCGAAATAGGAACCGATTTTTTCGGTTTCGGTCCATTCGGCTTTGGTCCCGGTTCTATCGGTTCGGTATATCGGTCCTCGGTTAATATGCCCACCCCTACTCCCGAGGCCCTGGTAAGGCGACTCCGCTAAAGCTGGTCTAGCGGGGCCGTACCACCCTGTGTGGCCACTTGGGTGACGCACGCCGAGCATGGTGGTGCCGAGGGCCGCGCTAGCAAGCTCGGATGTGGAGGATTCCCCCTTTGGTGCCAAGGGGAGAGGGCCAGTCTGCCGGACCTAAGGGCAGCCTCAAAGCTTTCCTCTTTGGTGAAAGAGGACTGTGGTGGAGAGCCCAGTAGTGCGGATGTCATCGCTAAGCCCACCAACACGTCACGGCGAGAGACTTTAGCAGACGGAGAGTACTTTCGTCAGAGGGGCTACGGACCTGTTCCCTTTCAAACTTGGCCGTTGTGGTAACCCTTCCTGCCGAGAGTTTTTGGGGAGCAGGGCCGAGCCTTGGTATAAAGGGAGGAGGCAATTATCGTAGGAGGACCCGAACCTGGGTAGATCGTGTGTTCATTATTCCTTCCCCCGCCCAAGCTCAAGCACGCCGGAGCATCACCGTAGGATAGGGAGAGTGAGCGAGGTTGAAGAGCCGGTGCACCCCAAAGTTCGAACCTCTCTTGGGTCCCCGGAGCCCCAATTCCGACAAAGGGACCAACGGTGTGCCCAGTGTCTATGAAAAAAGCCCATGGTCGTCCTTTCAAGCACGACCCCGTATCGAGAGTGACCACGTCACTCTTTCCACTAGTGATGCCGGATCTCTACTAGCATCGACCAAAGTAATCTACAAAGCCCCGTCCCATAAGGGGTATCGTGGTTGTACATGTATGGTTGGAGTAACGGTCGCAACTTAAACCAGTCCATTTTCGAAAAGAACACACACACTTGCCTCTGTACACCACTTCTTTATCAAGTGGTTACCTAGCTCAACATCTCCCTCGGGCATTAGTGGCACCCTACGGGGTTTTCGAAAAGTCTTTGAAAACACTTTTGTTTCCATTGCCATGCATATTCCCTACCCGTTTGCGTAGCAACTACTTAGCATCCTATCTACTTCCCACCCACACAACTCTAAGCAAAAGTAGAGTCATGTCATGCAAGTATCAACGAGGAAAAGTAACAGAGGCAACCCATAAAGGTGGTCACCACATTCATCATGATCAACACATCGAAATATAAAGTACTATATGACATGCATAAACAGGGTTTCTAAGACATGGTCAAGGGGCTGCTTGCCTGGCTCAACAAAGTCTCCTGGGTCCTCAAAATGTTCTGGACCAACTCCCTCGTCAACAACGCAATCAATCATCGCAATATTAACGGGAAAAATAAGCCTACGACAAAAACAGGGAAAATAAACTACTCCCAAAAATGTCAAACCACTCTAAAAAACAATTGATTAAAAACCAAAAATAGTAAAATTACTAGTTTCTGGTTTTGAAGTGTAAAAAAAAGTGAAAAGCATTTTCAACAGAGTTTTAAAATGCTTTAAAGAGGTTTTAACTAAAAACAGTACAAAAAGTGTTTCCAAAATGATGCGCAAGTGGTATCATTAAATAGGTTAGGTTTTTACAAGATTTTACAAATCTGAATCACTGGATTTGGAATTTTATTATATCCAGTGGGAATTTTGGAAAATGCTAGAAAAATGAAAAAGGAAAGGGCAACTTTGCCCCGGGCCAGTCCTAGTCACAGCTGGGCCGGCCCAGAGGCTAGCCAGCATAGGCGAGCCAGCGCCTCCCATGTGCGCCAGGTTTAAATCTGACGGGTAGGGCCCGGAGGTCAGCGAGAGGGTCAGAGGCGCGGGCGAGGTAGAGGCTGACGACTGGGGCCCACAGGCGGGTCGTCGTCAACCTCTGTCGAGAGGACGGCGAGGCTCACCGGCAGCGAAGGGGAGCACGGCGAGGCGAGCTGGTGACGGGAATGGGACCGGGAGGGTGTCGTCGTTCTGGTGGAGCTCGAAGGAGTCGCCGCCGTGGCTTGAGTCGCTGGCGGTGAGCGAACGCAGCAGAGGGAGTTTCGGGCGACCTCGAACTGCTCGCCTCGAACTGCAATGAGCATGGGGGAGAGGGGGAAAGGGTCGGTGGAGTACTGTTTTTCTAGGGGGAGGGAAAGGAGGGCTGGAGGGAGGCCGTACCCGGAGATCGACGGTGGCCCCGATGCAGCGGAGCTCCGGTCGATCGGATCACAAGGGCTTCGAGGGGTGGAACTAGCGGTGTGGGCGGTCGATTAGGTGGGAGGGAGAGGGTCCGGAGGGGAGAAGAGGGCTCGGGGTTGGCTTATATAGCCAGCCCACGGTCCACCATGGACGTGGCCGCCGGAGTTGACCGCAGAGGCGATGGAGGCCACGGGAGGGCTCGGCTTCGTGTCGGGGGTGATCCTAGGACAGGTCCACGACCAAGGGAAGCAAGAGGGAAGTCGGGGATGCGCGCGCATACGAGGCGGACGGTTGGCCGAGAGGGGCGGTTGCGGGCACGCGCTGCGGCGGTCGTTGCTGAAAGAGAGAAAGGAGAGGGCCAATCAGGTGGATGTCCCTGATGCCGAGGGGGCTCAGGGGACATGCTCCCTCATCCCAAGGCTGGCGGGTGGCTCGGAATGGGGGCGGCTATAGTGCGGGAGCGCACTGTAGCGCGCTCCAGAGCGTGCATATTGCATGCCATGGCATGCTGCACGTTCTCTGGGCGTGCCCACCTTGTCCATTTGCTACTGGGGTTTACTAGAGATGCTCTGGAGAAACTTGGGGGCTAAGGAGGTTGTAGAAGTAAAGGAATTGGGGGTGGGAAGCTTCTGCCAATGCTGTCTAGGAGTAAAACTTGGGGTTTTACCCTATCAATCATTGAGCTGCTGAGGAGAGGGAGTTACTGGGGGTGTAGGGTAACTAGGAGGAGTTGTGGTAAAAGGATGGGGTGAAGGAGAAGGGTGGAAGAGGTCAAAGTAGCTGTTTTACCATTTCACCAGAAGGTGTTTGATGTGTGTTTGGGCAAGATAAAATTTCCTACTTGCAGTGAGATTTAACAGGATCAAATTATGGGTAAAAATAAGAGTGATCCCAAGGTTTGATCTCATTTGAGGGAAGTTGACCCTACAACTTTGTAAACCATAGAAATGAGCAAAAACTGATTTTCTTAGATCTATTCATGCAAATCTATTCTACTTAATGCACCACTTGGTGTGGTGGCATCAGTTGAGCATTAGAGCATGTCCACAAAGTTTGAGATCAATAGAAGGCAGTTGGCAATGTAGAGTTGCTCAAACTTCGATCTGGAAAGGAATGGTTTTGGGGCACTTTTGTGCACCAAACCAATTTGGATTTGAATGAAACTTGGCAAGATCATCACATTAGGCATATGTGACTTGCTAGAATTTTCCTGGATTCATTTGAGAATATTTCTTACATAAATATTTCAAATGCTTGAAATAGGCAGAAAGGATTTTGAGGGGTTTTGTCCAATATTTTGAACACGACCATGTGTTGAAACTCTTATATATCAAAAATATATGTCCACTGAGTTTCTCTAAATTTTCTCAAATATTTTGAAAGCATAAAAATATTTTCCCCTAGAAAAGACCATTTCTGGCCTTAAGAAAAAGCCTTTAAATAAAATTTGAAAATAATATTTAAAAATAATTTTTGGTGGTTTTGGGAAGTATTATATATAGTAGGTTCCAAATAAAATAATTTGGGAAGAATAGTTTCCCTAATTTGTGGACTTGTTGTACAAACCTCAATTTAGGGGTCATTGAAAACCTAAATTCAACAAATGCTTTTTGGCCAAAATAATATTTTATAAAAGTAGTTTTAGGTCCTATACACATGGCATGATCATTGGGCAGGGAGTGTGGATCAAGTAGATGAGTGTTGAGCGAAGAAGAATCGTTGAGTGCCAAAACACAATCAAGCAAATAAGCAAACATCAAACAATTCAAACATGCACTAGCACTCAGAAAGTTATAAATGGGTCCAAATTTTATAAAATCATAGCATAGCAAAGTGGCACAAACACAGGGTGTGAAAAATGTATGTTTCCATTAGGGATAAATAATTTGAGTCCCGCTCAGCAGTTTTGCCCCATATTTCAAAAAACCCTTGGTCTTGCCCAGGTGCATTTGCCCCCTTATGCTTTGGCCCTTCCGTACCAATTTTGTACGGGCAAAGACGTTTGACCATTACTCTGACATTTTTAGGACCATTTTACCCTTCCACTCTCTCTCTTTTTGTCTGCATCCTCTCTCTCTGTGTGTGCATGCACGCCTCCCCTCTGTCGCTGGATGCAACAGGAGGTCGCCGTTGCACACCACCAGATTTATGCGACCCGACTACCTTGCTCGCCTACCAAAATTTGTCACCGTTGACCTCCGGCGCCACCTTCTTCCCCTCTCACGTTCGTGCACTCGGTCCATCGTGGGTGTGCTCTGGCCCAACCATGCCAAGCGGAACCCATCAACACCACAAGCCAACATCGATGGTTGCCGTGGCGCTGCCGGCAGGGAGCGACATAACCTCCATCAGCCCCGACATGGCGCCCTGATCCCCAGTATGAGCATCTCCTGTCCATCTGCCATGTCGCCGGTCGCTAGTGCCTCCTCAACCTCCATCTCAACTAGATTCGGTCCAGCTCAAGCCTCTCGCCGACGGATCCGCCGTCTCTGCCACGCCCGCATGACCCGCACCGATCCCGGCCTCACCTGCATGATGCTACCACCAGTTGCAACATTGACCTCGTTCACCGCCGCCTCGTGCCCTCCGGCTCAGCTCGCCCAAGTCGCTAACCTACCTGCCTTTCCGGTGGATCAACACGCGCTAGCACTGCTATCACTTGCCCGGTGGCAGAGACAGTAAGAGAGGAAAGAGAGAGTGTGTGATTTTTCTATGTGCCTTTTTTTATGTGCTTGGGACCCACGTGTAAATGTCACGTCTTTTTCTATTTTTTGACTGGAGTTGTAAAGATGGGCCAAATGGACCATAGAAATATCTACTTAATATTCAAACTCCTTTGACTGGACAGAATTCGGACGGAAGGGAAAAACATAAGGGGACCAAGTGCATTTAGGGAAGACCGAGGTTTTTTCGAAATTATGGGCAAACTAGCTGAGTTGGACGCAACTAAGGGCATAAAAAAAAGTATCCCTTGTCATTAATCATCAAAACTACCAAGGGAGCATTTGCGATTTCAAGTTTGAGGTCAGGCGCCTGACATAGGAGCTCCAAGCCAAGGATGCGGAACTCAGGCCCAATGACGTGGAGCTCCATGAGCTCAGGGAGGAGAAGAGTGGCATGTTCCTCTGTTACGAGCCGGAGTCCACTACAAATACGCTTGAGGCCTCGATAGCGTTGTTACAGAAAGTGTCATATATGAGTGGTCAGGTTGCCGTGATGGCGATTCGGCTGGAGTGCGAGCGGGCCGATCGTGATGAGGTCCATGATCGCCTCAATCGCTTGTTGTACCATGGTGATGGTGTCCTGTACTAGGGGGCCCCAACCAAGCTGGTCTAGTCCATGGGCCGGACAGGAGGCCCGTCAAGGAGCAAGGACTTCGGAGGCCCTTAGGACGTGGCGTGAGCACATCGGACTCTACCGAAGACTTGCGTGTGATCCAAGAAGGGATGATTCGTTTAGTATGTAGTCTCTAGATGATAACCGACATTCGTGTAACCCTAGATACCCCCCCGATGCCTATATAAGCTAGGGGGTTTAGCCCATAGAGGATACCCATACACATTCATCATCACCCCTAGGTTTTAGACCAGAAACATACAATCTCGAGTTCGATCAACTCTTTACTAGTTACACCAATAATACAACAAGAGCATGACACAGGTTTTTACCTCCATAGAGAAGGCCTGAACCTGGGTAAAAACTGAGTGTTCCTTGTCTCCTGTTACCCATCGATCCGATCTCACAGCTCGGCCCCCCTACCAGAGGTCTATCTGGTTTGACACCAACATTGGTGCTTTCATTGAGAGCTTGTTGTGTGATCACCTTGGAACGATGGCCTATGCGAGCAGTGATTCAAATCCCTTCGGAGATTTCATTGTCTCAACAAACCTCGCCAATGACTCATATGAAGAAACTGCGAACAACAAGTCGCGCTCCCTGTGGGGACCCCGACTCATAAGTCGTGATCACCGAATGCACGTGTACAGTGATCCCAGAGATCAATGCTCACTGAACACACAGAAGCTGAATAATAAGAGTCTTACATCCACATTTAGCGTCTTACACAAATAAAGACCATGAAGGTCTAGTCTTACAAGATAGGGCCGCATGGGCCAAACACTTAAACATAACAAGTAGCGGAAATGTTGATCAGAAGCGTGAACCCATGCCATCTGCCTTAAACATACAGGCATTCTGACTGGGAAGCGTCCTAGTTCGCATGTTCATCTCCAACGAACTCTTCATCATATTCCTCCTCTTCCATGCCTGGCCAATTAAATAACCAGTGGCAAACCAATGAGTACTTTGAATGTACTCGCAAGCAACCCAAGTTTTGGAACAAGGTAATAACAATGCATGATATATCACAAAGTAGGTAAGTTTTGCGGAAAGCTAATTTTGAGTGCAATGACATGATCAAGATAACTAGTAATAGCATGCATCATGATGATACAAGTATCCGCACAAACAGGTTACCGATATCAATATAATCAAGGTCTGAACATCTGATGTTCAATCATCGTGTCAAGTCATCTGACTTGTCTCGAGTATACCATCTTTGTTAACCACACACTTACACCAAGTTTATGAAAACCCCGGACATAGTTTAAGCAGCACCACCCAACTGTCCTTGACCGTGGACACGGCAATTTGAATAGTTTTACACTCTGCAGAGGTTGCACACTTTACCCACAAGACTCGGGAAACTTCCGTGTCAAGCCACGACTCGCGGTATCGTCCATACCGAAGGTAAGTATCCGAACATTGCCTTTCCCCTGACGATACTAAAAAAAGAGTCCACTCGATTGGTACCCAGCCCACATGATGTACATCACCAGTAACATCCATGTAGGGACCAACGGTGTGCCCGGTGCCTGTGAAGACAACGCATGATCGTCCTTACCGGCATGACCCCGTATCGAGAGTGACCACGTCACTCCCGCCACTAGTAATGCGGGCTCTATGCTAGTACCTATCAAAGTAATCAACAAAGCCCCGTCCCATAAGGGGTATCGTGGTTGTACATGTAAGGTTGGGACGGTCGACAAATCTTAAATATAATCCGTTTTCAAAAACACACACACTCAATTGCTCCGGTACACCACTTCTTTATCAAGTGGTTACCTAGCTTAACATCATCTCCCTCGGGCATTAGTGGCACCCGACGGGTTTTCGTAAAGTCTTTGAAAACTCTCTTGTTTCCGACACCATGCATATTCCCTTCCCACATTGCATAGCATCTACTAAGCAACCTAACTACTCCCACCCGCACAACCGTCATAAGGAGGTAGGGTCATGCACGATGCAAGTATCAGCGGTAAATGTATCGGAGGCATCCCACCGAAGGGGATACCACATCAACATGAACATCATCAACACATAATGTGCTATATGCCATGCAATAAGAGGTTTCATAGTCATGGTCAAAGGGCTGCTTGCCTGGCTCAATAAAGTCTTCGGGTCCAACTCCCTCGTCAACAGCGTAATCTATCGCCGCGATAAATAATGGTAAAAATAAGCATCACATAAAAACATAGCACAATCTTTACTTATAAAATGTTACACCACTTTGATAAATACTACAAACTATTCTAAAAATATTTTCCTAAGTTTTTGGGGTGAAAAGGTTTTTCAAAACAATTTATAACAGGGGCTAAAAATGCCTAAAAGAGGTTTTAAAATAAAACTGTACCAAAAAAGTTTTAAAAAAAAATTCACAAATGGTACTGCAAAATACTACAGATTATTACAGGAATTATGGTGGAAAAATATTTGGCATTGGGATTTTAATTATTTAACTGGAATTTTTGGAAAACTGGAGTAAAAAGAAAAAGAAAAAGGCCTCAAAGCCAACTAGGCCAGAACAGACCCAGTTGGGCCGGCCTGAGGCCCAGCCAGGCCTGGGCGAGCCGGGGCGCGCGCGCCGTCTGGGTTCAAACCCGACAGGTGGGCCCCTGGCATCAACCGCACAAGGATAGGGGGAGAGGTGAGGAGGAGGCCGACAGGTGCGGTCCCCCTGTCAGGACCATCTCCCACCTCGGGACCGAGAGGGGAGGAGCTCACCGGCGGCAGCTCCGTCCACGGCGAGGGAAGGCGAGCGCGGGAATAGACTCCGCGTCCAACCGCCGTTCTCCTGGAGGTCGAAGGAGCGGCGGGGGTGGTCGGAGTCACCGGCGGCGAGGAGGCCGTGGCGGAGGGGATTCGGGAGGTGATCGCCCGGGCCGTCTCACGCTGCAAAACGAACGGGGAGGAAGGGGAATCGCATCAGAGAGCTCCAGGGGGTCCACATTGAGAGAGAATGGAGGCGGGGGAGGTCCCTACCGCGCGAACGCCAGCGACCCGAGGCGGCGATGCAGCGGTCGATCGCGAGCTTAGAGGCCCTCGGGGCTTCTTTGGGTGGCACGGGGGCTCGATTGGGACGAGGAGAGGGGGACTAGAGGGGAGAGGAGGCTCGGGGGAGGCCCCTTTATAGGAGACCCGCGGTCCACCGGTAGCCCGTGCGTCGGCGATGTCGAGGCCGTCGTTGGGGGCCACAGGAGGGAGAGCGTGGGAGTCTAGGGGTGTTCCTGGGGGTGGTTTAGTCCGCGGGATGAAAGAGAGAGAGGGGGAAGACGCGCGCGTGCGAGCTCGAGCATTGGCCGAGGGGGCGACGTCGGGCGCGCGTGGCTGGGGGCATCGGAGAGAGAAGAAGGAGGGGCCCGGCACCTTGGATGGTTGCGGACATCGAGGGCATCTCGGGGGACAGCTTCCCTCATCCCAAAGCTGTCGGGGAGCCTCAGAATGCTCCCGCTACAGTGCGGACATGCACTGTAGCGCGCTCCAGAGCATGCCTTTGGCATGCCATGGCATGCTTGCGTGCTCTTGACGCGCCCCAGCATGTCCCTTCGCTCCTGGGTGATCTGAAGATGCTCTAGGAGATAGAGGGGGCTAGGGAGAGTAGAGGTAAAGGAGGGGGAGGTAAAAATAGATGCTGTCCATCCTGTCCAGAAGTGAAAATGGAGGTTTCCACCCCCCAATCATGGAGCTGTGGCCAAGCAAGTTTTACTGGAGGTGAATGATCATTGCAAGATGGTGTGGTAAAAAGTTGGACCCAAGGAGAACATAGAAAGGGGGTCAAACAGGGTTTTTACTAAGTATGCAGAAGGTGTTTGATGTGGATTAGGGCAAGCAAATGGGATTTGCTTGCCATAAGATTGGACAGGGTCAAATGGTGGTTAGAATTAGGGTTGATCACCAAGTTTGACCCTATTTGAAGAAAGTTCACAATGTAACTTTGTAAAACCCTAGAAATCAACAGAATCAGATTTCTATAGATCTAGGCATGCATTTCACTTCCCCCAAATCCACCACTTGGTGTAGTATCATTATTTGGGGTTTAGATCATGCCCACAAAGTTTGGGGTCAAGGGAAGAAACTTCACAATGTAAAGTTGCTCAAATTTGGTTCTGTACAGGAATGGTTTTGGAACATTTTGGTGAAGCAAACAATTGGTATTGAGATGAAACTTTGCAAGATCATAACATATGTCATGTGTAACTTGCTAGAATTTTCCTGGAATTTATTGAGAATATTTCTTATAGAAATATTTCAAAACCTTGATTTGGGCAGAAAGGGTTTTGAGGGGTTTTGCCCATGATTTTGAACATGACATGTGTTGAAACTCATATATATGGAAAATATATGTCCAATGAATTTCCCTAAATTTTCTCAAATATTTTTAAAGCATTTGAATAATTTTTACCTATGAAAAACCATTTCTGGCCTTAAGAAAAAGCCTTTAAATAAAATAACAAAATAATCTTTAAAATTAATATTTGGTGGTTTTGGGAAGTCATATATATAGTAGGTTCCAAATATAGTCTTTGGGGAAAAAGGATCCACCCAACTTGAGGACTTGAAGTACAAACCTTAATTCAGGGGCTTTTGAAAACCTAATTTGAATAAATCCTTTTTGGCCAAAATAATATTTGATAAAAATAGTTTTGGGTACTATTCACATGGAATGATCAATGGGCAAGAAGTTTGGATCAAGGAAGATGAATATGGAGAGGAGTAGAACCTAAGAGTGCCATACAGAAACAACCAAACAAGCAAACAAGCAACAATTCAAACAAGCTCATGCACTGAAAAAGTTTTAATTGGTTCCAAATTTTGTAAATTCAATCATAGCAAAGTGATACAACACAGGGTGTGACAGACCTACCCCCCTTACATGAAACTCATCCCCGAGATTCCTAGGCTAAGCGCTGAAAAGATAAGGGAACTCAGATCTAAGATAGTCTTCACGCTCCCAGGTTGCTTCAGCTTCAGTGTGGTTGCTCCATTGAACCTTGAAGTACTTGATGGTGCGGCTTCGGGTGCAACATTCCGCTTCATCCAAAATGCGAACTGGCCTCTCACGATAAGTGAGGTCTGGCTGAAGGTCGATGACTTGATGGTCGATATCCTTGTAGAGGTCGGGGCGGTTGGGAACTTGAAGACACTTCTGGAGTTGTGTCACGTGAAAGACGTTGTGCACATCTGATAGCTCGGAAGGTAGGTCTAGTTGATAGGCAACTTCTCCTCGTCTTGCGGTGATCTTAAAGGGGCCGATGTATCTTGGTGCAAGCTTTCCTTTGACGTGGAAATGCTTGGTCCCTTTAAGAGGTGTGACTCGGAGATAGACATGATCTCCATTGTTAAAGCTCACTTCTCGACAGTGAGAGTTGATGTAGCTCTTCTATTTTGTCTTGGCAGTCTCGAGGCGCTCTCGGACGAGTTGAACTTGCTCTTCCACTTCAAGGAGAATGTCTGGCCCAAAGACTAGTCCTTCTCCGGTTTCCGACCAGTTGAGGGGAGTACGGCACTTACGTCCATACAACACCTCAAATGGTGCCATCTGAAGACTTGACTGATAGCTGTTGTTGTAGGAGAACTCAGCAAATGGCAGGCAGTCCTCCCACTTGGCTCCATACGCCAGAACACAAGCACGGAGCATATCCTCGAGTATCTGATTTACTCGCTCTGTCTGCCCACCGGTCTGGGGGTGAAAAGCAGTGCTGAAGGAGAGCTTGGTTCCCATTGCTTCTTGAAACTTCTTCCAGAATCTTGAGGTGAACTGGGTTCCTCGGTCTGACACAATCTCCTTTGGAACTCCGTGAAGACGAACGATGCGGTTGATGTAGAGGTTTGCCAACTGGCTTCCATCATAGGTGGTCTTGACGGGAATGAAGTGGGCTACCTTGGTCAGGTGATCAACAATGACCCAGATGGAATCATGTCCTTTGCTTGACCTAGGTAATCCGATGAGGAAGTCCATCCCGACTTTGTCCCACTTCCATTCAGGCACTTTGAGAGGTTGCAATAGTCCAGCGGGTCGCTGGTGCTCAGCTTTGACTCTCTAGCATAGGTCACACTTAGCAACAAAGGTGCCTATTTCCCGTTTCATGCCATGCCACCAGAATCTTGCTTTGAGGTCTTGTTACATCTTGGTTCCTCCAGGATGGATGGAATACAGAGTGTCGTGGGCTTCTTGCAAGATTAAATTCTTGAGCTCAACCTTGTTGGGTACGTAGATGCGCTTCCCAAACCATATGACTCCTTGCTCATCCACTGAGAATCCTTGGGCCTTGCCTGCCTTGATCTTCCTCTTGATGCCTTCGATGCTCTCGTGTCCCTTCTGAGCTTCCTTAATATCATCCATCAAGGTAGGCTTTGCTTCGAGGTTGGCTAGGAATCCAGGTGCAACTAGTTCCAAGCCGAAGCTTTCAAGTTCTTCATACAGGGCGGGTAGCCTTTCCTTAATCATGGCATTCAAGGAACATGCCTTCCTGCTCAGAGCATCTGCTACCACGTTAGCCTTTCCAGGGTGGTATTGAACACTGAGGTTATAGTCCTTGATCAACTCCAACCATCTTCGCTGCCTCATGTTCAATTCCTTTTGAGTGAAAATATACTTCAAACTCTTCTGGTCTGTGTATCTCACATCGCTTCCCCAGAAGGTAATGTCGCCATATCTTCAAGGCATGAACTACGGCTTCCAACTCAAGGTCATGAGTAGCGTAGTTCTCTTCATGAGGACATAGCTTTCTGGATAGATATGCTATGACTCCGCCTTCTTGCATCATAACACCTCCAAGCCTGGTTCTCGATGCATCACAATATATCACAAACTCCTTGTGAATATCGGGGGTGGCCAAAACTGGGGCTGTTGTCAATCTCTTCTTGAGCTCTTGGAAGCTCTCTTCGCACTTCGGCATCCATTCAAAAGCTGAGTCATTGGTCGGGCAATGCTCGAAAATCCTTCGACGAACTTGCGGTAATATCCCGTGAGTCCAAGGAAGCTCCTGACTTCCTTCACAGGGTCCACTGACAATCCTTCTACAGTCAACACATGATCCAAGAATCCAACTTCATGCAGCCAGAATTCATACATGCTGAATTTGGCATAAAGCTGGTGCTCTCGAAGCTTGTCTAGGACCAATCTCAGGTGTTGCTCATGCTCTTCTTCAGACTTGGAGAAGACGAGTATGTCATCAATGAAGACGACAACAAACTTGTCCAAGTATTCCATGAAGACTTTGTTCATGCGGTACATGAAGTAGGCAGGTCCATTGGTCAACCCAAATGACATGACCGTATATTCATACAGGCCATACCGGGTTACAAACACCGTCTTCGGGATGTCTTGGGGCCTGATCTTCAACTGGTAGTACCCTGACTTGAGGTTGATCTTGGAAAACACCTTCGCTCCATTCAGCTGATCGAACAGGTCTTCAATCTTAGGGAGTGGGTACTTGTTCTTTATTTTGACTTCATTGCAAGAACGGTAATCGACACAGAGTCGGATAGTTCTGTCCCTCTTTGACACAAACAAAACAGGTGATCCCCTAGGAGAGGCACTAGGGCGAATGAATCCTTTTCTGAGCTGTTCTGCCAGTTGCTTCTTCAATTCAGCCAACTCATCGGATTCCATTCTATATTGCTTCTTATAGATGGGCCCTGCACCGGGCATTAGCTCAATGATGAACTCGATGTCGCGGTCAGGAGGCATTCCGGGCAGCTCATCAGGAAATACATCCGGGTATTCACATACCACTGGCACTTGATCCAACTCAATTCCCGACAGACAGTTAGCCTGAGGGGCTTGAGCGGAGGTAGGGTTGGGAACATACTTGACTTCCACTCCTTGGCTATTGGTCATGGTAACAATCCTCTTGGCACAGTCAAACAAGCCTTGGTGCTTGGTTAACCAGTCCATGCCTAGGATCACATCCAAGCCTTCCGACTTCAGGATGATAAGGTCTGCTAGGAAGTCTACCCCGTTGATGTTAATCTCAACTCCTTTACAACCTATCCCGGACTTCATAACTGATCCCGGGGTTTGAATCAACATACGACTACCCAGGGGCGTAGGCTTCATCCCACTCTCTAGTGCAAACTTTTGAGTGACAAAAGAATGCGAAGCTCCACAATCAAACATTACGGTTGCTGGGGTTGAGTTGATGAGGAACGTATCCAGTATGACGTCCGGGTCTTCCTGGGCTTCCTCAGCGGTGACGTGATTCACACGACCCTTGCCATTGTTGGGCTGGTTGCGGGGAGCTGGGTTCCTTGTTGGCGCTTCACGGCCTTGACCTTGGTTGGGCGTATTGGGGCGCGGTGCATCTGGCTTCTTGTTAGGGCATTGCTTAGAGATGTGTCGAGGTTGACCATGCCCAAAGCAAGTGACCTGACCATAGTTGTTGTTGTTGTTGTTCCTGCCGCCGTTGTTGTTATTGGGGTTGTTGTAAGCTGTCCTTGGATTGGCATACTGCTGAGGCTGGTAGCTCGGACGAGGTGCAGGAGGTCTAGCCTACTGCGGCTGATAGGTTGGCTTGGCTGGGGCTGGCTGCCAGGGGCGAGGCTTCTGGTTGCTGGAACTACCCTTGCTAATCATCTTGCGCTTGCGAGTGTCGTCTATGGCACGACGCTTGTCTTCCAGCATGAGGGCCTTGTTCACCAAGTCGAAGAAGGTCCGACAGTCGCAGACTATGAGGTAATACTGCAGGGTCTGCTAAAGTCCTTCCATGAAGCGTTCCATCTTAGTAGCCTCCGTGTTGACATCTTCAGGTGCATACCTTGATAGCAGGTTGAACTTCTGCATGTACTCCTTGACAGAGCCACTTCCTTGCTTCAGCGCTCGGAATTCTCTCTTCTTGATAGCCATGATCCCAGAAGGAATGTGGGCGGTGCGGAATCCTTCCTTGAAGTTATCCCAGGTGATCACACGATCGCCTTGCATGACCTTGAATCCATCCCACCCAGCTCTAACGGTACCTCCGAGGCAGTGAGAGGCATACGACACCTTCTGACGAACCTCATTGCAATTGACCAGTGCAAGGAGGTCTTCAATGGTGCGGATCCAGTCATCGGCATCCAGTGGTTCAGCAGTCTCGGTGAAGGTTGGGGGCGAATTCCTCATGAACTCAGACAAAGTGGAGCGGCCATTGCCGTTCCTGCCTTGCTGCTGGTTGTTCACAAGGACTTGGGCCATCTGCTGGATAGCAGCAGTGTTGGCTTGGCGTTCCTCCCAGAGAACTTGGAGAAACTGAGCCATGGTCATGTTCTCCGGTGGAGGTGGTGGCGGGGGAATGTCGCCTTGTGGGTGCTCCTGGTGTCCTCCAGCCTGAGCAGTCCCACCAGCTCCCTGTTGCTGGCTGGAGTTGCCGGCTTCAGGGTTGGTGAAGAAGCTGTTGCGGGTTGCAGTCACCATCCTGTTTGGAGCAGCCAAGTCAAATAACTGGGATAGACGAGAGGAAAAGCAATAATGGAGAAAGCGCGCCTAAGGGGGTTTGTATAGTGCAAGTGTGGTAAAACGAAGGTCGGAAGACCAATACATATATTAAGATAAGATAGACGATGGAGTCGCTTACCCATTGCCTAAGGCAAAAGCACGACTTGCGTCGGAACACAAACAACAAAAGCAAACAACAAGCACACATGGTTTCATATGAACCATTACACAGACTCGACTTCGCATGAGGGGTACATGACTGATCCTACCCTAGGGGTTCTCAGACTCAGGTGGTGGAGTGCTCGGTCTCGTAGTCACGCTCCTCTGGGTCTTCCTCCTGATCGTCCTCCGGACGGGCATCGTCTCCGGTCGAGGGGGTCAGAGAACAAGGAGGTCCATCCCGACGATGCTTCGTCGGTGGGTCAATGAAGAGCTCACGGTACTCCTTCGCACTCATGACACGACGACGTGTGGGTGCATCTCTAGCTGGGGGTACTCCTCCTCGGTAAGCGATAGCTGGTCGTCCCTCAGGGGCTCCATCCTTCTTGATCCTGTCTGGCTTTGTCTTGGCTTGACGAAGTAGCTCTCGGGTGTGGTGAAGTTCCTCGCGGAGCTTCACGGACTCCTTAATCAGGTTGTGAACCAGACTATCGGCGGAGAGGCTGAAGTTGGTCTGGAACCTGAGTGGTGTGCCATCCTCCTTGGATGGGATCAGTGTCCAACTCTCGCCAAGATCACCCTTCCTGAAGGGTAGGTAGCGAGTAGCTGGCTCGTCAGCCATCTCTCGAACGATATCTCGAAGGTGTAGGAGTGCCTTGCGTGCAGCTGTCTCGACTGCGAGTGCCAGGGTCTCCATTTGTGGTCCTTCAAAGAACCAACTAGTCGGAGAGTCGTTTGTCTTCACGAGCACATCGACGTGGTACTCCTTCGTGACGGCATCGACCCAGTGCTCGTGATAGAGGAAAACGGGTGGTCGGTGATACTGGCACTTCTCCGGGCCATCCCCAAGGAGTAGGGGAAAGCCGGATGCTACGAGGGCTTCAGGTATGACGGTCATCTACAAGGTTTGAAGGGAGGAGAGTCAGTATAGTGCTGTGAGAAGACTAGAAGAGGTAATAAGTGCAAAAACTCCTAAGCATAGGTGCTAGGTGTAGTTTTGAAAACAGTTTTATCCTAACTAACGTCCATGCTAACTAAGGGCTTCCTACTGTCAGGATGGCTCTGATACCAGCTCTTTGGGACCCCGACTCATAAGTCATGATCACCGAATGCACGTGTACAGTGATCCCAGAGATCAATGCTCACCGAACAAACAGAAGCTGAATAATAAGAGTCTTACATCCACATTTATCGTCTTACACAAATAAAGACCATGAAGGTCTAGTCTTACAAGATAGGGCCGCAAGGGCCAAACACTTAAACATAACAAGCAACGGAAATCTTGATCGGAAGCATGAACCCATGCCATCTGCCTTAAACCTACAGGCATTCTGACAGGGAAGCGTCCTAGTTCGCATGTTCGTCTCCAACGAACTCTTTATCATATTCCTGCTCTTCCATGCCTGGCCAATTAAATAACCAGTGGCAAGCCAATGAGTACTTTGAATGTACTCGCAAGCAACCCAAGTTTTGGAACAAGGTAATAACAATGCATGATATAGCACTAAGTAGGTAAGTTTTGCGAAAAGCTAATTTTTAGTGCAATGACATGATCAAGATAACTAGTAATAGCATGCATCATGAGGATACAAGTATCCGCACAAACAGGTTACCGATATCAATATAATCAAGGTCTGAACATCTCATGTTCAATCATCGTGTCAAATCATCCGACTTTTCTCGAGTATACCATCTTTGTTAACCACACACTTACACCAAGTTTATGAAAACCCAGGATATAGTTTTAGCAGCACCACCCAACTGTCCTTGACTATGGACACAACTATTCGAATAGTTTTACACTCTGCAGAGGTTGCACACTTTACCCACAAGACTCGGGAAACTTCCGTGTCAAGCCACGACTTGCGGTATCGTCCATACCCGAGGTAAGTACCCGAACAATGCCTTTCCCCTGACGATAATAAACATAGAGTCCACTCGATTGGTACCCAGCCTACATGATGTACATCACAAGTAACATCCATGCAAGGACCAACGATGTGCCCGGTGCCTGTGATTGTCCTTACCGGCACGACCCCGTATCGAGAGTGACCCCGTCACTCCCTCCACTAGTAATGCGGGCTCTATGTTAGTACCTATCAAAGTAATCAACAAAGCCCCGTCCCATAAGGGGTATCGTGGTTGTACATGTAAGGTTGGGACGGTCGACAAATCTTAAATCTAATCCGTTTTCGAAAACACACACACTCACTTGCTCTGGTACACCACTTCTTTATCAAGTGGTTACCTAGCTCAACACCATCTCCCTCGGGCATTAGGGCATGCGACGGGTTTTCGTAAAGTCTTTGAAAACTCTCTTGTTTCCGACACCATGCATACTCCCGTCCCACATTGTGTAGCATCTATTAAGCAACCTAACTACTCCCACCCTAACAACCCTCATAAGGAGGTAGGGTCATGCACGATGCACGTATCAACGGTAAAAGTATCAGAGGCATCCCACCGAAGGGGATACCACATCGACATGAACATCATCAAGAAATAATGTGCTATATGCCATGCAATAAGAGGTTTCATAGTCATGGTCAAAGGGCTGCTTGCCTGGCTCAACAAAGTCTTCGGGGTCTTCAAGGTCTTCGGGTCCATCTCCCTCGTCAACAGCGCAATCTATCGTCGCGATAAATAACGATAAAAATAAGCATCACACAAAAACACAGCACAATCTTTACTTATAAAATGTTACCCTACTCTGATAAATACTACAAACTATTCTAAAAATATTTGCCTAAGTTTTTGGCGTGAAAAGGTTTTTCAAAACAATTTATAACAGGGGCTAAAAATGCCTAAAAGAGGTTTTAAAATAAAACAGTACCAAAAAGGTTTTCAAAATTTTTCACAAATGGTACTGTAAAATACTACAGATTATTACAGAAATTATGGTGGAAAAATATTTGGCATTGGGATTTTATTTATTTCACTGGAATTTTTGGAAAACTGGAGTAAAAACAAAAAGAAAATGGCCTCAGAGCCAACTGGGCCAGAACAGACCCATTTGGGCCGGCCTGAGGCCGTGCCAGGCCTGCGCGAGCCGGGGCGCGTGCGCCGTCTGGGTTCAAACCGGACAGCTGGGCCCCTGGCGTCAGCCGCACAGGGAGAGGGGAAGAGGTGAGGAGGAGGCCGACAGGTGGGGTCCCCCTGTCAAGACCTTCTCCCACCTCGGGACCGAGGGGGGAGGAGCTCACCGACGACAACTCTGTCCACAGCGAGGGAAGGCGAGTGCGGGAGTGGACTCAGCGTCCAACCGCCGTTCTCCTGGAAGTCGAAGGAGAGGCGGGGATGTCCGGAGTCGCCGGCGACGAGGAGGCCGCGGCGGAGGGGATTCGGGAGGTGATTGCCGGGGCCGTCTCGCGCTGCAAAATGAACGGGGAGGAACGGGAATCGCATCAGAGAGCTCCAGGGGGTCCAGATTGAGAGAGAATGGAGGTGGGGGAGGTCCCTACCGCGCGAACGCCGGCGACCCGAGGCGGCGATGCAACGGTCGATCCCGAGCTTAGAGGCCCTCGGGGCTTGCTTGGGTGGCACGGGGGCTCGATTGGGACGAGGAGAGGGGGACCAGAGGGGAGAGGAGGCTCGGGGGAGGCCCCTTTATAGGAGACCCGCGGTCCATCGGTTACCCGTGCGCCTGCAAGGTCGAGGCCGTCGCTGGGGGGCACGGGAGGGAGAGCGTGGGAGTCTAGGGGTGTTCCTGGGGGTGGTTTAGTCCGCGGGTGGAAAGAGAGAGAGGGGGAAGACGCGCGCGTGCGAGCGCGAGCACTGGCCGAGGGGGGTGGCGTCGGGCGCGCGTGGCTGGGGGCGCCGGAGAGAAAAGGAGGAGGGGCCCGGCACCTTGGATGGTTGCGGACGTCGAGGGCATCTCGGGAAACAGCTTCTCTCATCCCAAAGCTGTCGGGGAGCCTCGGAATGCTCCTGCTACAGTGTGGACATGCACTGTTGCGTGCTCCAGAGAATGCCTTTGGCATGCCAGGGCATGCTTGCGTGCTCTGGACGCGCCCCAGCATGTCCCTTAGCTTCTGGGTGATCTGAAGATGCTCTAGGAGCTAGAGGGGGCTAGGGAGAGTGGAGGTAAAGGAGGAGGAGGTAAAAATAGATGCTGTCCATGCTGTCCAGAAGTGAAAATGGAGGTTTCCACCCCCCAATCATGGAGCTGTGGCCAAGCAAGTTTTACTGGAGGTGAATGATCATTGCAAGATGGTGTGGCAAAAAGTTGGACCGAAGGAGAAAAGAGAAAGGGGGTCAAACAGGGTTTTTACTATGTATGCAGAAGGTGTTTGATGTGGATTAGGGCAAGCAAATGGGATTTGCTTGCCATAAGATTGGATAGGGTCAAATGGTGGTTAGAATTAGGGGACCTACGAGGCCCCTTTGCAGTTCAACTATGGGGATCTACGCGTGCAAAGAACATCACAAATCAAAGGACGCTCGGTGTTTAGATAGGTTCGGGCCGCCTGTATTCATAATACCCTACGTCTTGTGTGGTGGTGTTGTATGAGTTAGTCCACAGTACAGGGAGCGCGACAACCCAACAAGGATGCACGAGAGTGCTGCTACATGTGCAAATGGACAGGTGTTGATGTACTAAAGAACGGGGCCCTTAGTACATTGACTTGTGCACCACACAACCGCGGCCTCCAGATCGGCAAGACCCTATCAGACTAGATCTCGATGCCAAGCCTCTTCGTACGAGGGGCCGGGAGATCCGGCAAGCCCTTCCTTACCGGAAGACTCGACTGTTTACGCACCCGCCAAGGCCTCCGCCCGCCAAGCCGTCACCCCACACCACCGGCCATGTTGTCAATTCGCTTATGTGTCGAGTGGGCAGGCGGGTAGGTGGAGTTGGTCGGGGCACGTGGATGCTTTCTAGATTTATAGCAGAGCTTTAATGACACCCGTCCCACGGCATGGCAAAGGAATAAGAGGTAGCTGGGCGAACGACACAGAAGGAGAGGCAGTCCTTGCCAGAAGACGTCGCCAGCTAGCCACCTCAGGACGGATTTAATGTGTGTCCTAATCCGTCAGAGTTAGGTATTTCCACTATTGCTATAGCTAGTGATTTTGGCAGATATATATACATTGTTTACTCTGTGTAAAGACCATTTTAGCCATTGTGGTAGCCCCTTGGATTATAAAAGGATTCTATGGCTACCTTTAGAAAGGTCGATACTCCGTTCATTGACATGCGTAGCGATGCTCCCGAGGCCTCCTTGCTGTGCTGTGACGCTCATGTACTGTGAACCTGAATAAACCCCACACACACAGGACATAGGGTATTACGCTCCGGCGGCCCGGACCTGTCTAAACCCTCTCGCGTGTAGTGTCCGGTGATTCTCTTTGCGCTAGACGATTCCCTCAGCCGAACCATGAAAGGGGCCTTGCTGGCCCCATAGATCATCGTACCTCGACATCTTTGGTGCGCCAGGCAGAAGGGCCAAGATGATGCAGGTGGTTCCGGCAAGAAGAACAGCGGTGGCCGTGGTCGTCGTCGCGACAAGGCCAAGCAGCGCAAGGAGAAACCCACTAGAGGCCGAGACAAGAAATCTGATGATGAGGACGATGATGATGACGGAGATGAAGAAGAATCTGAAAGTCCGGAGTTCTAGAAGGCTGTTGATGCCATGTGTGTTGATCGGGGTGCATCTTTGCACTCCTCTCACCTGCAGCTGAAGTAGTGGGCCCGTGAAGTCAATGCGGCAGAGCCAGCGGTGGAGGCAAGAAAACCCCTCAAGTGGTACAACACTCCCATCATCTTCGATGCTAAGGATCACCCTGACCGTATCACTGCTGTCGGGTGCGTGTCGTTGTTGGTATCGCCGACAATCCGCAACCTCAAGGTCACGAAGATGTTGGTCGATAGTGGGCCGGTTTAAATCTGATATCCCCGGACGTAATCAAGCATCTGTAGATCCTCGAGTCAGATCTCAAGCCGACTGGATCCTGCCAAGGGGTCAACCTGGGAAGATCTCAACCCAAGGGAAAGATAACTCCGCCAGTCACGTTTGGCAGTGAGCTCATGTTCAGGACGGAGAGAGTGGTCTTCGATGGTGCGAAGATGTCGCTGACGTACAATGAAATTCTAGGCCGACCGGCGCTGGCGAAGTTCATGGCGGCGTCTCACCATGCCTACAACACCCTCAAGATGCCAGGGCCGATCAGCGTCATCACCGTTCGCACTGACTACAAGGATGCAATCCTCTGCGTCGAGAAGCTCTTCTGGGAGGCAATGGCAGCGTCTGCCGGTGAGGCTCTCGCTCCTGCCGGCAAAGCACCCGGGGGGAAGAACAAGAATAAGAGCTCTGGCGAATCTCGTACGGACTCTGGAAAGCACGCCAAAAGGTGCAGCACGGCCATCGAGGACTTACCAGAGACCTCTGCCGATGGAAGCAAGAAGATCAAGATCGCCAATCCCTTGCTGAGTGGGACAGGTCACTAGGAATGGTGAGAGCCGCCTAGAGACCAAAAGCGACACCCAAATGCTAGGCACGCATAAGTACTGGGCGCTTTCGCAAATTCCACCCGTAAGGCGCGGCTGCTGGGCCGCCCGGCGTATAACAGAGCCAGGCCGTGATCCTATGCATAGTCAGTAAAAGCTAAGTGTTCTACAACTCTTGGTCGAAGTACATATTTTTATTATGTATCCTATGTAAGATCTTGTGATCACTCCTTTCTTGCGTGAGGCAACTGTTGATCCACCTAGGTTCCTGGCCTAATCTATTTTCTCTTCTTTCTTTTTTCTCAAAAGAGAGAAGGGCCCCCGCGCGCAAGTCTTTCGTGGGCGAGCGACGGTACGTATAGATGCCTACAGGCATGTTCAAGGACGATCGCCTTGCAACGAGGAATGCAACGAGAGAAAGCTAAGTTGCGGAAAATTTTCAAAAATTTAAGGCTTTATCCTTGAATGAGGTTGACACTTGTGTGAGAAAATCAGCATGCGAAGGACCCTTGTCGAAATTTTTTGCGCACTTGGATGTTTCGATTCCGCTCAACATCCTAAGTAGCCGCGGCAAGGACTACAAGGAGGCCTTGTTGGGAGCGGCATCACCGATAGGCTGCCAAGGAACCGTTCCTTCGAGCGCTCATGGTACAGATGCGCGCACTAACAGGCATTTTCTACCACCGTAGGGATAAACGAAAACACACAAGTTCAACTACGTTGAATGGATATAGTCATTCATCACAATAGATAAAGTGCATTACAAAAACCAAGGTCATGATGCTGATTCAAGACTATTGTTTTGGATAACATGCATCATAGTGATAGAAACTTAGTTGTCCAGAGTCACGGAACTAGCTCTGTCAGAGATAGGGGCGACGAGGGCGTCAAGGTCGTTGGTGTCGAAGCCCCTCGGTAACTTGGAGAAGGCCTTGGTCAAGTCGTCATTGGGATTGTGGTAGGTGACCTTCACAAAGACCTTGTGGAGGGCGCCGCAGCACAACTCGCGGCAACCCTGGAGGAATTTGTCGGCATGCTCCGCTTCATGCTTCGCCAAGGCATAGATGAGCTTCCTGAAGAAGATAGACAGCCGCACGCTCGTCGTCTCCGTGACGTCATTGGAACAGGCGCACTCCTCCAAGCCCATCTTCGCGAGCTGGGCAGAAAGACTACCAGCGATGTTGATGAGCTGCTCTGTCCATATCCCAACACTCTCCTATAGTTGGTTAGAGGCTTGTGCGGCAGAGGCGAGCAATTCCTTCTCCTTCCGGAGCTCCTCAAGCAAGCTGCGCTCCATGTGTCGAGCGACCTCGAGACTGTCCTCAGCGTTGGTAGCCGCGGCAATCTCCTGCTTCTTGGTCTTGTTAGCAAGCCATGCATACAGGTCCGCCAGGGCTTGAGTCCCCTTCTGGATGTCGTCTTGCAGCTTCAAGACCTCTTGTCCGGAAGCAGCGAGGTCCGCCTCCTGCTGCTGCACCTTACTCTCCAACTCGACCTTGATGGATTGGGCAGCCTTAGTAGCATTGACGGCCTCCTGGAACTTGCCGGCATGCTCAGCAGCTTGCCGCTCGATGGTTTCCATGTGCCTTGCCTCCAGCTCCTGGATTTCCTTCTCCAATCCAGCCCCGAGATTGTCGGCAAGGGAGCTTTCCCGAGCGGTGAGCTCCTCCTCCTGGCAGCCGAGCAAGATCTTGCGTGAAGTCTCCGCTGCTTCTGTATCAGCAAAGATCTGCTCCGTCTCCTGCCAGATCTTTTCTGCCTCGGTATTCCAGTTGATACATTCATCTTTGGCCTTGGCAAGGTTGACCCGGTCCGTGACAAGATCCTTGCGGCTCTCAGTGAACCAGGATTGCGTCTCGGCGAGAAGTACCCGGAACCTATCTTCTACAGCCGCGTGAAGAGCTTCCCGAAGATCCAGCCTCTCAGAGCGGTCGGTGTAAAGTGCCTGCAGCTGCCGGAAAGCCCTGCCCATATAGGACAGGATGGCATGCTCTCTGGCTTCATCACCCCCGTCAAGGGGGTCGGTTGCTGATCTCCTTTTGGGGGTTATGATGCTCCCGTTGACGGTCGCCCCTTCGGTGAGGGCCTCAAAGGTTGCTGTCCGGGGTGCGGTTCATGACGATCTATGGGACCAGCGAGGCCCCTTTTCGGTTCGGCAGGGGCGTCGAGTGCACAAAGAGCATCAGTCGGCCGTCACTATGCGCGGGGTTTATACAGGTTCGGGCCGCTCGGAAGCGTAAAACCCTACGTTCTGTCTGTGTGTTGTATATTTGAGTCCAAATACAAGGGAACAGCCATCCGGCAAGGATGCTCGAGAGGGTCTCCTACGCGTGCAAATGGACGGACTGTCGACTTTTGTCAAGGTATCCATGGGCCTCCTTTTATAGCTTAAGGGGTTACCAAAAGGGCTATGATGGTCTTTTACTGGGTGTACAGTGTATTCCTACAGCTACATGGGTTGTCGTCAGAGTGGTAGTGGGATACACCTAACACTGACGGACTAGGATAGGCGCATTGAATGCGCCGTGAGGTGGCGCACTGGCTACGGTTGCCGGAAAGGATTGCCTCTCCTTCAGTGCCGCTCGCCTAACTACCTCTTATTCTTCTGCCACGCCACGGGACGGGTGGCGTTAAAGCTCCAACATGCCCGTCGTTGTAGCCACGTGCCTAGATCTGCCTGCCTGCCTGCCTGCTTGACACCTCAGGCGATATAGACTATTGTCCTTGGTGAGGTGGAGCGGCGGCCTGGCAGGCTGGAATCCTTGCTGGGGGCGTTCGCGGACGGGCTATTCCACTCTGCGAAAGGCTTGGATGCCTTCCCCTGGTCTTGATTCTTGGTTCGCCTCGGAGGCTGGTGTGAGCCAGGCAAGAGGTTGCCGGTCTAGGGCGACTGCCCGTGCACAAGTTTGGGGACTAGGGATCCCCAGTCCTTAGTACACCGATAGTAGCCCCCGAGCCTGGGCCATACATGCGTGCGCCGTTGTTGGGGCAGGCCCAAAACAGTGCACGGGCATGCGTAGCCACGCGCCCCTGCATTTATGATGACTTTTTACTGACCTTTCCCACGACGCGCATTTACCACGGGTAATGGCATTGGTGGAGAAGGCGGTCGCCGAAGCGGCATGCTTGACAGTGAATAGTCACATCGGTGCACGTGCGGCCAGCCCCCGACCTCCCTCAGGGCAAGCAGTGGGAGAAACGATGCGTCGTCCGCCCGCTCCTCGCCATTTAATTGGTGTCGCTCCTCCTTCCGTCTTGACTATGCCTCGGGCGACATGTGGCATGTCCGACGCTCGCCATTAGTCGGGGAGGGCGATCGTCGAAGTCGCGAGTGTACGAGCGCGGGCTCGCTGTGTTCTGCAGAGAGTCGCCCTCTTCTCCTCCCTCTCGCCCCTAAATATATGGGGAGGTTTAGAGAGGGCACCACTCATCCGCGACTCCAAGTCCTTCCTTAGCTGCTTGGTACTTCTTCCCTCTTTCTCTAGTAAATGTTTCCAGCGTGTTCCCTGTGTAATGGCGAGGGGCGGCGCCCGCGCCCGAGGTCCTAGGGGTGCTGGGATGGGCAGCCCCCGGAGCCTGGTGCGCATTGTGGTGACGGCAACGGAGGTCAGGTCCAGTTCCCGCGGCCGATCGGCATCCGTGGCCTGCGGGCTAGTTGCTCCGTCGGCGCGCGGTGGCCGTGGAGGCCGGTCGGCCCTGTCGAACCGCGGTGGTGGCCGCAGCGGTGCGCCTCTCTCCAACTGCTCGCAGGTGTTCATGTTGGGGAAGAGGTGCAAGAGTTCGTCTTGGTGGTCCCCCGCCGCCCTAAGAGTTGGCTGGGCCTCCCTGGCCTGTTCGCCCGGGTCATGAAGGGCAATCCGCCCCAGGGGTTGTGGCTACGGGTGGACGGCTGTCCCAATGGCCCCGCCTGGGTGGCCGTTGATCTCTCCGTCGGCAGCGCCATGTTCCTGACGCGGGGGTGGAAATCATTCGCCCGCTCCCGTGGCATAGGCCCCGAGCATCTCCGCCACTTCAGGTTCGACAGCGCCGCCACGCTTTTCGTGAAGATCTTTCGGGCGTCCGGCACTCATTTGGAGTGCTGCGCGGAGAGCTCGAGTGGGAGAAACTTCGATTCCTCCAGCGACAGCACGACGACGGCAGCGTCTTCGGCATCAAGCGGGAGGAGTCTGACTAGACGCGTACGGCACCGTAGCTGGGGTTTCAGGGATCTGGGAACGAAACTCTGCCTATAGGGGTTTGTTCCCAGATCAATCGCCACATCGTAGTGGCAGATCTCCTGTCAACGGCCGGCGGGGTCGTAGGCAAAGTCATATTCTGACTTGACGCCGCTGCCGTCGCCACCAAGCCGATGCGCCTCCCTCCCCAGGGGCCGGCGGGGACGTTATAGGAAGTCATACTCCGACTTGTCCCCGTTGCCATTGTCACTGGGTCTGGCGCTTTCCATTTGTACTTATATTGTACCTGACGAAGTCGAGAAAGAAAATCAAAGAAAATGTTGGGTACTATTGCTATATCAAGAATATGTCTTGTATGTTTGTGTGTCAATCCTCCTTTTCCTTCCCTTCTTTGCGAAAACCGTTTTGCGACACGTTTCCGACCTTTACGCTTGTCGGGGACCCTTGCCGACGTGGGTTGTCTTATCGAGGGGCACTTCTCAGGATAAATCCCGAGCACTCCCCGGTAGCACCACTTCCGGCAAGGTCCCTTTATCACCCTCGTCATGACTTTTCAGGGGTTGGGCATGGCTCCATCCCTCGACGCGCAACAATTTCGATAAGGATCCACCCGTGCGAAGGTCTTTCTTTAGGCCGCATTTCGTAGCAGGGAAGGAGTAAGGATTTCACTTATCTTCTTCTTGCCGAGAGGTTATTACTCCGAATGCTTCCGCCCTTGCTGTCCCCTTCTTCCCCCGGGACGACCTTCGCGCGGGGGGAGCAATCCTGCTTTGTTTAAAACAAAGGGAAAATAGGGTGCGCTATTAACAACCTTATGCTGTCAATGAACTACCGCAACAATCCGCATAGCGAAACATAATGCAAATATGTATCTAAGCAGGAAAAGGGTTGTGGGATAACTAGTTTTACTAACTGCGCATAGGGTCATCACCTGGCTTTTTACAAAGACTTGCACGAAAGTGGTTGTCGGGGGGCCCGACAACCACGCCTTACGGGTAGAACTTGCGAAGATGCTCGATATTCCACGCGTTCTGCACCGGGGTGCCATCTTCGGTCTCCAGGCGGACTGCGCCAGACCTGGTGAATAGTACCACCCGGTAAGGGCCTTCTCACTTTGGAGTCAACTTGTTCGTCCCCTTCGCGGATTGAATCCGTCGAAGGACAAGGTCACCTTCCTCAACAATCCTAGCACACACTTTGGGGCTATGGTAGCGGCGCAGGACCTGCTGGTACTTAGCGGCACGCTGTGCGGCCTGGAGATGATCTTCCTTGAGGAGTGTGGCATCGTCATGCCATAGCCGCTCTTGCTGGTCCTCATCAAAGGACAGCACTCTCGGTGACCCGTACGTGAGTTCCATGGGGAGAACTCCCTATGCCCCATATACCAGGGCAAAGGGGGTTTCGCCAGTGGCTCGATTTGGCGTCATTCTAATCGACCAAAGAACCGCCGGCAGCTCATCAATCCAGTGCCTTCCATGCTTGTGCAACTTGTCAGAAGTCCTCCTCTTGAGGCCCTGTAGCACTTCAGCATTCACCCTCTCTACTTGCCCGTTGGTCCTGGGGTGAGAAACCAAGGCGAAGCAGATTCGGGAGCCGATGTCTTGACAGTATTGCATAAAAGTGCTCCTGGTGAATAGTGTGCCGTTATCGGTGATGATCCGGTTGGGGACCCCGAAACGGCAAACAATCCCTCTGAGGAACTTGACCGCCGCCTACGTCATTACCTTTCTCATTAGCTCAAGCTCAGTCCACATCGTGAACTTGTCAATAGCGACGAACAAGAACTCGAAGCCCCCGGTAGCACGGGGTAGGGGGCCGACGATGTCGAGCCCCTAGACCGAGAATGGCCAGGAGAGCGGCACTGTTTGAAGGGCTTGTGTTGGTTGGTGTATTTTCTTGGCGTGGTATTGGCATGCTTCGCAGGTTGTTGCCACCGCCAAGGCGTCTTGAAGGGCCATGGGCCAGTAGATGCCTTGCCGGAACGCCTTCCCGACATGGGCTCTTTGATCCTATGTGGGAGCCACAGATCCCCTCGTGTATCTCTAACAGCAGCTTTTGTTCTTCCTCTGGAGCGATGCACCTTAATTACACTTCGTTTGGTCTCCTTTTGTACAGATCGTTGTCCATGAACTGGTACATACTCGACTGTCGGGCTACTCTTTCGGCCTCTTCTTGCTCTTCGGGGAGGTCTCCGGTTTGGAGGTACATGACAATTTGCTGCGCCCATGTCGGAGCCCGTGGCTCGACGACAAGGACTAAATGTGTTCCTTCTGCAGCGGGAATGCTAACCTCGATGGCAGGGACCGCCTGTCCTGCCGGGGCTAGGCACTCTCCCTCAAGCATTCCGTCGCTTCCGGCAACCTTCTTGGCGGCCGCTAGCAGCTCTGTCGGGAACTAGTTGTCGGAGCTAATCTTTCTCTTCTTGGCTTGTCGCCCTGATGGTCCAACTGATGGCTGAGTGAGTCGGAGCACAAATGTGCCTGGTTCGAGAGGCGACTTCTGAGCTGCCTGCTTCAATAGGTCGTCAGCAATGTCATTCTCTGCCCTAGGGACATGTTCCATCTACAGACTATCAAACCTTGCTTCCAAATTCCTCATTTCGTCAACATACGCTTCCATCAGGGGGCTCTAGTAATCCTAGTTGACTTGGCTCACGACCAGCTGTGAGTCTCTCTGGACTATCAATTTCTTGATTCCCAAATCTGCCGCTATCTGTAGCTCGGCAAGTAATCCCTCATACTCGTCTGTGTTGTTTGTCGACACCTCCCGAGGGAAGTGCATCTGGACCATATACTTGAGGTGCTCTCCGGTGGGTGCTATGAGCAACACTCCGCCACCGACGCCGTGTAGCGAGAAAGCTCCGTCAAAGTACATGACCCATACCTGAGGTGTTTCCTTGCCGTGAAGGGTTATATGTGGGGTTTCCTCATCTGGGGTTGGTGTCCATTCGGCAACGAACTCAGCCATTGTCCGGCTTTTGATGGTTGCCATGCTCTCGAAACTCACATCAAAGCTAGCCAGCCCCAAGGCCCATTCCACAACCCTGCCGGTGGCTTCCGGGTTCCTCAAGATCCACTGCAGTGGTAAGCGGGTGACGACTATAATGTGGTGCGCTAGGAAGTAGTGGCGCAGCTTCCGGGAGGCCATGAGGAGACCAAAGAGTAGCTTCTGAATCCTAGAGTACCTTGATGTACACTGTTTGACATGCCAGAAAAAAGTAAATACGGTACAAGGGCAAGACAAGACTTGAAAGATATAGGTATTAGGGAAGAGCTCCAACCTGCATCCCTTAAAAGAACCAAGGAGATGGCCAAGGGCAAAAACATCACCATAGACGACAAGACAACGAAGGGCAAAACCGTGACAAAAAACAAAGAAGATTATTGCCCCCCAGCTTGCTTCACGCTCGACGAGGATGAGCTTCATCAACTATTCAATTGCCTTGACGACATCAAAGTTCCTTCTGGATACTCGGGGCTCATACGCAGATATCTTGACACAAAAAAGCAAAGGTTTTGCAACATGAAGTCCCATGATTGTCATGTGATGATGACGCAATTACTTCCGGTAGCTCTTAGAGGGATAATGGATGATCACGTTCGCAACACACTTCTTGACTTCTGCAACATTTTTGACGTTCTCTCTCGAAAGTCGATCAGCGTGCGACATCTCACTCGACTACAAGAGGAGATCATCACAATACTATGTGAGCTTGAGATATATTCCCCCCCATCATTCTTTGATGTGATGGTGCATCTCCTAGTTCATGTTTGTTTCTGAGGTTAAAGACCTTGGACCGACATTCTTGCATACCATGTTCCCGTTTGAAAGGATGAATGGAACTGTGAAGGGTTACGTTCGTAACAGGGCCCGTCCGGATGGAAGCATCATCCAGGCCTATCTGACCGAAGAGTGCATATCATTCTGCAATAATTATATAGATGATGATCAATCTCTTGGTTTGCCCACGAGGAAGCATGCCGATAGGCTTGATGGAGTAGGTCACTCATAGTTGAAGCGTGATTTAAATGTGGATACACATAACCGCCGAGACGACTTCGACAGAGCACACACGGTGGTGTTACAACAAGCAGATATAATCACTCCTTGGCAACAGACTCAAAAGGACACCTTAAAGAGAGAGCATGTAATGGCAGGGAGACAGAGGACCGAAGCCCAGATCATTAGAGATCACAACCCCAAATTTGCAGCCTGGTTAAAAGAGCGAATTCGGGAGAAACCACTGCCAACGGGTATTGCCAATGCAATCTCATCCATGCATTAGCAGTAGGCCCCGCATGCACCGTCGCCACCTACCAATCATATGATATCAATTGATACACATTCTATACTGAGTCAAAAGACAAAAACTCTGATTACCAGAACTCAGGCGTCACGTTAGTTGCCCCCACTGAGAATGAAACTAACAGATACTACGGAAGGATCGAAGAGATATGGGAACTTGAGTATGCCGAAGATCACATGGTGCCACTGTTCCGGGTTAGATGGGCGAAGAATGTCGATAAGGAAGAACATGGTGCCGTTACCATGTCCCTGCCCGAAGCACAAGCTGCCGGTGCAAAGGGTGTAAAAGGAATTACCGCCAAATATGAGCCTTGGGTATTTGCTAAGGACGTGTCACAATGCTTCTATATAACTGACCCGGCAAAGCCAAGTCGTGTTGTCGTCAGGAGATCCAAGAGATCCATCGTCGGGATGGACGGAGTGGCCAACGAGGATGACTATGATCAGTTTGGCGTCGACCCAAAAGATGAGGAGAACTATGATGACGATGAAAATTACACCACCAGAAGGAGCAGAACTACCTTGCCCAAGAAAGGATGTCCCTTCTTACGAAAGAGTCATAACGCGGGACGGATGTATTCAAGCAAGATTAAAAAGACCCAAACCGTCATTGAGAGGATTGTCAAATGACGTCGTACTTGGTTATTTTGTGTGCTTCATTATTCGTGTACTACAGTATTTTGTGTACTTCTCATTGCGTAATACGTACGTCGCACGTATTGTACTTCATTTGTACCTCCTAATTTGCATTATTATATACTTTGATCCACATTCATCTATGCATTTTCACACCCCATTTGTCAAGTATTATTAGAAGAGCCCAATTAAGTTAACACAACACCAATTACTGCTGGCGTCGGCCATGTCATTGGCGCCAGCACTAATAACTAACCGGCACTTTTATGTACACTCTGTTGTGAGAACAACTCAGATTCCCTTCTTCCCCCCGCCGCCGGACACTATTCTCCACCATTCCCCCGCCCAGCAGCGCCCGCACCCTGCGCGAGACGTGTCGCCGCGCTGCCCAGCCCTTCCCCAAGCCCACCCGCTCATCCAGGAGCCTCTTCCTCCATCGTCCTGTCCGACTACTCTGTCCCTCGGCGGTGGTCCTGTCCGGCCAATCTCTCCCTCCGTCGCCCTGTCCGGCCACCCCGTCCGCCACGCAACACCACCCCATCGCGTAGTCTTCACAGGCGCCCCCACCGTGCCCTGCTGACAGCCGACCCCACTCGATCCGAACGGTACAAATCTATCTCTAACCATTTGATGAAATGTGAATTGATGAAATATGTTATATGTTGCATCATCGTGTGTTCTTGTAAATTGTCTCGTGCTAGCTATGTTTCTTTTTGCAGGGAAAGGTCAGGAGGGTGGCCAATGTTTTGGCCAAACGTGGATTCATTTCCGTTTCATCAAAATTTCTTGCTCTCAATATGTCCATTTTTTCCATTGACTTTTATTTTGTGAATGCATCACAAAATGGAAGAATGCCCGTACTGTTAAAAGAATGGAGGCAACTACCCGAGTGATCGCAACTTGGAAGAGTTAAAAGAATGGAGGCAGCTTCCCGAGTGATCGCAACTTGGAAGAGTTAAAAGAATGGAGGCACCTACCCGAGTGATCGCAACTTGGAAGAGTTAAAAAATGGAGGCAACTACCCGTGTGATCGCAACTTGGAAGATTGGAGATCGGTGAATCTCTATGCTCCACCATGCATGGAGATGAGGGGGTTAATTTCCCTCTTCTTCAAGATTGATCCTAATAAACGTGATGATTACCGTACAAGTAGTTACGACGATGGTTAATGTATGCATATATATCTGATGTGTACCATAATATAAATTATGTTGTACGTGCGTTTTCATTTCTTATCGGAATCAATGTGGGACACAAACATCATTATGTATATACTGATACAAAATTGCACTACCGCTGCAGCATTTCTCGCTGCGGTGGCAGCGTTTTTTTGTTGAGTTTGGTCATTTAGTACTGGCGTGCAAAACATCCGCTCCGCCAATAATGACCTCTCCAGTGTATGGCGTTGGAAAAGCTAACACGTCATAGATATATATGATATTTCCGTCATGGCGACAAATCCAACGCCATAGGTATATGAAATACTGCTGGCGTAAGATCCAGCGCCACCACTATTATTTAAATGTGGCACCATATTGCTAGCGTAGGGTGCCTACACCAGCAAGGCCCTTTTTGCCACGCCATAGCTAGGCTTTTCTGCTCTAGTGTCCCCATGGCTCACAGATTAATACAACAACAGATGCAGGTACAGGTAATGCGGTGATTTGACGTGAGCATGATGATTCTTCTATTTGGAGTTCTTCTTCTTCTTCATCGATCATAGGATGGGTTCCAAGCCGGCAGCCTGGGATTAGCAAGGATGGATGTCGCTTTTTTTGTTAGATTTCCTCCGTAGTCAGACCCTGCTCTTCTGTATGGTGATTGAATGTTTGATTGTATTTGAGATGATCATGATTTAGCTTGTGGCGAGTGTAAGCCAATTCCATATAGTCATCTCCTCTTTACATGTACTTGTAATGATATCCATTCTTGCGAAATGACCAGACGCGCTTCTATCCCTGTCGTGGCCCTCGAGCCAAAATAAGGATAGGACCGCATCCTTGGCGTTACACCTAGCTCACGTTCTCCCTCGGGCATTAGTGGCACCCGTCGAAGTTTTCGAAAAGTCTTTGAAAACACTTTTGTTTCCCATCACCATGCATATACCCGCCCCACTTGCGTAGCAACTACTTTAGCAACATATCTACTTCCCACCCACACAACTCCATATGGAAAATAGAGTCATGGCAATGCAAGTGTCAATGAGGAAAGTAACGGAGGCAACCCACCAAAGTGAAGTGCTATATGCCGTGCACGAAAAATGGGTTTCATAGACATGGTCAAAGGACTGCTTGCTTGGCTCAACAAAGTCTTCGGGGTCATCAAATGCTTCTAATCCAACTCCTTTGTCAACCTCGAAACCTAACGTCGCAAAATAACAGGAGCAAATAAGGCCATAGAAAAAACAGGAAAATTAAAACACTCGGAAAAATGTCAAACCATTTTTGTAAAATACTAGAGTGCAAATTAAAACTAATAAATTTCTTAGTTTTTTTATTTGGAGTGAGAAAAATAGTGAAAAGCGTTTTAACAGTGGTTTCAAATACTTTCAAAAAAAGTTTTAAATAAGACAGTACAGAAAACATCTTTGGACATACATGAAAATCATACAATTAAATAGGTTGGATTATCCTGAGAATTTAGGAATTGGAATATTTGGATTTGGACAATTATTTTAATCTGAGGAATATTCGCAAAAACTGTCGGAAAAAAAGGGCACTGTTGCCCTAGGCTAGATCAACCCACAGCTGGCCCGGCCCAGAGCCAAAGTGGCCCGGGCGAGCCGGGGCGCCTTCGCCAATCGGGATCAAACCCGACAGGTGGGGCCCAGGCGCCAGCGATAGGGAGAGACGGCGAAGAGGGGGTGAGGATGCCCGCTTGTCATCTCTGACCTCGCGACCAGAGGGGTCTGGGAGCTCACCAGCAGCGCTCCGGGGCACGGCGAGGGCAGGCGAGCGCAGGGATGGAGTCAGGAGGCTGTCGTCATTTGGGTGGTGGTTGGCGGGGTTGCCTGTGTGGCCTGGTGCGCCGGCGACGAGAGGACCACGACGGAGGAGCTACGGGAGGGGTCGCCGGTGTCGACTCCGACAGCAAAGCGCACAGGGGAGATGGGGTAAGGGTCTGGGCAGTGAGAGCGACTCGGAGGAGAACAAATGAGGCCCGGAGCGTCTCCCTATCATGAGATCGATGCACGTCCAGCGCATCGGATCCTCAGTTGATCCCGAGCGCATGGAGTTTCCGGAGGGGAATGGAGGGTTTTGTGGGTCGATTGGGAGGTAGAGAGGGAGTCCAGAGGGAAGAGGGGGTCAAGGGGGAGGCTTATATAGCCATGGGCGAGCTCACCATGGACCCGTGCGCTGGCGAGGTTGCAGCTGTCGCTGGAGGCCACAGGAGGGTTCGGCCTCAAGTTAGGGTTCTTCCTGGGGGTGGTCTAGGTCCAGGGGAGGAAGAGAGAGAGGGGGGGAACACTCTGGTGTGCGCACGTGCGAAGCCGAGGATTACCCTAGTCGGGCGGCTTCGGGCATGCGTGGGAGAGGGGTGAGAGAGAGAGGGAGAGCATGGTCCTGACACGGTAGCATGTCGCGGACGTCGAGTCGCCTCGACTGGCGCGAGGGGGAGGCTCGAGGTGGCCGGGCGTGTGAGGTCAACCCTTTGGAGCGTGGTTGCGCGCTCTAGAGCACGACTTTGGCTGGCATGATAGTGCTTTTGGCGCGCTCTGGCGCATCCAGTAGTTTCAGAGGCCTGCGGGAAGAATAAATAAGAGGGAGGGAGACTTTGGATGCCCTGGAAGCTGCCAGGACAGGGGAGCGCTAAGAGAGAGAAGAAAGGGGATGCCCAGAGAGGGAAAAAGAGGTTTTCACCCCCTCAATCATGGAGTTGGCCGCCAGGAAACTTACTATAGGGAGGGGGAGAGATGCTGGTGATGTGGTAAAAATTGTAGCAAGGAGAGGGGTCTCGGGGCCTCAATCATTCAGTTGCATTCATTCACAAAAGGTGTTTGTTGTGGTTTTGGGCTAGATAGGTTGCGCAACATGCTTTGAGACTTAACAGGAGTGAGTGGCATCATAATTTAGACCTGTCCACCAAATTTCAGGTTAATTGAAGAAAGTGGCTAATGTAACCTTTGCGAACCCAAGAAATGGACAGAAACTGATTTCTTTAGATCCAACTGGGCTAATCTATTCTCCTTCATGCACCACTTGGTGTAGCAGCATCATTTGGGGATTAGATCACCTCCACAAGGTTTGAGATCAATAGGAGATACTTGGCAATGTAAAGTTGCTCAAAATTGGACCTGGACAGAAAGGGGTTTGGGGGCACTTTGTGAACCAAAATTATTTTGATTGGAATGAAACTTGGTATGATCACCACATATGGCATATGTGACATGCTCGAATTTTCCTGGATTTATTTGACAATATTTCTTATAGAAATATTTTAAATACTTCAAACATGCAGAAAGGGTTTTGGATGCTTTTGTCCAATATTTTGAATATGACCATGCGTTGAAACTCTTATATATGGGAAATATATGTCCACTGAGTTTCCCTAAATTTTCTCAAGTATTTGGGAAACATAAAAATAATTTTGCCCTATAAAAGACCATTTCTGGCCTCAGAAAAAGGCATTTAATTAAAATAACAAAATATCTTTTAAAAAACTGTTTTTGTGGTTTTGGGAAGTCTTTCTCATAATAGGTTTCAAATAAAATCTTTGGGGCAAAACATCTCCCTTAATTTGAGGACTTGTAGTACAGACCTCAATTCAGGGGTTTTTGAAAACCTAAATCAATTAAGTGCTTTTTGGCCAGAATAATATTTTATACAAATAGTTTTATGTCTTGTACACATGGCATGATCATTGGGCAAAGGTTTGGGTCAAGGAGATGAGTTTTTATAGAAGGAGGTTTTTTGTGAATTAAAACACAAGCAAGCCAACATGCAAATAGCAATCAACTCAAGCATTCACATGCACACAAAAGTTTTACTTGGTCCAAATTTTTAAACTCATAATCATAGCAAAGTGGTACAAACACAACGTGTGTCGGCTTTCCTATGGACTCAATGTGATCAAATCACTTAAAGCAAAATGTAGAGTCTTGAAGCTTTTGCCAATATGATTCCTTTGCATTCTAGGGGTTCCTCATCACATATCCTAGCCATTCTAATCCTTTGAGTATTTCCCAAAATATTCTTTATAAAAGTATTTGTCTAAGAGAAAATGTATGTTGTCATCTGTCATCAAAACCACCAAGGGTGCATTTGTGCTTCCAATCTCCCCCTCTTTGGTAATTGATGGCAGCATACAATCAGAGCTTTAATTTGAAATAGGAAACATGATATATGATAGGTTTGAGATACATATGACTAGATCAAGCTCCCCCTACAAGTGTGCAATCCTTTGATAGAATAGTTCCTTTTGAAATGCATGTGCATAGAGATGTGAAGGCCTGAGTAGTCATATGTATCTTGGCCATATGCATCAAATCAAAGATGTGAATGACACATATTCATGTTCATGAGTCTATCTTGCAAACAATATGGGCAAGAAGCAAGATATCATCCTGAGCATGAGAGAGATGCATATACTTACCTTGAAGTACTAGAGCATTTACGAGAGGAAACATACTTGACAAAATAAGGGTATGAAAACACACGGATGTTCCTTTAATACAAACGTAAGAGTTTCAAGACTACCAAAACTGGGATGACATGTTAAGGAATTGATATTTTTTGAGATTAGCATGTCCCAACAAAGGTTTCAAAAGGATTTTCAATGAAATATCCATAGAATTTTCTCCCCTAAATATGGAACTTCCTTTCCCCCTGAATGTTAGCCAGTAGATATTGGGAGTAGGTAGAGTGAGATCGAATTCAAAACAAAAGATCATGTAGAATGATCAAGATCAATCAATAAATTTGTAGTATATATGTTTCTCCCCTCTTAGAAACATAGATCATTGGATCTCTCTCCTTTTTAGGTCATTATCCCTTTTGAAATATCAATATGTTTATGTCTTTAGGCTTTCATATCTCTTGCCCTTGATGTCTTTATGCTTTGATCTTTATCCCCCTTTGACATCAATTTAAAAGAAGGGTCACTTGTTAAGGGATCCCTGAGAGTATCATCACCTTAGGGAGGAATGTATCAGAGTGGGTAGGGCCACTGAGCAGAGGTGGAAAGAAAATGAAAGTAGAAAATTTTGCAAAGTGGTTTGAAGCTGTAAAATCGGTGACTCCGAGAGAATTCTGGTTGGTGAAACCAAAACAAACTTTCAGTCTTTGGGTGCATCTGTGGCACCGAGGGGTTTCAAGTCGGTTTTATCGAAGAACATTTATGCAACGTTGTTTCTATCTTGGTGACTCCGGTTTATTTCAGTCGGAGGGTCAGAAAAGGTAACAGAAACTTGGCTTTAGCCAACTCGCCTCATTTGACAATAAAAGTTCAGAAGGAATTTGTTCAACTAGATGAAGATTCATGGTGAGAAAAAAGAAGATGCAAATGGGACTTTAAATCAATCATGAAACTTCATCTAGATGATGGTCGGCGACTAGGTCACCTATGTTAGAGTATATTGACTTAGGAGCCAAGGGAGAACACTTGATCATAGGTCATATTCATCCTTAATATCAAAGTGGGGTTACCATTTTCCTTTGAACATTTTGATGTTTTCATATCACTAGAGATGATTTGACTCAAGGCTTGGAGTAAAGCTTCCTCGAGGATATTATTACATACCTTTGGGTGATGTTGATGACGGAAGCATGTAGGTAGACTTGTTGTGGATGCCCAAGTATTTGAGTTTGGAGCCATCCTTCTTCCTTTGAAGTAGGTCTTCCTACATGGGTTAGTCATTGATACGTTCATTCTGCATCATGATTTCTTATTCATATTTGTGTTATTCTAGTCCATTATTCCCTATTATGATACAATTCTTATGCTCTTTCTCTCTGAATATGCAAGGTACATCACAAAGAGGGAAATATCTGAAAACTGGAATTCTGGACTGAAAACCGAGGAAAAGGTAGAAAAATCGCCACACTCCATATGACCTGAAACTTCACGGAGAATTTTTATTGAATATTTAAGAATTTCTAGGCCAAAAATATACCATAGGTGGGCCACCAGCTGGCCACAAGCCAATAGGGCGCGCCGCCCACCCAAGCCACGCCCTGATGGCTTGTGGGCCCCCTGCTGGCCTCCCGACGTTCCTCTTCTCCTATATGGTGTGTTTTACCCTATAAAAAATCATAAGCAAGCTTTCGGGATGAAGCGCCGCCATCTCGAGGCAGAAACCTAGGCAGAGGCCCTTTTGTACTCCAGCAGGCAAATTCTACCAAGGAAATTCCTCTCCGGGAGGGGGAGATCGAGGCCATCATGATCACCAACGCTTCCTCCTTCGTGGGAGGAACAATCCTCATCAACATATTCACCAGCACCATCTCATCTCCAACCCTATTTCATCTATTGTATTCAATCTTTGTCTCAAAACCTCAGATTGGTACCTGTGGGTTACTAGTTGTGTTGATTACATCTTGTAGTTGATGCTTGTTGGATTACTTGGTGGAAGATATTATGTTCAGATCCTTAATCATTATTACTATACCTCTGATCTTGAACAAGTTGCATGTTGGATCCACATATCAAATTATCAAAGTAGAGAACGCGAATCAACTCAAAATGATGAACATGACTAGAGAAAAATTCCCATGTGTCCTCGGGAGCGCTTGCTTAATATAAGAATACTTCTAGGCATGTCCTTTGCTATAAAAAGGATTGGGCTACATTGCTGCACCTTTCTTACTATTGTTACTCGTTACTTGTTACAAATTATCTTGCTACAAAACTTTCTACTATTGTTACTTACAACACTTGCAGAGAATACCTTGCTGAAAACCGCTCATCATTCCCTTCTGCTCGTCATTGGGTTCGACACTCTTACTTATCGAAAGGACTACGATTGATCCCATGTACTAGTGGGCCATCAGGACTCTTTTCTGGCGTCGTTTCCGGGGAGTGAAGCGCCTTTGGTAAGCAGAATTGGTAATGAAACATTTTCTATACGTGCTGAAATTTACTGTTGCTTGTCGCTATGAATGGTCACCCTTTGAGTGGTTTGTTCGGGGCATCTTCTCCTTGAACTGAAGACGAGGAAATTGTTCCTCAACCTACTGAACCTACTGAAAATAATTATTATGAGATCTCTTCGGGTATGCTTGAAAAACTGTTATCTAATCCATATGATGGAACGACTCATCCTGGTTATTATTTGATATTTGTCGATGAAGTTTGTGGATTATTTCAGGTTGCAGGGTTGTCTGGAGACAATGTTAAGAAGAAAGTTTTCCGTTTATCTTTGGAGGAAAAGCATTAATGTGGTACAGGCTATTGGAAAGATATTGGAGCATGGGACTAGAATCGCTTGAAGCTGGAATTTCTTCAAAAGTTTTATCATATGCATCTAGTCCATCGAGATCGGAATTTTATTTATAATTGTTGGCCTCGTGAAGTAGAAAGTATCGCTCAAGCTTGCGGGAGGCTTAAGTCAATGATGCACACCTGCCCCAACCATGAGTTCTCAATAAAAACTATTATACAAAAATTTTATGCTCGGCTTTCTCATTATGATAAAGTACTACTCGATTCTTCCTCTACTGGTTCCTTTATGAATAGGACTATTGAATTCAAATGGGATCTTCTGGAAAGAATTAAACGCAACTCTGAAGATTGGGAACTCAACAAAGGTAAAGAGTCAGGTATAAACCTTAAGATTGATTGTGTTAAAGCTTTTACGGAAACCGATTCTTTCTATAAGTTTAGTAACAAATATGGCCTTGACTCTAAGATAGTAGCTTCTTTCTGTGAATCATTTACTACTCATGTTGATCTCCCTAAGGAGAAGTGGTTTAAATACCATCCACCCATTCAAAAGAAATTAGAGAAACCTATTAAAATTGAGAAGGAATAAATAATTGTTAGCCATGTTGATCCAATTGATCCTACTGCTTACATTGAGAAGCCACCTTTCCCTGTTAGAATTAGGGAGCATGCTACAACTACAACTGTGGTTAATAAAAGCCATGTTAGGACACCTACACGTTCTGAACAAATAAAAGTTGAGCCTAAAGTTGCTATGGTTAAAGATCTTCTAGTGGATAACATTGATGGTCAAGTTATTTACTTCTATGGTGAAGCTGCTAGAATTGCAAAACCTGCTAGAAACGCGCAAGATGAGTTGGATAAAAATAAACCAGTTGTTGGCATGCATGTAGTTTCAGTTAAAATTGGAGATCATTGTTATCATGGCTTGTGTGACCTTAGTGCTAGTGTTAGTGCTATCCCTTTTACTTTATATCAAGAAATTATGAATGACATAACACCATCTGAGCTTGAATACATTGATGTTCCTATTAAACTTGCAAACAGAGACACTATTATACCACTTGGGATTGTTAGAGATGTTGAAGTCTTGTGTGGAAAACTCAAGTACCCCACAGATTTCTTAGTACTTGGTTCAAAACAAGATAAATTTTGTCCTATTATATTTCATAGACCTTTCTTGAATATTGTTAATGCTAAAATTAATTGTGTTACTGAGAAGGATAATGCTATATTTGGCGATGTGTCTCATGAATTTAATTTCTCCAAGTTTGGTGGGCAATCACATGAGAAAGAATTACATAGTAAGGATGAAATAATTGATCTTGATTCTATTGTCGTACCTCCTAATGATCCGTTGGAACAATATTTATTAGACCATGAAAATGATATGCATATGAATGAAAGATATGAAATAGATGACATATTTCTTAAACAAACACCTATTCTTAAACACAACTTACCAGTTGAAATTTTAGGCCATCCTCCTCCACCCAAGGGAGATCCCGTGTTTGAGCTAAAAATTTACCCGTGTCGGTGCACTAGGAATGGGGTAGTGCGCCTGACTTATGCACACGCAGTAGTAGCAAAACCCCGTCGAGAACTGGCCCAAACCAAGGAAGCCGCTCTAACTATGATCAAGGAACACATCAAGAAGACACAGACCTAGCAGAGGCAGACTACGCTGGCTAGCAACGCCGGCAAGCTCAATGCAATGGCCCAGGAGGGGCCCAAACCACGCCAGCCACGTCCCCGGTGCTTGCCGGCGACCGAGGCGCACACATCTTCAAGAAGACCCGGCAAGCCATCCCTCGGCAGGCGCGAGTCGATCGGCCACCGCTCCACCGCATCGCGACGCGAGTCACTTGTCAATGCGGTGTCGATCCCTCAGGTGGCTAAGTTGCTCTCGCTAAGCACGTGGCGACACACCAGAAGACAGATTATGCCCAGTTGACACCCGTCCAGAGGCGTGTCAAGACACTAAGAAACAAGCAGCCAAGCGGTGGTAGAAGCTTGCCGGGGATGCGCCCCCGCACGCCACCTAGGCTAGCATTTATGGTATTTTGTCCTAAGTGCCAGAGTTAGGTATGATAGCACTGTAAGTTATCTAATCATTACATAATGTCTGTTTTTCCACTGTGGTTGCACCTTGACCTATAAAAGGAGGCCCAAGGCAACCTAGCTCAAGATTCAGACCCTTGGACACTTGTACTCGCGTAGCAGCTCCCCCGAACGCAAACTTGCCGGGTTTGAGCATTGTGTGTGCTTCGTGTTCCTCTAAGCAATCCACCAAAGCAGGAGTAGGGTTTTACGCTTCTCAGCGTCCCGAACCTGGGTAAAACACGAGCGTCCCACCGTCGTGTTGTTTCATTACCTCTGCTCTTTGTGCAACATGACCTCCCCCCGCCGAACCACAAAGGGACCCATGGTCCCATAGGTTATCATGTGCATCGGCCTCCCGACATCTTTGGCGCGCCATGTAGGGGGCGTCATTTGCACAAACCTGAGTTCGTGAGCGGCATTTTGATCTTCATCGCCATCTTCTACACCCATGGATCCCAAGAAGAAGACCGGCGCGACTACGCATCCTTCCACTTCGAAGGCCCCCACGCACGCAGCTGCAGACGCTGTTGGCGCCATGGCGGCGACCAATGAGGCGGGCGTCATGGGCGACGCGACCGGCGCAGGCGGCGCCACCGTCATATCCCTCGCGGCCGAAGCTGACGCAGGGAACGCCGAAGGGGAGCAGCAACAGCAACATCCTGGCGAGCTCGGCCCTGATGCTGCGGGAGGAGGAAACGTTCGTCCTCTGCCTGCCCACCGCACTGGTGGCCGCGGCCGCAATAGCAGTTCTTCTGCTTTCACCTTCGAGCTCCGGTTGGCGTTGATGTACCTGAGTATGCACAGAGTCTCGGTTTGAGGTAGCGTCGAAGTTCCATGAGTATCTAAGGAAGAGTCACAAAGGAGAGAAGTCACCTCGTTTCCAATAGCGCGGGCACGAGCACTTGTCATGGGTCCACTTGGGGGTTGGTTTGATGGTGTAGGTTTTATGGGGATGATGGCGGGATGCTCGGCATCAACATGGGTGCTTGCTGCCTCCGTCTGCACTCCGCCTTGCGCCCATCGATTAATGTCGCGCACACACTTCATCTCCCTAAACTGAAGCACCTCGAGCTCATTACCATCAGCATCTCAAAGGAGGATTTGGAACTCCTGCTCCATGGCTGTACTGCGCTCGAGTACCTTCGTCTTCAGGTGATGTTTGGGTTCAGTAGCCTCCACATCACTACGATGAATCTTCGTACGATTTATGTTCATGGTTAGTGCCGCAACATGCGATCAACTGAGGTGTTTCACGATATGGTCAATGAGAAAGCGCCTTTCCTTGAGAGATTGTTTGTACTTGTTAAAGAATGTCCAACAAGAATCAGGGTCATTGACGCATCGAAATTGAAAGTGTTGGGCTATTCATGTGCTGAATTCTCCAAACTTGTTACGGCTGGATCCATACCCGTTCAGGTACAACATTCTTCTTCTCCTTCTTAATATTGTACATCACATTTTATCTCATTTTTGTTTACCTATGTTTGGCTGTCTTGCAGAAATTGACTCCCACAGGATTGACCCTATCTATGCGCACAGTGAAGATCCTGGCACTACAATCTATCTACCCCAATCTGGATGAAACTGTTAGATTCCTTATATGCTTTCCGTGCACGGAGAAGCTATACATCGAGGTGATGCTCCTTTCCTGTTAATTGTTAACCACAATGGAGTTCAAGTCTTTGGTACTTTACCCATCATTACAATGAAAAATGTACAATGAGTTCTAGAGAAAATTTGTAGGATTCCAATACATATTTTTGAGATGTTAATCATGAACAATTGAGGATCACATCTAAATGTATTAGTGTATTTAGAAATCCTGCAAAATCAAAGATGCACATAGTGTACAAAACTACATCTAGGAACTGATATGTTGTCTTCATTTGCAAATACAAGCATGCCCGAAAGTGGAAAATGTGGCGCAATATAACAATCCCATCGAATGCCTTGATTTCCATCTCAAAGAAATTACTTTCAACCAGTACTGAGGCACCAAACCAAAGATTCAATTAGCCAGGTTCTTTGTTCAGAAAGCAAGGGTGCTCAAGATAATGAGGTTTGACTTATATTTAGTGCGCCGAAATGAATTGTTTGTTGATCAACGAAGGTGTCTACAGTTTAATCGAAAAGCCTCTGCAGAAGCTGAAATTCAGTTTGGAACTTCAAATGACATATTATTCGAAAGTCAGTGTATCAAGACGATATATGACTTCTCGGTGGCAGATACCTTTGCAGAAATATTGCATGACTCAGATTCTGAAGAAGAAAAATTTGATTTTTAATATCAGTTTGAACCTTGTCATGTTTGAATTTGGGCCTTGTAAAGCTGGAATTTGAACCTTGTAATATTTCCGGTATTTGTGATACAATATTTGAAATGGCATTGTGTTCTTTTTTGTTTATGCAATCATGTTCTTATGAATACATATGTTGTTGTTCCATATACACAACTTACATATGTTGTGCAAATAGAGCAAATCGCATCTCATTAGATTAAATTAAGGAACATGTCGGCAATGATTTCAACAATCACTAGCAATTGTTTACCAGCCACTATCTGCTCACAACACACACAGTTTGTCAAGATGACTCGTCTGTGTTATTATCAGTTTTCCCACACGACTCTGATTGTTGACCTGTTTGCCGCACAGCACACACACCTAGTTAGGCTAAATCGTGTGTGCACTGCTATATCATTGCACATAATTTTTCATAGTGAACTGTGTGCCCTCTATCGCACACAGCTGGATATTTATAACCGTTTGTGTTATCATGGCTAATCGCAAACAGTTTAGAAGAACCAAGTGTATCCCACGTATCGCACAAGTAAATCTTTTCTGAATCGTATTTGCTTGTTCCGCCATCGCACACAGTTTGCATTATTGGCGATGGAGCTTGAACTATACCATTTGTGATTCATGCATCGTACACAGTTTCGTCGAAGGGTCTCTAATTGATGTGTCGTCTTTGGACCATCCTACGCCCGTTCACTGCTTAGCATATACTGCGCACGTGCACAATTTTTCTATCTATGAACGTTCGCTATTTTAGTCTATTCGACGAACAGTGCCAAAAAAACAACTAAGACCCTGTTAAAAAAATTGTCTGTTTATCACCATATTGCATTTTGCGAGGCCTACAACTGTTAAACCGTGCATCGGATTTTAATGAGTTATATATGAAAAATCATTTACATTTCATGCTCTACATGATTGTGACATTTGCATGCATAATAAGTGGCATCTACATGCTCAAATCTCTGTTGGAGAAGTGCATTGTGAATAAACTACTGAAAACTATTGTTTTAATCAAACTTGTGTGGATCACTGCATCAAATCCATGCCTCCTTTGAATTTGTGCCAATGGAGTAATTTGTAGTATACCATGTCCACTTGCTGCTAGTATCTTAGCCATGCCTATAGATGATTGTTATGCTACTGTTATTGCCATGTAAACATGCCTAGTCAAACTGTTGTTTTGGGAGATAGTCAAATTTCACTAAGTCTGGAATATGGATTGAAACTTAGCTTTTTGTCTTGATGATTGCCATGGATTCATAGATCTTTTGAAAATGCCCATGCGGGATGAAGTCTGTGAGTCTGCTTGTTTCAGATTGCCATGTTGTGTTGATGCTAGCCATGTTTCTGTGAATATTTGGATGATGCTCCTATGGAGTTATTTGTAGTGCATCATGTCCACTACCATGCTGTAGATTTTCATGCCATGATAAACCCTGTAGCATGATTTTTTTCCTACCGATATGCCTTCAGGTTAACACTATTTGTAAAAAACTAGTATTTTCTCTAAGTCCCTAAATGCTATGTGTTATAGTCATGTTGTGAGCTTCCTACCATGTGATCCATGACACTTTTGAGTATGATTCCTTTTGATGAAATGAAGTGTATGTTACATGATACCGTCCCATTTTTAGTTTGTGCATTTTAGGTTCTTGTAGCTTGTTGTTTTGATGTGTGCAAATGCTAAGTTGCTGTTTTGGGCACATTATAACCAAAACTTGAATTGGTTGTTACTGTTGAGCCGTGCCTCCGCTTTGAACATATTATACATGAAATTTGCATAGAATTTCATGTTGATTCATAATATCATCTTGCATCGATGTTTTAAGTTGTCTGTGGTTGTCGTTTGCATGCATTTTGCACTCATGACATAGTTCTCTTGTGTTGGTCATATCTTTTAGGTCGTAACTACGTTGTAAATGGTCTATATATGTAAATCGCCTAGAATGACGAGTAGAATCACATGGTGCCTTTTGTTTTCCTGTTTAATAAATATAAAATATGTTTTGTTCAGATCTGGACCAAATTCAAAATTAACAAATGGGGTCATTTCGGAAATACTATAAGTTGTTTCCATCCACATTTAAAATGCCTAGATAGGTAGTTTAATTATGCTTCACCTCTTGCCATGTCAACAACATTTAAACGTTCCATGTTAATAAACTAGAGTGAACTAATTGATTTGGACATGGAGTTTCGTCAATATGCAACTCGTTGCATATTGAACTTCACTTAATTTGTAGTGTTTGATTGTTGTGCTTTGCCATGCCGTGCCTATTAAACCGGACATGCATCATACTTGATTGCGCATCATGCCATGTTTATGTTGTGGTGTTTACCATGTCATTTGCTTGGTCCAGATTGCTTCTTCTTGGAAAGCAGTTTGGAGTGTGAATATTCATTCGACTACGTTGGTACGTCTTCTTCCCGGATTCGTTCTTCTTCCAAGCGGGATCTCAGGCAAGATGACCATCTCCCTGGATGCCACTACTATCTTTGCCATACAAGTTGTCTCGTTTCTATCGCTATGTCTCGCTACCTACCACTGGTTTGTCAAGCCCCCCAAAATGCCCTGATAAGCCTCTAACCCTCCACATCCCAGCAAACCATTGTTTGGCTATGTTACCACTTGCTCAACCCTTCTTATAGCATTGCTAGTTGTAGGTGCAGGTTGTTCCATGTGATAACATGGATATATTTCGTATATCACACTACCTTTTTATTTATTTAATGCATCTCTTGGTAAAGGGTGCAGGGCTTGGCCTTTTGCCTGGTGTTTTGTTCCACTCTTGTCGCCTTAGTCACAGAGTACCGGTGTTATGCTCCCTATTGAGCGGTCCTAACATGCTTGGGGTTGTTATGAGGACCCCCTTGATTTTAGTTTTGAGATAAAATTCTTCTAGCAAGGCCCAACATTGGTACTACATTTGCCTAATAACTAATAAAACTTGCATAGGGAGTTTCCATACCCCGTCGATAATTAATCAACCCCCCTGGGCCAGTGCTCCTCATGAGTGTTATTCCAAACTAGAGCTCCGTATGGGGCCAACCCGGGGCAACTCGAGAGATTTCTATCAGGCCACTATACGCTTTGCTTATCTGTCGTGTCCTGAGAACGAGATACGCGGCTCCTATCGGCTTCATTGACATGTCGGGCAGTCTTGCTGGTTTTTATTTATCCTTCTAGAACATCTTGTGCACCGGGACTCCGAGGATACTTTGGGTTGTCTCGAGGTTGAGGTTTTTTGGCGCAGCTTGTGGTTAGTTTGTGATGGATTAGTTGGAGCATCCCCGCATGGTTAAGTCTTTCTGAGAGCCGTGCTCGTGGTTATGTGGCAACTTGGAAATTTTATAATATCTGGTAATAGAAAACTTGAAGGAAACCCAATTAAAATACACCAACCGTGTGCGTAACCGTGACCGTCTCTTTTCGAGGGAGTTTGGAAAGAGAACACCGTGGGGTTATGATTGAGTCGTAAGTAGGTGTTCAGGATCACTTCTTGATCATTATTAGCTCACGTTCGTTTATGCGTAGATCACTCTTCTTATTCTTGTACTCATAAGTTATCCACTCAAATACATGCTTAGTGCTTGCTGCAGCCTCACCACTTAACCATACCTTACCCATTAAGCTTTGCTAGTCTTGATACCCTTGGAAATGAGATTGTTGAGTCCTAGTAGCTAACACATTACTACAACAACATATGCAATTACAGGTAATGCAGTGATTTGACGTGAGCGCGATGATTATTCTATTTGGAGTTCTTCTTCTTCATCGATCATAGGATGGGATCCAGGCCGGCAGCCTGGGGTTAGCAAGGATGGATTTTGCTTTTATCGTTTTATTTCTTCCATAGTCGGACCCTGCTCTTCTGTTTGCTGATTGAATGTATGATTGTATTTGAGATGATTATGATTTAGCATGTGGCGAGTGTAAGCCAATTCCATATACTCATCTCCTCTTTACATGTACTTGTAACGATATCCATTCTTGTGAAACGACAAGATGCGCTTCTATCCCTGTCGGGGTTCTCGATCCAAAATAAGGATAGGACTGCATCTTGGGCGTTACAAGCTGGTATCAGAGTAGTGCCGACCTAGGAGCCCAGTTAATTGATCGAACTTGGCCGAGCCGAGTCTAGAAAAAAATATTTTGAGTCTAGTTATATATCGAAGAGTAGGATTCTTTTTACTCCTCTTGCTTGCTCTGGTGAGGAATCGTGTCATAGGAATTTATTTTTACCCCTCTTCTCAGTAAAAATTTTTTAGGATCACACGATTATTTTGGAATCTCTATTATGTCGATGTGACTGAACTCTGTTCTTGGTGCCTCCCGACACTTGGGTGAAGTCCCGGTGAGTAGAGCTCCAAGGGGTTTTTTCACACTCGTTATTGATACACCACAGGTATAGGGGATCGCAACAGTTTTCGAGGGTAGAGTATTCAACCAAAATTTATAGATTCGACACAAGGGGAGCCAAAGAATACTTGAGAGTATTAGCAGTTGAGTTGTCAATTCAACCACACCTGGAGATTAAATATCTACAGCAGAGTGATCAGTAGCACAGTAATATGTTAGTTTGATAACAGTAGTGACAGTAACAGTAGTAGCAACAGCAGTAGCAATAGTTTTGTAGTAGTTTGAACAGCAGCAGCAGTAATAGTAACTTAGCAAGAATAATAAGTGGAAAGCTCATAGGCACTAGATCGGTAACTCGTTGGATGATATTCATCATATAACAGTCATAACCTAGGGCGACACAGAACTAGCTCCAGTTCGTCAATATAATGTAGGCATGTATTCCGCAAATAGTCATACGTGCTTATGGAAAAGAACTTGCATGACATCTTTTGTCCTTCCCTCCCGTGGCAGCGGATTTCATAAGGAAACTAAGGGATATTAAGGCCTCCTTTTAATAGAGAACCGGAACAAAGCATTAACACATGGTGAATACATGAACTCCTCAAACTACGGTCATCACCGTGAAGTATCCCAAATATTGTCACTATGGGGTTGACGGATCATAACACGTAATAGATGCATATGACTAGGCAAGATCGGATCAAGAACATGAATATAGAGATAATAACATAAACGGTTTAGATCTGATATCATGGCACTTGGGCCCTAGTGACAAGCATTAGGCATAGCAAAGTCATAGCAACATCAATCTTAGAACATAATGGATACTAGGGATCAAACCAAACAAAACTAACTCGATTACATGATGAATCTCAACCAACTCCTCACCGACCAGCAAGCCTACGAAGGAATTACTCACTCCCGGTGGGGAGCATCATGGAATTGGCGATGGAGAAGGGTTGATGATGACGAAGAACGAAGATTCCCCTCTCCGGAGCCCCAAACAGGCTCCAGATCTGGCCTCCCGATGAAGAACAGGAGGTGCGGCGGCTCCGTATCATAAAACGCGATGAAACTTTCTCCCTGATTTTTTTTCTCCGCGGATGTGAATTTATAGCGTTGGAATTAGGGTCAGTGGGGCCACGAGGTGGGCACAACCCACCAGGGCGCGCCCTGGTGGGTGCTGGCCACACTGGCCCCCCTCTTCGGTGGATTTTGGCTCCGATAATTCACATATATTCTGAATTAATTCTCCAAAAAGTTTCGTTCCATTCCGAGAACTTTTATTTCTGCACAGAAACAACACCATGATACTTCTGCTGAAAACAGCGTCAGTCCGGGTTAGTTCCATTCAAATCATGCAAATTAGAGTCCAAAACAAGGGCAAAAGGGTGAGGAAAAGTAGATACGTTGGAGACGTATCAACTCCCCCAAGCTTAAACCTTTGCTTCTCCTCAAGCAATTCAGTTGACAAACTCAAAGTGATAAAGAAAACCTTTTATAAACTCTTTTGTTCTTGTTTACATATATATGCTTAAGTAGCACCCATGTTTTCAGCACAGATTATGACTAACCATGTCAACAATAACTCTTAGAAATTATATTAACTCATAACAATAACATAAGCAACTAGCGAGCAATAATAAGATATCTCACGCACCAACACTTTGTCAAAACAATCATGATACAATATGACAATAGTGGTATCTCGCTAGCCCTTTCTAAGACCGCAAAACATAAATGCAAAGCACTTCCAAAGTTCAAGCAGCGACTAAACATTGTAATTCATGGTAGAAAAGATCCAGTCATGCTGCACCCAACATCAACTATACAGAATGCATGAGGATGACAATAGTGCTCCCAGGTCTGGCGCTTATTTGAGAAGGTGATGACTCAACATAAAAGTAAATAGATAGTCCCTTCGCAGAGGGAAGCATGGATTTGCAGCAGTGCCAGAGCTCAAAGTTTAAAATAGAGATAGATATAATTTTGGGAGGTACACCTTTCCTGTCAACGTCACGACCAAGATTATCAATATCTTCCATGCTAAACAAATTAGCGGCGGTTCCCAAGAGGTAAAACTAAAGGTTTACTCCCCCTCCACCAACAATCACACTCCACGGCTAGCCGCATCCACGGGTACCGTCCAAACCAACAACATTCCTGGGGGAGTTTTGTTTAATTATTTTTTATTTTTCATTTCGGTACTGGGAATCCCTATTACCGCCCCTCTCGTGTAAGGACAAGTGAATAAACACACATCATGAGAATAAACCGCTTAGCATGGAAGATACTGACCGCCCCCTGTCGCTCCATGAGCGTTCCAGGCACACAAAACAGAGTTTATTTGAATTTTTAGAGATGGCACATGCAAATTTACTTTGGAACGGCAGGGTAATACCGCATATAGGTAGATATAGTGGACTCATCTAGCACGACTTGGTTTAAGGGTTTTGATGCACAAGCAGTATTCCCGCTTAGTACAGGATATACAAGAAGAAAGAAAAACTAAGCTAAAAAGAAAAACTAAAAAGAAGTAGGAAATATTTTTGGATTTTCTTAAAGGTTTTCAAACACACAAGAAGAAAGCGAGAAAACAAATCTAGCATGGATATTCAATGAAAAAGTGTGAACACCGACAACTGGAATGAAATGTGTGAACATGAATGTAATGTCGGTGGAAATACGTACTCCTCCAAGCTTAGGCTTTTGGCCTAGCTTGGTAATCACCATCCGTATGAATAATAATCTTTGCGATGGCTCACTGAGGCCCTCGGAGCAGACTCCGCGGCCATCCTGACAGCTTCAACCTCCGCGTTGTGCGCATGGACTTCGCTCTCAAGGACATAATATCTTCCCCTAGTGTGAAAACCAAAGAGAGCAGGAGCAGGCAAGGCAACAGGCACAACGTTTTTTTATTAAATCTCAAGTTATAGGTGTAGTTGGTGGCCGTACCAGTAAGGAACTTATGACGCTTCATGGCATCAAATTCTAAATACTGAGTAGGTAGGATGGGGTCATTAGGCCATGGTGAAACATTTAATCTCTCAGCTACACGGGAGGCATAGATTCCTCCATAAAAATTACCACTATCAGCATTAAGCTGCAACCTCCGTGCAACAATTGCACCAAGATTATAATCCTTATTCCCAGTTATGGCAGTGTGTAAGAGACTCAAATCATGAGCACACAGTGTGCTACAATCTTGTTTGCCTACTACTCCTAAGCATGCATAGAGGCCATATTGAGCATTCAAATTACTTAGAACTCTAAGAATTCAACATGCAAGCCCATCTACAGTAGCACCAAGAGTAGCTAATTACTCTAAGAATAACCCACTAAAACAAAAACTAATTGGAGCAATGGAGGAGTCACATACCAAGTAGCAATCCCTGCAAACAGTTTCAGAAACGGAGCTTCGAGCAAAGAGATCGAAATCCACGGGTTTGAGGGCAAGAACACGAGAATGGTGGCTGTTGTGATTTTTTTCTGGAGGTAGAGGATGATGTGGTCTAAAGAGATAAGTGAGGGGGCCCACGTGGGGGCCACAACCCACCAGGGAGCGCCTGGGGGTGCTGGCGCGCCATGGTGTCTTGTGGGCACCAGGTGCACCCCCTCTGGTATTATTTGCACCAAAAATTCATCAAATTTTGGAAAAAATCGTGTTAAATTTTGAGGGCATTCTGAGAATTTTTATTTTTGGCTCATTTTTTATTGCACGGAGAAAACAGAAAACAGGATAATCATGGCATTTTATTTTATTCAACTAACTAAAACAGAAAATAAAAAGTGGGAGCACAGAGTTGCGCTTACTAAATTCATCGACTTCATACCTCTGAAAAATGATCCATTAATAAGTTTGATCAAGTCTTATTAACAACCACTTCCGATTAGCATGAAACCGAAGAACTTTCGTAAAACACTAGGTTACCTCAATGGGGATGTGCATATTCCCGACAATAAGTATATCATATTTCTTTTTGGCAGTAGGAAGAGGTAATTGAAAACTTCAAATAGTGATGGTCGGAGATTCTTCAATAACATTTATACCATTCACTTGGAATTGTTTCTTCGAAAAGTGCATCGTATGCTCATTACCATTGATATGAAAAGTGACTTTGCTTTTATTGCAATCAATAACAGCCCATGCAGTATTCAAAAAGGGTCTACCAAGGATAATCGACATGTTGTCGTCCTCGGGCATCTCAAGAATAACAAAGTCCGTTAAGATAGTAACATTTGCAACAACAATGGGCACATCCTCACAAATACCAATTGCTATGGCTGTTGATTTGTCAGCCATTTGCAATGATATCTCGGTAGGTGTGAGTTTATTCAAATCAAGTCTTTTGTATAAGGAGAAAGGCATAACACTAACACCGGCTCCCAAATCACACAAGGTAGTTTTGACATGGTTTCTTTTGATGGAGGATGGTATAGTTGGTATTCCAGGATCTCCAAGTTTTTTAGGTACTCCATCCTTAAAAGAATAATTAGCAAGCATGGTGGAGATTTCAGCTTCCAGTATCTTTCTTTTATTTGTGATGATGTCTTTCATATACTTTGCATAAGGGGCCATCTTCAAAATATCGGTTAAGCGGGTACCCAAAAAGACTGGCCTAATCATTTCAGCAAAGCGCTCAAATTTTTCATCATCCTTTTTCTTAGATGGCTTAGGTGGAAATGGCATGGGTTTCTGAATCCATTGCTCTCTTTCTTTACCATTTTTCCTAGCCACAAAGTCTCTTTTATCATACCATTTATTTTTAAGTTGTGGGTTATCAAGATCAGGAGCAGGCTCTATTTCAACATCATTATCTGGTTCTTTATCATTACTAGGTTGGGCATCATCGTGAACATCATCATTATCATTTTCATTATCACTAGGTGAATGTTCACTACCAGATTGAGTTTCAGCATCGGAAATAGATACATCACTATCATCAGGAGGTTTTTATGTCTCAGGTTCACTAGAGGTTTGCAAAGTCCTATCATTTTGCTATTTCTTTTTCTTCTTAGAAGGACTAGGTGCATCAGTATTAATTCTCTAAGAGTCTTGTTCAATTCTTTTAGGATGACCCTCAGGATAAAGTGGTTCTTGTGTCATTCTACCTCCTCTAGTTACTACTCTAGCAGCAAAATCATGCATATTATTATTCATTTCATCAAGCAATTCTTTTTGAGACTTAGCAACTTGTTCTAACTGAGTTTGAACCATCGAGGCATGCTTTCCTACACCTCTAACATCTTTACTGATTCTAAATAGCAAGTCACTCAAGCGAGCAATCATATCGGAATTATATTTCAATTGTTTCAGAACATGAGCATTGAAATGATCTTTCTTCATAATATTTGTCAAACTCATATAAGCATTGACTAGGATGTTTATTGTGAGGAATGTCACTTTCATTAAACTTTAATAAAGAATTTACCTCTACCACCTGTGGAGGTGGTGGTGTGTCAAGGCCATGTATTTCTTCAATAGGTGGCAAATTCTTAACATCCTCAACTTTAATACCTTTTTCCTTCATAGATTTCTTTGCCTCTTGCATATCTTCAGGACTGAGAAATAAGATACCCCTCTTCTTTGGAGTGGGTTTAGGTGGTGGCTCAGGAAGAGTCCAATCATCATAAATCTTCAATATGTTATTCAATAATTCCTCAGCTTTTTCAACAGGTCGTTCCCTGAAAACACAACCATCACAACTATCTAGGAAGTCCCTAGAAGTATCGGTTAGTCCATTATAAAAGATATCAAGTATTTCATTTTTCTTGAGAGGATGATCAGGCAAAGCATTAAGCAACTGGAGAAGCCTCCCCCAAGCTTGTGGGAGGCTCTCTTCTTCAATTTGCACAAAGTTAAATATTTCCTGTAAGGCAGCTTGTTTCTTATGAGCAGGAAAATATTTTTCAGAGAAGTAGTAGATCATATCCTGGGGACTACGCACACAACCAGGAGTAAGAGTATTGTACCATGTCTTAGCATCACCCTTTAATGAGAATGGAAATAACTTAAGGATATAATAGTAGCGAATCTTCTCATTATGGGCAAAGAGGGTGGCTATATCATTCAGCTTAGTAAGGTGTGCCACTACAGTTTCAGTTTCATAGCCATGGAAAGGATCAGATTCAACCAAAGCGATTAACTCTGGGTCGACAGAGAACTCATAATCCTTATCGGTAACAAAGATAGGTGAAGTAGCAAACTTAGGATCACATTTCATTCTAGCATTCAAAGTCTTTTCGTTATACTTGCGTAGCAATTTCTTCAGATCGTTTCTATCCTTGCAAGAAAGAATTTCTCTAGTTATCTCTTCGTCCATAACATAAGCTTCAGGTATCTTAGGCATTTCAAACTTAGGAGAGCTAGGACTAATAGGAGTTTCATAGTTATCATTAGTTTCATAAGTTTCATCAGTTTCAGCAATCTCATCAATTTCAGTAATTTCATTCTCTTTAGCTCTAGCAATTTGTTCATCAAGAAATTCTCCTAGTGACACATTATCATCAAGCATGGTACTAGCATCATCAATAGCATAATTCATAGTAGAGGTAGCATCAACAACAACTTGCGACATATTAGGATTACTAGCATGTGGTGGTGTTGCAAGCTTACTCATAACAGAAGGTGAATCAAGTGCAGAGCTAGATGGCAGTTCCTTACCTCCCCTCATCTTAGAGGGAAAAATCTTAGTCTTTGGAACCTTCAGATTCTTCATAGCGCTAAATTGATATAAATCCCAAGTGACTCAACAAGTATTGCTATGCTCCGCGACAACGGCGCCAGAAAAAGGTCTTGATAACCCACAAGTATAGGGGATCGCAACAGTTTTTGAGGGTAGAGTATTCAACCCAAATTTATAGATTCGACACAAGGAGAGCCAAAGAATACTTGAGAGTATTAGCAGTTGAGTTGTCAATTCAACCACACCTGGAGATTAAATATCTATAGCAGAGTGATCAGTAGCAGGTAATATGATAGTTTGATAGCAGTAGTGACAGTAATAGTAGTAGCAACAACAGTAGCAATAGTTTTGTAGTAGTTGGAACAGCAGCAGCAGCAATAGTAACTTAGCAAGAATAATAAGTGGAAAGCTCGTAGGCACTGGATCGGTAACTCGTTGACGATATTCATCATATAACAGTCATAACCTAGGGTGACACAGAACTAGCTCCAGTTCGTCAATATAATGTAGGCATGTATTCCGTAAATAGTCATACGTGCTTATGGAAAAGAACATGCATGACATCTTTTGTCCTACCCTCCTGCAGCGGGGTCCATAAGGAAACTAAGGGATATTAAGGCCTCCTTTTAATAGAGAACCGGAACAAAGCATTAACACATGGTGAATACATGAACTCCTCAAACTACGGTCATCACCGCGAAGTATCCCAAATCTTGTCACTATGGGGTTGACGGATCATAACACGTAATAGGTGCATATGAGTAGGCAAGATCGGATCAAGAACATGAATATAGAGATGATAACATAAACGGTTCAGATCTAAAATCATGGCACTCGGGCCCTAGTGACAAGCATTAGGCATAGCAAAGTCATAACAACATCAATCTCAGAACATAATGGATACTAGGGATCAAGCCCTAACAAAACTAACTCGATTACATGATTAATCTCATCCAATTCCTCACCGACCAGCAAGCCAACGAAGGAATTACTCACTCCCGGTGGGGAGCATCATGGAATTGGAGATGGAGAAGGGTTGGTGATGACGAAGACCGAAGATTCCCCTCTTTGGAGCCCCAAACGGGCTCCAGATCTGGCCTCCCGATGAAGAACAGGAGGTGGCGGCCGCTCCGTATCGTAAAATGCAATGAAACTTTCTCCCTGATTTTTTTCTTCGCGGATGTGAATTTATAGTGTTGGAATTAGGGTTAGTGGGGCCACGAGGTGGGCACAACCCACCAGGGCGCGCCCAGGGCGCCTGGCGCGGCCTGGTGGGTGCAGGCCACCCTGGCCCCCCTCTTCAGTGGATTTTGGCTCCAATAATTCTCATATATTCTGAAATAATTCTCCAAAAATTTGTGTTCCATTTCGAGAACTTTTATTTCTGCACAAAAACAACACCATGGTAGTTCTGGTGAAAACAGCGTCAGTCCGGGTTAGTTCCATTCAAATCATGCAAATTAGAGTCCAAAACAAGGGCAAAAGGGTGAGGAAAAGTAGATACGTTGTAGACGTTTTACTTGTCATTCAGTTTCCTTAGTATCATATGACGAGGATGTTCGAAACACTTCAATACTTTGCTTGGTGGCAAATAGTGTCGTGACTTTTCCCCAGTACTGGTGGAGATAGCTCGGATGATCTACCAGGTCTAGTATCATTGTTTTTCGAAGTTCTGAGATAGATGAGCTTGCGGAACTTCTTGGATATGTGTTGAGGGTTGTGGGTGTGGTTTTACAACTGGCTACATTGGGTAGGTTCCTGGACCCGCAACTTGATAGCATAACCAAGAAAGATTTCGGAAGGTCTCTAGTGGGAATTCAAGTAGTTACCTAGAATTATCCTTCCACAAATGCATGGTGGGTTATGTATTTGTTTCTGGCTTAATCTACAAGCCTCATCCGTTGTTTTGTGTGGAGTATGGTAATTCGAGTTGCTTCGATGTCAAGTGTGATTTCATATCTTTCCTAAGCGTTGTTCTCATATTCCTATGGGAGTACTCATCCTTTTGCTCAATCAAATTGTCATGTCAATTCTTTCCATCCGGAGTGCTTCTCTTCAAGATAATTCAATTCTCTCCAATATTTGCAAGACCAACCTCATATTTTTCTGGAGTTCTTTTTCATCTGTCTAAGTTTTATTTTTTCCCCACCCTCCTGCCCTTTTTCTTCAACTATTATATTCTCAATCAAGTGTATTTTTGTGAATGTGATGCTTGTCCTTTATTTTCTTCCGTTTAGTATCTAGTGATTCTTTGTGATGATGCTCAGGTGCTAAGTTCATCATTTCTTCGTCTCCATTTTTCTTTCCGGTGGATTTGATTCAACCTCTAGGTGTTCAACATATCATTTTAATTCTTTAAATGTTTTTCATGTCGGAAGTTCTTATCCAAGCCTCTCTTGTTTATTCATCACCTCTCTATTCTATCCGGAGTGATGAAGATATCTCACAAGACTTGTGTCTCCGTTCAAAATCATTCCAAATTATTTCGGGGGTCACCTCTTATCAAGTTTTAATCTATACAGGTGCGGTCTCTCTTCCTAAGCAATCATTTAAACGGTGTTTTCTTTGAGTGGGACCATAACCCACAGGTTTTTCTCAAGATCCTACCTGGCTCTTCTAATCTTTTCCAGAGATGTCCTCAAATTCTTTCAAGTGTGACGTAAGAATGTTTTTCATCAGTCATATGCCTTCTCCAAGATCGCTTCGAATTATTTTTCATTATTGGTTCAACCTTTCTTTCTTCATTATTCCGGAGGGTCTCGGGAATTCATGATGTTGTTTCTCATCATCATTAAGACCAAAGGAGAGTTTCTGTTAAATCTTTGTCCGTTCTTATGAAGATTCGTCTTGTCAGCTTGTTGTGATCCTCTTAAATTGTTTTCGATCATGAGAAATTCATTCAATATCTATCCGGAGAATTTAATAGTTTTTTTCACTTATCGATCCTCCGAAGGCCATCATTTCAGGAGATTCTTCGTTCTCAGCTTTCAGCTTTCCTTCTCAAATTCTTCTCAATTGATGTCTCTTTGTTCGTTCGATGTTTTTCATCGTTCATTCTCCATTCATACCGGTGGACGGTGCTTTTTTGTTCTCATGTATTCCCATTCATTCCTAGTATCCTCATTTGTTTCAAATTCTTACCGGTGTTCTCTTTCAAGACATCTTCAAGTTTGTGTTGTCTCTCTTCAATCTTTTCAAGAAGAATAAGTGGTTTGCTAAATCCATTCCTTCTCATTAATTTAAATTGATGAAGGATAAGCATAACAGAATTCTTATTCTTTTTTCATCAAGGTGATTTTAATTTCCGAAGTTGGTCATGATATCAAATTCTTGATTCTAAGTTGTTCATCTTTTCTTTTCCAGAGTTTCATGTTTTATTTTCTCAAGTATCTCATTGTGAAGCTTCACCCAAATCTTTGCAAGGCCTCAATCTTGTTATTTTTGCAACCTTCAATTCTTTTCTATCATCTTTTCATTTCCGGAGTTCTCCCTAATGGTTCTTCATGGTGGTTAGTTAAGGATTTAATCCATTCCCGATGTATTCTTCAAGATAATTCTTGTTGGAAGATCTCAAGTATTATTTGTCTTGCATTTCAATGTGCCATTCTTTCATCATTATCCTTTGAGATCGTGCTATAGGATTATTGATTTATGAGGAGTCTCGAAGAGAATTTGCCAAGAATGAGATATTTAAACCCATCATTTTCTTCCTTGGAGTTATGTTGGATTAGATTTCACCTAAAGTCTTTCCTAGGGATTGTTGCTATCATGGTGCTTATCGGTGATCCAAGTTCTTAATGTATCCTAGTGGTGAAAGAAGTTTTGCATATCTTGATCCTTGCAAGAAATCTTTGTTTCGTTAGTGCCCGGTTGTCACCTCATAATTTTGAGATGTTCTCGATAAGCCCACAACAAGCTTTTCTTTTCGTCGTTGATTTTCCAACAACTCCATTCAATCCTTCATTGTAAGATGCTTTTCAATTCAATTGTGGTAGAAGTTGTCATTTTATTCTCCCTCTTATTTATTCCAAGTATCTAGCTTCTGTTCATGTATTCCATAGGATGCTCTCTTCAAACCGTCATCTCATTTTACCAAGATCATGTTCTTTTCTTGCTTATCCATTAACCGGAGTGTTGTGCCCCCCATTCAAGTTCTTCTACCTTATCAAGTTTTGCCTCTCTTTTAAAATGAAGTGCTTCCCAAATTCTTTCTCACTCGTTCCTTGTCTATCTCGTTTCAACTGGAGTGGTTTCGAATTCTTGCTTGTTCCTCATGTCATTCTTCATCTCTTTGAATCTCCAAGATTCATTGGTTTCACTCGTTTGTCAAAGAAGCAACTAAGTTTTATCTCTTCCTTTGCTCTTCCTCTTCCTCTTCTCATTCTAAGTTCTTGAGTCGAGATCTGTTGTAAGTGGAGGAGAGTTGTAACAGCCCGAGGCCGATGCTCCAGATTCCTTCCAAGTATTTCGAGTCTTGCGGTGTGATTTATTTGGTCGTCGCATTCATCATTGCATCATTCACATTGCATCGGCGCCTCGTTGCCGTCATTTTTTTCAAAACTTGCATCTGTTCATAGTTGTCGGTTCTCTCCGTTCTCGTCATTGACCGTCTGTGACCAACCACACAGGCATGCACCCGTGGCATCATTTACATATTGTTTAAAAAAGCACGTATAAAACATTCTCGGAATGGGTCGAAACTTGGCGAGCGGTCTTAATATATTGTAGGTAGACCGCCTGCCAAATTTTGTTGCATTCGGAGGTCGTTTGATACCCCAATGAATAACTATCGTGACACTATAGCCGTTTAAATCGTCAAATGTTTTGGGTTATAAAAATCTGTCACGGGCCACCAAAGCTCCCTCTTTTCTTGGCCCAACCCCCTCTCCACAGCCCACCTAGCCCACAAAACCAATCCCTGCAAACGGAGCCGTCCAATCCCGACTGGAGGGTACGAAAACGAGCTAAAACCCTCAAACCCTAGCACTTTTCCTATTTAAGGAGACCTACCCTATCATTTTGCGCAACCTAACCCCCACTGCCTCGAAATGCAGGCCGTCGCCAGCTCCAGCCAAACCCAACCTCCACCGCACCACCTTCTGCCTCCTCCTCCACGCGGGCCCGCCAGGGCCCCGTTCTGGGCCGCTTGAGCCCGAAACTGCCGCCGCCCCGGCTTGCAAGCGCCGCCTCGCCCTGGTTGCCGCTCGCGCGCGCCCAGCCGCCGGCTGCTCTCGAGCTGCCCTGCGCCAAACTGACCCCGTCGCCCCTCGCCGGAGCATAGCCACCGGGCTGCACCCCGCGCCCGTCGCCCGCACCGCCAGTGGTCTCCGGCCTCCAGCAGGCTACCCCGCGCCATGCAGCCCAAGCTCCGCCGCTGGTGCTCGCCTCGGCCCGCCGGCCATCTTCGCACCGCCTCCAGCCGGATCCACTGCCCCGCGGCCAGATCCGTCGATCCGCCTCACCTACCGAGCCCCACGTCGTCCCTCCGGCCGCCGCGCCCGTCGAGCGTGACTCCATGCTCCTTCCTTCCTCGATCCCGAGCGGGAGGACGATGGGCGCCCACGTGGGCCTCGTCCCACCTTCACCGGCCCACCTCGCGTCCCCTCTGGCCCATCTCCTGCCTCTGCGTCCCCAAGGCCCAACCCAAGGTGAGCGCCATCGCCCGCTATCCTACGCCCGTTCACTGCTTAGCATATACTGCGCACGCACACAATTTGTCTATCCGTGAGTGTTTGCTGTTTTAGTCTATTCGACGAACAGTGTTGAAAAATGACTAAGTCCCTGTTAAAAAAAGATGTATTTTTATCACCATATTGCATTTTGCGAGGCCTACAACTTTTAAACCGTGCATCGGATTGAGTTATATATGAAAAATCATATACATTTCATGCTCTACATGATGGTGCCATTTTCTTGCATAACGAGTTGCATCTAAATGCTCAAATATAAAAGTGCATTGTGAATAAACTGCTGAAAACTGTTATTTTAATCAAACTTGTGTGGATGATTGCATCAAATCCATACCTCCTTTGAATTTGTGCCCATGGAGTAATTTGTAGTAATGGAGTAATTTGTCCCAATGGAGTAATATGTTTGAGATAGCCATAACTTTGTGCATGTTTACCTGATGATGGTGATTTATATAGGAAAAATGTTCTGGTAGATGCTCTACATGATGGCATCATTTGCACACATATTAGGAGTCACCTACATGCTCAAATCTCTGATACAAAGGTGAATAAAACTGCTAAAAATTGTTGTTTCAATCAAACTTGTGTGGATGATTGCATCAAATTCATGCCTCCTTTGAATTTGTGCCAGTGGTGTAATTTGTAATATGATATGTCTAGCTGCTTGTAGAATCTTTTCCATCCCTAGTAAGTAGGTGTTCAAGATCACTCCTTGTAGAATCTTTGTCATCCCTAGTAAGTAGGTGTTCAAATACTCGTAAGTAGGTGTTCAAGATCACTTCTTGATCATTATTAGCTCATGTTCGTTTATGCATAGATCACTCTTCTTATTCTTGTACTCGTAAGTTATCCACTCAAATACATGCTTAGTGCTTGTTGCAGCCTCACCACTTAACCATAACTTACCCATTAAGCTTTGGTAGTTTTGATACCCTTGGAAATGGGATTGTTGAGTCCCAGTGGCTCACAGATTACTACAACAATAGATGCAGTTACAGGTAATGCGGTGATTTGACGTGAGCGCGATGATTATTCTATTTGGAGTTCTTCTTCTTCATCGATCATAGGATGGGTTCTGTCGTCGTTTTGTCACGGCAGATGTCCGAAGACTTAGGTTCGAGGCCATCGCCATAGCAGTGGACTCAAAGGGGTTGATCGGGACGAAGGACACGAGTTTACCCAGGTTCGGCCCCTCAAGTAGAGGTAAAAGCCTACGTCCTGCTTGTGTTGTATTAGCTGGAGTATCGATTACAAGGGAGCGGATTGCTTGACCTAGCTCTCGATTACTTGGTTTCTTGTCTAAGCCGCCCCGGGGTCTAGCCTTTATATAAGAGGTCAAGGCCCCGGGTTACACGAGTCTCAAACCGACTCACACAGCGTGTCCTATTCTGTCTCTAAGCCGCCATACCATCTTGGGTAAGCCGCCACCGGGCGGCTTAGCCACCCGGGTCTTCACGCCATCTTCCGTCTCTGGGCCCCTGTCAACGGCCCATCTGGTAAGCCGCCCTGGCGGCCTTGCCTGCATCCTTAAGCCCACCTTACAAGTCTTGGGCTTACGAGCCGCCCGGTGTAACCCGGCCCCGCCTGGGCGGGTCTCACCACGGGTTATATCCCCAACATTAGGCCCCAGGTTGATTTGAGCCAGCTCATGTCAATCTTTAACTTTACTTAACGGCGAGTCTTCATTGCGCTGTCATCTGGAAAGTCAACTTGTAACCCGCCATGACGTCACACGGAATATTCGGAAAAGACTCCATGACGTTTGCAACGGATCTTTGTCACCGAAAGGTCATCCCGAAAATCAAGGCGCCAATTTACTGTAGCTCCCCACTTTCGCGCGTACGGTTGCCCTTTTCCTTATAAATAGCGCCACGTGCGCCTCCTCCCTTTCTCCGCCTGTCGCTGTCGTCTCCTTCCTCGCGTGAAGCCTCCCTCTCCAGAGCTCCGCCGCCCGCAACCGAAGACGCGCCGTCGCTCTCCTCGCCGGCCACTGCCTCAGCCCGAAACGGACCAGAGCCTCATCGGCGCCTCCGCATCTCAGAGGTAAGCTCCTCTGATCTTCATTGAATCTGTGTACACTCCCGTTAGGGTTCCGAGTTCTTCCTTGTTCTTGCGAGTTCATCACCATCGATAACCACCGAGGCATCGAGCACTGCCCAAGACCTCGTATCACTACCCTTTGGCTGCGGGCACTCCTCCGAAGTCCATCCCCCACTCATTTTTGTGTCCATATGACACTCATTGTTGCGGGTAGATTGATCTCGTTCATCCACTGTTATTTCTAGGTCGTATTCATTTTCATTTTTTCTTCGCCCGTAGATCTTGCAATGAATAGACAATATGCAAAATCTGTTTTCTGCACTTAGTCATTTTCCCATCCATACCATCTTGGCTTCGTAAGTCGCCATTGTATTGCCGGCTCTCCGCCAATTTTTCTGGCGGCTTAGCTCTTCCACTTACACTGATTATAACTGCATTACACAGCGACTGCTCTTCTTAACCCGCCATTCCTTCTATTTTTGTAGCGTAACCCGCCGTCATGACAAGGACTCCATCCTCCTGTGATTGGGTCAGCTCCGGAGTCACTGAAGAACTCCTAGCTAACTTTGTTGAATCTGGCATGTTACCAAGTAAAGAGGAAATACACTGGCGGGTTCCACGACCGGAGAAGAGGCCTGAGCCCAAGGAGGGAGAGATGATCATATTTACTGACCACATCCTTCGCGGGTTTCGCCCTCCCGGGTCAAAGTTTTTTCGGGATGTTCTTCACTTCTTCCAGATCCATCCTCAAGACATAGGCCCCAACTCAGTTACCAATATATGCCAATTCCAAGTTTTAACTGAAGTCTATATGCAAGAAGAACCGTCTGTTGACCTCTTCTATGAATATCACTATGCAAACCGCCAGACTGAAATGGCGGCCGGTCCCAGCTTGGAACTTGGTGGTATTACCATCCAAAGACGAAGAGACCTGCCATACCCTTCAGCCACCTTGCCGAGTCACCCCAAGGACTGGAACAAAACCTGGTTTTATTGCCAGGACACCTCTCCTGAAGGCGAGAATCCCCTGCCGGGTTACCGTCCAACCCGGCTCTGCTTTACCAATGACAACCCCCTCCCAGCACGAATGACAGCCGCCGAGCGAGCAAAGTATGCCTCGGCTTACACCAAGGTCAAGGCTCTGCTGGCTAACGGCTTGACAGGTGTTGACCTAACCCGTTGCTGGGTAAGCTGGAAAATCATGCCGTTGAGCCGGCGTGACCGGCTCATGTGCGAATATACGGGTGAACCCAATGACCCCCTTTGCTTCAAGACAACTCCCTTGACTGACGAAGACATCAACAGTGGCATCAAGGGACTCCTTGGCGAAAGTCAGGAAGCTTGCGACAAGGTTGGGCTAAAGCCCTTCTATGCCAAGAATCCGGCTCCAGACGTAAGTCTCTTTTCCTTCAATTGATTATACTTATCTTGCACCTTGTAACCTTAACCGGCGGCTTATATATAGGCCAACTCCCCGTTCTGGAAGAAGAAATTTAACCCGCCGGTGAGAAAGCCTAAGACGAAAACCCCAGCCAAGAAGAAGAAGAAAGCCGCCACTCCAGAGCCGGCCGAAAGTGACGACTCGGAGGTAAAACTTGATTCTCTTGGCCGTCTCTTTATACAGCTTATTGACAATAATTACTCACAGGATGAGACGGAAGCAAGCCACGCCAACGCTCCTGAGGTAATTGATATTTCTGACTCAGAGATCTATTCACAAGACAGAGTACGGCGGGTCGTCCGGAAAGTCCCCTTCTCTCATCCTCTTGCTCACTTAGATCCCAATTTCCTTTTGAAAAAACAACAGCACAACTCCCGACGCCAGACCCGGAGCTCCGGCTCTGACGACCTCGTGGCCGGGTTACCTCATTCCCCGACTCCTCGAAAACGGCCAGCTGAGGTATCCTTTTACGGAAACATAATTCTCATCAACTTTGCATTGTAATCTTACTGTCTTGTATTACTTTGGATGCCTTCAGGACTCTCCGCCTTCATCTGGCGACTCAACCGCATCAAAGCTGCCCCCAATGAAGATCAACCCGGAGTATGTATATTATTTTGCACTTGAATGTTTTCAATGTCCTTGACATATATATAACCATCAACTGCGCCTTCCAGGGCCCAAGCCAAACGAAGAAAAACTGGCGGGTCTACTGCCGCCCCAATTGCTAAAGAGCCAGTGTTTGCTAAGCCGGCCTCTCCACCAGCCGCAGATACTGAGAAAAACATTCACCAGCCACCTGAGCCGGCGGGTCATGATACGACCGCTGAAAGCCCTGCGAGGGATGATCCTAAACTGCCCAGCCCTTCAATGGCTGATGAAGAAACAGCCCTTCCAGACGTTGCTATTACTGAGACGGGTCACCACACCCCTGAACCCCGTGTATTAACAAGGCACTCTGGCAAAGCTGAAACTTCTTCGCTGGAGGAATTTAATTTGGAACCTACTGTACTGGAGAAGTTTACCGCTGATGAACTTCATGCTGGATTTCTAAACCGCCTGGAGTCAAGTCGGAAGATGGAGCTGAAGTTTGTCAGCCTTATGAAGAAAAAATATGAGGTAATACTTTTACCAGCCTGTCCTTTATACCCTTTCCTAGCCGCCAAGAGCCGGATTAATATGTCAAATAATAAACCGGGGCTTTCCTTAGCAATACTTTTCATAACTTGAGCTGTAGCCCCCAAGTATCGGGTTAGTATAAGTAGTAGGCCGATACTCGATGTATAGAGTTTGAACAGTTGTAGCCCCCAAGTCCGGGTTATCATGAAATGATGACCCGGATTCTCATTGGATACTGTATAAATGCTGATTGTAGCCCCCAAGGGCCGGCTTATCTTTTTTTTTAAAGATGAGTCGTGACTTTAATTGAAAGACTTGAGAGCGTGATCTGTAGCCCCCAAGGGCCGGCTTACCCTTTTTTTAAAGATTAGCCGGGACAAGCCCTAGAGAACAAATAGACATTAGCCCCCAAGTGTCGAGTATATTGCTTGCAATCTGCTTGAGACTTGTAGCATAATTTCCTCAGTGGTAACTTACCATGAACATTTAACCCCCCTTTTCCTGCTTTTGAATTGTTACAGGATGCTCTAGAGGCGGCTGAGTCTGAAATGGCCAGCCTGAAGAAAAATCTCGATGTGCAACAGCCCGCCCGGTCAGAGGCGGAAACCAAGTGGCGGGTTGCCGTCGAAGATCTTGAAAAGACGCAAGTGGACTTTGCTCTTTTCAAGAAGAATACTGAAACTCATCAAGCCGCCCTGACCAAGCGTGCAGAAGATGCTGAAGGGCGGCTTGCCACTGTGTCGACAGAGCTGCAGACCCTGAAACAGCATATATCCAGGATGACCTCTGCTATCTTTGGTAAGCATATGGTACTTAATGACCGTCTTGTCCGTGATAAATAATATTTCTGGCGGCTTATACCACCAAACCTTTTTTTTTTGCAGGTGAAAGGAGCCGCCAGTTATCCTCTGACAGTGTGATGAAGCTGAAGGCAGTGTACTCCTTAGCTGAACAACTCTACTGCGGGACTCTCCTGACCATTAAAGCTATGCTGACTGAAAGGAGCATCCCCAAGCACATGAAAGATATCTTAGAGCTGCTGTCCACGCTGCCTAAGTAGATTGATGAGCTCAAAAGATCAGCCGCCAGGCAGGGGGCTCTATCCGCGCTAAGCCGGTGCTTGGCTTTCGCTCCTGAGTTAACTGCTGACGAGATGATGGACGGGTTCCCGTCCAAGAAAGATGACGGCTCGGAGTTCACTACAGAAGACTATGCTCAATGTAGAAAATCTTCCAGGGTTCTTGCCTCCAAGCTGGTGGAGGATCTTGACATGTCAACTTACCAGGCGGCTTACAGCGAGACATCCAAGAAGATACGTGGTCCCACATTTGAATGCAGAGACTTGACCCCCGTGCGCCGTAAGCATTTCTTCGCCCCTGAGATTGATCCGTCTCCTCTGTTTGAGGACGCCCAGTTTGAAGCACTAACACACTGCAACTGGGACGTGGACAATCTTCAGATCGAAGAAGTCGAAGACCCGGAGCAGGATGACCCGCCGTCGAGCTGAACTTGATATTTGATAACCCGGCTTCTTGAGCCGCCGATGTGTATAAAACTTTTGGCTGCTTGCCTGGTGAGCTCTCAAAGAGAGCTTTGTAATAGGCTTGTAGAAAAACTCTTTCACTGTCTGACCCGTGCCATAGTGCACGTATGAGTCTTTAGTCAATCATAATATATTCCTTGCTTTTCTTCAAGCGGCTTATGATATCAATCTGCACGGCGTCTTACCTTGTAGACAAACCCGGCAATATAAGACAAGACAGAAACATGTTCTGCATCACTGCGAAGGGTGACTTAAAAAGTCTAACCCGGAGGCGTGAAACCTCATTTTCCTTGCCTGCTTTTCCGAATATATAAGCCGGTTCTTCTATGGTCTTAGCTACTTTGAACTCTTAATAAGAGCGTAGCAACCCAGAAAGAGACGCAGCAAAATAGAAGAGTTAACCTCGCCGCTGTAAGAGGCACTTGCAGAGGGTAAGTTATAGAACTCGCTGCACCCCTGACAAAACGCATCTACTTACAGGCAGGTATAACCCGTAGTTACAAATGTAAGAGTTAACCTCGCCGCTGTATGAGGCCTTTGTAGGGGGTAAGTTATAGAACTCGCTGCACCCCTGACAAAGCGCATCTACATACAGGCAGGTATAACCCGGCCTTACAGAGTTAGCCTCGCCGCTGTAAGAGGCCTTTGCAGGGGGTAAGTTTTAGAACTCGCTGCACCCCTGACAAAGTGCATCTGCATACAGGCAGGCATAACCCGTTTTCACAGATTAGAGGAGGTGAGTTCATGACTCGCTGCACTCCCAGTAATCTTTGTTGATATTATCAACTTTGCACACCAACTTATAAGCCGCCGTATTGTAAGCCGCCAGTATGTGGTGATATTGTAGATAAGGAGCCGATCAAGAAGGTTGAAGCGTAACCCGGCGGGTTAGAAGCCCCCAAATGACCTTGTAACTCCGGCTTGAAGAGCCAGACCAAGAGGCTTGAAGCCTAACCCGGCAGGTTGAAAGCCTCCAAATGATCATATGATTGTAGCCATCTTGGACAATGTGATGTAAAAACGGCAGATGCCCCGGCTTGCAGGGATACCAACTTTATTATATATATATATATAATATATACAATGATATTATACAACGAGGGAAGTCGATGACTTAGGTGTAGTAAGGCCGCAGATGAGCGATATTCCACGGCAGGAGGGTCTCCTGCCCAGAAGTGCGTGACTCGTCTCGTACGTCAATGAGATAGTATGACCCATTGTTGAGGTTTCTGCTAACCACAAAAGGCCCTTCCCATGGAGGAGACAACTTGTGCGCATCCGTCTGATCTTGAATCAGGCACAACACTAAGTCGCCTTCTTGAAACGTCCTGGTCTTGACTCGGCGGCTGTGATAGCGGCGCAGGTCTTGCTGATAAATCGCCGATCGAGCCGCCGCCAGGTCACGCTCTTCATCCAAAGCATCCAACGCGTCTTGACGCGCTGTCTCATTGTCTGTCTCAACGTAAGCCGCCACCCGTGGCGAGTCATGATGTATGTCACTTGGTAAGACGGCTTCTGCGCCGTAAACCATGAAGAAAGGCGTATAGCCAGTGGATCTGTTGGGAGTTGTATTGATGCTCCATAAGACTGATGGTAACTCCTCAACCCAACAACCCGGCGTTCTCTGCAAAGGAACCATAAGTCGGGGCTTGATACCTCTCAAGATTTCCTGGTTAGCACGCTCCGCCTGACCATTGGACTGTGGATGAGCAACAGCAGAAACGTCAAGCCGGATGTGCTCTTCTTCACAGAAGGTTTGCATAGCCCCCTTGGATAGGTTTGTGCCATTATCTGTGATTATACTGTGAGGGTAACCAAAACGGTAGATCAATTTTTTGACAAACTGAACCGCCGTAGCTGCGTCACACTTGCTGACCGGCTCAGCCTCTACCCACTTCGTGAATTTATCAACCGCCACCAAAAGGTGGGTCTTCTTATCTTTGGATCTCTTGAAGGGCCCGACCATATCAAGCCCCCAGACCGCAAACGGCCAAGTAATCGGGACCATGCGCAACTCCTGAGCCGGCACATGAACACGCCGTCCAAACTTTTGACAGCCATCACACTTGAGCACTAAGTTTTCTGCATCCTTATGAGCCGTCAACCAGAAGAAACCATGTCTAAAAGCCTTGGCCACCAGAGATTTTGAGCCGGCATGATGACCACAATCTCCGGCGTGGATTTCATTAAGGATCTCCTTGCCTTCCTCAGGTGAAACACAACGCTGAAAAACGCCCGTAACACTGCGTTTATGTAACTCGCCATTGATGATTGTCATGGACTTAGATCGTCTGACGATTTGTCTTGCCAAGGTCTCCTCGTCAGGTAACTCGCCACGAGTTAGATACGCCATGTAAGGCAACGTCCAGTCAGGAATAGCACGCAGAGCCGCCACCAATTGCCCCTCCGGGTCAGGAATAGCCAGATCTTCCTCCGAAGGTAACTTAACTGAAGGGTGATATAACACGTCCAAGAAAACGTTAGGCGGCACCGGCTTACGCTGGGAGCCAATTCTTGACAATGCGTCAGCCGCCTCGTTCTTACGACGATCAATGTGATCCACCTGATAACCCTTGAAGTGACCTGCAACGACGTCTACCGCCTGACGATAAGCCGCCATGCGTGGGTCTTTGGAATCCCACGTGCCTGAAACTTGCTGAGCCACAAGGTCTGAGTCGCCGAGGCATCTAACCCGGCTCAGATTCATCTCCTTAGCAACCCGGAGGCCATGAAGCAAAGCTTCATACTCAGCTGCATTGTTAGTACAAGGAAACATCAGCCTTAATACGTAACAGAACTTATCACCTTTGGGGGAAGTTAAGACAACTCCAGCCCCCGAACCTTCCAGCTGTCTAGACCCGTCGAAGTGAATCGTCCAATAAGTGTTGTCCGGCTTCTCCTCTGGCGACTGACACTCAGTCCAGTCGTTTATAAAGTCCACCAAAGCTTGAGACTTAACCGCTGTGCGAGGCACATATTTTAGATTAAGAGGTCCAAGCTCCAACGCCCACTTAGCAATCCGGCCAGTGGCTTCTCTGTTTTGAATTATGTCTCCCAACGGGGCAGAGCTAACCACTGTGATCGGGTGTCCCAAAAAATAGTGTTTCAACTTCCGGTTTGCCATGAATACTCCATAGATCAGCTTCTGCCAATGTGGGTATCGCTGCTTGGACTCGATCAAAACTTCACTGACGTAGTAAACCGGCCGTTGAACCGGATATTCCTTCCCTGCCTCCTTGCGCTCCACAACAACCGCAGCGCTGACTGCCCTGTTGTTAGCCGCCACATAGAGGAGTAATGGTTCCTTCTCAGCCGGAGCAGCCAAGACGGGCGTCTCAGTCAGTTGCTTCTTAAGCGCATCAAACGCCTCACCCGCCGCCTTGCTCCAGCCGAAATCATCCGTCTTCTTTATCATTTGATACAAGGGGATTGCCTTCTCGCCCAGGCGGCTTATGAACCGGCTTAACGCGGCGATTAGACCCGCCAGGCGCTGAACGTCGTTTATGCACGCCGGCTCAGACAAAGATGTAATTGCTTTGATCTTGTCCGGGTTAGCTTCAATCCCACGCTCAGAAACCAGAAACCCCAAAAGCTTGCCTGCGGGAACTCCAAAAACACACTTGGCCGGGTTAAGCATCATCTTGTAAACCCTCAAGTTGTCGAAAGTCTCCTTCAGGTCGTCCAGCAAAGTTTCCTTCTTCCTTGACTTGACCACTATATCATCCACATAAGCATGAACATTGCACCCAATTTGACTGTGAAGACAGTTCTGCACACAACGTTGATAAGTCGCCTGGGCACTCTTGAGCCCGAAAGGCATAGACACATAGCAGAAAGCACCAAAAGGCGTGATGAAAGCCGTCTTCTCTTGGTCTTTGACTGCCATCTTGATCTGGTGATAACCTGAATAGGCGTCCAGGAAGCATAAACTCTCACAACCCGCCGTTGCATCAATGATCTGATCAATCCGAGGGAGAGCAAACGGGTCAGCTGGACAGGCTTTGTTGAGATCCGTGTAATCCACACACATTCGCCAAGTGCCGTTCTTTTTAAGCACCAGCACCGGGTTAGCTAACCACTCCGGGTGAAAGACCTCCATGATGAACCCTGCTGCTAAGAGCCGGGCTACTTCTTCTCCAATAGCTTTGCGCCGCTCCTCATTGAAACGACGAAGGAATTGCTTGATCGGCTTGAACTTAGGATCCACATTAAGGTGGTGCTCAGCAAACTCTCTCGGTACACCCGGCATGTCAGACGGCTTCCATGCAAAGATGTCCCGATTCTCACGGATGAATTTGATGAGCGCGCTTTCCTATGCGGGGTCCATGTTAGCCCCTATAGTGAACTGCTGAGATGAGTCGCCCTCCGTAAAATCCACCTGTTTGGTATCATCCGCCGAAAACTTGAGGGGCGGCTCTGATTCCGTAGTAGGCTTCTTCAAGGGAGTCATATCCTCCATGTCAACATTCTCTTTATAAAACTTGAGCTCTGCCTCTGCACAACTTGACTCTGCATAAGCCGCATCGCCTTCCTCACATTCAAGAGCCGTCTTCCGATCACCGTGCACAGTAATCGTTCCTCTTAACCCGGGCATCTTGAGCTGTAAGTAGACATAACAAGGCCTAGCCATGAACTTGGCATAAGCCGGCCGTCCGAATAAAGCATGATACGGACTTTTAATTTTGACCACCTCAAACCACAGGGACTCCACCCTGTAATTGTACTCATCACCAAAGGCGACTTCCAGCGAAATCCTGCCCACTGGGTAAGCCGACTTGCCAGGCACCACACCATGAACGACTGTGGAAGACGGCTTAAGATCTTTGTCAAGCAGACCCATCCGGCTGAAAGTATCATAATACAGGATGTTGATGCTGCTACCACCATCCATAAGAACCTTCGTGAACATGTATCCACCAACTTGGGGGGCAACCACCAAAGCTAATTGCCCCGGGTTGTCAACCCGCGGCGGGTGATCCGCCCTGCTCCAAGTGATGTCATACTCAGACCACTTCAGATATTGCGGGAGAGCCGGCATGACCGCATTAACCGCCCGCTTGCGTACCTTCTGGTCTCGCTTGTCGAAGCTGGTTGTGAAGACGTGATACTGACCCCCGCTAAGTTGTTTTGGGTTACTCTGAAAACCGGACTGGTTATGTTGCTGTTGGCCACCGCCTCCAGACTGTTGATTATGACCTCCATGATTACCCTGATTCTGGTAACCCGACCCTGAGCCGCCAGGACCCAAGCCGGCTCCTGACCCGCCTGGCCCTGAGCCGCCGGACGGTCCATTACCGTTGTTATGATGCTGCTGAAGGCTGTAATCTCGAAACTGCCGCATAATGTGGCAATTCCTCCACGTATGCCCTGCCGGCTTATCAGGTCGACTATGCTCTGGACAAGGCTTATTAAGCATTGCTTCCAAATTAAATGGAACCTTTCCCTTGTTAAAATTCTGCTTGAAGTTCCCATTGCCCTTGGCATGGTTATTCCCAGCGCTGGTATTCGCCACCAATTCTGACCCGCCGTCCGGGTGTTTCCGCTTGCCAGAGTTGCCGTTTCTAGCCGCGTTCTGCTGCTGACCCTTTCCATTGTTACCTTTCTTCCCTTGACCTGATTTTTCATCATCAGAGCCTGGGTCTTTCGTGTTGTCAGAGTCCGCATACTTGGTTAGAGCCGCCATAAGCTCCCCCATGTCTTGACACGAACGTTTAAGCCGGCCAAGCTTCTGCTTCAAAGGCGTAAAGTGGCAATTTTTCTCCAGAATCAAAACTGCTTGAGCCGCCGTGATCTGTTCTGAAGAGTGGATGATAGTCGAAACCCGCCGGACCCAATGATGAGCCGACTCATCCGTCTGTTGCACACAATGATCCAAATCCACGATCGTCATGGGCTGCTTGCACGTCCCTTTGAAATTTTTGATAAATTTCGCCTTCAACTCGGCCCAGGAAGTAATGGTGTAGGGTGGCAAACCCTTCAACCACGTGCGAGCCGGCCCTTCTAGCATCATGATAAAGTACTTGGCACACACTGCATCACTAACATCCAACATCTCCATGGCGAGCTCATAGCTTTCGATCCAAGCCTCCGGAGGTAGGTCAGCTGTGTAATTGGGCACCTTACGAGGGCCCTTGAAATCTTTTGGCAGGCGCTCGTTCCGTAAAGCCGGCGCTAAGCACGGCACTCCCACAGCCCGGGAGGTCAACCCGGCTCCGGCTGAGACGGAAGGTGCAGCCGTGGGTTCCGGATGAGCCGCCGCTGCCGCCAGAGCCGCCGCTTCTCGTTGTGCTCTTGCTCGATCCACCAGCGCCTGCGCATCCAGAGCCGGCCGGTCAGCCCGCGGCGGGTTCCGATGTCGTTCACTGCTAGATACCGCCGGCGACTCATAACGCCGGCTGTAACTGCGACTTGGGATGGGGGTTGAATGCACACGACTCCGGCTGTAAGCATACTTCTCCTGCTGGGCCATTGCCGTTCGCAGGTATCCAACCGCGTTCCGCACTTCTTCTGCGAAGGGTGACTCATCGGGGATTGGGATAGCAGTCAGCCGAGTCGCTGCCGCTACCAAGTTCTCCGCCGGGTTAGAGTAATGACCCGACGGCGTAGGAAAAGAGGTCGGTGCAATCTGGTTTCGTCGGGGCGGGTTAACCTGCTGATGCTGAGCCGCCGCCCGGCTTCCAGGTACTTCCGCCGTCCGGGTTACGACCAAAGGCACGTTCTGTCCCGTTCCTGGCGTGTTGAAAAGATTCCTCGCTTCATACTGATCCGGCAAGCGGGATTGGTGCCTCATCCGCTGAACCGCCGCTGCTGATTGCTGCTCCAGCCCAAGAAGGAAAGCATCCGCCCTAAGGCGCTCTGCCTCAGCGTCCATCTGAGTCTTCAGTTCATTGATCTCCTGCTGGACTTCAGTCATCTGATTCTTCAACCTCGCAATCTCCGTGTTATGGGCGGCTTGGTTTTCAGCTGTGACCTCAGTCGCCATCAGGGTTGAAAGCTCACCCATTAAATCCAGAAGGACCTGAGCCGGCTGCCTGCCAGCCCCCGATCCGGTTGCCTCAGCAGCTGTGCTGTTATGAGCCGCCACGGAACCCGCCATGAAGACGGCGGCGCGGTTCGGCGGCTCATATTCCTCCGGCTTATGAAAATCCGACTCGGGGTAAGGCTCAACGTAGCCCCCGAGTCCGCCATTATGGAGCTGGTAGATTGATTCCGTCTCTCCGCTCGAAGATCCGTTTTCAGAGCAGATGAGAGTTTCCTCCTGTGACATAGATCCTTCTAGATCCATGCCCTGAGTGAAGCCGACGAAGACGTGTTTCCGACCCGGTTTAGCACGGGCGGGTTGACCACGTTGGGCGGGTTGCTTGCGCCGAGCCGGCTCGACGATGTCGGTGTAGACGTCCGGCCCGGGTTCAGATCCGCCGATCTTGCCGATGAAGACGTGAATCCCGCCGAAGGGGACCCGGAAACCATACTCAACGGAGTCAGCCTCGGGGCCCCAGCCGGCGTCGTCGATGTAGAGCCGGCCACGGCGACTCTTGGTCATCCTGCCAACCGCGTACCCCTCGACCCCTGGTAGAGAGCCCTTTGAGAACTCAACACCACCGAGCGCTGGCGGGTCTCACCACGGGTTATATCCCCAACAGGTTCCAAGCCGACAGCGTGGGGTTAGCAAGGATGGATTTCGCTTTTATCGTTTTATTTCGTCCATAGATTGAATGTATGATTGTATTTGAGATGATTATGATTTAGCTTGTGGCGAGTGTAAGCCAATTCCATATACTCAAATCCTCTTTACATGTACTTGTAACGATATCCATTTTTGTGAAACGACAAGATGCGCTTCTATCCCTGTCGAGGTCCTCGATCCAAAATAAGGATAGGACTGCATCTTGGGCGTTACAAGCTGGTATCAGAGTAGTGCCGACCTAGGAGCCCCGTTAATTGATCGAACTTGGCCGAGTCGAGTCTAGAAAAAAATGTATTGAGTCTAATTATATATCGAAGAGTAGGATTCTTTTTACTCCTCTTCCTTGCTCTAGTGAGGAATCGTGTCATAGGAATTTTAATTCTACCCCTCATTTCAGTAAAAATTTTTAGGATCACACAAGTATTTTGGAATCTCTATTATGTCCATGTGACCAAACTCTGTTCTTGGTGCCTCCCGACACTTGGGTGAAGTCCCGGGGAGTAGAGCTCCAAGGGGTTTTTTCACACTCGTTATTGATAACCCACAAGTATAGGGAATCGCAACAGTTTTCGAGGGTAGTGTATTCAACCCAAATTTATAGATTCGACACAAGAGGAGCCAAAGAATACTTGAGAGTATTAGCAGTTGAGTTGTCAATTCAACCACACCTGGAGATTAAATATCTGCAGCAGAGTGATCAGTAGCACAATAATATGATAGTTTGATAGCAGTAGTGACAGTAACAGTAGTAGCAATAGTTTTGTAGTAGTTGGAACAGCAGCAGCAGCAATAGTAACTTAGCAAGAATAATAAGTGGAAAGCTCGTAGGCACTGGATCGGTAACTCGTTGGATGATATTCATCATATAACAGTCATAACCTATGGCGACACAGAACTAGCTCTAGTTCGTCAATATAATGTAGGCATTTGTTCCGTAAATAATCATACGTGCTTATGGAAAAGAACTTTCATGACATCTTTTGTCCTACCCTCCCGTGGCAGCGGGGTCCATAAAGAAACTAAGGGATATTAAGGCCTCCTTTTAATAGAGAACCAGAAGAAAGCATTAACACATGGTGAATACATAAACTCCTCAAACTACGGTCATCACCGCGAAGTATCCCAAATATTGTCACTATGGGGTTGACGGATCATAACACGTAATAGGTGCATATGACTAGGCAAAATCAGATCAAGAACATGAATATAGAGATGATAACATAAACGGTTCAGATCTGAAATCATGGCACTCGGGCCCTAGTGACAAGCATTAGGCATAGCAAAGTCATAGCAGCATCAACTCAGAACATAATGGATACTAGGGATCAAGCCCTAACAAAACTAACTCGATTACATGATGAATCTCATCCAACTCCTCACCGACTAGCAAGCCTACGAAGGAATTACTCACTCCCGGTGGGGAGCATCATGGAATTGGCGATGGAGAAGGGTTGGTGATGACGAAGACCGAAGATTCCTCTTTGCGGAGCCCCAAACAGGCTCTAGATCTGGCCTCCCGATGAAGAACAGGAGGTGGCAGCGGCTCTGTATCGTAAAACGCGATGAAACTTTCTCCCTGATTTTTTTCTCCGCGGATGTGAATTTATAGCGTTGGAATTAGGGTCAGTGGGTCCACAAGGTGGGCACAACCCACCAGGGCGCGCCCTGGTGGGTGCTGGCCACCCTGGCCCCCCTCTTCGATGGATTTTGGCTCCAATAATTCACATATATTCAGAAATAATTCTCCAAAAAGTTTCGTTCCATTCCGAGAACTTTTATTTCTGCAGAAAAACAACACCATGGTAGTTGTGCTGAAAACACCGTCAGTCTGGGTTAGTTTCATTCCAAAACAAGTCAAAAGGGTGAGGAAAAGTAGATACGTTGGAGACGTATCAACTCCCCCAAGCTTAAACCTTTGGTTGTCCTCAAGCAATTCAGTTGACAAACTGAAAGTGATAAAGAAAAACTTTTATGAACTCTTTTGTTCTTGTTTACATATTTATGCTTAAGTAGCACCCAGGTTTTCAGCACAGATTATGACTAACCATGTCAACAATAACTCTTAGAAATTATATTAACTCATAAAAATAACATAAGCAACTAGCGAGCAATAATAAGATATCTCAAGCACCAACACTTTGTCGAAACAATCATGATACAATATGACAATAGTGGTATCTCGGTAGCCCTTTCTGAGAGCGCGAAACTTAAATGCAGAGCACCTCCAAAGTTCAAGCAGCGAGTAAACATTGTAATTCATGGTAGAAAAGATCCAGTCATGCTGCACCCAACATCAACTATACAGAATGCATGAGAATGACAATAGTGGTCCCAGGTCTGGCGCTTATTTGAGAAGGTGATGACTCAACATAAAAGTAAATAGATAGTCCCTTCGCAGAGGGAAGCATGGATTTGCAGCGGTGCTAGAGCTCAAAGTTTAAAACAGAGATAGGTATAATTTTGGGAGGTACACCCTTCCTGTCAACGTCACGACCAAGAGTTATCAATATCTTCTGTGCTAAACAAATTAGCGGCGGTTCCCAAGCGGTAAGAGTAAAGGTTTACTCCCCCTTCACCAACAATCACACTCCACGGCTAGCCGCATCCACGGGTACCGTCCAAACCAACAACATTCCTGGGGGAGTTTTGTTTAATTATTTTTTATTTTTGATTTCGGGACTAGGAATCCCTATTACCGCCCTCTCGTGTAAGGACAAGTGAATAAACACTCATCATGAGAATAACCCGCTTAGCATGGAAGATACTGACCGCCCCCTGTCGCTCCATGAGCAGTCCAGGCACACAAAACAGATGTTTATTTGAATTTTTATAGATGGCACATGCAAATTTACTTTGGAACGGCAGGGTAATACCGCATATAGGTAGATATAGTGGACTCATCTGGCATGACTTGGTTTAAGGGTTTTGATGCACAAGCATTATTCCTGCTTAGTACAGGCGAAGGCTAGCAATTACACTGAGAAGCGGCCAGCTAGAGATCGAAAACAGTCATGAACATGCATTACTTATAATCAACATTGAATACTAGCATGAGTAGGATATGGACACCATGAACATAAATATCATGAAGGCTATGTTGGTTTTGATTCAACTACATGTGTGAACATGTGCCAAGTCAAGCCACTTGAAACATTCAGAGGAGGATACCATATCGTCATACCGCATCACAACCATTTTAATGCATGTTGACACCCAAGATAAATCATTATCCACTCCTAGCTACTTAAGCATGGCATGAACAACTATAATCTCAAATGGTCATTGCAAACATGTTTGATCATAATGAGTTGAATCCAGGGATACTAGGTTAAACATATTTACAAAAACAACAAGTTGAGTTCATACCCGCTTTTTTCTACCACAGTCAATTCATAAAATGTCATCATTATTGCCTTTCACTTGCACGACCGAATGATAAGAAAATAATAATAGTGCAAGAGTGCCATGGACTAAGATGGAATCTGCAAATATTTTATTCAAGAGGAGAAGACAAAGTAATATGGGCTCTTTATTGGATAAACAATAATGCAGATAAGAGACACTCAAAAATTTCATCGTGGTCTTCTCCAAGGTATGACTCAAGTAAAAAAAAGAATTTCAGAGAAACACACGGAAATATTTTTGGAGTTTTTGTTTTTTCTTGAAGAAAGCGAATTAAAGAGGAAAAACAAAAACGAGAAAAACTATTTACATGGGAAAACTCCCAACAGGTAAAAGAAGAAGCGACAAATCTTTTTGGGTTTTCTTTTGATGCTACAATTAAACTAAGCTAAAAAGAAAAACTAAAAAGAAGTAGGAAATATTTTTGGATTTTCTTAAAGCTTTTCAAACACACAAGAATAAAGCGAGAAAACAAATCTAGCATGGATATTACAATGAAAAAGTGTGAACACCGACAACTGGAATGAAATGTGTGAACATGAATGTAATGTCGGTGGAAATACGTACTCCCCCAAGCGTAGGCTTTTGGCCTAGCTTGGTAATCACCATCTGTATGAATAATAATCTGGGCGATGGCTCACTGAGGCCCTCGGAGCAGACTCCGTGGCCTCCTGGCAGCTTCAACCTATGCGTTGTGCGCATGGGATTCGCTCTCAAGGACATAATATCTTCCCCTAGTGTGAAAATCAAAGAGAGCAGGAGCAGGCAAGGCAACATGCACAATGTTTTTTTATTAAATCTCAAGTTATAGGTGTAGTTGGTGGCCGTACTCGTAAGGAACTTATGACGCTTCATGGCATCAATGTCTAAATACTGAGTAGGTTGGATGGGGTCATTAGGCCATGGTGAAACATTTAATCTCTTAGCTACACGAGAGGCATAGATTCCTCCATAAAAATTACCACTAGCACATTAAGCTGCAACCTCCGTGCAACAATTGCACCAAGATTATAATCCTTATTCCCAGTTATGGCAGTGTGTAAGAGACTCAAATCAGGAGCACACAGCGTGCTACAATCTTGTTTGCCTACAATACATTTACCGTTAAAGAGCGCAAAATATTGTAATGATGGAAAATGGAGGCCTCCTTTTAATAGAGAACCGGAACAAAGCATTAACACATGGTGAATACATGAACTCCCCAATCTAGGGTCATCACCGCGAAGTATCCCAAATATTGTGACTATGGGGTTGATGGATCATAACACGTAATAGGTGCATATGACTAGGCAAGATCGGATCAAGAACATGAATATAGAGATGATAACATAAACGGTTCAGATCTGAAATCATGGCACTCGGGCCCTAGTGACAAGCATTAGGCATAGCAAAGTCATAGCAACATGAATCTTAGACCATAATGGATACTAGGGATCAAGCCCTAACAAAACTAACTCGGTTACATGACGAATCTCATCCAACTCCTCTCCGACCAGCAAGCCTACGAAGGAATTACTCACTCCCAGTGGGGAGCATCATGGAATTGGCGATGGAGAAGGGTTGGTGATGACGAAGACCGAAGATTCGCCTCTCCGGAGCCCCAAACGGGCTCCAAATCTGGCCTCTCGATGAAAAACAGGAGGTGGCGGCGGCTCCGTATCGTAAAACGCGATGAAACTTTCTCCCTGATTTTTTTCCGCGAATGTGAATTTATAGCGTTGGGATTAGGGTCAGTGGGGCCACGAGGTGGGAACAACCCACCAGGGCGCGCCCTGGTGGGTGCTGGCCACCCTGGCCCCCTCTTCGGTGTATTTTGGCTCCAATAATTCACATATATTCTGAAATAATTTTCCAAAAAGTTTTGTTCCATTCCGAGAACTTTTATTTCTACACAAAAACAACACCATGGTAGTTCTGCTGAAAACAGCGTCAGTGCGGGTTAGTTCCATTCAAATTATGCAAATTAGAGTCCAAAACACGGGCAAAAGGGTGAGGCAAAGTTGATACGTTGGAGACGTATCAGTTATCATTCAGTTTCCTTAGTATCTTATGACGAGGATGTTCAAAACACTTCAATACTTTGCTTGGTGGCAAATAGTGTCGTGACTTTTCCCAGTACTGGTGGAGATAGCTCAGATTATGTACCAGGTCTAGTATCATTGTTTTTCGAAGGTCTGAGGTAGACGAGCTTGCGGAACTTCTTGGATATGTGTTGTGGGTTGTGGGTGTGGTTTTATAGCTGGCTACATTGGGTAGGTTCCTAGGCCCGCAACTTGATAGCATAACCTAGAAAGATTTCACAAGGTTTCAGGTGGGAATTCAAGTAGTTACCTAGAGTTATCCTTCCACAAATGCATGGTGGGTTATGTATTTGTTTCCGGCTTAATCTACAAGCCTCATCCGTTGTTTTGTTTGCAGTATGGTAATTCGAGTTGCTTCGATGTCAAGTGTGATTTCATATCTTTCCTAAGGTTGTTCTTATATTCCTATGGGAGTGCTAATCCTTTTGCTCAATCAAAATGTCATGTCAATTCTTTCCATCCGGAGTGCTTCTCTTCAAGATAATTCAATTCTCTCCAATATTTGCAAGATCAATCCTCATATTTTTCTGGAGTTCTTTTTCATCTGTCTAAGTGTTATTATTTTCCCCAACCTCCCGCCCTTTTTCTTCAACTCTTAAATTCCCAATCAAGTGTATTTCTGTGAATGTGATGCTTGTGCTTTATTTTCTTCCGTTTTGTATCTAGTGATTCTTTGTGATGATGCTCAGGTGCTAAGTTCATCATTTCTTCATCTCCATTTTTCTTTCCGGTGGATTTGATTCAACCTCTAGGTGTTCAACATATCATTTTAATTCGTTAAATGTTTTTCATGTCGGAAGTTCTTATCCAAGCCTCTCTTGTTTATTCATCACCTCTCTATTCTATCCGGAGTGATGAAGATATCTCACGAGACTCTTGTCTCCATTCAAAATCTTTCCATATTATTTCGGGGGTCACATCTTATCAAGTTTTAATCTGTATAGGTGCAGTCTCTCTTCCTAAGAAATCGTTTAAACGGTGTTTTCTATGAGTGGGACCTTAACTCACAGGTTTTTCCCAAGATCCTACCTGGCTCTTCTAATCTCTTCCGGAGATGTCCTCAAATTCTTTCAAGTGTGACGTAAGAATGTTTTTCATCAGTCATATGCCTTCTCCTAGATCGCTTCGAATTATTTTTCATTATTGGTTCAACCTTTCTTTCTTCATTATTCCAGAGGGTCTCGGGAATTCATGATGTTGTTTCTCATCATCATTAAGACTGAAGGAGAGTTTCTCTTAAATCTTTGTCTGTTCTTATGAAGATTTGTCTTGTTAGCTTGTTGTGATCCTCTTAAATTGTTTCCGATCATGAGAAATTCCTTCCATATCTATCCAGAGAATTTAAGAGTTTTTTTCACTTATCGATCCTCCGAAGGCCATCATTTCAGGAGATTCTTCGTTCTCAGCTTTCAACTTTCCTTCTCAAATTCTTCTCAATTGATGTCTCTTCGTTCGTTCGATGTTTTTCATCGTTCATTCTCCATTCATACGGGTGGATGGTGCTTTTTCGTTCTCATGTATTCCCATTCATTCGTAGTATCCTCATTTGTTTCAAATTCTTACCGGTGTTCTCTTTCAAGACATCTTCAAGTTTGTGTTGTCTCTCTTCAATCTTTTCAAGAAGAATAAGTGGTTTGCTAAATCCGTTGCTTCTCATTAATTTAAATTGATGAAGGATAAGTATAACATAATTCTTATTGTTTTTTCATCAAGGTGATTTTAGTTTCCGAAGTTGTTCAAGATATCAAATTCTTGATACTAAGTTGTTCATCTTTTCTTTTCCAGAGTTTCAAGTTTTATTTTCTCAAGTATCTCGTTGTGAAGCTTCACCCAAATCTTTGCAAGGCCTCAATCTTGTTCTTTTTGCAACCTTCAATTCTTTTCTATCATCTTTTCATTTCTGGAGTTCTCCCTAATAGTTCTTCATGGTGGTTCGTTAAGGATTTAATCCATTCCCGATGTATTCTTCAAGATAATTCTTGTTGGAAGATCTCAAGTATTCTTTGTCTTGCATTTCAAAGTGCCATTCTTTCTTCATTGTCCTTTGGGAACGTGCTATAGGATTCTTGATTTATGAGGAGTCTCATAGAGAATTTGCCAAGAATGAGATATTTAAACCCATGATTTTCTTCGTTGGAGTTATGTTGGATTAGATTTCACCTAAAGTCTTTCCTAGGGATTGTTGCTATCATGGTGCTTATCGGTGATCCAAGTTCTTAATGTATCCTAGTGGTGAAAGAAGTTTTGCATATCTTGATCCTTGCAAGCAATCTTTGTTTCGTTATTGTCCGGTTCTCACCTCATAATTTTGAGATGTTCTCCATAAACCCACAACAAGATTTTCTTTTCGTTGTTGATTTTCCAACAACTCCATTCAATCCTTCATTGTAAGATGCTTTTCAATTCAATTGTGGCAGAAGTTGTCATTTTATTCTCCCTCTTATTTATTCCAAGTATCTAGCTTCTGTTCATGTGTTCCATAAGATTCTCTCTTCAAACCGTCATCTTGTTTTACCAAGATCATGTTCTTTTCTTGCTTATCCATAACCGGAGTGTTCTGCCCCCTATTCAAGTACTTCTACCTTATCAAGTTTTTCCTCTCTTTTAAACTGAAGTGCTTCCCAAATTCTTTCACACTCGTTCCTTGTCTATCTCGTTTCAACTGGAGTGGTTTTGAATTCTTGCTTGTTCCTCATGTCATTCTTCATCTCTTTGAATCTCCAAGATACATTGGTTTCACTCGTTCGTCAAAGAAGCACCAAAGTTTTATCTCTTCCTTTGCTCTTCCTCTTCCGCTTCTCATTCTAAGTTCTTGAGTCGAGATCTCTTGTAAGTGGAGGAGAGTTGTAACAGCCTGAGACTGACGCTCCAGATTCCTTCCAAGTATTTCGAGTCTTGTGGTGTGATTTATTTGGTCGTCGCATTCATCATCGCATCATTCGCATTGCATCGGCGCCTCGTTGCCGTCATTTTTTTCAAAATTTGCATCTGTTCATAGTTGCTGGTTCTCTCCGTTCTCGTCATTGACCGTCTATGACCAACCACACAGGCATGCACCCGCGGCATCATTTACATATTGTTTAAAAAAGCGCGTATAAAACATTATCAGAATGGGTCGAAACTTGGCGAGCGGTCTTAATATATTGTAGGTAGAACGCCTGCCAAATTTCGTTTCATTCGGAGGTTGTTTGATACCCCAATGAATAACTATCGCGACACTATAGCCATTTAAATCGTCAGATGTTTTGGTTTATAAAAATCTTTCACGGGCCACCAAAGCTCCCTCTTTTCTTGCCCCAACCCCCTCTCCACAGTCCACCTAGCCCACAAAACCAATCCCTGCAACCGGAGCCGTCCAATCCCGACTAGAGGGTACGAAAATGAGCTAAAACCCTCAAACCCTAGCACTTGTCCTATTTAAGGAGATCTACCCTGCCATTTTGCGCAACCTAGCCCCCATTGCCTCGAAATGCAGGCTGTCGCCAGCTCCAGCCAACCCCCAATCTCCACCGCGCCACCTTCTGCCTCCTCCTCCACGCGGGCCCGCCAGGGCCCCTTTCTGGGCCGCTCAAGCCCGGAACTGCCGCCGCCTCGGCTTGCAAGCGTCGCCTCGCCCTGGTTGCCCGTCGGGCGCGCCCAGCCGCCGGCCGCTCTCGAGCTGCCCTACGCCAAACTGACCCCGCCGCCCCTCGCCAGAGCGTAACCACCGGGCCGCACCTCGCGCCCGTCGCCCGCACCGGCAGTGGTCTCCGGCCTCCAGCCTCCAGCAGGCTGCCCCGCACCATGCAGCCCGAGCTCAACCGCTGGTGCTCGCCTCGCCCCGCCGGCCATCTTCGGGCCGCCTCCAGCCGGATCCACTGCCCCCGCGGCCAGATCCGTCGATCCGCCTCGCCTGCCGAGGCCCACGTCATCCCTCCGGCCGCCGCGCCCGTCGAGCGTGACTCCATGGTCCTGCCTTCCTCGATCCCGATCGGGAGGACGACGGGCGCCCACGTGGGCCTCGTCCCACCTTCGTTGGCCCATCTCCTGCCTCTGCGTCCCCAAGGCCCAGCCCAAGGTGAGCGCCATCGCCCGCTATCCTACGCCCGTTCACTTCTTAGCATATACTGCGCACGCGCACAATTTTTCTATCCGTGAGCGTTTGTTGTTTTAGTCTATTAGACGAACAGTGCTGAAAAACGACTAAGCCCCTGTTAAAAAAATTGTATGTTTATCACCATATTGCATTTTGCGAGGCCTACAACTTTTAAACCGTGCATCGGATTTTAATGAGTTATATATGAAAAATCATATACATTTCATGCTCTACATGATGGTGCCACTTTCTTGCATAATGAGTTGCATCTAAATGCTCAAATATCTGTTGCAAAAGTGCATTGTGAATAAACTGCTGAAAACTGTTGTTTTAATCAAACTTGTGTGGATGATTGCATCAAATCCATACCTCCTTTGAATTTGTGTCCATGGAGTAATTTGTAGTAATGGAGTAATTTGTGCCAATGCAGTAATATGTTTGAGATAGCCATAACTTTGTGCATGTTTACGTGATGATGGTGATTTATATATGAAAAATGTTCTGCTGGATGCTCTACATGATGGCATCATTTGCACACATATTAGGAGTCGCCTACATGCTCAAATCTCTGTTACAAAGGTGAATAAAACTGCTGAAAATTGTTGTTTCAATCAAATTTGTGTGGATGATTGCATCAAATTCATGCCTCCTTTGAGTTTGTGCCAGTGGTGTAATTTGTAATATGTTATGTCTAGTTCCTTGTAGAATCTTTGCCATGCCTAGTAATGGTTTATACTATTGTTCTTGCCATGCAAAAATGCCTAGTAAAAACTACTATTTTGGAGTCAACTAAATTTCACTAAGTCTGGAATCTGGATTGAAACTTAGCTTTTTGTCTTGATGATTGCCTTGGATTCAGATCTCTTTTACTAAGTGGGATGAATTGTAGTGCATGTTATGGTCTATGTAGATGTGCCATTTGATTCCATGAAATAGCATTGATACATACTTGTTTCTTGTTGTCAACATGCCCACCTGATAAAAACTGTTGCTCATGACTACTCTAATTTTCACCAAGTCTGAGAGTCTGCTTATTTCAGATTGCCATGTTGTGCTGATGCTAACCATGTTTCTATCATATTTTGATCATGCTCCTGTGGAGTTATATGTAGTGCATCATGTCCACTACCATGCTATAGATTTTCATGCCATGATAAGCCATGTAGCATGTATTTTTGTTGCTGTCAATATGCCTCAGGTTAATACTGTTTGTGAAAAACAAGCATTTTCTCTAAGTTCCTAAATGTTATGTGTTATAGCCATGTTGTGAGCTTCGTACCATGTGATCCATGACTCTTTTGAGTATGATTCCTTTTGATGAAATGAAGTGTATGTTACATGCTAATGCCCCATGCTTAGTGTGTGCATTTTAGGTTCTTCTAGCTTGTTATTTTGATGTGTGCAAATGCTAAGTTGTTGTTTTGGGCAGATTATAACTAAAATTTGAATTGGTTGTTATTGTTTAATCGTGGCTCCGTTTTGAACATGTTATACATGAAACTTGCCTAGCATTTCATGTAGTTGCATCCATGTTTTAAATTGTTTTGTGGTTGTCGTTTGCATGCATTTTGCATTCATGACATAGTTATCTTGTGTTGGTCATATCTTTTAGGCCGTAACTCAGTTGTATATGATCTATACATGTAAATCGCCTAGAATGACGAGTAGAATCACATCATGCATTTTGTTTTCCTGTTTAATAAATATGAAATATCTTTTGTTCAGATCTGGACCAAATTCATAATTTACATATGGGGTCATTTCAGAAATACTATAAGTTGTTTCCGACATCATTTAAAATGCCTAGATAGGTAGTTTAATTGTGCTTCACCTCTTGTCATGTCAACAAGATTTAAACTTGCCATGTAAATAAATGAGAGTGAACTAATTGATTCGAACGTGGAGTTTCGTCAATATGCAACTCGTTGGATATTGAAGTTCACTTAATTTGTAGTGTTTGATTGTTGTGCTTTGCCATGCCCTGCCTATTGAACCGGACATGCATCATACTTGATTGCGCATCATGCCATGTTTATGTTGCGTTGTTTACCATGTCATTTGCTTGTTTCCAGATTGCATCTTATCGATAGAGTTCTGAAAGAGTTTTGGAGTGTGAGGATTCATTCGACTATGTTGGTTTGTCTTCTTCACGGATTCGTTCTTCTTCCAAGCGGTTATCTCTAGCAAGATGACCATTTCCCTAGATACCACTACTATCATTGCCATGCTAGTTGTCTCGTTTCTATCGCTATGTCTCTCTACCAACCACTTGTTTGTCAAGCCTCCCAAATTGCCATGATAATCCTCTAACACTCCACATCCCAGCAAACCACTGTTTGGCTATGTTACCGCTTGCTCAGCCCTTCTTATAGCGTTGCTAGTTGCAGGTGCAGGTTCTTCCATGTGATAACATGGATATCTTTGGGATATCACACTACCTTGTTATTTAATTAATGCATCTATACACATGGAAAAGGGTGGAAAGCTCGGCCTTTTGCCTGGTGTTTTGTTCCACTCTTGCCGCGTTAGTTACCGAGTACTGGTGTTATGTTCCATATTGAGCGGTCATAACATGGTTGGGGTTGTTATGGGGACCACCTTGATTTTCGTTTTGGGATAAAACTCTTTTGGCAAGGCCCAACATTGGTACTACATTTGCCTAATAACTAATAAAACTTGCACAGGGACTTTCCGTACCCTGTGGATAATTAATCAACCCCCACGGGCTAGTGCTCCTGATGAGTGTTGGTCCAAACTTGAGCATTGTGCGGGGCCAACCCGGGGCAACTTGGGAGATTTCTATCAGGACACCGTACTCTTTGCTTATCCGGCGTGTCCCATGAAATAGATACGCGGCTGCTATCGGGTTCTTCCACACGTCGAGCGGTCTTGCTTGATTTGTTTTACCCTTCTCGATTGTATTGTGCACCGGGTTTCCGAGCATACTTTGGGCTATTTCAAGGTTGTGGTTTCCCGGCGCAGCTTGTGGTTAGTTTGTGATGGATGAGATGGAGCACCCCTACAGGGTTAAATCTTTCTAAGAGCCATGCCCGCGGTTATGTGGCAACTTGAAAATTTTACAATATCTGGTAATAGAAAATTTGAAGGAAACCCAATTAAAATACACCAACCGTGTGCGTAACCGTGACCGTCTCTTTTCGAGGGAGTTTGGAAAGAGAACACCGTGGGGTTATGATTGACTCCTAAGTAGGTGTTCACGATCACGTCTTGATCATAGCTCATGTCCGTTTATGCGTAGATCACTCTTCTTATTCTTGTACTCGTAAGTTAGCCACTCAAATACATGCTTAGTGCTCGCTACAGCCTCACCACTTAACCATAGCTTACCCATTAAGCTTTGCTAGTCCTGATACCCGTGGAAATGAGATTGCTGAGTCCCCATGGCTCACGGATTAATACAACAACAGATGCAGGTGATGGTAATGCGGTGATTTGACGTGAGCATGATGATTCTTCTATTTGAAGTTCTTCTTCTTCTTCACCGATCATAGGATAGGTTCCAAGGCGGCAGCCTGTGATTAGCAAGGATGGATGTCGCTTTTTTATGTTTGATTTCATCCATAGTCTGACCCTGCTCTTCTATATGGTGATTGAATGTTTGATTGTATTTGAGATGATCATGATTTAGCTTGTGGCGAGTGTAAGCCAATTCCATATAGTCATCTCCTCTTTACATGTACTTGTAATGATATCCATTCTTGCAAAACGACGCGATGCGCTTCTATCCCCGTCGAGGCCCTCGAGCCAAAATAAGGATAAGACCGCATCTTGGGCGTTACACCTAGCTCACCTTCTCCCTCGGGCATTAGTGGCACCCGTCAAAGTTTTCGAAAAGTCTTTGAAAACACTTTTGTTTCCCATCACCATGCATATACCCGTCCCACTTGAGTAGCAACTACTTTAGCAACATATCTACTTCCCACCCACACAACTCCATATGGAAAATAGAGTCATGGCAATGCAAGTGTCAATGAGGAAAGTAACGGAGGCAACCCACCAAAGTGGTCACCATATCATCATGATTTGATGCAACAAAGTGAAGTGCTATATGTCGTGCACGAAAAATGGGTTCCATAGACATGGTCAAAGGACTGCTTGCCTGTCTCAACAAAGTCTTCGGGGTCATACAATGCTTCTAATCCAACTACTTCGTCAACCTCGAAACCCAACGTCGCAAAATAACAGGAGCAAATAAGGCCATAGAAAAAACAGGAAAAGTAAAACACTCAGAAAAATGTCAAACCATTTTTGTAAAATACTAGAGTGCAAACTAAAACTAATTAAATTCTTAGTTTTTTGATTTGGAGTGAGAAAAATAGTGAAAAGCAATTTAATAGTGGTTTAAAATACTTTCAAAAAAAGGTTTTAAATAAGACAGTACAGAAAACATCTTTGGACATACATGAAAATCATACCATTAAATAGGTTGGATTATCCTGATAATTTAGGAATTGGAATATTTGGATTTGTACAATTATTTTAATCTTAGGAATATTCGCAAAAACTGTCGGAAAAAAAGGGTACTGTTGCCCTGGGCCAGATCAACCCACAGTTGGGCCGGCCCAGAGCCAAAGTGGCCCGAGCGAGCCGGGGCGCCTCCGCCAATCGGGATCAAACCCGATAGGTGGGGCCCAGGCGCCAGCGATAGGGAGAGACGGCGAAGAGGGGGTGAGGATACCCGCCTGTCATCTCTGACCTCGCGACCAGAGGGGTCTGGGAGCTCACCAGCAGCGCTCCGGGGCACGGCGAGGGCAGGCGAGCGCAGGGATGGAGTCAGGAGGCTTTCGTCGTTTGGGTGGTGCTCCGCGGGGTCTCCGGGGTGGCCTGGGCGCCGGCGACGAGAGGACAGCGGCGGAGGAGCTTCGGGAGGGGTCGCCGGTGACGACTCTGACAGCAAAGCACACAGGGGAGATGGGGGGAAGGGTCATGGCAGTGAGAGTGACTCGGAGGAGAACAAATGAGGACCGGAGCATCTCCCTATCGTGAGATCGATGCACGTCCAGCGCAGCGGAGCCTCAGTTGATCCCGAGCACATGGAGTTTCCGGAGGGGAATGGAGGGTTTTGGGGTTCGACTGGGAGGTAGAGAGGGAGTCCGGAGGGAAGAGGGGGTTACGGGGAGGCTTATATAGCCATGGGCGAGCTCACCATGGACCCGTGCGCTGGCGAGGTTGCAGCCGTCGCTGGAGGCCACAAGAGGGCTCGGCCTCGAGTTAGGGTTCTTCCTGGGGGTGGTCTAGGTCCAGGGGAGGAAGAGAGAGAGGGGGGCGCTCTGGTGTGCGCACGTGCGAAGCCGAGGATTAGCCTAGCCGGGCGGCTTCGGGCATGCGTGGGAGAGAGATGAGAGAGAGAGGGAGAGCTTGGTCCCGACACGGTAGCATGTCGCGGACGTCGAGTCGCCTCGAATGGCATGAGGGGGATGCTCGAGGTGGCCGGGCACGCGAGGTCAACCCTTTGGAGCGCGGCTATAGGGAGGGGGAGAGATGCTGGTGATTTGGTAAAAATTGTAACAAGGAGAGGGGTCTCCGGGCCTCAATCATTCAGTTGCATTAATTCACAAAAGTTGTTTGTTGTGGTTTTGGGCTAGATAGGTTGCTCAACATGCTTTGAGACTTAACAGGAGTGAGTGGCATCATAATTTAGACCTGTCCACCAAATTTCAGCTTAATTGAAGCAAGTGGCTAGTGTAACCTTTGCAAACCCTAGAAATGGACAGAAACTGATTTCTTTAGATTCAACTGGGCTAATCTATTGTCCTTCATGCACCACTTGGTGTAGCACCATCATTTGGGGATTAGATCACCTCCACAAGGTTTGAGATCAATAGGAGATACTTGGCAATGTAAAGTTGCTCAAAATTGGACCTGGACAGAAAGGGGTTTGGGGGCAGTTTGTGAACCAAAATTATTTTGATTGGAATTAAACTTGGTACGATCACTACATATGGCATATGTGACATGCTCGAATTTTCTTGGATTTATTTGACAATATTTCTTATAGAAATATTTTAAATACTTCAAATATGCAGAAAGGGTTTTGGATGGTTTTGTCCAATATTTTGAATATGACCATGTGTTGAAACTCTTATATATGGGAAATATATGTCCACTGAGTTTCCCTAAAATTTCTCAAATATTTGGGAAACATAAAAATAATTTTCCCCTATAAAAGACCATTTCTGGCCTCAGCAAAAGGCATTTAATTAAAATAACAAAATATCTTTAAAAAATGTGTTTTTGTGGTTTTGGGAAGTCTTGCTCATAATAGGTTTCAAATAAAATCTTTGGGGCAAAACATCTCCCTTAGTTTGAGGACTTGTAGTACAGACCTCAATTCTGGGGGTTTTGAAAACCTAAATCAATTAAGTGCTTTTTGGCGAAAAAAATATTTTATACAAATAGTTTTATGTCCTGTACACATGGCATGATGATTGGGCAAAGGTTTGGGTCAAGGAGATGAGTTTTGAGAGAAGGAGCTTTTTTGTGAATTAAAACACAAGCAAGCCAACATGCAAATAGCTATCAACTCAAGCATTCACAAGCACACAAAAGTTTTACTTGGTCCAAATTTTTAAACTCATAATCATAGCAAAGTGGTACAAACACAGAATGTGACGTCTTTCCTATGGACTCAATCTGATCAAATCACTTAAAGAAAAATGTAGAGTCTTGACGCTTTTGCCAATATGATTCCTTTGCATTCTAGGGGTTCCTCATCACATATCCTAGCCATTCTAATCCTTTGAATATTTCCCAAAATATTCTTGATAAAAGTATTAGTCTAAGAGAAAATGTCTGTTGTCATCTATCATCAAAACCACCAAGGGTGCATTTGTGCTTTCAATCTCCCCCTTTTAGGTAATTGATGGTAGCATATAATGAGAGCTTTAATTTGAAATAGGAAACATGATATATGATAGGTTTGAGAGACATATGACTAGATCAAGCTCCCCCTACAAGTGTGCAATCCTTTGATAGAATAGTTCCTTTTGGAATGCATGAGCACATAGAGATGTGAAGGCCTGACTAGTCATATGTATCTTGGCCATATGCATCAAATCAAAGATGTGAATGACACATATTCATGTTCATGAGTCTATCTTGCAAACAATATGGGCAAGAAGCAAGATATCATCCTGAGCATGAGCGAGATGCATATACTTACCTTGAAGTACTAGAGAATTTACGAGAGGAAACTTACTTGAGAAAACAAGGGTAAGAAAACACACTGATGTTCCTTTAATTCAAACGTAAGAGTTTCAAGACTACCAAGACTCGGATGACATGTTAAAGAATTGATATGTTTTGAGATTAACATGTCCCCACAAAGGTTTCAAAAGGATTTTCAATGAAATATCCATAGAATTTTCTCCCCTAAATATGGAACTTCCTTTCCCCCTGAATGTTAGCCAGTAGATATTGGGAGTAGGTAGAGTGAGATCGAATTCAAAATAGAAGATCATGTAGAATGATCAAGATCAATCAATAAATTTGTAGTATATATGTTTCTCTCCTCTTAGAAACATAGATCATTGGATCACTCTCCTTTTTTAGGTCATTCTCCCCTTTGAAATATCAATATGTTTATGTCTTTAGGCTTTCATATCTCTTGCCCTTGATGTCATTATGCTTTGATCTTTATCCCCCTTTGACATCAATTTAAAAGAAGGGTCACATGTTAAGGGATCCCTGAGAGTATCATCACCTTAGTGAGGAATGTATCAGAGTGGGTAGGGCCACTGAGCAGAGGTGGAAAGAAAATGAAAATTGAAAATTTTGGAATGTGGTTTGAAGCTATAAAATCGGTGACACCGAGAGAATTCTGGTTGGTGAAACCAAAAAAAACTTTCAGTCTTTGGGTGCATCTATGGCATCGAGGGGTTTCATGTCGATGGTATCGAAGAACATTTATGCAACGTTGTTGCTATCTTGGTGACTACGGTTTATTTCAGTCGGAGGGTCAGAAAAGGTAACAGAAACTTGGCTTTAGCAAACTCGCCTCATTTGACAATAAAAATTCAGAAGGATTTGCAAGGAATTTGTTCAACTAGATGAAGATTCATGGTGAGAACAAAAAGATGCAAATGGGACTTTAAATCAATCATGAAACTTCATCCAGATGATGGTCGGCGACTAGGTCACCTATGTTAGAGTATATTGACTTAGGAGCCAAGGGAGAAAACTTGATCATAGGTCATATTCATCCTTAATCTCAAAGTGGGGTTACCATTTTACTTTGAACATTTTGATGTTTTCATATCACTAGAGATGATTTGACTCAAGGCTTGGAGTAAAGCTTCCTCGATGATATTATTACATACCTTTGGGTGATGTTGATGATGGAAGCAAGTTGGTAGACTTGTTGTGGATGCCCAAGTATTTGAGTTTGGAGCCATCCTTCTTCCTTTGAACTAGGTCTTCCTACATGGGTTAGTCATTGATACGTCCATTGTGCATCATGATTTCTTATTCATATTTGTGTTATTCTAGTGCATTATTCCCTCTTATCATACAATTCTTATGCTCTTTATCTCTGAATATGCAAGGTACATCACAAAGAGGGAAATATCTGAAAACTAGAATTCTCGACTGAAAACCGAGGAAAAGGCAGAAAAATCACCATACTCCATATGACCTGAAACTTCACGGAGAATTTTTATTGAATATTTAAGAATTTTTGGGCCAAAAATATACCAGAGGGGGGGCCACCAGCTGGCCACAAGCCAACAGGGCGCGCCGCCCCCCCAAGCCACGCCCTGATGGCTTGTGGGCCCCCTGCTGGCCTCCCGACGTCCCTCTTCTCCTATATGGTGTGTTTTACCCTATAAAAAATCATAAGCAATCTTTCAGGATGAAGCGCCGCCATCTTGAGGCGGAAACCTAGGCAGAGGCCCTTTTGTACTCCAGCAGTCAGGTTCTACCGGGGAAATTCCTCTTCGAGAGGGGTAGATCGAGGCCATCATCATCACCAATGCTTCCTCCTTCGTGGGAGGACCAATCCTCATCAACATCTTCACCAGCACCATCTCATCTCCAACCCTAGTTCATCTCTTGTATTCAATCTTTGTCTCAAAACCTTAGATTGGTACCCGTGGGTTACTAGTTGTGTTGATTACATCTTGTAGTTGATGCTTGTTGGATTACTTGGTGGAAGATATTATGTTCAGATCCTTAATCATTATTATTATACCTTTGATCTTGAACATGTTGATGAGGTGTGCGTAGTTACTATTGTTCCTGAGGACATGGAAGAAGTCTTGTTATAAGTAATCATGTGAAGTTGGTATTCGTTCGATATTTTGATGATATGTATGTTCTTACTTCTCTTAGTGGTGTCATGCGAACGTCGACTACATGACACTTCCCCATGTTATGGGCCTAAGGGAAGTCATTGTGGAGTGTCAAGTAGATGATGGGTTGCTAGAGTGACACAAGCTTAAACCCCTGTTTATGTGTTGCTTCATAAGGGGCTGATTTGGATCCACAAGTTTCAAGTTGGATCCACATATCAAATTATCAAAGTAGAGAACGCGAATCAACTCAAAATGATGAACATGACTAGACAAAAATTCCCACGTGTCCTCGGGAGCGCTTGCTTAATATAAGAGTACTTCTAGGCCTGTCCTTTGCTATAAAAAGGATTGGGCTACCTTACTGCACCTTTCTTACTATTGTTACTCGTTACTTGTTACAAATTATCTTGCTACAAAACTATCTACTATTGTTACTTACAACACTTGCAGAGAATACGTTGCTGAAAACCGCTCATCATTCCCTTCTGCTCGTCATTGGGTTCGACACTCTTACTTATCGAAAGGACTACGATTGATCCCCTATACTTGTGGGCCTTCAGGACTCTTTTCTGGCGTCGTTGCCGGGGAGTGAAGCGCCTTTGGTAAGAGGAATTGGTAATGAAACATTTTTTTTACGTGCTGAAATTTACTGTTGCTTGTCGCTATGAATTGTCACCCTTTAAGTGGTTTGTTCGGGGCATTTTCACCTCGAACTGAAGACGAGGAAATTGTTCCTCAACCTACTGAACCTACTGAAAATATTTATTATGAGATCTCTTTGGGTATGCTTGGAAAACTGTTATCTAATCCATATGATGGAATGACTCATCCTGGTTATCATTTGATAGTTGTCGATGAAGTTTGTGGATTATTTCGGCTTGCAGGGTTGTCTGGAGACAAAGTTAAGAAGAAAGTTTTCCCTTTATCTTTGGAGGGAAAAGCATTAATGTGGTACAGTCTATTGGACGATATTGGAGCATGGGACTGGAATCGCTTGAAGCTGGAATTTCATCAGAATTTTTATCCTATGCATCTAGTCCATCGAGATCGGAATTTTATTTATAATTGTTGTCCTTGTGAAGGAAAAAGTATCGCTCAAGCTTGGGGAGGCTTGAGTCTATGATGCACACCTGCCCCAACCATGAGTTCTCAAGAAAAACTATTATACAAAATTTTTATGCTCGCCTTTCTCATTATGATAAAGTACTACTCGATTCTTCTTCTACTGGTTCCTTTATGAATAGGACTATTGAATTCAAATGGGATCTTCTGGAAAGAATTAAATGCAACTCTAACGATTGGGAACTCAACAAAGGTAAAGAGTCAGGTATAAAGCTTAAGATTGATTGTGTTAAAGCTTTTATGGAAACCGATTCTTTCTATAAGTTTAGTAACAAATATGGCCTTGACTCTGAGATAGTAGCTTCTTTCTGTGAATCATTTGCTTCTCATGTTGATCTCCCTAAGGAGAATTGGTTTAAATACCATCCACCCATTGAAAAGCAATTAGAGAAATCTATTAAAATTGAGAAGTAAGAAATAATTGTTAGCCATGTTGATCCAATTGAGAAGCCACCTATCCCTGTTAGAATTAGGGAGCATGCTACAACTACAATTGTGGTTAATAAAAGTCATGTTAGGACACCTACACCTTCTGAACAAACAAATGTTGAGCCTAAAGTTGTTATGGTTAATGATCTTCTAGTGGATAACATTGATGGTCAAGTTATTTACTTCTATGGCGAAGCTGCTAGAATTGCAAAACCTGCTAGAAACGCGCAAGATGAGTTGGATAAAAGTAAACCAGTTGTTGGCATGCATGTAGTTTCAGTTAAAATTGGAGATCATTGTTATCATGGCTTGTGTGACCTTAGTGCTAGTGTTAGTGCTATCCCTTTTACTTTACATCAAGAAATTATGAATGACATAACACCATCTGAGCTTGAAGACATTGATGTTACTATTAAACATGCAAACAGAGACACTATTACACCACTTGGGATTGTTAGAGATGTTGAAGTCTTGTGTGGAAAAGTCAAGTACCCCACAGATTTCTTAGTACTTGGTTCAAAACAAGATAAATTTTGTCCTATTATATTTCGTAGACCTTTCTTCAATATTGTTAATGCTGAAATTAATTGTGTTACTGAGAAGGTCAAAGTAAGCTTTGGCGATGTGTCTCATAAATTTAATTTCTCCAAGCTTGGTGGGCAATCACATGAGAAAGAATTTCCTAGTAAGGATGAAATAATTGGTCTTGATTCTATTGTCGTCCCTCCTAATCATCCGTTGGAACAATATTTACTAGACCATGAAAATGATATGCATATGAATGAAAGAAATGAAATAGATGACATATTTCTTTAACAAACACCTATTCTTAAACACCACTTACGAGTTGAAATTTTAGGGCATCCTCCTCCACCCAAGGGAGATCCCGCATTTGAGCTAAAATTTTACCCGTGTCGGTGCACTAGGAATAGGGTACCCAGTGCCCCCGACTTATGCACATGCAGTAGTAGCAAAACCCCGTCGAGAACTGGACAAAACCAGGGAAGCCGCTCTAACTATGATCAAGGAGCACGTCAAGAAGACCAAGACCCCACCAGAGGCAGACTATGCTGGCTAGCAACGCCGGTAAGCTCAATGCAACGGCCCAGGAGGGCAGCAAACCACGCCAGCCACGTCCCCGGTGCTTGCCGGGGAAGGAGGCGCACACATCTTCAAGAAGACCCGGCAAGCCATCCCCCGGCAGGCGTGAGCCGATCGGCCACCGCTCCACCGCATTGCGACGCCAGTCACTTGTCAATGCAGTGTCGAGCCCTCAGGTGGCTAAGTGGCTCTCGCTAAGCACGTGGCGACACACCGGAAGACAAATTATGCCCAGTTGACAGCCGTCCAGAGGCGTGTCAAGACACTAAGAAACAAGCAGCCAAGCGGTGGTAGAAGCTTGCCGGGGATGCGCCCCCACACGCCACCTACGCTAGCATTTATGGCATTTTGTCCTAAGTGCCGGAGTTAGGTATGATAGCACTGTTAGCTATCTAATCATTAGATAATGTCTGTTTTGACACTGTGGTTGCCCCTTGACATATAAAAGGAGGCCCAAGGCAACCTATCTCAAGATTCAGACCCTTGGACACTTGTACTCGTGTAGCAGCACCCCCGAACGCAACCTTGCCGGGTTTGAGCGTTGCGTGTGCTTCGTGTTCCTCTGAGCAATCCACCAAAGCAGGAGTAGGGTTTTACGCTTCTCAGCATCCCGAACCTGGGTAAAACACCAGCGTCCCATCGTCGTGCTGTTTCATTACCTCTACTCTTTGTGCAACATGACCTCACCCCACCGAACCACAAAGAGAACCATGGTCCCATAGGTTATCATGTGCATCGGCCTCCCGACATCTTTGGCGCGCCAGGTATGGGGCGTCATTTGCGCGAACCTGAGTTCGTGAGCGGCATTTCGATCTTCATCGCCATCTTCTGCACCCATGGCTCCCAAGAAGAAGACCGGTGCGACTGCTCATCCTTCCACTTTGAAGGCCCCCACGCATGCAGCTGCAGACACCGTTGGTGCCGCGGTGGCGACAAGTGAGGCAGGCGTCGTGGGTGACACTACCGGTGCAGGCGGCACCACCGTCGTGTCCCCCGCGGCCGAAGCTGGCGCAGGGAACGCCGAAGGGGAGCAGCAACAGAAACATCCTGGCGTGCTCGGCCCTGACACCGTGGGAGGAGGAAACGTTCATCCTCCGCCTCCTAGCCGCACTGGTGGCCGCGGCCCCAATAGCGGTTCTTCTCCTTTCACCTTCGAGCTTCGGTTGGCGTCGATGTACCTGAGTATGCACAGAGTCTCGGTTTGAGGTAGCGTCGAAGTTCCATGAGTATCAAAGGAAGAGTCGCAAAGTAGAGAAGTCACCTCGTTTCCAATAGCGCGGGCATGAGCTCTTGTCATGGGTCCACTTGGGGGTTGGTTTGATGGTGTAGGTTTTATGGGGATGATGGTGGGATGCTCCGCATCAACATGGTCGCTTGTTGTCTCCGTCTGCGCTCCGCCTCGCGCCCATGGATTAATATCACGCACACTCTTCATCTCCCTAAACTGAAGCACCTCGAGCTCATTACCGTCAGCATCTTGAAGGAGGATTTGGAACTCCTGCTCCATGGTTGTACTGTGCTCGAGTACCTTCGTCTTCAGGTGATGTTTTGGTTCAGTAGCGTCCACATCGCTACGACGAATCTTCGTACGATTTATGTTCATGGTTGGTGCCACAACATGCTGTCAGCTGAGGTGTTTCACGATATGGTCATTGAGAAAGCGTCTTTCCTTGATAGATTGTTTGTACTTGTTAAAGAATGTCCAACAAGAATCAGGGTCATTGACGCACCGAAATTGAAAGTGTTGGGCTATTCGTGTGCTGAATTCTCCAAACTTGTTACGGCTGGATCCATACCCGTTCAGGTACAACATTCTTCTTCTCCTTCTTATTTTTGTTTACCTATGTTTGGCTGTCTTGCAGAAATTGACTCCCACAGGCTTGACCCTGTCTATGCGCATAGTGAAGATCCTGGCACTACAATCTATCTGCCCCAATCTGGATGAAACTGTTAGATTCCTTATATGCTTTCCGTGCACGGGGAAGCTATACATCGTGGTGATGCTCCTTTCCTGTTAATTGTTAACCACAATGGAGTTCAAGTTTTTGGTACTTTACCCATCATTACAATGAAAAATGTACAATGAGTTCTAAAGAAACTTTGTAGGATTCCAATACATATTTTTGAGATGTTAATCATGAACAATTGAGGATCACATCTCAATGTATTAGTGTATTTAGAAATTCTGCAAATCAAAGATGCACATAGTGTACAAAACTACATCTAGGCACTGATACGTTGTCTTCATTTGCAAATACAAGCATGCCCGAAAGTGGAAAATGTGACGCAATATAACAATCCCATCGAATGCCTTGATTTTCATCTCAAAGAAATTACTTTCAACCAGTAGTGAGGCACCAAACCAAAGATTCAATTAGCCAGGTTCTTTGTTTAGAAAGCAAGGTTGCTCAAGATAATGAGTTTTGACTTATATTTAGTGCGCCAAAATGAATTGTTTCTTGATCAACGAAGGCGTCTACAGTTGCATCGAAAAGCCTCTGCAGAAGCTGAAGTTCAGTTTGGAACTTCAAATGACATATTATTCGGAAGTCAGTGTATCAAGCTGATATATGACTTCTCGGTGGCGGATCCCTTTGCAGAAATATTGCATGACTCAGATTCTGAAGAAGATAAATTTTATTTTTAATATCAGTTTGAACCTTGTCATCTTTGAATTTGGGCCTTGTAAAGCTGGAATTTGAACCTTGTAATATTTCTGGTATTTGTGATACAATATTTGAAATGGCATCGTGTTCTTTTTTGTTTATGCAATCATGTTCTTATGAATACATATGTTGTTGTTCCATACACACAGCATACATATGTTGTGCAAACAGAGCAAATCACATCTCATTACATTAAATTAAGGAACATGTCGGCAATGATTTCAACAATCACTGACAATTGTTTACCAGCCACCGTCTGCTCACAACACACAGTTTGTCAGGATGACTCGTGTGTGTTATTATCGGTCTTCCCACACGACTCTGATTGTTGACCTCTTTGCCGCACATCACACACACCTAGTTAGGCTAAATCGTGTGTGCTCTGCTGTATCATCACACATAATTTTTCATAGTGAACCGTGTGCCCTCTATCGCACACATCTGGATCTTTATAACCGTTTGTGTTATCATGGCAAAGCGCAAACAGTTCAGAAGAACCAAGTGTATCCCACGTATCGCATACGTAAATCTTTTCTGAATCGTATTTGCTTGTTCCGCCATCGCACACAGTTTGCATTATTGGTGATGGAGCTTGAACTATACCGTTTGCGATTCATACATCATACACAGTTCCATCGAAGGGTCTCTGATTGACCATCCTACGCCCGTTCACTGCTTAGCATATACTATGCATGTGCAAAAAATTTCTATCTATGAACGTTCGCTATTTTAGTCTATTTGACGAACAGTGCCAAAAAAACAACTAAGTCCCTGTTAAAAAAATTGTCTGTTTATCACCATATTGCATTTTGCGAGGCCTACAACTGTTAAACCGTGCATCGGATTTTAATGAGTTATATATGAAAAATCATTTACATTTCATGCTCTACATGATTTTGACATTTGCATGCATAATAAGTGGCATCTACATGCTCAAATCTCTGTTCGAGAAGTGCATTGTGAATAAACTACTGAAAATTGTTGTTTTAATCAAAGTTGTGTGGATGACTGCATCAAATCCATGCCTCCTCTGAATTTGTGCCAATGGAGTAATTTGTAGTATACCATGTCTACCTGCTGCTAGTATCTTAGCCATGCCTATAGATGATTGTTATGCTACTATTATTGCCATGTAAACATGCCTAGTCAAACTGCTGTTTTGGGAGATAGTCAAATTGTTGTGCTTTGCCATGCCATGCCTACTAAACCGGACATGCATCATACTTGATTGCGCATCATGCACGTTTTCCTGTTTATGTTGTGGTGTTTACCATGTCATTTGCTTGTTTCCGGATTGCTTCTTCTCGATAGAGTTCCGAAAGCGGTTTGGAGTGTGAATATTCATTCGACTACGTTGGTACGTCTTCTTCCCGAATTCGTTCTTCTTCCAAGCGGGATCTCAGGCAAGATGACCATCTCCCTGGATACCACTACTATCTTTGCCATACAAGTTATGTCGTTTCTATCGCTATGTCTCGCTACCTACCACTTGTTTGTGAAGCCTCCCAAAATGCCCTAATAAGCCTCTAACCCTCCACATCCCAGCAAACCATTGTTTGGCTATGTTACTACTTGCTCAACCCTTCTTATAACATTGCTAGTTGTAGGTGCAGGTTGTTCCATGGATATATTTGGTATATCACACTACCTTTTTATTTATTTAATGCATCTCTTGGTAAAGGGTGCAAGGCTTGGCCTTTTGCCTGGTGTTTTGTTCCACTCTTGTCGCCTTAGTTACAGAGTACTGGTGTTATGCTCCATATTGAGCGGTCCTAACATGCTTGGGGTTGTTATCAGGACCCCCTTGATTTTCATTTTGAGATAAAATTCTTCTGGCAAGGCCCAACATTGGTACTATATTTGCCTAATAACTAATAAAATTTGCATAGGGAGTTTTCATACCCCGTCGATAATTAATCAACCCCCCTGGGCCAGTGCTCCTCATGAGTGTTTGTCCAAACTAGAGCTCCGTATGGGGCCAACCCGGTGCAACTCGGGTGATTTCTATCAGGCCACTGTACGCTTCGCTTATCTGTCGTGTCCTGAGAACGAGATACACGGCTCCTATCGGCTTCGTTGACATGTCGGGCAGTCTTGCTGGATTTGTTTTATCCTTCTCGAACGTCTTGTGCACCCAGATTCCGAGGATACTTTGGGTTTTCTCAAGGTTGTGGTTTTTCAGCGTAGCTTGTGGTTAGTTTGTGATAGATTAGTTGGAGCATCCCTGCATGGTTAAGTCTTTCTCAGAGCCGTGCCCGCGGTTATGTGGAAACTTGGAAATTTTATAATATCTGGTAATAGAAACTTGAAGGAAACCCAATTAAAATACACCAACCGTGTGCGTAACCGTTACCGTCTCTTTTCGAGGGAGTTTGGAAAGAGAACACCGTGGGGTTATGATTAACTCGTAAGTAGGTGTTCAAGATCACTTCTTGACCATTATTACCTCAAGTTCATTTATGCGTAGATCACTCTTCTTATTCTTGTACGCAGAAGTTATCCACTCAAATACATGCTTAGTGCTTGCTGCAGCCTCACCACTTAACCATACCTTACGAATTAAGCTTTGGTAGTCCTGATACCCTTGGAAATGAGATTGTTGAGTCCGAGTGGCTCATAGATTACTACAACAACAGATGCAGTTACAGGTAATGCGGTCATTTGACGTGAGCGCGATGATTATTCTATTTGGAGTTCTTCTTCTTCATCGATCATAGGATGGGTTCCAGGTCGGCAGCCTGGGGTTAGCAAGGATGGATTTCGCTTTTATCGTTTTATTTCGTCCATAGTCGGACCCTGCTCTTCTGTATGCTAATTGAATGTATGATTGTATTTCAGATGATTATGATTTAGCTTGTGGCGAGTGTAAGCCATTTCCATATACTCATCTCCTCTTTACATGTACTTGTAACGATATCCATTCTAGTGAAATGACAAGATGCGCTTCTATCCCTGTCGAGGTCCTCGATCCAAAATAAGGATAGGACTGCATCTTGGGCGTTACCAGCTGGTATCAGAGCTATGCCGACCTAGGAGCCCCGTTAATTGATCGAACTTGGACGAGTCGAGTCTAGAAAAAAATGTTTTGAGTCTAGTTATATATCGAAGAGTAGGATTCTTTTTACTCCTCTTCCTTGGTCTGTTGAGGAATCGTGTCATAGGAATTTTAATTCTACCCCTCTTTTCAGTCAATTTTTTTAGGATCACACAAGTATTTTGGAATCTCTATTATGTCGATGTGACCGAACTCTGTTCTTGGTGCCTCCCGACACTTGGGTGAAGTCCCGGGGAGTAGAGCTCCAAGGGGTTTTTTCACACACGTTATTGATAACCCACAAGTATAGGGGATCGCAACAGTTTTCGAGGGTAGAGTATTCAACCCAAATTTATAGATTCGACACAAGGGGAGCCAAATAATACTTGAGAGTATTAGCAGTTGAGTTGTCAATTCAACCACATCTGGAGATTAAATATCTGCAGCAGAGTGATCAGTAGCACTGTAATAACATAGTTTGATAGCAGTAGTGACAGTAACAGTAGTAGCAACAGCAGTAGCAATAGTTTTGTAGTAGTTGGAACAGCAGCAGCAGCAATAGTAACTTAGCAAAAATAATAAGTGGAAATCTCGTAGGCACTGGATTGGTAACTCGTTGGATGATATTCATCATATAACAATCATAACCTAGGGCGACATAGAACTAGCTCCAGTTCGTGAATATAATGTAGGCATGTGTTCCGTAAATAGTCATACGTGCTTATGGAAAAGAACTTGCATGACATCATTTGTCCTACCCTCCCGTGGCAGCAGGGTCCATAAGGAAACTAAGGGATATTAAGGCCTCCTTTTAATAGAGAACCGGAACAAAGCATTAACACATGGTGAATACATGAACTCCTCAAACTACGGTCATCACCGCGAAGTATCCCAAATATTGTCACTATGGGGTTGACGGATCATAACACGTAATAGGTGCATATGACTAGGCAAGATCGGATCAGGAACATGAATATAGAGATGATAACATAAACGGTTCATATCTGAAATCATGGCACTCGGGCCCTAGTGTCAAGCATTAGGCATAGCAAAGTCATAGCAACATAAATCTCAGAACATAATGGATACTAGGGATCAAGCCCTAACAAAACTAACTCGATTACATGTTGAATCTCATCCAACTCCTCACCGACCAGCAAGCCTACGAAGGAATTACTCACTCCCGGTGGGGAGCATCATGGAATTGGCGATGGAGAAGGGTTGGTGATGACGAAGGCTGAAGATTCCTCTCTCCGGAGCCCCGAACAGGCTCCAGATCTGGCCTCCCGATGAAGAACGGGAGGTGGCGGCGGCTCCGTATCGTAAAACGCGATGAAACTTTCTCCTTGCTTTTTTCTCCGCGGATGTGAATTTATAGCGTTGCAATTAGGGTCAGTGGGGCTACGAGGTGGGCACAAAGCACCAGGGCGTGCCCAGGGGACCTGGCGCACCCTGGTGGGTGCTGGCCACCCTGCCCCCCTCTTTGGTGGATTTTGGCTCCAATAATTCACATATATTCAGAAATAATTCTCCAAAAAGTTTTGTTCCATTCTGAGAACTTTTATTTCTGAGCAAAAACAACACCATGGTAGTTATGCTGAAAACATCGTTAGTCCGGGTTAGTTCCATTCAAATCATGGAAATTAGAGTCCAAAACAAGGGCAAAAGGGTGAGGAAAAGTAGATACGTTGGAGATGTATCAACTCCCCCAAGCTTAAACCTTTGCTTGTCCTCAAGCAATTCAGTTGACAAACTGAAAGTGATAAAGAAAAACTTTTATGAACTCTTTTGTTCTTGTTTACATATATATGCTTAAGTAGCACCCAGGTTTTCAGCACAGATTATGACTAACCATGTCAACAATAATTCTTAGAAATTATATTAACTCATAACAATAACATAAGCAACTAGCGAGCAATAATAAGATATCTCAAGCACCAACACTTTGTCAAAACAATCATGATACAATATGACAATAGTGGTATCTCGCTAGCCCTTTCTGAGAACGCAAAACATAAATGCAGAGCATCTCCAAAGTTCAAGCAGCGAGTAAACATTGTAATTCATGGTAGAAAAGATCCAGTCATGCTACACCCAACATCAACTATATAGAATGCATGAGGATGACAATAGTGCTCGCAGGTCTGGCACTTATTTGAGAAGGTGATGACTCAACATAAAAGTAAATAGATAGTCCCTTTGCAGAGGGAAGCATGGATTTGCAGCGGTGCCAGAGCTCAAAGTTTAAAACAGAGATAGATATAATTTTGGGAGGTACACCCTTCCTGTCAACGTCCCGACCAAGAGTTATCAATATCTTCCATGCTAAACAAAGTAGCGGCGGTTCCCAAGCGGTAAAAGTAAAGGTTTACTCCCCCTCCACCAACAATCACACTCCACGGCTAGCCGCATCCACGGGTACTATCCAAACCAACAACATTCCTGGGGGAGTTTTGTTTAATTATTTTTTATTTTTTATTTTGAGACTGGGAATCCCTATTACCGCCCTCTCGTGTAAGGACAAGTGAATAAACACTCATCATGAGAATAACCCGCTTAGCATGGAAGATACTGACCGCCCCCTGTCGCTCCATGAGCAGTCCAGGCACACAAAACAGATGTTTATTTGAATTTTTAGAGACGACACATGCAAATTTACTTTGGAACGGCAGGGTAATACCCCATATAGGTAGATATAGTGGACTCATATGGCACGACTTGGTTTAAGGGTTTTGATGCACAAGCATTATTCCCGCTTAGTACAGGCAAAGGCTAGCAATTACACTAAGAAGCGGCCAGCTAGAGAGCGAAAACGTTCATGAACAGGCATTACTTATAATCAACATTGAGTACTAGCATGAGTACGATATGGACACCATGAACATAAATATCATGAAGGCTATGTTGGTTTTTATTCAACTACATGTGTGAACATGTGCCAAGTCAAGCCACTTGAAACATTCAGAGGAGGATACCATATCATCATACCGCATCACAACCATTTTAATGCATGTTGACGCCCAAGATAAATCATTATCCACTCCTAGCTACTTAAGCATGGCATGACCAACTATAATCTCTAATGGTCATTGCAAACATGTTTGAACATAATGAGTTGAATCAAGGGATACTAGGTTAAACATATTTACAAAAACAAAAACAAGTTGAGTTCATACCCGCTTTTCTTTGCCACAGTCAATTCATAAAATGTCGTCATTATTGCCTTTCACTTGCACGAACGAATGATAAGAAAATAATAATAGTGCAAGAGTGTCGTGGACTAAGCTGGAATCTGTAAACATTTTATTCAAGAGGAGAAGACAAAGTAATATGGGCTTTTTATTGGATAAACAATAATGTATATGAGAGCCACTCAACAATTTCATTGTGGTCTTCTCCTAGGTATCACTCAAGTAAAAAAAAAGAATTTCAGAGAAACACACTGAAATATTTTTGGAGTTTTTGTTTTTTCTTGAAGAAAGCGAATTAAAGAGGAAAAACAAAAACGATAAAAACTATTTACACGGGAAAACTCCCAACAGGTAAAAGAAGAAGCGAGAAATCTTTTTGGGTTTTCTTTTGATGCTACAATTAAACTAAACTAAAAAGAAAAACTAAAAAGAAGTAGGAAATATTTTTGGATTTTCTTAAAGTTTTTCAAACATACAAGAAGAAAGCGTGAAAACAAATCTAGCATGGATATTACAATGAAAAAGAGTGAACACCGACAACTGGAATGAAATGTGTGAACATGAATGTAATGTCGGTGGAAATACGTACTCCGCCAAGCTTAGGCTTTTGGCCTAGCTTGGTAATCACCATCCATATGAATAATAATCTGGGCGATGGCTCACTGAGGCCCTCGGAGCAGACTCCACGGCCCTCCTCGCAGTTTCAACCTCCGCGTTGTGCGCATGGGCTTCGCTGTCAAGGATATAATATCTTCCCCTAGTGTGAAAATCAAAGAGAGCAGGAGCAGGCAAGGCAACATGCACAACGTTTTTTTATTAAATCTCAAGTTATAGGTGTAGTTGGTGGCCATTCCCGTAAGGAACTTATGACGCTTCATGGCATGAAAGTCTAAATACTGAGTAGGTAGGATGGGGTCATTAGGCCATGGTGAAACATTTAATCTCTCAGCTACACGGGAGGCATAGATTCCTCCATAAAAATTACCACTAGCACATTAAGCTGCAACCTCCGTGCAACAATTGCACCAAGATTATAATCCTTATTCCCATTTATGGCAGTGTGTAAGAGACTCAAATCATGAGCAAACAGTGTGCTACAATCTTGTTTGCCTACAATACATTTACCGTTAAAGAGCGCAAAATATTGTAATGATGCAAAATGGATGCTGTTAATTCTCCCTTGTGTTACCCTCCTATCTTCACCAAAGCAAAGATTAACTAAAAATGATTCGTACTCAGCTTTTGTTGGTTCATCGAGGGAACCCCCATATGGAAGTTTGCATCCTTCGCTAAACATTTCTAACGGCATAGTAAAGGAATGATCATACAGGTTGAATGAAACTCTAGACTCACGAGGAAAATATTTAAATTTCTTTGTGAAGGTTTTCTTGAGTTCGAGGTGTTGGGGGCACTTATCTGCGATGAAGGGAGCAAGCTCTGTATTGTGAATAAATTGATCAAATTCCTCCTTAATACCTGCACCTTCCATGAACTCGTCGCAAGGCCACAAGCATGATTTGGTGGCGGCATCTCGCATCGAGCTTTCACTTGGTTCAACATAAGACTGTCGAACGTAGCATCCACTTGATGAGGCTTCGGAGGATCTCCTCGTCGAAGAACTCCTAAATAATTGCATTTTTATTCCTATAAAGATTCTGAAAATTTTTAGTCCACAAAAAATTTGTCAACAAAACTTTGTAAGATTGTTAGCAACTACTCCTAAGCATGCATAGAGGCCATATTGAGCATTCAAATTACTTAGAACTCTAAGAATTCAACATGCAAGCCCATCTACAGTAGCACCAAGAGTAGCTAATTACTCTAAGAATAACCCACTAAAACAAAAACTAATTGGAGCAATGGAGGAGTCACATACCAAGTAGCAATCCCTCCAAACTGTTTCAGAAATGGAACTTCGAGCAAAGAGATCGAAATCCGTGGGTTTGAGGGCAAGAACACGAGAATGGTGATTGTGGTGATTTTTTTCTGGAGGTAGAGGATGACGTGGGCTAAAGAGATAAGTGAGGGGGGCCACGTGGGGGCCACAACCCACCAGGGCGCACCTCGGGGTGCTGGCGCGCCCTGGTGTCTTGTGGGCACCAGGTGCACCCCTTCTGGTACTATTTGCACCAAAAATTCATAAAAATTTGGAAAAAAACCGTGTTAAATTTTCAGGGCATTTTGAGAATTTTTATTTTTGGGTCATTTTTTTATTGCACGGAGAAAACAGAAAACAGGATAATCATGACATTTTATTTTATTCAACTAACTAAAATAGAAAATAAAATGTGGGAGCAGAGAGTTGCGCTTACTAAATTCATGGACTTCATACCTCTAAAAAATGATCCATTAATAAGGTTGATCAAGTCTTATTAACAACCTCTTCCGATTAGCATGAAACCGAAGAAATTTCATAAAACACTAGGTTACCTCAATGTGGATGTGCATATCCCTGACAATAAGTATATCATATTTCTTTTTGGCAGTAGGAAGAGGTAATTAAAAACTTCCAATAGTGATGGTCGGAGATTTTTCAATAACATTTATACCATTCACTTGGAATTGTTTCTTCGGAAAGTGCACCGTGTGCTCATTACCATTGATATGAAAAGTGACTTTTCTTTTATTGCAATCAATAACAGCCCATGCAGTATTTAAGAAGGGTCTACCAAGGATGATCGACAAGTTGTCGTCCTCGGGCATCTCAAGAATAACAAAGTCCGTTAAGATAGTAACATTTGCAACAACAACGGGCACATCCTCACAAATACCAATAGGTATGGCTGTTGATTTGTCAGCCATTTGCAATGATATCTCGGTAGGTGTGAGTTTATTCAAATCAAGTCTTTTGTATAAGGAGAAATGCATAACACTAACACCGGTTGCCAATTCACACAAGGCAGTTTTGACATGGTTTCTTTTGATGGAGCATGATATAGTTGGTATTCAAGGATCTCCAAGTTTTTTAGGTACTCCATCCTTAAAAGAATAATTAGCAAGCATGGTGAATATTTCAGCTTCCGGTATCTTTCTTTTATTTGTGATGATGTCTTTCATATACTTTGCATAAGGGTTCATCTTCAAAATATCGGTTAAGCGGGTACGCAAAAAGACTGGCCTAATCATTTCAGCAAAGCGCTCAAATTCTTCATCATCCTTTTTCTTAGATGGCTTAGGTGGAAATGGCATGGGTTTCTGAACCCATGGCTCTCTTTATTTACCATTTTCCTAGCCACAAAGTCTCTTTTATCATACCGTTTATTTTTAGGTTGTGGGTTATCAAGATCAGGAGCAAGCTCAATTTCAACATCATTATCTGGTTATTTATCATTACTAGGTTGGGCATCATCGTGAACATCATCATTATAATTTTCATTATCACTAGGTGAATGTTCACTACCAAATTGAGTTTCAGCATCGGAAATAGATACATCATTATCATTAGGAGGTTTTTGTGTCTCAGGTTCACTAGAGGTATACAAAGTCCTACCATTTTTCTATTTATTTTTCTTCTTAGAAGGACTAGGTGCATCGGTATTAATTCTCTGAGAGTCTTGTTCAATTCTTTTAGGATGACCCTCAGGATAAAGTGGTTCTTGTGTCATTCTACCTCCTCTAGTTACTACTCTAGCAGCAAAATCATGCATATTATTATTCATTTCATCAAGCAATTCTTTTTGAGACTTAGCAACTTGTTCTCACTGAGTTTGAAGCATAGAGGCATGCTTTCCTACACCTCTAACATCATTACTGATTCTAAATAGCAAGTCACTCAAGCGAGCAATCATATCGGAATTATATTTCAATTGTTTCAGAACATGAGCATTGAAATGATCTTGCTTCATAATATAGTTGTCAAACTCATACAAGCATTCACTAGGATGTTTATTGTGAGGAATGTCACTTTCATTAAACTTTAATAAAGAATTTACCTCGACCACCTGTGGAGGTGGTGGTGTGTCAAGGCAATGTATTTCTTCAATAGGTGGCAAATTCTTAACATCCTCAGCTTTAATACCTTTTTCCTTCATAGATTTCTTTGCCTCTTGCATATCTTCAGGACTGAGAAATAAGATACCCCTCTTCTTTGGAGTGGGTTTAGGCGGTGGCTCAGGAAGAGTCCAATCATCATAATTCTTCAATATGTTATTCAATAATTCCTCAGCTTGTTCAACAGTTCGTTCCCTGAAAACACAACCAGCACAACTATCTAGGAAGTCCCTAGAAGTATCGGTTAGTCCATTATAAAAGATATCAAGTATTTCATTTTTCTTGAGAGGATGATCAGGCAAAGCATTAAGCAACTGGAGAAGACTCCCCCAATCTTGTGGGAGACTCTCTTCTTCAATTTGCACAAAGTTAAATATTTCCAATAAGGCAGCTTTTTTCTTATGAGCAGGAAAATATTTTTCAAAGAAGTAGTAGATCATATCCTGGGGACTACGCACACAACCAGGAGTAAGAGTATTGTACCATGTATTAGCATCACCCTTTAATGAGAACGGAAATAACTTAAGGATATAATAGTAGCGAATCTTCTCATCATGAGCAAAGAGGGTGGCTATATCATTCAGCTTAGTAAGATGTGCCACTACAGTTTCAGTTTCATAGCCATGGAAAGGATCAGATTCAACCAAAGTGATGAACTCTGGGTCGACATAGAACTCATAATCCTTATTGGTAACAAAGATAGGTGAAGTCACAAACTTAGGATCACATTTCATTCTAGCATTCAAAGTCTTTTCCTTATACTTGCATAGCAATTTCTTAAGATCGTTTCTATCCTTGCAAGAAAGAATTTCTCTAGTTATCTCTTCATCCATAACATAACCTTCAGGTATGTTAGGCATTTCAAACTTAGGAGAGCTAGGACTAATAGGAGTTTCATAGTTATCATCAGTTTCATAAGCTTCATCAGTTTCAGCAATCTCATCAATTTTAGTAATTTCATTATCTTTAGCTCTAGCAATTTGTTAATCAAGAAATTCTGCTAGTGGCACATTATCATCAAGCATGGTACTAGCATCATCAATAGCATAATTCATAGCAGAGGTAGCATCATCAACAACTTGCGACATATCAGGATTACTAGCATGTGGTGGTGTTGCAAGCTTACTCATAACAGAAAGTGAATCAAGTGCAGAGCTAGATGGCAGTTCCTTACCTCCCCTCGTCTTAGAGGAAAAAATCTTAGTCTTCGGATCCTTCAGATTCTTCATAGTGATAAATTGATATAAATCCCAAGTGACTCAACAAATATTGCTATGCTCCCCAGCAACGGCACTAGAAAAAGGTCTTGATAACCCACAAGTATAGGGGCTCGCAACAATTTTCGAGGGTAGAGTATTCAACCCAAATTTATAGAATCGACACAAGGGGAGCCAAAGAATACTTGAGAGTATTAGTAGTTGAGTTGTCAATTCAACCACACCTGGAGATTAAATATCTGCAGCAGAGTGATCAGTAGCATAATAATATGATAGTTTGATAGCAGTAGTGACAGTAACATCAGTAGCAACAGCAGTAGCAATAGTTTTGTAGTAGTTGGAACAGCAGCAACAGCAATAATAACTTAGCAAGAATAATAAGTGGACAGCTCGTAGGCACTAGATCGGTAACTCGTTGGATGATATTCATCATATAATAGTCATAACCTAGGGCGACACAGAACTAGCCCCAGTTTGTCATTATAATGTAGGCATGTATTCCGTAAATAGTCATACGTGCTTATGGAAAAGAACTTGCATGACATCTTTTGTCCTACCCTCCCACAGCGGGGTCCATAAGGAAACTAAGCGATATTAAGGCCTCCTTTTAATAGAGAACCGGAACAAAGCATTAACACATGGTGAATACATGAACTCCTCAAACTACGGTCATCACCGTGAAGTATCCCAAATATTGTCACTTTGGGGTTGACGGATCATAACACGTAATAGGTGCATATGACTAGGCAAGATCGAATCAAGAACATGAATATAGAGATGATAACATAAATGGTTCATATCTGAAATCATGGTACTCGGGCCCTAGGGACAAGCATTAGGCATAGCAAAGTCATAGCAACATCAATCTCAGAACATAATGGATACTAGGGATCAAGCCCTAACAAAACTAACTTGGTTACATGATGAATCTCATCCAACTCCTCACCGACCAGCAAGCCTACGAAGGAATTACTCACTCCCATTGGGGAGCATCATGGAATTGGCGATGGAGAAGGGTTGGTGATGACGAAGACCAAAGATTCCCCTCTCCTGAGCCCCAAACGGGCTCCAGATCTGGCCTCCCGATGAAGAACAGGAGGTGGCGGCGGCTTCTTATCGTAAAACGCGATGAAACTTTCTCCCTGATTTTTTTCTCCGTGGATGTGAATTTATAGCATTGGAATTAGGGTCAGTGGGGTCACAAGGTGGGCACAACCCACCAGGGCGCGCCTAGGGGGCCTGGCGCGCCCTGGTGGGTGCTTGCCACCCTGGCCCCCCTCTTCGGTGGATTTTGGTTCCAATAATTCACATATATTCAGAAATAATTCTCCAAAAAGTTTCGTTCCATTCCGAGAACTTTTATTTCTGCACAAAAACAACACCATGGTAGTTCTACTGAAAACAGCGTCAGTCTGGGTTAGTTCCATTCAAATCATGCAAATAGAGTCCAAAACAAGGGCAAAAGGGTGAGGCAGAGTTGATACGTTGGAGACGTATCAATTATCGTTCAGTTTCCTTAGTATCTTATGACGAGGATGTTCGAAACACTTCAATACTTTGCTTGGTGGCAAATAGTGTCGTGACTTTTCCCAGTACTGGTGGAGATAGCTCGGATGATCTACCAGGTCTAGTATCATTGTTTTTCGAAGGTCTGAGGTAGACGAGCTTGCGGAACTTCTTGGATATGTGTTGAGGGTTGTGGGTGTGGTTTTACAGCTGGCTACATTGGGTAGGTTCCTGGACCCGCAACTTGATAGCATAACCAAGAAAGATTTTGGAAGGTCTCAGGTGGGAATTCAAGTAGTTACCTAGAATTATCCTTCCACAAATGCATGGTGGGTTATGTATTTGTTTCCGGCTTAATCTACAAGCCTCATCCGTTGCTTTGTTTGGAGTATGGTAATTCGAGTTGCTTCGATGTCAAGTGTGATTTCATATCTTTCCTAAGCGTTGTTCTCATATTCCTATGGGAGTGCTAATCCTTTTGCTCAATCAAATTGTCATGTCAATTCTTTCCATCCGGAGTGCTTCTCTTCAAGATAATTCAATTATATCCAATATTTGCAAGATCAATCCTCATATTTTTCGGGAGTTCTTTTTCATCTTTCTAAGTTTTATTTTTTCCCCACCCTCCCGCCCTTTTTCTTCAACTATTAAATTCTCAATCAAGTTTATTTCTATGAATGTGATGCTTGTGCTTTATTTTCTTCCGTTTAGTATCTAGTGATTCTTTGTGATGATGCTCAGGTACTATGTTCATCATTTCTTCGTCTCCATTTTTCTTTCCGGTGGATTTGATTCAACCTCTAGGTGTTTAACATATCATTTTAATTCGTTAAACGTTTTCATGTCGGAAATTCTTATCCTAGCGTCTCTTGTTTATTCATCACCTCTCTATTCTATCAGGAGTGATGAAGATATCTCACAAGACTCGTGTCTCCGTTAAAAATCTTTCAAAATTATTTCGGGGGTCATATCTTATCAAGTTTTAATCTGTATAGGTGCAGTCTCTCTCCCTAAGCAATCGTTTAAACGGTGTTTTCTTTGAGTGGGACCATAACCCACAGGTTTTTCCCAAGATCCTACCTGGCTCCTCTAATCTTTTCCGGAGATGTCCTCAAATTCTTTCAAGTGTGACGTAGGAATGTTTTTCATCAGTCATATGCCTTCTCCAAGATCGCTTCAAATTATTTTTCATTATTGGTTCAACCTTTCTTTATTCATTATTCCAGAGGGTCTCGGGAATTCATGATGTTGTTTCTCATCATCGTTAGGACCGAAGGAGAGTTTCTCTTAAATCTTTGTCCGTTCTTATGAAGATTCGTCTTGTCAGCTTGTTGTGATCCTCTTAAATTGTTTTCGATCATGAGAAATTCCTTCCATATCTATCCGGAGAATTTAAGAATTTTTTTCACTTATCGATCCTCTGAAGGCCATCATTCCAGGAGATTCTTCGTTCTCAGCTTTCAGCTTTCCTTCTCAAATTCTTCTCAATTGATGTCTCTTCGTTTGTTCGATGTTTTTCCTCGTTCATTCTCCATTCATACCGGTGGATGGTGCTTTTTCGTTCTCATGTATTCCCATTCATTCGTAGTATCCTCATTTGTTTCAAATTCTTACCGGTGTTCTCTTTCAAGACATCTTCAAGTTTGTGTTGTCTCTCTTCAATCTTTTCAATAAGAATAAGAGGTTTGCTAAATCCGTTGCTTCTCATTAATTTAAATTGATGAAGGATAAGCATATCATAATTCTTATTCTTTTTTCATCAAGGTGATTTTAATTTCTGAAGTTGTTCATGATATCAAATTCTTGATACTAAGTTGTTAATCTTTTCTTTTCCAGAGTTTCAAGTTTTATTTTCTCAAGTATCTCGTTGTGAATCTTCACCCAAATCTTTGCAAGGCCTCAATCTTGTTCTTTTTGCAACCTTCAATTCTTTTCTATCATCTTTTCATTTGCAGAGTTCTCCCTAATGGTTCTTCATGGTGGTTCGTTAAGGATTTAATCCATTCCCGATGTATTCTTCAAGATAATTCTTGTTGGAAGATCTCAAGTATTCTTTGTCTTGCATTTCAAAGTGCATTCTTTCTTCATTATCCTTTGCGATCGTGCTATAGGATTCTTGATTTATGAGGAGTCTTGAATAGAATTTGCCAAGAATGATATATTTAAACCCATCATTTTCTTCCTTGGAGTTATGTTGGATTAGATTTCACCAAAAGTCTTTCCTAGGGATTGTTGCTATCATGGTGCTTATCGGTGATCCAAGTTCTTAATGTATCCTAGTGGTGAAAGAAGTTTTGCATATCTTGATCCTTGCAAGCAATCTTTGTTTCGTTAGTGTCCGGTTGTCACCTCATAATTTTGAGATGTTCTCCATAAGCCCACAACAAGGTTTTCTTTTCGTTGTTGATTTTCCGACAACTCCATTCAATCCTTCATTGTAAGATGCTTTTCAATTCTATTGTGGTAGAAGTTGTCATTTTATTCTCCCTCTTATTTATTCCAAGTATCTAGCTTCTGTTCATGTGTTCCATAGGATAATCTCTTCAAACCGTCATCTCGTTTTACCAAGATCATGTTCTTTTCTTGCTTATCCATTAACCGGAGTGTTGTGCCCCCTATTCAAGTGCTTCTACCTTATCAAGTATTGCCTCTTTTTTAAACTGAAGTGCTTCCCAAATTCTTTCTCGCTCATTCCTTGTCTATCTCGTTTCAACTGGAGTGGTTTTGAATTCTTGCTTGTTCCTCATGTCATTCTTCATCTCTTTGAATCTCCAAGATTCATTGGTTTCACTAGTTTGTCAAAGAAGCAACTAAGTTTTATCTCTTCCTTTGCTCTTCCTCTTCCTCTTCTCATTCTAAGTTCTTGAGTCGAGATCTCCTGTAAGTGGAGGAGAGTTGTAACAGCCCGAGACCGACGCTCCAGATTCCTTCCAAGTATTTCGAGTCTTGCGGTGTGATTTATTTGGTCGTCGCATTCATCATCGCATCATTCGCATTGCATCGGCGCCTCGTTGCCGTCATTTTTTTTCAAAACTTGCATCTGTTCATAGTTGTCGGTTCTCTCCGTTCTCGTCATTGACCGTCTATGACCAACCACACAGGCATGCACCCGCGGCATCATTTACATATTGTTTAAAAAAGCGCGTATAAAACATTTTCGGAATGGGTCGAAACTTGGCGAGCGGTCTTAATATATTGTAGGTAGACCGCCTGCCAAATTTCGTTGCATTCGGAGGTCGTTTGATACCCCAATGAATAACAGTCGCGACACTATAGCCGTTTAAATCGTCGGATGTTTTGGTTTATAAAAATCTATCACGGGCCACCAAAGCTCCCTCTTTTCTTGGCCCAACCCCCTCTCCATAGCCCACCTAGCCCACAAAACCAATCCCTGCAACCAGAGCCGTCCAATCCCGACTGGAGGGTACGAAAACGAGCTAAAACCCTCAAACCCTAGCACTTTTCCTATTTAAGGAGACCTACCCTGCCATTTTGCGGAACCTACCCCCATTGCCTCGAAATGCAGGCCGCCGTTAGCTCCAGCCAACCCCCAACCTCCACAGCGCCACCTTCTGCCTCCTCCTCCACGCGGGCCCGCCAGGGCCCTGTTCTGGGCCGCTCAAGCCCGGAACTGCCGCCGCCCCGGCTTGCAAGCGCCGCCTCGCCCTAGTTGCCCCTCGCGCGCACCCAGCCGCCGGCCGCTCTCGAGCTGCCCTGCGCCAAACCGACCCCGCCGCCCCACGCCAGAGGGCAGCCACTGGGCCGTACCCCGTGCCCGTTGCCCGCACCGCCAGTGGCCTCCGGCCTCCAGCAGGCTGCCCCGCGCCATGCAGCCCGAGCTCTGCCGCTGGTGCACGCCTCGCCCCGCCGGCCATCTTTGCGCCGCCTCCAGCCGGATCCGCTGCCCCCGCGGCCAGATGAGTCGATCCGCCTCGCCTGCCGAGCCCCACGTCATCCCTCCGGCCGCCGCGCCCGTCCAGCGCGACTCCATGGTACTGCCTTCCTCGATCCTGATCGGGAGGACGATGGGCACCCACGTGGGCCTCGTCCCATCTTCGCCGGCCCACCTCGCGTCCCCGCCGGCCCATCTCCTGCCTCTGCGTCCCCAAGGTCCAGCCCAAGGTGAGCGCCATCGCCCGCTATCCTCCGCACATTCACTGCTTAGCATATACTGCGCACGCGCACAATTTGTCTATCCGTGAGCGTTCGCTGCTTTAGTCTATTCGACGAACAGTGCTGAAAAACGACTAAGTCCCTGTTAAAAAAATTGTATGTTTATCACCATATTGCATTTTGCGAGGCCTACAACTTTTAAACCGTGCATCGGATTTTAATGAGTTATATATGAAAAATCATATACATTTCATGCTCTACATGATGGTGCCATTTTCTTGCATAATGAGTTGCATCTAAATGCTCAAATATCTGTTGCAAAAGTGCATTGTGAATAAACTGTTGAAAATTGTTGTTTTAATCAAACTTGTGTGGATGATTGCATCAAATCCATACCACCTTTGAATTTGTGCCCATGGAGTAATTTGTGTCAATGGAGTAATATGTTCCAGATAGCCATAACTTTGTGCATGTTTACCAGATGATGGTGATTTATATATGAAAAATGTTCTCCTGGATGCTCTACATGATGGCATCATTTGCACACATATTAGGAGTCACCTACATTCTCAAATATCTGTTAAAAAGGTGAATAAAACTGCTGAAAATTGTTGTTTCAATCAAACTTGTGTGGATGATTGCATCAAATTCATGCCTCCTTTGAATTTGTGCCAGTGGTGTAATTTGTAATATGCTATGTCTAGTTCCTTGTAGAATCTTTGTCATGCCTAGTAATGGTTTATGCTACTGTTATTGCCATGCAAACATGCCTAGTAAAAACTACTATTTTGTAGTCAACTAAATTTCACTAAGTCTGGAATCTGGATTGAAACTTAGCTTTTTGTCTTGATGATTGCCATGGATTCAGAGCTCTTTTACTAAGTGTAGATGTGCCATTTGATTCCATGAAATAGCCTTGATACATACTTGTTTCTTGCTGTCAACATGCCCACCTAATAAAAACTGTTGCTCATGACTACTCTAATTTTCACCAAGTCTGAGAGCCTTCTTATTTCAGATTGCCATGTTGTGCTGATGCTAACCATGTTTCTGTCATATTTTGATCATGCTCCTATGGAGTTATTTGTAGTGCATCATGTCCACTACCATGCTATAGATTTTCATGCCATGATAAGCCATGTAGCATATATTTTTCTTACTGTCAATATGCCTTCAGGTTAACACTATTTGTGAAAAACTGGCATTTTCTCTAAGTTCCTCAATGTTATGTGTTATAGTCATGTTGTGAGATTCCTACCATGTGATCCATGACTCTTTTGAGTATAATTCCTTTTGATGAAATGAAGTGTATGTTACATGCTAATGCCCCATGCTTAGTGTGTGCATTTTAGGCTCTTGTAGCTTGTTGTTTTGATGTGTGCAAATGCTAAGTTGTTGTTTTGGGCAGATTATAACTTAAAATTGAATTGGTTGTTATTGTTGAATCGTGGCTCCGTTTTGAACATGTTATACATGAAACTTGCCTAGCATTTCATGTAGTTTCATAATATCAGGTTGCATCCATGTTTTAAATTGTTTTGTGGTTGTCGTTTGCATGCATTTTGCCTTCATGACATAGTTATCTTGTGTTGGTCATATCTTTTGGCCGTAACAGAGTTGTATATGATCTATACATGTAAATCGCCTAGAATGATGAGTAGAATCAAATGGTGCATTTTGTTTTCCTGTTTAATAAATATGAAATATGTTTTGTTCAGATCTGGACCAAATTCATAATTTACATATGGGGTCATTTCGGAAATACTATAAGTTGTTTCCGACCACATTTAAAATGCCTAGATAGGTAGTTTAATTGTGCTTCACCTCTTGCCATGTCAACAACATTTAAACTTGCCATGTAAATAAACGAGAGTGAACTAATTGATTCGAACGTGGAGTTTCGTCAGTATGCAACTCGTTGCATATTGAAGTTCACTTAATTTGTAGTGTTTGATTGTTGTGCTTTGCCATGCCCTGCCTATTGAACCGGACATGCATCATACTTGATTGCGCATCATGCCATGTTTATGTTGCGTTGTTTACCGTGTCATTTGCTTGTTTCCAGATTGCATCTTATCGATAGAGTTCTGAAAGAGTTTTGGAGTGTGAGGATTCGTTCGACTATGTTGGTTTGTCTTCTTCGCGGATTCGTTCTTCTTCCAAGCGGTTATCTCAGGCAAGATGACCATTTCCCTAGATACCACTACTATCATTGCCATGCTAGTTGTCTCGTTTCTATCGCTATGTCTCGCTACCAACCACTTGTTTGTCAAGCCTCCCAAAATGCCATGATAATCCTCTAACCCTCCACATCCCAGCAAACCACTGTTTGGCTATGTTACCGCTCGCTCAGCCCTTCTTATAGCGTTGCTAGTTGCAGGTACAGGTTCTTCCATGTGATAACATGGATATCTTTGGGATATCACACTACCTTGTTATTTAATTAATGCATCTATTTCACTTGGTAAAGGGTGGAAGGCTCGGCCATTTGCCTGGTGTTTTGTTCCACTCTTGCCGCGTTAGTTACCGAGTACTGGTGTTATGTTCCATATTGAGCGGTCATAACATGCTTGGGGTTGTTATGGGGACCGCCTTGATTTTCGTTTTTGGATAAAACTCTTCTGGCAAGGCCCAACATTGGTACTACATTTGCCTAATAACTAATAAAACTTGCACAGGGACTTTCCGTACCCCGTGGATAATTCATCAACCCCCACGGGCCAGTGCTCCTCATGAGTGTTGGTCCAAACTTGAACATTGTGCGGGGCCAACCCGGGGCAACTCGGGAGATTTCTATCAGGACACCATACTCTTTGGTTTTGTGGCAACTTGAAAATTTTACAATATCCTGTAATAGAAAATTTGAAGGAAACCCAATTAAAATACACCAACCATGTGCGTAACCGTGACCGTCTCGTTTCGAGGGAGTTTGGAAAGAGAACACCATGGGGTTATGATTGACTCATAAGTAGGTGTTCAGGATCACTTCTTGATCATAGCTCACGTCTGTTTATGCGTAGATCACTCTTCTTATTCGTGTACTCGTAAGTTAGCCACTCAAATGCATGCTTAGTGCTTGCTACAACCTCACCACTTAACCATACCTTACCCATTAAGCTTTGCTAGTCCAGACACCCATGGAAATGAGATTGCTGAGTCCGCATGGCTCACAGATTAATACAACAATAGATGCAGGTACAGGTAATGCGGTGATTTGACGTGAGCATGATGATTCTTCTATTTGGAGTTCTTCTTCTTCTTCATCGATCATAGGATGGGTTCCACGCCGGCAGCCTGGGATTAGCAAGGATGGATGTCGCTTTTTTTTGTTCGATTTCATCCGTAGTCGGACCCTGCTCTTCTGTATGGTGATTGAATGTTTGATTGTATTTGAGATGATCATGATTTAGCTTGTGGCGAGTGTAAGCCAATTCCATATAGTCATCTCCTCTTTACATGTACATGTAATGATATCCATTCTTGCGAAACGACGAGATGCGCTTCTATCCCTGCCGAGGCCCTCAAGCCAAAATAAGGATAGGACCGCATCTTGGGCATTACACCTAGCTGACCTTCTCCCTCGGGCATTAGTGGCACCCGTCGAAGTTTTCAAAAAGTGTTTGAAAACACTTTTGTTTCCCATCACCATGCATATACCCGTCCCACTTGCGTAGCAACTACTTTAGCAACATATCTACTTCCCACCCACACAACTCCATATGGAAAATGGAGTCATGGCAATGCAAGTGTCAATGAGGAAAGTAACGGAGGCAACCCACCAAAGTGGTCACCATCTCATCATGATTTGATGCAACAAAGTGAAGTGCTATATGCCGTGCACGAAAAATGGGTTTCATATACATGGTCAAAGGACTGCTTGCCTGGCTCAACAAAGTCTTCGGGGTCATCAAATGCTTCTTATCCAACTCCTTCGTCCACCTCGAAACCTAACATCGCAAAATAACAGGAGCAAGTAAGGCCATAGAAAAAACAGGAAAAGTAAAACACTTAGAAAAATGTCAAACCATTTTTGTAAAATAATAGAGTGCAACTAAACCTAATAAAATTCTTAGTTTTTTGAATTGGAGTGAGAAAAATACTGAAAAGCGTTTTAACAGTGGTTTAAAATACTTAAAAAAAGGTTTTAAATAAGACAGTACAGAAAACATCTTTGGACATACATGAAAATCATACCATTAAATAGGTTGTATTATCCTGAGAATTTAGGAATTGGAATATTTGGATTTGGACAATTATTTTAATCTGAGGAATGATCGCAAAAACTGCCGGGAAAAAAGGGCACTGTTGCCCTGGGCCAGATCAACCCATAGTTGGGCCGGCCCAGAGCCAAAGTGGCCCGAGCGAGCCGGGGTGCCTCTGCCAATCGGGATCAAACCCGACAGGTGGGGCCGAGGCACCAGCGATAGGGAGAGACGGCAAAGAGGGGGTGAGGATGCCCTCCTGTTATCTCTGACCTCGCGACCAGAGGGGTCTGGGAGCTCACCAGCAGCGCTCCGGGGCACGGCGAGGGCAGGCGAGCGCATGGATGGAGTCAGGAGGATGTCGTCGTTTGGGTGGTGGTCGGCGGGGTCGCCGGGGTGGCCTGGGGCACCGGCAATGAGAGGACCGTGGTTGAGGAGCTTCGGGAGGGGTCGCGGGTGTCGACTCCGACAGCAAAGCGCACACGGGAGATGGGGGGAAGGGTCAGGGCAGTGAGAGCGAGTCGGAGGAGAACAAATGACGACCGGAGCGTCTCCCTATCGTGAGATCGATGCACGTCCAGCGCAGTGGAGCCTCACTTGATCTCCAGCGCATGGAGTTTCCGGAGGGGAATTGAGGGTTTCGGGGGTCGATTGGGAGGTAGAGAGGGATTCCAGAGGGAAGAGGAGGTCACGGGGGTGGTTTACATAGCCATGGGCGAGCTCACCATGGACCCGTGCGTTGGCGAGGTTGCAGCCGTCGCTGGAGGCCACAGGAGGGCTCGGCCTCGAGTTAGGGCTCTTCTTGGGGGTGGTCTAGGTCTAGGGGAGGAAGAGAAAGAGGGGAAGTGCTCTGGTGTGCGCCCGTGCGAAGCTGAGGATTGGCCTAGCCGGGCGGATGGGCACGCGAGGTCAACCCTTTGGAGCGCGGCTGCACGCTCTAGGGCACGACTTTAGCCGGCATGATAGTGCTTTTGGCACGCTCTGGCGCATCCACTAGTTTCAGAGGCCTGCGGGAAGAATAAACAAGAGGGAGGGAGTCTTTGGATGCCCTGGAAGCTGCCAGGACAGGGGAGCGCTAAGAGAGAGAAGAAAGGGGATGACCAGAGAGGGAAAAAGAGGTTTTCACCACCTCAATCAGGGAGTTGACCGCCAGGAAACTTACTATAGGAAGGGGAGAGATGCTGGTCATGTGGTAAAAATTGTAGCAAGGAGAGGGGTCTCGGGGCCTCAATCATTTAGTTGCATTAATTCACAAAAGGTGTTTGTTGTGGTTTTGGGCTAGATAGGTTGCTCAACATGCTTTGAGACTTAACAGGGGTGAGTGGCATCATAATTTAGACCTGTCCACCAAATTTCAGCTTAATTGAAGAAAGTGGCTAATGTAACCTTTGCAAACCCTAGAAATGGACAGAAACTGATTTCTTTAGATCCAACTAGGCTAATCTGTTCTCATTCATGCACTACTTGGTGTAGCAGCATCATTTGCGGATTCGATCACCTCAACAAGGTTTGAGATCAATAGGAGATACTTGGCAATGTAAAGTTGCTCAAAATTGGACCTGGACAAAAAGGGGTTTGGGGGCAGTTTGTGAACCAAAATTATTTTGATTGGAACGAAACCTGGTACGATCACCACATATGGCATATGTGACATGCTCGAATTTTCCTGGATTTATTTGACAATATTTCTTATAGAAATATTTTAAATATTTCAAATATGTAGAAAGGGTTTTGGATGGTTTTGTCCAATATTTCGAATATGACGATGTGTTGAAACTCTTATATATGGGAAATATATGTCCACTGAGTTTCCCTAAATTTTCTCAAATATTTGGGAAACATAAAAATAATTTTCACCTATAAAAGACCATTTCTGGCCTCAGAAAAAGGCATTTAATTAAAATAACAAAATATCTTTTAAAAATGTGTTTTTGTGGTTTTCGGAAGTCTTGCTCATAATAGGTTTCAAATAAAATCTTTGGGGCAAAACATCTCCCTTAATTTGAGGACTTGTAGTATAGACTGATGACCCACAAGTATAGGGGATCAATCATAGTCCTTTCGATAAGTAAGAGTGTCGAACCCAACGAGGAGCAGAAGGAAATGACAAGCGGTTTTCAGCAAGGTAATTCTGCAAGCACTGAAATTGTAGGTAACAGATAGGTTGATAGCAAGATAATTGGTAGCAAGCAACTAACGGTAACGGTAAACAAGGTGCAGCAAGGTAGCCCAATCCTTTTGAGGGAAAGGACAGGCCAAAACAATCACTAGTAATAGGCAAAGTGTTCTTAAGGGTACACGGGAATTTCGTCTAGTCACTTTTATCATGTTGGTTTGATTCGTGTTCGTTACTTTGATAATTTGATATGTAGGTGGACCTGTGCTAAGGTGCTGTTCTTACTTGAACTAACAATCTACTTATGATTAACCCCCTCGCAAGCATCCGCAACTACGAGAAAAGTATTAAGACAAATTCTAACCATAACATTAAACATGTGGATCCAAATCAGCCCCTCACGAAGTAGCGCAAAAACTAGGGTTTAAGCTTCTGTCACTCTGGCAACCCATCATCTAATAACTACTCCACAATGCATTCCCTTAGGCCCATTAATGGTAAAGTGTGATGTAGTCGACGTTCACATGACACCACTAAGGGAATCACTGTTGGAAATATGCCCTAGAGGCAATAATAAATTGGTTATTATTATATTTCCTTGTTTGTGATAATCGTTTATTATCCATGCTATAATTGTATTGATTGGAAACTCAAATACATGTGTGGGTACATAGACAACACTGTGTCCCTAGTATGCCTCTAGTTAACTAGTTCGTTGATCAAAGATGGTCAAGGTTTCCTGGCCATAGACATGAGATGTCATTTGACAACGGGATCACATCATTAGGAGAATGATGTGATGGACAAGACCGAAACTATAAACATAGCATATGATCTTGTCAGCTTATTGCTATAGTTTTCTGCATGTCAAGTATCTGTTCCTATGACCATGAGATCATGCAACTCACTGACACCGAAGGAATACCTTGTGTGTATCAAACGTCACAACATAACTGGGTGACTATAAAGATGCTCTACAGGTATCTCCGAGGGTGTCTGTTGAGTGGGCATGGATCAAGACTGGGATTTGTTACTCCGTGTGACGGAGAGGTATCTCAGGGCCCACTCGGTAATACAACATCACAATAAGCCTTGCTAGCAATGTGACTAAGTGTTAGCCACAGGATCTTGTATTACGGAACGAGTAAAGAGACTTGCTGGTAACGAGATTGAACTAGGTATAGAAATACCGACGATCGAATCTCGGGCAAGTAACATACCGAAGAACAAAGGGAACAGCGTACGGGATTAACTGAATCCTTGACATAGAGGTTCAACCGATAAAGATGTTCGTAGAATATGTAGGAACCAATATGGGCATCCAGGTCCCGCTATTGATTATTGACCGTGGAGGTGTCTCGGTCATGTCTACATAGTTCTCGAACCCGCAGGGTCTGCACACTTAAGGTTTGGTGACGTTTCGGTATAGTAGAGTTATGCATGGTGGTGACCAAAGGTTGTTCGGAGTCCCAGATGAGATCCTAGATGTCACGAGGAACTCCGGAATGGTCCGGAGGTAAAGATTGATATATAGGAAGTTCTGTTTTGGTCACCGGAAAAGTTTCAGGTACTTCGGTAGTGTACCGGGAGTGCCGGGAGGGTACCGGGGGCCATCGGGAGGGGTGTCTCGACCCAACGGACGTCATGGGCTGTGGGAGGAGTCAAACCAGCCCCTAGTGGGCTGGCCGACCCCCCCACTAAGGCCCATGTGGCTAGGGGTGGGAAAACCCAAAGGTGGAAAGGTGGAAAGGGTTTCCAAGTGGAGAGGAGGAATCCTACTCCTAGTAGGATTGGAGTAGGACTCCTCCACCTCCAGTTTCGGCCAAACCTTGAGGGTTTGAGGCTGCCTCCTCCCCTCCCTCCCTCCTATATATACTAGAGTATTTAGAGGGGAGAGCTAACCCTAATTGCCGCGTGCTCCCTCTACTTCATCTAGATCGTTTTCTCCTCTAGTCTAGTTCGGCGGTGCTTAGGCGAAGCCCTGTCGGAATAGTTCCACCATCATCGCCGCCACGCCGTCGCGCTGCCAGAGAACTCATCTACCTCTCCGCTCCCTCTTGCTGGATCAAGAAGGCAAAGATCGTCATTGAGCTGTACGTGTGCTAAACGCGGAGGTGCCGTCCGTTCGGCGCTAGATCGGAAGGACCGTGATCAGGATCGCGGGACGGATCGTGATTGGATTGTGAGATGGATCGTGATGGGATCGCGGGACGCTCGGCAATTTGGATCACGAAGACATTCGACTACATCAACCGCGTTTCTTAACGCTTCCCGCTTAGCGATCTACAAGGGTATGTAGATCCACTCTCCCTCTCGTAGATGCTCATCACCATGGACAGATCTTGCGTGTGCGTAGGAAATTTTTTGTTTCCCATGCAACGTTCCCCAACAATCACAACATACATATCATCAAAATATCGAACACATATCAAATTCACATGATTACTTGCAACATGACTTCTCACGTGACCTCAAGAACAAAGGTAACTACTCACAAATAATAAACATGCTCAAGATCAGAGAGGTATTGAATAGCATATTGGATCTGAACATATAATTTTCCACTAAATAAACCATATAGTAATCAACTACGCAAGGTAATCAACACTACTAGTCACCCACAGGTACCAATCTGAGGTTCCGGTACAAAGATTGAACACAAGAGATGAACTAGGGTTTGAGAGCAGATGGTGTTGTTGAAGATGTTGATGAAGATTGGCCTCCCAAAGATGAGAGGGGTGTCGGTGAAGACGATAGCTTCGATTTCCCCCTCCGGGAGGGAAGTTCCCCCGGCGTAATCGCTCCGCCGGAGGGCAAAAGTGCTCCTGCCAGAAGATGGGCAGACGATGGGCACCGGAGGTGGGCCAGGTTGAGCACAACCCATCAGGGCGCGCCCAGGGGGCCCTGGCGCGCCCTAGTGGGTTGTGCCCACCTGGGGGGCCTCCTCCGTTAGTTTCCAGCTCTAGTATTTTTTATTAAATGTAAAAATAATCGCCGTAAAATTTCAGCTTCAATGGAGTTGTGCAGAATAGGTATCTCTGACATGCTTTTCTTGGGTCCAGAATTCCAGCTGTCGGTATTCTCCCTCCTTGTGTAAACCTTGCATATTATGAGAGAAAAGGCATTAGAATCACTCCCCAAAGCATTATTATTCAACAAAAAAAGTAAATAACAGTAGGAAATCATGATGCAAAATGGACGTATCAACTCCCCCAAGCTTAGACCTCACTTGTCCTCAAGCGAAAGATGATATTGGAAAGCATGTCCACATGGTTTGAGAGAGAGTTGTCGATAAAAACAAAATACGGACATAGAAGCATCATGCTTATTATCATAACAGCAATAAACTCTAACATAGGAACTTATTTCAAAACATTTTTATCATATAGCTTCTCATGAACAAGTAACAAGTCATCACAACATAGAAGTATGAAGCATAAACCTTATTGGGAACCAACAAACTATGTTCTCAGTCAACTTTGCAACTACAATTCATCATCTTTTCAGGAAGGGTCTCATATAGGAGCCTTTTGGCAAGTCCACATACTCAACCATCATTTAGTCTTCTATGATTGCTAATGCTCACGTCATACCGATGAACAAAAAGTTTCAACCGGACACGTAGGAAGATAGGGGCTTATAATTTTGCCTCCCAACTCACTCACCTCAAGGGTGATGTCAACAATAATAACTCATGCTCACCCATATCCAACTGGATATATGTGCCTAGATCTTTCGTCACCACATGATGCTTGCAAAAGAAAAAGTAAAAAGGAATAGGGAAGAATACTTTGACTCTTGCATAAAAGTAAGTGCATAAAAGTAAAAGATAGGCCCTTCACAGAGGGAAGCAGAGGTTGTCATGCGCTTATTGGTTTGTATGCCCAATCAAATAATGTAAAAGAACATCACGCTATATTGACCCCTATGATAGCAACCTTTATTATACAGTTCGTCGCTTTTATTACTTTGCCATCATAAGTTCGTATAACGCTCAATTTTCTCTTACACTAATTGATCAAAACACTTTTAGAAGCAATTTTCATTGCCTTGTTGCACCGATGACAACTTACTTGAAGGATCTTTCTCGATCCATAGGTAGGTATGGTGGACACTCAAAGAAATATTTTGGTTTGGGTTTTTGGATGCACAAGTAGTATCTCTACTTAGTGCGGAATTTTTGGCTAGCAAAGATATTGGGCAAGCACCACTTGTTAAAGGATCTATGACAATATAACTTCTATGTGGATATGAACAAACATAAATCATTACGTTGTCTTCCTCGTCCAACGTCAACAATTTTGACATATAATATTTGATGGGGGCTCACAATCATAAAAGATGTCCAAGATAGTGTATTTGCAAGTGAATCTTCTTTTCCCTTGTTAATTCTTTCATGAATTGCATCATTGACCAATGCTATGTTTGTCAATCTCCAACAAATTTTTTCATTTGTTTCTTTTCCTTTATTTGATTGCAACAAGAAAGTAGAGAGGCAAAAGCTCAAACTAAACTTTATTATATAACTTTCAATCGATTACATAGATAGACAAGCCACGGAACTAACACAGGAAAATAGATCATCCTAAAACTTTTATTCAACTAAAGCAAAGGGAAACTAAAGATCGAACTAAAATAGGTAAAGGTGAATAAAAGTGATGGTGATACGATACCGGGGCACCTCCCCCAAGCTTGGCTTAAGCCAAGGGGAGTGCCCATACCCGTGTGCTCAAGTCTCGTTTGGTGGTGGTGATGGAGAAGGTGGAGGTGTTGATGTGGGTGGTGGTGATGATATAGTAAGCTTGTCCTCCAACTTCCAGGGGAAGGGCTCCCCATCAAAGGTTGATGCGAGAGTCCCCTGAGTCCTGCAACTGGCAGCTAAACTCTGAAAGTGCGTTATATCAACTAGAGGGGGGGTGAATAGGCGATTTTTACAAATTCATCACTGAGGAATTTCACCTTGAGGAATTTGAAATGTGATGAATAAATAGCAGCGGAATAAGTACTCAACTGCATACGAAGCATAGTGATCGCATAGTCATCATGATGAAATAACGCATGCACAAATTACAAGTAGCGTGATACAGGATAAGCAGGTGAGGAACAAGGTAGCTTGAGGAATTTGAGGTGAGGAAATTGAGAAAGTCTTCAGTCAAATTCTTGAAACAGTAACGATCAATTTCATCAACAAGTATACGAGGAAATGGAAGGGTTGAGGAAATAGAACCAGGTAGCTCGATGAAGACAATGATTTGATGACCCAGTTCCAACTGCTGTGACAGTCGTACGTCTGGTTTGGAGCGGCCTGGTATTTAAACCAGAGGACACACAGTCCCAGGACACACAGTCCTTACCGTATTCTCCTTGAGCTAAGGTCACACAGACCTCGCCCAACACTCGTGGTAAGTCTTCAGGGTAGACTTCCAAAACCCTCACAAACTGGTCACCCGGCGATCCACAATCGACTGCTGGATGCTCTAGACCAAGGTCACTTCGTGATCCCCAATTGACTGCAGGATGCACTAGACCATGACGCCTAACCGTCTGGAAGATACACAGTCTTCAAAGGTAACAAGCGTCGGTTCCACACAGGAACAATTTCTTCAGTGATGCTCAATCACTTTGGGTTTGGTGGTTTGGTTTGGGGTTTTTCCTCACTGATGATTTTCTTTCAAAGTCCTCGAGGAATGGGATGCTCTCAAATGACAACTGTCAGTTCTCTCTCGGAACAGCCAACCAACTAGTGGTTGTGGGGGGTGGCTATTTATAGCCAGGGTCCAACCCGACATGATAAGACATAAATGCCCCCAATGATATGAACGTTATGTGGATAGGATGATTGGGGACAGCTGGCACTTAGCACAGCAACGGTCGGAATTTCGAACTATGAAAGTCCTCAGGCTTATCATATTCCTCACTTGTAGGCAATTCTCACTGGCGAAATCCTAACTCCTCAGTCAGACCAAATTCCTCAGAGACCAGAAGATCATCGTCTTTGTCACTGAAGAACTTGACTGAACTGCAAGATATTTCCAAAGGCTTCACTCGAAGGATTGGATAGGTTGAGGCTTTTGAGTTGAGCATTAGTTGGAAATTTTCCTTAGTATTACCTCGGCCCCCTTTAACAGTACGGTGTTTCCTATGACTCAAAGAAAGGAAATGAAACTATGAAAACAAAAGTCTTCACGCTTCATAGTCCTCGTTCATATCTTCAAGGTCACACCAACTTCTTTTTCAAAGTCTTCAGGGAATACCAAAGTCTTCAGCAAAGTCCTCACCAAAGTCTTCACCAAAGTCTTCAGTTGAAGACATACATTTTTAGGGGTTGATAATCTCCGAATGTATCAAACTCCTCAGCGACTTATAGAGCCTGTGTACACTTACAAACGCATTAGTCTCTTAACCTATAAGTCTTCAATACACCAAAATCACTAAGGGGCACTAGATGCACTAACAATCTCCCCCTTTTTGGTGATTGATGACAAATAGGTTAAGTTTTCAACGGGGATAATAATATGAAGTGTAAGTACTGAGTTTGAGGAATTTGATTGCAAGATACAGAAGAACTCCCCCTGAAGATGTGCATATTTGAGGAATTTGCTTTGGACTGCAAATGCACATGGCAGGTTAAAATCATGGAGAACTCCCCCTATATCTTGTAATCCATACACGCATTTAATATATATCATGAGGAAATTGAAATGCATGATGGAAAATGGGGTCTGAGGAAGTTCAGCATGCGTGCATTAAGACAACTTGAGGAAATAGCATGCGGAAAGCAGTTCAAAAGCATCAGACCACCATCGGACTTAAGTTTTCAACTCAACCAACAAAAGCTTCAGAAGAGCGAGAGTTGTAACTTAAACAAAAACAGCCCATATATAGAGACCCGCTTGAAGACTAACTCAAATTTTCTCCCCCTTTGTCATTGAAGACCAAAAGGGACGAAAAATGAGGACTAACGCCCCTGAAGAATTTCATCTTGAAGGTGGTGGAGGAGCGCCAGCGTTGTCGGGGTCGGCTGGTGGAGCAGGGCCTGCAGCAGTGTCTTCAATATCCTCAGCTTCATCCGCCTGGCGTGATGAAGAATATGAGCTTGTAACCAGCTGAGGAACTTGAACTTTCTTCCATTTCTTCCTTGGAGGGATGGACCAATCAAAGTCCTGCTGAAATTCCATCTCCTTGAGTTCTTCAGGAGTCTTGAGTTGAGACAGGATGGCCCATGTGCGGTCAAAGACTTCATGAAGATAATAGTGGTTCTTCCTCACAGAGTTGTGCGTGACAGTCATGTCTCGAAGAAGTGAACCAAACTGACGTTTTACCCACTTGTGATTGCGATCAATCTTCTGATGAAGACTTAGAAGAAGCTCTCGATCAGTCATCACACGAGGGGCAGTTTCTTGAGGATTTTGCGCTGAGGCTTTTGTGGCAGAATCTTGGGTAGCAGTGTCATCATTGGTGGAATAGGATGCAGCTTTGCGAAGCTGACCATCCAATGGACGAGTACCTTCATCAATGACAGCTTTGCCTTTACCCTCAACTGAGGAAAATGAGCTCTTGAGGACTTCAATTGGAGGCAGAAAGCTGAAGTGATTCTGAAAGTCAGCCTTGAATGGAAGTGAAGACCTTGATCTGATGAATTTCATGATCCAGGGAGCGTAAGGCTTCAATTCAAATGGGGCTGAAGAAGCATTGGCCAAAGTCCTCATGAAGAAATCATGGTAATTTACGGGAATCCCATGAATGATGTTGAATAGCATGTTCTTCATGATTCCCTCCACTTCTTCTTCTTCAGAATTGTGGCCCTTCTGAGGACTGAGGGTTTTGGTCAGAATGCGATAAACGGTCCTGGGCACATAGAGCAAATCCTTCACAAGGAAGGAAGTCCTTTGAGGTTGGCCCTGAGCCAATGGCTTCATCAGCACTTGCATCAAGTGGTTGGGCAGTTCAGTTTCATCATAGATGCAGCGTGCTCCTTCTGAAGGAATTGCTGTTGGCACAACCTGAAGCAATTCAGTGGCTGGGGTAGTGTAGTGAGTAGATCCAGTCATCCAGTCCAGAATCCATGAATCAACATCAGAAGCATCACCCGAGATATGCAAGGTTGCATAGAATTGAAGAATTAGCTCTTCATTCCAGTCGCATATGTCAACGCAGAAGGGAAGAAGTCCAGCATCATGAAGAACTGCGAGCACAGGTGTGAAGCACAGAATGGATTCCATATCCACATGAGGAATTTGCTGATGCTCGAAGACTTTCTCTTTGTCAAATAGTACTGATGCATACACTACTAGAAAAAACCCTGTTAGTGGCGCACCTATTTTGGCTATTAATGGCGCACTATAGGTGCGCCACTATTAACACGCCACTAGTAATAAATAGTAATGGCGCACCTCTGGTGCGCCATTACTATTCCAAATACTAGTGGCGCACCATGTGGTGCGCCATTACTAACCCTTAGGTGCTCCACTGGTATTCCGTCCAGGTGCGCCACTAATAGCCTTATAGGTGCGCCACTAGTAATAAAGGAAGGTGCGCCACTAATAAGGGCTGAAATGCGCCACTAGTAATGTATTTGGAAAACAAAAAAAATCCAAATTTACAGAAAACAATCTATAAGGAAAAATAATTTAAAAACAAAAAATGAAATAGAATCATATTTTTTATTATAGTAAGAATATTACAATGTCTTTACAAGTATCCAATAAAAGGAAAATTGCAAGGAAATAAAAGAAAATCCTAAAACTAATCTTCTAGGTATCTTTTCTTCTTTTTCTTCACTTTATCCCTGCTAGGAAATAAAAGAAAATTACAAGTATCCAATAGGACCTTTAAGGGGCGGCATCCATTGATACGGGCCAGTTTAGCAGAAGGAGACGGCGGCGGCTTGGAGGTGGCCATCTCTGCTAGAACTAAAGAATGGAGTTGTCCAGCCCCTGCAAAAAAATAGTTATGTTTTAGATAGTTAAATAATCAATTAATCATCAGTGAGAGTAGGTGGCTTGGTCGATGCTACAATGACTGCATACAAAGCACATGGACAGGATAGTATTATGTTGACCAAGTTCAAGAGACGTTAACAATGATAGTGTCATTATTTCTAAATTGATACTGAACAGTAGTACTAAGCTCCATTATGTGTCTAAATTGATACAATACTGCCCTACAGTAAGTCTGGAACAAGCATCTCACAAATAAATATTGGTGATGAAAAACAGAGCATGTTAGATACTATATGGCGACTGGAGCTAACTATCATGGAAAGGACACTATTGGTGACCAAAGGCCAAGGACATGAACGATGATAGCGTAATAAGCTCCATGATGTCTAAATTGATGCAAAAGTACCTTCCAATAACCCTGAAACAAGCATCATAACAATACTGATGATGATAAACAGAATAGGCTTGACGCTATGTGATGACCGAGGTTATGATGAAACCAAGAAAATGGAATCGCTTGGATTTATTCAAACCATAAAGTGAACAAACTAATGTCGTAGTCTGTCATGTGTTATTTGGTTGAGAAATGAAATAGCTTGTTCTTGCATTGATAAATTCCCATCATGAAGAGCGAGCAATTGAGCAGGTGCGTACTACACATGCAAGGACAGAGATGCAATATATGATTGCGGTCGATGTGGAGTCGAATCAATCTGTATCCATCATGAACCATTCATTCATTGATTACTAGTTGGTACCACTAAATGAGGGAGCCAAATTGCATACCAGGTGGGCATCCATTGATACGCGAAGGAGGCGGCTGCTTGGAGGTGGCCATCTCTGCCGGAACTTAAGAATGGAGTCGGCCAGCCCGTGCAAAAACAAAAAAGGTTTTGTTTTAGTTACACAATCAATTAATCATCAGTGCGAGCAAGGTGGCTTGGTAGATGGTGGACGGAAATCAGCAAATGAAGAGTGCATCTTGTCTTGGACAGAGGAGGAAACCAAGCAAAGCAAGCAACCAACAGAGAGCACATCAGGGAGGGAAGGGAATGGGAATGGATGACCTTTGACGAGCGTCGCAGCAGCAGGGTCGCTTCCTCGACCTCGACCTCCGTCATGGAGTGTTGGATCTGGGTGGACAACAAAAAGAAGATAGGCTAGGCAACAAAAATGTGATGTGGGATTAATAACCTTATTGATATAAAGCAGGATTAATAACCTTATTGATATAGAATGAGGCACTTGGGAGTTGGGATTTAAATTTAAAAGTGCTGGTGGTTGGGTGATACTACATGATTTATTTACAGAGTTTGGATATTAACCTTTCCACAAGATTTATTACAGAGTGAAACTAATTCCCACAGATATGATATAAATATTTAGACCACCAACTATGATTACAAATCTGAAGGTGGCTGGGTGATACTACATCTTACAGCAAGAAATATTATGTAGAAATATAGTCCACGGGGAGGGATGTGTAGTTATAATATATATGGTCAGGCAAACACAACTCTTACCAATACACAACTTGAGGTGAACTAAAATTAGCACCCAAATGTGCTCCATAAGGTTATATCATATCTGTAAGTGCTTGTGCCACCTTCAGATGCGTACTGGTGCATAAAGCAGGATTAATAACCTTATTGATATAGAATGAGGCACTTGGGACATGGGATTTAAATTTAAAAGTGCACAAGTAAGCCTATGAACATGCATGTCTTTGTTGGAGTGCATTTTTCTCACTTCCTGGTTGGTGCATTGCGACCACTTTTTTTGTTGTTGTTGACAGATCAAATCAGCTCACAGACGGCTAAAGGAGGAGTCGAAGCTCACCTAGGGTGGCTTGGAGACGAGCTCGAACACGCCGTAGGGGAAGAAGATGACGTAGCCGACGTCGAGGAAGAAGACTCCTGCGGCGGGCGTCGATGGCGGGCGTCGTCGCCGTCGATCTGCGAGCACACGCGGTGAGAGAGAGAGAGAGAGAGAGAGAGAGAGAGAGAGAGAGAGGGAGGGGGAGGCTTACCGGAGAGGCGCGGGGTCGCGGCGGCGGTGAGGGGAGAGGGCGGAGGGCGGCGGCGGCTGGTGTTGCGCAGGGCGGCGACGGCGGGTTAGCTAGATTGGATCGGGGCCGTGCGCGGGTTGTGGGGGTGGGGGGAATAGGGTTTGCGGGAGGGGTAGGGGGATTAGGGGGTCTGAGGCGAGGTGGGCCCAGGAAAATGGAACAGCAATGGCGCACCATATGGATATGCGCCATTATTGTCCAGGAATACTAATGGCGCACGATGCCGTGATGCGCCATTGCTAAGCCGGGGAAGGGGGTGCTGGTCCAGGAGCAGCTAATCAATGGCGCACGGTTGGAGGCATGCGCCATTAGTAACAGGGGCACTAATGGCGCACCAAGCCATGGTGCGCCATTGCTATTTAGTAGTGGCGCACCACATGGGCAGTGCGCCATTAATGTCCATATTATCTATAGCCATTTTCCCAGTAGTGATAGAAATTCATCTGCGAAGGGGTCCAGAATCTTGTGCGACCGGTCCTTGCTGAGTCATAAGGATTTGGCCCGTTGAAGAAAATGTGCTCGTTGAAGAAATTGGTCTTGATGAATTTGGGGCGCTTTGAGCCTTTGAGGGGCAACTTTGGCTTCGGCTGAAGATTTGGCTTGAAGCAGCCCACAATGTCCTTAATCATAGGAGGAACTTCTTCAGATTGAGGAATTTGAATAGCAGTTTCCTCATTTGCGGTTTGAGCAGCAATTTCTTCAGCTGATGTAGCTGGAATATCTTCAGTATGAATTTCTTCAGTCTGGGCTGGAGACTGAGGAATTTGAGTAATTGGTGTGGTCATTGGAGAATTTGGGTGTGCAGCTTCCCAATATTTATCATTGATTAGAGGAGTTGTGTTGCCAATGTCCATGACCTGTTCCATTTCTTCAACGCCGGCCTCTTCAGCAGTCAACTGAGGCAGGGGCGATGATACCAGTGGAGTTGAAGCATTTGCTTCCACTTCAATTTCTTCAACAATCTGCTCTGTTGAAGCAGCAGAATGAACTTCATCATCAACATTTGGAATGTCATACTCGACACCAAATGGAACTATTTCATAGCCAGGTACTGAGGAGATTGGGGTTGCATCAATGGGTTCAGTTGAAGAACTTGGCAGTGTCTTCAATTTCTTCACCGCTGAGGAATCTGAAGTTGATAGTTTTCTTTTATTAGCAGCAATTTTATCCGCAGCCTTTGTTTTCTTCGCTTCTGATGCAGAAGGAAGGTTGATGTTCTTCACCCTTGAGGACTTTGCAGTTTCAGCAGAGGGTGAAGGTGGAGCAGTTTCTTCAGGAACGACTGATGCAGTCGCCCTAGTGGTCTCAATTTCATCAGGCGCAGCAAAAGCTTCAACTGGTCTGGCAGTTTCTTCAGGCGCAACAGTGGAGGTTGCCCTGACAGGTTCTTCAGCATCCTGAATTTCTTCAGCTGCGCGTGCAGTTTCTTCAGCAGGCTGAGCAGATTCTTCAGCCTGAGGAATTTGTTGTTGCAATTGAGCTGCAACCCTTGAGTTGTGATCTTTAACTGCAGCTTGGGCTGCCCTGACAAATCTTACTTTGGTGCCCTTCCATTCAGCATCATATTTCGCTTGTTCATCAGTCAGGCAGCGAATCTCAGACTGAACTGTGATGAGTTGAGTAGGAGTCAAATTCATCACATTGTTCTTCAGGAAATTTTCCTTTCTGGCCCTGCTCCTCTTAGCTCTCTGAGCTTGATCTCTCTTCCATTTTTCTTCAGCAATGAAGTGGGTGAGGACATGGTCAACACCAAGAGGTAACTTCAGTGAGGAAAGTGGAGTGCTGGGATCCTCATGCCATATGTCAATGAAGTTGAGGATCATCTTTGGATCCAGCATAAGAGGAACAGAGCTGCCCTTAGCTATTGCAGCTCTCTGCTGACTGTTTTTGATGATTTCTTCCAATTCTTCATTAGTAGCATCATCATTATCCTCAGACCCTGAGGGTACATTCACAGTAACTTGGCTTTTGTGAGGACTTGGTCTCTGACCTCGTCCAGCAGTTCTCTTTATCTTCATCAAGGTAGGACTTGTTGAAGACTGTTCTTGGGCTGAGGTACTTGCAGAAGCCCCTGAAGCAATTGATAAGCCAGTAGTCCTCTGACATGTTGTAAGATTTACAGGTGTTGAAGACTTTGCAGCAGCAACTGATGATTGTGCAGCTACTGAAGGCATTGCGGTGGCCTTTGAAGAATTTGCATGAGTATTTTGCAGTGAGGATTTTGAAGTTGAGAACTTTGACTTCACTGCAGATTTCTTCACTAATGATTTCTTCGGAGCACTATCAGAGGCTCCGGCAGAGGCAGCAGCAGCAGCAAAATCTTCATTGAATTTCTTCACTGCAGCTTTGGTAGTTCTCTGAAGTTTTTGTTGATGCTTTGCCCATTCAGCTGGAAAGTCTTCAGCACGAGCAATGCTAGTGGGATCAATTTCTTGACCATCAGCAGGAGGAGCCCTTTTGAAAGGTGGTTTGAGGGCGAATTTCATCATGTACTTGGGAGTGACATAGCGATAGTCTCTCCACTCCTTTGCCCACCTCCGTTCAATCCTCTGAATTCTGATTTTCCTCTGCTCTTTAGTTTCTTTGCCATGAATGGCCTCATCTGGAGTATAGTAACCAGCATACAGATCCTCAGGTATTTCAAAAGCAGTGTTCTGTTCAGCCTTCTTTCCACCCTTCTGAGGTATTTTACCATCTGCCATTGTCTTCACTTGATGACTTTGAACTCTTGATGATTCTGAACATGTATACAATTTTTCCTCAAGAATCGCTGCAAATGAGTTAAGTTGATGAGAACCTAGTGATTCATCAGCCGAGATTTTGTACCTGTGAACAGAGTATAGGTGCGAGGAATTTGAAGAAGTCATATGCGTTCTCAGAAATTTTTCAAAATACATCAAGTTGAGGATTTTGACAAAGATGTCTTGTGGAATTTCACTAAGTGTTCTTTGTCTTAGGTTCCAGAGTTGTGCGAATATGTACATCCACACAATTGAGGAATCTTGAAGAAAATCATAACTTAGAGAAAAACATCAAGGGATTGAAACATGTAAGGTGCTTAAGAAGATGATTCTTGAAGAAAAAACACTTTTGAGGATTTTGTGGAAGACATGAAGATCAAACAAGGGCAGTAAAATTAGATTTTATTTACCCTGATGAAGAACACGACAAACAGAGAGATGAAATCTGGGAAGTTCATCCGTCCAGATCTCCCACGCCCTAGCTTGGCAGAGGGAGACAGCTACAGGGGCGGCGGGGTGAAGACTTCCGCGGCCGATGCTAGTACGGCGACGGCGAGGTCGAGGCAGTGAAGCTCTTCCTCTCCGGCGGCGATGATTTTAGCGGTGGCACTAGGTTTGAGCTCAGGAGAGAAGGGAGTGAGGAGTAACTCGAGCACAGTGAAGGGGAGGGGGTATATATAGTGGCAGTAAAAACGAATCGGCCCGAAGATTTTGGACCAGACTGCCCCTGACCCTTGCTCTCCACGCGACAGGTGTCACCCACGTTCTGAGTAGTGGAGATAGTGGGGGATCATGGCTTATCCAGTCGTGGGAATCGGAACTGTTTGAGCAGGAAGCGCCAAAAAATTTGATAGTGAAAATTTTAAAGTTTCCATTTGCAAATTCTTCAGCTGTCAAGGATACAGTGAAGACTATGAACGAGTTTCAAAGTAGAACGCATATGAAGAATTTGTGAACAGACTGGGTTGAGTTTAGCATAGAGGGGGAACGAGTCCGATCACATTCACTTAGATGAAAATCAACTTGAAGAATTAGCAATAAGTGAATGCTGTTGAGGACATTGAAAACTCAGTCAATGAAGAACATCAGTTTCACTGTTTGAAGAATTTGAAAAGTTGAGGAATTTGCAAACTTGAGGAATTTGGAAATTTGAAGAATTTGCAAAATGATGAAAAACTCAACTCTGAAGAATTTCAACTATTGTTGGTGGCGTGACCCACCATATAAGAATGATGATTTCAGACACCGCGTACAATTGTCGTAGGGTTCTGAGAATCAAATTCTTCGTTAATTTCTTCACACTTAGAGAGTTATTCTTCATTGATTGAAGAAAAACGTTACTTCGTGTGTTGCACATCAAAGTCATCAATTTTGCATAAGTGTTAGGATGTGTGTCCTTTCAAAGAACATTCGAAGATTCTAAGATATTTAGCTCACACCGCAACTTGCAAAATCTCTTTTCATCCAAGGGCTTAGTGAAGATATCGGCCAGTTGTTCTTCAGTGGGGATGTGATCGATGGAGATGTCGCCCTTGAGTACATGATCTCGAAGAAAATGATGACGAATCTGGATGTGCTTGGTCTTGGAGTGCTGAACTGGGTTGTAAGCAATCTTGATAGCGCTCTCATTGTCGCAGTAGAGAGGCACATTCTTCACCTTGATGCCATAGTCCTTGAGGGTTTGCTTCATCCACAGCAGCTGAGCGCAGCATGAACCAGCAGCAATGTACTCAGCTTCAGCAGTAGAAAGTGACACGCAGTTCTGCTTCTTCGAGGACCAACAGACTAAGGATCCTCCGAGGAAATGACATGTGCCTGAGGTTGACTTGCGATCCACACGATCTCCAGCATAGTCAGCATCTGAGTATCCGACGAGGTGAAGATTTGAGCCCTTGGGATACCATAATCCAAGCGTTGGTGTGTGAGCTAAGTATCGAAGAATATGTTTCACAGCCTTATGGTGTGATTCCTTCGGTGTTGCTTGGAATCGGGCACACATGCAAACACTCAGCATAATATCAGGCCTAGATGCACATAGATACAATAAAGAGCCAATCATGGAGCGGTATACCTTCTGATCGAAATCTTTACCATTTTCGTCAGTGCAAAGGTGGCCTTTTGAAGGCATTGGAGTTTTGACGCCTTTGCATTCGTGCATGTTGAATTTCCTCAGCACATCCTTGAGGTATTTCTTTTGTGACATGAAGATGCCATTGTCTTGCTGATGAATTTGAAGACCTAAGAAGAATTTCAACACTCCCATCATAGACATTTGATATTCTTCACTCATCATATAGGCAAATTCATCACTGTAACGTTTGTCAGTACAGCCAAAGATAATATCGTCGACATATATTTGGCATATGAACAGTTCATTGTCATAGGATTTGGTGAAAAGAGTTGGGTCGAGTGAACCAGGTTTGAAGCCTTTCTTCATGAGGAATTCCTTCAGAGTGTCATACCACGCCCGAGGGGCCTGCTTGAGGCCATAGAGGGCCTTGTTGAGTCTGAAGACTTTGTCAGGATGCTTAGGATCTTCAAAACCTGGGGGTTGAGCAACATATACTTCTTCCTCAAGCTTACCATTGAGGAATGCACTTTTCACATCCATTTGATATAAAGTGATATCATGATGGTTAGCATAAGCAAGCAATATGCGAATAGCTTCAAGTCTAGCAACAGGTGCAAAAGTTTCATCAAAGTCAATTCCTTCAACCTGTGTGTAGCCTTGAGCTACAAGACGAGCCTTATTCCTTACCACAAGGCCATTTTCATCTTGCTTGTTGCGGTAGATCCACTTGGTACCTATGATGTTATGCTTGCGAGGATCTGGCCGCTTGACAAGTTCCCACACGTTGTTTAGCTTGAATTGATGCAATTCGTCTTGCATAGCTTGAATCCACTCAGGCTCCTTGAAAGCTTCATCAACTTTGGTGGGCTCTATCATAGAGACAAAAGCAAAATGCCCACAAAAGCTAGTCAGATGTGAAGCTCTTGAGCGAGTGAGAGGACCTGGTGCATTGATGTTGTCGATGATTTTGTCAATCTGCACTTCATTTGCAACTCTTGGATGAGCAGGTTGACGTGGCTGAGGATTTTCTCCAGCACCATTTTCTTCAGGTGTATCAGCATGAATGTCTTCATTGATTGGAATGACTTCCTCAGTTGGTTGAGGATTTTCTTCAGTAGGTACTACATCCTCAGTAGCCTTCAACTTAATGGATTCCTCAGGAGTCTTTTCATCTAGCACAGAAGGCAGGTGCTCTCTTTGCGAGCCGTTAGTTTCATCGAACCGCACATCTACAGTTTCAACAACCTTGTGATGGTAGGTGTTGAAGACTCTGTAGGTGTGCGAGTCCTTTCCGTAACCAAGCATAAAACCTTCATGTGCTTTCGGTGCAAATTTAGAACTGTGGTGAGGATCTCTTATCCAGCATTTTGCACCGAAGACTTTGAGATAACTTACATTGGGTTTCTTGCCGGTCATGAGTTCATATGATGTCTTCTTGAGGAATTTGTGAAGATATACCCTGTTGATGATGTGGCATGCTGTATCAATTGCCTCAGGCCAGAAGCGACGAGGAGTCTTGTATTCATCAAGCATGGTGCGAGCCATCTCAACAAGAGTCCTATTCTTGCGCTCCACGACCCCGTTCTGCTGAGGAGTATATGGGGCAGATAGCTCAAGAGTAATACCAAGTTCATCAAGATATTCATCAAGATTGGTGTTCTTGAACTCAGTCCCGTTATCACTCCTGATATGCTTGATCTTGACGCCGAAGTTTGTTGAGGCCCTCGAAGCAAATCGTCTGAAGACATCCTGCACTTCAGACTTGTACAGAATAATATGCACCCAAGTGTAATGAGATTAATCATCAACAATGACAAAACCATACAAACTTGAAGCATTTGTTAGTGTGGAATAATGAGTGGGGCCAAAGAGGTCCATGTGAAGCAATTCAAAAGGTCAAGTCGTGGTCATGATGGTCTTCGAGGGATGCTTGGATCTGGTCATCTTCCCAGACTCACAAGCACCACAGAGGTGATCCTTGAGGAATTTGACACCTTCAATGCCAATGACGTGCTTTTTCTTCACGAGCGTGTGCAAGTTCCTCATACCAGCATGTCCAAGTCGTCGATGCCACAGCCGGCCTTCTGAGGACTTTGCAAGTAGGCACATGGCAGGCTAAGGACCTGTAGAGAAATCAACAATATACAAGTCTCCTCTCCTAAAGCCTTTGAAGACTTTGGAATGGTCAGATTCCATGATGACAACACAATGATATTTTCCAAAGACGACAACCATATCAAGATCACAAAGCATTGAGACAGACATAAGGTTGAACCCGAGGGATTCGACAAGCATCACCTTGTCCATGTGTCGGTCCTTGGAGATTGCAACCTTACCTAGACCCAATACCTTGCTTTTTCCTTTGTCAGCGTAGGTGATATGCTTCAGATGAGATGGGGCAAGTGGCATATTCATCAATAGACTCTTGTCACCAGTCATGTGGTTGGTGCATCCACTATCGAGGACCCACTCAGTTGTTTTTGGAGTTTCATCCTGCAGATGAATTAGTACAACTTACGAACTCATATGCTTCAGAGTGAAGAATATGACATCAAATTCATCAGGAAGAATTTCATCACACAACATAGTAAGTAAAGCAGTGTGAGGACGTGAGAAATGAGGGACTCATTTCTGCATGATTAGCTTGCGTCCTTTCAAGCATTTCCTCAGGTCTCCAGCAAATTCATCAGACGTTCAAGTTCGTCTGGAGACCTGACCCTGCATAAGAAGTTTGTTCAATTTCTTCACCACCCACATCTGGAGGGGTGGCAAAGAGTTCATCATTCTGCGAGCTCCATATGAGAAGGGAGGCATTGAAGCTAGTGCACTTCGTTTCACAGGACTAGGGTTAGAGTACTCATATGAATAAGCAGAGAATTTCTTCGAGGACTTATGAACATAATGATTTGAAGAATAATGCACATATTCAGAACTCTTAGATTTTTCTAGCGAAACAGATGCATTAGCACGAGAATGATACTTTTGACCATTTGAGGAATTTGGTCCAAGTGAAGACTTTGGTCCATATGAGGAATTTGATCTGGGGTTCCTTTTCTTCATGGTTGGTGTCGTGAGGACATTCACTTGAAGATTTTCTAAGCAGCTCTTAGGAACCCAGATTTTCCTCATGGGTGAACCGTTCCTGCAGTTAGTTCCAACAAATCTGGCAAATACTTCACCTTTCTGATTTTTGAAGAATTTGTAGTTGGAGTCAAGTGACTCATCAGAGGAATATGAAGTTTCACAAGTAAAGCCAGATAAAGTGGATGGATCCACAGGAGGTCCTTTTGCAACAACCCATGAGGTTTTGGGGTACTGCTCAGGTGTCCAGTAGGATCCATCAGCATTGAGTTTCCTCTCAAATGCAATACCCTCTTTCCTAGGGTTCCTGTTCAGAATCTGCTTTTTGAGCACATCGCAAAGGGTTTGATGCCCTTTGAGACTTTTGTACATGCCTGTCACATACAATTCCTTCAACCCTGCATTTTCATCAGTGATACTTGTGGTATCCTCAGATGAGGAATTTGTGACCACGGGGATAGTTGAAGAATTTGCAGCAATAGAAGCATTTGAACATTTAGGTTAAGAATTAGCAGTCTCACGTTCGATGCATTTCATACATGGTGGAACAAATTCTTCCTGAGCAGTACTGATCTTTTGAGCCAGTAAGGAATCGTTTTCCCTTTGGAGATCCTCATGAGCCACTCTTAGTTTCTCAAGATCTTGCTTTCTTTGAAGAAATTCATAAGAAAGCTTCTCATGGTCAACTAAGAGAGCATTATGATGACTCTGAAGGTTATCATACTTTGTCTGAAGACTTTTGAGATCATCAGACAGAGTTTGAGTCCGATCCACTTCCTCATTCAACAGATCATCGCTTTTGTCTAGCAATTTCTGAAGCTTTTCAAGTGCACTTTGTTGCTTAGTGGCAATTTTAGCAAGTTTGGCATAGCTAGGTTTCACATATTCATCAGATTCACCTTCACTTGATTCAGAAGAAGAGTGATGCTTGTGTACCTTGGAACCTTTTGCCATGAAGCAGTAAGTGGGAGCATATTCATCGTTGATGACGTCAGAGTCGTTGGAGTGGTCATTTTCTTCATCGTTGAAGATGGACTTGCTGACGAAAGCAGTGGCGAGAGCAAGGCTAGCAACACCAGAGTCAGACTCCTCCTCAGATTCTTCCTCTTCTTCATATTCTTCAGATTCTTCTTCAGAATCCATTTCCTTGCCAATGAAAGCCCGAGCCTTTCTAGAACCTTTCTTCTTGTGCGATGAGGACTTTGCAGATGAAGACTTTGAAGTTGAGGACTTTGAAGATTTCTTCTTTTTCTTCGATTCATCAGAACTGTAGTCCTTGTATTTCTTCTTCTTTGATTCTTTTTCCTAGAGGGGACAGTCAGAGATAAAGTGACCAGACTTCTTGCATTTGTGACAAGTTCTCTTCTTGTAGTCGCTTGAGGAATCTGATTTCCTCAAACCACTTTTTGATGACTTTCCAAATTTGCCTCTCCTTGAGAACTTCTGGAATTTCCTCACAAGCATTGCCAGCTCCTGACTCAGTTCTTCAGGATCACCAAGGCTGCTATCAGAATCTTCGTCTTCGGATGAGGAAATTGCTTTTGCCTTCAGAGCACGAGATCTTCCATAGCTTGGTCCGTAGAGGTCTCTCTTCTCAGCTTGTTGGAATTCATGAGTATTGAGTCTCTCAAGTATATCAGCAGGATCAAGTGACTTGTAGTCTCCACGTTCTTGAATCATCAAAGCCAGAGTATCGAATGAGGAATCAAGAGATCTTAGCAGTTTCTTCACCACCTCATGGTCGGTGATGTCAGTGGCACCCAGAGCTTGAAGCTCGTTTGAGATATCAGTGAGACGGTCAAAAGTTTGCTGAACATTTTCATTGTCGAGTCTTTTGAAGCGATTGAAGAGATTGCGAAGAACATCAACACGGGAGTCACGTTGAGTGGAAACACCTTCATTGACTTTGGACAGCCTATCCTAGATAAGCTTAGCAGTCTCCAAATCACTCACTCTACCATACTGACTTTTGCTCAGATGGCCACAGATGATATTCTTCGCTTGAGAATTGAGTTTCTTGAATTTCTTCGCATGAGCAGTAGTAACAGTCGGAGATGTGCGGGGAACACCATTTTCCACAACATACCAGAGATTGTTGTCAATAGCCACAAGATGCATGCGCATCCTGTTCTTCCAGTAGGGGTAGTCCGTCCCATCAAAGGTAGGACAGCTTTTGGAAACCTTGATCATACCTGTAGTCGACATAACTAGAACTCAAGGTGGTTAAACCAAAATCACACAGAACAAGGGAGTACCTTGCTCTGATACCAATTGAAAGTGCGTTATGTCGACTAGAGGGGGGGTGAATAGGCAATTTTTACAAATTCATCACTGAGGAATTTCACCTTGAGGAATTTGAAATGTGATGAATAAATAGCAGCGGAATAAGTACTCAACTGCATACGAAGCATAGTGATCGCATAGTCATCATGATGAAATAACGCATGCACAAATTACAGGTAGCGTGATACAGGATAAGCAGGTGAGGAACAAGGTAGCTTGAGGAATTTGAGGTGAGGAAATTGAGAAAGTCTTCAGTCAAATTCTTCAAACAGTAACGATCAATTTCATCAACAAGTATACGAGGAAATGGAAGGGTTGAGGAAATAGAACCAGGTAGCTCGATGAAGACAATGATTTGATGACCCAGTTCCAACTGCTGTGACAGTCGTACGTCTGGTTTGGAGCGGCCTGGTATTTAAACCAGAGGACACACGGTCCCAGGACACACAGTCCTTACCGTATTCTCCTTGAGCTAAGGTCACACAGACCTCGCCCAACACTCGTGGTAAGTCTTCAGGGAAGACTTCCAAAACCCTCACAAACTGGTCACCCGGCGATCCACAATTGACTGCTGGATGCTCTTGACCAAGGTCACTTCGTGATCCCCAATTGACTGCAGGATGCACTAGACCATGACGCCTAATCGTCCGGAAGATACACAGTCTTCAAAGGTAACAAGCGTCGGTTCCACACAGGAATAATTTCATCAGTGATGCTCAATCACTTTGGGTTTGGTGGTTTGGTTTGGGGTTTTTCCTCACTGATGATTTTCTCTCAAAGTCCTCGAGGAATGGTATGCTCTCAAATGACAAGTGTCAGTTCTCTCTCGGAGCAGCCAACCAACTAGTGGTTTTGGGGGGTGGCTATTTATAGCCAGGGTGCAACCCGACATGATAAGACATAAATGCCCCCAATGATATGACCGTTATGTGGATAGGATGATTGGGGACAGCTGGCACTTAGCACAGCAACGGTCGGAATTTTGAACTATGAAAGTCCTCAGGCTTATCATATTCCTCACTTGTAGGCAATTCGCACTGGCGAAATCCTAACTCCTCAGTCAGACCAAATTCCTCAGAGACCAGAAGATCATCGTCTCTGTCACTGAAGAACTTGACTGAACTGCAAGAGATTTCCAAAGGCTTCACTCGAAGGATTGGATAGGTTGAGGCTTTTGAGTTGAGCATTATTTGGAAATTTTCCTTAGTATTACCTCGGCCCCCTTTAATAGTACGGTGTTTCCTATGACTCAAAGAAAGGAAATGAAACTACGAAAACAAAAGTCTTCACGTTTCATAGTCCTCGTTCATATCTTCAAGGTCACACCAACTTCTTCTTTTCAAAGTCTTCAGGGAATACTAAAGTCTTCAGCAAAGTCTTCACCAAAGTCTTCAGTTGAAGACATACATTTTTAGGGGTCGATAATCTCCGAATGTATCAAACACCTCAGCGACTTATAAAGCATGTGTACACTTACAAACGCATTAGTCTCTTAACCTATAAGTCTTCAATACACCAAAATCACTAAGGGGCACTAGATGCACTAACAAACTCATACCTTTAAATCTCGCTTCATATTCGAAGACTTGGTTTTGAAGATCATAAACTTGGCTCTGCAGAAAATTAATTTGCTCATTGAGGTTGGAGATGATATCCTTCACAGACTCGCCATCCACCGTTTGATCACGGGTAAATTCCGTGATCATGGAGTGATTGGCACTAAGTCCACGCTCCACCATCTTCTAGCACTTGAAGATTTCCTGTTCCATCGCCTCGAGCCTAGCCTCCACGCTTCTGGTCTTCTTGGGTCCTTGATAAAAAGCAGATGTGGAGCACCCCCTCACGCATATCAATGGCTTGAGGGTGCTTCATCACCTCTGGCAAGTACGGGTTGACGACCTTCTCGAAGAACTTGTCCTTGGAGGAGCTTGGTGGAGCCATGGAGATCTAGATCTGACGAGAAAACAACAAGAAACAAGAACAGAGGATTTTTCTATGATGTGGTCGTCAAAACAGTCGGGGGTATATATAGAGAATTTTTATTCTTGGGAAACAAGTATTTGGAAGGAAAACGGAGTCGGGAAGGTATCCGAGGTGGGCACAACCCACCAGGGCGCGCCCAGGGGTGCCTGGCGCGCCCTGGTGTATCGTGCTCACCTCGATCACCTTCCAGTTTATTTTTTTATTTCCAAAATTATAAAATATTCCAAAACTGACAAAAATTATTTTTGCGGATTTTTTCTGAGTCCGTTTACTTACCGTATCACATACCTCCTATTTTTAAGTATTCTGGAGTGTTCCGGAAGGTTTCTTTTATGTGTTCCTCCGGTGTCATGGTTTGGATAACATTGCTTTCAACGTTAATAGGCGTACCTGAGATATAATGCTTAATTCTTTGTCCATTGACCACCTTCGGGTTAGTACCTTCGGCGTTATTAATCTTGATAGCTCCAGAACGATAAACCTCTTCGATAATATATGGTTCTTCCAATTTTGAGAGAAGCTTTCCTGCAAAAAATCTTAAACGAGAGTTGAACAAAAGAACATAATCTCCTATTTTGAATTCCCTCTTTGGGATTCTTTTGTCATGCCATATTTTTACTTTTTCTTTGAATAGCTTGGCATTTTCGTAGGCTTGGGTTCTCCATTCATCTAGTGAGCTAATATCAAATAACCTCTTTTCACCGGCAAGTTTGAAATCATAGTTGAGTTCTTTAATTTCCCAAAATGCTTTGTGTTCTAGTTCTAGAGGCAAATGACAAGCTTTCCCATATACCATTTTGTATGGAGACATACCCATAGGATTTTTATAAGCTGTTCTATAGGCCCAAAGTGCATCATCTAATTTCTTAGACCAATTCTTACGAGACCTATTGACAGTTTTTTATAATATTAATTTTATTTCTCTATTGCTAAGTTCAACTTGACCACTAGATTCAGGAGATAGGGTGATCCAATTCTATGGTTAACATCATATTTAGCAAGCTTCTTACGGAAAGCACCATGGATAAAATGTGAACCACCATCGGTCATTAAATATCTAGGGACTCCAAACCTCTGGAAGATAATCTCTTTAAGCATTTTAATGGAGGTGTGGTGATCGGCACTACTAGTTGGAATAGCTTCTACCCACTTAGTGACATAATCAACTGCAACCAAAATATGAGTGTACCCATTGGAGGAAGGAAAAGGCCCCATATAATCAAAACCCCAAACGTCAAATGGTTCAACAACAAGTGAATAATTCATAGGCATTTCCTGACGCATACCGATATTACCAATTCTTTGACATTCATCACAAGACAAGACAAACTTACGGGCATCCATGAAGAGAGTAGGCTAATAAAAACCAGATTGCAATACCTTATGAGCAGTTCTATCTCCCGCATGATGTCCCCCATAAGCTTCGGAATGACATTTCCATAGGATTTGTTCCTGTTCATGCTCAGGTACACAACATCTAATAATACCATCTACTCCTTCTTTATAAAGGTGTGGGTCATCCCAAAAGTAATGTCTCAAGTCATATAATTTTTTTCTCTTCTGTTGATAAGTAAAGCTAGGTGGTATATATTTAGCAACAATGTAGTTAGCATAATCAGCATACCAAGGTGTGCGTTGTGAGACACTTATCGCAGCTAGCTGTTCGTCAGGGAAACTATCATCAATAGGTAGTGGGTCATCAAGAATATTTTCTAACCTAGACAAGTTGTTAGCTACGGGGTTCTCGGCTCCTTTCCTATCAACAATGTGTAGGTCAAATTCTTGGAGCAAGAGAACCCACCTAATTAGTCTAGGTTTAGCATCTTTCTTTTCCATAAGGTATTTTATAGCAGCATGATCGGAGTGAACAATGACTTTGGAATCAACAATATAGGATCTAAATTTATCACAAGCAAACACAACTGCTAAAAATTCTTTTTCAGTAGTAGCATAGTTTCGTTGGGCACTGTCTAGATTTTTACTAGCATTATGGATAACATTCAATTTCTTATCAACTCTTTGCCCTAGAACAGCACCAACAGCATAATCACTAGCATCACACATAATTTGAAAAGGCAAGTTCCAATCAGGTGGTTGAACGATAGGTGCAGAGGTTAAGGCTTTCTTGAGTGTTTCAAAGGCTTCCACACAATCATCATAAAAAATAGGAATATCCTTTTGCAAAAGATTAGTAAAAGGCCTAGAAATTTTAGAGAAGTCTTTAATGAACCTCCTATAAAAACCAGCATGACCAACAAAACTTCGAATACCTTTAACGTATTTTCTCAATTACATCAACTTTAGCTTTGTCCGCCTCAATACCTCGTTCAGATATTTTATGCCCCAAGACAATGCCTTCATTAACCATAAAGTGGCACTTCTCCCAATTCAAGACAAGATTAGTTTGTTCACATATCTGCAAAACTCGATCAAGGTTGCTTAAGCAATCATCAAAAAAATCATCCATGAAAACCTCCACAATCTTTTCACAAAAATAAGAGAATATAGCAGTCATACATCTTTGAAAGGTAGCAGGTGCATTGCATAAAGCAAAAGGCATACGACTATAAGCATAGGTTCCAAAAGGGCAAGTAAAGGTAGTTTTCTCTTGATCAGATTGTGACACAGGTATTTGAGAGAAACCAGAATATCCATCTAAGAAGAAAAGTGTGTGATGCGGAGCATCCCACCATCATCCCCATGGACTCTACATCATAACATCAAGACACAAAGGGACCCATGACTAGAGCCTGGGCACGTGCTATTGAACACGAGGTGACATCTCTCCTATATGATTCTCTCTTTGATATTCATGGAACTTGGATGCTACCTCAATCGGAGATCCTTTGCATGATCAGGTACAATGGTATTGGAGAAGATGCTTGGAGCAGAGGACGTCAAGCTTGGAAGGAATAGGGAGAAGCTGCGGACAAGGACTAGCTCTCGGACGTCCGTACAGCCTCAGACGTCCGGACAGCCTCTGACGTCTGACGCCTGAAGACCGACCTCGCCAGGAAACTCCAGGACACTCCAGCGCACGAATGACCGACCCCGCCCGGACGTCTGACACGCTCCAGCACCCGGACGACCGGACCCGTCCGGAAATCCGACGCCCCGGCACCCGCACCAAATCCTCGGACGTCCGACGCTCCACGGAAATCTGAGAGCCCCGGACGTCCGACGCTCCACAGAAATCCGAGAGCCCCGATCCAGAGCCAAATACTCGGACGACCGGCCACCTCTGGACGTCCGGACCGCCGTGAAGCCTAAGACGTCCGACAGCGTCCGGACGTCCCGACCCTGTCTGTGCACCGACCCGCGGGCTGTGACCCTTGTACCCCTTCCTTTCGCCTAGGACTATATAAACTCCTCTTTCCCCTCTTTCTAGGGTTAGCTATTGTTTGGCAAAAGACTTTGTTGAGCATAGCTCCATCACTTCCTTCTCCCTAGGAGATTACCCTCCGTTGAGAGAAGATCCAAGTGATGCCACGGCCCCTCTAATGGAAGATCCCCTCAGGGATTCAAGACCTCCTCCTCCGGAGTGAGAAAACTATCGTTACTTGTATCCTTTTGTTGTTTGTGAACCGTGGTACTCGTGTACTCGTGTGATTCTAGTGGATGTGTGATCGAAGGTTGTCCTTGAGTGTTAGATTTTCCTCTCGTGTTTCTGTTGTGTTCTTCGTGTTCCCCGTGAGATCCCCTCCAATTCGTGAAAGATCGACGCACACGGGCGTGCCCCGTATCATATTGGTATCAAGAGCCAAGGTTTCTCCCGAATTTGGAGTCTCCCCCACCATTTTCTAGCCAATATTGTTTTAATTTGACCTAATTTCGAAAATCCCCACAAAAATAGCCATACCCAAATTTCTTGGATCCGTTGGATTTGAGGAGATTTTGTTGATTTTGATCCGTGGATTTCGTTGTGAACAAGTGGATCTACCTTCCCCCCATCTTCCCCATCCATTTCATCCGCAAAATCGCCACAATTTTGCCCAAAATTTTTCTTTGGTTTGAGTTCATCCCGTGGAACCCGCAGGCTCCGGACGACCGACAGCCGCCGGACGACTGGTCCTCGGACGATCGACAGTCGTCGGACGACCGGACGACGGACGACCGACACGGTCCAGACGTCCGCACAACTCTGACGAAGCTGAATTTTATCTGAATTTTTTTGTTTCTCCACCATTTCTTCCGCAACACATTTGCTTTTGAGATTTTCAGCAGCGAGCCTCGCCACTTCCTAAGGTGTTTCGGCTAATTAGGAGTGGTTCTTCCTCGACATCGCCGCTCATCATTGCCCCGGATCGTCGCAACCACCTCTTCATTCAAACCACACCGTAAGCAAGGTCGGTAACCGCGACGACTCTCTCTTCCGCTATATACCCTTGCCATTGCATTGTTACCTTGAGCCTATTTGCGTTACTTGCCTATCAAGACTAGCCATTGAGTATTGCCGGGCTACGCTACTTGTGCACTTTAGTGATACATACTCCGCATAGCTTCATTTGCATGCATATATCTTAGTATCATCTTTTGTGTTACAACATAGTTCCCGCATACATAATTGCTATCTCGGTTTGCACGTCCCGCATTGTGTCCATAAAAAAGATCATTGCAAAAGGAAAGAGAAGCAAAGCTTTTAAGCAAAAGCAAAAGAGCAATAGAGCAATAGTATCGCAAGGTTCGCATAGAATACTTCATCATCTTGGATCACTTGAGGAGTGACATGTGCCGCATACACACATAGCAAGTCGGGCATAAGAAGACGACACTTTTGGTTCATTTTAGGGTGTGGACAAGTGCGTATCATGCCCATTGGAGCAATCGTGCTACCGTCTCTCTAGTGTTGTGCAACGAGAGTATTTTCCGTGGATTCCACATTTTGGCTCATCCTTGGTTGCATGACCCCAATTTTCTTCCGTGCATGTGTTTCCGTGTATACCCATTGCTACTGATCTACATTGTCTCATTTTCGAATTTTACGAATCTCTTTCAACATTATTGAATCTTATCTTTCAAATTGCTTGAATTTTGTTCCACTATCCTAACCAAGCTACTCCATAAGACTTATTTGTGTAGGTGTGAGAAGGACGACCTTCGGTACCAATTCTACTATTTCCATACTTGCAAATTGAGTGATCTTGATGAACTTTCAACTTTTGGAACGGTGATTGGTATTGTCTTCTCACTCTTCCACTTATATTTTTTGAGTGTTATGGATAGGAACATCATGTCCAACCCGGCCTTCGAGGAGCATGATGACGACAACGCGAATAACCTCGTCACGAAGTTACACTACTTCGGCGCACACAAGGCAATTACTCAAGCTCAAGATGTCTTGCATGAACGCATCGACCAACTCGCCTCCAACTTGCGTGAATACGAGACGCGCACAAGGGAATACTTCGACACCAAGCTCTCAAGCCAAATGGAGGAGCTCCGGTCTTGGATGGTCACTCGTGCGCCTTCCTCATCTACATCGACAAGGAGTCGTCACACAAGTCGCAACTCAACGACGTACTCTTCCGACGCAAGTCAACAAGCGCTTCATCACCATCGCGACGAACACTCCGGCCCAAGTTCTCCACAAGGTCGTCACCGTCAAGACAATCCATTTCATGGCAATGGATTGCAAGATTGCATCCGCGCTCGAGAACGCCGCCGCCAACAAGATCAAGATGCATTGGCGCAAGAAAAACAACGCCAAGAGCAAGAACAACGACGCCGAGAAGAAGAACAACATCGCCGCCATGAACGAGCGCTTGAAACACATCGCGCTTTGCAAGAAGCTACTCGCGTCTTGGAGGAGCGCAACCGCCAAGCTCATCGCGAGCAAGAAGCACTTCACCAAGCACAACCAGAAGAACTTCGTCGACAACGACAAGAAGAAGCTCATCGCCAAGAGGAGCACCAAGAAAGGGGAAATCGAGTGTGTCCACCTCGTCGCCGTCCTCAAGATCATCGCGACGAACCCGACCATGAAGATGAGCAAGGAAAAGATCAACGTCAACACGCTCAAGGCAATGACAATGAGGATCCACCTCCAAGACAAGGATTTCGCCATCCCCAACACAATGATGAACAACGCTTCGGCAAGCTTAAGTTCACAATGCCAAAGTTTTCCGGAAGCATTGATCCCGAAGACTACTTGTCATGGGCACTCAAGGTTGACAAGATCTTTCGCCTACACAATTATGATGAAGAGAAGAAGATAGCCATGGCTTCCCTTGAGTTCCAAGACTATATCCTTATTTGGTGGGAACAAGTGATTGAGCGAACACTACTAGAAAAACGGCTATAGCTAATATGGACATTAATGGCGCACCATGTATGTGGTGCGCCACTGCTATATAGCAGTGGCGCACTAGATATGGGTGCGCCATTAATGGCCATATTACTAATGGCTCACATTGCATGTGGTGCGCCACTACTAAGTTTGTCCTGGCCCTACACCCCTCCCCAGACTTAGCAGTGGCGCACCAGGGGAAAGTGCGCCATTGCTATTTTTGTTACTAATGGCGCACCCCTAAAGAGTGCGCCATTGCTATTTTTGTTACTAATGGCGCACCCCTAAAGAGTGCGCCATTGTTAGCAAATATGTATGGCGCACCTCTGCTGGTGCGCCATTGTTATCTGTATGTATGGCGCACCCCTCCCAGTGCGCCATTGCTAGCGCCCCTCCCATTGCTAAGTAAACCTATTCCCACCCACGCCTCGTCTCCCACCCACCCCAATCCCATCCCTCCCCTCGTCTCCCGCATCGCCGCCGCCGCCAACCACCCACCACCTCACCCTTCCCAAGCCTCGCCGCCGGCGGCCTCTCCACCTCCTCTCCGCTCCCCTTCCACCTCAGGCGGAGCACCCCACCCGTCCATCTCTCTCTCCCGCGACCACTCTCTCTCTCCCGGGACACATCTTTGCCACCACAGATGCCGGACGATTCCGGCGACTCTTGCCACCGCGCAGCACAGCACGAGCTCGCCTCGCTCCGGTGGGTCTTTTCCCCCGGCGGGATTCGCCGCTCCCGGCCTCTAACGCTCACCCGCAGCCCTCGGCGCGTGCTTGCTGCTGCTCGCGGCGGCGGCGGTGGTGCTTGCCGAGGGCGAGGGCGAGGAGGAGAAGCGGGGCGTCCGCCTGCTGGACGCGGGGAGGCTGGAGAAGTTCGTGGACGGGCTGCCGGACATGCCGGTGCTGAGCGGGTACGGCGTGGCGGACGGCGGCAGGCTCGTCCCCGGCGAGCTCACCGTCGGCATGTACGACACCACGTGGGTACGTGTGCAATCTTTGCCTTTTCCTTCTCTGTTCTCATCTACGCTGTGCGGCACACACAGGTTAAGTAGTATGTATGTGAGTCCGTTGAGAGGGAGCTCGGCGTGGGCGCCGGCGCCGGCCGTAGCCCCGTCAAGCGCAGGCCCGAGGTCAAGCTGCCGGAGAGGTAACTGTCACAGATCTGTGGTTTCAGTTTCATCTCCTGTTTTCGCATGAAGGGATCTGTCAGATGGCCACCAGTCTATGTGCTAAAATCAACATCAATCTGATTTTGTTCCTCTAATGCCAAATTACTTCGCCTCAAACTAGAATCGTCAGGATGAAAACATCTTCTCTGATTAACGCTGGATCTAGTCCGATGTCTTGTTTGTGCCCCAAATCGCAACAATCTGTACATATTGTGTCTGTAATTCAATTTATTACTGCAACTGATATTAGAATGGTCCCAAGGATGCAAACATCTTTTCTGATTAGCGTTGGATCTAGTCCGATTTCTTGGTTGCGCCACCTAATCGGATCGTTTTACTTAGTTTCAGACCATCATCGAATCTGTACATATTGGTTTTGTGATGCAATTTACTGCAACTGACATTATAATCATGCCATGGATGCAAACATCTTCTGATCAGCGTGGATCTAGTCTGATTTCTTGTTTACGTCCCCAAATTGAATCCTTTTACTTAGCTTCAGACCATCACCGTTTTAGTAAAACCAACAACAATCTGTACATTTTGTTTTTGTGATGCAATTTTCTGCAACTGACATTACATGATTAGAATCGTTATCTAGATGCAAAATTCACCCTGATAATTTCCAGCATATTTTTACTACACTATTTCTGTTTTCTAATTTGGTTTATGTCATTGATGATCAGCTATGAGGTTCTCTGCGAGTTCTTCAACTGCTTCGATAGCTCCACCCGGCTCCTCCGCATGAAGGGATCCAAGGCAACATTCCCCAACATCTGCGCTAGCATTCAGAACTTGGCTGAGAGGTACTGGCCTCTTCTGACAAAATAATCAGATGATTGCTGCTGTCTTTGATGTACATAATCCAGTCTCTAATTTACACAATTCTGTCTGCAGGAGGTTTACCTATGGCCATCTCGCGCAGCTCAAGTACATAATGCCTGAGGCAATTGTCATCAACAAGATCCTTTTGCGCGATGACAAGACTTGCTGCATGAAGCCGGATCTTCAGGTGAACCTATTGGTTGATTCAGTTGAGGACAGTGCGATGTAGAAGGGGGAAACCCGCTACTCTGCTTTGAGAAGGATGTTCAGGCAGAGGCTTGTCGACTTCTTCAGGAAACATCCTGAGGTATGATCATCTTGTATCTTTCACACGTCATTTTCCTATGAAATTCTGGACACAAAAAATTCGATCAGTAGTCCAAACTGATGTAGAATAAAACCAAATTCCATTGCTTAATTTTGGGCTTGGACCGTCAAAAGATATTTTTGAATTGAGGGGAAAAAAAGTCTGCGTTTCTAACATTATGTCGGTTCAGCTTCAGAAAAGTTTGAGTCATGTTCCATCTCGAGAAGAATTCAGCCACAACTGACATCATTGAACTTGGGTGATTTCCATTTCAATTACGTCATAAAGAACTACTCCCTCCATTTGCAAATATAAGATGTTCTAACTTTTTTCCGAATCAGATGTATAGACATGTTTTAGTGTATTTACTCACTACTTCAGTCCATACACTTTTGGGTATTGTTAGTATAACTCTGAGTTCTTTCTTTATATCATTGTCCTAAATGTAGCCTGCTATCTCTTATTGCTATCTTTTCTCAAAGCTGATGCAGTACCTTATTCTTCACTTTATATTAACCAATGTCTTGTCATTTTCCTTCTGCCTGCTACATACAAGAAATCCATGTTGTAGTTCAAATTGTTCAATTGGGGTGTGTAGATTGCATAATGGCTGACAAAACATGACAATTATGTAGAGGCTCTATTTCTTGCTCCTGTAGAAGTTGTACTTTATGCTAATAGCTGACTGTAACAGTTTGATATATCTGTAGCATGATTTTTATAATTGGTTGGATGATCTCTGTTCAAATCACACGTTTATTTTAGCTCTTTTGGTTCATTTTTTATGTAGAACTATTAGTTGTTTTTGGTACTTTAGTATTTTGCTTTCCTTTGTACTGGTATATTATTTTCTCTAGATAAGATGAATGATGGATACCCATTTTTTGTGTGCTTTGTCGCAGCATCATGTATCTAGATGGCAACACTTGATCAGCTGTTGCAGGTTTGTGGCTTCATCTTGACTTGATTAGCTAAGCACTCAGATGCTCTCCTTTATGGTAGCAAGTTTCTGGTGAGCATAGGTGAGAACAATACTGTAATATGCTTGAGACTTGATCCGGACCATATTACCTATTGCCGGTGATGCTATTATCTACTCTGAATGGCTGATGAATCTATACCTTCCATACCATGTTTAATTCCAGTGTGTAGCTTACTTCTATTGAAACTGAAACTGGAGTGTGTGTGTGTATTGAAACTAAAATTGAAACTGCTCCATTGCTGTAATGTTAGCAATTGCATCTTGTTAGCAATTGAGTGTTTGAAGATGTGTGTTCCTGGGGTAGTGTTGTGCTATATCAGAATTTCATCTTTTAATTTTAATTAACTGAAACTGTTCTTTTAATTTAAATTAGATGAACCTTTTCTTTTAATTTAAATTAGATGAACCTTTTTCTTTTAATTTAAATTAACTGAAACTGTTCTTTTAATTTAAATTAACTAAAACTATTCTTTTAATTTAAATTAAAAGAACCTTTTCTTTTAATTTAAATTAACTGAAACTGTTCTTTTAATTTAAATTAAAAGAACCTTTTCTCTTAATTTAAATTAGATGAAACTGTTCTTTTACTACTGCTATCCTAATGAGCTTTTTTATATTTTTTTGGATAAAACTAGATTGGTATAGCATCTTATGCATTGGAAGAAGAAACAATGTGTATGTTATGCTGCATAATATTGGCAACCTATAATTTGTATGTATTTTAATGTACTAGCCTTCTGTTAAAGCATATCCACTTCCAACTTTCATCGGTTATAAATAGTTTGTTTGTCTTTCTGTTTATTTTGTTACACTTTGCAGGGATAAAGTGAAGAAAAAGAAGAAAAGATTACTATAAGATTAGTTTTAGGATTTTCTTTTATTTCCTTGCAATTTTCCTTTTATTGGATACTTGTAAAGACATTGTAATATTCTTACTATAATAAAAAATATGATTCTATTTCATTTTTTGTTTTTAAATTATTTTTCCTTATAGGTTGTTTTCTGTAAATTTGTATTTTTTTTGTTTTCCAAATACATTACTAGTGGCGCATTTCAGCCCTTATTAGTGGCGCACCTTCCTTTATTACTAGTGGAGCACCTATAAGGCTATTAGTGGCGCACCTGGACGGAATACCAGTGGAGCACCTAAGGGTTAGTAGTGGCGCACCTGTAGCAATAGTAGTGGCGCACCTGTAGCAATAGTAGTGGCGCACCTGTAGCAATAGTAATGGCGCACCACATGGTGCGCCACTAGTTTTTGGAATAGTAATGGCGCACCAGAGGTGCGCCATTACTATTTATTACTAATGGCGTGTTAACAGTGGCGCACCTATAGTGCGCCATTAATACTCAAAATAGGTGCGCCGCTAACAGGGTTTTTTCTAGTAGTGGAAGAAGGGAGAGGGGTGAACCTCGTATCACCACTTGGGCCCAAATGAAGGACCTCATGCGAGCTCGTTTTGTGCCTACACACTACAACCGGGATCTCTTCAAGAAGCTCCAACAACTCAAGCAAGGCACCAAGTCGGTAGAAGAGTACTACCAAGAGATGGAGATCGCTATGATCCGAGCCAATGTCAAGGAAGATGACGAGCAAACAATGGCACTCTTCTTGAATGGCCTCAACTACCAAGTCAAGAAAATTGCCGACTTCCAACCTTACTCCAACCTTCTCGAACTTGTACATCAAGCAACCAAGGCGGAACGGAAAGTGCAAGATGACTACAAGTACACCAAGTTCTCCTCCAAGACCTATGGCTCAAGTGCTCAAACTACTACGACAACGACACCTTCAACTACGAAATCTACAACACCTACCGGCGACAAGTCAAGCTACAAGGACAAGACGACTTCGTCAAGCCGACCAACCTCAAGCACCTACAAGCCGAGGGCTTCATCCTCTACCCCAACATCGGATGCTACCGCCAAGACAAGCTCTATCAAGTGTTTCACGTGCCAAGGGCGAGGCCACAAGACCTTCGAATGCCCAACCAACGCAACATGATCCTCCTCGACGATGGCACCTATGACTCTATGAGTGACGACGAGATGCAAGCTTTGGAGCAAGTGGCCATACATCGCCAAGTGAATGAAGATGAAGATTCACAAATCTTTTGCGACAACGATTCGAGCCCCGCTCTCGTTGTCTCCATATTTTTGACGCTCCAACAACAAGAAGACAAGGACCAACGTTTCCACATCTTACACACCAAGGCGGGCATCCAACGAAAATCCGTCAACGTCATCATCGATGGCAGGAGTTGCCACAACTTGACAAGTGAAGACCTTTATTCCATGTTACAATTGGTCAAGAAAAAGCACCCTCGTCCCTACAAGGTTCAATGGCTTGGTGATTCCGGAACCCTCCAAGTTGACCACACCGTGGAAGTTTAATTCAAGATAGGCGCTTAGGAAGACACTTTGGAGTGTGATGTGGTTCCAATGTCCGTGTGCCACCTCCTACTTGGTAGACCCTGGCAATTCGACCGTGGCATCACACACAATGGTCGGATGAATCAATATAGCTTCAAGATGAAGGGCAAGCAATATGTGCTCCGCCCAATGACTCCAAGTCAAGTCATCGCCGACAAACAAGCTTCATCCCATCGGGGAGATAAAAGTGAGCGAGTGATCTACCTCAAAGAAAGTGAGTGCCACAAGCCAAAAATGAGAGACTCCACGATGAGGGACATGAGAGATATAGTTCTTTTAGCCACCAAAAGAGATTTGAGGGATGTGAGTGAGAGCCCATTGACCGTTCTTCACTATGTACTTGTGTGCAAAGATGAAGTCGTTCGGAATAACCCTTCACAACATGTTCCTCTTGTGTTATCTAAGTTGTTGCAGGAATTCCATGATGTTTTCCCCGATGAGCTACCCCTGGGACTACCACCAAAACGAGGGATCGAACACCGCATCGACCTCATCCCCGGAGCACCGCTTCCTAACAAGGCTAACTATCGCGTCAATCCCGAAGAAACAAAGGAAATACAAAGGCAAGTCCAAAAACTTCTAGATAAAGGGCATGTACGTGAGAGTTTGAGTCCTTGTGCGGTTCCGGTTATACTAGTGCCTAAGCAAGATGGTAGTATGCGCATGTGTTCCGATTGCCGTCCTATCAATGCTATCACCATTCGATACCGTCATCCCATTCCTTGCTTAGATGATATGCTAGATGAACTTAGTGGTGCCACTATATTTTCTAAGATTGACTTAAAAAGTGGTTACTACCAAATTCGCACACAAGAGGGTGACGAGTGGAAAACTGCTTTTAAGAGAAAATTTGGTATCTATGAATGGTTGGTTATGCCCATGGGCTTATCCGAAGCACCGGGTACTTTCATGCGTGTTATGCACTATGTTTTGCGACCCCTCATAGGATATTGTGTTGTGGTCTATTTTGATGATATTCTTGTCTTTAGCAAGTCTCTTGAGGAGCATGCTACACATGTTCGTGTTTTTTTGCAAATCCTTAGGAAGGAACAACTCTATGCAAGCATGGAGAAATTCACATTTGGTGTTGAGAAGGTAGTTTTCTTAGGTTTTGTAGTATCTTCCAAGGGCGTTCATGTAGATGAAACTAAGATTGATGCTATTAAAACTTGGCCCACAACAACGAATTTGCAACAAGTGTGTAGTTTCCTAGGACTAGCCGGTTTCTATCGCCGTTTTGTCAAAGACTTTAGCACTTTTGCATCACCTCTTCATGCTTTGAGCAAGAAGAATGCACCATTTATATGGGATCCTTCCCAAGACACCGCATTCCATGAACCTAAAAATTTGCTCACTCATGCACCTTTGCTTGCTTTGCCCAACTTTGATAAAACATTCGAAGTGCATGGTGATGCTAGTGGCAACAGAATAGGTGGTGTGCTTATGCAAGAAAAAGCGTCATATCACGTACTTTAGCGAAAAACTATCCGGGGCTCAACTTAACTACCCCATCCATGACAAAGAATTATATGCTTTGGTGCGAGTTTTACATGTGTGGGAACTCTATTTGCGACCTCATGAGTTTGTTATTCATACCGACCATGAAACGCTCAAGTACTTAAAGGGTCAAACCAAGTTGAACAAACGGCATGCTTAATGGAGTGAATTTATTGAGTCCTTCCCTTATGTCATCAAATATATTAAGGGTAAGGAAAACGTTGTGGCGGATGCCCTTTCCCGCAAATGCATGCTAGTTACTCAACTGGAATTGAATGTTGTTGGTTTTGAGCACATCAAAGACTTGTATGCGCATGATTCTTATTTTGCTAATCCTTACGCTATGTGCCAAGTGAAAACTTGTTGGGAGAACTATTATATGTAAGATGGCTATCTTATACGTGCTAACAAACTTTGTATACCTGAGTCTTCTCTTCGTTTGTTCCTTTTGCAAGAGGCTCACGGTGGAGGACTTATGGGTCATTTCGGACGCGACAAGACGTATGCCACACTATCCAACAAGTATTTTTGGCCCAAGATGTTTCATGATGTTGCACGCTTCACCAACCGATGCTCCACATGCCGCAAAGCTAAGTCCAAAGCTAAATCCCATGGTCTTTATATGCCCCTCCCCATACCTTTCTGACCTTGGGAAGACATTAGTATGGATTTTGTGCTTGGTTTGCCACGAACAAAAAATGGCCATGATTCCGTTTTTTCGTTGTGGACCGCTTTTCCAAGATGGCTCATTTCATTCCATGTTACAAGATAGATGATGCTTCACATATTGCCAATCTCTTTTGTAGGGACATCTTGCGACTACATGGCGTCCCCAAGACCATTGTCTCTTATCGCGACGTCAAGTTTTGGAGCTACTTTTGGAAGACCCTATGCGCCAAGCTCGGAATCAAGCTTATTTTCTCTTCGGCATACCATCCTCAAACCGATGAACAAACGGAGGTGACGAACCGGACGCTATCTACTCTACTCCGCGTGTTGATCAAGAAGAACATCAAGGAATGGGAAGAATGCCTCCCCATCGCCGAGTACGCCTACAATCGCGCAAGTCACTCCACCACCGGCAAGTCTCCATTCGAAGTGGTCTACGGCTTCAATCCCTTGTCTCCATTGGACATCCTACCTCTACCACTACAAGAGCGCGTCAACATGGACGCAAGTGCAAGGGCAAGCTACATCACGAGGATTACTGAAGATACCATGCGCACGATTGCACGTCAAGTGGAACGCGTCACCAACAAGTGCAACGTCAACAAACACCCCATGGTGTTCAAGTCCGGTGATCCTGTTTGGCTACACCTTCGCAAGGACCGCTTCCCCAACGAACACAAGTAGAAGCTCCTTCCTCAAGCTGACGGCCCCTTCAAGGTGTTGGCACGCTACAACAACAATGCATACAAGATCGACATACCAGGCGACAAGTACAACGTGAGTGACACCTTCAACGTCACGGATCTATCCCCTTTCCATGGTCATGAAGATCTTGATCCGAGGACGGATCTTCCCCAAGGGGGGGGGGGAGATGATGCTTAGCATCCCACCATCATCCCCATGGACTTTACATCATCACATCAAGACACAAAGTGACCCATGACTAGAGCCCGAGCACGTGCTATTGAACATGAGGTGACATCTCTCCTATATGATTCTCTCTTTGATATTCATGGAACTTGGATGCTACCTCAATCGGAGATCCTTTGCATGATCAGGTACAATGGTAATGGAGAAGATGCTCGGAGCGGAGGACGTCAAGCTTGGAAGGAAAAGGGAGAAGCTGCGGACAAGGCCCAGCTCTGGGACGTCCGGACAGCCTCGGACGTCTGATGCCTGAAGACCGACCTCGCCCGGACGTCCGACACGCTCCAGCACCCGGACGACCGGACCCGTCCGGAAATCCGACGCCCCGGCACCCGCACCGAATCCTCGGAAGTCCGAAGACCTCCGGACGACCGGGCCCCAGATGTCCGACGTGCCACGGAAATCCGAGAGCCCCGATCCAGAGCCGAATCCTCGGACGACCGGCCACCTCCGGACGTCCGGACCACCGTGAAGCCTCGGACGTCCAACAGCGTCCGGACGTCCGGACCCTGTCTGCGCACCGACCCGAGGGCTGTGGCCCATGTACCCCTTCCTTTCGCCTAGGACTATATAAACTCCTCTTTCCCCTCTTTCTAGGGTTAGCTATTGTTTGGCAAAAGACTTTGTTGAGCATAGCTCCATCATTTCCTTCTAGCTAGGAGATTACCCTCCGTTGAGAGAAGATCCAAGCGATGCCAAGGCCCCTCTAAGGGAAGATCCCCTCGGGATTCAAGACCTCCTCCTCCGGAGTGAGAAGACTATCGTTACTTGTATCCTTTTGTTGTTTCTGGACCGTGATACTCGTGTACTCATGTGATTCTAGTGGATGTGTGATCGAAGGTTGTCCTTGAGTGTTTGATTTTCCTCTCGTGTTTCTCTTGTGTTCTTCGTGTTCCTCGTGAGATCCCCTCCAATTTGTGAAAGATCGACGCACATGGGCGTGCCCCGTATCTGTGTATGTGCTTAGATAGTCTCTCTAACATTTGATCAATGAACGGTAGAGGGTAATGATCTTTTCTAGTAGCTTTATTTAATTTTCTAAAATCAATTACCATTTTATAGTCAGTAACAATTCTTTGTGGAATGGGTTCATTCTTATCATTAGGAACAACGGTAATACCTCCTTTCTTAGGGACACAATGAACGGGACTTACCCATCTACTATCAGCAATAAGATAGATTATACCTGCTTCCAGAAGTTTTAGTATTTCAGTTCTTACCACTTCCTTCATCTTAGGATTAAATCGCCGTTGGTAATCAACAACGGGTTTAGCATCAGGTTCCATATTGATCTGGTGCTGACATAGAGTGGGACTAATGCCCTTAAGATCATCAAGAGTATATCCAATAGCAGCCCGGTGCTTCCTTAGAACTTTCAATAATCTTTCTTCTTCATGTTCTGAATGGTTAGCACTAATAATAACAGGATATATCTTTTTCTCATCAAGATAAGCATACTTCAAAGTGTCAGGTAATTGTTTCAATTCAAACAATGGATCACCTTTAGGTGGAGGAGGACCTCCAAGATTTTCAATAGGCAAATTGTGTTTCAAGAGAGGTTGTTGTTCGAAGAAAATTTGATCTATTTCGTTTCTTTCACGCAAATGCATATCATTTTCATGGTCAAGCAAATATTGTTCTAAGGGATCTGTAGGAGGCACAACAATAGAAGCAAGACCAATTATTTCATCCTTATTAGGTAACGCTTCATCAGGAGGTTGTTTACTAAACTTGGAAAAATTAAACTCATGAGACACACTACCAAAATTGACACCGACATTTTGTTTTTCACAATCTATCTTAGCATTGACGGTGCTCAAGAAAGGTCTACCAAAGATAATGGGACAAAAGTCCTCTTGTGGGGAACCAAGGACTAGAAAATTAGTAGGGTATTTTACTTTCCCACACAAGACTTCAACATCTCTAACAATCCCAAGTGGTGTGATAGTGTCTCTATTAGCAAGTTTAATAGTAACATCAATGTCTTCTATTTCAGCAGGTGCTATCTCATCCATAATTTCTTGGTAGAGAGTAAAAGGGATAGAACTCACACTAGCACCTATATCACATAAACCATGATAGCAGTGATCTCCCATTTTGACTGAGACAACAGGCAAGCCTTCTATGGGTCTATGTTTATATTTTTCATCAGGTTTAGCAATTCTAGCAGCTTCATCACAGAAGTAGATGACATGCCCATCAACATTTTCTACCAAGAGATCTTTAACCATAGCAACACTAGGTTCTACTTTAATTTTCTAAGGGGGTTTAGGTGCTCTTATATTACTCTTACGAACCACAGTTGATACCTTATCATGTTCCTTTATCCTAACAGGGCAAGGTGTTTTTTCAATATAAGCGGTAGGCACAACTGGATCAACATTGTAAAAGATAGTTTCTTCTTTAGCTATTACCGGTTCTTTAATTTCTTCCTTAATAGGGGGATGATATTTAAACCACTTCTCCTTAGGGAGGTCAACGTGAGTAGCAAATGCTTCACAGAAAGAGGCTACTATCTCAGAGTCAACTCCATATTTAGTGCTAAACTTGAGAAAAGTATCGGTATTCATAAAAGATTTAACACAATCAAATTCAAGCTTTATACCTGACTCATTACCTTCGTCGAGTTCCCAATCTTCAGAGTTGCGTTTAATTCTTTCTAAGAGATCCCACTTGAATTCAATAGTCTTCATCATATAAGAACCAGCACAAGAAGTATCGAGCATGGATTGATCATTATGAGAAAGACGAGCATAAAAATTCAGAATGATAACTTCCCTCGGAATGTCATGATTGGGGCATGAATATAACATTGACTTAATCCTCCCCCAAGCTAGAGGGATACTTTCTCCTTCACGAGGCCAAAAATTATATATATAATTCCTATCACGATGAACTAGATGCATGGGATAAAACTTTTGGTGAAATTCCAATTGCAAACGATTCCAGTTCCACGATCCAAGATCATCTCCGGGTAAAGGGAAAACCTTCTTCTTAACTTCATCTCCGGGTAAACCTGGAAGGTTAAATAATCCACAAATCTCTTTCACAAATAAAAGGTGCATATCAGGATGTTCAGTTCCATCTCCTGCATAAGGTTTAGCAAGCAGTTGTTCTAGCATACCTGAAGGAATTTCATAAGTAACATTTTCAGTAGGTGCTGTAGGTTGAGGGGTAACTAATTGTGGTTCGGGTCGAGGTGAAGATACCCCGAACAAACCCCTCAAAGGATTATTCTCCATAGTAGCAAGTAGCAATAAATTTCAGCACGTAGTATAAGTTTTTCCATACCGATTTCCACTTACCAAGAGCGCTGCACTCCCCGGCAACGGTGCCAAAAAAGAGTCTTGATGACCCACAAGTATAGTGGATCAATCGTAGTCCTTTCGATCAGTAAGAGTGTCGAACCCAACGAGGAGCAGAAGGAAATGACAAGCGTTTTCAGCAAGGTAATTTCTGCAAGCACTGAAATTGTAGGTAACAGATAGTTTGATAGCAAGATAATGGGTAGCAAGCAAGTAACGGTAACGGTAAACAATGTGCAGCAAGGTAGCCCAATCCTTTTGAGTCAAAGGACAGGCCAGAACAATCACTAGTAATAGGCAAAGTGTTCTTGAGGGTACACGGGAATTTCGTCTAGTCACTTTTATCTTGTTGGTTTGATTCGTGTTCGCTACTTTGATTATTTGATATCTGGGTGGACCGGTGCTAAGGTGCTGTTCTTACTTGAACAAACAACCTACTTATGATTAACCCCCTCGCAAGCATCCGCAACTACGAGAAAAGTATTAAGACAAAGTCTAACCATAGCATTAAACATGTGGATCCAAATCAGCCCCTTACGAAGTAGCGCATAAACTAGGGTTTAAGCTTCTGTCACTCTAGCAACCCATCATCTAATAACTACTCCACAATGCATTCCCGTAGGCCCATGAATGGTGTAGTGTCATGTAGTCGACGTTCACATGACACCACTAAGGGAATCACAACATACATATCATCAAATATTCGAACACATTCCAAATTCACATGATTACTTGCAACATGACTTCTCCCGTGACCTCAAGAACAAAGGTAACTACTCACAAATAATAAACATGCTCAAGATCAGAGAGGTATTGAATAGCATATTGGATCTGAACATATAATCTTCCACCAAATAAACCATATAGTAATCAACTACGCAAGGTAATCAACACTACTAGTCGCGCACAGGTACCAATCTGAGGTTCCGGTACAAAGATTGAACAAAAGAGATGAACTAGGGTTTGAGAGGAAATGGTGCTGTTGAAGATGTTAATGAAGATTGGCCTCCCAAATATGAGAGGGGTGTTGGTGATGATGATAAATTCGATTTTCCCCACCGGGAGGGAAGTTTCCCCGGCGGAATCGCTCCGCCAGAGGGCAAAAGTGCTCCTGCCCAAGTTCCGCCTCGAGGCGGCGGCGCTTCGTCCCGAAAGTCCTCCTCTTATTTTTTCTAGGTCAAGAGAGACCTTATACCAGAAGATGGGCACCGGAGGTGGGCCATGCTGAGCCCAACCCATCAGGACGCGCCCAGGGGGCCCTCGCGTGCGCTGGTGGGTTGTGCCCACCTGGGGGGGTCCTCCTCTGGTAGTTTCCAGCTCCAGTATTTTTTATTAAATGTAAAAATAATCTCCGTAAAATTTCAGCTTCATTGGAGTTGTGCAGAATAGGTATCTCTGACATGCTTTTCTTGGGTCCAGAATTCCAGCTGCCGGTATTCTCCCACCTTGTGTAAACCTTGCATATTATGAGAGAAAAGGCATTAGAATCACTCCCCAAAGCATTATTATTCAACAAAACAAAGTAAATAACAGTAGGAAATCATGATGCAAAATGGACGTATCACAGACCTCAATTCAGGGGGTTTTGGAAACCTAAATCAATTAAGTGCTTTTTGGCCAAAATAATATTTTATACAAATAGTTTTATGTCATGTACACATGACATGATCATTGGTCAAAGGTTTGGGTCAAGGAGATGAGTTTTGAGAGAAGGAGGTTTTTTGTGAATTAAAACACAAGCAAGCCAACATGCAAATAGCAATCAACTCAGGCATTCACATGCACACAAAAGTTTTACTTGGTCCAAATTTTTAAACTCATAATCATAGCAAATTGGTACAAACAAAGCGTCTGACGGCTTTCCTATGGACTCAATGTGATCAAATCACTTAAAGCAAAATGTAGAGTCTTGAAGCTTTTGCCAATATGATTCCTTTGCATTCTAGGGGTTCCTCATCACATATCCTAGCCATTCTAATCCTTTGAATATTTCCCAAAATATTCTTGATAAAAGTATTAGTCTAAGAGAAAATGTATGGTGTCATCTGTGATCAAAACCACCAAGGGTGCATTTGTGCTTTCAATCTCCCCCTTTTTGGTAATTGATGGCAGCATACAATCAGAGCTTTAATTTGAAATAGGAAACATGATATATGATAGGATTGAGAGAGATATGACTAGAACAAGCTCCCCCTACAAGTATGCAATCCTTTGATAGAATAGTTCTTTTTAGAATGCATGACCACATAGAGATGTGAAGGCCTGACTAGTCATATGTATCTTGGCCATATGCATCAAATCAAAGATGTGAATGACACATATTCATGTTCATGAGTCCATCTTGCAAACAATATGAGCAAGAAGCAAGATATCATCCTGAGCATGAGAGAGATCCATATACTTACCTTGAAGTACTAGAGCATTTACGAGAGGAAACATACTTGAGAAAACAAGGGTAAGAAAACACACGGATGTTCGTTTAATACAAACGTAAGAGTTTCAAGACTACCAAGACTGGGATGACATGTTAAAGAATTGATATTTTTTTAGATTAACATGTCCCCACAAAGGTTTCAAAAGGATTTTCAATGAAATATCCATATAATTTTCTCCCCTAAATATGGAACTTCCTTTCCCCCTGAATGTTAGCCAGTAGATATTGGGAGTAGGTAGAGTGAGATCGAATTGAAAACAGATGATCATGTAGAATGATCAATATCAATCAATAAATTTGTAGTATATATGTTTCTCCCCTCTTAGAAACATAGATCATTGGATCTCTCTCCTTTTTTAGGTCATTCTCCCCTTTGAAATATCAATATGTTTATGTCTTTAGGCTTTCATATCTCTTGCCCTTGATGTCTTTATGCTTTGATCTTTATCCCCCTTTGACATCAATTTAAAAGAAGTGTCACATGTTAAGGGATCCCTGAGAGTATCATCACCTTAGGGAGGAATGTATCAGAGTGGGTAGGGCCACTGAGCAGAGGTGGAAAGAAATTGAAAATTGAAAGTTTTGTAAAGTGGTTTGAAGCTGTAAAATCGGTGACTCCGAGAGAATTCTGGTTGGTGAAACCAAAACAAACTTTCAGTCTTTGGGTGCATCTGTGGCACCGAGGGATTTGATGTCGGTGGTATCAAAGAACATTTATGCAACGTTGTTGCTATCTTGGTGACTCCGGTTTATTTCAGTCAGACGGTCAGAAAAGGTAACATAAACTTGGCTTTAGCAAACTCGCCTCATTTGACAATAAAAATTCAGAAGGATTTGCAATGAATTCAGATAGGATTTGCAAGGAATTTGTTCAACTAGATGAAGATTCATGGTGAGAAAAATGAAGATGCAAATGGGACTTTAAATCAATCATGAAACTTCATCTAGATGATGGTCGGCGACTAGGTCACCTATGTTAGAGTATATTGCCTTAGGAGCCAAGGGAGAACACTTGATCATAGGTCATATTCATCCTTAATCTCAAAGTGGGGTTACCATTTTCCTTTGAACATTTTGATGTTTTCATATCACTAGAGATGATTTGACTCAAGGCTTGGAGTAAAGCTTCCTCGAGGATATTATTACATACCTTTGGGTGATGTTGATGACGGAAACATGTAGGTAGACTTGTTGTCGATGCCCAAGTATTTGAGATTGGAGCCATCCTTCTTCCTTTCAAGTAGGTCTTCCTACATGGGTTAGTCATTGATACGTCCATTCTGCATCATGATTTCTTATTCATATTTGTGTTATTCTAGTCCATTATTCCCTATTATCATACAATTCTTATGCTCTTTCTCTCTGAATATGCAAGGTACATCACAAAGAGGAAAATATTTGAAAACTAGAATTCTGGACTGAAAACCGAGGAAAAGGCAGAAAAATCACCACACTCCATATGACCTGAAACTTCACAGAGAATTTTTATTGAATATTTAAGAATTTCTAGGCCAAAAATATACCAGAGGGGGGCCACCAGCTGGCCACAAGCCAACAGGGCACACCGCCCCCCAAGCCGCGCCCTGATGGCTTGTGGGCCCCCTGCTGGCCTCCCGATGTCCCACTTCTCCTATATGGTGTGTTTTACCCTATAAAAAATCATAAGCAACCTTTCGGGATGAAGCGCCGCCATCTCGAGGCGGAAACCTAGGCAGAGGCCCTTTTGTACTCCAGCAGTCATATTCTACCGTTGAAATTCCTCTCCGGGAGGGGGAGATCGAGGCCATCATCATCACCAACGCTTCCTCCTTTGTGGGAGGTCCAATCCTCATCAACATCTTCACCAGCACCATCTCATCTCCAACCCTAGTTCATCTCTTGTATTCAATCTTTGTCTCAAAACCTCAGATTGGTACCTGTGGGTTACTAGTTGTGTTGATTACATCTTGTAGTTGATGCTTGTTGGATTACTTGGTGGAAGATATTATGTTCAGATCCTTAATCATTATTATTATTCCTCTGATCTTGAACATGTTGATGAGGTGTGAGTAGTTACTATTGTTCCTGAGGACATGGCAGAAGTCTTGTTATAAGTAATCATGTGAAGTTGGTATTCGTTCGATATTTTGATGATATGTATGTTGTTACTTCTCTTAGTGGTGTCATGCGAACGTCGACTACATGACACTTCCCCATGTTATGGGCCTAAGGGAAGTCATTGTGGAGTGACAAGTAGATGATGGGTTGCTAGAGTGACACAAGCTTAAATCCCAGTTTATGTGTTGCTTCATAAGGGGCTGATTTGGATCCACAAGTTTCATGTTGGATCCACATATCAAATTATCAAAGTAGAGAACGCGAATCAACTCAAAATGATGAACATGACTAGACAAAAATTCCCATGTGTCCTCGGGAGCACTTGCTTAATATAAGAGTACTTCTAGGCATGTCCTTTGCTATAAAAAGGATTGGGCTACCTTGCTGCACATTTCTTACTATTGTTACTCATTACTTGTTACAAATTATCTTGCTACAAAACTATCTACTACTGTTACTTACAACACTTGCAGAGAATACCTTGCTGAAAACCGCTCATCATTCCCTTCTGCACGTCATTGGGTTCGACACTCTTACATATCGAAAGGACTACGATTGATCCCCTATACTTGTGGGCCGTCAGGACTCTTTTCTCGCGTCATTGTCGGGGAGTGAAGCGCCTTTGGTAAGCGGAATTGGTAATGAAACATTTTCTATACTTACTGAAATTTACTGTTGCTTGTCGCTATGAACGGTCACCCTTTGAGTGGTTTGTTCGGGGCATCTTCGCCTCGAACTGAAGACGAGGAAGTTGTTCCTCAACCTACTGAACCTACTAAAAATATTTATTATGAGATCTCTTCGGGTATGCTTGAAAAACTGTTATCTAATCCATATGATGGAACGACTCATCCTGGTTATCATTTGATATTTGTCGATGAAGTTTGTGGATTATTTCAGCTTGCAGGGTTGTCTGGAGACAAAGTTAAGAAGAAATTTTTCCCTTTATCTTTGGAGGGAAAAGCATTAATGTGGTACAGGCAATTGGACGATATTGGAGCATGGGACTGGAATCGCTTGAAGCTGGAATTTCATCAGAAGTTTTATCCTATGCATCTAGTCCATCGAGATCGGAATTTTATTTATAATTGTTGGCCTCGTGAAGGAGAAAGTATCGCTCAAGCTTGGGGGAGGCTTAAGTCTATGATGCACACCTGCCCCAACCATGAGTTCTCAAGAAAAACTATTATACAAAATTTTTATGCTCGGCTTTCTCATTATGATAAAGTACTACTCGATTCTTCTTCTACTGGTTCCTTTATGAATACGACTATTGAATTCAAATAGGATCTTCTGGAAAGAATTAAATGCAACTCTGAAGATATGGGAACTCAACAAAGGTAAAGAATCAGGTATAAAGCTTAAGATTGATTGTGTTAAAGCTTTTATGGAAACCGATTCTTTCTATAAGTTTAGTAACAAATATGGCCTTGACTTTGAGATAGTAGCTTCTTTCTTTGAATCATTTGCTACTCATGTTGATCTCCCTAAGGAGAAGTGGTTTAAATACCATCCACCCATTGAAAAGCAATTAGAGAAACCTATGAAAATTGAGAAGGAAGAAATAATTGTTAGCCATGTTGATCCAATTGATCCTACTGCTTACATTGAGAAGCCACCTTTCCTTGTTAGAATTAGGGAGCATGCTACAACTACAACTGTGGTTAATAAAAGTCATGTTAGGACACCTACACCTTCTGAGCAAATAAATGTTGAGCCTAAAGTTGCTATGGTTAAAGATCTTCTAGTGGATAACATTGATGGTCAAGTTATTTACTTCTGTGGTGAGGCTGTTACAATTGCAAAACCTGCTAGAAACGCGCAAGATGAGTTGGATAAAAATAAACCAGTTGTTGGCATGCATGTCGTTTCAGTTAAAATTGGAGATCATTGTTATCATGGGTTGTGTGACCTTAGTGCTAGTGTTAGTGCTATCCCTTTTACTTTATATCAAGAAATTATGAATGACATAACACCATCTGAGCTTGAAGACATTGATGTTACTATTAAACTTGCAAACAGAGACACTATTACACCACTTGGAATTGTTAGAGATGTTGAAGTCTTGTGTGGAAAAGTCAAGTACCCCACTGATATCTTAGTACTTGGTTCAAAACAAGATAATTTTTGTCCTATTATATTTGGTAGACCTTTCTTGAATATTGTTAATGCTGAAATTAATTGTGTTACTGAGAAGGTCAAAGTAAGCTTTGGCGATGTGTCTCATGAATTTAATTTCTCCAAGTTTGGTGGGCAATCACATGAGAAAGAATTACCTAGTAAGGATGAAATAATTGGTCTTGATTCTATTCTCGTACCTCCTAATGATCCATTGGAACAATATTTACTAAACCATGAAAATGATATGCATATGAATGAAAGAAATGAAATAGATGACATATTTCTTAAATAAACACCTATTCTTAAACACAGCTTACCAGTTGACCTTTTAGGGGATCCTCCTCCACCCAACGGAGATCCCGTGTTTGAGCTAAAACTTTACCCGTGTCAGTGCACTAGGAATGGGGTACCCAGTGCCCCTGACGTATGCATAGGCAGTAGTAGCAAAATCTCGTCGAGACCTGGCCCAAACCAGGGAAGCCGCTCTAAGTATGATCAAGGAGCACATCAAGAAGACCAAGACCCTAGCAGAGGCAGACTACGCTGGCTAGCAACGCCGGCAAGCTTAATGTAACGGCCCAGGAGGGTCCCAAACCATGCTAGCCACGTCCCCGGTGCGTGCCGGGGACCGAGGCGCACACATCTTCAAGAAGACCCAGCAAGCCATCCCCCGACAGGCGCGAGCCGAGCGGCCACCGCTGCACCGCATCGCGACGCCAGTCACTTGTCAATACAATGTCGCGCCCTCAGGTGGCTAAGTGGGTCTCGCTAAGCACGTGGCGACACACCGGAAGACAGATTATGCCCAGTTGACACCCGTCCAGAGGCGTGTCCAGACACTAAGCAACAAGCAGCCAAGCAGTGGTAGAAGCTTGCCGGGGATGGGCCCCCGCACGCCACCTAGGCTAGCATTTATGGCATTTTGTCCTAAGTGCCAGAGTTAGGTATGATAGTACTGTTAGCTATCTAATCATTACATAATGTCTATTTTGCCACTGTGGTTGCCCCTTGACCTATAAAAGGAGGCCCAAGGCAACCTAGCTCAAGATTCGGACCCTTGGACAGTTGTACTCGCGTAGCAGCTCCCCAGACGGCATCCTTGCCGGGTTTGTGTGTTGCGTGTGCTTCGTTTTCCTCTGATCAATCCACCAAAGCAGGATTAGGGTTTTACGCTTCTCAGCGGCCCGAACCTGGGTAAAACACCAGTGTCCCATCGTCGTGCTGTTTCATTACCTCTGCTCTTTGTGCAACATGACCTCCCCCCGCCGAACCACAAAGGGACCCATGGTCCCATAGGTGATCGTGTGCATCGGCCTCCCGACATCTTTGGCGCGCCAGGTAGGGGGCGTCACTTGCGCGAACCTGATTTCGTGAGTGGCATTTCGATCTTCATCGCCATCTTCTGCACCCATGGCTCCCAAGGAGAAGACCGGCGCGACTGCGCATCCTTCCACTTCGAAGGCCCCCACGCACGCAGCTGCAGACGTCGTTGGCGCTGCGGCAGCAACAAGTGAGGCGGGCATCATGGGCGACACGACCGGTGCAGGCGGCGCCACCGTCGTGTCCCCCATGGCCGAAGCTGGCATAGGGAATGCCGAAGGGGAGGAGCAATAGCAACATCCTGGCGAGCTCGGCCCTGACGCCGCGGGAGGAGGAAACGTTCATCCTCCGCCTCCCCGCCACACTGGTGGCCACGGCTGCAATAGCGGAGCCCTACCTAGGGCAAGCCATGACCCTCTAGCAGCGCCCATCACAGGCGCAACCGCTGGGCACGCACCTCTCCCAGAGCAAGGCGGAGCGCCAAGCGGGGCCGTGAACCCACAAGCTCGACCTCCTCCACGTCAAACCGCCTCGGTGACCGGTGCGCGGCGGCAAGGACACGGCGACGCTCCTCATGGTTCCACCAGGAGTCGAGCGACGTCGCGGTCCGCCTCTTTAGCCATGCCGGCCATGGCAGCAGAAGCAATGGCGCGGGCCCAGCTGCTGCTAAACTTTCCGCCGGCTGCCGACGAGATGGTCGAGTGGAGAGCCACCATCCAGAGTTTGATCGGTTTCGTCGAAGCCAGCAAATCACAGCATGCAGAGCCGTCAGGATACCCACGGACGGCGACGGCGGCCTGGGCCAACGGTCGCGTCGAGGGGGCCGCGCCAACAGTGCAATCCCCTCCGCAACAACAGGCCCAGAGGCAGCCACGACAACCTCCACATGCAGACGAGCACGATGAGGCATCCATGGTCTCGTCCGGCTCGCACGAGCACCGGGACCAGCGATGTGTCTTGGACGACCGGCGGAGGGAAGACGCGGGCATCACCATCGAGCGACGCCGGGAAGCACACTGCCAATCCGACAGGCGCAACGGCCCAGATGCTGGCGACCCCGCGCCCAGTGTTGGCGGGTACCTTCCTTACGAGGTGGGGTGCCCTGCCTTCACTCGCGAGCTGCGACAGGTCCGCTGGCCAACGGCCTGAGCCTTCAAGCCTGAGATGACGGAGAAATACGATGGGAAGCTAAATCCGACGGAGTTCCTGGGCATCTATACGATAGCCGTTCAAGTCGCCGAAGGAAGAGATGAGAAGGTGCTCGCCAACTATTTCCCTTTGGCGCTCAAGCCAAATGTGAGATCGTGGCTGATGCACCTGCCGGAGAACTCTATTTCATCATGGGCTGGCTTGTGCAATGAGTTTGTCGGCGCTTGCACTGGTGGCCACCAGGAGCCAGGGCAGCCCAGTGACCTGCAAATCCTTCCGCAGAAGGAAGTGGAAACCCTGCGGAAGTACATCCAGATATTTAGTCGAGTGCACCGCAATATTCCAGAGATATACCCCGCAGTCGTGATTGCCGCGTTCCATTCAAACGTGCGCAACAGGATGATGCGGGCCAAGATGAATGTGAAGCTCCCCAAGACCGTCAATGAGTTGTACACATTGGCGGACAAGTGTGCTCGTGCTGAGGAAGGAAATCGACTCCCCGGAGAGGAGGCTGGTGTCGAAGTCGACTCCGATGACGACGATGATACCCCTGGCTCAAAAGGGAGAAACCGAAGGCGCAAAAAAAAGCGCAAAGGGAAAGCAGTGTTGGCCGTTGAGGGCTCTGGTAATCTCGCTGCCGGCAAGAAGGCCAAGTCTGAGACCCCCGGCAAGGGAGCTGCCGCGTGCGCTGATTGCCGGGAGGCCGCAGCAGCAGAGAAAATCAGAAAATCCGACGGGCCGTACTGCAAGATCCACCGCACCAAAGGTCATGATCTCCAAGAATGCCGTCAAGTGGAGCAGCTTGCTGAAAAGCAGAAGGCTGAATACGAGAAGCGTGACAAGGAGAGAGGACAAGATGCTACTGCCGGAAGGGCCGTGGTGGTAGAGGAGACCACTGCGGCAAGGCCCCGCAGCAGAAGGAGAAACCTCCTAGAGGCCGTGAGAAGAAAGAAGAAGAAGATATGAGTGATGATGAGGATGGTGAAGATTCCAATGATCGAGAGTTCCCGAAGGTAACTGAAGCCATGCGTGTTGACGGGGGTGCATCCTTGCATTCCTCTCACCGCCAGCTCAGGCAGTGGGTGCGTGAGATCAACGCCGTGGAGCCAGCCGCTGAGTCCAGAAGACCACTCAAATGGTCCCGCACGCCTATCATCTTTGATGAAGAGGATCATCCTGACCGCACCACCACGGTCGGATGTTTGCCGTTGTTGGTTTGCCCAACCATCCGCAACCTCAAGGTAACCAAGATGTTAGTTAACGGCAGGGTGGGGTTGAACTTAATCTCTCCTAAGGTGGTTGAAAGACTGCAGATCCCGGACGAAGAGCTCAAGGCTATGGATACATTCCAAGGAGTCAACCCCGGCAGGAGCCGACCCAAGGGAAAGATCACTTTGCCTATGACGTTTGGCGAAGAGTTGAACTACTGGACCGAGAAGGTGGTGTTTGATGTGGTTGAAATCCCCCTGCCTTACAATGGAATCCTCGGTCGCACAGCTCTGGCAAAGTTCATGGTAGCATCCCACTATGCTTACAACACTTTGAAGATGCCCGGGCCCATGGGAATCATCTCCATCCCCTCTGACAAAAAGGATGCAGTCATATGTGTGGACAAGATGTATCGAGATGCGGTAGCAGGTGAAGTTGCGGAGGCACCAGCTCCCACCAAGGAATCAAATAAAGAGAAGAAGCCTAGCAGAGACGCCAGCAAGGACTCCGGGAAGCGCGCCTCTTAGGAGTGCACTACACCCGTCGATGACTTGCCGGAGAGTTCCACTAGCAAGAGATCCAAGGTCGCTTACCCTGCAACGAAGAAGGTCCTGGCAAGGCAGGATGGCGCTGATGGTACATTTAGCATTAGTGCCACCCTTAATGACAAATAGGAAAGCGCGATCGTTGCCTTCCTGCGGGGGAATGTCGATGTGTTTGCTTGGCAACCATCTGACATCCCCGGTGCTCCCAGGGAGGTAATTGAGCACCACCTCGCTGTTTGCCCTCATGGCAAACCCGTCAAGCAGAAAGTTAGAAAGCAAGCATTGGAGAGGCAGCAGTTCATTGCCGAAGAGATCAAGAAACATGAAGCAACTGGTTTGGTCGGAGGAGTGTTGCATCCTACAAGGTTAGCCAACCCGGTAGTGGTGCGCAAGGCGAATGGGAAATGGAGGCTTTGCATTGATTTCACTGACTTAAACAAAGCATGCCCGAAGACCCTTTTCCCTTGACGCGCATCGATCAGATTGTGGACTCCACTTTCGGGTGTGACTTGCTTTCCTTCTTGGACGCATACTCTAGATACCACCAGATATTCATGGCCAAGGAATATGAGGAAAAGACAGCGTTCATAACTCCGTGTGGCACATACTGCTTTGTACGTATGTCCTTCAGGTTAAAGAGCGCTGGCTCTACCTTTGCAAGGGCCGTGCAGATTGCATTTGAACCTCAGTTGCACAGGAACGTGGAAGCTTACATGGATGACATAGTAGTCAAGACCAAGGATGAAGCAACTCTCATACAAGACATGGAAGAAACTTTCATGAACTTGCGCAAGATCAATCTGAAGCTCGACCTTTAGAAGTGTGTGTTTGGTGTCCCATCCGGCAAGCTGCTTGGTTTCTTTGTGTCTCAGTGAGGAATAGAAGCCAATCCCGACAAGATCAAAGCAATTGAGCAGATACAAGCTCCCAAGTCCGTCAAGGACGTAAGGCGCCTAGCCGGATGCATTGCCGCGTTGAGTAGGTTCATCTCCAAATCCGCTGAACGCTCCCTGGCGTTTTTCAAAATTCTAAAAAAGGCTGGCCCGATGAAGTGGACCACGGAAGCAGAAGCAGTGCTGCAGGACCTAACAGCTTACCTTTCCTCCGCTCCCACTTTGATCGCGCCTAAACCGCAAGAACCGTTGCTGCTATAGTTGGCGGCAACAAATCAAGTGGTTAGTGCAGCGCTGGTGGTGCAGTGAGAAGTGGATGAAGGTGCAGCTGCTGCGACTGATGTCACCGGGGGTGGGACCGAAACATCCGCGGCAGGACCAGATACAAGCCAAGCGGAACCTGAGCCAGCAAGTGAAGGCAGTTTCAAGGAAGTGGCAAGGAAGAAAGTGGTAGATCAAACGGTGTACTTTGTCAGCTCTTTGTTACAAGGGGCTAGATCAAGGTACTCTGGGGTTCAAAAGCTGATCTTTGGCCTTCTCATGGCCTCGAGGAAGGTGCGACACTACTTCCAAGCCCACAAGATCACTGTTGTCACTCGCTTCCTGCTGTAGCGTATATTGAGGAACCCCGAAGCCACTGGCAAGAGAGTTGAATGGGCACTAGAGATGTCAAGTTTTGGTCTAAAGTATCAGAGGACTTCCACTTTCCAGAGCAGGGCGTTGGCGGAATTCATTGTAGAATGGACACCCACGCCAGATGAAGAGGTTCCAGTGAAAATCCTCCCCGGCAAAGAAGCGCCTAAAGAATGGATCATGTATTTTCACGGTGCTTTCTCACTACAGGGCGCTGGAGCAGGTGTGCTCCTCATCGCCCCTACCGGAGGGCATCTCAAATATGTGGTTCAGATGCACTTTCCTCGGGAGGAGGCCACCAACAACACTGCTGAGTATGAGGGGCTTCTTGCCGGACTCAGGATCGCGGTGGAGTTGGGAATCAAGAAACTGATCATCCGAGGAGATTCTCAACTCGTGGTGAGACAAGTCAATAAAGATTATCAGAGTCCGTTGACGGAGGCATACGTGGGAGAAGAAGGAAGTTGGAGGAACACTTTGATGGATTGCAAACAGAGCACGTACCGCATGCCGAAAATAGCATCGCTGACCATCTATCAAAGTGCGTTGTGCAAAAGCTCCCTGTGGAACCAGGAACATTTGTCCTCCTCACTCAACCATCAGTATCCCCGTCAACGATGACTAGAAAAAGAAGAAAGCTGAACTCCAGCAAGCATTTCCCGGCAAAGCTTCCTGAAGCCGTTGGTAGAGAGGCTACCGGGGACAGTCTCGTTTCGCCTGGTGAGCTACTCACTCCTGCGGAACCCCAGGTTTCTGCGGTCGAGGTAAGCGCTCCCATGAACGAGGAGACGCCTTTAATCCTTGTTGTCGAGCCACAAGCTCCATCTTGGGCACAACACATAGTTGATAACCCACAAGTGTAGGAGATCGTTTGTAGCCTTTTTCGATAAGTAAGAGTGTCGAACCCAATGAGGAGCTAAAGGTAGAACAAATATTCCCTCAAGTTATATCGACCACCGATACAACTCTACACACGCTAATGCTTGCTTTACCTAGAACAAGTATGAAACTACTTTGCGGGAGTAAAAATAGAAGTACTTTGCAAGATAATAAAGAACATGGAAATAAAAGTTAGGTGTTGTTTTAATAAAAGAACAAAAAGAGTAAATAACTTAGTAGAAATCTTTTTGTGTAACGCAAGAGAAAGATTGTCCCTGGGCAATTGAATATAATATGATAGATACTTGTTATATGAAATGAGGGAGAGGCATACGCTAACACACTTTTCGTACTTGGATCATATGCACTTATGATTGGAACTCTAGCAAGCATCCGCAACTACCAAAGTTCATTAAGTTAAAACCCAACCATAGCATTAAGTATCAAGTCCCCTTTACACCCATACGCAACAACCCACCTACTTGGGTTTGTGCTTCTGTCACTCACGCAACCCACCATAGGCAAATCATGAACATATTGCAACACCCTACAGAGGAGAGCCCTCACGTTTGCACGACACGGAGAGCACCATAGGACAAGACCATATCAACATACAACTCACATCCATAACATCATACCACAATAAACCCATAGGACAAAAGAAATCTACTCAAACATCATAGGATAGCCAAATATCATTGGGAAATAATATATGGAGTTGAGCACCATGTTTAAGTAGAGATTACAGTGGGGAAGAGAGGTGTTACACGACTGCATAGATGGGGAGAGAGTTGGTGTTGACGGCGGCGAAGTTGTTGGACTAGATCGCCGTCACGATGCTTGCCCCGGCGGCGTTCCGGTGCCACCGGGAGAGAGGGGGAGAGAGCCCCCCACCTTCTTCTTCTTCCTTGTACTCCCCCCTAGATGGGAGGAGAGTTCGCCCTCTGGTCCATGGCCGCCATGGCGGCGGAGGGGCAGGAGCCCCTCCTAGATTGGATCTCCCTCTCTGTTCTCTTCTGTTTCGCGTTCCTGTTTTCTGGTCAAAAACCGTTTCTTATATTCCCGGAGATCCGTAACTCCGATCGGGATGAAATTTTGAGAGGAGTTTTATCCAGAAATTAGCTTCCTTGCGCCCGAAGGAGAGATCCAACCGACTTACGATCTGGGCATAACCCACCAGGGCGCGCCTGGGCCCCCTGGCCCCTCCCTGGTGTCTTGTGGGGGCTGTGGGACTCCGTTTGCGTTGATTCCACTTCTCAAAATTCACAAATATTCCAAAATAAATCTCCGTAAATTTTTATTGCGTTTGGACTTCATTTGATATGGATATTCTTCAAAACAAAAAACATGCAACAAACAAGAACTGGCACTGGGCACTGGATCAATATGTTAGTCCAATAAATCATATAAAATGTTGCCAAAAATATGTGAAAGTTGAATAATATTGGCATGAAACAATCAAAAATTATAGATACGACAGAGACGTATCAGCATCCCCAAGCTTAATTCCTGCTCGTCCTCGAGTAGGTAAATGATAAAAAGGATATTTTTTGATGTGGAATGCTACCTAGCATAATCTTGATCATATATCTAATCACGGCATGAATATTAAGACACAAGTGATTCAAAGCAATGGTCTAGTTTTGACATAAAGACATTAATACTCAGGCATCCCAACAAACAATCATGTCTTTCAAAATATCAAGGCTAAAGAACGCTATCCCTATAAAATCATATAGCCTTGTCATGCTCTGTCTTCTTAACACAAAGTATAAATCATGTACTACCCCAGTGTCGGCCAAGCAATTGGTTCATACTTTTTAACGCGCTTCAACATTTTCAACTCTCACGCAATACATGAGCGCAAGCCATGGATATAGCACTATGGGTGGAATAGAATATGGTGGTAGGTTTCAAAGGGGTAAAAGTGGAGAAGAAAGTCTCGCATCAACTCAGTGTATCAACGGGCTATGGATATGCCCATCAATAGATATCAATGCGAGGAGTAGGGATTGCCATGCAACGGATGCACTAAGAGCTATAAGTGTATGAAAGCTCAATATGAAAACTAAGTGGGTATGCATCTAACACTATAATGAAAAAATCCCACTAGTATATGAAAGTGACAACATAGGAGACTCTCTATATGAAAAACATGGTGCTACTTTGAAGCACAAGTGTTGAATTAGCATGCCCCTATTCCTTCTTCTTTCATTTTTTTTCATTTTTTCTCCTTTTTTTCTTTTTTTTTCTTTTTTTCTTTTTCTTTTTTTCTATTTTTTTTCTTTTCTTTTTTTTCTTTGTCCGGAGCCTCATCCCGACTTGTGGGGGAATCATAGTTTCCATCATCCTTTCATCACTATGGCATGCTCTAATAATGAATAATGATGATCATCACACTTCTATTAACTTACAACTCAATATTAAAACGATAGTAGAACAACGTATGACTCTATATGAATGCAATGATCTAGCATAGCAAAGATATCAAAAAACGGACAAGCCATTGAAACATCATGCTAGCTATCTTACGATGATGTAATGCAATATGGCAATGAATGCTCAAGTCATCAAACGAAAGCGGTGGAAGTTGCATGGCAATATATCTCAGAATGGCTATGGAAATGCCATAATAGGTAGGTATGGTGGCTGTTTTGAGGAAGTTATAATAAGGCTTATGTGTGATAGAGCATATCATATCATGGGGTTTGGATGCACCGACGAAGTTTGCACCGACTCTCGAGGTGAGAAAGGGTAATGCACGGTACCGTAGAGTCTAGCAAATTGCGGAAATGTAAGAGTGCGTATAATCCATGGACTCACATTAGTCATAAAGAACTCACATACTTATTGGAAAATTTTAATTATCTCTCTCGAAGCAAAGTATTACTATGCATGCTCCTAGGGGGGAGGTTGGTAGGAGTTAACCATCGCGCACCCCCGACCTTCACACAAAGATAGACAATCAAGAATAAATTGTGCTCCAACTTCCTAGCATAACGGGAGACTAGACGTGCATGCTTCGGGAATCACAAACCTTAACACCAATATATTACTAAACACGATCATCCACTATTACCTTCCACATATTATCATTTCTATATCGCAACACTATTGCAAGGAATTAAACATATCATATTCAGTGATCCTTATGTTTTATGTAGGATTTTATGACTAACCATGTGAATGATCAATTCCTGTTGACTCTCTAAATAGATATAAGTGAAGCAAGAGAGTTTAATTCTTTCTACAAAAGACCATGCTCTAATAAATATAAGTGAAGCAAAAGAGCATTCTACGAATAACGGTTTTCTATGTGAAGAGAAACAGGCAATCCAAACTTCAAATGATATAAGTGAAGCACATGAAGCATTCTATAAAGCCATACTCAAAAGATATAAGTGAAGTGCAATGAGCATTCTATAAATCAACCATGGACTATCTCATACCAGCATGGTGCATAAAAGAAAAGTGAAAACTAAACACAAAAGACGCTCCAACATTTACACATATCACATGAATGAAACGAAAACGAAAACAAACTGATACTTGTTGAAGAAAGATGGGATGACATCCGGGGCATCCCCAAGCTTTGACGCTTGAGTCTCCTTGGATATTTACTTGGGGTTCTTTGGGCATCCCCAAGCTTGAACTCTTGCCTCGCCTCCTTCTCCTCATATCGACACCTCCTCGATGTTTGAACACTTCATCCACACAAAACTTAACAGAAGACTAGTGAGATCCGTTAGTATAATAAAGCAAATTTCTACTTGAAGTACTGTTGCAAACCGATTCATATTTTATATTTGCATTATCCCTGCTGTATGATAACTTTTCCATGGCTTATACCACCGATAAAATCGATAGTTTCCTCAAAACAAGCAAAACAATGCATCAAAAACAGAATCTGTCTTAAACAGGACAGTCTATAGTAATCTGAACTTTGAGCATACTTTTGTAACTCCAAAAATTCTGAAAAATTAGGAAGAAATAAAAATTTTGTATAAAAATACTGTGTAAAATTTTTAGAAACTTTTGACGTTCCAGTACAAAATTGAAATTCACGCACTACAGCCAAAGTTTCTGTTATTACACCGCACATACCAACAAGCAATCTAATCATCCTAAAGGCAAATCTTGGCACGTTATTTTTAGGGCTTTCTATTCCTGTGCCCCTTGTTCCTTAGCTCTACTCATTCATCCCCACTCTCTTAACATTTGCTCACTTTTCCCCACTCCTTAGTCCGAAACCCTGATAAATGGTCACACGGGGGGATGCCGTCAGGTCAATGGTTTGACCGTTAACTACTGACTAGTGGGGCCCTGGTTTCGGTGGACTGTTGGGCAGAAGCGCGCCACTCCCTCCATCCCGTTTTGCAGGCGTCTTTTCATAGGCGCCCGCCACATCGGGCTGACGGCATGGCCCCACGTGGACTCGTCAGGAAACCCGACGGTCCGACGGGCGCCTCGACCGTCGGCGCGGTGTGAACGCCGCATGGCGCCGCTTCGAATCGCCGCCCGAGGCCATTAGCCAGCTATTTAAGCCGGCCGTCGTCCCCCAGCGCTTGCACATCCTCCTCCTCCCTCCACCCCGCCGTCGCCCGAGCCCATACGCCTCCTCTCGCACTTCCGTCACCGTCAGGATGGTCTGGTGCCTCATCACCACGTACGTGCAGCTCACTCCGGAGCGGTGCCTGCAAATCGAGGCGGAAATGCAGGCTCGCAGCGCCGCCCGTATTGCTGCGGGTCTCCCTCCAGATTCACCGGAGACGGAGGAGGAGGAGGAGGAGCAGCAGGAGGAGGAGCATCAGCCATCGCCCATGGAGGAGGACGACCCGGAGGCGGAGGCGGAGGTCACCGTCGACCAGTCGGAGGAGATGGCGGAGCAGCAGGCCATCCTGGATTCCATCCGGGATGAGGCCGAGGTGGAGGCCAACCACTGGCTATTCCGGCAGAGGCAAGCAGTGGCCGACGCCCAGTTCGACGAGCTGGAGGCGGAGATAGAGGCAGAGGAGGCGGCGGCGGAGCAGCCGCAGGCGCCAGAGTGGGCGGAGCCGCAACAGGCGGCCATTTATCCACCGGAGGGCACGGAGATCATCGACATCTCCGACGAAGAGTAGATAGGTTTTATTATGTAGTAGTATGTAGGTTTTACATCCTGCATGCTTTTGTATGCATTTTTTTCTTTCTAAATATGAGATGTCCAGTTGTGTAATGATTTTTTCAATCTAATATGAACCATGGTGATGTTGAAAAATAAGAAGGAAAAGAAACTATTTTTTGCAGGATGAAACAAATTTGGTGCAATCAAATAAAAATAAGAATCAAACGGTGCAATCAAATCAATAAAGAAAGGGCCCATAAAGAAAAGGGTGACGATGCAATCAAATCAATAAAAAAATAGAAACAGCGCGTGCACCATTTTATAGACCTCTTTTATCCTTGTGGGCCTTCGACAGGTCAACGCGTTGCGAAGGCCCAACAAGGACTTGTTTGCATTTTGGGACAGCCGAGTGGGCGAGCAGAACCAACCTCTCGCGGACCGCCCAACGATCCGACGGTGCGGAGCCGTCCATGTGATCCAACGGCGCGCAACCTCCACGCGGCCCGCCCTGTGAATTCCTTCTAGAAGACTAGATCTGAGGGTTGTCGCTTGGTGCTAGGGTATGATCGGACGGCTGCAGTTCGACTCTAGGGTTTGGAGAGATGCTGCGGGGTTTTGAGCCGATCAGCGGGGTTATCTTAGGTTTGACCAACTTTCAAATGATGTTAACTAATTCAAAAAAAAAATCAAAAAAATAGCAAACCTTCGCGGTTTGTCGTTTCATAAGACATAGTTACCGTAAAAAATATAAACTTGGTTTAGGGATATTTTTATGGAAAATATTCTTTTGAGGTAAGCTACCTTCTCCAAGTTCAAATGAGAAGAACAAATTCGAAAATAATCAAAAAATGGAAGAATTGCGCACAATTCCGTTGTATGTGACATGGTTATGACAAAAAAAACTTGGTTTATGGACATTTCCATGAAAACTCCTTCACACAAATGAGCTATCACGTATGAGATTGTATAGAGTCCAAGAAGAGAGTGATAGTTGGTTTGGGTTTATGAAAAATTAAAAAAAAACCAAAAAAATCACCATAGATTCATTTTAGTGTGAATAAGAAGGATCTGACCTTATATTTTTATTATTGAAATTTTAAACTGTTTTTATAATGATTTATATTGTAAATGGTCTGTTTACCCTAACTTTGGGAGCTCACCAACATAGGCTAACATGATGATTTGTTTGTATTTTTGTTTTATTTGTTGTTAGATCATTGCAACCTAGGTTAACATGATCATTGCAACATAATAGAGCAATGGATTTCAAATGTTGCTTATAATTCAAATGCCAGTCAAAATTCAAATTCAAACATCACATCACAGTCAAAACATCATATCAAATCACATCAACCTACGTTAACTTTAATTATACATTAATGTCGGCCACAAAGGCCGGCGAGAGTTCACAAGTCTGCCAGGCATTAACTAAAAACATTAAAATAAAAAATAAAAATGAGGAGGTGCGCTGCCCCCTAGGCGGCGGCGTCGTCGTCTTCGTCGGGGCCGGTGAGGTCGACGAGGGTCGGCGTCGGGACAGCCCAGGGGAACGATGTCTCCCAGCCGGTCGCGACGTCGTCCGCCGGTGGCTACACCGCCACTGCCTGCGCTTCGGCACGGCGCTCCTCCTCCTCTGCCTCGGCGTCCTTCTCCAAATCCTCGAGCCGCTGACCCTCGCGACGCTCCGCCCGCAGGTGCTGCTATCGCCAGAACTCCAGGTAGTCCCGCTCTTGCTTCGGTGTCGCCAGCATCCATATGGGTGGCGCGCTCACCCACTCCCGCACCACCCCCTCCCAGACGTACTCGTGGGGCGTGAGGGCGGTCGGCGCCTGCTCGAGCCTGGCGCGGGACGGCGGGGCCAGCGGTGGCACGACATAGTAACCAACAGCGGAGAGCGCAATGGCCTCCGCCATCCGCGCCTGGTAAGCCGCCTCCTCCTCCTCCTTGTGCCGCTCTTCCTCCTCGCTTTCACAGAGGACAGCTGCCAGCGCCAGCACCTCCTGGTATGCGGCCTCCGCCTCCTGGTCCTCATCGCGCACGATGAGGGGCGGTGGGGTGCCAGCCCGCACGTCGCGGACGCCACGCCGGCGCTGCTCCTCGTGCTCAAACGCAAACCAGACCTCCCAATTGGGAGAGTCTGTAGCATAGGACGGATCGAGCCGCTGCTCGGGCGTTAGCTGCTACTGCCAGCGCCTCACCTCCTCTGCATGCGCCCGCGCTGACCGTGGAACCGCCGGCACTGGGATCCTCTCCGGATCCAAGTGCCAATAGTGTGGCAGTATCACATCGGGGTAGGAGAGAGGGATGGTGTGCTCCAAGTGCCACCTTGCCTGGTGCACTGGGACGCTAATCCGTTGTCGAGGCGGATGGGAAGAGAACGGCGGGGGTAGCACGCGCCAAGGGACGGCAGGGGCCTTGCCCTTCTTCTTGCCGGAGCTCGAGCCGGCCCGTGAGAAGATGCCCATGGTGGCTACTGGCTAGGGTTTGGTTTTGCCGCCGGCGGGCTAGGGCGTGTATCCTGCCGGGGATGGAGGGGGCAGGCCCGGCTCTGGAAGGATGGAAGGTACTATGGGCTGGCCGGTTTCCATTTAAAGAAGGACAACGTCCCGAACATGGGTGGCTAACGACCGGGCCCGCCGCACGTGCGCATTTACTTTTGAATGTGGGTGTAGTTGGAAGGCCTCCACGCGTCCCCGAGGCGGACGAGGAGAAAGCGCGTGCACGTCCGTTCGGCGTCCGTGTGGCCGGAAATGGGGCGGGACGGACTCACTCGTTAGGTCCAACGGGCGACGCAGTCCATCGCAACCCCACTCGTCAGAGTTAACGGTCAAACCATTGACCCGACGACATCCTCCGTTGTGACCTTTGGTGAGGGTTTCGGGCTAGGGAGTGGGGAAAAGTGAGCAAAATTTTAGGACGTGGGGATGAATGAGCACAGCTAAGGAACTAGGGGCACAGATGTAAAAAACCCTTATTTTTATAATACAATGGATTTGTAAAAGGGGATAATTATTTTTGTTGGAAAAGTTTCCATGATTCAAGACTCACAAAGTTTCCATGGGCATGAACAAGGTTCAAGGATATCCCCCACTTCAACGATGCTCATCATCTCTCTCACTTTCACCTTTCCTTTTGTGAAGTTTTAGGTTCCCCTCTATATTTTTTTGTTTTTAAACTTTATAAAAGCACACAACAGAATAAAATGACTCTCTAAAACTTCCGGGTTCTCTCCCTGGCAGCGCTTTCTTTAAAGCCATTAAGCTAGGCATAAAGTGCTCACGTAATGAATCCACCCGGATCCCAAGGTATATCAAAGCCAATTTTGATTAACAATGATTTGTAATTAAGTAGTGATCACAAAGTGATATATATCATGTGACAACGAAGTCTAACTCTCTTCCTATGCATCGGCATGTTATACAAGAACAATTCATGCACATTAAGTAAAGGCCAATGCATAGTATAAATAGTTTCTTGCAATTTTATAGTATTGGAAACATAGAGAGGTGAAGATGTAGTTCCTCTCTCATAATAATTGCAAGTATGAGCAGCAAGCACATGCATATTATATTCATCAAAATCATCATGTGTAGTAGCAAAACGCAACCCATCAATGTAATCCTTAATAAGTGAAAACTTCTTCGATATAGTGTAGTTGGGAGAATTCAAAAAGATAATAGGACTATCATGTGTGGGTGCAATAGCAACAATTTCATGCTTAACATAAGGAACTATAGCAAGTTCATCTTCATAAGCATAATTCATATTGGCATCTTGGCCACAAGCATAGCAAGCACCAAGTTCATCAAAAAGGGATATTTCAAATGAATCCAAGGGATCATAGCAATCATCATAGCATTCATCCTTCGGTAAGCACGAAGGGAAATTAAACAATGTATGAGTTGAAGAGTTACTCTCATTAGAAGGTGGGCAAGGGTGATCAATCCGCTCTTCCTCCTTTTGTTCTTCGCTCTCCTCCTCATCTTTTTCATCTAATGAGCTCACAGTTTCAGCAATTTCTTCTTCCATAGATTCCTGCAAAATATTAGTCTCTTCCAAGGCAGCGGTCATTCCTTCAATAAATTCTTTAACATAAGCATTAGAAGCATAGTTTTCATAGCAATATTTAAGTATGGCAAAATTTTCAGATTCATAGCATTAGAAGCAATTTCATATGCACCCTTAAAAGCAACAAATTCTTCAATTTGTGCAACATCAAAATAACAATAGTCTTCCTTGGCATAAGAAGATAGTATTTCATTATTATTAAACACACATTGGTAGGGAAGGTGTTTTTTAGTTTCTTCAGAACAACAAGTAAAATCATGTATTTCGCATAAATTCCAAGCATAGCAACACAAAGCATTAATTTGATGCCACAAGAGTTTCCCTTTTTGAGATATGCGGTGTCGCACATAATAAGAATGCACATTTAATGATTTTGCTTCATCTAAGCTAGTTGGGTTTTCAGCACGAGCACAAATGGATCGAAGATGATCCAAGTAATATTCTTCGGTAATACGGAACACTAGTGGTTCCTCAACTTTTGGAGCAGCAAGTAGATATAATTTTTTAGGTATTTTACGTTTCCTACCCATATCTAAAGATAGAAAACAAGAGAACAAAATAAAAACTACTTAGTGATAAAGCAAACAAGCACACACGAGAATATTCACCCCACGCTATTGCTCCCCGGCAATGGCGCCAGAAAAAGGTCTTGATGACCCACAAGTATAGGGGATCGTTTGTAGCCTTTTTCGATAAGAGTGTCGAACCCAACGAGGAGCTAAAGGTAGAACAAATATTCCCTCAAGTTCTATCGACCACCGATACAACTCTACGCACGCTAATGCTTCCTTTACCTAGAACAAGTATGAAACTACTTTGCGGGAGTAAAACTAGAAGTACTTTGCAAGATAATAAAGAGCGTGGAAATAAAAGTTAGGTGCTATTTTAATAAAAGAACAAAAAGAGTAAATAACTTAGTAGAAAGCTTTTCGTGTAACGCAAGAGAAAGATTGTCCCTAGGCAATTGAATATAATATGATAGATACTTGTTATATGCAATGAGGGAGAGGCATACGCTAACACACTTTCCGTACTTGGATCATATGCACTTATGATTGGAACTCTAGCAAGCATCCGCAACTACCAAAGTTCATTAAGGTAAAACCCAACCGTAGCATTAAGTATCAAGTCCCCTTTACTCCCATACGCAACAATCCACCTACTCGGGTTTGTGCTTCTGTCACTCACGCAACCCACCATAGGCAAATCATGAACATATTGCAGCACCCTATAGCGGGGATCCCTCATGTTTGCGCGACACGAAGGGCTCCATAGGACAGCACCATATCAACATACAACTCACATCCATAACATCATACCACAATTAACCCATAGGACAAAAGAGGTCTACTCAAACATCATAGGATAGCCAAATATCATTTGGAAATAATATATGGAGTTGAGTGATACGTCTCGAACGTATCTATAATTTTTGCGTGTTCCATCCTGTTATAGTATCATTCTTGGATGTTTTACAATCATTTTATAACATCTTTATATCATTTTTTTACTTCGCAGAAAATCAATACGAAACGGAGTCCAACCACGACGAAACTTTTTCGAGATTTTTTTTGGACCAGAAGACACCCAGTGGGCCAAACAACTACCGCAGAGGTGGGTTGTGGAGAGCGCAACCCACCAGGGCGCGCTAGGGGGCCCCGACGCGCCCTGATGGGTTGTGCCCTCCTCGGCCCCCTTATGCACCGCCTCTGATGCCTATAAATTCCCAAATATTCCAAAAACCCTAGGGGAGTCGACGAAACACAATTCCAGCAGCCGCAAGTTCTAGAACCGCGAGATCCTATCTAAACACCATCACAGAGGGGTTCATCTTCCTCATAGGTGCCTCTCCGATGATGCCTGAGTAGTCCACCATAGACCTACGGGTCCGTAGGCAGTAGCTAGATGGCTTCTTCTCTCTCTCTCTTATGATTCTCAATACAATGGTCTCTTGGAGATCTATTTGATGTAAACTTTTGCGGTGTGTTTGTTGGCATCCGATGAATTTTGAGTTCATGACCAGTTTCTATCCATGAATATTATTTGAGTCTTCTTTGATCTCTTATATGCGTGATTACTTATAGCCTCGTATTTCTTCTCCGAATCTTTGGTTTATTTAGGCCGACTAGATCGATTTTTCTTTCCATGGGAAGAGGTGCTTTGTGATGGGTTCGATCTTGCGGTGTTCGTTCCCAGTGAGAGAAGGGGCAGCAAGACACACATGTATCATTGCTATTAAGGATAACAAGATGGGGTCTATTCCTACATGAATAGATCTTGTCTACATCATGTCACCGTTCTTATTGCATTAGTCCGTTTTCCCATGAACTTAATACACTAGATGCATGCTGGATAGCGGTCGATGTGTGGAGTAATAGAGGTAGATGCAGGCAGGAGTCGGTCTATCTATCTTGGATGTGATGCCTATATAATGATCATCGCCTTGGATATCGTCGTGACTATTCAATTTTCTATCAACCCACCATGCGCTATACTCATGAGAGAAGCGACTAGTGAACCCTACGGCCCCCGGGTCTACTTTTCCATCATATTGCTTTCCGATCTACGTTTTTGCAATCTTTGTTTTCATATCTACAAAACCAAAAACCCAAAAATATATTGCTGCATATTTACTCTTTTTATTTGTGTTCTTGAGAGATCTATCTCTCCTATCTATCACTACATAATCTATCTTTTTACCGTAGAGAGATTGACAACCTCTCTTTCACGTCGGGTTGCAAGTATTCGTTGTTTGGGTGCAGGTGCTGCTTATTGGGTGGTGGTGATCCTCCTACTGGTTTGATAACCTTGGTTTTGTAACCGAGGGAAATACTTACCGTCGCTGTGCTGCATCATCCCCTTCCTCTTTGGGGAAATACCGACGTAGTCTCAAGCCAGGTCAAAGGAATTTCTGGCGCCGTTGCCAGGGAGGAAGCGGTCTCTTCTACGTGCCTATCGTAGGCGCCGATGGGACTCCACCATCATCTACCAGGTTCCTAATCACAAATCTAATCTCCTTGCAATTACATTATTTGCCATTTGCCTCTCGTTTTCCTCTCCCCCACTTCACCAATTTTCCATTTTATTTGCCCTCTTTTTCGTTTGCCCTTTTTCTTGCCGGATCTCTTCCTTGTTTGCAATCTTGTTTGCGTAGTCACGATGCCTCAAGAGAACACCAAGTTGTGTGATTTTTCCAATACTAATAACAATGATTTTATTAGTACGCCTATTGCTCCTCCCGCCACTAGTGTGGAGTCTTGTGATATTAATGTCGCTTTGTTGAATCTTGTCATGAAAGATCAATTTGCCGGTACTCCTAATGAGGATGCCGGGTCCCATCTAAACACGTTCGTAGAATTGTGTGATATGCAAAAGAAAAAAGATGTGGACAATAATATTGTGAAATTGAAACTATTTCCTTTTTCCTTGCGGGATCGTGCAAAAATTTGGTTTTCCTCTTTGCCTCGCAATAGTATCAATTCTTGGAATAAGTGCAAGGATGCTTTTATCACTAAGTACTTTCCTCCTGCCAAAATTATTTCCCTTAGGACGCAAATCATGAATTTTAAGAAACTTGAGCATGAACATGTTGCACAATCTTGGGAAAGAATGAAGTTGATGCTAATAAATTGTCCTGCTCATGGTTTAAATCTTTGGATGATCATACAAAAAAATTATGCGGGATTGAATTTTGTCTCTAGAAATCTTTTAGATTCCGCCGCCGGTGGTACTTTTATGGAGATTACTTTGGGTGAAGCTACTGAATTTCCAGATAATATCATGGCTAATTATTCTCAATGGCATACCGAAAGAGCACCTACTAGTAAAAAAGTTAATTCGGTAGAGGAAATTAGTACTTTGAGTGATAAAGTTGATGCTTTGATGAAATTGGTTGCTAGTAAAAATGCTCCTATTGATCTTAATGATGAGCCCTTGTCTACCTTGATTGAGCAAAATAGCGATTCCGTAGATGTGAATTTTGTCTCTCGAAACAATTTCAATAACAATGCTTACAGAGGTAATTTTAATCCTAGGCCTTTTCCTGGAAATTCCTCTAATAATTATGGTAATTCCTATGTCATTTATTCCTACAATAATAATAGGAACACCTCTGATCTTGAGAGTAATATTAAAGAATTTATCAATGCGCAAAAGGCTTTCAATACTACGATAGAGGAAAAGTTGAATAAGATTGAAGATATGTCTAGAATAATTGATAGAATTTCTCATGATGTTGAAAATCTCAAGTTGAAAGCTTTTGTGCCTAAGATTTATGAATCTATTAAAGCTTTATATATCTCTATGGATGAAAGTAAGAAAAGAACCGCTATGCTTAGAGCTAAAAGAGAAATCTTAGAAAAATCATTTTCTAGTGATTGCCTTCATAAGAAAGATGAAGATCTTAAAGTGATTGGTGTTTCTTCTATTGATTCCTTGTTTAGTAATGTTAAAATTGATAATGAAGGGACTGAAGTAGAGTCAACTTTAGCTAGAAGGCGTCCCCATAATTTGGAGGGTGAAAATCTTGATGAAAATTTTGATAAAAGTGGGTTTGAAGAGGTCAAAACTTTAACTAGTGATGTGCCCACTATCTTGGATTACAAAGACTTTAATTATGATAGTTGCTCTTGGATTGAATGTATTTCTTTATTGCAATCCATGTTGAATTCACCCCATGCTTATGAGCAAAATAAAGCTTTTACTAAACATATCGTTGATGCCATGATGAAATCTTTTGAAGAAAAGTTGGAGTTGGAGATTTCTATTCCTAGAAAATTACATGATGAGTGGGAATATACCATTAAGTTCAAGATTAGAAATTATGAATGCTTTGCTTTGTGTGATTTGGGTGCTAGCGTTTCCACGATTCCGAAATCTCTATGTGATGTGCTTGGTCTTACCAATATTGAAGAATGTTCTCCTAATTTGCACTTGGCGGATTCTACTATTAAAAAGCCTTTGGGAAGAATTAATGATGTTCTTATTCTTGCAAATAGTAACTATGTGCCTATTGATTTTATTGTGCTTGATATTGATTGCAATCCGTCTTGTCCCATTATACTTGGTAGACCATTTTTACGCACTATAGGTGCCGTGATTGATATGAAAGAAGGCAATATTCGTTTTCAATTTCCCTTGAGAAAGGGTATGGAACACTTCCATAGAACAATAATTAAGCCACCATATGAATCAATCATGAGGGCATCCTATGGATCCAAAACCAAGGATGATAATACTTGAATCTACCCCTTATGCCTAGCTAGGGGCGTAAAACGATAGCGCTTGTTGGGAGGCAACCCAATGAATAAATAAAATTTTGCTTTTTCCTTTCTGTTTTTGTGTGTTTAAACAATTATTCCTATGTTATGATTGTGTTTTTATGGTTTATTTAGTATTTGTGCCAAGTAAAGCCTTTAGGATGATTCATAGGATGAGTAGAAGTGATACTGAATCTGAAACAGAAATTTTGCGTCCAGTATATGAATTTTCATTTTTTACTGGAACATTATCTTGAGCTGAAATTTTAACACAGTGTTTATATACATATTCCTTACGTTCTACTAATTGTTCAGAATTTTTAGATTTACAGAAGTATGGGTAGAGTACAGATTACTACAGACTTTTCTGTTTAAGACAGAGTCTGTTTTCGTTGCGTTGTGTGCTTGCTTTGATGAATCTATGGGTTATATTGAAGGATGTGAGCCATGGTAAAGTTAAAATAAAGTAGGTATAATGAAATAATAAAAAATTAATGGGTTTTCAATAGTACCTAAAGTAGTGATTTGCTTTCTTATACTAACGGATCTCACGAAGATTTTGTTGAGTTGTGTGTGATTGAAGTTTTCAAGTTTTGGGTGAGATCACGATGGATGAAGGAATAAGGAGTGATAAAAGCCTAAGCTTGGGGATGATACCGCACCCCCAAGATATATCCAAAGAGAAACAAGAAACTAAGCTTGGGGATGCCCCCGAGTGGCATCCCCTCTTTCTTCTAACGACCATCGGTATTTTACTTGGAGCTATATTTTTATTCGTCACATATCATGAGTTTTGCTTGGAGCGTCTTGTATCTTTGCTTGATTTGTTTGTTAGTTTTTCCCTTGTATCCTTGCTGGACACACCTATTTGATAAAGCCAAAATCATGCTATGATTTGTTAGAATTGCTCTATGTGCTTCACTTAAACTTTTTGAGCTATAGAATTGCTCTAGTGCTTCACTTATATATTTTTTAGCACGGTGTGCTTGGAATTTTTTGTAGAAATACTCTCATGCTTCACTTAGATTAATTTGAGAGTTAGTAAATTTTGTAGAAATCCTCTCATGCTTCACTTATACTATTTTAAGAGATGAAATCTTTATGCTCAACTGCTTCACTTAAATTTGTTTGAGCTTGCCAAAAAGCAATGGCAATATATGAAACTAGTCCCGAAGTGATAGATATCCAAGGAAGATATAATGAAAACTTTCATGAAGATCATTGGACAAATTAAACTTGATTCCTTGTAATAGTTTTGAAACATGATGATAGTAATATGTGAGTCATGTTAGTGAGTAATTATGCTTAGTAGGAATATTGGTGTTAAGGTTTCTGATTTCCTATGCATGCATGAAAGTCAATAGTTATGCAATGAAGTTACATCCTACTTGTGGTGCATTATTTGGTGTTAGTTATGTTCAATGCTCACTTATGTGAATTTTCGTCTGTTGGTTTGGTTGCTTCCCAATCTATTTTCTAGCCTCCATTTGTACTAAGTAGAAATACTACTTGTGCATCCAAAATCCTTAATACAAGTTTTGCCTTATGAGTCCACCATACCTACCTATATGCGGTATTTCCATGCCGTTCGAAGCAAATTTGTATGTTCCATCTCTAAATTTTCAAAATAAATTTTCTCTTTTGTCTGCCCGTACCGCTCATGAAACGGTGGGGAGTGTCCAATATTTTTCCATGCTAGATGTGTTATTCTCAAGATGAGTGTTTATTCACAAGTCATTGCACGAGAGTGCGGCGGTAATAGGGATGCCCATTCCCGAAATGAAACACAAAAAATATTTACTTTGTGTTGTCAAATAAAAAATTCCTTGGTAAGTGTTGGTATGGAAGGCAACCGTGGATACGGACCGCCATGGAAAGTGAAAGTTTGGTGGAAAAAGGAATAAACTTTATTTTCTGTTTGGGAACCGCCTATGATATATCTAGCATGGAAAGTATTGTGAGCTACTTTGTCGTTTCGTTGACAGGAAAAGCATGCCACCCAAAATATTTTTTTCTCTCTCAATTTAAAACTTGAGCTCTGGCACCTCTACAAATCCCTACTTCCCTCTGCGAAGGGCCTATCTATGTACTTTACGCAATTTTTATTTTTACTTTGAGTGTCCATCTTCTCTTATAAGCACCAACTAGGGGCACTATGATCGTACTTGAGCATTGGGCATAGCGAATATTTGAGTGTGTTTCATGAATGGATCAATGATTGAGCATGATGGCTAGGGATAACTTTCTTTAGTGTTAATATTTTGAAAGACATGGTTGCTTGTTGACATGCTTGAGTATTGAAGTCATTATGTTAAAACTAGACTATTGGTTTGAATCATCTACAAGTCCAAATGTCCATGCTATACAAAAGAAAAGAATGTGACGAACATGTTAGGCAGCATTCCACATCAAAAATTCTGTTTTTATCATTTACCTACTCGAGGACGAGTAGGAATTAAGCTTGGGGATGCTGATACGTCTCCAACATATCTATAATTTTTGCTTGTTCCACGCTGTTATAGTATCATGCTTCAATGTTTTACAATCATTTTAAAACTTCTTTATATAATTTTTTTGGGACTAACCTATTGACATAGTGCCAAAGTGCCAGTTGTTGTTTTTGCTTGTTTTTTTACTTCGCAGAAAATCAATACCAAACGGAGTCCAATTGCGACGAAACTTTTTGGAGATTTTTTCTGGACCAGAAGACACCCAGTGGGCCAAACAACTGCTGGAGAGGTGGGTTGTGGAGAGCACAACCCACCAGGGCGTGCTAGGGGCCCCCGGCGCGCCCTGATGGGTTGTGCCCTCCTCGGCCCCCTTCCGCACCACCTCTGATGCCTATAAATTCCCAAATATTCCAAAAACCCTAGGGGAGTCGACGAAACACGATTTCAGCCGCCGCAAGTTCCAGAACCGCGAGATCCTATCTAAACACCATCACGGAGGGTTTCATCTTCCTCATAGGTGCCTCTCCGATGATGCGTGAGTAGTCCACCATAGACCTACGGGTCCGTAGGTAGTAGCTAGATGGCTTCTTCTCTCTCTCTTATGATTCTCAATACAATGGTCTCTTCGAGATCTATTTGATGTAAACTTTTGCGGTGTGTTTGTTGGCATCCAATGAATTTTGAGTTCATCATCAGTTTCTATCCATGAATATTATTTGAGTCTTCTTTGATCTCTTATATGCGTGATTACTTATAGCCTCGTATTTCCTCTCTGAATCTTTGATTTAGTTAGGCCTACTAGATCTATTTTTCTTGCCATGGGAAGAGGTGCCTTGTGATGGGTTCGATCTTGCGGTGTTCGTTCCCAGTGACAAAAGGGGCAGCAAGACACGCATGTATCATTTCTATTAAGGATAACAAGATGGGGTCTATTCCTACATGAATAGATCTTGTCTACATCATGTCACCGTTCTTACTGCATTAGTCTGTTTTTCCATGAACTTAATACACTAGATGCATGCTGGATAGCGGTCGATGTGTGGAGTAATAGAGGTAGATGCAGGGAGGAGTCGGTCTATCTATCTTGGACGTGATGCCTATATAATGATCATCGCCTTGGATATCGTCATGACTATTCAATTTTCTATCAATTGCCCAACAGTAATTTGTTCACCCACCATGCTTTACACTCATGAGAGAAGCCACTAGTGAACCCTATGGCCCCCGGGTCTACTTTTCCAACATGTTCCTTTCCGATCTACGTTTTTGCAATCTTTGTTTTGAGGTCTACAAAACCAAAAACCCAAAAATATATTGCTGCATATTTACTCTTTTTATTTGTGTTCTTGAGAGATCTATCTCTCCTATCTATCACTACCTAATCCATATTTTTACCGTAGAGAGATTGACAACCTCTCTTTCGCGTCGGGTTGCAAGTATTTGTTGTTTGTGTGCAGGTGTTGCTTATTGGGTGGCGGTGATCCTCCTACTAGTTCGATAACCTTGGTTTCTGTCGGGCCCCTTTTCTGGGAATAAATCACAGAAGAGCCCTTGAGTCATACCAGCCCCAAGGACCACTGACGGACTCCCTTGATATAGATAACCAATACAAATATAATATTACACAGGGTTGAGTCAGGGTGACTCAACAAATTTTTACAAATTTGCCAATATACTACGGTGGTGGAATATGATAGTGGTGTTGTGGCACTCTCATATTGTTACAATAAAATAGAGCCAAGTGTTAGTGTGAGCCTTGACTACTTTATTTGTGTAGCGGAAGCTCAGCGAATGGTACATGTGGTAGACTCCTATATCACAGGTGGTCTGACTGGGACTCCTCTAAGCGTCAGGCTCGCTAGCGCAATCCTCCTCCATAAGCTCGTGCTCCTCCAAGTTTGGCCAAGTAAATAGCCAGGGACAAGCCAGTGAGTACGTTGGAATGTACTTGCAAACATAATGAACAAAAGATATACTGAATGCATATGCTCATGGTGTGAAATGCTCATGCTATCCATAACATATATATGCATGCTGACAGAGTTAAATCATGGCATGATAAAATTTGTACAGAAGTGAAGCGTTAGTGATAAGAAAACATAAAAGAAAATGCCGGTCGGATGTCTAAAAATGACATCACGGTAGGTCTTGAAGAGAAATGCCAAATGGGTGTCCACAAGAGTAGTGGCGAGATATACCGCCTGTTAAACTCGAGGGACGCCATGAGAGGTCTTGAAAAGAAATGCAAATCGGGTGTCTAAAAGAGAGATCGGACGAGACAGGACCATCCGAGAACTCAGGTGACGCCATGAGAGGTCTTGAAAAGAAATGACAAATGGGTGTCCACAAGAGTAGTGGCGAGACAAAACCGCCTGTGAACTCGAGGGACGCCACGTAAGGTCTTGAAAATAAAAATCGAATGTCCGGGGTAGTCTAGCCAGCCCCTGAGTCACTCAGAAAATATAATAAGAGAAACGGGTTAGTCCACAATAATATTCATATCATCAGTAATACATTCATGATAATATTAGTAGTGACAAAAATTAATCCTGGAAAATAATCATGCTTGATGTTAATTATTTTCCTCCAAAGACCGACACCGGGACCGACACTTGACCCACCCAGCTAACGTCCTTGACCGTGGACACGGCTATTCGAATAGTTATTACTCTGCAGAGGGTGTACTCTTTACCCACGTGTATGAGGTTTCTTTAGTCAGTACCGTGACACTGACTAATTCCCATTACGGTCTTTGGGTTGAAAACACACCTAACCAGCACACACCAGCTTAACCGTCCGGATGCCAGGAATCACCCAGGGCATCTATTCGGTAAAACACTAAGACGGGGAGACCAACGTCCTGCATGGGATCACTATTCATACGCGCGGATTACAAGGGGGCCCCTCTCGGTCACAACCGGAAACACCCATGCCCCCTGACCCGATGACCGGATTTAGTCCATGGCCGTGGAAACCCTCATCGTGGCCCTCTATGTGGTGTGTACCCGGACAAGGGTTATCAACTTACTAAGCCGTACCTTCCTTGCGGAAGGACCCGTGGCAGCACGGTATACAGCTAGGTGTAACGGAACAAGACTCGATCTAGGTCGACTCAGGAGGTGTTATTAATATGACCGGTATGCTCCACATATGTCACGTGAGACCATCGTGTCAAAAATGGCCCATGCCCACCGGCACGTCCAAGGCAGGAGTACACTCCTGGTTCTCACCATATCCATACGGTAGCAAGATGCCATGATGCATGCAAGAATTCACAAGGTGACATGACCAATGCATGCTCTCACTATTTACTACACATACGATGCAATATTAAACCGATGCAACCTTGCATGCACTTCATCATATCCCAAGTTCAAAAATGCTTGCCTTGTCCAAAGTAGTCAGTAGAAAACCCCTCCAAATTTCCAGCAAAGTTTTCTTCTTCTTTTTCTGAAAAATCCAAATTTAAATTCAAATCAAATTTCATCACAGTACAAAAAATTGTCTAAAAATATTTTTAAATAAATACTAAAAAAACTAGAGAGAAAAATAAGAATAAGAGAAAAAGAATCAAGTCCTTTGGATTTGTGGTTTAAAAACTAGAAGCAGTCAAAGTTGTGGTCAAATCTGTTTTATTAAAAACAGAAAAAAAAACGATTCGGTGGAAGTACACTTTCCAGAGAAGAAAGCGTAAATAACAGAATACGTTTTCTGTTTAAACGCAGAAAAGGAGAGAATGCTGACGGGTGGGGTCCACCCGTCAGGTTCAAATTTAAACGCGCTCGCGCGCTTGAACAGAATGAAGACGGCGATCGCCGGCGACGATCGCCGGTGTTCCTGGGGCGGAGATGGTGCAGTCGTGCTCGGGGTGGGATTCCGCACCGGTAGGAATAGGTGGTGGTCGCCGGCGATCACCAGAACGTCGGTGAGGTCGACGCCGGCGGACGGTGGTTCGGTCGATGTTGGAGTTCGCCGGAGAGAGCTCCGGTTGTCGAATTGAAGCGCAGGATTGGTGAGTTGGTGTATGAATAGGCTACTGGTGGAGTTTGGAGGGTGGATATGGCCTAACGGCGACGAGCTGATCGGGGAGGGTGGCGGCGGATCGGTGGTCGGAGTCGGGGAACAAGACCTCCCCGAGGTCGGGGAAGTGGAGTGGGGGTCGATTGGGAAGGTGTGGAGGTGGGATGAGTGATCGCCGAGGCTCGGGGTCCCTTTTATAGGCAATTTGAGGCCGTCCAGCGAGGGCGGATAACGCCGGAGTTACGACGGTCGGTGAGGGTAGCTAGGGCGGTGGTCAAGGGCGGCGAGGGGTTAATGAGGACGGTGGAATGCTCTAGAAGCCCCAGCTTGGACGGGTTCGAGCTCGAGGAGCTTATCCATGGTGTGGCACCCGTACGGGTGCGGCGGCGACACCCGTCTCCGGCGACTGCCAGGCGGGTCCTGGGCGGCGTGGTCGGCGTGGGGATGATGTGGAGGAGCTGCCGCGTGGACGAAAAGTAGGTTTGGGCGAGGCGGCGCAGTGAAGGCAGTCGGTGGCCGAGGCGGCTCCGCTCGGTCCGCCGTCGATGAGCATGGTGGCCGTTGCACCGGCCGGCAACTGTGTCGTCGCTGGTGAGCCACTGACCAGAGGGGTCCTGGGAAGCTCAGTTAAGGCGAGAAGTGGCGTGGAGGAGTAGGAGAGATGGTGGAGTGAGGAGAACGGCGCCGTTCATCCCTGCCTCTGAAGAAAAATTCAGTTAACTGAATTTTTATCAACGATGAACAGTGCGCACACCAACTATTTGATGAAATGACAGAGGGTGCTAAGGATTTTAGGATTTTGTGGCGATTTTTGTGGTGGGGTGTTGTTGCTCAAAAATGAGTTTGCCAAAGTTCCAGAATTTTTGGAGCTATAAAAATTGGGTTTGTATCAGAAAGATTGTTTCTGGTCCAAATTTAAATTGAAGGAGATTTGAAATTTTTGAACTGTGGAACCCAAGGTTTTTGATGAAATGGGTCTTGGGTACGATCTAGTTCTTGGAGAAATTTTTTGTGGAAGCAGAAGACTTGCAGAAAATATGGTTCCTTTGTAAATCAAAGAAACCATGAATAAAATAAATTCCAACTTTGGAATTTAGTAAATATTGTAGAAATATTTTTGTAAGGTGGAAAGGAGTTGGTTGCTGTCCTAGAAAGTGTGAATGACTTATGGGATAATTGAGGAGTGGTGGAAAGATTGTTGGATGGATTTTGGATGTGTTAGAAAAGAAAAGAGCTTCTCCTTAGAATATTTTAGTTATATCAAAAACTTTTCTAAGAGAAAATATCTTTTTTTTTTGAATTCTAATAATCATTTTCCAAATAAAACCATAAATCAAAACAGACCCTTTCTAGAAAATTTTGAACCCAACTAAAATTTGAAAATGTTTTCAAGCAGAAGGAGGAAAGTAGGATTAAAAATGGTTTTCAAAGAATTCAATTTAAAGAAAAGATTTTGAAAATCAGAAGAATATTTTTGGGGTGTTACAACACCTACCCCCCTTAAGAAAAATCTCATCCCCGAGATTTCAGCTGTCCCTCAAACAGATACGGATATTCAGTCCTCAGGTGATCTTCTCTTTCCCACGTTGCTTCTTCCTCGGTGTGATTGCTCCACTGAACCTTGTAAAACCTTATCACGTTCTGCCGGGTCCTCCGTTCAGATTCCTCCAGAATTTTTATAGGTCGTTCTCTATATGTGAGGTCTGGTTCAAGATCTAAGTTTTGATGTTGTATTTGCTTGTCCGGGTTGCTGACACATCTCCTTAGTTGTGACACGTGAAACACATCATGAACATCTGATATTTCAGCGGGTAACTCTAGTTGATAGGCAACCTTGCCCCTCCTTGCAATTACTCTGAACGGTCCAATAAACCTCGGTGCCAATTTTCCTTTGACTTTAAATCTCTGTAGCCCCCTTGTTGGAGATACTCTGAGATATACGTATTCCTCTGGTTCAAAGCTAACCTAACGGTGTTTCTGGTAATAGTAGCTCTTCTGACAGCTCTGAGCCGCTCTCAGTCTGTCCTGAATAAGCTTCACTTGTGTCTCTTCTTCCTTAAGAATTTCTGGGCCTAAGATTCGGCTATCTCCGGTTTCAGACCAATTTAGTGGGGTACGACATCGTCGTCCGTACAGGGCTTCGAAGGGTGACATCTTTAAACTGGCTTGGTAACTGTAGTTATATGAGAACTCCACGTATGGTAAACTGTCTTCCCAGCTGACTCCGTAAGTGACCACACACGCTCTCAGCATGTCCTCTAATAACTGATTTACCCGCTCAGTTTGTCCTCCGGTCTGTGGGTGATATGTTGTACTGAATGTCAGTTGAGTCCCTAAAGCTTGCTGTAGGTGCTCCCAAAATCTAGAGACAAACTGGGTGCCTCTATCGGAGACTATGGTCTTGGGTACTCCATGTAAGCAAACAATCCGGGAGAGGTATAGCTTGGCAAGCCTCTGTGTTGAGTATGTAGTTTTCACTGGAATGAAATGTGCCACCTTGGTTAATAAATCTGTTATAACCCAGATATCATCATTTCCGTGCCGTGACCTTGGCAATCCGACGATAAAATCCATTCCTATTACATCCCATTTCCATTCAGGCACTCTGAGTGGCTGCAGTTGTCCTGCTGGCCTCTGATGTTCTGCTTTTACACGCTGACAAGAATCATAGCATGCAACGTACATGGCTATGTCTCTCTTCATCCCGTGCCACCAAAATCTTTCTTGTAGATCCTTGTACATTTTGGTTCATCCTGGGTGAATAGAGTACGGAGTAGTGTGAGCCTCTACCAAAATTTGTTGTTTTAACTCCTCTTTGTTAGGTACGCATAATCTCTTCCCGAACCATAAAATTCCTTGATTGTCTATTGTGAATTCGGACACCTTGCCCAATTTGATTTTCCTCTTGATTCCCTCAATACTTGGGTGTCCTTTTTGGGCTTCTTTGATCTGATCTTCTAATGTTGCTTTTATTTCCAGCTGAGTAATAGTCCCTTCCGTGACTAGTACCATGTTGAGTTTGGCAAATTCCTGGTTGAACTCATGCTGTGTGAATTGCACACTGCCATCGTGGGTGCATGGGTTTCTGCTCAGAGCATCTGCTACAAAATTTGCTTTACCAGGATGGTAATGAATTCCCATATCAAAATCCTTAATCAATTCTAGCCAGCGACGCTGTCTCAAGTTTAATTCTGGCTAGGTGAAGATATGCTTAAGACTTTTATGGTCAATGTATATCTCACATCGATTTCCCAGAAGGAAATGTCGCCATTCCTTGAGTGCATGTATTACTGCTGCTAATTCCAAGTCATGGGTAGGATAATTCTCTTCGTGTCGTCGTAGTTGTCTTGAAGCATATGCTACAACTTTCCCCTCTTGCATTAACACACATCCAAGACCTTTCCTAGATGCGTCACAATATATCTCAAAAAATTTGTGCACATTGGGCACGACCAGAACGGGTGCTGTTGTTAACCTCTTTTTCAATTCTTGAAAACTTTTCTCACAGGCTTCGGTCCTTTCAAACTTCTTATCTTTCTTGAGTAACTGGGTCATGGGTTTGGCTATGGTGGAGAATCCTTCGATAAATCTCCGGTAATAACCAGCCAGACCGAGAAAACTTCTGACCTCTGTCACGTTTGTGGGTTGCTTCCATCCCAAGACGTCTTTCACTTTACTCGGGTCCACTGCTATTCCTTCCTGTGTCAGTACGTGTCCAAGAAAACCAACTTCCCGTAGCCAGAATTCACACTTGCTGAATTTGGCGTATAATTGATTTTTCCTTAATTCTTCCAAAACTATCCGAAGATGTTGCTCATGTTCTTCCGGCGTCTTGGAATAAATGAGTATATCATCAATAAATACAACCACGAACTTGTCCAAATATTTCATGAAGACCTTGTTCATGAGATGCACAAAATAAGCAGGAGCGTTCGTTAAACCAAAATGCATTACTGTGAACTCATATAATCCATATCTGGTGGTAAAGGCGGTCTTGGGTATATCTAACGATCTGATTTTTAATTGATGGTAGCCCGACCTCAAATCTATTTTTGAGAAAACCTTGGCTTCTGCTAGTTGTTCGAACAAGTCATTTATCCTGGGCAGTGGATATTTATTTTTGATGGTGACCATATTAAGTGCCCTGTAATCAATACATAGCCGTAGGGTACCATCCTTTTTCTTAGCAAATAAAACTGGCGAACCCCATGGTGATGAGCTAGGTCGAACATAACCTTTCTCCATAAGTTCCTTAATCTGTTTTTTTTAACTCAGCCAGTTCTGTTGGAGCCATATGGTACGGCTTCTTATATATGGGGGTTGTGCCAGGTGCCAATTCAGTAACGAATTGAATTTCGCGGTCCGGGGGCATTCCTGGTAGCTCCTCAGGAAATACATCGGGGTATTCGCAGATTACCGGGACCTTACTTAATTCTGCCACATCCACTTGATTTAATTTTCCTTGTGTTGTAGAAATCCCCCTTGTGCCAAACTTTATTGTTTTCCCTTGGTAATTTGTGAGAGTCACTATGCGGTTGTAACAGTCTATGAAACCTTTGTTAGTAGTTAACCAATCCATTCCCAAAATAATGACCAGATCGACTGCTTCCAGTACAATGAGGTTGGCTAAAAATCTCATTCCTTTGATTTCAATGCTCACATCCTTGCAGTACCATTGTGTGCTTTGCTTTGATTCCGGGGACTGAATAACCATGGAATTTTGAAAGGCGAAAGGGAAAACTGATTCTCCGAGGCAAATCTTTTGGAAATGCATGAGTGGGAAGCTCCAGAATCAAATAAGACTGTAGCATTAATTGAGTTGACAGAGAATGTACCAAACACAATATCTAGTGCATTCTGTGCTTCCTCAAAGGTCACGTGGTTTAGATGCCCCTTTCTTTGGTTGTTATTGGGGTTGAAATTGTTGCGTCTTGGAGCTGTATTTGTACCGCGGCCATTGTTGTTGGTCTTGAAAGTGTTGTTCCCCTGTTTTGGGCATTGTCTGGAGTAATGCCCCTCTTCTCCACAGGCATAATAGGTGATACCAGGACGGATCGTTGTATCTTTGGTCCTGTTGTTGAAGGCACTGCGGTTCTACTGTGGTGCTGTAACTGTTGGTCGGGGTGCCATCGGCCTCTAAAATTCATTCCTGGGCCTGTTGTTGCGAACCTGTGCTGACTGGTTCATACAGCGCTTGCGAATTTTGTTCATGTTGCGGTGTTCGTTTTCCAGTATGATGGCCTTGTCTACCAGTGTCTTGAAATCTGGAAAAGTGTGGACCACTAGTTGGCACTTCAGAGATGGAACAAGTCCATCAAGAAAATTTTCCATTTTCTTGTTTTCTGTCATGTATTCGTCGTTGGCGTACCAGGCCAGCTGAGTAAACTGGTCCAGGTATTGCGTCACTATGGTGCCTCGCTGCTTGAGATCCTCAAACTCCCTTTTCTTCAATTTCATAATGCTGTTGGGAATATGTGCTCCCCGGAAATTTTCCTTGAATTGTTCCCAAGTCATATTTGCTCCATTGGGGTGCGTGTGACACAAATTCTCCCACCATGATGCTGCTGTTCCAGAAAAATAGTGCGGTGCATATAGCACTTTTTCCTGGTCCGTACACTGGGCAATAACCAATTTCCTTTCCATATCACGTAGCCAATCATCTGCCTCCAACGGTTTGTCGGTGTGAGTAAAGACCGTTGGTTTTGTCTTCTGCAGTTCAGATAACTTGGATCTGGGTTGGTACTGCTCCTGGTGATTCCCCATATTGATTAAGTGCTGCATCATCTCTTGGTGCTGTTGCTGGCTTTGCTCATAAAGACGGCATACTTGTGAGAATGCTGAGTCGTTACTCTGTTGACTTGTCTGTCCTTGTGTGAAGTTATTTCCCATCTGTCCAAAATTGTCCTCTGGCGCAGTTGGCATGGAACGGGTCCAGGGGTGATGCATTTTCTTTCTAGGGGTATTTGTGTCACACCGATGAGAAAAGAAGTGGCAGGGAAGGAAATAAATTTTTTAAGAGACTGAAAATAATTCCCTCCCGAAAATTGTAAGTGCAAAAAGTAACAGATTATATCACACAAGCAGATTTAATTAAGTATGCCAAAAATGTTAGTACTGACTCGAGTGCTAGTGATCGTGCCTAGGGCTTCCTACAGTCAGCCTGGCTCTGATACCAAGGTTTGTCGGGCCCCTTTTCTGGGAATAAATCACAGAAGAGCCCTTGAGTCATACCAGCCCCAAGGACCACTGGCGGACTCCCTTGATATAGATAACCAGTACAAATATAATATTACACAGGGTTGAGTCAGGGTGACTCAACAAATTTTTACAAACTTGCCAATATACTACGGTGGTGGAATATGACAGTGGTATGGTGGCACTCTCATATTGTTACAATAAAATAGAGCCAAGTGTTAGTGTGAGACTTGACTACTTTATTTGTGTAGCGGAAGCTCAGCGAATGTTACATGTGGTAGACTCCTATATCACAGGTGGTCTGACTGGGACTCCTCTAAGCGCCGGGCTCGCTAGCGCAATCCTCCTCCATAAGCTCATCCTCCTCCAAGTCTGGCCAAGTAAATAGCCAGGGACAAGCCAGTGAGTACGTTGGAGTGTACTCGCAAACATAATGAACAAAAGATATACTGAATGCATATGCTCATGGTGTGAAATGCTCATGCTATCCATAACATATATATGCATGCTGACAGAGTTAAATCATGGCATGATAAAATTTGTACAGAAGTGAAGCGTTAGTGATAAGAAAACATAAAAGAAAATGCCGGTCGGATGTCTAAAAATGACATCACGGTAGGTATTGAAGAGAAATGCCAAACGGGTGTCCACAAGAGTAGTGGCGAGATATACCGCCTGTTAAACTCGAGGGACGCCACGAGAGGTCTTGAAAAGAAATGCCAATCGGGTGTCTAAAAGAGAGGTCGGACGAGACAGGACCATCCGAGAACACAGGCGACGCCACGAGAGGTCTTGAAAAGAAATGCCAAACGGGTGTCCACAAGAGTAGTGGCGAGACAAATCCGCCTGTGAACTCGAGGGACGCCACGTAAGGTCTTGAAAATAAAAATTGAATGTCCGGGGTAGTCTAGCCAGCCCCCGAGTCACTCAGAAAATATAATAAGAGAAACGGGCTAGTCCACAATAATATTCATATCATCAGTAATACATTCATGATAATATTAGTAGTGACAAAAATTAATCCTGGAAAATAATCATGCTTGATGTTAATTATTTTCCTCCAAAGACCGACACCGGGACCGACACTTGACCCACCCAGCTAACGTCCTTGACCGTGGACACGGCTATTCGAATAGGTATTACTCTGCAGAGGGTGTACTCTTTACCCACGTGTATGAGGTTTCTTTAGTCAGTACCGTGACACTGACTAATTCCCATTACGGTCTTTGGGTTGAGAACACACCTAACCAGCACACACCAGCTTAACCGTCCGGATGCCAGGAATCACCCAGGGCATCTGTTCGGTAAAACACTAAGATGGGGAGACCAATGTCCTGCATGGGATCACTATTCATACGCGCGGATTACAAGGGGGGACCCCCTCTCGGTCACAACCGGAAACACCCATACCCCCTGACCCGATGACCGGATTTAGTCCATGGCCGTGGAAACCCTCATTGTGGCCCTCTATGTGGTGTGTACCCGGACAGGGGTTATCAACTTACTAAGCCGTACCTTCCTTGCGGAAGGACCCGTGGCATCACGGTATACAGCTAGGTGTAACGGAACAAGACTCGATCTAGGTCGACTCAGGAGGTGTTATTAATATGACCGGTATGCTCCACATATGTCACGTGAGACCATCGTGTCAAAAATGGCCCATGCCCACCGGCACGTCCAAGGCAGGAGTACACTCCTGGTTCTCACCATATCCATACGGTAGCAAGATGCCATGATGCATGCAAGAATTCACAAGGTGACATGACCAATGCATGCTCTCACTATTTACTACACATACGATGCAATATTAAACCGATGCAACCTTGCATGCACTTCATCATATCCCAAGTTCAAAAATGCTTGCCTTGTCCAAAGTAGTCAGTAGAAAACCCCTCCAAATTTGCAGCAAAGTTTTCTTCTTCTTTTTCTGAAAAATCCAAATTTAAATTCAAATCAAATTTCATCACAGTACAAAAAAATTGTCTAAAAATATTTTTAAATAAATACTAAAAAAACAAGAGAGAAAAATAAGAATAACAGACAAAGAATCAAGTCCTTTGGATTTGTGGTTTAAAAACTAGAAGCAGTCAAAGTTGTGGTCAAATCTGTTTTTATTAAAAACAGAAAAAGAAAACGATTCGGTGGAAGTACACTTTCCAGAGAAGAAAGCGTAAATAACAGAATACGTTTTCTGTTTAAACGCAGAAAAGGAGAGAATGCTGACTGGTGGGGTCCACCCGTCAGGTTCAAATTTAAACGCGCTCGCATGCTTGAACAGAATGAAGACGGCGATCGCCGGCGACGATCGCCGGTGTTCCTGGGGCGGAGATGGTGCAGTCGTGCTCGGGGTGGGATTCCGCACCGGAAGGAATAGGTGGTGGTCGCCGGCGATCACCAGAACGCCGGTGAGGTCGACGCCGGCGGACGGTGGTTCGGTCGATGTTGGAGTTCGCCGGAGAGAGCTCCGGTTGTCGAATTGAAGCACGGGATTGGTGAGTGGGTGTATGAATAGGCTACTGGTGGAGTTTGGAGGGTGGATATGGCCTAACGGCGACGAGCTGATCGGGGAGGGTGGCGGCGGATCGGTGGTCGGATTCGGGGAAGAAGACGTCCCCGAGGTCGGGGAAGTGGAGTGGGGGTCGATTGGGAAGGCGTGGAGGTGGGATGAGTCATCGCTGAGGCTCGGGGTCCCTTTTATAGGTGATTTGAGGCGGTCCGGCGAGGGCGGATAACGCCGGAGTTACGGCGGTCGGTGAGGGTAGCTAGGGCGGTGGTCAAGGGCGGCGAGGGGTTAATGAGGACGGTGGAATGCACTGGAAGCCCCAGCTTGGACGGGTTCGAGCTCGAGGAGCTTATCCATGGTGTGGCACCCGTACGGGCGCTGCGGCGACACCCGTCTCCGACGACTGCCAGGCGGGTCCTGGGCAGCGTGGTCGGCATGGGGATGATGTGGAGGAGCTGCCGCGTGGAGGAAAAGTAGGTTTGGGCGAGGCGGCGTAGTGAAGGCAGTCGGTGGCCAAGGCGGCTCCGCTCGGTCCGCCTTGGATGAGCACGATGGTCGTTGCTCCGACCGGCTACTGTGCCGTCGGTGCTGAGCCACTGACCAGAGGGGTCCTGGGAAGCTCAGTTAAGGCGAGAAGTAGCGTGGAGGAGTAGGAGAGATGGTGGAGTGACAAGCACGGCGCCGTTCATCCCTGCCTCTGAAGAAAAATTCAGTTAACTGAATTTTTATCAGCGATGAACAGTGCGCACACCAACTATTTGATGAAATGATAGAGGGTGCTAGGGATTTTAGGATTTTGTGGGGATTTTTGTTGTGGGGTGTTGTTGCTCAAAAATGAGTTTGCCAAAGTTCCAGAATTTTTGGAGCTATAAAAATTGGGTTTGTATCAGAAAGATTGTTTCTGGTCCAAATTTAAATTGAAGGAGATTTGAAATTTTTGAACTGTGGAACCCAAGGTTTTTGATGAAATGGGTCTTGGGTACCATCTAGTTGCTGGAGAAATTTTTTGTGGAAGCAGAAGACTTGCAGAAAATATGGTTCCTTTGTAAATCAAAGAAACCATGAATAAAATAAATTCCAACTTTGGAATTTAGTAAATATTGTAGAAATATTTTTGTAAGGTGGAAAGGAGTTGGTTGCTGTCCTAGAAAGTGTGAATGACTTATGGGATAATTGAGGATTGGTGGAAAGATTGTTGGATGGATTTTGGATGTGTTAGAAAAGAAAAGAGCTTCTCCTTAGCATATTTTAGTTATATCAAAAACTTTTCTTAGAGAAAATATCTTTTTTTTGAATTCTAAAAATCATTTTCCAAATAAAACCATAAATCAAAACAGACCCTTTCAAGAAAATTTTGAACCCAACTAAAATTTGAAATGGTTTTCAAGCAGAAGGAAGAAAGTAGGATTAAAAATGGTTTTCAAAGAATTCAATTTAAAGAAAAGATTTTGAAAATCAGAAGAATATTTTTGGGGTGTTACAGTTTCATAACTGAGGGAAATACTTACCGTCGTTGTGCTGCATCATCCCTTCCTCTTTGGGGAAATACCGACGCAGCCTCAAGCCACGTCATTGAGCACCATGTTTAAGTAGAGATTACAGCGGGTAAGAGAGGTATTACACTGCTGCATAGAGGGGGAGAGAGTTGGTGTTGATGGCGGCGAAGTTGTTGGAGTAGATCGCCGTCACGATGATTGCCCCAGCGGCGTTCCGGCTCCACCGGGAGAGAGGGGGAGAGAGCCCTCCTCCTTCTTCTTCTTCCTTGGCCTCCCCCTAGATGGGAGGGGAGTTCCCCCTCTGGTCCATGGCCACCATGGTGGCGGAGGGGCAGGAGCCCCTCCTATATTGGATCTCCCTCTCTGTTCTCTTCTATTTCGCGTTCGTGTTTTCTGGCCGAAACCGTTTCTTATATTCGCGGAGATCCGTAACTCCGATCGGGCTGAAATTTTGATTGGATATTTATCCAAAAATTAGCTTCCTAGCGCCCTAAGGAGAGCTCCAACTGACTTATGAGCTGGGCATAACCCCCCTGGTCGCGCCCTGGTGTCTTGTGGGGGCTGTGGGCCTCCGTGTGCGTTGATTCCACTTCTCAAAATTCACAAATATTTCAAAAAAATCTCCATAAAGTTTTATCGCGTTTGGACTTTGTTTGATATGGATATTCTGCGAAACAAAAAACAAGCAACAAACAGAAACTGGCACTTGGCACTGGATCAATATGTTAGTCCAATAAATCATATAAAATGTTGCCTAAAATATGTGATAGTTATATAATATTGGCATGAAACAATCAAAAATTATAGATACGACGGAGGCGTATCAATAGTCCATTTTCTTCAAACAGGAGAACTTCCCAAAGAACAAGAAGAAGCCGAAAAAGTAGCCCGTCAGTCAAGTATGTACCAGTTTGTCGATGACACTCTGTACAGAAAAAGACCAAACGGTGTGAAATTGAGGTGCATCTGCCGGGAAGATGGACTGAAGCTGTTGGCCGAGATCCACAGAGGCGTGTGTGGGTCTCACATTGGATCAAGAGCCCTTGCAAGGAAAGCCTTCCGGCAGGGTTTCTATTGGCCCACTGCCCTCCAAGATGCAACTGAGCTGGTCACCAATTGTGAAGCCTGCCAGTTCCATTCCAAGAACATCCATCAACCTGCGCAAGCTCTCCAGACGATCCCTTTATCCTGGCCATTCTCGGTCTCGGCGCTCGATATTTTGGGCCCCTTACCCCGTGCTGTCGGGGGCTTTGAATTCTTGTTTGTAGCAATCGACAAGTTTACAAAGTGCCAGAGGTGGAACCAGTGAGGAAGGTGACCGCACAGTCAGCTATCAAGTTCATGAAAGGACTGGCATGCCGTTTTGGAGTGCCCAACAGGGTGATCACCGATATTGGCACCCAGTTCATCAGCCGCACCTTTATGCAGTACATCCAAAGCCTTGGAAGCAAGGTCTCCTTCGCCTCTGTTGCCCACCCAAGGAGCAACAGGCAAGTCGAGAGGATGAATGCTGAAGTGTTTCATGGGCCCAAGACAAGGACTTTCGATAGACTGCAGAGATGCGGCAAGTGTTGGATAGATGAGCTGCCGGTGGTTCTTTGGTCACTCAGAACGACACCAAATTGAGCTACCGGCCAGACACCCTTCTCCCTGGTATACGGGGCGGAAGCAGTTCTCCCCACAGAACTCATGTACGGGTCACCTCGAGTACTTGACTACGACAAAGTAGAGCAAAAGCAGCTATGGCATGACGATGCCTTGCTCCTTGAGGAAGAACGTCTCCGGGCCGCTATGCGCGGTGCACGCTACCAGCAAGCCCTGCGCCGCTACCGTAGCTGCAGGGTCCACGGCCGGAGGCTTGAGGAAGGCGACCTTGTCCATAGGCGCGTTCAGTCCGCCAAGGGTACCAACAAGTTGACGCCGAAGTGGGAAGGCCCTTACCGGGTAGCACAAGTCACCAGACCTGGCGTAGTCCGTCTAGAGACCGAAGATGGCACCAAATTGCTTAGCTCATGGAATATTGAGCATCTTCGTAAGTTCTACCCATGAGGCGCGGTTGCCGGGCTCAGTCCCTGGCAGCCACCTTTTGTACAAGCCTTGCTGCAGTTGCATGTAACCCTTTGTACAAAGCCAGGCGCAGACCCTGTGCATGCAATAATAAAGCTAGGCATTGCATCATATCATCAAACTGCATGTTTATTATGCATTTTCTTATGATTGCAATGTTATTGCTTTTAAGTTTTAGAAATCTGCTAGAGTACTTGATGAGCCTATAATCCTTGTTACTGCACTCTCTCTCTCCCCAGAGGACAGAGGCCTCTTGCCTTACATGCTTTACCTCCAGGGAAGCGAGAAAGAAGGGCAAAGAAACAAGGACAGCGGCCCATCATTTGCTCCTTTAAGGAAACCTTTGCTATCCCTTTTTGGCTGTAATCAGTGGAGTCCTTTAAGCAAAAGAAACCCCTATCGGGACGAGCCGTCCCCCAGATCCTATCGCTTATCAGCTCTGGGGGGCGCGCCGATACCGACAAGGGGCTTTGCCGGACGGTGATGCCAGCCTGCTGCCGGGGGCTCGCTCCTCCTTGGCGCTTGCGGTTAATACTGACCCGGCAAGTAAATTTATGCGGCAAGGACAAAAATGTTGATACAGTACACACAAAGGGAAAGAAAAATGACAATACTTAAGGAAGAGAAATAGCGCTCTTTCATTCATTTTCAGTACAAAATGGATAAAAATACATTGGAGGACGCCTCTTTAATAAATCTTTATTTGACTTTCTCCCTTAGGAGCAAGCTACAAAAAGAAAAAGAGTTGAAGGAGGAACCAAGCAGAAGCCCAGCCTGACCCCGTCGGGACTAGCAGGACGCGGCTTGACGGGACCACCGGCAGAGAAGAAGAAGCCAAAGTCCACGAGCTTGCCAAGGTCCAGCTAAGAGGAGGAGGTGGCGCCCAAGTCAAGAACCCCCGGCAAATCGCTCTGCCGGGGGGGGGGGCTCACTGACGGTGATGGTGCGACCGACGATCAGCTGGAGGCCGGGTCGTCGTACTCCGACTTGACGGCCTGGACCTCGTTGTTGCCGTCTTCACCAACATTGTCCTCCTCGTTGCTATCGCTCGAGGAGGAGCTTTCGTCGTCACATGAGCTCTCTTCGCTGCATCCGAGACGAGCGCATGATCGCCCATAAACCTTGATGGAGAGCGTGTCTGCCTCCACCAGCTTGAAGCGGAGGACGTACCTGCCCGTGAAATTGTGAGCACGTGCGAAGGTTTTCCAGCCATGCGTGAGGAACCTAACGCGAGGCGCTGGAAACTAGACGTCGGCCCGCACGGCGCCATTGCAGCAGCCATGCACCCGCAACCACATCGCATGCGGCTTGTCGACCTCCATCACCCTAGCGAAAGGACGAGGGAGTCGCAGGCGGCTGCGAGGAGGGCCACGCAGCCCGATGACGAACTCTAGCGCCGTGCCTTCAGTATGTTCCGTTGCTGGGGAAGGAACCGCCATCGGAGGAAAGTCGGGGGCGGCGCTACGCCTCCCCCGGCCACGAGCCCCTCGCTGGCCCCCGCCTCTTCCAGCTCTCCCACCGCGAGCGCTAGAACCACCTCCCATCGCTGAGACTGAAGCAACGCCATGATCCCGAAGGGAAGCACTCGTCGCCGCGGCGGAAGCTGAGAGTCGTCCTCACCCCCTCGTCATGGCGGAGACTAGCGCATCCAAAGACAAACCAGAGAAGAACGGCAAGCAAGGTGGGCTTGGGATTGAGGAGGAGAAGGGGATGGATGAGCATCGCCCGCTGTGACCTCCTAATTTATAGGGGAGGGCACGGGCGCTGGCTCTCCTCCGCTCCAAGGCTGCCACCCATCTCCACCAATCCCACTACCCACGATCACGGGCGAACAGGTAACCGCTCCATTGCTCCAATCCCCGGCGCTGCAGTTTCTGCCACCCCCATGCTTGTGGGCCATGTGCATCCACCGCTAACTCCCCGCAATGCAAGCGGCGCGGGTGGCGGAAACGGCGTGAGGTAGCAAGTAAGTGCTAGCTTAAAAGTTGGCATTTACTCCCTCACATTGCGCGCCTGTGCATAAATTTTATGCCTGACCAAACGGCGCTGGACGAGCGCGTCTAGGCCAGGCCTGAGGGCTCCTGTTGGTGCACTAGGAATGGGGTACCCAGTGCCCCTGACTTATGCACAAGCAGTAGTAGGCCAGGCCCGAGGGCCCTAACCAAGGAAGCCACTCTAAGTATGATCAAGGAGCACATCAAGAAGACCAAGACCCCAGCAGATGCAGACTAAGCTGGCTAGCAACGCTAGCAAGCTCAATGCAACGGCCCAGGAGGGGCCCAAACCATGCCAGCAACATCCCCGGTCCTTGCCGGGGACCGAGGCGCACACATATTCAAGAAGACCTGGCAAGCCATCCCCCGGCAGGCGCGAGTCGATTGGCCACCGCTGCACCGCATCGCGACGCCAGTCACTTGTCAATGCGGTGTCGATCCCTCAGGTGGCTAAGTGGCTCTCGCTAAGCACGTGGCGACACACCGGAAGACAGATTATGCCTAGTTGACACCCGTCCAGAGGCGTGTCAAGACACTAAGCAACAAGCAGCCAAGCGGTGGTAGAAGCTTGCCAGGGATGCGCCCCCGCAGGCCCCTAGGCTAGCATTTATGGCATTTTGTCCTAAGTGCCAGAGTTACGTATGATAGCACTGTTAGCTATCTAATCATTAGAGAATGTCTGTTTTGCCACTGCGGTTGCCCCTTGACCTATAAAAGGAGGCCCAAGGCAACCTAGCTCAAGATTCGGACCCTTGGACACTTGTACTCGCGTAGCAGCTCCCCCGAAGGCAACCTTGTCGGGTTTGAGCGTTGCGTGTGCTTCGTGTTCCTCTGATCAATCCACCAAAGCAGGAGTAGGGTTTTATGCTTCTCAGCGTCCCGAACCTGGGTAAAACACCAGCGTCCCATCGTCGTGCTATTTCATTACCTCTGCTCTTTGTGCAACATCACCTCCCCCCGCCGAACCACAAAGGGACCCATGGTCCCATAGGTGATCGTGTGCATCGGCCTCCCGACAACCCGATAATTTGAAATATTCTTACCTTGATGAAAAGAAGATATATCATGTTATTATCAGCTAACCTTTTCAGAGCATGAAGAAAAGAGATTTCTTAAAACTCTCAAGAATCACCGGGCTGCTATTGGATATACTCTTGATGATCTTAAGGGCATAAGCCCCACTCTATGTGAGCACAAGATTAATATGGAACCGGATGCTAAACCTGTTGTTGATCATCAACGCTGCTTAAATCCTAAGATGAAGGAAGTCGTAAGAACTGAAATACTCAAGCTTCTGGAGGCAGGTATAATTTATCCTATTGCTGATAGTAGATGGGTAAGTCCTGTTCATTGTGTCCCTAAGAAAGGTGGTATAACTGTTGTACCTAATGATAAAAATGAGATTATTCCACAAAGAATTGTAACTGGTTATAGGATGGTGATTGATTTCAGGAAATTAAATAAAGCTACTAGGAAATACCACTACCCTTTACCTTTTATATATCAAATGCTAGAAAGATTATCTAAGCACACACACTTTTGTTTTCTTGATGGATATTCCGTTTTTTCTCAAATACCTGTGTTAAAAGAGGATCAAGAGAAATCTACCTTACCTTGCCCTTTTGGAACTTGTGCTTATAGGCGTATTCCTTTTGGTTTATGCAATGCACCTGCTAACTTTCAAAGATGTATTACTGCTATATTCTATGACTTTTGTGAAAAGATTGTTCAGTTATGGATGGATGATTTTTCTATTTACGAGACTTCTTTCGATGATTGCTTGAGGAACCTTGATCGAGTTTTGCAGAGATGTGAAGAAACTAATCTTGTCTTGAATTGGGAAAAGTGCCATTTTATGGTGAATGAAGGCATAATGCTTGGGCATAATTCTAAATGAGCTATTGAAGTGGACAAAGCTAAAGTTGATGCAATTGAGAAAATGCCATGCCCAAAAGATATCAAAGATATAAGAAGTTTCCTTGGTCATGCTAGTTTCTATAGGCATTTCATCAAAGATTTCTAGGTCGTTAACTAATTTTCTTCAAAAAGATATTCCTTTTGTTTTTGATGATGATTGTGTAGAAGCTTTTGAAATACTTAAGAAAGCTTTTATTTCTGCACCCATTGTTCAACCACCTGATTGGAACTTACGACTTGAAATTATGTGTGATGATAGTGATTATGTTGTTGGTGCTATTCTAGGGTAAAGAGTAGACAAGAAATTGAATGTTATTCATTATTCTATTAAAACTCTAGACGCTGCCCAAAGAAATTATGCCACTACTGAAAAGGAATTTTTAGCAGTTATCTTTGCATGTGATAAGTTTAGACCTTATATTGTTGATACCAAAGTAACTATTCATACCGATCATGCTGCTATTAAATACCTTATGGAAAAGAAAGATGCTAAACCTAGACTTATTTGGTGGGAACTTTTACTTCAAGAGTTTGACTTGCATATCGTTGATAGGAAGGGAGCTGAAAACCCCGTAGCAGATAACTTGTCTAGAATGGAAAATGTTCTTGATGACACACTGCCTATTGATGATAATTTTCCTAATGAACAACTTACTGCTATAAATACTTCACATAGTACTCCTTCGTATGCTGATTATGCTAACTATATTATCGCTAAATATATACCACCTAACCTCACCGACCAAAAAACGAAGAAATTCTTTTATGATTTACGACATTACTTTTGGGATGACCCACATCTTTATAAAGGAGGAGTAGATGGTGTTATTAGACGTTGTGTACCTGAGCATGAACGGGGACATATCCTACAGAAGTGTCACTCCCAGGCTTACGGAACACATCATGCTGGCGATAGAACTGCACACGAGGTATTACAATCTGGTTTTTATTGGCCTACTCTTTTCAAAGATGCTCGTAAGTATGTCGTTTCATGTAATGAATACCAAAGAGTTGTTAACATTGGTAAACGTCAGGAAATGCGTATGAACTATTCACTTGCCATTGAACCATTTGATGTTTGGGGTTTTGATTTCATGGGACCTTTTCCCTCCTCAAATGGATATACTCATATTTTAATTGTTGTTGATTACGTTACTAAGTGGGTAGAGGCTATTCCAACTAGTAGTGCTGAACATAACACTTCTATTAAAATGCGTATGGAAATTATTTTTCCGAGGTTTGGAGTCCCTAGATACTTAATGACTGATGGTGGTTCACATTTTATTCATGGTGCTTTCCATAAACTTCTAGCTAAGTATGACGTTAACCATAGAATCACATCACCTTATGATCCTCAGTCTAGTGGCCAAGTTGAATTGAGCAATCGAGAAATAAAATTAATCTTGTTAAAGACAGTCAATAGATCAAGGAAGAATTGGTTTAAGAAACTAGATGATGCTTTATGGGCTTATAGAACTACTTATAAGAAACCCACGTGGATGTCCCCATATAAAATGGTGCATGGAAAAGCTTGTCATTTACCTCTTGAGTTAGAACATAAGGCTTATTGGGCAGTTAAAGAACTTAATTATGACTTTAAGCTGGCCGGAGAGAAGACGTTATTTGCTATAAGCTCATTAGATGAATGGAGGTCACAAGCCTGTGAAAATGCTAAATTGTTTAAAGAAAAGGTTAAAAGATGGCATGACAAAATGATTCAAAAACGAGAATTCAATGTACGAGACCTTGTGCTTTTGTACCATTCTCATTTCAGATTTTTTGCAGGAAAACTCTTATCCAAATGGGAAGGTCCATATGTTGTCGAAGAGGTCTATCGCTCCGGTGCTATAAAAATTAAAAACTTTGAAGGCAAAATCCGAGAGTGGTGAATGGGCAAAGAATCAAGCATTATATTTCAGGTACACCCATTAATGAGGAGACTAATGTCATTCAAGTTATAACACCGGAAGAACACATACGGGAGGCCTTCCGGAACACTCCAGAAACCTGAAAAATGGGTAGGTATGTGGTACAGTAAGTAAACCGACTCAAAAAATTCCAAAAAAACAGTTTCTGTTGGTTTTGGTATTTTAGAAAAAATCAAAAAAATAAAAAGGAGTCAGGGGACCCACGAGGAAAGCACAAGGCAAGAGGGCGCGGCCCTCCTGGGGCGCGCCCTGATGGCTTGTAGAGCCCTTGTGTGCCTCCCGGACTCCGATTTCTTCCCGAGCACGTATTATGACTTAGAAAAAATGATTATATATACTCCCATATGTTTTGACCCCCGCATAACGAGTTTCTCCTCTGTTCTTGTTTCGAGCTATTTTTCTGGCAGAGCTGAGAATATGTCGTCTCAAGATTTGGATGGAGAGAGCTATGTCTCCAACTATGTGGCAGACCCAGAGATCTTTGGGGATATTAACCCTTACCTATGGTCCACGGAAAAGGAGGAAGATACCGATCTGGAGGAGACGGAAGATGCCGGTCCAGATGCCAGTTCGGATGAAGCTGACGATCCGCTACCTCAACCTGGAGATACACACGTGGAATTCAATAAGTCAAGCCTCCCTAACGGAGTAAACAAATCTAAGATCCAATTTATCCCGTCTCGTTTTCTGTAGGAAAGCAAGGCAGCTTTATGCAAAAAGATCTTGAAGCTTGAGCAAGAAAATGATGATTTATGAGACGAAACTTCATCCTCAGGTGTAAGCTGGAGAAGAAGGGTACCACTACTTCATCACCACCACTAACACCCAAGGAGGACTCTTGAGCACATGGGTATGGGCATCACCCTTTGAGCTTGTTTCAAGTTGGGCGAGATGCCCCGGTATCGTATCACCATCACTTTTACCATCATTACCTAATTTAGTTCAATTTTTAGTTTTTTGTGGTTTAGGGAAATAAAGTTTCACGATTTGCTTTGTTTAGTATTTTTCTTTGAGTTCTATCTATCCTTGTAACCGAGTGTGAGAGTTATATAATAAGGTTAGTTGAGTCTGTGCGCTTTACTCTCTTGCACCAATCCTCATAGCATGGTAAGAAAAATAGAAAGATCATGTGCTTATCTCATGGGGAGTAGTGACATCACATAAAAAGAAAGTATGAGCAATGAAAATTGTTGGGAATAAAACAAACATAGCCTTAGTCATTGTTATAATCTATGCAACACTATGATAGAGAAGAGAAGATTCACATACAAATACACTATCTTGGACCTCATCTATGATTGCGAACCCTCACCAAATATTAAATAATGATCAAGTGTTGATGTTGGACATGGAAAACAACCTATTGGTCATTATTTCTTACATTTTCATAGAAGTTATATAGTCATGGATCCTTTAACATGTTATGTTTCTTTTAGATCTTTTGCTAGCCAAAATTTTCACACCAAGTGGAGACACTACTTGTGCATCCATAACCCCTTAAACCTAGTTTCTTTCCATGAGAGTCCACCATACCTACCTATGGATTGAATAAGATCCTTGAAGTAAGTTGTCATCGGTGCACGAGCAATAAAAATTGCCTATAATCATGTATGATCTTTTATTGAAAGGGAAAATAAGCTTTGTACGATCTTGTGATGACGAAGAAATAAAAGCAACGAAATGGATAATAAAATTCCCTATCACAAGGGGCAATATAAAGTGACGTTTCTTTGCATTAAGAGATTGCACATCTAAACAAATAAAAGTGCATGACAACCTCTGCTTCCCTCTGCGAAGGGCCTATCTTTTTACTTTCATAAAGATTTTACCTTCACACAAGCGTCATTAATACATTCCCTTTTAATTTATAAACTCTCTTAGTTCGTAAGCATCACGTGTTGAGGAAATATCCAGATATATATATCCAGTTGAATGTAAGAAACCATGATTCATTATTGTTGACATTATCCTTGAGGTAAGTGAGGGAGTCCCGGACTAAGGGGTCCTCGGGCTGCCGGCTCATCTCTCAATAGGCCGGCTCGATGGGCCGTTCTCTGAAGAAGGGCAGGACACATCAAGACTCCACAGTCCAGAAGGGAGCCCCGAAGGCGCGTCGTGCACTACAAGTCAAGATGAGGAAATCGCCATCTCCATCCTCGGCAGGAGGCCCATCATGTGTAAACCCTAGGTACCCCCCGGTGTCTATATAAACCGGGAGGGTTTTAGATCATACGACACAGAGACCCATCTAGGGTTTTAGCTAGTCGATCTCGTGGTAGATCAACTCTGTAACCTTTATACCATCAATATAATCAAGCAGGACGTAGGGTTTTACCTCCGTAGGAGGGCCCGAACCTGGGTAAACATCGTCTCCTTCATCCCTTTCTTACCATCGATCCTAGTCTCACAGCTCGGGACCCCCTACCCGAGATCCGCCGGTTTTGACACCGACATTGGTGCTTTCATTGAGAGTTCTGCTGTGATCGCCCAAGGAAGCGATGGCTCGCGTCTTCATCGACGAAGAGGTCCGCAGCATGGACTCCTTTGTCCCTGGACAGATCTTCGTTTTTGGCAGCATCGTGCTGCACGCTGACCCGACCGGCCGCCTTGGCCGGGTCAGAAGTTTCGCCCCTAATCAAGAAGTCAGATTCGGGAACTTGGAGTTCTCCATAGACCCTCGGGGCGACCTCTTGCTCACCGGGCTCGCAGTCTCATCTGACGCGCCCGAGGACTCCGTGGCCTTAACCTTGGATGTTGTTTTCAATCCCGCTTACGGGGCCAATCCCGATGATGATCTGGACTTCAATCCGGATCCGGCTATAGCGCCAGATGGCCGGGCATCAACCCCTGCCGAATACACTTCTCTTGCGGACGCGTCAGAGGTTAACTCCAGACGCGCTGGGCAGATTGACCCGATCGAGCTCTCGACACTCGGCGAAGCTCTAGATCGGATTTCCTTGATGAAAACTACTGATGACCCAATCCCGATCCACACTCAGATCGGTCTTGAGGCGGGTCAAGATGAATTTTTCGTCCCACCCACCACCCACTTAGTAGCCACTATCGAAGACTTAACAGATATGGTGGACTACTCCTCCGAGGAGGCAGAAGACATGGAAGAACAGGATCGCGCTCCCACCCCCGTTAACATCGGGCGATGGACCGCCACCTCCACCTACGATGTCTACATGGTGGATACGCTAGCCGGTAACGGCGAGCGCACACCAGCTAACAATGGCGATGACTCAGGTGAGGCGCCGTCAAGGCGCCGGAAACCGCGCAAGCGATCAAAGACAAAAAAGGGAAGGGAAGCTATTGCCGGCACCAGGGAAAATGATACCCCGGAAGACCTCGGCGATCCCGATATCCCCGAGTATCCGTTGGAGGACCAGGAAAGGCCGGAGGACCAGCGCGACCCCGAAGATCCGAACGACTCCGAGGATGACAACTACCTCCCCCCTGTAGAGGAGGAGGACAGCCCGGAAGACGAGGACCTCATCGTCCCCGAAACCATCGAGGATCAGGAACGGTTCAGGCAACAGCTTTTAGCCACTGCCCGGAGCCTAAAGGCAAAAGCGCGGCAGCTCAAGGCCGAACAAGACACCCTCAATGATAGATGGACCAGGGTTCTATCAGCCGAGGAAGAACACAGTGCCAGTCTATGGGACCAACCCAAGAGTTACCCACGCCGGCGGTTGCTGCCACAATTCGACGACGAGCTCCCCAATACGCCGTCCCCCAAGCACACTCCATATGACCGGCCGGACCCCCCTCCCTGAGGACGAGATAGGACGGCTGGTGAGGTCGGTTATAGGCCGGCGATACCCCGCAGAAGGGGAAAGGAGCCAATGGAGCCTGATGACAGGTACGACCTGCGACGCGACCTGGATTATAGAATAGGTTGCACGAGATCTATCTACGGATCCAGAGGGTACTCACCCGATAGACGGGATGAGCACCGACCCTGGCTCGACCGAAATAATAGAGCTTAGGACCAAAACCGGGCCAGAACAGATGCCGATTACCGGCGCGATATAGCCCGGGTCAGAGGCGCTGCCCACCCATTGTGCTTCACCGACGAGGTGATGCAGCATCAGTTCCCGGAAGGATTCAAACCCGTGAACATCGAGCAATACGACGACACAACTGACCCAGCAGTGTGGATTGAGGATTTCCTCCTCCACATTCACATGGCACGAGGAGATGATCTCCACACCATCAAGTACCTCCCCCTTAAGCTTAAGGGACCAGCTCGGCATTGGTTAGACAGTCACCCCGAAAATTCTATTGGGAGCTGGGAGGATCTCGAGGATGCATTCCTATCTAACTTCCAGGGAACCTATGTGCGGCCCCCGGACTCCTCCGACCTAAACAATGTCGTCCAAAAGGCAGGAGAGTCCGCTCGACAATTCTGGAACCGGTTTTTGACCAAGAAAAACCAGATCGTTGACTGCTCGGATGCCGAGGCTATAGCCTCCTTCAGGCACAATATTCGGGACGAATGGCTGGCTCGCCAGCTCGGTCAGGATAAACCTAGGACCATGTCCGCCCTTACATCACTCATGACCCGCTTTTGCGTGGGCGAGGACAACTGGCTAGCAAGGCGAAGCCACAACCCCGAAGACCCCGGCACCTCCGACGTCCGGGATGGAAACGGCAAACCACGATGCAACAAAAACAAACGCCGGCACAGCACTAGCGACGCCGATGACACGGCCGTTAACGCCGGTTTCCGCAACCAAAGATCCGGGCAGCGGAAGAAGCCTCCTAAAGGCAATCGCGACGGACACCCCCTGTTGGACAAGATCATGGAGAGGCCCTGCCAGATCCATGGAACTCCGGACAAGCCCGCCAACCACACCAACCGTAATTGTTGGGTGTTTAAACAGGCCGGCAAACTCGCAGCCGAGGAGCAGGGCAAAGGCCCACGCAGCGAGGACGACGAGGAGCCCCGCGGTCCTAGCAATGGAGGTCTGAAAGTGCGTTATATCGACTAGAGGGGGGGTGAATAGGCGATTTTTACTAATTCATCACTGAGGAATTTCAACTTGAGGAATTTGAAATGTGATGAATAACTAGCAGCGAAATAAGTACTCAAGTGCATACGAAGCATAGCGATCGCATAGTCATCATGATGAAATAAAGCATGCACAGATTACAGGTAGTGTGATACAGGATATGCAGGCGAGGAACAAGGTAACTTGAAGAATTTGAGGTGAGGAAATTGAGAAAGTCTTCAGTCAAATTCTTCAAACAGTAACAATCAATTTCATCAACAAGTATACAAGGAATTGAAAGGGTTGAGGAAATGGAACCAGGAAGCTCGATGAAGACAATGATTTGATGACCCAGTTCCAACTGCTGTGACAGTCGTACGTCTGGTTTGGAGCGGCCTGGTATTTAAACCAGAAGACACACAGTCCCAGGACACACAGTCCTTACTGTATTCTCCTTGAGCTAAGGTCACACAGACCTCGCCCAACACTCGTGGTAAGTCTTCAGGGTAAACTTCCAAAACCATCACAAACTGGTCACCCGGCGATCCACAATTGACTGCTGGATGCTCTAGACCAAGGTCACTTCGTGATCCCCAATTGACTGCAGGATGCACTAGACCATGACGCCTAACCGTCTGGAAGATACACAGTCTTCAATGGTAACAAGCGTCGGTTCCACATAGGAACAATTTCTTCAGTGATGCTCAATCACTTTGGGTTGGTGGTTTGGTTTTGGGGTTTTTCCTCACTGGTGATTTTCTCTCAAAGTCCTCGAGGAATGGGATGCTCTCAAATGACAAGTGTCAGTTCTCTCTCGGAGCAGCCAACCAACTAGTGGTTGTGGGGGTGGCTATTTATAGCCAGGGTGCAACCCGACATGATAAGACATAAATGCCCCAATGATATGACCGTTATGTGGATAGGATGATTGGGGACAGCTGGCGCTTAGCACAACAACGGTCAGAATTTCGAACTATGAAAGTCCTCAGGCTTATCATATTCCTCACTTGTAGGCAATTCACACTGGCGAAATCCTAACTCCTCAGTCAGACCAATTTCCTCAGAGACCAGAAGATCATCGTCTCTGTCACTGAAGAACTTGACTGAACTACAAGAGATTTCCAAAGGCTTGACTCGAAGGATTGGATAGGTTGAGGCTTTTGAGTTGAGCATCAGTTGGTAATTTTCCTTAGTATTACCTCAGCCCCCTTTAAGAGTACGGTGTTTCCTATGACTCAAAGAAAGGAAATGAAACTACGAAAACAAAAGTCTTCACCAAAGTCTTCTTTTTCAAAGTCTTCAGGGAATACCAAAGTCTTCAGCAAAGTCTTCACCAAAGTATTCAGTTGAAGACATACATTTTTAGGGGTCGATAATCTCCGAATGTATCAAACTCCTCAGGGACTTATAGAGCCTATGTACACTTACAAACACATCAGTCTCTTAACCTATAAGTCTTCAATACACCAAAATCACTAAGGGGCACTAGATGGACTTACAATCTCCCCCTTTTTGGTGATTGATGACAAATAGGTTAAGTTTTCAACGGGGATAATAATATGAAGTGTAAGTACTGAGTTTGAGGAATTTGATTGCAAGATATAGAAGAACTCCCCCTGAAGATGTGCATATTTGAGGAATTTGCTTTGGACTGCAAATGCACATGGCAGGTTAAAATCATTGAGAACTCCCCCTATATCTTGTAATCCATACACGCATTTAATATATATCATGAGGAAATTAAAATGCATGATGGAAAATGGGGTCTGAGGAAATTCAGCATGCGTGCATTAAGATAACTTGAGGAAATAGCATGCGGAAAGCAGTTCAAAAACGTCAGACCACCATCGGACTTAAGTTTAGAACACAACCAACAAAAGCTTCAGAAGAGCGAGAGTTGTAACTTAAACAAAAACAACCCATATATATAGACCCGCTTGAAGACTAACTCAAATTTTCTCCCCCTTTGTCATCGAAGACCGAAAGGGACGAAAAATGAGGACTAACGCCCCCGAAGAACTTCATCTTGAAGGTGGTCGAGGAGCGCCAACGTTGTCGGGGTTGTTCGTTGATGCAGGGCCCGCAGCAGTGTCGTCAATATGCTCAGCTTCATCTGCCTAGCGTGATGAAGAAAATGAGCTTGTAACCAGCTGAGGAACTTGAACTTTCTTCCATTTCTTCCTTGGAGGGATGGACCAATCAAAGTCCTGCTGAAATTCCATCTCCTTGAGTTCTTCAGGAGTCTTGAGGTGAGACAGGATGGCCCATGTGCGGTCGAAGACTTCATGAAGATAATAGTGGTTCTTCCTCACAAAGTTATGCGTGACAGTCATGTCTCGAAGAAGTGAACCAAACTGACGCTTTACCCACTTGTGATTGCGATCAATCTTCTGATGAAGACTTAGAAGAAGCTCTCGATCAGTCATCAAACGAGGGGCAGTATCTTGAGGATTTTGCGCTGAAGTTTTTGCAGCAGAATCTTGGGTAGCAGTGTCATCATTGGTGGAATAAGATGCAGCTTTGTGAAACTGACCATCCAATGGACGAGTACCTTCATCAATGACAGCTTTGCCTTTTCCCACAACTGAAGAAAATGAGCTCTTGAGGACTTCAATCGGAGGCAGAAAGCTAAAGTGATTCTGAAAGTCATCCTTGAATGGAAGTGAAGACCTTGATCTGATGAATTTCATGATCTAGGGAGCGTAAGGCTTAAATTCAAATGGGGCTGAAGAAGCATTGGCCAAAGTCCTCATGAAGAAATCATGGTAGTTGATGGGAATCCCATGAATGATGTTGAATAGCATGTTCTTCATGATTCCCTCCACTTCTTCTTCTTCAGAGTTGTGGCCCTTCTGAGGACTAAGGGTTTTGGTCAGAATACGATAGATTGTCCTGGGCACATAGAGCAAATCCTTCACAAGGAAGGAAGTCCTTTGAGGTTGTCCAGGGGCCAATGGCTTCATCAGCAATTGCATCATGTGATTGGGTAGAGCAGGTTCATCAAACAGGCATCTTGCTCCTTCTGAGGGAATTGGTATTGGGACTGACCGAAGTAATTCATAGGCTGGAGCAGTGTAGTGAGTAGATCCAGTCATCCAGTCCAAGACCCAAGAATTGATGTCAGAGGCATCACCTGTGATGTGCAAGGTCGCATAGAATTGAAGAATTAGCTCTTCATTCCAATCACATATGTCCACACAGAATGGACGAATTCCTGCTTCGTGAAGGACTGCGAGCACCGGTGTGAAGCATGGGATAGTTTCCATGTCCGCATGAGGAATTTGTCGATGCTCGAAGACTTTCTCCTTGTCAAATAGCACTGATGCATAGTAGTTCATCTGCGTGGGTGTCCAGAATCTGGTGCGACCAGCCCTTGTAGAGTCATAAGGATTTGGCCCATTGAAGAAAATGTGCTCGTTGAAGAAATTGGTCTTGATGAATTTGGGGCGCTTTGAGCTTTTGAAGGGCATCTTGGGCTTCGGCTGAAGGTTTGGCTTGAAGCGGCCCACAATTTCCTTCGGCATAGGAGGAACTTCTTCAGACTGAGGAATTTGAACAGCAGTTTCCTCAGTTGCAGTTGGAGCAGCAAATTCTTCAGCTGTTGTAGCTGGAATTTCTTCAGTATGAATTTCTTCAGTCTGGGCTGGAGACTGAGGAATTTGAGTGAGGGGAGTGGTCATTGGTGAATTTGGGTGTGCAGCTTCCCAATATTCATCATTGATAAGAGGAGTTGTGTTTCCAATGTCCACATCCTCTTCCATTTCTTCAACGTCGGCCTCTTCAGCAGTTAACTGAGGCTGGGGCAATGATACGAGTGGGGTTGAAGCATTTGCTTCCACCTCAATTTCTTCATCAATCTGCTCTGAGGAAGCAGCAGAATGATCTTCTTCATCTTCATCATTTGGAATGTCATAGTCAACACCAAATGGAACTATCTCATAGGCAGGTATGGAGGAGATTGGGGTTGCATCAATGGGCTCAATTGAAGAACTTGGCATGGTCTTCAACTTCTTCACAGCTGAGGAATCTGAAGTTGATGCTTTTCTTTTCTTAGCAGCTCTCTTCTCCGCTGCCTTTGTTTTCTTCGCTTCTGATGCAGAAGGAAGGTTGATGTTCTTCACCCTTGAGGACTTTGCAGTTTCAGTAGAGGGTGAAGGGGAGCAGTTTCTTCAGGCACGACTGATGCAGTCATCCTAGTGGTCTCAATTTCATCAGGCGCAGCAAAAGTTTCAGCTGGCCTGGCAGTTTCTTCAGGCGCAACAGTGGAGGTTGCCCTGACAGGTTCTTCAGCAGCCTGAATTTCTTCAGCTACGCGTGCAGTTTCTTCAGCAGGCTGAGCAGATTCTTCAGCCTGAGGAATTTGCTGTTGCAATTGAGCTGCAACCCTTGAGTTGTGATCTTTAACTGCAGCTTGGGCTGCCCTGACAAATCTTACTTTGGTGCCCTTCCATTCAGCATCATATTTTGCTTGTTCATCAGTAAGGCAGCGAATCTCAGACTGAACTGTGATGAGTTGATTGGGAGTCAAATTCATCACATTGTTCTTCAGGAACTTTTCTTTTCTTGCCCTGCTTCTCTTAGCTCTCTGAGCTTGATTTCTTTTCCATTTTTCCTCAGCTATGAAGTGTGTGAGGACATGGTCCACACCAAGAGGTAGGCTCAGTGAGGAAAGTGGAGTGCTGGGATCCTCATGCCATATGTTAATGAAGTTGAGAATCATCTTTGGATCCAGCATAAGAGGAACAGAGCTGGCCTTGGCTATTGCAGCTCTCTGCTGACTGTTTCTGATGATTTCTTCCAATTCTTCATTAGTAGCCTCATCATTATCCTCAGATCCTGAGGGTACATTCACAGTAGCTTGGCTTTTGTGAGGACTTGGTCTCTGACCTCGTCCAGCAGTTCTCTTTATCTTCATCAAAGTAGGGCTTGTTGAAGACCGTGCTTGGGCTGATGAACTTGCAGAGACCCCTGAAGCAATTGAGAAGCCAGTAGTCCTCTGACATGTTGCAAGATGTACAGGTGTTGAGGACTTTGTGGCAGCAGCTGATGATTGTGCAGCTACTGAAGGCATTACAAAGGCCTTTGAAGAATTTGCATGAGGATTTTGCAGTGAGGACTTTGAAGTTGAAGTTTTTGACTTCACTGCAGACTTCTTCACCATCGATTTCTTCGGAGCACTATTAGAGGCTCCCGTAGAGGCAGCAGCAGCAGCAGAATCTTCATTGAATTTCTTCACTGCGGCTTTGGTAGTTCTCTGCAGTTTTTGTTGATGCTTTGCCCATTTAGCTAGAAAGTCTTCACCACGAGCAATGCTAGTGGGATCGACTTCTTGATCATCAGCAGGAGGAGCCCTTTTGCACGGAGGTTTGAGGGCGAATTTCTTCATGTACTTGGGAGTGACATAGCGATAGTCTCTCCACTCCTTTGCCCACCTCCGTTCAATCCTCTGAATTTTGATTTTCCTCTGCTCTTTTGTTTCTTTGCCATGAATGGCCTCATCAAAGTGCAGTAACCAGCATATAGATCCTCAGGTATCTCAAAAGCAGTGTTCTGTTCAGCCTTCTTTCCACCCTTCTAAGGTCTTTTACCATCTGCCATTTTCTTCACTTGATGACTTTGAACTCTTGATGATTCTGAAGATGTATACAGTTTTTCCTCAAGAAATGCATTTTCGTCAGTGCAGAGGTGGCCTTTTGAAGGCATTGGAGTTTTGACGCCTTTGCATTCGTGCATGTTGAATTTGCTCAGAACATCCTTGAGGTATTTCTCTTGTGAGATGAAGATGCCATTGTCTTGCTGACGAATTTGAAGACCTAAGAAGAATTTCAACTCTCCCATCATAGACATTTGATATTCTTCACTCATCATATAGGCAAATTCATCACTCTAACGTTTGTTAGTACAGCCAAAGATAATATCGTCTACATATATTTGGCATATGAACAGTTCAGTGTCATAGTATTTAGTGAAAAGTTTTGGGTCGAGTGAACCGGGTTTGAAGCCTTTCTTCATGAGGAATTCCTTCAGAGTGTCATACCACGTCCGAGGGGCCTGCTTGAGGCCATAGAGGGCCTTGTTGAGTCTGAAGACTTTGTCTGGATGCTTAGGGTCTTCAAAACCTGGGGGTTGAGCAACATATACTTCTTCCTCAAGCTTACCATTGAGGAATGCACTTTTCACATCCATTTTATATAAAATGATATGATGATGGTTAGCATAAGCAAGCAATATGCGAATAGCTTCAAGTCTAGCAACAGGTGCAAAAGTTTCATCAAAGTCAATTCCTTCAACCTGTGTGTAGCCTTGAGCTACAAGACGAGCCTTATTCCTTACCAAAAGGCCATTTTCATCTTGCTTGTTGCGGTAGATCCACTTGGTACCTATGATGTTATGCTTGCGAGGATCTGGCCGCTTGACAAGTTCCCACACGTTGTTGAGCTTGAATTGATGCAATTCCTCTTGCATAGCTTGAATCCACTTAGGCTCCTTGAAAGCATCATCAACTTTGGTGGGCTCTATCATAGAGACAAAAGCAAAATGCCCACAAAAGTTAGTCAGATGTGAAGCTCTTGAGCGAGTGAGAGGACCTGGTGCGTTGATGTTGTCGATGATTTTGTCAATCTGCACTTCATTTGCAACTCTTGGATGAGCAGGTTGACGTGGCTGAGGATTTTCTTAAGCACCATTTTCTTCAGGTGTATCAGCATGAATTTCTTCATTGATTGGAATGACTTCCTCAGTAGGTTGAGGATTTTCTTCAGTGGGTACTACATCCTCAGTAGCCTTCAACTTAATGGATTCCTCAGGAGGCTTTTCATCTATCACAGAAGGCAGGTGCTCTCTTTGCGAGCCGTTAGTTTCATCGAACCGCACATCTACAGTTTCAACAACCTTTCCATAACCAATCATAAAACCTTCATGTGCTTTCGGTGTAAATTTAGAACTGTGGTGAGGATCTCTTATCCAGCATTTTGCACCGAAGACTTTGAGATAACTTACATTGGGTTTCTTGCCAGTCATGAGTTCATATGATGTCTTCTTGAAGAATTTGTGAAGATATACCCTGTTGATGATGTGGCATGCTGTATCAATTGCCTCAGGCCAGAAGCGACGAGGAGTCTTGTATTCATCAAGCATGGTGCGAGCCATCTCAACAAGAGTCCTGTTCTTGCGCTCCACGACATCGTTCTGCTGAGGAGTATATGGGGCAGAAAGCTCATAAGTAATACGAAGTTCATCAAGATTGGTGTTCTTGAACTCAGTCCCATTATCACTCCTGATATGCTTGATCTTGACGCCGAAGTTTGTTGAGGCCCTTGAAGCAAATCGTCTGAAGACATCCTGCACTTCGGACTTGTAAAGAATAGTATGCACCCAAGTGTAACCAGAGTAATCATCAACAATGACAAAGCCATACAAACTTGAAGAATTTGTTAGTGTGGAATAATGAGTGGGGCCAAAGAGGTCCATGTGAAGCAATTCAAAAGGTTGAGTCGTGGTCATGATTGTCTTTGAGGGATGCTTGGATCTGGTCATCTTCCTAGACTCACAAGCACCACAGAGGTGATCCTTGAGGAATTTGACACCTTCAATGCCAATGACGTGCTTTTTCTTCATGAGCGTGTGAAAGTTCCTCATACCAGCATGTCCAAGTCGTCGATGCCACAGCCAGCCTTCTGAGGACTTTGCAAGTAGGCACGTGGCAGGCTGAGGACCTGTAGAGAAATCAACAATATACAAGTCTCCTCTACTAAAGCCTTCGAAGACTTTGGAATGGTCAGATTTCATGATGACAACACAGCGATATTTTCCAAAGATGACAACCATATCAAGATCACAAAGCATTGAGACAGACATGAGGTTGAACCCGAGGGATTCGACAAGCATCACCTTGTCCATGTATCGGTCCTTGGAGATTGCAACCTTACCTAGACCCAATACCTTGCTTTTTCCTTTGTCAGCGTAGGTGATGTGCTTCAGATGAGATGGGGCAATTGGCATATTCATCAGTAGACTCTTGTCACCAGTCATGTGGTTGGTGCATCCACTGTCGAGGACCCACTCAGTAGTTTTTGGAGTTTCATCCTGCAGATGAATTAGTACAACTTACGAACTCATATGCTTCAGAGTGAAGAATATGACATCAAATTCATCAGGCAAAATTTCATCACACAACATTGTAAGTAAAGCAGTGTGAGGACGTGAGAAATGAGGAATTCATTTCTGCATGATTAGCTTGCGTCCTTTCAAGCATTTTCCTCAGGTCTCCAGCAAATTCATCAGACGTTCAAGTTCATCTGGAGACCTGACCCTGCATAAGATGTTAGTTCAATTTCTTCACCACCCACATCTGGAGGGGTGGCAAAGAGTTCATCATTCTGCGAGCTCCATATGAGAAGGGAGGCATTGAAGCTAGTGCACTTCGTTTCACAGGACTAGGGTTAGAGTACTCATATGATTAAGCAGAGAAATTCTTCGAGGACTTATGAACATAATGATTTGAAGAATAATGCACATATTCAGAACTCTTAGATTTTCCCTGCGAAACAGATGCATTAGCACGAGAATGATAGTTTTGACCATTTGAGAAATTTGGTCCAAGTGAAGACTTTGGTCCGTATGACGAATTTGATCTGGGGTTCCTCATGGGTGGTGTAGTGAGGACATTCACTTGAAGATTTTCTAAGCAGCTCTTAGGAACCCAGATTTTCCGCATAGGTGAACCGTTCCTGCAGTTAGTTCCAACAAATCTGGCAAATACTTCACCTTTCTGATTTTTGAAGAATTTGAAGTTGGAGTCAAGTGACTCATCAGAGGAATATGAAGTTTCACAAGTAAAGCTAGATAAAGTGGATGGATCCACAGGAGGTCCTTTTGCAGCAACCCATGAAGTTTTGGGGTACTGCTCAGGTGTCCAGTAGGATCCATCAGCGTTGAGTTTCCTCTCAAATGCAATACCCTCTTTCCTAGGGTTCCTGTTCAGAATCTGCTTTTTGAGCACATCGCAAAGGGTTTGATGCCCTTTGAGACTTTTGTACATGCATGTCACATACAATTCCTTCAACCCTGCATTTTCGTCGGTGATACTTGTGGTATCCTCAGATGAGGAATTTGTGACCACGAGAATATTTGAAGAATTTGCAGCAATAGAAGCATTTGAACATTCAGGTAAAGAATTAGCAGTTTCACGTTCGATGCATTTCATACATGGTGGAACAAATTCTTCCTGAGCGGTACTGATCTATTGAGCTAGTAAGGAATCGTTTTCCCTTTGGAGATCCTCATGAGCCACTCTTAGTTTCTCAAGATCTTGATTTCTTTGAAGAAATTCATAAGAAAGCTTCTCATGGTCAACTAAGAGATCATTATGATGACTCTGAAGGTTATCATACTTTGTCTGAAGACTTTTGAGATCATCAGACAGAGGTTGAGTCCGATCCACTTTCTCATTCAACAGATCATCGCTTTTGTCTAGTAATTTCTGAAGCTTTTCAAGTGCACTTTGTTGCTTAGTGGCAATTTTAGCAAGTTTGGCATAGCTAGGTTTCACATATTCATCAGATTCACCTTCACTTGATTCAGAAGAAGAGTGATGCTTGTGTACCTTGGAACCTTTTGCCATAAAGCAGTAAGTGGGAGCATATTCATCATTGCTGACGTCAGAGTCGTTGGAGTGGTCATTTTCTTCATCGTTGAAGATGGACTTGCTGACGAAAGCAGTGGCGAGAGCAAGGCTAGCAACACCGGAGTCAGACTCCTCCTCAGATTCTTCCTCTTCTTCATATTCTTCAGATTCTTCTTCAGAATCCATTTCCTTGCCAATGAAAGTCCGAGCCTTTCTGGAACCAGTCTTCTTGTGCGATGAGGACTTTGAAGATGAGGACTTTGAAGTTGAGGACTTTGAAGATTTCTTCTTTTTCTTCGAGTCATCAGAACTGTAGTCCTTGTATTTCTTCTTCTTTGATTCTTTTTCCCAGAGAGGACAGTCAGAGATAAAGTGACCAGACTTCTTGCATTTGTGACAAGTTCACTTCTTGTAGTCTCTTGAGGAATCTGATTTCCTCAAACCACTTTTTGATGACTTTCCAAATCGGCCTCTCCTTGAGAACTTCTGGAATTTCCTCACGAGCATTGCCAGCTCCTGACTCAGTTCTTCAGGATCACCAAGGCTACTATCAGAATCTTCGTCTTCGGATGAGGAAATTGCTTTTCCTTCAGAGCACGAGATCTTCCATAGCTTGGTCCGTAGAGGTCCCTCTTCTCAGCTTGTTGGAATTCATGAGTATTGAGTCTCTCAAGTATATCAGCAGGATCAAGTGACTTGTAGTCTCCACGTTCTTGAATCATCAAAGCCAGTGTATCGAATGAGGAATCAAGAGATCTTAGCAGTTTCTTGACCACCTCGTGGTCAGTGATATCCGTGGCACCCAGTGCTTGAAGCTCGTTGGAGATATCAGTGAGGCGATCAAAAGTTTGCTGAACATTTTCATTGTCGAGTCTTTTGAAGCGGTTGAAGAGATTGCGAAGGACATCAACACGAGAGTCACGTTGAGTGGAAACACCTTCGTTGACTTTGGACAGCCTATCCCAGATAAGCTTAGCAGACTCCAAAGCACTCACTCTGCCATACTGACCTTTGCTCAGATGGCCACAGATGATATTCTTCGCTTGAGAATCGAGTTGCTTGAATTTCTTCGCATCAGCAGCAGTAACAGTCGGAGATGTGCGGGGAACACCATTTTCCACAACGTACCAGAGATCGTTGTCAATAGCTTCAAGATGCATGCGCATCTTGTTCTTCCAGTAGGGGTAGTCCGTCCCATCGAAAGTAGGACACCCTGCGGAAACCTTGATCATACCTGCAGTCGACATAACTAGAACTCCAGGTGGTTAAACCAATATCACACAGAACAAGGGAGTACCTTGCTCTGATACCAATTGAAAGTGCGTTATATCGACTAGAGGGGGGGGGTGAATAGGCGATTTTTACAAATTCATCACTAAGGAATTTCAACTTGAGGAATTTGAAATGTGATGAATAACTAGCAGCGGAATAAGTACTCAAGTGCATACGAAGCATAGCGATCGCATAGTCATCATGATGAAATAAAGCATGCACACATTACAGGTAGCGTGATACAGGATAAGTAGGCGAGGAACAAGGTAACTAGAAGAATTTGAGGTGAGGAAATTGAGAAAGTCTTCAGTCAAATTTTCAAACAATAACAATCAATTTCATCAACAAGTATACGAGGAATTGAAAGGGTTGAGGGACCAGGAAGCTCGATGAAGACAATGATTTGATGACCCAGTTCCAACTGCTATGACAGTCGCACGTCTGGTTTGGAGCGGCCTGGTATTTAAACCAGAAGACACACAGTCCCAGGACACACAGTCCTTACCGTATTCTCCTTGAGCTAAGGTCACACAGACCTCGCCCAACACTCGTGGTAAGTCTTCAGGGTAGACTTCCAAAACCCTCACAAACTGGTCACCCGACGATCCACAATTGACTGCTGGATGCTCTAGACCAAGGTCACTTCGTGATCCCCAATTGACTGCAGGATGCACTAGACCATGACGCCTAACCATCTGGAAGATACACAGTCTTCAAAGGTAACAAGCGTCGGTTCCACACAGGAACAATTTCTTCAGTGATGCTCAATCACTTTGGGTTGGTGGTTTGGTTTTGTGGTTTTTCCTCACTGATGATTTTCTCTCAAAGTCCTCGAGGAATGGGATGCTCTCAAATGACAAGTGTCAGTTCTCTCTCGGAGCAGCCAATCAACTAGTGGTTGTGGGGGTGGCTATTTATAGCCAGGGTGCAACCCAACATGATAAGACATAAATGCCCCCAATGATATGACCGTTATGTGGATAGGATGATTGGGGACAGCAGGCGCTTAGCACAGCAACGGTCGGAATTTCAAACTATGAAAGTCCTCAGGCTTATCATATTCCTCACTTGCAGGCAATTCGCACTGGCGAAATCCTAACTCCTTAGTCAGACCAATTTCCTCAGAGACCAGAAGATCATGATCTCTGTCACTGAAGAACTTGACTGAACTGCAAGAGATTTCCAAAGGCTTCACTCGAAGGATTGAATAGGTTGAGGCTTTTGAGTTGAGCATCAGTTGGAAATTTTCCTTAGTATTACCTCAGCCCCCTTTAACAGTACGGTGTTTCCTATGACTCAAAGAAAGGAAATGAAACTACAAAAACAAAAGTCTTCACGCTTCATAGTCCTCGTTCATATCTTCAAGGTCACACGAACTTCTTGTTTTTCAAAGTCTTCAGGGAATACCAAAGTCTTCAGCAAAGTCTTCACCAAAGTCTTCACCAAAGTCTTCAGTTGAAGACATACATTTTTAGGGGTCGATAATCTCCGAATGTATCAAACTCCTCAGCGACTTATAGAGCATGTGTACACTTACAAACGCATCAGTCTCTTAACCTATAAGTCTTCAATACACCAAAATCACTAAGGGGCACTAGATGCACTTACAAGGTCAGAAGCAGTTCCCTCCAGAGGTAAAAACTGTGAACATGATATACGCCACTCATATACCTAAAAAGGAGAGGAAGCGCGCCCTTCTAGAGGTCTATGCCGTCGAGCCTGTTGCCCCGAAGTTTAACCCACGGTCGGCCTACCCGATCACCTTCGATCGGCGAGATCACCCGACCAGTATCCGTCATGGAGGTTCGGCGGCCCTCGTCCTAGACCCCATTATCGATGGGTATCACGTCACTAAAGTCCTAATGGATGGAGGAAGTAGCCTAAATCTGATTTACTTAGATACGGTGAAAAAAATTGGCATAGATCCGTCAAGGATAAAGCCTAGCAACACTAACTTTAAAGGAGTGATCCCAGGAGTCGAAGCCTGGTGCACAGGCTCTGTTAGCCTGGAAGTAGTGTTTGGCTCGCCCGATAACTTCCGCAGCGAGGACTTGATCTTCGACATCGTACCTTTCCGTAGCGGCTACCACGCCCTGCTGGGCCGTACAGCGTTCGCTCGCTTTAACGCCGTCCCACACTACGCATACCTCAAGCTCAAGATGCCGGGGCCCAAGGGGGTCATCACCGTCAACGGCTACACAGAGCGTTCCCTCCGAACTGAGGAACATGCGTTGGCCCTGGCGGCCGAATTCCATTACGAGGATGGTCGGCAAACACCTAAACCCGCCATAAAGGCTCGCAAGGTCGACAAACGAGTTCGGTTTCAATCCGAACTCCCAAATTCTCCCCCTCCCCAGAAATAGGGACATGCCCCCCATTGCACAGCCCAAACGGCTGCCAAACACGTGCCAAGAAAGCACAACTTCGCGCTCAAGATTCCATGGGCAGCAATGGGGAACAACCATCAAATGGTAAGTGTTCGGCTGGACCGACCAATACCAATACACGTCCTCGGACAAACACAGGTTCCATCAAGGAGCTGCTAAAAGCGTAAAAGCTCATCCACACTTCGGCGACTTATCAAGACCTTCTTCCCAAGGTCCGCTCGGCGACAGCATCACTCTTAAAGGGATGCAACCCCCCAGACGAATATGAACGGACAGGCGACGAAGCACATCGAAGACGTCATGTCATCAATCGAAGACTCCTGGTACAGCCTCCCCTCTGTAAATTTTATATTTCATCTACGTGTAAACAGTCTCTTCGGCAATCCAAGTTATAAGAATTATTGAGCAAGTACAAAACCATTATATATGGCCACTTCGTTGTCTTTTATACATCCTCTGTTCTTCCCTTGGTAACGCTTCTTGCGAAAACTGTTCGGTATATATTATGATGCAACCGGCTAATAGACCGGGGGCTCGAATTTAAAATCGCCTTGAACATCACCCCAGTACAACTGGTTTTGTTTTCGGCCTCTTGGGTTTTGCTGTATATGCATCGGATCCGAACTATGTCTTGGGTCAATAGTTGAATTGCCCGGCTCCTGTGCTTGCCCTCTTACGTTCCGCTCGTTCGGCTAAAAGGGCAAAGGGAGAACCACTGCGATTGTTCTTCCAGCTCGTCTGGTCAAGCACCTCAGGGGAGAAAGCCGAAAACTGACCGTCATAGTAAGTGAGAACCGGTCTGCGAATCCGAGCATAAGTGTCATACTAAAATACCGATAGCGGTTATTCCGTGTTATACGATGGGTTTTGTACTAGTACAAACCATGTGATGCTGGCTTCAGTCCCGATACATCGGAACATCACAAAACACTGGGGGCTTGTCATCGGCCCTCGCATTTTTCTACACTCCCATGGCTAAGTGAAAGCGATAAAGCACCATAGTCCGATTGCCTTGTCCCTTTCGCACTACCGCCTCCGGGCACCGATACCTCGGCTAAGGGTAACAATGCGGATACAGAGACACCCCGCGTAGTATCTACGTGGGGGCTGAAGCCGACGACTCGCTGCTTTCAGATAACCCGGCCACATAGGAGTCTAAATAAAAGTAAACTATTTATAAGACATGATAAACCATGCAACACTAATTATAAAGCGTTAAAGTCTTCGGACATATTACATCGCACTCATTCATATAAAACATCTTTGGAGCACTGGGCCTCTATTGCCTGAGCACCCTCCATTACATGGGGGAAGAACAGCTTGGGGCACCTATGAGTATTGTCAGGAGTCGGAGGTGCGGTGGCCATCTTGGTCGGCTGGAGCTTTGGCCAGTGCTCCATGGTCCTTGCAAAGGCCATCCGCGCGCCCTCGATGCATGTAGAGCGCTTCAGCACATCAACCCAAGGCGCAGCATCACATAGCTTCTGCACCAGGCCAAAATAGCTGCTCGGAAACGGCTCATCGGGCCACAGACGAATGCAGAGGTCCTTCAGGGCCGGCTCCGCCATTCTGTGCATCTCCATCAGTTGCTTCATGTGATCAATGAGGAGCGGAGAGCGCTCGGGGGACTCAAATTGCGCCCAGAATAGCCGGGCATCATCATCCTCCGCCCGCGAAGCATAAAGCTTGTTCGCATCCGCCGCACTCTTCTGGAGATCCGCACAAATGCCAAAGGAACGCCACACCTGGGTGAGCAAAGCAAATTTGCTACCACCGAAGGTGCATCGCAGCGAATATGGCTTACCATCGATGACAGCCTTGACTTGGCGAAGCTCCTCTTCGAAGGACCGCCTGTCCACCCGCTCCTTCTGGAGCTCGGATTTCAGTGCGGCTAGCTTGGCGGCTTGTTCTTTGCTTTTCTGCTCAAGGACCTCGCACTTTGTGTCGGCATCCTTGAGCTCTTGATGCACCTCCTCCACCCGGGCCTCATGATTGGCGCTTGCAGCCTTCAAACTGGAAAGCGCGGCTGCTGCTTCCTCGGTGGCCGTCTTCTTCTCCTCGGCCTCTTGCTTCATTTTCTGGAGCTCGGCCTTGAGTCTTTCAACCTCCGCAGCTGAAGCTATGGAAGCAATAATAAGCAAATCACACTGGGTCACCAGTGCGAATAATTATCAATATACAGCTCGGATATTAGAATTCGGCTTACCTTGGGCCTCATCGAACCTCTTGTTCAGGCTATCAAGCTCCTCTTCAGAGATTTTGAGCTTCCGATTCAGCTCGGTCAGCTCAGCGGCATTACCGGCCGCCGCCGATGACGAGGCCTACAAAAATCTACATTCATTTATGTGCATCCCAACCCCCGAACTGTCAAGGACGTGGCTCTATGTTCGGTCCTCTTAAGGGCTTTTAGAACATTGCAGGACTAAATGGCACCTTGTACGTCATTGTTCATTCCTTTTTATCTGACCCCCGGATGCGTTTTTGTAAACCCATCCGGGGCTCGGGGGCTACTACATATATAAAGATAGCACAAACTTAAAATTAAAAGTTGTTCGGGAAAAGGTATTACATGACTCACCTTGAAGCCCGTCAAGAGACCATTGAAGGCCTCCTTTAGTCCACTATCTACGGACTGAATTCCTTGTAAAACCGCACCCATAAGAGTGCGGTGATCCTCGGAGATGGGGGCACTGACTAGTGCCTCCTCCATTACCGGCCACCCAGTCGTCGGTGGCATCGGTGTTGACCGGACAGTCCGATCTATGATCAGAGACTGAGTCGGTAGCTCCGGAGGCACAGCGTGCTCCAGAGACGTCCTCGGAGGGGAATGGGCATCCTTTCGCCTTTCCTCTTTGGCGGCCAGGGGGATATTCTCCCCCTGGTCCTCAGTGGCCTAGGGGATTCCCTCTCCCTGGCCTTCGACGGCCATGGCATGGTCGCCCCCGCCGCCCGTGTTCGGCTCCACCAGAGCCTGGCTGGATGACACCTCTGTGGCGTCCTTCGCGGCCCCCGGAGGTGTGGGGTGCGATGCAGTCCCGCTCTCCGCCAGCTCGGCAGGCGGAGACTCCCCATCCGATATTTGATCGGTGGGGAGAACACGCGGTGGGCTGCAGACCAAAAGGCGCCCATGCATTTAAAAACTATTACATACTTTGCGTAAAGAACTCGGTGAGTCCTCGGATTCATTACCTTTGAGCAGGGAGCTTGACCCTTGGGTTCCTTCGTGGGACCCTCTCAAATTCCTCGGATTCTGTGTTAGAATCTGAGCTATCGTCGGGCAGGATCAACCTCGCATGGCGCGCCCTCTTCAGGGCGGGAGGAGCTGCCTCCTCCGCGGCGTCCGATGACGCCGCCCTATTTCTTGCGGGGGGGGGGGGGGGAGGGGAACGCCTTCCCCCCGGTCATCATGCTCCTCCTCATGTCTAGAGAAGGCATGGGTTTCCTCGGACGCAGTGTCTCGCTGGTCCTTATTGCGAAGGCCCTCTCTGGCCTTCTTCTTCTTCTCTTTCTTTTCGGGCGCCGAGTATGGCGCCACGACAAGCATCGCCGCCAATAGCTCTGACCTGGGGTCTTCGGGTTGTGGAGCCGGGCAGTTAACCTTCGCGGCTTCGCTCAGCTACTTCTGCAAAAGTAGGGGAGAAGGTGTTCAGACTTTTTGCCGAAGAAACAGAGTTAATGAATTGAAATTATACCATACCTTGGTCGGTGGGTTGACGGCGCTTAGGCCCGTATCCTCTTCCTTGGCCGGCCAGCTTTTCTGAGGCTTGAACAAAGCCCTCCACAGCTTCTCAGGGGTAGTGCAGAAGAATTGGCGCACGATAAGCTCGTCGTCAGGAAGGTAAGCCCACATGGGGGATGCCCGGCGCTGGCAGGGGAGGATACGGCGGTGGAGCATGACCTGGACCATGTTGACCAGCTCCACCTTGGCCTCGATCACCGAGGTAAGGCGCTTCTGCAGCAGCTTGACCTCAGCATACGACCCCCAGTCAAGGCCCGTAGAAAAACATGAGACCCCTGACAAAGGGGTGGAGCGGAAAGATCAGTCCCTGGATAAAGTGGGGTACGAACACCACCCTCTCGCCTACTTTGGGGGTGGGAACCACCTGGTTCTTCTCCGGGGCACGGTGGAAGACGTTGGCGTGGAGGTAGCCGGCCTGCTTTAGGTCTCGGATATCCTGGTCGGTGACCGTGGAGGCCTCCCACTTGCCATTGGAGCCCGAACCCGCCATGGCTAAGCTCGAAGGGAAGGGCGAGGAAGAACTGGATCTGGGCTCTCGGAGCTTGGAGAGATTGAGGAGGCGGATGATGCGAATGGGAAGCGTGAATAGGCCTGGGGGTTTTCCCTTTTTATGGGACGTGTCACCAATTAGCCTCGCTTACCGCGCCACAAATTCCTCCGCTTCCCAAGACATGCGTGCCGTTATGCGCGTGTGGAGATTAATCATATCCCGTATGAAACGGAGCACGATCTACGCATTGATAAGTCGTGCCGCTGTAAAAATGGCCCCGAACCGCGAATCGAGTTTTCGTAACTGGTTCAGTGGTCATGGTAGGCCACGACCCTTCGTCAGAGGGGGGTGTTAGAAAACACTGTTTACACTTTGCCGATTGGCCTTCGGGGCTAAGCAATTCATGGTGTTCGGTCAATCATATGATCGGAAGAAATACGTGTCATCGGAAACCGAACTAGTCTCAGCCGATCATGGAAAGGGAAGAAGAACTCACCCCACAAGCCGAAGACTCTGATCATACGAAGCAGCTGGAGCTGAGACCCTTGGCGTTGGGGGCTAGTTCGGGGGCTACTGAGGGAGTCCCGGACTAAGGGGTCCTCGGGCTGCCGGCTCATCTCTCAATAGGCCGGCTCGATGGGCCGTTCTCTGAAGAAGGGCCAGACACATCAAGACTCCACATTCCAGAAGGGAGCCCCGAAGGCGCGTCGTGCACTCCAAGTCAAGATGAGGAAATCGCCATCTCCATCCTCGGCAGGAGGCCCATCATGTGTAAACCCTAGGTACCCCCCGGTGTCTATATAAACCGGGAGGGTTTTAGATCATACGACACAGAGACGCATCTAGGGTTTTAGCTAGTCGATCTCGAGGTAGATCAACTCTGTAACCTTCATACCATCAATATAATCAAGCAGGACGTAGGGTTTTACCGCTGTAGGAGGGCCCGAACCTGGGTAAACATCGTCTCCTTCGTCCCTTTGTTACCATCGATCCTATTCTCACAGCTCGGGACCCCCTACCCGAGATCCGCCGGTTTTGACACCGACAGTAAGCGAGTTGTGTGGTAAATAAAGCCCCTATCTTCCTATGTGTCCGGCAAAAACATTACCTCCGAAAATATGCAATGAGTGTCAACGATCATAGATGGTTAAGTAATAGTTGAGTATGTTGATTTGCTAGAATGAAAGCTCTTATATAGACTCTTCTCTTGAATATGATGAATTATGATTATCTCCATGACTAAAAGCCCCGTTTGTTGGTTGTCAATAAGGTTTATGCCTCATACTTCGATAATTGTGAATAGATCTTTACCTATTTATGAGAAGTTATATGATGAAATGTTTGCTGCTATAATGATATTCATGATGCTCTGATGTCAGTATTCTGATTTTATTGACACCTCTCTCTCAAATTCTGTGTCATTATTCTCGAGCTCGGCTTTCGCTTGAGGACAAGCGAGGTCTAAGCTTGGGGGAGTTGATACGTCCTTTCTGCATCATGATTTCTTATTCATATTTTTGTTATTCTAGTGCATTATTCCCTATTATCATACAATTCTTATGCTCTTTCTCTCTAAATATGCAGGGTACATCACAAAGAGGGAAATATCTGAAAACTGGAATTCTAGACTGAAAACCAAGGAAAAGGCAGAAAAATCACAAGACTCCAAATGACCTGAAACTTCACGGATATTTTTTATTGAATATTTAAGAATTTTTGGGCCAAAAATATACCAGAGGGGGGCCACCAGCTTGGCACAAGCCAACAGGGCGCGCCCCCCAAGGCCGCGCCCTGATGGCTTGTGGGGCCCCTGCTGGCCTCCTGATGTCCCTCTTCTCCTATATGGTGTGTTTTACCCTAGAAAAAATCATAAGAAACCTTTCGGGATGAATCTCTGCCGTCTCTAGGCAGAAACCTGGGCAGAGGCCCTTTTGTACTCCAGCAGTCAGATTGTGCCGGGGAAATTCCTCTTCGGGAGGGGGAGATCGAAGCCATCGTCATCACCAACGCTTCCTCCATCATGGGAGGACCAATCCTCATCAACATCTTCAACAGCACCATCTCGCCTCGAACCCAAATTCATCTCTTGTATTCAATCTTTGTCTCATAACCTCAGATTGGTACTTGTGGGTTACTAGTTGTGTTGATTACATCTTGTAGTTGATGCTTGTTGGATTACTTGGTGCAAGATATTATACCTCTGATCTTGAACTTGTTGATGAGGTGCGAGGACTTACTATTGTTCCTGAGGACATGGGAGAAGTCTTGTTATAAGTAATCATGTGAAGTTGGTATTCGTTCGATATTTTGATGATATGTATGATGTTACTTCTCTTAGTGGTGTCAGGTGAACGTCGACTACATGAAACTTTACCCTGTTATGGGCCTAAGGGAAGTCATTGTGGATTAACAAGTAGATGACAGGTTCCTAGAGTGACATAAGCTTAAACCCCAGTTTATGTGTTGCTTCATAAGGGGCTGATTTGGATCCACATGTTTCATGCTATTGTTAGATTTATCTTAATTCTTCTTTCGTAGTTGCGGATGCTTGTGAGATGGGGTAATCATAAGTAGGTTGTTAGTTCAATTAAGAACATCACCTTAGCACCGGTCCACCCACATATCAAATTATCCAAGTAGCGAATGTGAATCAACTCAACATGATGAACATGACTAGACAGAAATTCACATGTGTCCTCGGGAGTACTTGCTTAATATAAGAGTACTTCTAGGCATGTCCTTGGCTATAAAAAGGATTGGGCTACCTTGCTGAACTTTTGTTACTACTATTACTTGTTACTTGTCATGAATTATCTTGCTACAAAACAATCTACTATTGTTACTTAGAGCCCTTGCAGAGAATACCTTGCTGAAAACTTCTCGTCATTTCCTTCTGCTCCTCGTTGGGTTCGACACTCTTACTTATTGAAAGGACTACGATTGATCCCCTATACTTGTGGGCCATCACTCATGCAAGGAACAACATGTATATACCGAAAATGACAAGAGTGAAGTTTTGAGTCCAATATTGTCAAGGATATACTTTGTGTTGTCCTCTTCCTTCGTCACGATAGATAGTTGTTGATACTTGGCCAGGACAAGATTGCTTGAGTTAGGAGTTGATGGCAATCTCGGAGAGTTAGATCCATCCCAGTACATACAAAATGTGAGATGCAATACAAAGGAGCATTATTTTCCAAGATATGAGATAGTATTATATTGAGGACATCAAGGAGTAATCAAGCAAGCTCATGCCATTGCATGCATTCGAGTGAGTCTCTAGATCATGTTTTAAGCATCTATGATGTTCAGCTCACTCCTCGAGTGACAAAGCACTTTCTCATCAGGCAGTTTTGATATCCACCAATTGCTTGTCGGTATGAACATGCTTGAGATTAATATCTCCTTTGGCAACATGATCACGAATGAAATGGCGATGAACTTTAATATTCTTATTTCGAGAATGTTGCACGGGATAGTGTGCAATCTTGATAGCACTCTCATTTTCAAAAAACAACGGAACATGTTTCACACGTATCCCATATTCTTTGAGAGTTTGTGTCATCCATAGTAATTGCACACAACATGATGTGACGATGATGTATTCTGATTTGGCCGTAGATAAAGATATCGAGTTTTGTTTCTTGGAAGACCAAGACACAAGTGATCTCCCAAGAAATTGACAAGTACCCTAAGTGGATTTTCTATCAACCTTATCTCTGACATAGTCTGAGCCGGAATAGCCCATAAGGTCAAAGGAAGATCCTTGGATACCAAGTGCCATAGTTTGGTGTATGTATCAAGTATCTCACAATTGTTTTCACGGCCTTCAGCTGACACTCTTTATGTGCCGCTTGATATCCGGCACACATGCACACCCTTAGGATGGTATCGGGATAGGAGGCGCATAAATAAAACAATGAACCAATCATTGGTCGATAAACTTTTTGATCAACCGGCCTATCCTCCATAGTTAGGTCAAGATGTCCACTAGTAGGCATGTGAGTTTTCACACCTTTGGATTCTTCCAATTATGAGCTTTTCGAACAAGTCCTTGGTATACTTTATTTGAGAGACAAACGTGCCATCTCTGGTTTTTTCATTTGCAAACCAAGGAAAATTTTCAGCTCACACATCATAGACATCTAATATTTCTCGGACATCAACCTTCCATATTTCTCAGTAAAATGAGGGTTAGTAGATCCAAATATGATATGACCCACATAAATTTGGTGTACAAATAATTCACCATTAACCCTTTTATTGAACAAGGTTGTATCAATTTTACCAATCTCAAAACCCTTTTCTATAAGAAACTTTATCAATCATTTGTACCAAGATCGAGGAGCTTGTTTAAGACCATAGAGAGCTTTGCGAAGTTTATAAACATGATTAGGTTTCTTAGGGTTGACAAATCCAGGAGGTTGTTTAACATAGACTTCCTCCTCAATATTTACCAGATTCCTCTCGAAGTTGCATAGCTCCTCATGCATGGCATTTACCAGATCCAGGTCTTCGAGTGCTTCTTCTACCTTCAGAGGCTCAATGCTAGAGATTAATGAGTAAGGGTTTTCTATTTGTGTGCCCCTCATTGCTTAGTCCTCCTCAATTTTGGCCAAGCCAACTCTTTTTGCTCATTTTCCCCCTCCACCGAGCCAACCACCCTCACTGATGCCCAAACGGGTGTTGGGTCATTGGTAAAGGGAATTGGCTGTTAGTCGGCGTTGTTACTGACGTGTGGGACACACCATGCAAGGTGGTGCTCACACAATCGGTCCTCTGCATGCCCGCATGCATGTGTAGTCACATCGGAGTCACGTCGGCGCTTTCACCCATAGGGAGTACACACCGTGCGACTTCCCATATGGAGAGTCACGTCCCCGGCATGCCTCTAGTCACGCGCGCATTAATCCCCACTCCTATCCCAATCCTCTCCTGTCCCCTCGCCGCCCCACATCCTTCTCTGCCGTGCGCCTCCACCAAAACCTAGCCACCTCCTCTTTCGCAGCCAGCTAGAATGGCCAACCACGATGGTGGGGTGGGAAACAGCAGCCGGGATAGACGTCGCCCAATGTTCGTCCCTGGCCTGCCGCGCATCCTCTAGGTCGATGAAGCATTGGTTCTCGCCCGATGCGACGTCATGGTGCCACCCAACATGCGCCTGTCGGTTGGATGGCACCTGCCGTGGGGAGGGGGTTCTCGCGGTGGAGCCTGTCCCCACCGTCCACATGCCGGCCATGTCGCACGCAATATGCATGTTTCGGCAAAGCCTACCACTAGAGGATTTTGGCCGAGGATAACGCCGCTCACGTCGAGCACTATGAAGGCCGGTGACCGGTGTCGCGCAACAACATCGACGAGAGGTACACCGTCTGTGAATGGAGTAGCTCCCTGATGTCATGGCCGCGTGTCGTGCGCCGCTTTTCACGACCCGGTCTCGTGATAGGGCCCTGTCGGGGATATTCCCCATGGTTATAACCCGGCTAAAGGTTTGACCCGTCCTACAGCTGATAGCTCTATGGGTCACTTCGTATTCCGGGTTAACATAAAGACAACAAGGAAGAATCAAGGGCACAGTGACACGAGCCGGCAGCAGGCCAGCTTGACAAAGAGCCCAATATGCCGACTCATACGGGCAGGCCCAAAGGACTAAAATGAGACGTTGCCGAAGGCCGGCTCATCGAGGGACCCCGACGGGCCGGCTCATGGAGAACACTCAAGAGGGATCCTCAACTTGGAAGGCAAAAATGACCTACAAGACCTTTAGTAGGACTTCAATTAAGGGAAGCAAGACCCGGACTAGGATTCATCTTGTAATAAGAGAGACAATAGTCCTAATCCTGCTAGGACTCTATATGTAAGCCTGCCCTTCAACCTATGTAAGGAGGGCAAGGCACCCCAAGAGGGACAAGTTAGGTCATGAGAGACAAACACATTTGAAATTTTTGAGACTACAGGTAGAGAAATAACACCCTTGTAATCGAGATCATCATCATCATCAATAATAGGCAAGCAAGGCATAGGCTTTTACCTCCATCGGAGGAGCCGAACCTGGGTAAAACTCATGTATCTCCGTTCCAAAAAAACCCTTGAAGCCGCCAGCTAGTTGCGGTGGCCTCACACCTAAGTTCTCTCACGAGGACATCTTGCCGTGACAGAACCACGACAGTTGGCGCCCACCGTGGGGCCTATCACACGGTGATGTTGTATTCTCGAAGGGAGCTCTTCAGGGATCAAGATGTTCATGGTTGTCAGATTAAGTTCTAGAGGTTAGGGTTTCGAGTGTGTCGCCGCACACACCCCGTATGACAGATAGATTTTTATTGCGCCGTTGTCAAATCGTGCGTTCTCGAACTATCCGAGGTGGACCGAATTTTCCAACGCCGGCTTCAGTTGTTTGTCCACCTAGTTACCGATGTCAAATCACGAGCCACTGCCATCATGTCGTAGCCAGGAGAAGCAAGTCGCGAAGACAGACTCCTACCTCAATCACCGAAAGCAAGCTAGTTTGCATGGAAAACAAAAAAGGGGTTGAGGGAGTTCGGCTCGCACATGGAGCCTCGCGTTCCGAGCGTCAAGCGGATCAGCACAAACGGATCGGACCAGTGCCATGGCTCGCCTCACCTTGAGCCGGCCCTCGGCCGCGGCCTCATCCCGCCCGTCCGCCTCCGCTATGGCTCACCTCGCCCTGAGCCGAGCCGCCGCCGCGGCTTCGCCTCGCCACACCCGCCTTGAGCCGTCCCTCTCTGACATCGCGGCTTCACCCCACTACACCTACCGTAGTTGTCGTAGCTTGCCTCCTCGCCTCACCACCATGGACTCCACCACACGTGCCGGATCCGCCTCTGCTCGCCCGCGCCGCTCCGGCCGCCCTCCTGTGTGCCTACGGCCGGACGGATCCTCCTCGCCTCAGCACCGCGGACTCCACCCCGTGCGCCGACTCCGCCTCTGCTTGCCGTCGTGGATCCGACACGCCCTTGCGCGTGCCTGTGCCTGGCCAAATCCGCCTCGCCTCATGATACGTCCATTTTGCATCATGATTTCCTACTGTTATGTATTATATATTTTTGAATAATAATGCTTTGGGGAGTGATTCTAATGCCTTTTCTCTCATAATATGCAAGGTTTACACAAAGAGGGAGAATACCGGCAGCTGGAATTCTGAACCTGAAAAAAGCACATCAGAGATAACTATTCTGCACATCTCCAATGGAGCGGAAACTTTACAGAGATTATTTTTGGAATTAATAAAAAATACTGGAGCAAAGAACTACCGGCGGGGGCCAACCTGGTGGGCACAAGACAGCAGGGCGCGCCAGGCCCCCAGGCACGCCCTGGTGGGTTGTGCCCTCCTCGGCCCACCTCCGGTGCCCATATTCTGGTATATAATCTCTTTTGACTTAGAAAAAAATAAGGAGAGGACTTTCGAAATGGAGCGCCACCGTCTCGAGGCAGAACTTGGGCAGGAGCACTTTTGCCCTCCGACGGAGCGATTCCGCCAGGGGAACTTCCCTCCCGGAAGGGGAAATTGAAGCCATCGTCATCACCAACACTCCTCTCATCTTTGGGAGGCCAATCTTCATCAACATCTTCAACAGCACCATCTCCTCTCAAACCCTAGTTCATCTCTTGTGTTCAATCTTTGTACCGGAACCTCAGATTGGTACCTATGGGTGACTAGTAGAGTTGATTACATCTTGTAGTTGATTAGTATATGGTTTATTTGGTGGAAGATTATATGTTTAGATCCATTATCCTATTCAATACCCCTCTGATCTTGAGCATGATTATTATTTGTGAGTAGTTACCTTTGTTCTTGAGGTCACAGGAGAAGTCATGTTGCAAGTAATCATGTGAATTTTTTATGTGTTCGCTATTTTGATGATATGTATGTTGTGATTCCCTTAGTAGTGTCATGTGAACGTTGACTACATGGCACTTCACCATTCATGGGCCTAAGGTAATGCATTGTGGAGTAGTCATTAGATGATGGGTTGCTAGAGTGATAGAAGCTTAAACCCTAGTTTATGCGCTACTTCGGAAGGGGGTTGATTTGGATCCAAACGTTTAATGCTATGGTTAGATTTTATCTTAATACTTTTCTCATCGTTGCGGATGCTTGCGAGGGGGTTAATCATAAGTGGGAGGTTGTTCAAGTAAGAACAGCACCCAAGCACCGGTCCACCCACATATCAAATTATCGAAGTAGCGAACACGAATCAAACCAACATGATAAAAGTGACTAGATGAAATTCCCGTGTACCCTCAAGAACACTTTGCCTATTACTAGAGACTATTCTGGCCTGTCCTTCGCCACAAAAGGATTGGGCTACCTTTCTGCACCTTATTTACCGTTACTGTTACTTGCTCGTTACCAATTATCTTGCTATCAAACTATCTGTTACCTACAATTTTAGTGCTTGCAGAAATTACCTTACTGAAAACTGCTTGTCATTTCCTTCTGCTCCTCGTTGGCCGGTGCGGGCGGGACCGGCCTACGGCGAGGCGAGGAGGAGCCGGACGGAGGCCGAGCGCAGAGGGTCGAGCGGCGCGGGACGGAGGAGCGGCGACGTGGAGGTCCATGGCCGCGGACGTTGCGCGCGCGGACGCCACAAGGAGCAGGAGCTCTCGCTCGGGGGCGGACCAGCATGCGGGGACGCGGGGAGGAGCCGGGCGCGCGGAGGTCGCCGGTGTCTGGGCGCACGAGCACGCAGAAGAGCGGACTCGGGCCGAGGCACGCGGGGGAAGCAGTGGTGCGGCTGCAGACGGGGGCGTGCGTTGAGGAGGAAGGCCAGGGCGCAGCGGCTCCACCCTGGAGGTCGCGTGCGTGTAGAGGAGGAGCGGGCGTGGCGCGGTGGTGGCGCCGAGCGCACTGGCGGCGGGGCCGGGCGATGTCGCACCGTCGTGGGAAGAAGGACGGCAGCAGCGAGCCCGCAGCCTGCTGCCCACGGCCATGCGTGCACGGCCGAGTGCCAGCGATGCGGCGAGGGAGGCGCCGGCCGCGCATCAATGCGGGGCCGTCGGGAGGCCGGTGTCACACCGTTGCAGTGAGACGGCGGCGACGGGGACGCAGGCAGCCCGGCAACGCGGGGACGTTGGGAGGCCGGCATCGCGGAGGTGGTGATGAAGCCGGCAGCGAGGATGCGGCGGCGCGAGCATTCGCCTCGGGGGCGTGTTGACGTTGAGCCCACGGGCGCCGTTGGACAGACGGCGGCGATGTCGCAGTGGCGATGACGAAGATGGTCCCGCCCGGACCGTGATTCCAGCAGCGGCGTGCCCCACGGTGGGCGCCAACTGTCGTCGTTTTCTCACAATAGATGCCAGGGTGTGGCTAATCGAGGTGAGAGCAATGCTGCTGTGGAAGATCCGGGACGGGATAGCGTAGTAGCACGCGGTGGTTTACCCAGGTTCGGGGCTCTCCGGAGAGATAATACCCCTAGTCCTGAATGTCTGTATATGAGGTGTATTGCAGTACAGAGTTGCTCCTAGAGCTGTATGGGAGAGGAGAGCCATGAGGGTTCTTGCCTCATATGTGTACGTGTGAGCCTGAGAGTGTGTGGGTATGTGAGGGAGAGCTCAAGATGCCATACGTTGTGGGCAAGAGGCCCCTTATATAGGCATGAGTGTGTATCTTGTGATGTAAGCTACAGTGGGTAGCTTACATGCCAAGCAGCTTGGGATGTAAGCTACAATGGGTAGCTTACATGCCAAGCTATATGTAGCTTGTGAACTAGGATGTGCTTGTCCCCTGGGGCACTTTATAAATCAGCGCCCAGGGGAATGTTACACTACAGGTGATACTACATGACGCGTGCATATCGCACTACTACTCGTCAATAGTGCACCGCCGCGGGGTATGGTCGCCTCGTCCGCGCGTGTACGATGGGACGTCGTAGTTGGCTCTGCGCAGCCGGCTGGCTGGAGCAGCCGGCCGCGGGTGTGCGTTGGAGCAGCCGGCCCGGGCGGGCGGGCACCCCGTCCGACTCGTCGTCTTTGGGGTACCCGGGGGTCATCCCACCAACACAAATCCTGCGGAAATGTCATTCCGAAGCTTATGGAGGACATCATGCGGGAGATAGAACTGCTCACAAGGTATTGCAATCTGGTTTTTATTGGCCTGATCTCTTCAAGGATGCCCGTATGTTTGTCTTGTCTTGTGATGAATGTCAACGAATTGGTAATATCGGTAAGCGTCAGGAAATGCCTATGAATTATTCACTTGTTGTCGAACCATTTGAAGTTTGGGGTTTTGATTATATGGGACCTTTTCCTTCCTCTAACAGGTACACTCATATCTTGGTTGCTGTTGATTATGTCACTAAGTGGGTAGAAGCTATTCCAACTAGTAGTGCTGATCACCACACCTCCATTAAAATGCTTAAAGAAGTTATCTTCCCGAGGTTTGGAGTCCCTAGATACTTAATGACTGATGGTGGTTCACACTTTATGCATGGTGCTTTCTGTAAGATGCTTGCTAAATATGATGTTAACCATAGAATTTCACCCTATCATCCTCAATATAGTGGTCAAGTTGAACTTAGCAATATAGAAATAAAATTAATATTACAAAAACTATCAATAGGTCTCAAAAGAATTGGTCTAAGAAATTAGATGATGCGCTTTGGGCCTATAGAACAGCTTATAAAAATCCTACGGGTATGTCTCCATACAAAATGGTATATGGAAAAGCTTGTCATTTTCCTTTAGAATTAGAACATAAAGCATTTTGGGCAATTAAAGAACTCAATTATGATTTCGAACTTGCCGGTTTGAAGAGGCTATTTGATATTAGCTCACTAGATGAATGGAGAACCCAAGCCTATGAAAATGCCAAACTATTCAAATAAAAAGTAAAAAGGTGGCATGACAAAAGAATCCAAAAGCGGGAATTCAAAATATTTTAGGAGACTATGTTCTTTTGTTCAACTGTCGTTTAAGATTTTTTGCAGGTAAGCTTCTCTCCAAATGGGAAGGACCTTATATTATCGAACAGGTTTATCGTTCTGGAGCTATCAAGATTAATAATGCCGAAGGTACTAACTCGAAGATGGTCAATGGACAAAGAATTAAGCACTATATCTCAGGTATGCCTTTTAACGTTGAAAGCAATGTTATCCAAACCATGAAACCGGAGGAACACATAAAAGAAACCTTCCGGAACACTCCAGAATTCTGAAAAATAGGAGGTACGTGATACGATAAGTAGTTCCCACCTCGGACACCTTCCCGACTCCATTTTCCTTCCATATGCTTGTTTCCCAAGAATAAAAATTCTCTATATATACCCCCGACTGTTTTGACGACTGCATCGCAGAAAAATCCTCTGTTCTTGTTTCGTGCTGTTTTCCTGACAGATCTGAAAATATGTCGTCTCAAGACTCGGAGGGGGAGAGCTATGTTGTTGACTATGTTGCAAACCCCAAGATCTATGGAGAAGTGGAGCATTATGGATGCACCTCAGATGAGGAGGAAGACGCTGCTATGAAGGAAACAAAGGATGATAGCTCTGAGGAAGAGGATGACCGACCACCTCAACCCGGAGACATGCATGTGGAATTCAAGAAGTCAAGCCTCCCTAGAGGATACAAACCTGAGGTTCAATTTATCCCATCTCATTTTCGGCAGGAGAGCAAGGCGGCATTATGCAAAAGGATACTAAAGCTCGAGTTGGAGAATGATGATCTGAGGGAGCAAAAATTCATGCTTAAATATAAGTTGAAGAAGAAGGCTACACCACCACCTTCTTCATCACCATCACCAAGGAGACTTGAGCACATGGGTATGGGCACTCCCCTTGGCTTGAGCCAATATTGAGGGAGGTGCCCCGGTATCGTATCACCATCACTTTTATTCACCTTTACCTATTTTAGTTCCATCTTTAGTTTTCCTTTGATTTAGTTGAATAAAGTTTAGCATGATTTATTTTTGTGTGTAGTTTCATGGCCTATCTATGAATGTAATCGAGTGAGGGTTATATAATAAAGTTTAGTACGAGTTTTTGCTTCTCTACTTTCTTGTTGCAATCAAAATAAAGGAAAAAGAAAAAGTGAAAAGAATCATATGCTAATCTTATGGTGAGTAATGGCATCACATAAGGAAAAGTATAAGTAGTAAAATTTATTGGAGATTGGCAAACATAGCATTGGTCAATGATGCAATACATGAAAGAATTAATAAGGGAAGAGAAGATCCACATGCAAACACACTATCTTGGACATCTTTTATGATTGTGAGCCCCCATTAAATATTATATGTCAAAATGGTTGACGTTGGACAAGGAAGACAACGTAATGATTTATGTTTGTTCATATCCACATATAATTTATATTGTCATAGATCCTTCAACATGTGATTCTTGCTCAATATCTTTGCTAGCCAAAAATTCCGCACTAAGTAGAGATACTACTTGTGCATTCAAAAGCCCAAACCCAAATTCATTCTTTGAGAGTCCACCATACCTACCTATGGATCGAGTAAGATCCTTCAAGTAAGTTGTCATCGGTGCAATAAGGCAATACAAATTGCTTCTAAAAGTGTTTTGATCAATTAGTGTAGAGAAAATTGAGCGATATACGAACTTATGATGGCAAAGTAATAAAGGCGACGGACTGCATAATAAAGGTTGCTATCATAGGGGGCAATATAGTGTGACGTTCTTTTACATTAATGGATTGGGCATACAAACCAAAAAGTGCATGACAACCTCTGCTTCCCTCTGCGAAGGGACTATCTTTTACTTTTATGTATTTACTTTTATGCAAGAGTCAAAGTATTCTTCCCTTTTCCTTTTTACTTTTTTCTTTTGCAAGCATCATGTGGCAAGGAAAGATCTAGGCACATATATCCAGTTGGATGTGAGTGGGCATGAGTTATTATTGTTGACATCACCCTTGAGGTGAAAACGTTGGGAGGCAAAACTATAAGCCCCTATCTTTCTATGTGTCCGGTTGTAACTTTTTGCTCATGGGTATGATGTGAGTGTTAGCAATCGTAGAAGACTAAATGATGGTTGAGTATGTGGACTTACCAAAAGGCTCCGACATGAGACCCTTCCTGAAAATATAATGAATTTTAGTTGGAAAGTTGACTGAGAACATAGTTTGTTTGTTTTCAGTAAGGTTTATGCTTTATACTTCTACGTTGTGATGAATTGTTACTTGTTTATGAGAATTTATATGATAAAAGTATAGGAATAAGTTTTATGATAGAGTTGTTGCTGTTTTGAGAATAAGAATGATGCTTCTATGTTCGTTATTTTTATCAACACCTCTCTCTCAAACCATGTGGACATGCTTTTCAATTTCGGCTTTTTGCTTGAGGACAAGCGAGGTCTAAGCTTGGGGGAGTTGATACGTCCATTTTGCATCATGATTTCCTACTATTATTTATTATGTTTTGTTGAATAATAATGCTTTAGGGAGTGATTCTAATGCCTTTTCTCTCATAATATGCAAGGTTTACACAAAGAGGGAGAATACCGGCAGCTGGAATTCTGGACCTGAAAAAAGCACATCCGAGATACCTATTCTGCACATCTCCAATGGAGCTGAAACTTTACGGTGATTATTTTTGGAATTAATAAAAAATACTCGAGCAAAAAACTATCGGAGGGGGGCACCCTGGTGGGCACAAGACACCAGGACGCGCCTGTCCCCCCAAGCGCGCCCCTGTGGGTTGTGCCCTTCTCGGCCCACATCCGGTGCCCATCTTCTGGTATATATTCTCTTTTGACCTAGAAAAAATAAGGAGAGGTCTTTCGGGACGGAGCACTACCATCTCGAGGCGGAACTTGGGTAGGAGCACTTTTGCCCTCCCGCGGAGCGATTCCGCCGGGGGAACTTCCCTCCCGGTGGGGGAAATCGAAGCCATCGTCATCACCAACACCACTCTCTTCTTTGGGAGGCCAATCTTCATCAACATCTTCAACAGAACCATCTCCTCTGAAATCCTAGTTCATCCCTTGTGTTCAATATTTGTACCGGAACCTCAGATTGGTTCCTGTGGGTGACTAGTAGTGTTGATTACATCTTGTAGTTGATTACTATATTGTTTATTTGGTTGGAGATTATATGTTCAGATCCATTATGGTATTCAATACCCCTCTGATCTTGAGCAAGATTATTATTTGTGAGTAGTTACCTTTGTTCTTGAGGTCACGGGAGAAGTCATGTTGCAAGTAATCATGTGAATTTGATATGTGTTCGATATTTTGATGATATGTATGTTGTGACTCCCTTAGTGGTGTCATGTGAACGTCGACTACATGACACATCACCATCCTTGGGCCTAAGGGAATGCATTGTGCAGTAGTTATTAGAAGATGGGTTGCTAGAGTGACAGAAGCTTAAACCCTAGTTTATGCGCTACTTCGTAAGGGGCTGATTTGGATCCAAACGTCTAATGCTATGGTTAGATTTTATCCTAATACTTTTCTCGTAGTTGCGGATGCTTGCGATGGGGTTAATCATAAGTGGGAGGTTGTTCAAGTTAGAACAACACCCAAGCACCGGCCCACCCACATATCAAATTATCAAAGTAGCGAACACGAATCAAACCAACATGATAAAGGTGACTAGATGAAATTCCCGTGTACCCTCAAGAACAGTTTGCCTATTACTAGAGACTGTTCTCGCCTGTCCTTTGCCACAAAAGGACTGGGCTACCTTGCTGCACCTTATTTAGCGTTACCGTTACTTGCTCGTTACCAGTTATCTTGCTATCAAACTATCAGTTACCTACAATTTCAGTGCTTGTAGAAATTACCTTGCTGAAAACCGCTTGTCATTTCCTTCTGCTCCTTGTTGAGTTTGACACTCTTACTTATCGAAAGGACTACGATTGATCACCTATACTTGTGGGTCATCACCTCACCACCGCAGACTCCAACCAGCACGCCGGCTCTGCCTCCGCTCGCCCGCTACTCTCCGGCCGCCCTCGCGCGCGCCTCTGCCGTGGCCTCGCCTTGCTGTACCTGCTACAACCGCCTGCTATAGCCCCGAAAGTATGTCTGGAGGGGGGTGATTAGACTACTTGACCAAATAAAAATCCTACCTTTTCCCAATTTTAAGTGTTGGCAGATTTTAGCAATGATAGCAAGTCAAGTACACCCTACACATGCATGTCTAAGAGTATAGCAGCGGAAAGTAAAGACAAGAATATGTAGTAGAGGGTAGGAAGGAAGATCAAACACAATTTGTAGACACGAAGATTTTTCCCGTGGTTCCGATAGGTGGTGCTATCGTACTTCCACGTTTATGGAGTCTTCAACCCACGGAGGGTAACGGTCCCTAGAGTCCACGGAGGGCTCCACCCATAAAGGTCCACGAAGTAGCAACCTTGACTATTCCATAACGGCTTCCGTCCACGAAGGACTAGCCTCACTATGGGTAGATCTTCACGAAGTAGGCGATCTCCTTGCCCGTACAAACTTCTTGGTTCAACTCCACAACACGAAGTAGGAGGCTCCCAAGCGACACCTAACCAATCTAGGAGGCACCATCCTCCAAAAGGTAATAGGCTCGGTAATGTCGATGAACTCCTTGCTCTTGTGCTTCAAGATGATAGACTCCTCAACACACAATCACTCTCTCACATATTTGGCTTGGTAGAAGAGATTGATTTGGTGGAAAGCAACTTGGGGAGGCTAGAGATCAAGATTCATATGGATGGAGTGGAATGGCTTGATCTCAACACAAGGATAGGTGGCTCTCTCTCAGAAAATTAGATGGGGCAAGTATGGAATAGTTCTGAGTGCTTCTCTCTCGAGTGGGTGGTGGTGAAGGGTTATATATAGGCATCTCCAAAAATCCATCTATTACAACTAAAGTGACCAACTCGGTGACACCGATGTGTGAATCTCGGTGGTACCGAGTTGCTCCAAAGGTAGCAACTTTTGAATCTCGGTGAGACCGATATATAAATCTCGGTGGTACCGATAAGGTGACCAACGGTCAGATTGCGCAACTCGGTGATGCCGATTCAACAAACTCGGTGGTACCGATTTTGTGAATCGAGGTAATAGAAAGTTGGCAACCCAAACTCGGTGGCACCGAAGTGGAATCGGTTGCACCGATGTGCTAGGGTTTGGCATGGGTCTGTCTGAGTTTGGGAATCGGTGGCACCGAGTGGAAAGTGTTGGTTGCACCGATTTTGGATATTTCACTTTGGACAGACTTTTGTGGAAGAGCTTGTGGGTGTTTTTGGTGACTATCACTTGTGCACGTATGAGCATTTTGTTCACCAACAGTACCTTACCCCCTTTTAATAGTATTGGCTTACCTTTGGACTCAAAGTGATTTCTCACAAAGTAAAATGTAGAGTCCTCTTGCTTGAAGCTTTGCCAATCCATTTCCTTGCATCTTGGGGCATCTCCACAATCTCCACAATCCTTTTGCCATCCCTATCATTGAACTTTTCCTGAAATATGCTTAGTGGAAACATTAGTTCAATGACATATATGTTATTATTAATTACCAAAACCACCAAGGGAGCAAACGTGCTTTCACCTGCGCCGCCTTCAAATTGCTCGCCCAGGCCTGTGACGCCCTCTCCTCAGGCTCCGGCACTGGCTACGTCCCCTTCTACAGCAGCCACGCCACCACCGTGCCTCCGCTTAGGAGTGGTACCGATTGCACCGTGCGGCAAAGTCGTCCTCGTCACAGCCGAAGCCGTCCAAGACAGCCGAGTCCGGGGTGCCGCCACCACTCGTCGTAGAGTCAGGCTCGAGGTCCGGGGCCGCGAGGTTCGTCCAGGTGTGCTGCGAACAATGCAAGGTGGCAAGGGAGGCCCCCGATGGCGAGTTGGATGCCGGGGAGGCAAGGTGCGTCCGATGCAAGACTCTGCTACGCAAGTAGGAGCAGACGAGGACGTACGTCTGGACGTCGTCGGGGTCGTACTTGTAGGCGCCCAGTGAGAAGACGACGCCACTGTCGCCGCCCATGAAGCCGGCGATGTTCCAGTGCCTGGCAAGGTGCCCGCAGTGCGAGACGCAGTTCCTGTCCATGGTGTCCACCAACACGAGGGAACCTCTGGTGCCGGAACTGCCTAAAGCACGTCATGGTCAAAGGGAAAGTCCCCGACGTAGCGACGTGTACGCAAAGGGGAACAATGACATCAGCAATGTTCAGATTCAGATTACCCCTTCCAGTTACAGTCTCTAGGAAAGGATGCGCCATGTAGCTTAAAAACCTTGCAGTAGATGCATGGGGAAGGCTGCTAGAGAATTTACATGTGGAAAACATAAGCTGAGGACGGACAGAAGTTTAGAATTGGCTGATGTGCATGCAAGAAAGCAACCCAGGCGCTAAGATATACAATCAAAGAACCGGAAAAATTAGGTTTGATCATGCATTGGATAACAGTAATCGCATGAGCCATGCGAGTGAAGAAGCTAACAACTCTCATTGTTGCATTCACCTACATACGGGGACATTGTACCACGGATACAAAGCTCGCGCCAACATTATTTACAACCAGCAAACATCCGCGTTCATCCACAAAATACCAGGTGCTATCTGTATTATTTTATCAAGTATACTTTAAATTCCTGAGAAAAATTACTTTGGCCTATAATATTTTTACGCAGGACAATTATTCATTATAAAGGTGGCATTATACCGCGGATACAGAGTGCGCGCCATCATCATTCTGCACTGGTGTTCATCCGTACCGCGTTGCGCGTCCGACTCGTGCGCCTGCGCCATTTTCAAATGCCACAGCCGACTCACGCGCCTGCCCGTCTTCAAATGCCACGATCGACTCGCCGTCCGCGCCGGCTTAGAACGCAATGGCCGACTCGCCCTCTGTGCCGGTTTACAAACGCCACGGCTGACTCACCGTCCGCGCTGGTTTCCAATGCCGTGGCTGACTGCCACATCTACATCAACACGCTGGTGCCAAGCCCGTACGAGCCGCCCAATGGACGCGCGCAAGCCGCCACCCCGACGGTCTAGTCTACATCAACACGCCGATGACGTGCCTGGTCGGTCGAACCTCCCTACAAACACACGCAAAACTCCCCTGCGGCCCGGCCGCCTCCAACAAACTTCGAGGTAACAGAAAGTTGGCAACCCAAACTCGGTGGCACCGAAGTGGAATCGGTTGCACCGATGTACTAGGGTTTGGCATGGGTCTGTCTGAGTTTGGGAATCGATGGCACCGAGTGGAAAGTGTTGGTTGCACCGATTTTGGATATTTGACTTTGGACAAACTTTTATGGAAGAGCTTGTGGGTGTTTTTGGTGACTATCACTTGTGCACGTATGAGCATTTTGTTCACCAATAGTACCTTACCCCCTTTTAATAGTATTTCTTTCCTATGGACTCAAAGTGATTTCTCACAAAGTAAAATGTAGAGTCCTCTGGCTTGAAGCTTTGCCAATCCATTTCCTTGCATCTCGGGGCATCTCCACAATCTCCACAATCCTTTTGCCATCCCTATCATTGAACTTTTCCTGAAATATGCTTAGTGGAAACATTAGTTCAATGACATATATGTTGTTATTAATTACCAAAACCACCAAGGGAGCAAATGTGCTTTCAATCTCCCCCTTTTTGGTAATTGATGACAACATATAGATCAAAGCTTTGACATATGATATAATCAATGAATATAATCGTCGCTTTGAGAAGTATGTGATAAGCAAGAGCTCCCCCTAAATTTGTGCATTATTTTAAAATTTGCGTTTGAATGCAAATGCACAATCGATTAGGTACATGGGGCACTTCTTCCATGTCACATACATCTTGGTGGTGAGCGAGAATAATAAGAATGAATATCATAGCATAACACAATCAAGCAAAGGTGAATGATCATCTCATAAGCAACATAATGATAGGAAATAGTAGCAACACACATTAAGCGTATGATCAAACACCAACAAAAGTTTAAAACAAGCAACCAAAAGACCAAATGTTTTGTAAAGCGAGATAAAACCAAACGCTCTCTCACTCGAAACCTAAAGATCTATATACACATCTCCCCCTTTGGCAACAAGTTACCAAAAAGTTCAAAGAGATATAGCTAATCGTTCTTGGGCTGATCTTCTCCGGTTGTTGATGAAGGAGTCGAGAGAACTGCATCGGCGAAGACTTCTATAGACGTCATGGATGGAGTTGGAGTAGCAACTGGAGGCACTGGAGCTGATGGAGCTGAACTGACTATAGCAGGTGCTGATGAAGAAGGCCTCAAATCTGGAGCTGGCACTATGGCTGATCTGGCCTGGGTAGTGAAGTGAGTGCCTGGCCTGAGAGGAGAGTCATTCTCATCCTCATCATCATCATCATCTGTAGAGTGAGGAAGAGGCACAGAGTCAACTTCCTTCTTGAGCTCATTCACGGTCTTGGTCAGCCCATCCACCTTGTCATTGAGGGTCTTGATCCTGTTCTCAAAGATCCTCACAAGACTGTTCTGGTTCTCCAGTATGTCCTTGATGTCCTTCTGCATGCCTTGAACGGTTGAGATCAAAAGATCCATTTGCTCGTTCCTGGATCTGGAGACCTGAGCACTAGTGGCTCTAGCTGCCTCTACCTCTGCCTATGCTTGAGCTGCAGCTGATGTGGGATGTTCTGGGTCCATCACCACAATGTTGTCCTCTAAATCTGGCTGTAGGGGCAAATGGGGTCTGTCCAGAGAAAAGATGTGCTTCTCCAGCTTGGAGTTGATGAGCATCTGAATGTAGGGTGCATAGCAGCATGAGCGCTTCTGATCAGCAGCAACCCTCTTCACTGTCTCCACAATCAGGTCCATCACTCTGAATCTCTGATGCTGGTCAATATGAAGCAGCAAGTTGATGGAGTAGCCTCGGGTCATCTTCTCGTCTCCTGACTTAGGCATCAAAGTATGCCTCAGAATGGTGTTAATGGTATGGAGACCTGCCTGGAGGTAATAGATAGATCCTAGCTTGTGGGACTGGAGATGTGCAGCAGGAATAGCATTGTACATGTCCTTCATGGCATTGTGGCTGGCCTTGGACTCTGAGTACACACAGATATCTCCATCCTGAAGCTCTGGGACTCCTAAGATGGCAGCCCATTCATCAACAGTAGACTCATATCTAGCTCCTTCTGTCATCCATACAATCCTACCATCTCCATAGAAGTGAGCAATGGAGTAGAATTGCATGATCATCTCATCGTTCCATGCAGTGAACTCTTTGCCAACAAACACATCTAGACCAATGGAGTGGAAGTTGTCTTGCACACATGGGAAGTAGTCTTCATTCTCCTTGATATACTTCCAATCAACATATCTCATATCACTCATAGCTGGACTCTTGTCAAGCAGCACAGTCTCATAGAAATCCTGTTGCTCCTTGGTGTAGAACCTGTAGTCCACAGATGTTTTCCTCCTCTGAGAGTAAGGATCAATGGCTCTCCACTCTCTCAAACCTGCATCCTTGTTCTTCTTCATATCTGCAGCAAGTGGATGGCTGGCATTGTGCTCTGGAAGGTGTGGTCTGAGCTTCATCAATGCAGACATGGCATCCTCATCCATATCTCTGGAGGTAGTTCCTTTGTTCTTCTCAGAAGCTGGAATCTGTCTGGATGACCTCTTGGACTTTTCAGCAGCAGCCTTCTTGGGGGCAGACTTGGTGCCCTTGGAGGGACCTTGCTTTGGCATAGCATCTGCCAAAAGCTTCTTTTCCTTCTTCTTGGGAGGGGCCTTGGCAACTTGCTCTTCCTCCTCCTCCTAAGTAGCAGCCTCCTCTGGATCTTAAAACATATAGGTAGGCCTGCCAATAACATGGATGATCCTCTTCCTGGACTTCTTCTCTCCTACCTTCTTAGGCAATGACCTCCTTGGGGGCTCAATGGTCATGGTAGCCCTAGCACTCTCAGGTGCTCTCATAGCCTCGGGAGGGGCATATGTCTTGCTGACAGTTCTCCTGGAAGAGGTGGCTTCATTTGCAGACTTCCTGGCAGCTTTGTCTTGCTTCTTGGCAAGAACTTCCTCTGGAACAAAATCAGAATCCTCCTCATCTGAATTCAGCTTCTTCCTGGTCCTAGTAGCAGCCTTGGGCAACCCATGAGAACTAGGGGTGCCTGGATTTCAAGAGGAACTAGACACAGGACTAGTGCCTGAACTCATGACAATATTCTCCTCTCTGAAATTGTTCTCACTATCCTCAGCCTCTGACATATCTGACCCCTAACTTGGCGACGGATCCGCTATGGCGTCGATGGGGGTGATGATTCCATCGGCGGCGGCGATTCCCAGTGGAGGAGACGCACGGGGAAGCAAAGGTGACGACCAGGGGTCACGAATCGGTAGCGTAGGGTTTTGGAGGGGGCGACAGTTTGAAGGAATTTTCAAAGGTCGGGTCCGCCTCTTATATACCCTCGACTGTCGGTGACACTGATTCTAAATTTTCGGTGTCACCGAGTTCCTCAACTGTCAGCTGACAGGGAAACTCGGTGTAATCGAGAATATGGAATCGGTGGTACCGAGATTGAAAACTAGATCAACCCTAGGCATTCGGTGAGACTGAGATTTTTGGGTTGGTTCCACCGAGATGCACTTAGGAGGTTTTAATGGTCAGTCCTTTGTCGATTCGGAACTCCGAGTGCTCCTCACACAGAGGGATCGAAAAGTACTTGTTCAAATTTTGTGATGCAGCATGAATATAATATGAGGTGAGAAAGCATAGATAACTAGAGAGTGGTCCTAGGCATTCTTGTCCATCCAATTGGCAAAAGAGAAAACAAAAGCCAAATAGCAACAATTGGATGTCCTCGAATGGATAAGTAAATGCAGACCAACATGCTCACACAATAAGATGTCAAATGAAATCATGGCAAACATGCACAAACATACTAGCATCTATCAAGCATTTTGGCGATGACGGAGTCATCTATATATGAGTATATGGACTTAGGAGCCAAGTAAGAATACTTGATCATAGGTCATACTCATCGTTTAACCACAAGTGGGGTTACCACTTTTACATAAAGCATTTAATGTTGTCACATACCAAGAGATGCTTTGACTCAAGTCTTAGAGTAAAGCTCCCCCTTGATGTGACATCCTCCCATAGGAGGGATAAACTAACCTTGTGTTTTGTTGATGAAGACTTCATGTTGGTGAGGACGTGGTGTATGCTCAAGGTTGATGAAGATCACCATGAGTTGGGAGCATCCTTTTTGTTTCCTTACTCTTCTCACCTACATGGGTGAGTCCCAACACACAAGAGAGAAATACAAGGATATCTATGGACATGGAGTGCAAAGCATGTCTGATGATGTCCATTGAATTGTTGATTACCTTGTCCCTTGCTTACCTTTGAGGGAATGTGTGACTCCTTGAACTATTGCATAGAGTTGGTGTTGATTGTAACTAGTTCTTGCCAAAAATGAATGTGAGTGAATTTCATTGGCGGAGTCGCCCCTCAAGAACTTCTCTAGTTCTTCTTCTTGGGGACCCACATCAACTTGATGGGGATCCTTGGTGTTGAAGTAGCCCTTGTAGAAGTTGAGCTTGAAGTGGCCTTGGGAACCCACTCTACCAAAGCTTGGGATTCATCTTCATATGAGACAATGTCCTCTTGAAGCTTGTTCTTGCGCTTGAGCTTGTGGTCTTGTGGTGGAAGGTCATCTTGAGTGTTTGTTCCCTTGGGAATAGTATTTTCATACTTCTCCTTTTGAGGAACAAACTTGGGCTTGGGGTATTGACCTTCTTCCCATTCAACTCCATTAGCGTTGAAGTAGCCAATGCCATGGTTCTTCCGGTTTCCTCCGTGCTTGCGTACAATTTCCTCAAATTGCTTACACCCGGTAAGACTCTTGTAGATACCTTTCTCTATAATTTCTTTCAATAAAGCATTTTCTTGCTCAAGTGTAACTTGGCTAAGAGAATCATCATTAGTGGAATCAATAGATTTACTAGAAGCAACATCATTAGGTTTGACATTTTTATTGTTGCTACTAGAAGAAGAACCTTTCTTACCTTTGTTACTAGCTTGTTTAGATTTAACTTGTGGCATGAATGTAGACAAGCGTAATCGTTTGGCTAGATAAGATGAAGTCTTCTTTCGGAGATCGTCATTGATAGCTTTAAGAAACGCATGCTCTTGCTCCAAGTTGAGCTTCTCGAAGCGTAGCTTCTCATGAGTCCTTACAAGCTCTCTATGATCTTCGAGAGTAGATTCATGGGCTAACTTAAGAGTGTTTAATTCTTTAGTTAGTTGTTCTATTTTCATCTTATCATCATCAAATGACTTATCTTGACTAGCATGAGAATTATCAAGTTCATTTTGACTAACATCACTAGTTTCATCAAAGTGCAAGTCATCGTCACAAAGTAAATCATCTTCATCACTATTGAAATCAAGATACTCAGGGTGTGATACCTTGGGGCCTTTAGCCATTAAGCAACTTCCACTCCCTTCATTTGGTGAATCAAATCGATCATAGGAGTTGGTAGTCACTAGTGCAAGTCCGGCAACACCTTCATCTTGACTATAGTCGGAGTTGGAGTGATAGCTTCTCTCGGAGTTGTTGTCGGAGTCGGAGCCGGAAACCCATTCACCAACATGAGATTGATGTGTTCTTCTTGTGTAGCTCTTTGTGTACTTGTCCTTCTTCTCCGAGGCCCTACTTCTCCTTGAGGGTCTTCGTTCATAACGATCATCTCTACTCCTTCTCTCTCTTTGAGGTGATTCATTCCTTGAGCTTCATCTTCTAGGTGACTCTTCTCTTCGTTTGTAGGGAGCCGTGCACTCATTGGAGTAGTGTCCGGGCTTCCCACAATTGTAGCAATTGCGGTCATGACTTGACGAATGCTTCTCTTCATATCTTGAGTTGGAGCTTCATTCTTTGCCTCTATTCTTGTAGAACATGTTGAATTTCTTGACCATGAGGCTTATCTCTTCATTGGTGACAAGGTTGTCGCTTGAAGTTGCGGGAGCATCACTTGTGGCTTTGTAAGCACCGCTAGACTTGTTGTGAAGCTCTTCTTTGTCTTTGAGTGTCATCTCATGAGCAACAATCCTTCCAATGACTTCCGTAGGCTTGAGATCTTTGTAGTTGGGCATCATTTGGATCAATGTGCACACGGTGTCGTATCTCTCATCCAAAGCTCGAAGTATCTTCTTGATGATGAATTTGTCGGTCATTTCTTCGCTTCCTAAGCTGGCAATCTCATTGGTGATGAGAGCTAGCCTAGAGTACATCTCCGCGACTCCTTCACCATCCTTCATCTTGAACTTGTCAACCTGACTTTGAAGAACATCCAAATTTGATTCTCTCACGGACTCGGTACCTTCATGCATATCAACCAAAGTATCCCAAATCTCTTTTGCATTCTCAAGACGGCTGATTTTGTTGAATTCTTTGGGGCATAGGCAGTTGAAGAGAATGTCACATGCTTGAGCGTTGTATTGCAACATCTTCAATTCATCCGCTGTCGCTTCACGATCCGGTTCCTTTCCATCACCAAAGAATTCACCTTGCAAGCCAACACGAACAACAGCCCATATGGCGGGGTTATGACCAAGAATATGCATTTTCATTTTGTGCTTCCAACTAGCAAAATTAGTGTCATCAAAGTACGGACCTCTACGGTGATAATTTCCCTCACTAGACGCCATACTCTCCTAGGTTGTGAAACCAATGCAATGGAGACCAGAGCTCTGATACCACTTGTAGGACCGAAAGTATGTCTAGAGGGGGGGTTATTAGACTACTTGACCAAATAAAAATCCTACCTTTTCCCAATTTTAAGTGTTGGCAGATTTTAGCAATGATAGCAAGTCAAGTACACCCTACACATGCATGTCTAAGAGTATAGCAGCGGAAAGTAAAGACAATCATATGTAGTACAGAGTAGGAAGGAAGATCAAAAGCAATTTTTAGACACGAAGATTTTTCCCGTGGTTCCGATAGGTGGTGCTATCGTACGTCCACGTTTATGGAGTCTTCAACCCACGGAGGGTAACGGTCGCGAGAGTCCACAGAGGGCTCCACCCATAAGGGTCCACGAAGTAGCAACCTTGACTATTCCATAACGGCTTCCGTCCACGAAGGACTAGCCTCACTATAGGTAGATCTTCACGAAGTAGGCGATCTCCTTGCCCATACAAACTTCTTGGTTCAACTTCACAACACGAAGTAGGAGGCTCCCAAGCGACACCTAACCAATCTAGGAGGCACCACCCTCCAAAAGGTAATAGGCTCGGTAATGTCGATGAACTCCTTGCTCTTGTGCTTCAAGATGATAGACTCCTCAACACACAATCACTCTCTCACAGATTTGGCTTGGTAGAAGAGATTGATTTGGTGGAAAGCAACTTGGGGAGGCTAGAGATCAAGATTCATATGGATGGAGTGGAATGGCTTGATCTCAACACAAGGGTAGGTGGCTCTCTCTCAGAAAATTAGATGGGGCAAGTATGGAATAGTTCTGAGTGCTTCTCTCTCGAGTGGGTGGTGGTGAAGGGGTATATATAGGCATCTCCAAAAATCCAACCGTTACACCTAAAGTGACCAACATGGTGACACCGATGTGTGAATCTCGGTGGTACCGAGTTGCTCCAAAGGTAGCAACTTTTGAATCTCGGTGAGACCGATATATAAATCTCGGAGATACCGATAAAGTGACCAACGGTCAGATTGTTCAACTCGGTGACGCCGATTCAAGAAACTCGGTGGTACCGATTTTGTGAATCGAGGTAACAGAAAGTTGGCAACCCAAACTCAGTGGCACCGAAGTGGAATCGGTTGCACCGATGTGCTAGGGTTTGGCATGGGTCTGTCTGAGTTTGGGAATCGGTGGCACCGAGTGGAAAGTGTTGGTTGCACCAATTTTGGATATTTGACTTTGGACAGACTTTTGTGGAAGAGCTTGTTGGTGTTTTTGGTGACTATCACTTGTGCACGTATGAGCATTTTGTTCACCAACAGTACCTTACCCACTTTCAATAGTATTAGCTTTACTATGGACTCAAAGTGATTTCTCACAAAGTAAAATGTAGAGTCCTCTTGCTTGAAGCTTTGCCAATCTATTCCCTTCTATCTTGGGGCATCTCCACAATCTCCACAATCCTTTTGCCATCCCTATCATTGAACTTTTCCTGAAATATGCTTAGTGGAAACATTAGTTCAATGGCATATATGTTGTTACTAATTACCAAAACCACCAAGGGAGCAAATGTGCTTTCACCTGCGCCGCCTTCAAATTGCTCGCCCAGGCCTGCGACGCCCTCTCCTCCGGCTCCGGCGCCGGCTATGTCCCCTACTACAGCAACCCCGCCTCCACCGCGCCCTCCGCTTAGGAGTGGTACCGATTGCACAATGCGGCAAAGTCGTCCTCATCACCGCCGAAGCCGTCCAAGCAAGCCGGGTCCGGGGCGCCGCCACCGCTCATCGTAGAGTTAGGCTCGAGGTCCGGGGCCACGAGGTTCCTCCACGTGTGTTGTGAACAATGCAAGGTGGCAAGTGAGGCCCCCGATTGTGAGCTGGCTGCCGGGGAAGCCAGGTGCGTCCGATGCAAGACTGTGTTGTGCAAGCAGGAGCAGACGAGGACGTACGTCTGGACGTCGTCGGGGTCGTACCAGTAGGTGCCCAGTGAGAAGACGACACCACCGTCGCCGCCCATGAAGCCGGGGACGTTCCAGTGTCCGGCAAGGTGCCCGTAGTGCGAGACGCAGTTCCTGTCCATGGTGTCCACCAACACGAGGGAACCTCCGGTGCCGGAACTGCCTGAAGCGCGTCATGGTCAAAGGGAAAGTCCCCGAGGTAGCGACGTGTACGCAAAGGGGAACAATGACATCAGCAATGTTCAGATTCAGATTACCCCTTCCAGTTACAGTCTCCAGGAAAGGATGCGCCATGTAGCTTAAAAACCTTGCAGTAGATGCATGGGGAAGGTTGCTAGAGAATTTACATGTGGAAAACATAAGCTGAGGATGGACAGAAGTTTAGAATTGGCGGATGTGCACGCAAGAAAGCAACCCAGGCACTAAGATATACAATCAAAGAACCGGAAAAGTTAGGTTTGATCATGCATTGGATAACAGTAATCGCATGTGCCATGCGAGTGAAGAAGCTAACAACTCTCATTGTTGCATTCACCTACATACGGGGACATTGTACCACGGATACAAAGCTCGCCCCAGCATTATTTACCACCAGCAAACATCCGCGTTCATCCGCAAGATACCAGGTGCTATCTGTATTATTTTATCAAGTATACTTTAAATTCCTGAGAACAATTACTTTGGCCTATTATATTTTTACGCATGACAATTATTCATTATAAAGGTGGCATTATACCATGGATACGGAGTGCGCGCCAGCATCATTCTGCACTGGTGTTCGTCCGTGCCGCTTTGCGCGTCCGACTCGTGTGCCTGCGCCGTTTTCAAATGCCACAGCCGACTCACGCGCCTGCCCGTCTTCAAATGCCACGGTCGACTCGCCGTCCGCGCTGGCTTACAACGCAATGGCCGACTCGCCCTCAGTGCCGATTTACAAATGCCATGGCTGACTCACCGTCCGCGCTGGTTTCCAATGCCGTGGCTGACTCCCACATGGACATCAACACATTGGTGCCACGCCCGTACGAGCCGCCCAATGGACGCGTGCAACCTGCCACCTGCACGATCTGGTCTACATCAACACGCCGATGACGTGCCTGCTCGGTCGAGCCTCCCTACCGACACACGCAAAACTCCCCTGCGGCCCGGCCGCCTCCAACAAACTTGGAGGAAGAAAAAAGTGACATTTGGAATCATTTCTTATGCAAAGTTACCAAAGCATGCGCCAGTCTTCGTTCATGCCGGGTCACTCAATAGATAGACGCATTGACCTGTTATCCCCGCAATACTGTCTACTTGAACATATCAAAAGAAACAAGAGAGCTTTCCATGAAGGAAACGTTCCCTGGACGAATAAAAAAGGGTCGGCCACAGCAGAGCCGACAAATTCAAAGCCAGAGCAAAGAACAAAAAACTAATGACCCTGGAGGAACCAGGAGAGCCGGACCAAGTGAGAATAGCAAAGAATGGGTGAAGAGGCATATGAACACAATTTGGTCATGACATTTGCCAAGGACATACGATGAGCGTCACGAAGATCATCAACTAGCCACATCGTCTCTAGCTTCATAAATTTCAGCTGTCAACTCTACGACATCTTATGCAATAGCCAAGTATGAAGATTCTCAAGCCAACTCCTTGAGTCAACTTAAGACTCGGGGGTTACACACACATAAGTCGGCAGATTCAACCGGGTTCAAAAATTCAACAAGTCATTGCAGGGAAGATAACCCGCTCCCGGGGGCTGCTGGCTTATTGGTGAAAAATTAAAGGTCGCCCAAGAGGACTAGTTGCCATGATGCGCAGTTCAAACATGGGTGTCCTACCTTATTGGCAAAATATTAAAGATTGCCAAAGATGACTAGCTGCCATGATGCGCTGACTCATCACATTAGGATCACTAGAATCAAGCCGGCTTATCTGGACCACATATGTTTTGCAGTAGTTGCATTGTCTCCTGTATATCCTACACTGAGCTTTTCCATGATCATAGGTCACTTGGGGGCTCCCGACTCAACGAGTTAGCCAGTCATAATTTGCCTCTTGACCCGGCTAAAAGCCAAACACAACAAAAATTATGGTTAAACCTGCCTGTCTGCACGATGCTTCTTCGAACAAAGTGAACCCGTGTACTCTCGATAATTCAATCCTTATGGACCCTGACCTTATCCAGGTTAAAACACTGGCTTGTCTCACGTGGGAGTCGGCTTACAGAAAGCGAGGATACTCCATGCCTGCCTGTTTGCAGGCTGCTATTCTAACCCCATGTACTCTCGATAAGTCAATCCATATGGACCCTGAAATTATTCACGTTCAACCATCGATTGGGTCATGTGAGAGCTGGCTTACCGAAAGCGAGGATAAACCAGGGGCTATCATGGTAGTTTCATTGAAGCAAGACTCAAAGCATCAAAAACTGGCATTTTTATACTCTGTTATCATATACATACATCATCCTGCATTGCATCATTGCATAATGTATCATTCATACATATCTATATTTGTTTATGTTGCGGAAAGCTGGTCTTCAAACCGGGTTACATCGTAACTTCTGCTAGAACAAATAAATCTTTGATAGCCAAAATGGCCGGATCTTCATCATGGTTTATCATAATCAGTATTAAATGATTTGGGTTTCCAAGCCAGCTCAAAAGAAATGATTACTCTTGAAGAGCTGGTCTATATTGCTGAGCCAGCTTATCACATATAAGGCCAGGTCATCTAATTGACCGGCTCTTGGATTTTTTTCAAGTTGTGCTCTGTAGTAAACTAAAACACCTATGGATATCTCAAAACATATATTTGCGGGGTTGCACCGCAACCAATGGCAGGGATTTCATTTCAAGGACAAAGGCATTATTCCAGGATATTCGTACAAATGACAAAATACCGGTTTAAATTACAATCGCGGTCAAGGATTCATTCAAATCAGATTGATATCAGTTCAAGAGAAGTTTTTAAGTGCATTATGATGGGTTATATTATTCTCACACAGCCCCAAGTCCATACAGGCATACGACCCGACACTTGGGGGCTACATCATATGATGTTTTTCTTTTAAAAGGAGAAGTACATGTAAGTCCCGAGTTGCTGCAGGCAAACAACCCGACACTTGGGGGCTACACTACTCAGATCAAATTTTCAAAAGTCCCAAGTCGCTGCAGGCATGCGACCTGACTCTTGGGGGCTACAGTATTCAGCTGTTTAAGCAGATTATAAGGTTCAAATTGAAGACCTGACCCATCACATACTGATAAGCCGGCCCTTGGGGGCTACACATGTGAAATGCAAAAATATTCAGTCTATATCTGGCGACTCAAATGACAACCCAGATTTCTCCAAAGCTATCTATCTACTACATTCAAAACCAAGTTCAAAGTCACAGGTTGTTGCAGGCAAGACAACCCGGCACTTGGGGGCTACACTGGCTGAAGTTTTATAAGTATAAGACATTTACAAGTCCCAGGCTGCTTCAGGCAAGACAACCGGCACTTGGGGGCTACACAGTCAAAATATTGTTCTACGCAAAGCACCAAGTCATAATAAACTGGAAAACTCAGAGCTTGGGGGCTACAGGTAATACAGATATATATCAGAAAAAAAATAGAAGAACACTTTCAAGCTATCAATTGTGAGCGAGACTGGTCTCATTTCTTGATGGAGGTTGGCAAAGATCATCTTCTCCAAGTTATTCATAGAAAGGCCCAGAAGCCGGCTCAATATCAGATGGATATTTTATTTGCAATATTTTTATGTAGCCGAAGCATTGAAAGACCGGCTCAACATCATACGCATTTCCTTATTCCCAATAAATTTATCAAGTCGACTGGAGTCTAGTTGTTTTGACCTGGCAGCACTAACGATCACGACCCGACATCATCAATGTTCATGACCCGCATCCACGACATCCGATGAAGCGGCAAGTGATGCCGCATCTCAGAAAGCCGGCTCAATAACAAACAAATTTCTATTCCCAATATCTTCATCAAAACCAAAGCATGAGGAGCTGGCCTGACGATAGAGCCATTGTTATTTCAAGTATTTTTTCTCCAAGGAAACCACATCAGCAAGTGGATTGTGAAGCCAGTCTGATGATATGAAAAAGAGAGACCCGAATTTTCGAGGAGCTACTTCATTGAAATAAGCCAGCCAGTGGAGCAAGCAAGTCCCTTAACATATTTATTATTCTTATTTTAGGAGCTTACCTTGAATAAATTCAAGCTAACCTGGGGGCTAATGTCGGGGACATTCCCCATGGTTATAACCCGGCTAAAGGTTTGACCTAGCCTACAGCTGATAACTCTATGGGTCGCTCCGTATTCTAGGTTAAAATAAAGACGACAAGGAAGAATCCAGGGCTTAGTGACCCGAGCCGGCAGGAGGCCGGCTTGACAAAGAGCCCAATATGCCAACTCGTACGGGCAGGCCCAAAGGCCCAGAATGAGACGTTGCCAAAGGCCGGCTCATGGAGAATACTCAAAAGGGATCCTCAACTTGGAAGACAAAGATGACCTACAAGACTTAGAGTAGGACTTCAATTAAGGAAAGCAAGACCCGGACTAGGATTCATCTTGTAATAAGAGAGAGACTAGTCCTAATCCTACTAGGACTCTATATGTAAGCCTGCCCCTTCAACCTATATAAGGAGGGGCAAGGCACCCCAAGAGAGACAAGTTAGGTCATGAGAGACAAACAGATTAGAAACTCTCGAGACTAGAGGTAGCAAAATAGCACCCTTGTAATCGAGATCAGCATCATCATCAATAACAACAAGCAGGACGTAGGCTTTTACCTCCATCGGAGGGGCCGAACCTAGGTAAAACTTGCGTCTCTCAGTTCCAACCAACCCCTTCACTACTAGAAAAAAGGCTGTTAGTGGCGCACCAGTTTTTGCTATTAATGGCGCACTATAGGTGCACCACTATTAACACGCCATTAGTAACAAATAGTAATGGCGCACCTCTGGTGCGCCATTAGTAATGCAAATACTAGTGGCTCACCACCTGGTGCGCCATTATTAACACTTCAGATGCGCCACTGCTAATAGAGGACAGTGCGCCACTACTAACATCCATGATGCGCCATTGCTATTTTTTTTTGCGGTTTTTTTTTTGCGGTTTTTTTTTGCGATTTTTTTTTGCGATTAAATCAAAAAAAGTTAGTAATGGCGCACCAGGAGGAGGTGCGCCATTGCTATCCCGATGTTTATGGCGCACCCCTAAAAGGTGCGCCATTGCTATTTTTTTTGCGATTTTTTTTTTTGCGATTTTTTTTTTGAATTTCGTTCTGGTTTGCATCTTGGTACGTTCTTTGTGCCGGGAGGAGGAGGGACTGTGAGGAGGAAGTAGAGGAGGAAGGAGAGGAGGCAGAAGAGGAGGCAGAAGAGGAGGGAGGAGAGGAGGGAGGAGAGAGGAGAGGAGGAGAGGAGGGAGGAGGAGGGACCGTGAGGAGGAGGAGGGAGGAGAGACCGTGAGGAGGAGGGACTGTGAGGAGGAAGGAGGAGGGAGGAGAGAGGAGGGAGGAGGAGGTCACCGGCCGGAGAGGACCGTGAGGAGGAGTGAGGAGGAGGTCGCCGGAGAGGACAGTGAGGAGGAGGTCGCCGGAGAGGACCGTGAGGAGGAGGTCGCCGGAGAGGACCGTGAGGAGGAGGGAGGAGGAAGGAGGAAGGAGGAAGGAGGAGAGGAGGAGGAGGAGGAGGATAGAAATGTGTGGAGGAGGAGGGAAGTGGATAAGGGTAGTGGGGGTAGGTGGGCGTTTTGAAACTGCCCAGACTTAGTAATGGCGCTCCTAGGTGTGGTGCGCCATTACTATGTACCTTAGTAATGGCGCACCTAGGTGTGGTGCGCCATTGCTATGTAACTTAGTAATGGCGCACCTAGGTGTGGTGCGCCATTACTATTTTTAAATTTTTTTGAATTTTGAAGGCGGGAAAATAGTAGTGGCGCACTATACACTGGTGCGCCATTGCTAACTTTTTTTATTGTTTTGCCTCCAGATCTTAAAATGGCTGTAACTTTTTTTCTGTTAGGTTTTTGAGGATTCTAAAAAATCGATAACGGGCGTAGCCGGTTGAATTCGGATGTAACTTTTTGAGTAGATGCTTTTTCATATAAAAAACTTTTTCATCGGAGGTCGTATGCAAAAGTTACGGCCATTTTACCGAAACACGGCGGCCTTTTGCAAAAAAATTCAAAATTCGTGTTTGTTAATTTTCCTAACAACTAGAACACATAACACATGGGCATCTATTTTTTTGATTTTTTTTGAATCTTTTATCATTTTCTTTTATTTATTTTTTAAACTGAAAAGACGATCCACAGGGGGGTGTGTGTGTGGGGGGGGGGGGGTGTGTTTGTGTGTGTGTGAGACGTTAGTAATGGCGCACCCTCACTGGTGCGCCATTGCTAACCTTAGCAATGGCGCACCAGGGAGGGTGCGCCATTACTAACCTCACACACACGCAGGCACACAGCCCCACCAGACATAGCAATGGCGCACCACACCAAGGTGCACCATTACTATGTAGCATAGTAATGGCGCACCTTGGTGTGGTGCGCCATTGCTATGTCTGGTGGGGTGGGGGGATGGACAAAAAAAATAGTAATGGCGCACTGCTCAGGTGGTGCGCGACTACTAAAAAAATAACAATGGCGCACCTGCTTCTGGTGCGCCATTGCTACATAGCAGTGGCGCACCACCACCATGGTGCGCCACTAATAGGGATATTGGCTATAGCCATTTTTCTAGTAGTGCTTCAAGCGCCACATAGTTGCGATGGCCTCACACCAAGTTCTCTCGCGAGGACATCTTGCCATGAAAAAACCACGACAGGCCCCGAATCTCTGCGCTTAATGTGTCAGTCCCTGGATCAATAGCTAACACGCACAATCGACGATGGAATACCAAGAATGCATCACATTGCATAGTATTTACATAGAAGATCTAGTGCAATACAATACACACCTGCTTAGATCATAGCTAGCTTACATTACAATCATGTAGCAGTGTAAATATCTAGTCTTGTTGCGTCCATTGACTCATAGGCAAGAGTTGAGTATAGCGTCGTAACCCTACTTCGTAACCTTCCCTTTTATATGGTGACATGCAACATGAAACGTTGTAGCCACAACGGTCAATACATTGGATGTATTAGCAAGCTTCACCTGGATTGGCTTATGGAACATAAATATGCAAAGTGGCGCGGCTGGTTTTCTTTTGCGCAAAATAGTTTTCCTAACTTTATAAGTGGCCTACTTGATACTTGTGATCTGCGTTGGGTTTTCCGTGAAGAGGAACGGGTAATTGCAGCACAAAGTGGGTAAGTATTTCCCTCAGTTATGAAACCAAGGTTTATTGAACCAATAGGAATATCAATCCTCAACTGTCTTCAGTGGCTGCACACAAAAGAGCAAACAACTTGCACCCAATGCGGGCAAGAGTGTTGTCAATCCCCTTGATCTCGTTATTTGCAAGCTAATGAGTTGTGTAGATAATTTTAGATAAATGTAAATTGCAAAATAAAATAAAAAGTAAATAAAGGCAGCAAGGTAATAGTAGTGTTTGTAAATATATAAGTGAATAGACCTGGGGGCCGTAGTTTTCCCTACCGGCATCTCTGATGTAGGCGGCATACGGTGGGTAACAAATTACTGTTGGACAATTGATAGAAAAGCGGATAGTTATGCGATTTTCACGGCAATGATCATGTATATATAGGCATCACGTCCATAAACAAATAGGCCGATTCCTACCTGCACCTATTACTATTACTCCACTTCAAGAGCGCTTCTATGCTTGCCTCTCTACGTATTAAGTTCATGAGAAACAGAGTAATGCATGGAGAACGATGACATGACGTAGAAAAAGTAAACTCAAGCAATATGAATAAACCCCATCGTGTTATCCTTAGTAGGAACAAGACAAAGACGTATCTTGTCCCCTACTTTGTCACTGGGATATAGAAACTCGTCAGGTTGAACCTACCACAACGCACCTCTCCCACTAAAGATAGATCAATCTACTTGGCCAAAGCACATCGATAAATCGGAGAGAATTACGAAGCTATAATGATCATGCAAATAAGAATCTTAATATATACCAGAGGTGACTCAACTACTTTTCATGAATAATCTGAACATAAACCCACAGTTCATCGGATCCAAACAAACACACCGCACAATAGGATTGCATCGGATAGATCAAAGCTAAGATGCGATGATCATTGTATTGAAGATCAGGAGATAGATCGACTGGAATCTAGGTACTAGATATGGACCCGTAGGTCTATGATGAACGACTCACACATCATCATGAGGGCAACAAGGTTGATAAAGAGGCCCTCCGTGATTGATCCCCCCTCCGGCATGGTGCCGAAACGGAGCTCCAGATGGCCACGCAACGGAATAGAGACTTGCGGCGGCGGAAAAAGGGTTTCGGGACTACCTCCGGGGTTTTTAGGATATTAGAGAATTTATAGGCCAGAGAGGGGCGTCGGGAGAGCCACGAGGGGGCCAGCACACATCAGGGCACCCCCCAGGGCGCGCCCTGTTGCGTGCTGGTGCCCTCGTGCGGCTTCCGAGCTCCTCCCAACTTTCCTAGGTCTTCGTGGCAATTGGACTTCGTTTGGTATTGTAAACCTGAGATGTGAAAAAATGCAGTAAACAACAACTGGCACTGGGCACTTGGTCAACAGGTTAGTGCTCGAAACTATTATAAATTGGTAAATAAGACCCAAAAGTATCCTAGAATGATAAAATATCAGCATGGAACAATCAAATATTATAGATGCGTTGGAGATTAATCAAGCATCCCCAAGCTTAATTCTTGCTCGTCCTCGAGTAAGTAAATCATAAAAGCACAATTTTTAATGTGACATGTTATTCATTATGTAATCTTATGCATGTATGCTCATTGAGAAAGGATGAATTAACAAATTGTAACATAGCAATACTTATAAGTATAAGAAACAAAATCATCAGTCTCTCAAAGTATACGATCCTCAAAGAATGTTTACCCCCCATTCATATTATTATATTAGCAAGGCATGGCTCCATCTTCACCACATTAATACAAATGTGAAGCACCACGGTGTCCAAGTGAGGCAATTGGATTGTACTTTTCAATATGCATCAACATTTTATTCTTCGCGCAATACATGAGCGTGAGCCATTGGACATAGCATTTAGGTGGAATAATATATGGTGGTAGATATCAAAGGGGTAAAAAGTGGAGAACATAGTCTCACATCAACTAGGCGTACCAACGGTCTATGGAGATGCCCATCGATAGATGTCGATGCAAAGAGTAGGGATTGCCAGCCAAATGATGCACTAGAGCTATAAGTGTATGAAAGCTCAAATGAAGCTAAGTGGGGTGTGCATCCAACTTGCTTGCTGATGAAGACCTCAGGCATTTTGAGGAAGCCCATCATAGGAATATATAAACCAAGTTTATAATAATGAAAAAGTAATTCCCACTAGCATATGAAAATGACATAACATGAGACTCTCTTTATGAGGAACAAGGTGCCACTTTGAGGCACAAGTGTGGTAAAGGATAGTAGCAAAGTCCCTTCTCTCATTTTCACTCATTTTTTTTCAGAATGGTGGGATCATTTGGCCTCCCCCATTTTTATTTCCTCACTGGGACAATGCTCTAACAATGATGATCATCACACTTTTTTATTTACTTACAACTCAATATGAAGAACCAATATGAAGATATGATTCTATATGAATGCCTCTGGCAGTGTACCAGGATGTGCAATGATCTAGCGTGACATGTATCAAAAGTATGATGAATGGTGGCTTTGCCACAAATACTATATCAGCTCTATATGATCATGCAAAGCAATATGATGATGAACGAACTAGTCATGTGAAGTGACAATGGAATTTGCATGGCAATATATCTCGGAATGACTATGAAAATGCCATGATAGTTAGGTATGGTCACTGTTTTGAGGAAGATATAATGAGGCTTATGCGCAACAGAGCATATCATGTCACAGGGTTAGGATGCACCGGCAAAAGTTGCACCGATCCTCGAGGTGAGAATGGGCTATGCATGGTACCGAAGAGGCTAGCAAATATGAGGAGGTGCGATTGCATATGTCCATGGTTTCACATTGGTAATAAAGAAAACATATACTTATTGCACAGTCTTATTAGTTTTATCACAAATCAAAGTACTACTCACATGCCCCGAGGGAAGAGGTTGGTAGGAGTTAACCATCGCGCGCTTCCGACCCGAAACAACACTAGAATTTCAACGAGGAATAGAAATGCTCACACATCATCACCATGCCTCTTTAATTTTTAGACAAACAAGAAGTTAAGCTCTCTTAATATCGACACTTTTATAAATCAACAATTATGAACTCACATCTTTTTCATATTACCACATTAATATCATTAACCCACAATTTCTCTATATGTGCTACGTGATGGCTTTGATTATCCATCATTGAATAGCTAATATTTTTGGATTAGTCTTATGACCCATGCAAATTACCGTCACTATTTATTAACTCTCAAACAAATATAAGTGAAGAGCGAAAGTGAAATCATTTCTATAAAATCTACACGTCACAGTGTTCAAAAAGGTATAAGTGTAGTACTAGAGCAACTGCTAAGCTCAAAAGATATAAGTGAAGCAAATAGAGTATTCTAACAAATTATGATGAAGGTGTGTCTCTCTCAAATAGCTTTGTCCAGCAAACAATGACTGTGGCAAACTGAAAGTAAAAGCAAACAAAAACAAACGACGCTCCAAGCAAAACTCATATCATGTGATGAATACAAATATAGCTTCAAGTGACATACCGATGGATTGAGACGAAAGAGGGGGTGCCTTCCGCGGCATCCCCAAGCTTAGACCCTTGAGAATTCCTTAGAATATTACCTTGGGGTGCCTTGGGCATCCCCAAGCTTAGGCTCTTGCTGCTCCTTATTCCTTTGTCCATCGTGATAACAACCAAAACTTGAAAACTTCAATCACACAAAACTCAACGAAACCTCGTGAGATCCATTAGTATAAGCAACATATTGAATACTTTAGGTACTGTTATAAATTGATTCTTATTTCATAATTTCATAATAGGTACTGTATTCTAACTTCTCCATGGCTTATACCCCCCGATACAATCCATAGCATAATCAAAACAAGCAACTATGCAAGCAAACACATAATCTGTCTAAAACACAACAGTTTGCAGCTACCTGTAGGGACAACCTCGAAAATTTGTATATAAATACTGTGTAAAATCTTCAGGTCATTATCACGCTCCAGTAAAAATTGACAATTCCTGTGCTGGAGTCAAAAGTGTCTGTTTTGTTTCAGCATCGATTCTACTCATCTTGTGAGTCATCCCAAAGGCTTTACTTGGAACAAACACTCATGTAAACATAAAAACATAATCATTACGGAGGAAATAATCATGTTATCAAAAACAAATAGAAAGTACTGGGTTGTCTCCCAACAAGCTCTTTCTTTATAGCCATTAAGATAGGCTTGAGATTTCAATGATGCTCACATAATAGACAAGAATTGAAGCACAAAGAGAGCATCATAAAGCATGTGAAAAACACATATAAGTCTAACATACTTCCTATGAATAGGCATTTTATAGGTAAAGAAGTTCTCAAGACAAGTGAAATCTACAATATGCAAATAGGAAGAATGATGCATTAGTAATTTGAACACAAAGAGAGGTAATTGGGTAACATGCAAATTCTTATAACCATGTTTGCCTCTCTCATTATATGTAGGATCATAATCAAACTCAAAAACATAACTATCATAATATTGATCATTCTACAAAGTAGTGGGATCATTATTACCTAAAGTTGACACTCTTCCAACCCCACTTTTAGTAGTGTTGCGAATATCATAATCAATAATAGATTCATCATGAAGGCTAGAATTATCAAGATCAAGAGGAACATCATGATTATCACCCCAATCATGATGATTAGCAGAATTGATATTCCTAGAATTTATACTAGCAACATGGCAATCCTGCTTTTCATTCAAGGAACTATCATGAATCACTTTATAAATTTCTTTTAACACTTCATCACAATTTTTAGATTCATGATTTTCAAGCAAGACCTCATAAGGAAAATCTATTGTACTCAACTCAATAGCAATTGGTTCAACATAATCGGGTCTTTTGAAAAGATTAGCAAGTGGATGAGGATCCATTTATCTTTATATTTACCTTTTACTTTCTGTTTGTGTGTGATAAAGATAAAGATAGCATAGCAAGGCAAGCAAGAAAACTAGATATGAACCAAGCAAACTAGTAAAGTAAATATTTTTGTATTTTTGATTTTTATGAAACAAACTAAATATAATAGCTACTAAAAGGAAGAACAAGTGAATGATAATTTGTGTGAAGTTACTTGATAGTTGGTGATGATATTCCCCAGCAACGGCGCCAGAAATCCTTCCTGATACTTGTGATCTGTGTTGGGTTTTCCGTGAAGAGGAACGGGTAATTGTAGCACAAAGTGTGTAAGTATTTCCCTTAGTTTTGAAACCAAGGTTTATTGAACAAATAGGAATATCAATCCTCAACCGTCTTCAGCGGCTGCACACAAAAGAGCAAACAACTTGCACCAAACGCGGGCAAGAGGGTTGCCAATCCCCTTGATCTCGTTATTTGCAAGCAAATGAGTTGTGTAGATAATTGTAAATTGCAAAATAAAATAAAAAGTAACTAAAGGCAGCAAGGTCATAGTATAATTTGTAAATATATAAGTGAATAGACCCGGGGGCATAGTTTTCCCTAGCGGCATCTCTCATGTAGGTAGCATACGGTGGGTAACAAATTACTGTTGGGCAATTGATAGAAAAGCGGATAGTTATGCGATTTTCCTGGCAATGATCATGTATATATAGGCATCACATCCATAAACAAATAGGGCGGCTCCTGCCTGTACCTATTACTATTACTCCACTTCAAGAGCGCTTCTATGCTTGCCTCTCTACATATTAAGTTCATGACAAACAGAGTAATGCATGGAGAAGGATGATATGATGTAGACAAAGTAAACTTAAGCAATATGAATAAACCCCATCGTGTTATCCTTAGTAGCAACAACACAAAGACGTATCTTGTCCCCTACTTTGTCACTGGGATATAGAAACTCGTCATGTTGAACCTACCACAACGCACCTCTCCCGCTGAAGATAGATCAATCTACTTGGCCAAAGCACATCGATAAATTGGACAGAATTACGAAGCTATAACGATCATGCAAATAAGAATATTAATATATATCAGAGTTGACTCAAATCCTTTTCATGAATAATCTGAACATAAACCCACAATTCATCGCATCCCAACAAACACACCGCACAATAAGATTACATCGGATAGATCAAAGCGAAGATGCGATGATCATTGTATTGAAGATCAAGAGATAGAGAGATTGTCATCTAGGTACTAGCTGTGGACCCGTAGGTCTATGGTGAACTACATCATCATGAGGGAAGCAAGGTCGATGAAGAGGCCCTCCATGATTGATCCCCCCACCGGTAGGGTGCCGGAACGGAGCTCCAGATGGCCTCTCGACGGAACAGAGACTTGCGATGGTGGAAAAATCGTTTTGGGACTGCCTCTAGGGTTTTTAGGCTATGTTATAGGCCATAGGGGGGGGAGAGCCACGAGGGGGCCAACACATATCAGGCCCACCCTGTTGTGTGCCGGTGCCCTCGTGCGGCTTCCGGTCTCCTCCCGACTCTCCCAGGTCTTCTTTTGGTCCATAAAAAATCATCAAAAAGTTTCGTGGCAATTGGACTTTGTTTCGTATTGTAAACCTGAGATGTGAAAAACATGTAGAAAACAGTAACTGGCACTGGGTCAATAGGTTAGTGCTCAAAAGTATTATAAATTGGTAAACAAAGACCCAAAAAGTATCCTAGAATGATAATATATCAGGATGGAACAATAAAAAATTATTGATACGGTGGAGACGTATCACTACTCTAGTAGCAACATGATACTTTCGATACACCTCAGTTTTAGTCAAGAGTTACTCCGGTAAACCCTGGTCGCAACCCAATAAATTTTGATCATGTGGACTCCCGGTACACCCCAATTAACCCAAGCATCTCTCCAGACCCTGGTAAACCCCAAACCTCTAAGATCAGATCCATAACTCCCCATTGGTTCAACCCGTGAATTTTAAATGGAAGAGGTTAATGAGATCAATCTGGCAATTCTCGGATGAGTTTCTCAAAGTTGTTTGTAACTAGGGACACGGTTAATCATGATTAGTTTTATACTCTTCATAGGTATGTGTACTTTACCCGTGATTCCTGACAACACCCTTCTTCCACTAACCTTCACATGTTAAGTGGCCAGGTAGATCAAGCCAAGACTTTTGGGAAGTAGTTGCCCTCTCAGAAATGGCAGACTCAGTCCAACCTACATACAAGGCTACGTCTATTGGCCTGCCACACGAGGGTTCCCACAACTTACTCGATCCTGACAAAGCCAATACTGCCTCACGGTCGCACATGGAATCTACTCAACTTTTGAACTCATACAATTTTAGGTGACTGGGTGGCATTCCCCACAATAGATTACAGTCCCATGATCTAACCAAAGCCAGGCCACCCAGATCGATTCACTAATTAAATAGTAATAGTTAAGTAGTCAACCATGCAGTTGTATGTTGGATATAATAATGGTGTTTCCCAATCCACGTTATAGCAGATAAGCAACTACTCGTTGGTTACAAGGTTAGGGTGTATTGGACCTATTCATTCTAATGTGCTTGTCAAGCATAAAGTAAAATCCAATAGGGGTTCCCAGTTTAAAATCAACTACAATGCATGAAAACATAGGCTATGATCAAAGGTTCCACTTGCCTGTATTGAAAATTCTTCAATCTCATGATCCTTGATCAACACACTTTGCTCTCCATAACAATCTATCGTAAGTAAGGAGCATTCATGAACAATGATACAATACAAACAAGGACAAGTGTTGTGCATGATGTCAGTGTCATTGTGCTGTGTGATCATGGGTCAAGGCTTACCTCATAAGAGTTTGGATAACAACATAGTGGTTGTCTTTTGGAATACATGTGACATAAGGGTTCACATGCAAGTTTCAATTATAGTTCATCACATAAGAAGTATGCGATGTCAATGGTGGTACTCAGATCTAGCAAAGCGATCATGCCAACATGTTGTGGTCTATGAATCTTGGATAGCCAAGTTCATGTTCAAATTTGAATGACAATTCAAGTTTGAATGGTAATTCAAACTTGCTAAACTTTCATGAGCTTTAATACACTAAGGTCTATAAATGATAACCTGGTCTAGCTTCCAATTCAATTTGATTTTAAACTAGGATTCAACCTACTTGATTTCAATTTGAAATGGGTTTATAATTCAAATTGGTTTCACTATGTTCAAATTCAATTATGAACTTTCATAATTTATTTAAGTTGGTACCACCTAAATCAACCTCATGTGTCGATCCTAAAGTCACACACAATACAAAAAGAATTACTAAGGTATGTTATTTAGTAAGATTTAATTAAATTCAAATATAGATCCCCAAAATAATTATTAGGGTTCACTTATTTTTCAAACTAGTTTGGGTTTGAACTAATTTTAATGTGAGTCCATCTTTCCCTAGTAGTCAAGTATTAACTCCCACATGTTCCACTAAGTTTAATTTGATTTAACAATCTATTTGAATTAGTTTTATTGAAATTAAACTTAGGCTTTAAGTTATATTTATTTTAGGTTTGAATTTGTTTAATTAAAATTATGAAACCACATTAAAATAGTTTGATTCGAACAGAACTTAGGGTTTCAAATTTATATTCAAACTGGGTTTGAATTTAAATTCCAAGGTTATTGAATTTAATAAATTTAAATTATAATCCAAAATAATATTCACTAAAGTTTTATTTAAGTTTCTGAAACATTGGTTTAATAATTGTTTTATTAAACAATATCTTATTTCAAATTAAACCTGACCAGGTTTTAAATTCTATTTGAATTCTGCCTTATCTGTAATCTATTTGAATTATATTTTTAACTTATTTATATTTGAACTATGGTGTTTTGAAATGAAACTATATTTAATTTGATTCCATTTGCAAAAAGAACCAATTAATTTGGATTTATAGAATGCAAGTTATGTCCTAGTAAAATTAAATTTCATACAGTTTGAATTTGGATTTTAAATTATTCAAACATGAAATATTTTTGGACACGCTTGATAACCCGAAATTATGGGGGATCGTGAGAGTCTTAGTATTTTACCCAAATTTGTTGATCCGACACAATGGGAGCCGAACAATATTTATGAGCCTTAGTAGCTGAGTTGTTAATTGAACCACACGTGGAGATATCTTTTCTGGAGCAAAGTGTTTAGTAGAACAGTAAAAATAGTAATGGCAACAATGAACATTAACGAATTTGTAGTGATTGTAACAGTAGCAGAAACGAAAGTAACATAGCAAAGATCAATATGCGAAAAGCATAGGCATTGGATTAGTGATGGATATTTTATTTGGATGATATTCATCATGTACCAGTCACAACCTAGAGCGATATAGCACTAGCTCCAATTCATCAATATAATGTAGACATGTATTCTGTATATAGTCATACGTGCTTATAATAAGAACTTGCATGACATGTTTTGTCCTACCCTCCCATGGCAGTGGGTTCCAATGGGAAACTAAGGAATATTAAGGCCTCCTTTTAATAGAGAACCGTAACAGAGGATTAATACATAGTGAATACATGAACTCCTCATACTACGGCCATCACAAGAGATGATCCCAATTTCTCTCACTTTGGGGTCTATGGATCATAGCACAAAACAGGTGTATACAACTTGCAAGATAGGATCCAAAACACTATCATAATCATAGAAAAATAATAGGTTCAAATCTGAAATCATGGCACTGAGGCCCTAGTGACAAGAATTAAGCATAGCAAAGTCATAGCACCATCAATCTCAGAACATAGTGAATACTAGGGATCAAACCTAACCGTCCAACAAGCCTACAATTGAAATACTTACTCATGGTGATGAGCTTCATGGAATAGTTGAGAGAGAAGGGTTAGTGATGACAATGGCGACGAATTCCACTCTCCGGAGCCCCAAACGGACTCCATACCAGCCCTCCCGAGGAAGAATATGAGGTGGCGGTGGCTCCGTATTGTAAAACGCGATGAATCTTTCTTAGTTATTTTTTCTATGGCAAAATACACCTTATATTAGAAGATGGGTGTCAGGGGCTTGCCAGGGGGCCCACTAGCTAGGGTGGCGCGCCCCCTGGCTTGTGGCTACCTGGTGGTCCTCCACTATTGGTTCTTTCGCCAATATTTTTTATATATTCCAAAATAAGTCTCCTTAAATTTTCCACTTAATTCAAGAACTTCTATTTCTGCAGAAAAAAACAACATGGTAGTTCTGTTGAAAACAAACGTCATTCTGGGTTAGTTTCATTCAAATCATGCAAATTAGAGTCCAAAATGAGAGCAAAAGTGTTTGGAAAAGTAGATATGTTTGGGACGTATCAACTCCCCAAGCTTAACTCATTACTTGGCCTAAAGCAATTTAGTTGATAAAATGAAAGTGATAAAGAAAACTTTTACAAACTCTTTTGTTCTTGTTGTTGTATATATGCTTAACTCAATGTTCATGTTTTTAGCAAAGATTATAAACTAACAATGTCAATCATAACACTTATGTCTCACATTTTTACTCATGACAATAACATAACTAACTAGCGAGCAATAATAAGATATGTCAGGTGCCAATAATTTGTCAAAACAATCATGATATAATATGATAACAGGGTATCTTGCTAGCCCTTTCTAAGACCGCAAAACATAAATGCAGAGCACCTCTCGGGTTCAATCAATGAGTAAACATTGTAATTAAGGGTAGAAGAGATCCGATCATGCTCACATCCACCATTAACTAGACTCCATGCATAAAAATGACAATAGCGCTCTCAGGACAGGTGCTTAAATGAGAAGATGATGACTCAACAATAAATGTAAATAACACAAAATTAAATAGAAAGGCCTTTCGCAGAGGGAAGAATTGATTTGCACAGGTGCCATAGCTCATAGTTTAAAACAGAGATGAAAGTATAATTTAGGGTGGTGTGCTTTTCCTGTGAATGTCACGACAAAGGATTTCAGTATCTTCAATGCTAAACACATTACAAGCTGTTCCCAAGCGGAATTGTAAAGTTTGCTCCCCTCCACCATACGTACACAAGCCATGGCTGACCGAATCCACGGGTGCCCTCCAACGTTCAACTTTCCATGAGAGTTTGTTTTATTTATTTTTGATTACACAGGACTGGACATCCTTTTTTCCATCCTCTCTCATGCAATGACAAGTGAATAAACACTCGTCGTGAGAATAACACACTTAGCATGGAAGATACTGACCGCCCCCTCGCATAATGAGCGGTACGAGCACACAAAGCAGATGTTTATTCACATGATTAGAGGTGGCACATGCAAATTTACTTGGAATGGCAGGGTAATACCACATATAGGTAGATATGGTGGACTCATATGGAAGAACTTTGGTTTAAGAATTTTGGATGCACAAGCAGCGTTCCCTCTTAGTACAGGTGAAGGCTAGCAAATAGACTGGGAAGCGACCAACTAGAGAGTGACACCGGTCATAGTCATGCATTGCGAATAATTAACATTGAACATTAGCACGAGTAGGATATAAACACTCCGAGCATAAATGACATGAAGGTTGCATTGGTTTTGAATCTCCTACATGTTTGCACATGTGCCATGTCAAGCTACTCGAATTACTCAAGAGGAGAATACCATGCTAACATACTACATCATAATTATTTTAACACATGTTGACAAACAAGATAAATCCTTATCCACTCCTAGATATTTAAGAATGGCATGAGCAACTATAATCTCTAATTGTCATCACAAACATGTTTACTCATAATATGCTGAATCAAAAGCGACTGAGTTAAACATATTTACAAAATTGAATAAACAAGAAGAGTTCATACCTGCTTCCTTTACCGCAATCACTTCAGCAAATTATTGTCATTATTGCCTTTCACTTGCAAGACTGAATGATGTGAAAATAATAATACTGGCAATGTGTTGTGGACTAAGCCGGGATCTGCAAAACATATATTCAGAGAAGACAAGGTAACATTGGATCTTTGTTAGATCAAAAATATAGTATATGAGCCATTTAATAATTATAGCATAGTCTTCTCCTCACGACAACATAAGGAAACATAAAAGAATTTCACAGAAATGATACGTCTCCAACGTATCTATAATTTTTGATTGTTCCATGCTGATATATTATCATTCTAGGATAATTTTTGGTTCTTTATTTACCAATTTATAATATTTTTGAGAACTAACCTATTGACCCAGTGCCCAGTGCCAGTTTTTGTTTTCTACATGTTTTTCACTTCTCATGTTTACCTTACCAGACGAAGTCCAATTGCCATGAAATTTTTTGATGATTTTTTTGGACTAAAAGAAGACGTGGGAGATTCAGAAGAAGGCTGGGGGCCACACCAGGGACCCACAAGCCAACAGGGCGCGGTTCGGAGGCCGAGCCCCACCCCTGCAATAATGGTGCGGCTTAGGTCAACTAATACGAATAAGATACAGTTCACTCAACGATTGCCCTTGGGTCCCGAACTCCATATGGGGAAGGAACGTTGTTGTTTGCGAGGTCTCGATCATTTACATGGACCCACTTCTCATTCCATTTGTGGGAATTTGATGATTTATAAACCATCCCTAACGAGCGAACGCCCTGGGGGGGCAGCCCTGATTGCTTGTGGGCCCCTGGCGGCTCTCCCGACCTCGCTCTCTGGCCTATAAATTCTCATATATCGTGAAAACCCTGGAGGTAGTCCTGAAACCCTTTTTACGCCGCCGCAAGTCTCTGTTCCGTCGCGAGGCCATCTGGAGCTTCGTTCCGGCACCCTGCCAGAGGGGGATCGATCAGGGAGGGCCTCTTCATCAACCTTGCTACCCTCATGATGATGTGTGAGTAGTTCACCACAGACCTACGGGTTCATAGCTAGTACCTAGATGGCAATGTCTCTTTCTCTTGATCTTCAATACAATGATCATCGCATCTTCGCTTTGATCTATCCGATGTAATCCTTTTGTGCGGTGTGTTTGTTGGGATCCGATGAATTGTGGATTTATGTTCAGATTATTCATGAAAAGTAATTGAGTCACCTCTGAATATTATGATTCTTATTTGCATGATCATTATAGCTTCGTAATTCTCTTCGTTCTATTGATTTGCTTTGGCCAAGTAGATTGATCTATCTTCAGTGAGAGAGGTGCGTTGTGGTAGGTTCAACCTGACGAGTTTCTATATCCCAGTGACAGAAGGGGACAAGTCACATGTTTGTGTTGCTGCTACTAAGGATAACACGATGGGGTTTATTCATATTGCTTGAGTTTACTTTGTCTACATCATGTCATCGTTCTCCATGCATTACTCTGTTTCACATAATACTCTAGATGTATGCTCGATAGAGGTCGATGAGTGGAGTAATAGTAATAGGTGCAGGTAGGAGTCGGCCTATTTGTTTATGGACGTTATGCCTATATACACATGATCATTTCCGTGAAAATCGCATAACTATTCGCTTTTCTATCAATTGCCCAACAGTAATTTTTTACCCACCGTATGTTGCCGACATCAGAGATGCCGCCTGGGAAAACTATGTCCCCGGGTCTATTCACTTATAAATTTACAAACACTACTATTACCTTGCTGCCTTTATTTTTATTTTATTTTATTTTATTTTGCAAGTTACAATGATCTACAATTATCTACACAACTCATTTGCTTGCAAATAACGAGATCAAGGGGATTGACTACCCTCTTGCCCGCGTTGGGTGCAAGTTGTTTGCTCTTTTGTGTGCAGCCGCTGAAGATGGTTGAGGATTGATATTTCTATTGGTTCGATAAACCTTGGTTTCATAACCGAGGGAAATACTTACCCACTTTGTGCTGGAATTACCCGTTCCTCTTCACGAAAAACCCAACGCAGATAACAAGTATCAGGAAGGATTTCTGGCGCCGTTGCGGGGAATATCCTCACCAATTATCAATTAACTTCACACGAATTATCATTCACTTGTTTATCTTTTTATTTGTTGTTATATTTATTTTGTTTCATAAAAAAATACATAAATATTTATCTTTGCTTGTCACTAGTTTAATTATTTGCTTACTAGCTTGCTCGTCGTCTTGGCTAGTTCCCCTCCGGACATGCCTCAGTCTCCCTACTTGGGAGAGGGTTCCCCAATCTTAGATTTTAAGCAAGTAGGTGATAAGTCCCTTAAATAAGCATGGGATAGATTACTAGTAATACAAGCAAGAGCTAATCCTAAGAGTCATATTAAATTGCTCCTTAGAAGTTTTTACGTTGGTCTATCTCTTTCTCATAGACTTGTCTTGGATTCTATGTTCGAAAATGATTTTGTTGGGAACAATGCTTTTGACACCTATGTTAAGATGAAAAATATATTTGGGCAGCCTAAAATAGAAACCATTGAACCTGCTATACTAGTGTGACACCGCCAAACTGAGCTAATCAAAGAGGCTGGAACTAGTATGGAGTCTAGTTTTAGGGGGGGGGGGTGTTCAACTCTATCTATAAAAGTCATGGAAACGTCATGCTACACAATAGGAGGCTTGATACCATAGAACAAAAACTTGATGTTCTTTGTGCTAGGGAGAATAAGATTGTGAAGGGGAGTGGATCCCTTATGAGAAAATATGACAACACTTGAAACTACGCATTATGCCTAGCTAGGGGCGTAAAACAATAGCGCTTGTTGGGAGGCAACCCAATAGTTATCTTCATTTTTTCTTTTTACTTTCCGTTTGTTTTTTATAACATGATTATTGCCTCTGTAATGGTTATGTTTTTATGTTTTAATTAGTGTTTGTGCCAAGTAAATCCTTTGAGATGACAAAACATAAACTTTTGACTCCAGTACATGAATTTCCATTTTATACTGGATCATGGTAATGATATGAATTTTTTACACAATATTTCTATACAAATTTTCGAGTTTTCCTAATTTTTCTGAATTTTTAGAGTTACATAAGTATACGTTCTCTACAGATTGCTACAGAGTGTTCTGTTTGAGACAGATTCTGTTTTTTTCTTGTATAGTTTGCTTGTTTTGATTATGCTATGGATTGTATCGGGGGGTATAAGCCATGGAGAAGTGAGCATACAGTACCTATTATCTAATATGAAATAAGAATCAATTTATAACAGTACCTAAAGTATTCAATATGTTTCTTATACTAACGGATGTCACGAAGTTTTGTTGAGTTTTGTGTGATTAAAGTTTTCAAGTTTTGGGTGTTATCGCGATGGAGAAGAGAATAAGGAGTGGCAAGAGCCTAAGATTGGGGATGCCCAAGGCACTCCAAGGTAAGATTATAAGGAAGACTCAAGCATCTAAGCTTGGGGATGCCCCGGAAGGCATCCTGTAACGCCCAAGATGCGATCCTATCCTTATTTTGGCACGAGGGCCTCGACAGGGATAGAAGCGCATCTCGTCGTTTCGCAAGAATGAATATCATTACAAGTACATGTAAAGAAGAGACGAGTATACGGAATTGGATTACACTCGCCACAAGCTACATCAATATCACATCAATACAACAACATATCCAAACATCATACAGAAGAGCAGGGTCCGACTACGGACGAAAACAAACGATAAAATGACATCCATCCTTGCTATCCCAGGCTGCCGCCTAGAACCCATCCTAGATTGATGAATAAGAAGAAGAAGAAGAAGAACTCCAAATCAAACAAGCATGGCGCTCACGTCAATTCATCGCATTACCTGTACCTGCAACTATTGGTGTAGTAATCTGTGAGCCACAGGGACTCATCAATCTCATTTCCAAGGGTATCAAGACTATTAAAGCTTAATGGGTGAGGTATGGTTAAGTGGTGAGGCTGCAGCAAGCACTAAGCATTTATTTGAGTGGCTAACTTATGAGTACAAGAATAAAGGGGGATGATTGTCGAATAAACGGACGTGAACTAGTAATGATCACTAAGTGATCCTGAACACCTACTTACAGTCAAACATAACCCCACCGTGTTCTCTCTCGGATCAGAAATTCACGAGAAGACACAGTCACGGTTACACACACGGGTGGTGTATTTTATTTGAGTTTACTTTAAGTTTGCTATGACCGGGTGTTAAACAAAGTTTCCAAGTTGCCACGTAACCGCGGGCATGGCTTTCCGAAAGATTTAACCCTGCAGGGGTGCTCCAACTCATCCATCACAAACTGACCACACGCCGCGGGAATAACCTTGACCACGAATCTCGTGATCTTCCTAGGCAATTCCAGTTGAAAACTGCAACCTCGAGATAGCCCGAAGTATTCTTGGAATTCCTCGCACAAGATGTTCGAGAAAGGTAAAACAAGTCCAGCAAGACCGCCCGACGTGTCGACGCACCCGATAGGAGCCGCGTATCTCGTTCTCAGGACACGACCGGATTGGCTAAGTTTCCGGCTGGCACACCCGTTGGTGGCCCCGGCTACTGCCATTTTGGACCAACACTCATGAGGAGCACTGGCCCGGGTTGTTGATTAATTCTCCTCGGGTTAATTACTCCCTATGCAGGTTTATTAGTTATTAGGAAAATGTAATACCAAAGTTGGGCCTTGCCAGACATGTTTTAATCTAAAATGAATGGTCAAGGGGGTCCCCATAACAACCCCGAGCATGTTAGGAGCGCAAAATATGGAACATAACACCGGTTCACAAGTAACTAGGGCGGCAAAAGTTGAACAAAACACCGAGCAAAAGGCCAAGCCTTCCACCTTTTACCAAGTATATAAGTGCATTAAATTAAATAGCAATAATATTGTGATATAACAAAAATATCCATGTTGGGACATGGAAACAATTTGCACCTGCAACTAGCAACGCTATAATAAAGGCTGAGCAAGCGGTAACATAGCCAAACAATGTTTGCTGGGATGTGGAGGGGTTAGAGGCTTTTCATGGCATTTGGGAGGCTAGACAACAAGTTGTAGGTAGCGAGACAAGCGATAGAAAATGAGACATCTAGCATAGCAATGATAGTAATGGTATCCAGGGAAATGATAATCTTGCCTGAGATCCCGCTCGGAAGAAGATCGAGTCCATGAAGAAGACGAACCAACGTAGTCGAACGGATCCTCACACTCCGAACGCTTTCGGAACTCTATCGACAAGAATCAAACTGGATACAACAATCAACACATGATAACACCACACATATGCATGACATGATGCTCAAACAAACATGAGGCATGTCCGGTTTAAATATGCAAGGCATGGCATCACAACAAATAATACTACACATTAAGTGAAGCTCAATATGCAACGAGTTCCATATTGACGAAACTCCACATTCAATTCTTATGTTCGATCTCGTTTAGCTACTCAACAATATTAAATGTTGTTAAACATAAGTAAACTAGACATAAGTAAACTAGACATCTAGGCATATTAAATGAGGTTGGAAACAACATATAGCATTTCCGAAGCGACCCCATAAGCATAATATTAATTTGGACCAGATCTGAAATAAGCATATTTTATATTGTTAAACAGCAAAATAAAGCGTGCCATGAGATTCGACATGTTTTTCTAGTCAAGTTACATATGTGGAACATTCTAAATGGAGCTACGGTTAATTAGTTATGATATAAATCATTTTAACATGGCATTTATGCAAATTAATGCAAACAGCAAGTTTAAATATTTTTAACATGGATGAAAGTTGCATATTATTTATCTACATAAAATTCTGAACATCTTACATATATGACATGTTTTAATCCGATGCACGGTTGTTTATATAATAACATATTAAAACACGGCATTTGTAATATATGCAATGCAAGTGAAAAAAATAGCTAAATCCTCACAGCATAAAAAAATGTACACGGGCCTGATTGCATCACTCTGTAGAGGCCCATGAGGATTTGGCCCAAGTGTGTGCGCTGAGTGTGTGTGCAAGATTTAATACAGAAAACAGCAGGAAAAAGAAAATGACGGAGGAACCTGGGATCGAACCCAGGACCACCTAGGTGGAAATGAGAGGCGCTAGCCACTCCACCAATGCTCTACTTGTGTCCAACCAAGGGCGCTACGCAATTTAAACAAGACCAAAGGCCAAGCCTTGATTTTCCAGAACACACGGGGATCTAACCGGTACTTGGCAGCGGCAAACGCGGAGACCGACGGGAGATGCAGGGGAGCGGCGACGCGATTTGGCACGGGGATGAGGCGGCCTATGGTTTGCGGCACTCCACGCCGGCGGGGTCGACGAGCAAGAGGGGCTGCAGCTTCCTTTCTCGTAGGTGGAGCTCCATCAGTCATCCATGTAGGGCACCTGGACCAGACGAGAGAGAAAGAGAGGTCAGAGAGAGGTAGAAGAAGGGGAGGAAGCATGGGGACGCGAGCTTCCACGGTGACCTAGAGGGCATGGGCGGCCATGGCTTGACTCCAATGAGGTCACCTCGACCTGGACTACGCCTGGCGCGGTCTTGCGGGAGGAGGAGCAAGGCGAGGTCCGGCGGTCAGGGATGGTCGCGGGACTCCTGCCCACGTCGAGTCCAGGCGAAGGTCGCTGCTTGATGGAGTCCCTGCAAATGGCGTCCATGGCTGGAATCAGAGAAAGGGAGGAGAAATGAGAGAAGTAAGGCAGGGCAAGAAAGGAGAGGTCACACGGTGGCTCCGGTCGATCTACTGCTTGCTGATGGTGGGGATGCGCCGGCGGGGTCTGGTGGGAGCATGGGGTCGAGCGGGCGGAGACTTGGGGTGCTGCTCGCTCCTGGGGGTCGCAGGGTAAGGCCCCTGGCCGTGTGGACGCGTCCACTCGGGCTGCGGACTAGGGCTGCGGTGGTTAGATTGCTTGGATAGATCGGAGGAGGAGGCGGCTCTGGTTGGTGGGTTTGGGAAACCGAGGTGGAAGAAGACCCAATGATTGGGTGGCGGCGCGATGGGACAAGATGCCTAGAATTTAGGGTTAGTCTGCTATATATACCGCTATGGGATTAGGCTAGGGGTCATTTGGACCATCCGATATAGATCGGACGGTTGACATAATTAGGTTAGGTAGACCAACTAAAAAACCGATGATGCTTTGGGATATTACGGGGTTGATCCGGACCCAACAGTCACAACCGAACGTTTCGGCTTTGGGGGGAGTTTTCGGACTAGGTTGCGAGCGGGTCGGCGCATTGTGCAGAGGGGCTAGGCATTTAGTAGAGAGGGAAGACGCGGGCAGCTCGAAAACATGTTATACAATACCGAAAACATCCAACGATTGACCGGCTATAGTGCCGCTATACTTTAACGGTTGGGGTATCAAACTGACTCTGATTGCGACGAAATTTGACACGCGGTCTACCTAGACTATATTAAGACCGCATGCCAACTTTTCACCCATTCAGAGAAAGTTTTATACGCACTTTAAAAATGATATTTTTTTCTCGATGCCGCGGGCGCGTGCGTGTGTGGTTGGAATCGAAACGGTCGATGACACGAACGGAGAGAACCGGAAACTACGATCGGATGCAAGTTTTCAAAAACGAGCGGTGATGCTATGCAGATGATGCGAATGATACGATGATGGATGCGACAAATAAAAGAATCACACGATGACAACGGAATAAAAAGGGAATCTTCTGGAGTGTCGGTCTCGGGCTGTTACACATCCCCTCTTTTGTCTCAATCTATCGGTATGTCACTTGAAGCTATATTTTTATTCATCACATGATATGAGTTTTTCTTGAAGCGTCGTTTCTTTTTGTTTGCTTTTACTTTTAGTTTGCCACAATCATCGTTTTCTGGACACACCTATTTGAGAGAGACACACCTTCATCATAATTTGTTAGAATACTCTATGTGCTTCACTTATATCTTTTGAGCTTAGCAGTTGCTCTAGTACTTCACTTATATCTTTTTGAGCACGGTGGCGTGTAGATTTTATAGAAATAATTTCACTCACTCTCTTCACTTATATTTCTTTGAGAGTTAATAAATAGTGACTGTAATTTGCATGGGTCATAAGACTAGTCCAAAAATAATAGGTATTCAATGAGTGATAATCAAAACCATCATGTAGCACATATAGAGAAATTGTGGGTTAATGATATTGATGTGGTAATATGAAAAAGGTGTGAGTTCATAATTGTTGATTTGTATAAGTGTCGATATTAAGAGAGGTTAACTTCTTGTTCGTCTAAAATTTAAAAAGGCATGGTGATGATGTGTGAGTATTTCTATTTCTCGTTGAAATCCTAGTGTAATTTCGGGTCGGAGGCGCGCGATGGTTAACTCCTATCAACCTCCTCCCTCGGGGCATGCGTGTAGTACTTTGATTTGTGATAACACTAATAAAACTTTGCAATAAGTATATGAGTTCTTTATGACTAATATGAAACCATGGACATGCGCAATCTCACCACCTCATATTTGCTAGCCTCTTCGGTACGTGCATAGGCCATTCTCACCTTGAGAATCGGTGCAACTTTCGCCGGTGCATCCAAACCCCGTGACATGATACGCTTTGTTGCACATAAGTCTTATTATATCTTCCTCAAAACATTCACCATACCTACCCATCATGGCATTTACATAGCCATTCCGAGATATATTGCCATGCAAATTCCATCGTCACTTCACATGACTAGTTCGTTCATCATCATATTGCTTTGCATGATCATATAGAGCTGACATAGTATTTGTGGCAAAGCCAGCGTTCATCATATTTTTGATACATGTGACACTAGATCTTTGCACATCCTGGTACAGTGCCAGAGGCATTCATATAGAGTCATGTCTTTCTATCAGTTCTTCATATCGAGGTGTAAGTAAATAAAAGTGTGATGATCATCATTATTAGAGCATTGTCCCAGTGAGGAAATAAAAATGGGGGAGGCCAAATGAGACCACCATTATGAATAAAAAAATGAATGAGAGAAAATAAGAGAAGGGACTTTGCTACTGTCGTTTACAACCCTTGTGCCAGAAAGTGGCACCTTGTTCCTCATATATAGAGTCTCATGTTATGTCACTTTCATATGCTAGTGGGAATTACTTTTTCATTTATAAACTTGGCTTGTATATTCCTATGACGGGCTTCCTCAAATGCCCGAGGTCTTCATGAGCAAGAAAGTTCGATGCACACCCCACTTAGCTTCATTTGAGCTTTCATACACTTATAGCTCTATTGCATCATTTGCATGGCAATCCCTACTCCTTGCATCGACATCTATCGATGGGCATCTCCATAGCCCGTTGGTACGCCTAGTTGATGTGAGACTATCTTCTTCACTTTTTACCCCTTTGGTATCTACCACCATATTCTATTCCACGTAAATGCTCTATCAATTGTCTCATGCTCATGTATTGCGTCAAGAATAAAAAGTTCATGCATATTAAAAAGTACGATCCAATTGCCGGCCTTGGACACCGTGGTGCTTGACATTTGTATTAATGTGGTGAAGATGGAGCCATGCCTTGCTAATATAATAAGATGAATGGGGGTAAACATTCTTTGAGGACCGTATACTTTGAAAGATTGATGATTGAGCATGCATGCAAAACATTACATAATGGGTAGCATGTCACATCCAAAATTCTGTTTTTATCATTTACCTACTCGAGGACGAGCAGGAATTAAGCTTGGGGATGCTTGATATGTCTCCAACGTATCTATAATTTTTGATTGTTCCATGCTGATATATTATCATTCTAGGATACTTTTTGAGTCTTTATTTACCAATTTATAATATTTTTGAGCACTAAGCTATTGACCCAGTGCCTAGTGCCAGTTGTTGTTTTCTGCATGTTTTTCACTTCTCAGGTTTACAGTACCAAACGAAGTCCAGTTGCCACGAAACTTTTTGATGATTTTTTGTGGACTAACAGAAGGCTGGGGGGCCACACCAGGGCCCAACAAGCCATCAGGGCGCGCCCTGGGGGGCTCCCCGATGGCTTGTGGGCCCCTGGCGGCTCTCTCGACCTCGTCCTCTGTCCTCTAAATTCTCATATATAATGAAATCCCTAGAGGCAGTCCCAAAACCCTTTTTACGCCACCACAAGTCTCGGTTCCGTCGTGAGGCCATCTGGAGCTCCATTCCGGTACCCTGCCGGAGGGGGGATAGATCACGGATGGTCTCTTCATCAACCTTGCTGCCCTCATGATGATGTGTGAGTAGTTCACCACAGACCCACGGGTCCATAGCTAGTACCTAGATGGTAGTCTCTACAATGATCATCGCATCTTCGCTTTGATCTATCCGATGTAATCCTTTTCTGTGGCGTGTTTGTTAGGATCCGATGAAATGTGGGTTTATGTTCAGATTATTCATGAAAAGTATTTGAGTCACCTCTCAATATTATGATTCTTATTTGCATGATCATTATAGCATCATAATTCTCTCCGATCTATTGATTTTCTTTGGCCAAGTAGATTGATCTATCTTCAGTGAGAGAGGTGCGTTGTGGTAGGTTCAACCTGAGGAGTTTCTATTTCCCAGTGACAGAAGGGGACAAGTTGCATCTGTGTGTTGTTGCTGCTAAGGATAACACGATGGGGTTTATTCATATTGCTTGAGTTTACTTTGTCTACATCATGTCATCATTCTCCATGCATTACTGTGCTTTACATAATACTCTAGATGCATGCTGGATAGCGGTTGATGCGTGGAGTAATAGTAATAGGTGCAGGCAGGAGTCAGCCTATTTGTTTATGGTCGTGATGCTTATATACACATGATCATTGCCATGAAAATCGCATAACTATCCGCTTTTCTATCAATTGCCAAACAGTAATTTGTTACCCACCGTATGTTGCCTACAAGAGAGATGCCGCTTGGGAAAACTATGGCCCCCAGGTCTCTTCAGTTATAAATTTACAAATGCTACTATTACCTTGCTTCCTTTATTTGTATTTTATTTTATTTTGCAATTTAAAATGATCTACAATTATCTACACAACTCATTTGCATGCAAATAACAAGAGCAAGGGGATTGACAATCCTCTTGCCCGCTATGGGTGCAAGTTGTTTGCTCTTTTGTGTGCAGTCGTTGAAGACGGTTGAGGATTGATATTCCTATTCATTCGATAAACCTTGGTTTCATAACTAAGGGAAATACTTTCTAACTTTGTGCTGCAATTACACGTTCCTCTTCACGAAAATCCCAACGCAAATCATAAGTATCAAGAAACACACTGATATTTTTTTGGAGTTTTTAGTTTTTCTGAAGAGAGCAAATTGACAAAGGAAAACAAAAAGCGAGAAAAACTATTTACATGGGAAATCTCCCAACAAATAAGAAGAAGAACTAGAAAGTTTTTTTGGGTTTTCTTTTAATAATGCAAACTAATTAAACGAGGAACAGAACCCGAAAAAGAAGCAAGAAATATATTTGGATTTTTGAAAGTTTTTCAAACACACAAAAGAAAGAGAAAATAAAACTAAAAATGGATTATGCAATGAAAGAGGATGAAAATCGACAACTTGAATGAATGTGTGGTACATGAATGTAATGTATGTGTGAAATACGTACTCCCCCAAGCTTACGCTTTTTTCCTAACTTGGTCTATGGCCTCTTCTGGCCTGAATAGAAATCCTGGAGATAGTTTGGCCATCGCAGCCGCAAGCGCCTGGTTGGCTGCCTCAGTGCAACACGCAGTTTCCTATGTCGTTTGATATGCCTCAGCCTCCCACTGAAGTTTATAATATCTCTCCGTCTCCTGAAAAGTCAAAGAAGGAAGGAGCAGGCAAAGTAATGGTAGACCTTACTCTTGTTAAAGATTATTCTATATCGAAATGGTGTGTCATATCTTTCGATAAACCGGTGATGCTCCGTAGCAGCAGAATCAAGACAACAAGGCGGCAATTGGGGGTCATTATCCTTAATGGGGACGCCCAAATAATTGGCTAGGCGAGTAGCATAAATCCCACCATAAAGATCACCATCGAGAGCATTTTTATTCAAGCAACACACAATAATAGCTCCTATGTTAAATTTTCTATCTCTCCGTACCACACTTTTGAGAATACTTAGATCAGGTGCGCGTAGGGTGCTAAGGTCGTGTTTACCATTTATGCATCTCCCTACGAACAAGGAGAAATAGTGGATTGCGGGAAAATGAATGCTATCAACTCAATCTTGGGTTATGCCTCTAGTTTTTCCCTGAGTGAGGCTCAATAGAAAATCATTGCAATCAGTTTTACTAGGTTCATGACAAGTCCCCCAACTTGGAACCTTACAAGTATGGAAAATTCCTCAATATACATGCGAAAAGCTCTTTTATATAAATCAAACATAACTTCATGAGAAGAACGATGAATCACATACTTAAATCCACGCATGAATGAATTAGTGAGATTATGGAACTGAGGACAGTTATCTGACAAGAAGTCCGTCAACTCTACGCTTTGCACATAAATATCAAATTCTTCCTTGATGCCCGCTCTGTTGATGAAAAAATCGGACGGCCACTCACATGGCTTAACGAGCGCATCCCGACGTGGCTCGAGGTCCAGTTCATGAATTGCCAACCTGGGGGAGCTCTTGCTCGAAGTACCACGATGGAACACGTTCCATAACATATTTCTTTCTCTGAAACAATTCTGAAATTTTTAGTCCCACAAAATAAAAGAGAACGAAACTCAACAAAATTGATAGGAACTACTCCCACAAGTATCTAGAGGCCATATCCTGCATCAAAAAACTTTCAAACCATACAAGTTCAACATGCAAGCTCATATACATGGTCACCAATAGTAGAAAATATTGCAAAATATAAACCACTAGAACAAAACTAATTGGAGCATTGTAGGAGTCACATACCAAGGAGTAATTCCCTAAAACAGTTTCGGAAATTGAGTTCCGAGCAAGGAGATTAAAAATAACTCGAATATGGGCAAGAACACGGGCTAGGAGGCAATGATGATTTTTCTGGTGGTGGAAGAAGGTTGTGGGCATGAGCACTAAGTGAGGGGGTCCCCGTGGGGCCTACGAGCTAGCATGGCGCGCCTAGGGGGGCAGACGCGCCACCCTCGCTCATGGCCAGGTGGTGCACCCCCTTGGGGTGTGTTTAGTGCCATAGATTCTTTTTTATTATAGAAATAAGGTACTAAATTTTCAGGGCATTCTGAGAACTTTTATTTTTGGGTCATTTTTTATTGCATGGATATTTCAGAAAATAAAAAAACTATTTTATAATTTTATATTAAATCTTTAATTAACAGAGAATAAAACTATGGGTACAGTAGGTTCTACTTACTAGATTTATCGACCACATGCTCCTAAAAAAGAATCCATTAATAAGGTGGATCAAGTCTTATTAACGAATCGTTTCCGAGTGACATGAAACCAATTTTTTCCCGTATGACACTAGGTTACCTCAACGGGGATATGCATTTACCCCAATAATAAGAATATCATATCTCTTCTTGACAGTAGGGAGAGAAATATTGAACTCCCCAATAGCGATTGTACAATTTGTTCAATAGAATTGATATTATTCACCATACTTTGTTTCTTCGAAAAATATACCATGTGCTGATAACCATTGACATGAAAAGTAACCTTGCTCTTGTCGCAGTAAATAACATCCCTTGCAGTATTCAAAAAGGGTCTACCAAGGATAATCGACATGTTGTCGTCCTCGGGCGTATCAAGAATAACAAAACCCGTTAAGATAGTTACGTTTGCAACCAAAAAGGGGAGATCCTCACCAATCCCAATAGGTATATTATCATCCATTTAGAAAGATATTTCGGTAGGTGTAAGCTTATTAAAATCAAGTCTTCTATATAAAGAGAAAGGCATAACACTAACACCGGCTCCTAAATAATATAAAACAGTTTTAACATAACTTGGTTTAACGGAGCAAGGTATAGTAGGTATCCCTAGATCTCCCAATTTCTTAGGACCTCCACCATCAAAAGAGTAATTAGCAAGCATGGTGGAAATTTCAGCTTCAGGTATCTTTCTTTTATTAGTGAAAATATCTTTCATATATTTTGAATAAGGGGCCATCTTTAGAATATCAGTTAAACGTATTCGCAAAAAGACTGATGAGGGAATGGCATAGTTTTTTGAACCCATGGCTCTCTTTATTTGCCATGTTTTCTAGCAATGAAATTCCTCTTATCATAATGTTTATTCTTAGGAGGTGGGTTACAAGGATTAACTGCAGGTTCTATTTCTACCTGATTATCAGGTTGTTTATCATGATCTGGTTGAGCATCAACATGAACATCTTCATTTTCATTATCACTAGGTGTATGTTCACTTCCAGATTGTATCTCAGCATAAAAAATATAAACATCATTATTATTCTCAGATGGTTTTTCTACCACAGGTTCACTAGAAGCATGCCTATTTCTATAATTTTTATTTTTATTTTTCTTCTTAGATGAACTAGGTGTATCATTATTTATGTTCTAATAATACCGCACAATTCTTTTAAGATGTCCCTCGGGATATAGGGGTTCCTGTGTTATTCTACCTCCTCTAGTCATGACTCTAACAACATGATCATTCAATTTATTATTCATTTCAGTAAGCAAATCATTTTGTGACTTAGCAACTTGTTCTAACCGAGTATGTACCATGGATGAATGTTTACCCAAACCTCTAACATCATTAGCAATTCTAAACATCAAGTCACTCAAGCGATACATCATCATGGCATTTTGTTTCAATTACTCCTTAACATACATATGGAAATGTTCTTGCTTAACAATGTAGTTATCAAATTCATCCATGCATTCACTAGCAGTTATATTATAAGGTATATCACCTTCATCAATTCTACAAAGAGAATTTACCTCTACTACCTGTGTATAGATATCAAGTCCATGTATTTCTTCAATAGGTGGTAAATTCTTGACGTCTTCAGTTTTAATACACTTTTCTTTCATTAATTTCTTGGCTTCTTGCATATCTTCTGGTCCTATCTTCTTTGGAATTGGTTCAGGAGGTGGTTCAGGAAGTGTCCAATCATTGGCATTCTTCAAAATATTATTGAATAGTTCTTCAGCTTGCAGAATAGTTTGTTCCCTAAAAACACATCCAACACAACTATCTAGGTAGTCCCTAGAAGTATCGGTTAGTCCATTATAAAAGACATCAAGTATTTTTATTTTCTTAAGAGGATGATCAGGCAAAGCTTTAAGTAATTTGAGAAGCCTTCCCCAAGCTTGACGGAGATTCTCTTCTTTAGTTTGCACAAAGTTAAATATTTCCTGTAAGGCAACTTGTTTCTTATGAGCAGGAAAATCTTTTTTACAGAATTAATATATCATATCCTGGGGACTACGCACACAACGAGGAGCAAGAGTATGAAACCACTTCTTAGCGTCACCCTTCTGTGAGAAAAGAAAAATCTTAAGGATATAAAGAAGAATTTTTTTCCTCATTAGCAAATAGGGTGGCAATATCATTTAATTTGGTAAGGTGTGCCACAACAGTTTGAGATTCATAACCATGAAAAGGATCAAATTCTACCAAAGTAATTAACTCAGAATCAACAGAGAATTCATATGGAGGCAGAGGCAAGCAATGGTCCCACGCACCGGTGAGCCGAGTCGCAACACCAACACCGTCTGGAGTACCAACAACCGCGACCATGCTGCTGCGATGTCCAAGGACGCCCTAGTGATATCCAAAGATGACACGATGGTCGGGCGGCAAAACACACATCGCGTCCGTCGCATGACGACCGCGACTAGTATCTGCGGACCAGCTGCGACCCTGGGCGACGTGCTGAAAAGACCCCCTGTCAGGGATATAACCCCGCGATATAACCCGGCCGGAGTATAACCCGCCCAGGACTTGGCGATTCACTGAAGACCCGGTCACCAGCTTGGCAGTTCATAGTCAAGACCCATAAGGTGGGCCAGAAGACGGAGACCAAGCCACATGGCGGGTTACCAAGTGGGCCAAGAGGAAGACAAGACATGAAGACCAGGCCATATGGCGGCTTGCCAGATGGGCTGAGGTCAAGGCCCAAGAGGCATGAGGCGACTCATGGGCCAGAAGATGTAAGCCGCCATAAGATGACTTGTTCTGTAAGACTAAGGAGTTGGAACCAGGATCGGTTACGTTGTACAACCCGACCCGGACTCGTGTAAGCCCAGGGCCTCGACCTATGTATATAAAGGTGAGCCCCTGCGGCGTGGGAGACAAGTTAAGTAAGACAGAAACCAAGTATCGAGAGCTAGGGCAAGCAAGCCGCCTCTTGTAATCGATATACCAGTCAATACAATATAAGCAGGACGTAGGCTTTTACCTCCACGGTGAGGGGCCGAACCTGGGTAAACTCGTGTCCCTTGTCCCGTTTAACCCCTTTGAGTCCACCTCTTTAGCGATGGCCTCGAACCTAAGTCTTCGGACATCTGCCGTGACAAATCCACGACAGTTGGCGCCCACCGTGGGGCAAGCGCTCGGTGGTGTTGAGTTCTCAAAGGGTTCTCCCTCTGGGAGCGAAGGGTACGTCAATGGTGAGATAACCAAGAGTCGCCATGGGAGACTCTACCTCGACGACGCTGGCTGGGGTCCTGAGGCCGACTCAATCGAGCATGGTTTCCGGGTCCCCTTCGGTGGAGACAACATCTTCATCGGCAAGATCGGCGGATCTGAACCTGGGCCGGACATCTGCACCGACATCGTTGAGCCGGCCCGGCATGAGCAAAGCGCCCAAAGCATGCAACCCGCCTGTGTTGACCCGGGCAGGGAGCACGTCTTCGTTGGCTTTACTCAAGGCATGGATCTTGAAGGTTCTATGTCACAGGAGGAAACTCTGGTCTACTCAGAGGAAGGATCCTCGAGTGGAGAGACGGAATCGATCTATCAGCTTCATAATGGTGGACTTGGGGGCTATGACGAGCCTTACCCCGAGTCAGAGTATCATGAGCCGGAGGAGGATGAGCCGCCAAACCGCACTGCCGTTTTTATGGAGGGTTCCGCGGCGGCTCCGAGCGGTACAGCCGCCGGTGCGACCGGGTCTGGGTCAGGCAGGCCCCCGGTTCAGGTTCTTCTGGATCTGATGAACGAGTTTACAACCCTAATGGAGACTGAGGTCACTACTGAAAACCAAGCGGCCCGTAATGCGGAGATCGCGAGGTTAAAGAATCAGATTGCCGGAGTCCAACAGGAAATCAATGAGCTGAAGGCTCAGATGGATGCTGAGGCGGCACGCCTTAAGGCGGACGCTTTTCGCCTTGAGTTAGAACAACAGTCAGCAGTGGCAGTTTATCGCATGAGACATCAATCCCGCTTGCCGGAGCAATATGAAGCTACGAATCTTTTTAACACGCCAGGAACGGGACAGAACGTACCTTTGACCATAACCCGGACGGCGGAAATACCTGGAAACCGGGGGGCGGCTCAGCGTCAGCAGCTAGACCCGCCCCGACGGAACCAAAACCCGCTACCACTTTATGCAACACCGCCGGGTCATCATGCTAACCCGGCGGAGAACATGGTGGCAGCGGCAACCAGGCTTGATACAATCCCAATCCCTGATGAGGCGCCTTATGCAGAAGAGGTGTGGAATGCCATCAGATACCTGCGAACGGCGATGGCCCAGCAGGAGAAATATAATTACAGCCGGAGTCGCGTGCACTCAACCCCCATCCACAGCCGTAGCTACAGCCGGCGTTATGAGTCGCCGGCGGTCTCTAGCAGTAACCCGCCTCAGGTTGATCGGGTGGCTCTAGATGTTCAAGCACGGGTGGAACGGGCAAAAGCACAGCAAGAAGCGGCGGCTCAGGCAACGGCAGCGGCTCATCAAGAACCCACAGTTGCACCCTCCGTCTCATTAGGAGCAGGAATAACCTCCAGGGCTGTGGGAGTGCCTTGTTTGGTGCCGACTCTGCGGAATGAGCGTTTGCCGAAAGATTTTAAGGGTCCTCGAAAGGTGCCCAATTACACGGCTGACTTACCTCCCGAGGCTTGGGTTGAAAGCTATGAGCTAGCCATGGAGATGTTAGACGTCAGTGATGCAGTCTGCGCAAAGTATTTCATCATGATGCTGGAAGGGCCGGCTCGCACATGGTTGAAGGGTTTACCACCCAACACCATTACTTCCTGGGCCGAGTTAAGGGCGAAATTCATCAAAAATTTCCAAGGAACGTGCAAGCAGCCCATGACGATTGTGGATTTGGACCATTGTGTACAACGTACTGATGAGTCGGCTCATCACTGGGTCTGGCGGGTCTCCGAAATCATCCACTCTTCTGAGAAGATTACGGCGTCTCAGGCGGTTTTGATTCTAGAAAAGAATTGTCACTTCACGCCTTTGAAGCAGAAGCTTGGCCGGCTCAAACGGTCATGTCAAGACATGGGGGAGCTCATGACGGCTCTCACCAAATATGCCGACTCCGACAACACGAAAGACCCGGGCTCTGATGATGAGAAATCAGGTCAGGGGAAGAAAGGCAACAATGGCAAGGGCCAACAGCAAAGTATGGCTGGCAGCAACCCAGGCAAGCAAAAGCACCCGGACGGCGGGTCAGAACTGGTGGCAAACACCAACACCAGTAACACCCGTGCTAAGGGTAAAGCTCCTATCAACCTGGAAGAGATGCTCAATAAGCCTTGCCCAGAGCACAGCCGACCCGATAAGCCGGCACGACATACCTGGGGAGATTGCTACTTTATGCAACAGTTCCGGGATGACAGCCTTCAACAGCATCGTGATAACGGTAATGGTCCATCAGGCGGCTCAGCACCGGGTGGCTCAGGGGCCGGCTTTGGTGCTGGCGGCTCAGGAACCGGTTACCAAGATCAGAGCGATCATGGAGGCCATAATCAACAGTTTGGCGATGGAAGCCAAAAGCAGAATAACCAGTCGGGGTATCTGATTAACCCAAAACAGCTCGGCCAGGGTTAGTACCATGCTTAAAACCCGGCTCAAGAGAAGACCGTCTCTCACAAAGCTTTGAGACCTTGATAGCCGGCTCAGCATCCGGTTCAAAGGAATTCATCTCTCGCAAGTTCGAGTTTTTAAGAATATTGTAAAGTCGCCCAAGAGGACGAGCCGCCATGATGTGCCATTCAAATATGGGTACCCTGGTTCATTGGATAATCATAAAGTCATTAGGGGGCTTCCAAACCCACCAGGTTTAGCTTTCATACCCTCTTGACCGGCTTTTAAGCCATAACCAGACTAGAGTAATCCTGCCTGTTCGCCAAGATGCTACTCCGATCCCCTGTACTCTTGATAAGTCATGAACTTATCCAGGTTAAAACATGATGGGTCATGTGAGAGTCGGCTTACAGAAAGCGAGGATACTCCATGGGCTATTAAGCCGCCTTCGTTGAAACTTGGTTAAACCTGCCTGTTCTCCAAGATGCTACTCTGATCCCCTGTACTCTTGATAAGTCATGAACTTATCCAGGTTCAAACATGATGGGTCATGTGAGAGCCGGCTTACAGAAAGCGAGGATACTCCATGGGCTATTAAGCCGCCTTCGTTGAAACTTGGTTAAACCTGCCTGTTCGCCAAGATGCTACTCCGATCCCCTGTACTCTTGATAAGTCATGAACTTATCCAGGTTAAAACATGATGGGTCATGTGAGAGCCGGCTTACCGAAGCATGGACAAACCAGTGGCTATCACGCTAGTTTCATTGAAGTAAGACCCGAAGTCAGACTATAAAAGGTCGTTTGGGGGCTTCAACCCTCTCGATCAGGCTCTTCAGCTACCCTCGCAAAGATGAAAGACTTAACAGTTCCGGGTTAGGTTTCTTAAAGCCGCCCTCACAGCAATGCAGAGCATGCTCTGTATTGTTTATTTTTGCAGGTCTCGTCTCTTAAGACAAGCCGGTCACCGAACCGGGTTACATCGTAACCTCTGCAAGCATAATGAAGACTCTAAATAGCCGACCTGGCTGGATATTCTTGAGTCGCCCTATTAATTATAATGCCGGGTCATCTAATTGACCGGCTCTTGGATTTCTTCAAACAGTGCCCTGTAGTATACTACAACACTCATGGATTTCTCAAGCACATATTTGCCGGGTTGCATCGCAACCATGAGCAGGGATTTCATTATTAATACCGGGTTACAACCACGGTCAAGGAATCACAATATTCTTATACAGTCCCGAGTCGCCGCAGGCAGGCAACCCGGCTCTTGGGGGCTATATTATTCAAATCCGGTTTATATCAAGTACGCAAGTCCCATGTCGCTGCAAGCATGCGTCACGGCACTTGGGGGCTAATGCAAGCCGGTTTTCAAGTCAGTACATTGTCAACAAGACCCTGTTATCTCAAGGAGATGAGCCGGTTTTCTGCGATCCTTCTAAGTCCCGGCCTAGTACATATTACTGACCCGACACTTGGGGGCTACACCGCTCAGATCAAATTCTCTGAAGTCCCAAGTCGCCCCAGGCATGCGACCCGGCACTTGGGGGCTACAGTATTCAGCTATTCAAGCAGATTATAAGGTTCTCATTGAAGACCCGGCCCATCACATGCTGAAGAGCCGGCTCTTGGGGGCTACACCAGTTGAAGCTTTATAAGGTATAAGACAGTTATAAGTCCCAGGCTGCTGCAGGTGAGACAACCTGGTACTTGGGGGCTGTACAGTCAAAGATATTATTGCAAAGCGCCAAGTCATCATGGATACACTTGGAGCTTGGGGGCTACAGGTAATATGGATATATCAAAAAAGTTGAAAAGAGTTATCAAAGTCAGCTGGAGTCTGGTTATCTAACCCGGCGTCACCAACATTACATGACCCGGCGATTCAAAGATTATAACCCGGCAGTGATAACCCGCCGAGAGTATTGGAGGCCGACTCAATGGCATATGGGTGTTGTATTCCCAGAATTTTACTTCGAAGGATACTGACAACCAAGACGATTGAGAAGACGGCTCGAGCTTAGCATGAATAAATTCAAGCTAACCTAGGGGCTAATATCAGGGATATAACCCCGCGATATAACCCGGCCGGAGTATAACCCGGCCAGGACTTGGCGATTCACTGAAGACCCGGTCACCAGCTTGGCGGTTCATAGTCAAGACCCATAAGGTGGGCCAGAAGACGGAGACCAAGCCACATGGCGGGTTACCAAGTGGGCCAAGAGGAAGACAAGACATGAAGACCAGGCCATATGGCGGCTTGCCAGATGGGCTGAGGTCAAGGCCCAAGAGGCATGAGGCGACTCATGGGCCAGAAGATGTAAGCCGCCATAAGATGACTTGTTCTGTAAGACTAAGGAGTTGGAACCAGGATCGGTTACGTTGTATAACCCGACCCGGACTCGTGTAAGCCCAGGGCCTCGACCTATGTATATAAAGGTGAGCCCCTGCGGCGTGGGAGACAAGTTAAGTAAGACAGAAACCAAGTATCGAGAGCTAGGGCAAGCAAGCCGCCTCTTGTAATCGATATACCAGTCAATACAATATAAGCAGGACGTAGGCTTTTACCTCCACGGTGAGGGGCCGAACCTGGGTAAACTCGTGTCCCTTGTCCCGTTTAACCCCTTTGAGTCCACCTCTTTAGCGATGGCCTCGAACCTAAGTCTTCGGACATCTGCCGTGACAAATCCACAACACCCCCTGTGCACCACTCTAAAGGTGCGCGATGCCAATATTATCAACAACCCATTGGTGGGAACGGTCATCGTACGCAAGAGCGAGGTGGGGCTCATTCTAGCTTTGTTAGGAGTAAGAGCGCCACTCATGCTTCGGGACGCACCATGCCGAAGACTCCAGGATAAGCCTTGGTGCAAGCCCAGCTGCTACTGGACTTCCCTCCAGCACCAGAGAAGATGGTGGAATGGAGAACAACAATACAGAGGCTCCTCAATTTCGCCAACCGCGACAAGCCGGATCAAGAAGGACCTTCGCGGGTGCATCCCATTCCGCCAACAAGGCATGTCAGCGAGCGCAGCGTTAGCGGAGCGCCTACAGTGCAGTCGCCTCCACAACAACAGCGACAAGCTCACTGGGCCGATATGCAAGACTAGATGTCCATGGCGTCATCTATCCCGCGCCGGCACCAAGATCAACGCCAAGTCTCACAAGACTGGCAGAAGGAGGATGCCCACACCGTGATCGAGTGGCAGCGGGAGGGACGCCGTAAGTCAAATGACTATGCTGGGCTAGACATTGATGGGCCCGCACCTGGGGTGCCCGGCAGCCTGCCTTATGAGATGGGTTGCCCGGGATTTACCCGTGAGCTGCGACAAGTCCGCTGGTCCTCCACCAAGACATTAAAGCCTGATCTGCCGGAAAGGTATGTCGGCAAGATCAGCCCGTCGGAGTTCCTAGGCATCTACACCATCACTGTGCAGGCTGTCGAGGGATGCGACGAGAAGTTGTTCGCCAACTACTTTCCATTGGTGCTCAAGCCCAATGTGAGAAGCTGGTTGATGAACTTTCCAGAGGGTTCCATATCCTCTTGGGCAGATTTGTGCAACCAGTTCGTTGGTGCATACCACGGAGGTCATAAGCTCCCTGGACAACCCAACGACCTGCATGTACTTCCCCAGAGGGATCAGGAATCCCTCCGCAGGTATATTTAATGGTTCAGCCGCAAGCAGCACAACATCCCCGACATCCATCCTTCCGCAGTTATTGCCGCGTTTCACACGAACGTGCGCAACGGGCGGATGCGTGAGGAGATGAGCATCAACAAGGTGTGTGATATAGCCGAGCTCTATGCTCGTCAGACAAGTTCGCGCGTGCTAAGGATGGGAGGAGACTCCCCGAAGAGGATGCTGGCTTGGAGGTCGACTCTGACAATGAAGATGCATCTACCTCCAAGAAGAAGGTCCAGAAGCGCAACCGCAAGTGCAAAGGCAAAGCAGTTATGGCCGTCGAGGGCCCCAACAACTCGAATGGCATAAGAAAGCCAAGAAAGAAAGCTCCATCAAGGAAGCCGTTGTGTGCTCGTGTGGTGATGAAGCCGCAACTGGCGAGAAGACCAGAAAGAACAATGGGCCATACTGCAAGATCCACCGCACCAAGGGCCACGACCTCCAAGAGTGCCGACAAGTCGAGCAACTTGCTGAGAAGCAGAAGCAAGAGTATGAGAAGTGTGACAACGAGAAGGGTCAAGATGGTGCCGGTGGTTCCGGCAAGAAATGTGGCGGCCGTGGTGGTCGCGACGGCAAGGCCAAGCAGTAGAAGGAGAAGCCTGCTAGAGGCCGAGACAAGAAGTCAAATGATGAGGATGATCATGATGAAGAGGATGAAGAAGTATCTGATGGTCAGGAATTCAAGAAACCAACGGATGCCATGTGCATGGATGGAGGTCCATCTTTGCACTCCACTCACCGGCAGCTCGAGCAATGGGCCCGTGAGATAAATGCAGCGGAACCGGGAGCGGAGGCATAGATGCCCCTCAAGTGGTCCAACATGCCCATCATTTTCGACGTCGAGGACCACCTTGACCGCACTACTGCTGTTGGGTGTTTGCCATTGTTGGTTTCAATGACAATTTGCAACCTCCATGTGACAAAATTGTTGGTTGACTATGGGGCCGGCTTGAACTTGATCTCACCTAAAGTGATCAAGCATCTACAGATCCTCAACACGGATCTCAAGCCGATGGGGACATTCTAGGATGTCAACCCATGAAGGAGCCAGCCGAAAGGAAAGATCACCCTGTCGGTGACGTTTGGCAGTGAACATAACATCAGGACAAAGAAGATAGTCTTCGATGTCGCCAAGATACCGTTGCCGTATAATGCAATCGTTGGCCGCCCGACACTGGCAAAGTTCATGGCGGCCTCGCATTATGCCTATAATACTTTGAAGATGCCAGGGCCGATGAGTGTCATCACCGTCCACGCCGACAAGAAGAGCGTTGTCTTATGCGTCGACAAGCTCTACCGGGAGGTGATACGTCTCCAGCTTATCTATAATTTTTGATTGTTCCATGCTAATATATTATAATTCTAGGATACTTTTTGGGTATTTATTTTCCAATTTATAATATTTTTGAGCACTAACCTATTGACCAAGTGCCCAGTGCCAGTTCCTGTTTTCTGCATGTTTTTGCCTTTTCAGAGTAACAGTAGCAAACGGAGTCCAATTGCCACGAAACTTTTTGACGATTTTGTCTGGACCAATACAAGACCTAGAAGCTTCGGAGGAAGGCCGGAAGGTGCACCAGGGCCCCACCACATATCCCACCGCGCCACCAGGGGGCACGGCCAGATATGTGGTGGCCCTTGGTGCGTCTCCCGACGTCGTTCTCTGGCCTATAAATTCACATCTACCCTAAAAACACCAAAAGCACTCCCAAAACACTTTTTCAGATGCCGCAAGTCTCTTTTCCGACGGGAGGCCAGCTACACCTCCGTTCCGGCACCTTGCAGGAGGGGAGATCGATCAAGGAGGGCCTCTTCATCAACCTTTCTGCCCTCACCATGATGTGTGAGTAGTTCACCACAGACCTATGGGTCCGTAGGTAGTACCTAGATGGCAATCTCTCTCCCTCTTGATCTTCAATACAATGTTCATCGCATCTTTGCCTTGATCTATCCGATGTAATCCCTTTGTATGGTGTGTTTGTTGGGATCCGATGAATTGTGAGTTCATGTTCAGATTATTCATGAAAAGTATTTGAGTCAAATCTGATTACTATGATTCTTATTTGCATGATCATCATAGCTTCGTAATGCTCTCCGATCTATTAAGATAGTTTGGCCAACTAGATTGATATTTCTTTGGTGAGAGTGGTGCATTGTAGTAGGTTCAACCTGGCAAGTTTCTATATCCCAGTGATAGAAGGGAACAAGTTGCATCTTTATGTTGCTGCTACTAAGGATAAAACGATGGGGTTTGTTTATATTGATTGAGTTTACTTTGTCTACATCATGTCAATGTTCTTCAAGCATTACTCTGTTTTACCTAATACTCTAGATGCATGCTGGATAGCGGTCAATGGGTGGAGTAATAGTAATAGGTGCAGGCAGGAGTCGGCCTATTTGCTTATGGACATGATGCCTATATACACATGATAATTGCTGTGAAAATTGCATAACTATTCGCTTTTCTATCAATTGCCCAACAGTAATTTGTTTACCCACGGTATGCTTTGCTTATGAGAGATGCCACTAGAGAACTCTATGGCCCCTAGGTCTATTCACTTATATATTCACAAACGCTATCATTACCTTGTTGTTATTTGTTACCTTTTATTTTATTCACAAATGCTATTATCTACAATTATCTACACAACTCACTTGCTTGCAAATAACGAGATCAAGGGGATTGACAACCCTCTTGCCAGCGTTGGGTGCAAGTTGTTTGTTCTTTTGTATGCAGCCGCTGAAGACGGTTGAGGATTGGTATTCCTGTTGGTTTGATAAACCTTGGTTTCATAACCGAGGGAAATACTTACCCACTTTGCGCTGCGATTACCCGTTCCTCTTCACGGAAAACCCAACGCAGATCACGAGTATCAGGAAGCATTTCTACCGCCGTTGCCGGGGAATACCATCACCAACTATCAAGTAACTTCGCACAAAATTTCATTCACTTGTTCTTCTTTTTATTTGCTGTTATATTTAGTGTGTATCATAAAAATCAAAAATACAAAAATATTTATCTTTGCTAGTTATTAGTTTGCTTTACTTGGTAGTTTACTTGTCTTGCTTGTTGCTTTGCTTGTGTGGTCACCATGTCTCAAGATACTACTAAGTTGTGTGATTTCTAAAATACTAATAATAATGATATTATTAGTACTCCTATACCACCCACCACTAGTGCGGAGGCATTTGATATTAATGTTGCATTGCTGAATCTTGTCATGAAAGATCAATTTTCGGGAAGTCCTAATGTGGATCCCGCGTCACATCTTAATACCTTTGTTGAATTATGGATAATGATATTGTGAAATTAAAATTATTTCCTTTTTCACTAAGAGATAAAGCCAAAGCTTGGTTTTCATCTTTACCTCGTAATAGTATTGGAACGTGGGATAATGGTAAAGATGCTTTTATTGCCAAGCATTTTCGTCCTGCTTAGATCATCTCCCTTAGAAATCAAATAATGAATTTTAAATAGCTAGACCAATAGCATGTTGCACAAGCTTTGGAGAGAATGAAATTGATGATACGAAATTGCCCAACTCATGGCTTAAACTTGTGGATGATTATCCAAAATTTCTATGCCGGACTAAACTTTGTGTCTAGAAATCTTCTAGATTCTGCTGCAGGTGGTACCTTTATGGATGTGACCTTAGGAGAGGCCACAAAACTTCTGGGCAACATTATGACAAATTATTCTCAATGGCATACCGAAAGAGCTCCAACTGGTAAGAAGGTAAATTCTGTCGAAGAAATAGCTACGTTGAGTGAAAAAGTGGATGCTCTTATGAATATGGTTGCTAATAAAAATGCTAATGTTGATCCCAATGATATGCCTTTGTCTACTTTGATTGAGCAAAATAATGATGCTATTGATGTGAACTTCATCTCGCGAAATGATTTCAACAAAATTGCTTATAGAGGAAATTTCAATGCTAGACCGTATCCCGGTAATTCCTCCAACAACTATGGAAATTCTTATGGCAATTCTTATGGAAATTGTTCTACAAATCCTAATAGGATACCTTCTTATTTTCAGAATACAATTAAAGAATTTATTAATTCTCAAAAGTTTTTCAACACTACGGTAGAAGCAAAGTTGCATGTGATTGATACTTTGGCTAAAAACATGGATAGAATTGCTCTTGATGTTGAAACTTTTAAAAATAAGTCTTTGCCACCAAAGCATGATTTTAATGAGACTATTAAATATATCCAATTATCTATTAATGAAACTAAGGATAGGACCGCTAAGTTGAGAGCTAAGCGAGAATTCTTAGAAAAAGCTCTTCCACCCAGTTTTTAGCAGAATCGTGACGAAGATCTTACAATGATTGGTGTTTCTCCTATTGAATATTTTTTTACTTATCTGAATATGAATGATAAAGGGACTGGAGATGAGTCAACTTTAGTTGAGGAGCGTCCCGTTTGCTTGGAGGGTGATTATTCTAATGCTAAAACTGAAAAAGTGGGTTTGGAGAGGTCAAAACTTTAGCTAGTGATGTGCCCACTATCTTGGATTACAAGTACTTTAATTATGATAAATTCTCTTTAGTAGAATGTATGTGCTTGCTGCAATCCATTATTAGCTCACCCAATGCTTATGAACAAAACAAAGCTTTTACCGAACCTATAGTAGAAGCTATGATAAAAGCTTATGATGAGAAACTTGAGCTTGAAATTTCTATTCCTAGAAAATTGTATGATGAGGGAACCTGCTATCAAGATAAGGAAAAATAAATATGAATGCAATGCTTTGTGTAACCTTGGTGCTAGTGTTTCAACTATACCTAAAACCTTATGTGATGTGCTTGGTCTCACTAATATTGAAGAGTGTTCCCTAAACTTGCATCTTGCGGATTCTACCATCAAGAAACCTTTAGGTAGAATTAATGATGTGCTTATTGTTGCAAATAAAAATTATGTGCCTGTAGATTTCATTCTTGTCCCATAATACTTGGAAGGCCATTTTTACGAACTATAGGTGCAATTATTGATATGAAAGAGGGAAACATAAGATTCCAATTACCATTAAATAAAGGGATGGAACACTTACCTATGAAGAGAATTAAACCACCTTATGAATAAGTCTTGAGAGCCACTTATGGGTTGAGTGTCAAAGATGACAACACTTGAAACTATGCATTATGCCTAGCTAGGGGCATAAAACAATAGCGCTTGTTGGGAGGCAACCCAATATGTTTCTTTATTTTTGTTTTTCCTTTCTATTTTTTGTGATAACATGATTATTGCCTCCGTAATTATTATGTTTTTATGTTTTAATTAGTGTTTGTGCCAAGTAAAGCGTTTGGGATAACTCACAAGATGAGTAGAAACAATGATGAAACACAAACATAAACTTTTGACACAAGTACAGGAATTTTCGTTTTTTACTGAAGCGCGATCTTGATCTGAAATTTTAACACAGTATTTCTATACAAATTCTTTACGTTGTTCTAATTTTTCAGAATTTTTAGAGTTACGGAAGTATGGGCGCTTTACAGATTGCTACAGACTATTCAGTTCTAAACAGATTCTGTTTTGCTTGCATAGTTTACTTGTTTTGATTATGCCATGGACTATATCGGGGGTGTAAGCCATGGGGAAGTTAGAATACAGTACCTATTATGCAAAAATGAATTTGAATCAACTTATCATACTACCTCAAGTATGCAATATGTTTCTTATACTAACGGATCTCACGAAGTTTTGTTGAGTTTTGAGTGATTGAAGTTTTAAAGTTTTGGGTGTGATCACGATGGACTACGGAATAAGGAGTAGCAAGATCCCAAGCTTGGGGATGCCCAAGGCACCCCAAGTATAATTCTAAGGAGACTGTAGCGTCTAAGCTTGGGGATGCCCCAGAAGGCATCCCCTCTTTCATCTCAATCCATCGGTATGTCACTTGCAGCTATATTTTTATTCATCACATGATATGTGTTTTGCTTGGAGCGTCGTTTGCTTTTGTTTGCTTTTACTTTCAGTTTGTCACAATCATCATTTGCTGGACACACCTATTTGAGAGAGACACACCTTCATGATAATTTGCTAGAATACTCTATGTGCTTCACTTATATCTTTTGAGCTAGGCAGTTGCTCTACTACTTCACTTATATCTTTTTGAGCACGGTGGCGTGTAGATTTTATAGAAATAATATGCTTTCGTTCTTCACTAATACTTGTTTGAGAGCTGAATTAATAGTGATGGTAATTTGGATGGGTCATAAGACTAGTCCAAGAATATTAGGTATTCAATGAATGATAATCAAACCATCGTGTAGCCACTAGTGCAGGCGCCTGCTATACAAACAGTTTTTAACCCCTTTCCGTGAAGTAGTCTCAAACCGTCGCCTTGCATGTGTGGGCGATAGGGGGGGGGGCTATCCCACACGACACGCAAAACCCATCGACGATGGCTCCGCCCGGTCACACACGATGAGCAAAAAAATGTCGTGTGCGATTGGAGGGCCATCACAAACAGGTATTTTTGGGAAGTCGTGTGAGATGTGCTTAGCATCCCACATAGTGAATCACAAACGTACGTTTCTGTTTGCATTCTACATCACACACAAGTTTCTGCATAACATCGTTTGTGTTAGGGGTGGCCATCACGCACGGTTCCTAGAAGAAACTGTTTGGCATAGGTCTGTCCATCACACACACGTTTTACATGAAAACGTTTGCGAATCTGTCTTCTAACGCACACAGTTTACGGCTGGAAGTCATGTGTGATTTTTCACTGATCCAACACGCCAAATTTCTAGGAACCGTGTGGGTTTGGTGAGGTAATCGCCCACGGTGTTCTATGACAAACCGTTTGCAATATGAAACCACAATAATCAGGCTAATTGCTCTGTTATTTATAATCCAGCTAGTAAACAAATTGACACTTCATATCAAGCACACAATATATTTCATTTCGTATTACGGCAACCAGGATTTCATAATTGTAATACATCAGAGTACAACATCATATATGCATATACTACCTAGCTACCCAATTACACGATAGGACCGAGTTTCACATGCAACATCTAAAACCTTTGAAAAATAGCATCATATACGGTAAATAGACAGATGAATCTCGTGTAGAAAACTGTTGAAGCGGAAGGCAAATATTGAGCCTTCGCTGATGTCGAAGGTCCTTGCAACTTTATGCCAGTGCTTGTGGATGGTTGCCCGCCCATCCTTCATCCTCTTGAGGAAGACATCAAGATTATACCGTGGGTGCTGTATGAATACCTTCCTCGACTCTTGACCATACAGGTGGTTTGAGACGTACTCATCGATGAACTGCTTTTGAAAGAACTGCAAACAAAGATATGCATAAATTTTGTTTCGAAAAATTGCAATGTCACAAAGGGAAAAAAAGACAAGGTAAAAGTGATAGTACCATCCTATAGTTCACTGATGTCTTCTTCATTGTGCAGACAAACAGCTTGTTGTTTTTCATCGCAAGTTTCTGTATCTTAACAATCTTTCTGAGTTTCTTGATTTGACTGATATTCATGAACACATCATTTCCCCACATGCAACATGGGTCAAACAGTGGGTCTAAACCTCTTACAGCAGGACCTGCATGTGCAAGACCAAATTATTATTAGAAACCTAAATATTAGATGGTTCCTGCAATTGCACAATAATGTACTATTAGCCAAAGGATCATGAAAGTGCAAACCTCGATGGTAAACCTCAATGTCTCCCATTGTTCCCCCCGTAACACATTTAAGATAGATATTGATCAGGTTTTAAGTGAGATTCGGCGTGCTATCAGTAAAATATGTTAATGAAAAATAAACGCATTGAAAATCCAACATATTAATTCAAGTCACATGGAAAAGCCAAGCGTGCTAAGAACTATGAAATATAGCAATTGTATGTTTCACATGCATAACAATACAAAATTGTACCAACAATAATCGAACATCACACTGCAGATGATCACCAAAAGAAATGAACCAAACAGTTAACTGAGCATCACATTGGACAATAGAACATACTAGAAGGTCAGATTGCATAGTAGCATTACTTGCATATTTCACTAGAATTTCCTAAGGAAAGGCAGGAGCAGCACATGCAACAGGTAGAGCAAACATTCTTAACAGGCATAGCTACCTAAACACGGGTCATTAGTAATTAAGCTAAAAAATAAGCTCTTCCTCATTGTCGGAGATATCGATAACGATGGGCTTGGAAGAGGACGAGGCCTCCAGATTGTGGGTGTCCTCCTCGTAGTGGTGAGTGGCCTCAGCATGTCCGGGCACCAACCTGCTAGCTCTGGAGTTGAGGAAAGCACGGGTACGCTGACAAAACAACTCGTAGTCATCGTCGAAGGCAAAAGCGGATCTCTCGAGAAAACACACCGAGTTGTTGTTCAAAGCAGACAACCGCGTGGCGGCGTCCGCATGCAAGGCGTCGACGGTGGCCTTGACGGCGATGTGCTGCTCCAAGATTTGGGGTCGGCACGCATGGCAGCCATCATGGCCTCATCCGCACGTGCGGTCGCGATTTGCTTCTCCGCTGCCAGGTGCTCCTTGAGATCCTGGTTATACTGGGTGCACCATGTCTTTTGGCGGCGATTATGTGGGGGTGGGCCGGTGATTTTTGTGGAATGTGTCGCACCAGCGGTCGGGGCATGTGAATGGAGGAGGAGGGGGTGGAGGGGGAGGGGTGTGGGGAAGGTGTGGATTAACTGACTTCATGGAGGAGGGCGAGTAGCAGGAAGGAGCGTCGCCGGCAAGGAGGCGGCGCTGCAAGCAAGTTGTGCAAGTTTGAACTTAGGAAAGGATGGGGGAAGCAGGGGGTGTGGCCATAACTATGTGAGATATTCAACAACATAAACAAATCCTATAGTTGATCCCGTGTGTGATGAGACTGAACGTGGAAATTTTGGTCTCCAAGCTTCCGGCGTAAGATATCGGATACTACATTGCACACGGTACTTGCACTTCATTTTCATTTGGAAGAGAAAATGGGGATACAGTGGAAAATTTTGGTCCGAATTTCCCTCGTTACATTGGTCATCGACGTCATTGCTTAATTTAACAACACTTGCAAATTTGAGTACTACACAAAAGAGCCTACAACACTGCCCGCACTTACTTAATCGAGCAACTAATAAACATTAGTTAGTTGAGCTAAACATTACTCTAACAAAATACCATCGCGCTAGACAGAGACTAATATTCCGCCTGGCATTCGTCGATCTCCACTGCCTCCTTGATGACCGGCTCCAGCTCGACGACCTCCGGGGTAAGGAGATCCATGGGATCCGTCGCCACATACTCAAGCACCTCGCAGTCTTCCCCCACCATCTCTTTGGTTAAGGCCGCCATGAGCCGGGCGTGGGCGGCCTTGCTCCGGGCATGGATGGCCACAATCTTGGCTAGGGAAGCCGCCGACGAACGGACGCCTGCTCGAGCACACTCAGCGATTACCAACACCTCGGACGTGGGTTGTCGACCGGTGTCGGAGAAGGCAGATGTGATTTGTGCAGTGACCGACACGAGATGGGCGTGGATGGCCTCGAGATGGGACTGGGCATCCGCCATCAGGGCTACGGCGACCGCCGAGAAACTGACAGCTGATGTGCCATTCTCGCCATTTGCTATCCCCGTCGTGGTTGTTGCTGCCGCCCTCTCAGCTGCAGTAGCTACCCTTTCGGTTGCTGCAGCCGCCCTGTCGAAGGTAGCGGCCGCGTTCAGGCATCTTGAGAGTGCGCTCATGGCTGATGCGGCCGCGCACGGGCCGGAGTGGGTTGCTAAAGTTGCCCTCACGACGGGGATCCACGTCCCCATCATTCACTGGGGACGATTGAAAAGTAAAATGCTCTTGTGAGTCCATGCGGGAAACTGGTCGGCGGTGTACTCTAGCCAAAGAAGCTTCCGTCCTAAGCCATGCATTATGACTTTATGAAGATTGGCCCAAGATGTTTTGTACTGCATCACACACGATTCATGAACTTGAACTATTTGTGAAAGACTTGATTTTCAAAATGTTTTAAAATAAAAAATGAGGTTACTTCGACAAAAGAGGGTGTTTGGATTGCAATAAGATTTATCTGCAGTGCACACTTACCAATAGCTGGGTCATGCTAAAGTACAAAATTATTCAGGGTTTGTTTGCCATTTTTATGCAGTAATTGAGTTTTCTAGGCATTTAATGTTTATAATTCAAATTTGAACTATCGTCCCAATGTCCGGTGCGTTAAAATGGGATGAAAATCATATTAGTGTCCATGGCTTCATCTTTAGGTCACGGGCAAGAAATGGGAATGAATTTCAAAGATATCAGGGTCTTGGCTAGGCCTCAAACATTGAGAAACTTGGTTTTTAAATTACTGTAAATCCAAAATGCGCCAGAAATTCTAAAAACTTGGCATGTTGTCATGACATGGCACATATGTGCCATTGATTTTTTTTGTCCAACTTGGGACAATTATAGGCACAAGTCCCTTACAAACAGGAGCTTCTCACTGCAAGCTTTGTGGTTCCGATAATGAATACGCCACCTTAATTACGTGGGCAAAAGGACATCCACTCATCTTCTCGCCTTGAACTTTTGTTAGAGGCAACATAGAGCAGTAAGAGTGTTTTCCTAAAATATGGAATTATTTAGGGTTCTTTTTGCATTTTCATACGTTAATTGAACTCTCGGGGCATTTAATGTGGATAATTAAAATTTGAACAAAATCACAAGGTCTGGTGCATCAAAATGGGTTGAAAAAACATATAAGTGTCCATGGCTACTTTGGGCCCCATGCAATATATGTGAATGGATTTCAAACATCTCGGGGTCTTGGCTCGGCCACATACATTGAGATGCTTGGTTTTACATTCATGTATAAATCAAAAACTCGTCATAATTTCATGAAACTTGGCATGGCTCATACGTGCCCTGGTGAAAAAATGTTCGATTTGGGACAAGTTTTGCAACAAGCCCCTTACGAACCTGAGCTTCTCACGGGAAGCTTGTGTGGTTTTGATATGGAACATGTCACATTATGTGGGCGAATCGACATCTGTTGCCTCTTCTCGTCATGAACTATATATTTCTAGAGGCAACATATACCAAAATGAGTGTCGTTCCGAAAATATGAAAAATATACATGGTTTGTTTGGCCTTTTTACACATTAATTGACTTTTATATGCATTATTTGAACTACAATCACAAGGTCTGGTGCATAATTCAAATTTGAACTACAATCACAAGGTCTGGTGCATCAAAATGGGTTGAAAATAATATAAGTGTACATGCATCTTTAGGATCCCATGCAAGATATGGGAATGAATTTCAAACATCTCACACGGTCTTAGCTCGGGCACACGTACATTGAGAAACTCGGGTTTTAAATCATGTATAAATGAAAAACTCCTGAAAAAAGTCATGAAACTTGGCATGGTGTCATGACATGCATGGCTCATATGTGCCCTAGTAAAATAATATCTAATTTGGGACAAGTTTTGGCACAAGCCTCTATCAAACCTAAGCTTCTCACGGGAAGCTTTTGTGGTTTCGATATGGAACATGTCACCTTTTGTGGGCGAATCGAAATCCGCTGCACCTTCTCATCTTGAACTATATATTTCCAGAGGCAACATATGCCAAAACAAGTGTCGTGCCAAAATATGAAATTATGCATCATTCGTTTGTACTTTTTATACATTAATTGACTTTTATATGCATTATTTAATATGCATAATTCAAATTTGAATTAGTAACGCAAGGTCCAGTGCATCAAAATGGTTAGAAAACCATATTAGTGTGCATGCATCTTTAGGTCAAATGCAAGATATTGGAATGAATTTCAATCATCTCGGGGTCTTGGCTAGGCGAGAGAAACATTGAGAAACTCGGGTTTTAAATCATGTAAATCAAAAAACTCGTCAGAAGATTCATGAAACTTGGCTTGCTGTCATGAACATGGCACATAAAGGCGTCATATCATTTTGTTTTCCTATTTGAGACTCGTTTTTTAATATATTTTTTCTTTTAGAGCCAACATTGAGAATATTACGTTAAATCATAGTAAATCTAGAACTGACACAAAATTCTAGAAATTGGGCATGGCGTCATGATATAGCACAAATATGCTGTGGTATTTTTCGTGTCCATTTTGGAAAAAGATGGACACATTAATAGCTAACAAAATCTTTTTGGAACAAAGAACTATCACGTTTCCACGGAAACGGTTGCATTATTTTCAAACCGTGGGCGTTCTACTGCCCTTACGTGCTGCCAAGCGTCGCACTCTTCTATTGGCTAGGGCTTAGGAGGTGTCGTGCGAGTAGCTGCTAGAGTTGACAGGAGGCATGCGAGCTGGCCTCCTCTGCGCAGGCTCACCGGGAGGCGTGTGGGCTGTACGCCGCAGGCTCACCGGGAAGCGAGCCCTTTGACCACCGTATCCGCCCTCCTTGCTTCCAACCCGTCCATCAATGGTGCCCAAGCCGCTATTTAATTGGCGGGTTTACTGCCCACTCACTCACAATCCTCTCTACATCTTCGCCTCTCAATCCCCTCCATCATTCAGACCTCCACGGCGACCTACGCTATGGTGCAGAAGGATCATATGCCACTAGTCTTCCGGTTTGCTGAAGTTGACACCGACCCGGAAGAGATAGACCATAAAGAGGAATGGGCCGCCATGGACATGGCCCTGGAAGAGCTGCATGCCGCAGCGGATGCTGCCCCGACGCACTCGCCAGCAACCATCCCCGCGCCCGCGCCAGCAACCATCCATGTGGCATTGACGGGCTGGTCGCGGAGCATCATCACAGCGCTGGAAACCGCGGGCGTTTGGGAGGTACCCGCGGACCCGCGCGAGCTCATGTACGTGCAAGCGTCAGCGCCTCCTCCCTCGCCTGTGCTCGTGCGCGTCCCTTCACACGCCACACCGGTACTAGTGCGCGTGCCCGCACCCACGGTGCCCGACCCCGTGCGCGCGCCTACACCCGTCACGGGCCCCTCAATGGATTGGGACGTCACCATCGACAGCTTCCTCGCAGCGCCGCTAATCGCCGCCCCCCAGCCCAGCGTCCGTCGATCGCGCGACGACCGGCTCTTTGATTGTGAAGTCCATAACATTCTGGTCTCGTTTTAAGAACTGTACAACTTCGCCCCGGAGCACGAGAACGCCGCCGCAGGATGCCGCCGCTGCCGCTGCCGCAATTAGTTTTCTTTATATTGTATCTCGATTGTATGAATGTAAAGTCAAAGCTTAACTGAATGAAATCTATGGTTTGATGAACTAAGTATTTATCTCTGAATTCACATAGCAAACAAAAAACCATCATCGTTTTCTCTGAATAAACACTCATCACAAATGGTTCAGGTTGAATACCCGTATATAGATCGACAACTATCTTTCCTTCGCCCGTAAGCCAAGTGAAAATATTGGCGCGCATGATTGGTGCAATGCTTCATCGCAAACGTTTCTCTAATATGACCCGTGTGCCTAGTACAGACAATCCAAGAAGATTTGCATGTATCATATTGGGTAAATTGCCATGTGTCAAATCGGAAGCATTGGCATCTATCGATCTAGTAACATTGGCATTTGTCAACATTGTAGCACTGGCATTTGTCGAATTTCGCAAGAACAAAATCACTATTACGGTGCACTTTTGCAACTGAAATTCAGCAAACATGGATTTCATTCATAGATTAACCATTGGTCTTTGTACAAAATAGTTCAACTCGACAGCTGAATCGAACAAACTTTTCCCCAATTGTTGCCAACCACGTACTGAAATAGCTAGTTCAACTATATATACTAGCTAATTTAAAGTACGTGGTACAGTTCAACCATATCTATAGTTAGATGAACTGAACAAAATAGCCCCTAAATACTAGTACTACGGAGGGGCTTTGTACCACTTCCAGAAGAATTGAGCACGCTCAGTAAGACCAAGTGGAGGTGGAGCCTGCCGCTGAGTTGCTACAGTCGTGTCCGCTGCCTGCCAGAGCAGCCCTCTGGCGCTCAAGACGCCCCTCCTCGAAGCGACGAGACTCGGCATAGATTTCCGCATTCCGCGCCGCCGTTGCGGCTTCTCCTACGGCCACGGAGTCGGTGAGCTTCTTCGCGTGCGCGACCTGGCGCTCCACTTCCTTCTCTAGGAAGTAGATGTAGCGCGCAAGGGTTACGACGCAGAAGCCCAGCCGTGGGCCTTTGGCGGCCTCCACCTCCCGCATTCGAGCCTTGGTGGCGGAGCGGGTGATGACCCCGCCGCCTGACGGCGGGGTCGTGCCAAAGACGGACGACGGTGGGGTGGCGGCCCCGGCGGCTGCCAGTATGTTGGCGGCCATGGCGGCCACCGGCAGCAGCTGCCTTCGGGCAGCGGTGGTTGAGCGTGTAGTTGGTGGCGTGCGCAAACCCACCAGGGACGCCACAGCCACCACATGCTTCAGAGGACTGCCGCACCGACGCGGTGAAGCCTCCTAGCTAGAGTTGTCCTCTGGCGGAGTGGCTGGGCGACGACGAACGGCCGGTGCCATTGGCGATCGGGGGAGAATCAAACTAGACAAGCTATGCGGAGCGAGGGGATGAAGGCAATGTGTAGTCGCCGGCCGTGAGGGTTTATATAGCAGGCTGGCAAGCATTGGGGATTTCACCGAGCCGGGCGGGAAGCTAGAGCCGTAAGACGGTTTTGTGTGCGAGAACCTGCGCGGATGTGCGCGGGAACGGGCTCATTGAGCGGACGCGTGGCCAAAAGCGGTGCCGAAGCATGCACTGGAATCCTCGGGCGGCAACGCGGTGACAAGACGCGGGAGAGGAGGACAGGGTGATGCGCAGGCAGATGGGTCATAATTATAAACGTCTGCGATATTAATATAGGCAAATGGCACTTCCCAACGAAGCGTCGGTAATGATTTGATCCATCACTGACAATTGTTTGGCAGCAACCGTCTGCCAACAACCCACACAACTTGTCAGTATGAATCGTTTGAGTTATTATTGGTCTTCCCACACAATTCTGATGAATAAACTATTTGCCTGGTATCACAAACACCTTGTTATGGTAACTCGTTTGTGTTCTAGCTCGATCAACACAAACAGTTTGTCGAAATGAACTATATGCCGTACTTCACACACATATGTATTTTCAGAACCGTTTGTGTTATCTTGTCTAATCGCAAACAATTCATAAGCTCCAACTGTATGCCCAGGATCACACCTGCAACTATTTTCTGAATCATATTTGATGGATCCACCATCACACATAGTTCGTGTCATTAGCGACGGAGCTTGAACTATACCGTTTGCGATTGATGGATCGCACACAGTTTCCACAAAGGGTCTCTGATTGATGTGCCGTCTTTGGACCATTCTGTAGTAGTGAGCACATATAGAGAAGTTGTGGGTTAATGAGATTGATGTAGTAATATGAAAAAGGTGTGAGTCCAAAGTTGTTATTCATAGAAGTGTCGAGGTTAAGAGGTGTTAACTTGTTATTCATCTAAAAATTAAAGAGGCATGGTGATGATGTGCGGGCATTTATATTCCTCGTTGAAATCCTATTGTTGTTTTGAGTCGAGGGCGCGCGATGGTTAACTTCTACCAACCGCCTCCCTCGGGGCATGCGAGGAGTACTTTGATTTGTGATAAAACTAATAAAACTTTGCAATAAGCATGTGAGTTCTTTATGACTAATGTGATACCATGGACATACGGATCTTCACCTTCTCATATTTGCTAGCCTCCTCGGTACCGTGCATAGCCCATTCTCACCTCGAGGATCAGTGCAAATATTCGCCGGTGCATCCAAACCCGTGACATGATATGCTCTGTTGCACATAAGCCTCATTATATCTTCCTCAAAACAGCCACCATACCTAACCATTATGGTATTTCCATAGTCATTCTGAGATATATTGCCTTGCAAATTCCATCGTCACTTCACATGACTAGTTCGTTCATCATCATAATGCTTTGCATGATCATATAGAGCTGACATAGTATTTGTGGCAAAGCCACCGTTCATCATATTTTTGATACATGTCACGCTAGATCATTCCACATCCTGGTACACTACCAGAGGCATTCATTTAGAGTCATATCTTCCTATCAGTCCTTCATGTTGAGTTGTAAGTAAATATAAGTGTGATGATCATCATTATTAGAGCATTGTCCCAGTGAGGAAAGGATGATGGAGACTATGATTCCCCCACATGTCGGGATGAGATTCCGGACGAAAATGAAATAAAAATGGGGGAGGCCAAATGAGCCCACCATATAAAAAAAGAGAAAATGGGGGAGGCAAAAAGAAAAAAGAAAGAGAAAAACCCCCCCCATAAACAAATAAAAAACTATGAGAGAAAAGTGAGAAGGGACTTTGCTACTATCCTTTACCACACTTGTGCCTCAAAGTGGCACCATGTTCTTCATATAGAGAGTCTCCTATGTTGACACTTCCATATGCTAACGGGAACTACCTTTTCATATAATAAACTTGGCTTATATATTCCGATGACGGGCTTTCTCAAATGCCCGAGGTCTTCATGAGCAAGCAAGTTTGATGCACACCCCACTTAGCTTCAGTTGAGCTTTCATACACTTATAGCTCTATTGCATCATTTGCATGGCAATCCCTACTCATTGCATTGACATCTATAGATGAGCATCTCCATAGCTCGTTGGTACGCCTAGTTGATGTGAGAATATCTTCTCCACTTTTTACCCCTTTGATACCTACCACCATATTCTATACCACCTATATGCTATGTCCAATGGTTCACGCTCATGTATTGCGTCAAGAATAAAAAAGTTGATGCATATTGAAAAAGTACGATCCAATTGCCTGACTTGGACACCGTGGTGCTTAGCATTTGTATCTATGTGGTGAAGACAACGTCATGCCTTACTAATATAATAAGATGAGTAGGGGTAAACATTCTTTTAGGATCGTATACTTTGAAAAATCAATGATTTTGTTTCCTATACTTAAAAATATTACTATGTTGCTGTTTGTTAATTCATCATTTCTCAATGAGCATACATACCAAAGATTACATAATGGGTAGCATGTCAAATCAAAAATTCTGTTTTTATCATTTACCTACTTGAGGACGAGGAGGAATTAAGCTTGGGGATGTTGATACATCTCCAACGTATCTATAATTTTTGATTGTTCCATGCTAATATATTGTCATTCTAGGATAATTGTTGGGTATTTATTTACCAATTTATAATATTTTTGAGCACTAACCTATTGACCCAGTGCCCAGTGCCAGTTCCTGTTTTCTGCGTGTTTTTGCCTTTTTAGAGTTATAGTACCAAACGGAGTCCAATTGCCATGAAACTTTTTGACGATTGTTTCTGGACCAATAGAAGTCCTAGAAGCTTTGGAGGAAGGTCGGAAGGTGCACCGGGGCCACACCACATATCCCACCGTGCCACCAGGGGGCGTGGCCAGATATGTGGTGGCCCCCTGGTGCGTCTCCTGACGTCGTTCTCTAGCCTATAAATTCACATCTACCCTAAAAACACCAAAAGCGCTCCCGGTACACTTTTTCCGCCGCCGCAAGTCTCTGTTCCGACGTTAGGCCATCTACACCTCCGTTCCGGCTCCCTGTCGGAGGGGAGATCGATCACGGAGGGCCTCTTCATCAACCTTGCTCCCCTCACCATGATGTGTGAGTAGTTCACCACAGACCTACGGGTCCGTACGTAGTACCTGGATGGCAATCTCTCTTTCTCTCTCGATCTTCAATACAATGTTCATCACATCTTTGCCTTGATCTATCCGATGTAATCCCTTTGTATGGTGTGTTTGTTGGGATCCGATGAATTGTGAGTTTATGTTCAGATTATTCATGAAAAGTATTTGAGTCAAATCTCATTACTATGATTCTTATTTGCATTATCATCATAGCTTCGTAATGCTCTCCGATCTATCGAGATAGTTTGGCCAACTAGATTGATATTTCTTCGGTGAGAGTGGTGCATTGCAGTAGGTTCAACCTGGCGAGTTTCTATATCCGAGTGACAGAAGGGGACAAGTTGCGTCTTTGTGTTGCTGCTACTAAGGATAAAACGATGGGGTTTATTCATATTGATTGAGTTTACTTTGTCTATATCATGTCAATGTTCTCCAAGCATTACTCAGTTTTACTTAATACTCTAAATGCATGCTGGATAGCGGTCGATGGGTTGAGTAATAGTAATAGGTGCAGGCAGGAGTCGGCCTATTTGCTTATGGATGTGATGCCTATATGCACATGATCATTGCAGTGAAGATCACATAACCATTCGCTTTTCTATCAATTGCCCAACAGTAATTTGTTTACCCACCGTATGCTTTGCTTATGAGAGATGCCACTAGAGAACTTTACGGCCCCCGGGTCTATTCACTTATATATTCACAAATGCTATCATTACCTTGTTGTTATTTATTACCTTTCATTTTATTTTGCACTGTACTATTATCTACAATTTTCTACACAACTCACTTGCTTGCAAATAACGAGATCAAGGGGATTGACAACCCTCTTGCCGGCGTTGGGTGCAAGTTGTTTGTTCTTTTGTATGCAGCCGCTGAAGACGATTGAGGATTGGTATTCTTACTGGTTCAATAAACCTTGGTTTCATAACTGAGGGAAATACTTACCCACTTTGTGATGCGATTACTCGTTCCTCTTCACGCAAAACCCAACGCAGATCACGAGTATCAGGACGCGGTAGCAGCATCTGCCGAAGAGGCACTTGCTCCTTCCGGCGAAGCTCTCGGGGCGAAGAAGAACAAGAGTATCGACAAGACCTCCAGTAAGGACTCCGGGAAGCACACCAAGGAGAGTGGCACGCCCGTTGAGGACCTGCAGGAGAGCTCTACTGTCAAAAGAAGAAAACCAGGGTAGCAAACCCCAAGACGAAGCAAGTATCTACACGAGAGGCCGGCGAGGGCGGAACTTTCACCATAAGTGCCACCCTCAGCAGCAAGTAGTAAAGTGCGCTCGTCTCCTTCATGCGGGCAAATGTCAATGTGTTTCCCTGGCAACCATTTGACATCCCTGGTGTTCCCAGGTAGGTGACTGAGCACCACCTTGTTGTCTGCCCTCATACACGCCCCATCAAGTAGAAGGTCAGGAAGAAAACTCTAGAGCCAAAAGAGTTCATTGCCGAGGAGATCAAGAAGCTAGAAGCGACATGCCTGATCAGAGGTGTGCTCCACCGAACTTGGTTGCCGAATCCAGTTGTAGTGCGCAAGGCAAACTTAAAGTGGAGGTTGTGTATCGACTTTACTGATATCAATAAAGCTTGTCCAGAAGACCCCTTTCACTTGCCGCGTATTGATGTCTACTACACAACTTTATTCTTGTAGACTCTGTTGGGCCTCCAAGCGCAGAGTTTTGTAGGACAGTAGAAATTTTCCCTCGAGTGGATGAGCTAAGGTTAATCAATCCGTGGGAGGTGTAGGATGAAGATTGTCTCTCTCAAACAATCATGCAATCAAATACAAGAAATCTCTTGTGTCCCCAATACAATGGCAAATTGTATAGGTGCACTAGTTCGGCGAAGAGATGGTGATACAAGTGCAATATGGATGGTAGATATAGGTTTTTGTAGTGTGGATATAAAACCAGCAAGGTAACAAGTAGTAAACAACGAGAAAAATGGTATAGCAATGCTTGGAAATAAGGCCTAGGGTTCATACTTTCACTAGTGCAATCTCTCTACAATGCTAACATAATAGAATCATATGATCATCCCTCAACGTGCAACAAAGAATCACTCCAAAGTTCATATGTAGCGGAGAACATAAGATGAAATTGTTGTAGTAAGAACCACCTAAAAGTTACCCTTTCCGATCAATCAATTGGGCTATTCCTATAGATGTCACAAACAGCCATAGAGTTCATACTAAAATAACACCAATGATACATATCAATCAACCCTATTGTCACTTAGATACTCCAATGTCACCTCAATTATCCGTGGGTTAATTATTCGACACGCATCAAATAATTTCATATTCATCATATTCAATCCAACACAAAGAACTTCAAAGAGTACTACAAGATTTCTATCGGAGAAATTAGGACAAGAACGTGTATCAACCCCTATGCATAGATTACCCCATTGTCACCATGGGAATCCGCAAGTTGAGTACCAAGACATACATCAAGTGATCTCAAATCAAATATTCAATCCGACATAACAAAATCTCAAAGGGAAAGATTCAATTCATCACAACAAAATAGCAAGGGAAGAACACCATATTATCCAACTATATTAACGAGGCCCATGTTACATCAAGATCATGCCATCTCAAGAACATGAGTGAGAGATCAAACGCATAGCTATTGGTACATACCCTCAGCCCCGAGGGTGAACTACTCCCTCCTCATCATGGCCTCCGCCGGGATGATGACGATGGCCACCGGTGACGATTTCCCCCTCCGGCAGGGTACTGGAAAGGCCCCAGATGGGTTTTTATTCGATACATAGAGGTGCGGCAGCGGAGCGAAAGTTCTAGGATAACTTTCAGTTTTTTTGGATTTATAGTAATTTTCAACATTGGAATCACGTCAGCCGGAGCCACGTGGGCCCCACAAGCTAACTGGTTGCGCCCAGGGGTGTGGGCGCGCCCTCTTGGCTTGTGGCACATAGGTGGCTCCCCTATGATGGTTCTTCGCTCCGGTATTTCTTATTTTCTCCAGACAAAATCATAAAAAAGTTTCTGGCGATTCCGAGAACTTATATATTTTGCAAAAAATACAACACCATGGTAATTCTGTTGAAAACAGCGTCAGTCGGGGTTAGTTTTAAATAAATCATATAAAGTGCATCAAAACAATATAAAAGTATTGTAAACATCAGCAAATATGCCATGAATACTTCATAAATAACTGATACGTTGGAGACGTATCAACATCCCCAAGCTTAATTCCTACCCGTCCTCGATTATGTAAATGATAAAAGAATTAATTTATGAAGTGTTAATGCTAGCATAGTGTATAATATTGATCAATGATAAATCCAATCAGTTTTTATAGCATCATAACAAGCGATTTTTTCTTAGAAAAATCATCATGATAGAGTAGCAATCAATTCACATGTCATGGTTCAAACAATGCATTCTCTTGAAACTTAACAACCTATATTCGTAATCATCAAACAATTTTAATGCATCTTATTTCTGCAAAATCTAAGTAAGAGCTCCACATACTCAATTATCATATAGTCTTCTATGATTGCTAATACTCAAAGCATATTTTTTTTAACAAAGAACATCCATTGAACACAGAGAAAGATAGGGGCTTAGTGTTTCGCCTCCCAACGTACTTAAGATGAAGATAATTGTCAACAATAATGAATCATGATCTAATATATTTGACTGGATATATATGCCTGGATCTTTCCCCACCACATGGTGCTTGCCACCTAATAGATTGAGATTGGAATAAGAAGTTTAGTAAACATGAAAAGTAAATAATATGAATATAAATAACATAAAAGTAAATGGATTGTCCCTTCGGAGAGGTCCCAGAGCTCATTGTTTTAAAACGGAGATGAATATGTAATTTTGAGTGCTATACCTTTCCTGTCAATGTCACGACAGAGTTTTCAATATCTTATATGTAAACACATTATTGGCGGTTCCCAAACAAAATTGAAATTTTAATTCCCCTCCAATATTCAAACACATTCCATGGCCGACCAAATCCACGGGTGCCATCCAAACAATCAACTTTCTAGGGGGTGTTCTTGATTAATTATTTTTGTATTATGCAGGACTGAGCATCCTTTTTACCAGCCTCTCTCGTGCAATGACAAAGGAATAAACACTCATCTTGAGAATAACCCTCTTAGCATGGAATATAGTGACCGCCCCCTCGCTCCATGAGCGGTACGAGCACACAAAACGGATGTTTATTTGAGTGTTTAGAGGTGGCAGGTGAAAATTTACTTGGAATGGTAGTGAAATACCATATATAGGTAGGTATGGTGGACTCTCATGGAAGAAACATGGCTCAAGGATTTGGATGCACAAGTAGTATCTCTACTTAGTACGAAGTTTTGGCTACCAAATGGTTCTAAACAAGCACCACATCTTGGAGGATCCATAACAATATAATTTCTATGCAAATCTACCCAAACATAACCATTACATTTTCTTCCTTGTCCAACTTCAACTATTTGATCAAGGTTGAAAATAATTAATGGGCATTCACAATCATACAAGATGTCCAAGATAATATATTTGTATGTGAAAGTTCTCTTTCTTATACTAATCATTCGTGAATTGCTTGTATGACAAATAATGTGATTGTCAAACTTCAATAGGATTTACTTTCTAAACACAATGTGAACCTACTACTAAGCATAAAGCACATCGATTATTTCATATTTATGCTATTTCATTCACTCACAATTTACTCTTAGGATATAAGTAAAGCACAAGAGTAAACATCAGACTACTCTCAAAAGAAACAAGTGAAGATCAATGAGTAGTCAAACAAATAAGTAGCTATGTGAGGACTCTATCTCAATAAAGACTTTCGGATATGAGAATTTTATTCAAACAGAAAACCAAACAAAAGATACTCCAAGAATAGCACATATCATATGAACGAATAAGAACTTAGGTTCAACATAGGCTAACCGATAGTTGTTTGATGAAGAGAGGTGGGATGCGTAGCATCCCCAAGCTTAGATGCTTGAGACTCCTTGTAATATTATATTGGGGTCCCTTGGGCATCCCAAAGCTTGAGCTTTTCTTTCTCGTTAATTCCTCTCATATCTTGGTTTCACCTAGGTCTCAATAACTTCGTCCACACAAAACATGAAAAGAACTCGTGAGATAGGTTAGTGCACACAAGAATAAATCCACTCTTTATGTACTACCAAGACAAGTTGCATAATTTTCAAGCATTATCTACTGTATTCTATCATTTTCACAATTCATATCTACAAATATAAGTCATGAAAACTATAGGCGGAGTAGATAATAAAACTATGACAACAATCTGTCTAAACAGGAAAGTTTGTAGCAATTAATTTACAAAGTGCACTTTTGTAACTACACAAATTCTGAAAATTTATGACATGATAATTTTTTTATGACAATGCTGTGTAAAAAATTCAGAAACTTTCCACATTCCAGTAAAATATGAAAATCCAAACACTAAAGGGAAAGTTTCTGTTTTTACACAACACACATCAAACATGCAATTCAAGCAGCTTAAAAGGCAATTCTTGTAACTTTTTATTGGAAAAAAGATTATAAATAACAGCAAGCCAAGTTTAATAAAATAAAATGACACTCCAAGCAAAGCACATATTATGTGACGAATACAAATATAGCTCTAAGTAAGATATACCGATAGTACTGAAGATGAAAAGAGGGGATGCCTTCTGGGGCATCCCCAAGCTTAGACACTTCAGTCTTCCTTGGATATTACCTTTGGGTGCCTTGGGCATCTCCAAGATTAGGTTCTTACCACTCCCTATTCTGCTCAAATCGGTGTCTTACCCAAAACTTGAAAACTTCAATCACACAAAACTTAACGAAACTTCGTGAGCTGGGTTAGTGTAATAAAGATAGAGCATTCACTTAGGTACTATCAAGAAAAGATTCATAATTATCTCACATAATACCTACTGTATTATATCATTCCCATAATTTATACCTCTAAATATAAGCTATGGAAACTCTAAAACAAGTGAACTATGCATGCAAAACATAATCTGTCAAAAACAGAACATTCTACGAAGATCTGAATGAAATCCATGTTTCCCAATATCTACAAAGTCTTAAAAATTGGGAGAACACATAGAATTTTCATAGAAAAACTATGATTTCAGAATTTTATTACACACCGGTAAAATAAGAGAAATTCTGCACTGGACGTAAAAGTTTCTGTTTTGGCACAGAATCAAACTAACAAGTATCCACACTATCCCAAAGGATTTACTTGGCACATTATCAAAAGAAAATACACATAAATGATTACAACATTATATTAATCATGTTAACACACAAAAACAGAAAAGAAAAGTGATGGGTTGTCTCCCAACAAGCGCTTTTCTTTAAAGCCTTTTAGCTAGGAATGATGATTTCAATGATGCTCACATAGGAATAGTAATTAAAACATGCAAGAGAGCATCATGAACAACATGGCAAGTACATTTAAATCCAACCCACTTCCTATGCATAGGGATTTTGTGAGCAAACAATTTATGGGAACAAGAATTAACTAGCATAGGAAGGCAAAACAAGCATATCTTCAAGATTTTCAACACATAGGGAGGAAAATTGATATTATTGCAATTCCTACAAGCATATGTTGTCGGATTTCGGCCTCCGCAAAACCCTAAGAAGTTCGAACCCAGGGGCGTGTGCGAAGATCCCCAACAGCTTCACCCCCGCCAAGTCCACAACACGATAACCCCGCTCGATGGCAAGGGAGAAGATAGCACACAAGAGTTTACCCAGGTTCGGGCCGCTGCGAAGCGTAAAACCCTACTCCTGCCTTTGGTGGATTGCCTCACGAGGAGGTTTGTGGATGATCTAGTACAGTGGTGAGTTGCCTCGCAGTGTGTTTGCGGGTGGTTGTGTCGTCCCCTTCTACCGAGCTGCCTAGCCTCTATTTATAGCAGCCCGGGTCCTCTCCCCTTGTCGCAATGGCGGGAAGGGATCCCACAACGGCCAAATTTGAAAGGGGACAGGAGGTACATCTTATCCTGACGAAAGGTGGTCTTCGCCTGCAAAGTAGGTGGTTGTGACGTGCTCGTGGGCTCGCTGGTGACATCCATCCTGCCGTGCCCGCTGGCCCGGTCTCGTTGCACCGGAATGGAAACCTTTGGCGGGGTGCCTCGGGAACCTGCGCTCGTCCCTGTCTCCTTTGCGCCAAAGAGGAAACTGTCCCCTCTGGCGCGCTGGCGCCGGCCTGGCCCGGCTGGCGTCAGCCTTGACCTCCTGAGGCCTAGCGTTGCATAGAGATCTCTGCCGCTCGGGAGGAGGCCTGGGGAGGCCTAACCCTCTGTGGGTCTTGCCGCCGTCTCCCTCGCGAGCTCGGGGTCTCGCGAGGGCCTTGTTTTCAGTGAAGCCGTGCAGGGCCGTACGGACCGTCAAGTGGGCCATGCCCTGGGCCATAGGCAGGCAAGTCTGGGTATCCAGGTATCCAGAACGCCGATAGTAGCCCCCGGGCCCAAGGTGCGCTCGAGCCGGCTTCGAGGGGAAGCTGAAGAAGATGGCCCAGAGCATAGCGGGCCCTTATTGCATGTGGGCCAGGCTTGGCATGCGGTGCTTGGTTGGGCGTGGGCGTCCCCGCTACCGTGTCTGCTCGGAAACCGTCCGAACTGACAAAAGCCTGACGTCCAGCGTTGAGCCATTATTGCTTGCCTCTTCTGTGCTCCTGCTCTCCCTTCCGGATCTCCATCCTTTGTAGGAACCTCACCAGATCTCAGCACCGCTTCATCCTCCTTCTTGCTTCCTCGGCCCCAAAGCCTTCTCGATGGCTCCCGCCGGCAAGTCGAAACCTGAAGCCCAGAGCTCGGCTTCCGCTCCCATCTCGCCGGCTCTCTCGGAGTCCACCATAGCCAAGGACGGGGACCTCGCCCCGGTGCTTCCGTCGACGGCGGACGACACCAATGAGAGGGGGCGGACCTTGATATGGTGTGGCTCCGCGGAGAGGCATCGCCTGGCCAAGTCGGCTTACCCCTTCTTCCTCCACAGCGTCTTCTCAGGGCTCGTCCCACCCTTCTCCGCATTCTTCAGCACCGTCCTTGAGCACTACGGGATCCAGGCCCTCCGTCTTCAACCCAACCCCATCCTGCTTCTGTCCGTGTTTGCCTTCTACTGCGAGGCTTTCATGGGCGTGAGGCCTTCGGTGGCCCTGTTCTGCCATTTCTTTAGCTTGCGGCTTCATGACGGCGCTCAGCGGTCGGCATGCGTCTCCTTCGTCGCGGTCTAGAGCGGGAACATGCTCTTCAAGGCCGGGAAGAAGGTGGAGAACTTCAGGAACTGCTGGGTTTTCTTGGATCTCAAGAGCAGCAACCCTCGCCTGGAGCTCCCAAAGGGGCTGCCGGAGAAGATTCCGGCATGGAGCTCTGCAAAGCTCTCTGAACCCCGGGCCAAGCCCGTCTTGGAGCAGGTCCTTTGAGACATCAGCGCCAGAAAGTTGACTGGGGCAATAATAGTGAAGGAGTTCCTGGTGCAGCGCCTGGCGCCCCTCCAGTCTCACTCGAGGCCCATGTGGGACTATCAAGGTGGTGGCGATGACATGAGGCTCCGTTCTGGGCACCTGACCCCCGAGTAGTTGAATAGGGTTATGGCGACCCTGCTCAACGGCGACCCCGGGGACCTTCCTGAGGCCTATGCCCCGCTGTACTGCCACGATGACAAGGCCGATCTGGTCGCCACGATGCCCATCTTCGACGAGCTAGGGCTCTCTCCGGCCGAGAGCCCCGGCACCCCTGTGGCGGTGTCCTCCGACGACACCGCAGACGAAGAAGACTCGGAGGAAATGGCGGATGACGATCTGGAGGAAGTGTCCCCTCCATCGAGGAGTGCGCTTCTCCGCGGCTTTGATGACGACGACGCCGGCGAACCCCCTGCTACAAGTCCTCCGTGACTCGCCAGAGTCCTCAAAGGGTCGGGACCCACACCTCTGGCCGCACGATCTGCCTACTGGGCGACCCCGAGGAAGCGTGAGGTCGGGCCTCCTCCGGAGCGCCCACCTCTTGCCAGCATGGTGGCCGAAGCGCCCGCCTCGCCTCTGCCCGAGCCGCAACCAGCAGGCGAGGCGGCCACGTCCAGGGCTAGCGCGGCTTTGCCGGCCGTGGCCCTTACGATTGGTTCCACTACTCCTTCACGCAGCGGCAGCTCCTCGGAGAAGGACGGAGGCTTCCCTGCCTCTGCCGAGGTGGAGAGAAAGAGGAAGTGGGTTGACATCTAGGATTAAGTAGTCTTGCTTGGTTTCAGGCCGCCTTCCGGTGGTTTATGTACTGATGGGCCTCTCTTTGCCTGACAATCAGGGGCGCCGCCGTGCCGAAGTCGAGGAAGAAGAAGGCCGGCGTCAAGCCGAGGGCGCCTTCCGACGCGACGCCCGTTCCCGGTGCCTTGCCGCCGCCTGATGAGGCGCCGGATATCGCGGGCGAGGAGGCCCGCGGGGCAACTCTCCTTGTCGCGGCCGCGGAGCCCCCGATGCCCACTGTAGAGGCCGTCCCTGACCTTGGGGGCGTGCCTGCGCTGCAGCTCGAGGGGCCAGCCCCCGAGGTCCAGCTGGGTGTAGGGCCGTCCGCCCCTGCCTTGAATGTGGTAGTGGCGCAGCCACCGGTGTCTTCTGGCCTCCATGCTTCCGCTCCTCTGGAGGCGGCTCCTGTCGCCGCACAGAGGCCACCTCCGGGCCATGCCCTGGTGCCACCGACTCGTGGCCCTTCAGTCGAGTCAGGCGCCCTGGACGGGGCCTACTCCGTCTTGGATCAGGTCCGAGACGCCCTCGGGAGCGCCAACGGTCGCCTTGCAAGAGAGCGCTTGGGTCTTCTTTCTGAGTGGCTCCAGTCTGACGCCTCAGCCGTGGCGGTCTGGATCCAAGCCAAGGCCACCGTGGCTGAGAGCAAGGAGGAGGCCGCGTCGGCCAAGGCAGCCCGAGACGAGGCGCTGGCCGATGCAGCATCTACCGAGAAGCGCTGCGACGAGGTGGAGGCCCACCTAAAGGCTCTTCAGGAGAAGAGGTCCGCACTCGCGGAGAGGCTTCGCCAGCGGGAGGAGGACCTCAAGACCTGCGAGGCCAAGCTTGACGAACGTGACTCCGCGGTGTCCAAGACGGCGGTCGACCAAGCTTGCCGAATGTGACTCCGCGCTGTCCAAGGCGGCGGTCGACCAAGCCGCTGAACTAGAGCGGCAGGACAGGTTGAAGGAGGAAGTGGCTGCGGAGAAGGCCCGGCTTGCCTCCAGGGAGAAGACCCTTGCCACGGCTCAGGAGAGGAAGGCTGCGGAGCTCGACGCCCTCCCCCTCCATCGAGTTCAGGCTCCGCCGGGCGCTGCAGTCCATCTGCCGAGGGGGATTCACATAGCCCCTGGCGGCTCCTAAGAGTGGCTTCGCTGGGCTCTCTTCCAAGCTCGCCGAAGTACTTGAGGGTGCCGTCGCTAGGGTGGAGAACGTCTTGGAGAGCGAGTGTCGCGACCTCTTCTCCGCGGCTGTGACGCGCGTCTTCAGCCACCTCTACCTTCGCGAGCCGAGTTTCGACTTCGGCTCCTTGATCCGCCCGGTTGATCCTGGGGTTCGCGCTGCCACGGCGGCAGCCGTGGAGGGCGCCGTGGAGGCGCTGATGAAGAAGTTCGCCTGTGTCGCCGTTCCCTCGCCTCCTCCTGCGGTTGCGGGGGTTGGCGACGATGACGACAGCGGCAGTGATGTTGACGATGAGCTCCCCGCGGCTGGGGCGAGTGGCGGTGCCAGCTCCTCCTAGTTCCTCTTCCCGGGTCTTTTCCTGTAATGTTTATCGTGCCTCGTGGAGGCGTTAGACTTATTTGCATTTTCAGAGATATTTTAACGTTTGTAATGACTACTAAGCTATGTGATTTTATTTCCTCGCTTCGTTTCCTTCCTGCTTGTTGTAGCGCTCTGCGTCGGCAGGGCCCAGTCCCGTGCATACCTCAACCGCCGTTGGGGCGTCCGGATCACCAGGACGGTGCCAAGGGGCGAGGGGCTACGTGACCAGTGAGGCTCCTGAGTCGCGATGCTCAGGAGTCCCCGTTGACGTATGAGCAGCCCTCACGAAGGGAACACGGCGAAGATGGGGTCGACTTGGAGAATGGAGCGCCTTGAGCTTTGCGTTGGCAGGGCCCGGTCCCGCGCAAACCTCGACCACCATTGGGGCGTCCGGATCACCAGGACGGTGCCAAGGGGCGAGGGGCTACGTGACCAGTGAGGCTCTTGAGTCGCGATGCTTAGGAGTCCCCCTTGACGTACGAGCAGCTCCCATACCTTGCCTCGCCAGCTTTTGCCTGAGCGGGACGCGTGAAGACCAGGTACCATGGACCTGGGGAGGCGGCGTACCCCCCTTGCAGCCCCCTCACGCGTGCATCCCAAGGAATTGTTGTGAGATGGAGCCGCGAGGGGCCATCCTAAGGTTGAATGCGCCCGCTAAGGTGCCCTCAGTTGTTTATCCCCAGCGCGTAGCATAGGGCTTCCACGTTGCATGGGCATAGCCATTGGTGGGCCGTGTCGTCCGCCAGCGCGGAGCATGGGGCTTCCACTTGGGCGTGGGAATGGGGGGCCCTGGCTCCTGAGCCCCCCGGGCGTGTACAGCCCATTAAGTTTGTATGCGTGGCCTGCATGGCAGAACTGGGAGGTGTATCTAGGCGCGTGAGACAGCTCGAGTCTCACGTGGCCCTACCTCAAAGGCGGGTTGCGCCTGAATATTCTTGGTGGAGAACGCCGCTTGAAGTCCTGTACATTTTTGAGGAACCTGCGCCGAACGGATTTCCAAGGGCCATCGCATGAGAAGGCCAAACACCAATGACCCCAGGAGGTGACGTGAACGGGGCCGTCCCGCTAGATAGAGCTCAGCCATTAGATTTATCGACACTGCAAAGACGGACCCGAGCACAGACGCCGTGCCCAGTCTTCTCATGCGACAACTCCAAGGAGAAAACACCCGGCGCGCGGCTCCCACGGTGGCAAAAGGCCGACCGGAACCGTGCCGCGCGCCCTGACTCACCCGCTCCGGATTAGCTCATGCGAAGGTGAAGCACCGACGGCCATGGGAGGTGACGTACACGGGGCTGGCCCGCGAGATAGAGCTCGACCACTCGGATTTGTCAACCCTGCAGGGATGGACGCGAGCACAGACGCCGTGCCAGCCCTTAATCATGAGGCGGTCGAGGATAGGATCATTAGGGCGCGGCGACATTCATGGCGGTGAAGCGCCAAGCATGCAGGTTAGAATATTTAGGGAAAAGATCAAATGCATGAAAGGATCAGATACATGCGGGAATGACGCGGCTGCGATGAGTTCTAGCCGCCTGAGGATAATGCAGCCCGGTGGGCGCCCTCAAACTGAGCAAACCAAAAAGGTACCTGGTACGCGCCAAAAAGGATCACCTGGCGGCAATGCCGCTGAAGCGTGGAGGAAGTCGTAGGAACTTGGCCTTGCGCCTCCGCAAGCTTGGCCTTCACAAGCCCGTCGCCTCAGGAGACTCGGGGCACCCGCTCGGGCCCGGCATCTCCTCCAACTCCTCACGGTGCCTGGCCCGGTATGGCACGAGCATGGCCTGGGCAAGGCGCTGGAACGTGTCGCCCGCGTTCGCCAGCCCGAAGGGCATGCGGATGTAGTTGCACGGGTAGGCCCTGCCGTGACTGATGCGCGTCGGCCAGAAGATGTCCTGTGATGCGGCCTTGTTGATGCCGGGTACGTTGACGCAGATGCACGGCGCGCCGCCCGGGTCGATGACGGCGACTACGTTGTGTAGTGCAGGGCCGCGCCCACCCCGCACAACTTGTGCTTCCTGAAGCTCCTCGATTGCTCTGGCGACGAATTCCCGCGAACTTGGCGCCTCGCGCCTTGCTCCTTGCTTGGATGGGTATGCGCCGGCACGCGCCCCCAAGTTGTGCCCGAGCACCCCCCCTTGTCTCACTGGTCAGGTCGGTAGTCATCCAGGTGGAAGCCCCCAAGCCCGGCCCAAAGGAGGTGCCGGGCGCGCCTTCCTATGCGAGGGAGGAAGGGGCCTTCTCCCCTGGCGTGGATCCTGAGGCACCATCCTTTGGGTTTTCAGCCCCCTGCCGTCCCTTGGAAAGGAGCTGCTTCTTCTTCTTGGGGATGTCCTCGCGAGGCAGGACGCCTCCTTCGTCGTCCGAGTGCTCGGCCGCCGCAGCACGATAGGCGCGCTCGAGGGAGCAAACAGCGTCCTAATCATCGCAAGCGACAGTGATGATGCCGCCACTCCCCGGCATCTTGAGGACGTTGTAGCCATGGTGGGTCACTGCCATGAACTTGGCGAGGGCTGGGTACCCAAGGATCGCGTTGTACGGGAGGTGGATGTGGGCGACGTCAAAGACGATGAGCTTGGTGTGGTAGTTGTTGCACCCACCGAAGGTGACGGGTAGGCGCACTTGCCCGATGGGGAACGTGGAGCCGTCAGTGGTTGGCATGATCTGGTCATAAGGCACTTGGAGCGTCTCTAACGTCTCGATGGAGAGGACATTGAGCCCGGCGCCGCCGTCGATGAGGGTCTTGGTGACGAGGACATTGCTGATGGTTGGCGTGCACAGCATGGGGAGTGCACCCGCCATCGCTGAGCACCTGAGCTGATCCTTGGAGTCAAAGGTGATGGCGCATTGGGACCACTTGAGGGGGCGCGCAGCCTCGAGCTTCGGGAGAGCCGTGTTCACCTCCCACGAAAACTGCTTGAAGATGCGGATCGATGCCGGGGCTTGGGCGCCGCCCAGGATGCAAGCTATTGCCCTGACCTCCTGGAAACCCCTAGCCCCGTCGTTCTGCCTGTCTTCTTCCTTCCTCCTGGGTGGCGGTAGCAGCGGGGGAAGAACGGCCTCACGAGCACGGGCCTCGCAAGGCTGCCACGACGTGACCCCTCTGGAGGTTCGTCGCGCCAGCGGTCCTCCCGAGCTTGATCGCGCCAGCGGTCCTCCCGAGGCCGGTCTCGCCACTCCTGGCGCGAGTCTCGATTGTCCCAGCGGCCTCCTCGGCGGCTTCCACCTTGTTCGTAGCCCCGGTCGCTACGCGCAGGGCGCCGACCGAAGTGTTCGTCGTGGACCACGCTGAGCTCCTGACGGTCGACGGCGTTGTGGCTATTGGTGCCGTGGAAGATGCAGAGCGGTCGCCCTCCCGCGGGGGGTTCTTCGTCTCGGCTGTGCTTTGCCTCGGGTTCAGCCGCCAGCACCGCGGGGGCCTTTCGCTTCGGCTCCTTGGTCTTGGTGTTCTTGTCCTCGGGTTCCGTCTCCGGAAGCTCGCGGAGGGAGAGGCGGCTGACTTCGGCCTTCGCGCATTTGTTCGCCAAGTTGAACATCTCCAAGGCCGAGCTCAGGTCGTCATGGATAGCGAGCTCCTCCCTCATCCTGAGGTCCATGACGCCGTCGGTGAACGCCGAGATCATGCCTCATCTGATGCCCTCGGGATCTTGAGGCGGCCAGTCGTGAAGCGCTGTATGAACTTGTGCAGGGTCTCGTCAGGCTGTTGCTTCACGCGATGGAGGTCACCCACTACAAGCATGTGGTCGCGTGTGCCTTGAAAGTTGGCGGCGAGGCGCTCGCGCAGGTCTTCCCAGGAGGTGATTGATCCCTCCGGGAGGTTGAGGAGCCAGGAGAGCGCACCAGCCTTGAGCGCCATGGGGAACCAGCTCGCCATGACCTTGTCATCCCCGCCGGCCGCCTGGATGGTCAATGAGTAGAGCTGTAGGAACTCGGCGGGATCTGGGGTGCCATCATAGCGAGGGGGTAAGTCGGGCTAGAACTTGTAGGGCCACACGATCGGATGGAGCTCCGGGGCGATGGCGCGGCAACCCACTGTGCCTACAGGCGCCGCGTGCTCGGGAGGGATCCGGTCTTGATGCTCCTGCGCAGGTGCCTCGAGGGGCGCCGGTCGCATCGCTGATGCAGCGGCGTGGGGAGCGCGCGCGCATCAGCACGCGGCCGCGGCACCACCTGGCAGCTTACTTCATCTCTCACCCTCGCCAGGGGCCCGCGTGGCTGGTCTCGCGGGTGTGCCTCACGCCTCGGCTCGGGGTCGACGTCGTGGTGAGGAGGGGGAGGCGGCACATCATGGACCTCGTCGCTCGCAAGGGAGGGCTGAGGTTGGAACGAGTAGGAGAGCGCTGAGGCGTCGCCGGCGGCGCTAACGAGCTCTGCGACGCGCCTGAGCCAGTCGTGGATGCGGTTGGGGGCAGGGCGGTAGCACAACAGGTCTCGTGCCATGAGGAGTGCGCCCGACCAACGGGCCGGCCCGTTGCGAGCGTGGTATGACGACCCGGTAGCCGGAACGTTGGACGGAGTAGCGGTACGGCCGTTGCGCCGCGCGGTGACCGGCTGCGATGAGTTCTGCAGCTCGTGGGCTTCCAAGCCTGTGGCAGCATTGGCCACAGGATAGGCGGACCGGCGCGCGGTGGTGCGGCCCACCGGCGCCGTCTGGGCGACGCGAGCAGCACGGCGCTTGGCGCGAGCTCCGCGAGCGTCAGCCATGGGGGTGGTGAGGCGGAGGAAGAGCGAGGCTTGAGGAAGACTCCGACACGCCCCTACCTGGCGCGCCAAATGTCGGATTTCGGGCTCCACAAAACCCTAAGAAGTTCGAACCCAGGGGCGTGTGCAAAGATCCCCAACAGCTTCACCCCCGCCAAGCCCACAACACGATAACCCCGCTCGATGGCAAGGGAGAAGATAGCACACGAGAGTTTACCCAGGTTCGGGCCGCTGCAAAGCGTAAAACCCTAGTCCTGCCTTTGGTGGATTGCCTCACAAGGAGGTTTGTGGATGAACTATTACAGTGGTGAGTTGCCTCGCGGTGTGTTTGCAGGTGGTTGTGTCTTCCCCTTCTACCGAGGTGCCTAGCCTCTATTTATAGCGGCCCCGGTCCTCTCCCCTTGTCGCAATGACGGGAAGGGATCCCACAACGGCCAAATTTGAAAGGGGACAGGAGGTACATCTTATACTGACGAAAGGTGGTCTTCCCCTGCAAAGTAGGTGGTGGTGACGCGCTGGTGGGCTCGCTGGTGACATCCGTCCTGCCGCGCCCGCTGGCCCGATCTCGTTGCACCGGAATGGAAACCTTTGGCGGGGCACCTCGGGAACCTGTGCTCGTCCCTGTCTCCTTTGCGCCAAAGAGGAAACTGTCCCCTCTGGCGCGCTGGCGCTGTTCTGGCCCGGCTAGCGTCAGCCTTGACCTCCTGAGGCCTAGCGTTGCATAGAGATCTCCGCCGCTCGGGAGGAGGCCTGGGGAGGCCTAACCCTCTGCAGGTCTTGGCGCCGTCTCCCTCGTGAGCTCGGGGTCTCGTGAGGGCGCTATTTTGAGGGAAGCCGCGCAGGGCCGTATGGACCATCAAGTGGGCCACGCCCTGGGCTGCAGGCAGGCAAGTCTGGGTAGCCTGGTATCCGGAACGCCGACATATGTTGCTCCCTCATAATAATTTTTAGTAGCATCATGAAGGAATTCAACAATATAACTATCACATAAAACATTCTTTTCATGATCCTCAAGCATAGAAAATTTATTACTCTCCCCACAAGCTAACTTCTCATACATAATAGTGGGAGTATCATAGGGGACTCGAATGCTATAAATTGTTTCCACGTTAAAAGGATAATGGTCAGAAAAAGGATATTCATAATTGTGACAAGTTATATAATAATAATCATCGCTACTTTTTATAACTTTAGTATCATCACAAGAATCATCATAAGTAGTAACTTGGTTCTCATCATAATCAATTGAAACCTCTTCCAAAATAGTGGACTCGTCACTAAATAAAGTCATGACCTCACCAAATCCACTTTTATCATTATTAAAATAAGATTGAACACCCTCCAAAATAGTGGGATCATTAGTACCCAGAGTTGACACTCTTCCAAAACCACTTTCATCAGTATAATCATCATAAATAGGAGGCATACTATCATCATAAATACATTTGCTCATCAAAACGTGGGGGACTAAAAAATCATCTTCATCAAACATAGCATCCCAAAGCTTGTGGATTTGCATATCATTAACTGTCGGCGTTCTGGGAACGGGGGTACCCAGACCTGCCTGCCTGCGGCCCAGGGCATGGCCCACTCTGTCAACCAAGCACAACCATGCACAGCCCCACTCGAGACAAGGCCCTCGTGCGGCCCCTAGGCTCGCGAGGAGGAGCCGCGTCAAGGCCGGCTAGGGATGGGCTTCCCCAGGCCCCCTCCGGAGCAGCGGAGACCTCTATGCAGGGCCCGACCTCGGGAGTCAAACATGACGCAAGGAAGGACAGGCGAGCGCCAGCGCGCCAGGCGGTGCAGTTTCCCCTTTGGTGCAAAGGGAGCAAGGACGTACGCGGGTTCCCAAAGCACCCCTCAAAGGTTTCCGTTTCGGTGCAACAAGACCACGACCACGAGCCCCGCAGGACGGATGTCATCGCCGAGCCCACCTCTGCGTCGTCGACAGCTACTTTGCAGGCGAAGACCGCCTTTGGGCAGGGCGGGCATGTACTCCTGTCCCCCTTCAAATTTGGCCGTTGTGGGATCCCTTCCCGCCATTGCGATAAGGGAAGAGGACCCGGGCCACCGCTATATATAGAGGCTAGGCTGCACCGTAGAAGGGGATCCGAAATCGGTCGATCCACTGATCCATCACCAAGGCGACAGAGGGCCAAGAACACCTCAGGAGTGCCCTCACGAGGCTCCAAAACACTGTACTAGTTCATCCACCACACCTCCTCGAGAGGCAGTCCACCAAAGCAGGAGTAGGGTATTATGCTTCGCAGCGGCCCGAACCTAGGTAAACCACTGTGTTCATCTTCTTCCTCGTCATCGCGCGAGTTCATCGTCTTGTCCATCGAGTAGCGAGCTAGGTAGGGCGAGGCTGCAGGGGATCTTCGCACACGCCCTTGTGTTCGAATCTTAAGGGTTTTGCGGAGCCCGAAATCCGACATTTGGCGCGCCAGGTAGGGGGCGTGTCGAAATCTTCCTCAGGCCTCGCCTCGCCTCCGCTCACCGCACTCATGGCAAAAGGGCGTCGAGCCCGCGCTGAGCGGCGGGCTGCCCGCGCGGCGCGGCCGGCGCCGGCAGGCCCTGGCATCTCGTGTCGTTCTGCCTCCCCGTCAGCGGGCGCCGTCACCGTCCGGGCCCTCAACGAGCGGTGGGGGTTGCCGCCTTGACCAACCACCCGGCACGCCCCCATTGACCCAGCCCTTCCCCGCGTTCGGGCCGCGCCGCCACTCTTCCGAGTCTGCCAAGACCCAACGCACAGACATGTCGCGCTCCTTGTGGCTCACGAGCTACAGCGCCAACACGCTGCCCTCGACCGCCGCATCGACGAGGCCAGGCGCGCCCCCGGGCGCAACACCGCCGCTGACGAGACCCAGGTGTATCTCAGCGAGGATCGCGCCCATGAACTCCCTCGACCGGCGGGCATGGCACCTGGGCCACACGTGCGCGCTCGGGACGTCCGTGGTGGCCCGCGCTCACCGGGGACCTCGCTCGAGCCGTCGGAGGCGCAGGAGACGGCCACAGGCGCCGGCAGAGACCGGTGGGAGGTGCTAGCCACACGAGAGGGGTGTCGCCTTGCGCCTATCGGCACGCTCACCGGGACCAGGGAGGAGGACCGGAGGCTCAACTACGCCGGCGCCCGGGGGCTCGTGCAACTCTACAACGACCATGTTGACGCGCGCCCGGGCCACGAAGGGAGCAGCACCGGCTACCACGGTGACAGGAGGCGCATACGCGACTTCGTGGGCAGCCCCCGCGCGGGCTGGTATGTGCAGCCTTGCTGGGGCAGCTTGCGGGGCTGGCCTCACGAGGATGCCCGGCGCGGGCACCTTCGCGAGACACGCCCACGGGTAGGGAGCTGCCTTGAGCAGGCGTCTGGGTCTGGGGACTGGGGGTCACTTGCCTGGGAACGGAGGGTAGAACATGCGCCCTCGTCCCCGGGCCGGGTGGCCCCAGCTTGGAGACGGAGGGTGGAACACACGCCCATGTCTCCAGGTCAGACGATCCCAACCTGGAGACGGAGGGTGGAACATACGCCCATGTCTCCGGGGCGCGCGACGCCCGCTTGGAGACGGAGGGTGGAACATACGCCCATGTCTCCGGGACAGGTTTCGTTCGATCACCAGCAGGCGATCATGTACTCGCCCATGTCCCCAGCCCGGCTTGCCCGACCTGGGGGCAGGGCCCCGAGTACCAGCATGGGTACCCCGGGTACCCCAGCGAGGCACGCTGGGGCACCGCCCGGGGAGCCCAAGGCCTTCTTCTGGGGCGGGCCTTCCCGTCGGAGAGCGCAAGGGGCTCCCCCTATGCTCGAGGGCCCGCCCGGATCAGACCCTACTTCGCCACGACAAACCTGGGGGCTGGGAGTGGGCTTCATGTCCGTGAGGCATTGAGCTCCCTATACACCCCCGGGACCAACCCGTGACACTCTCACGTAATAATGAGTGGGCTGTATACGCCTGGAGCCCCCCAAGGACGTGGAGGGATTCCTTCCCACGCAATGTGGAAGCCACAGCTCCGCGCTGGCGGAGAAGACAACACTGCCCTCCAATGGCTATGCCCATGCAACGTGGATGCCCTATGCTCAGCGCTGGGGGAAGACAAAGACGAAGACTACCCTAAAAAGCCGGACGCGGCCATTTTCTCGCTCTTTTTTGTATTCCAAGTTGCAACCTTCGAGAATCCTTTTTGTGCTCGAACCTGCTGGAAGTTCGAGGATTTCGTAACTCTATATTTAAAAGAAATAGGGGCGGGGACTTTTTCTCTCTTTGTTCTCTCGTTTTACCGATCTTGAGTTCCCTCTTTCCGGATTGGTGTTTCGCAAGAAGCCGTGCCCTCCGGCCCTCCCCGAGGCGCCTCGGAGCTGGATAGCCAGGCCCTGTCGCCTCAGGGACTTGCATCTTTTGGCAGTCGACCCCCGCTCGGGGGCTCCGACCGTAGCGCGGTACCACAGCATGGAGTCTCGGGAGGCCCCAGGGCCTCCTGAGGCAGTATCCGGCAGGACGAAATGGGGATCTCTCGAGCGTCAAAGGGGGCTCCTGAGCATCGAGCCTCAGGAGCCTTACCGGTCATATAACCACTCGCCCCTTGATGTCGTCCTTGGTGATCCGGTCGGCATCAAGGGTGTCGAGGCCCCACCTCGTGAAATGCGTCCAAGTGATCCAGTCGTACCTAACGGTGGTAAGGAAATGTGCGGGACTGGGACCTGCCGACGTAGAGCCGCTTCAGCGTCAAGGGGGGCTCCTGAGCATCGAGCCTCAGGAGCCTTACCGGTCACAAAGCCACTCGCCCCTTGATGCCGTCCTTGGTGATCCGGTAGGCATCAAGGGTGTCGAGGCCTGACCTCGTAGTTGCGTCCTGGTGATCCGGTCGTATGCTATGGTGGTCGGGAAATGTGCGGGACTGGGGCCTGCAGACACAGAGTGCCGAAAGGGCTCCCAACTCGCCTCATTCACGTGAAGGGGAAACCCCCAGGACGTCCGGACCCCTCCCCAGGCGCCACAGCTAAACCCCCCTGACGCCGAAGGCTACCGCAAGCGCGACAACCGGATTGGCAGCGACCCCAGACAAGAGGAAGCGCGGCGCTACACACCTCGTCATTTGGGGACACATTCAAGGGTATTTTCCAAAATACATAAAAGTTGCCACTAGGCCGCATGCATAACCCTCTCAGGAGAACAAGAAGGCTACTAAAGGGCACACGCTGTTCAATTCCGAGGACGCAGCTATTCGAATAGATTCATACACTCGGCAGAGGTTGTGCACTTTACCCACACTATGAAGCACCTGGCCTCGTGATCCCCACTCGGGTGGACCAGCGTTGCTTCAACGAAACCTGCCTGACCCGTGACTCTTCCATCGTACCACTGGCACTCATCCTCCCCCGGAGGCCTGCCTTGGGTGGCCCCTGTGTCCTCATGACACCTGCCACCATCGTGGCCAAACTATGTAGACCCAAACGGGGGCTACTGTCCCAAACGGGGACCGCGCGCAAACAAACAACAACTGGGCTCACAGGATTATCGCCGCCTACCTGATCAAGGTAGCACGCGCGCATAACCCTCCCTCTTTGGAGGTACCGGTGTAAGATCACGCACTCAGGCCAAGTCAAGGCCGTCCCATACTGGCAAATGTGGCTGCACAGATAAGCCCGGACAGGTGACTCTAGATCAACCGACTACGTCCCATTAAATAAGCATGTGGTTCGCCATAATAACTTATGAGGGCACCAACTAGGCATTTACTCAGTTTACTATTAAGTATGAAAGTAATGAAAATAGTAGGTGCAATATAACAGTAATTAAATTATTTCTATCACAGGCATGATCAATAAGTAAACACGCAAGAATAACACAGAGCGATGCTTTAGAGCATATGTCAGATGGTCGGCTTGCCTGGGGTCGAAGAATACTCCGGGAAGAAGTGCGGAGAGTCTGCGGAACGATACGCCGGAACGGTTCTCTCTCGGAGAGGGCTGATTGGAGGGCAAGGGCAACATGGTCATTTTCACAATGTGAACTCATTGTGAAAATGATACCAAAAGAACGGGCTCGACGAGACGAAGATGTGGGCGTTGGAATCACCGGAATCGGAGCCTCGGGCGAGAAGATATTGACGATTGAAGGGCAGGGACCTCCCTGTAAAGAAAATATTTACTATCGGGTCCCTGGCTAGAAGTTTGGTGGCGCCTTGGTCAAAAATACGCCTAGCAGGGTAGAAAGCGCATTTAGGGTTGAAACGCTTTCCAGAGGAGAAAACGGACACGCCTGGAATACGTTTCCCGAGTGGGAAAGCGTAATTTGGACTTTACGCGTCCACTTAAGCAGGCAGGCCCGCGGCTAGGCCAGTGACGGGCGGGGACCGCGTAGACTCTCTCTTCCTCCCCGCTCCTCTTCTTCCCTTCCATGATAGAGAGGGCAGGGGCGAAGCTACGCGGCGCTGGCGCTGGCCCCGGCGGCTCCAGCCATCCTCTGCGGCGCCCCGGCCATCGGCATGCTCAGGAGAGGACACCGTCCCCGTCCTGCTAGAACACGAACGGCGACGAGGACCCGAACGGCGACGGCATAGGCTCCCATGGGTGAGGCCTCCGGTGACGACCTCCGGCGACACGGACCTCCTCCGGCAATGACCCGGCTACCGAAATGCTCAGGAGGCCGAGGCGGTCGCGTCCCCTGGTGGTGCTGCCGTCTAGGACCTCGGGGACGGGCGGGGCATAGGTCGCGGCAGATGGCGGCTCTCGGCCGGAGTCGGGCATGGCACTCCGGCCACAGAGAGGAGGCGGAGAGCAACGGGGCGAGGTCTAGGATGGGGGTGGAGACTACTGGAGGTGAAGAGGAGGCAGGGGAGGCGCGGCGTCGCGCCAATTTAGTCGGCGACCGGCGAGAACCGAGTCGGCCATGGGCGAGGAGATGAGCTCCCTGAGCTCGAATGGGAGGGGCTGGAGGGCTTGCTGCCGAGGCAAGGGCACGAGGGCGCCTTATATAGCTGCGGAGGAAGCTTCCCGACGGTGGCCGAAGCTCCGGGGGCTCGATGCCGTGGCGGTGCCCGGGCGGAGCACTTCCTGTCGGCACGTCCGGCCAGCGAGCAAGCTTCCAGGGCCAGCTGGGGATGGATAGGAAGCCGTACACCACCGCAGACGTCGAGAGAAGGCGACGGCAAGGGAAACAGAGGAAAGATGCGACGGCGCACTGCAGAGCTCGGTTTTGGCCTGGCCCTTGCATGGTCACCACCGGCACCATGTGGACTGGGCACTTAACCGAGACAAAAACATGTCTGGCATGTGCTTTCAACCTCAAATAATTGACTTGCACCATCAGACAGAAACAGGGAGCTCGGATGAGACTGGTCGATGGAAAAACAGTGGCTGACAGCAATGTGTTTGTACTGGGGTGTGCATAGATCACTACTCCATTTGTCCTGCTCTTTGGCTGAGCATGATCACTCACTAAGGTGATCATCATAGCAAAATTTCAGCACAAATGTGCAGGGCAAGCTAGCACTTCCTTTGTAACATTGCAGTCTGGCCAGAAATAGAGATGAAATCGCTGGGACAAATTGGCTACATAAATTTGGCACAAACTTGGTGGAGGATGATGGTTTGATTAAATGAAGCTACTGTAAAAGTTTCATACCATTTGTGTACCCCAAAAATGGTACTTCCTTCACAGAGCTTTCAAATAGACAGAAACTTGGAGAAAATGCTGTGGAAAGATGGATAGATGGATTAAGCTGATTTTTGGAATTCATGAGTGATTTGGCAATGCTAACCACCATGAAAAATTTCAGCTCCAATAGATCAAGGAGTAAAGTACTTCCTTTGCAATTTTCCCAACTGGACAGGATTTGCAAATGGATGTGGTGCTCAAAATTTGAACTATGCAACTTGGGATTTTGAGGGAAATGGGGAAGATATGGATATGAGAAGCTCCACAATTTATTTGGGAATTTTCCTGGCTACCAAAATGGTAGTTCCTTTAGAAATTGCCCAAAATGCAATATTGGCATTAAATAGGAAAAGGCAATTTCCCTTATTTAATTATGGGCAATATTTTTGTGGGATCTCAATATGATCACAAAGAATGTCTCCACAAGTTTTCATGAACTCTGGAGATGGATAGATATTTTCCTGGATTTAATTCCTCTAACTGGCAGAAAAAGGAATTAATTATAAATGAAAAATATTGCAAATGACTTGGCAATATTTTTACATATCCGGGGTTTATAAATATAGGATGATCACCGGGAGAAGTTTGGGAGGCAGAAGATCAAAGGAAATTGGGGTTCCTTTGTAACTGGAAGGATTAAAGTTTCCCTTCCGGCAACTCGGAAGGTAGGGTTTCGGAGGCAAAGTCCTGAGAATAGATCTTGGGTGGCAAGGTTGGACTGGTGAGAATCTTTGGTTGGATAGGGAAGGCAAGACTAGGTGACCATCTTCACATACCCTGGAGCTAGAGAAATCTGATAACACCAAGAAAAAGGACGGGAGTCAAATCCCGCAAAGGAAAAAAATAGGAGCGAAAACCAGGGTGTCACACACGCCGTCGCCGCTACTCTCGTCACCACTACCCGGCGACGGCCTCGCGCTTCCCGGCTCAGGCACGGCTCACGGCTTCGTCGGAAGAAAGCTCCATTATCAGGTCTTCCACATGGTCCTTGACCCACTCGGCGAGGGCAGCGTGAGTCACTTCCGGCACAGGACCAAGCACCGCCTCAAAATCGAAGTGTGGGTCGAGACGAAGGAGGTGGCTGAAGATGTTCGTGGCCGCCCGCTCGAGGAGGTCGCGGCGCTTCTCCTCCACAAGCACGCGGATCTTCTCCGCGCCCTCCTCAAGGCACTCCACGACCCTAGAAAAGAAGCCAAGGTACCCGGCATCATCTGGAACCAAGAGGCTCGAGATGCTCGTGCCACAGATGTCGCTCAAGGCCCGGGTAGCCCTCCCCTCAAGGGACCGGAACATCTGGGAGCGCGCGTACTGGAGGCCGCGAGCATGGTCCGCCTCGTCCGAAGCCTTTTCTACCAGGGAATCAGCGCCCTTCACTTGTTTATAGAGAAAGGCTAGCTCGGCCTCAGCAGCAGCCTGGGCGTCCATCGCGGCTCGCCGGCGCCCCTCCTCCTGGTTTAACCTTTTCTTGAGGGCATCAACCTCGCCTTTCAGGTGGTCGTGACGCTTGCAGAAACGGGACTCCTGGAGCTTCAGCTTCGCGCGGTAGTCCTGGAGAAGGGAACGCCAAGCCTGTGCCACCTTGTTGTCGATCTCCTCTTGGAACTTCGCCTCGCGGGAGGCAAGGGACTCCTTGGCGGTCAACGCCTGGCGCCCCCTCACCTCCAGCCTCTCCTGCTCTAGGCTCTGCTCCAGCGCCTCCAACGCCAACGAGTCAACAAGCGCTCGGGGGCTCGCGCTGGCGGAGAGGAACTCGGTTGACGGGCCCTCAAGTGTGGCCCTCCGCATCTGGATCTGCCCTTCAAGGTCGGCGTTGAAGGCTTGAAGCTCCCTGAAGCGTTCCTCGGAGGCCCTGCGCCGGCAGTCGGCTTCCTGAGACTTGGCAAGGGTGTGTTCGCGGGCCTCCACCACCGCGGCCAGAGACTCCTCGACCTTTGCACGGGCACGCTCGCGCTACAGGCGGCCAAAATTCACAGCGACCTCGAGACGATGCCATTCCTGCGCAAGGCGCTGATGCTCCACCTCCAAGCGGGCATCGCTGTTGGCAAGCTCTACCCCCAGGCGCCTTAGCGCGTCCGCCGCTATGTGGAGCAAACCCCACCACGCGGCGTTCCGGTCGCCAGTGGGCACAAGGGGCCAACCAGGGCCCCCACCTTCCCCCGGATAAACGGGGGAGGTGCGCGAGGGGCCACCTAGCCCGAACGCGTGCCTAGGGGCTGGGGGCTCCCGCGTAGCCGCTCCGGAAGAAGGACGCGCCTCCTGGGGCCCCGCATCACCAAGCAAAGGGGGGCCGAGGACACAGCGTGGCACGCCCCCAGGGAAGGCCACTGGCGGGGGAGGCGACCCCATCCTGGGAAGCTGGAGGCCACGGGCGAAGAAGGCCGCAGGGGGCTCGCGCTCGGGGCTAACAAACAGCCGAACAGGCTCAGGTACGGGTGCCCCGGTGGGCCGAACCCCGCGGCCAACAGGAGAGGAGACCGCAAGAGGCTCGGTGGCTGCAGGAGCGGGCGGCGCCGGCCCGTTTCTTCTATCGCCGGTGGGGAGCCTGCGAAACAGAAGCTCAGAAGGAGGGCGCCGAAGAGAAAGTCGAGGGGGCGCAGGCACTTACTCATCTATGGCGATCCACTTCCTCTTCACCGGCGCCCACGGCGCCGAGGAGCGGCCGCCCCTGGGCGCCTTCCTCTTCCGGCCGGCGCGGGGACCGGGGGACGATGAACCGACGACCGGCAACTGACACTCAGCGGCGGAGACGGCGACCTTCATCATCGACTGGGCATCACCCCCGACCCCGAGCTGACCCGAGGCGGGAACCGGGGGAACGGGCAGTGAAGGGCGCTCCACCTCGGCCACGGGAAGGGCAGCCTCCCCCGAGTTCTCGGAGATCAGGGCCCCCAAGAAAGGTGCATCCTGAGGACACGTCTCCTCCGGAGGGATGAGCCCCCACTCATCGAAACGCGGCATCTCCGCGACGAGAGCTTCCCGGTCCTTGTAGTTGTACAAGGGGAGGCCGCCCCGAGGGAGCTCGTCAGATTCAGCACCGGTCAGGCTGTGGAGAAGCTCGCGCAGCACGTCGGGGGAAAGAGGCGAGACCTGGATCCTCATGGGATCACGGGGGCCTGTGAAGGCCCACATCAGACGGGAATGACGCTGAAGAGGAGCAATTCGTCGACATGTGAACTCCCGCACCACCATCGCCATCGTCACGCCCGCCTTCTTCAGCCCCGCCAGCCTGGCTAAGACCCGCGCAAGCCCCGAGTCGGCAAGCTCCTCGTGCCTCCACCCGCAGTTCGGCACTGCGGGGGTCAGTGGGGGTTGGAACAGAGGTTCGGCCCCAGCGGCGTTGACATACACCCACTGCTGCCGAAACCCTTCAGCCTCCGGAGAGAGTCCGGCGTCGAGGGCCCCCCCGGCCGACGCATCCGCTGTTTTCAAGGACACGCACCTGGAGCACTGTTCCCCCGAGACCAATTCAAGGGAGAAGAAGTGGCGCAACAAGGCCACGGAGGGGAAGACACCAACAAAGGCCTCGCACAGGAACGCAAAGGCCGAGAGAAGGACAAGGGAACCGGGGTCAAGATGGAGCACATGGATCCGATAATGCGAAAGCACGGTGGAGAGGAAGCCCGAGAACGGCGGCAGCACGCCCGAGAGAAGGGCGTGGATATTAAGCGGGACAACGGAGGCCTCAAGCTCGCTCTGGGGCCGTGAGCCCGGCCAATTCTTGGTGGCCCCCCCTCATTGGAGCCGGCGGCGACCACCAGCTGAACCTTCTCCAACCCCTCCAAATTCACCACCAATGACCGGCCCAGCGCGGGCTTTGGTGCCGATGCGGCCATCGGCACCCTCAAGCCCTCACCTTCTCCCTTCTTCGGGGCCATGACAAGGGAGCGTAGCTGCGCGCGCGCAGGGATTTGGCAGAAAGGGCGAGAGCCGCGGAAGAGGGGAGAATAGACGGCGAAATCAGCGAGGAACAAGGGCAGCTTGGTGGCGTGCACCGGGCAATTCGACTAACCTGGCAGTGGCCGGGCCGGCGTGGAGGAGAAGGGGCGATGGCCTCTCAGAGTCTGCCGCGTGTGAAGCCTGGCCCACAGGCGTTTGGGGCCCGCGGTGCTTCGGGCCGCCCTCAAAGCTTCGCCCGGAAGCCAGCTTGAGCCCGCCTTGGGCCCGGGGGCTACTGTCGACGTTCTGGGAACGGGGGTAACCAGACCTGCCTGCCTGCGGCCCAGGGCATGGCCCACTCTGTCAACCAAGCACAACCATGCACAGCCCCACTCGAGACAAGGCCCTCGTGCGGCCCCTAGGCTCGCGAGGAGGAGCCGCGTCAAGGCCGGCTAGGGATGGGCTTCCCCAGGCCCCCTCCGGAGCAGCGGAGACCTCGTACTGTATAAGACTTTTTTTTGCTGATTTTCGCCTGAGACGCAACTCCGAGAGATGGCGGCCACGCAATGACGATAGATGGAGGAAAGATGATGACGGACACGAATGGCATCTGAATGGGTCGGTTGTCGGAGGTTGCAGGTCGCGAAGGAGGAGGGGAAGTAGCGGGGCGCAAAGGGACACTACTAGGGAAAAGCCTACTAGTAGCGCTGGTTTTTTCGTTAGCAGTAGCGCAGGCACCAACGCTACTATTACAGCACTACAGCTAACTTGTAGCAGTAGCGTTGGTTGTCCCGCGCTACTGCTATACCTACTTAGCAGTAGCGTAGGTCCGACTAGTGCTACTACTATGTAGCTGTAGCACTACGGCTAAACAGCGCTACTGCTATATTTGCACATACTTGTTTTTCCTGCAACATATTTGTGCTCTATTTGTACATGTTTTATACAGTATTCTAATCATGTCATAAACATGCAATATGCTCATCATATCATACACATAATAGTCTCATCATATCATCACATCATGCAACACAAATCATGTCGTCTCATCATATCATCACATCATCCAACACTTTAATAATTCATCATCCTTAGTCACATAACAACTTATCATCCCCTTGAACATCTAACAACTTATGACAAATTAACCATTAGTACATAATGTCATAAACTAAATAAGGTCCTCTCTCTTAGCTAGCACATATTATTCTCTCCTAGGTAGAACCTACTACTCTCTACTAGGTAAAATAGCATAAAACAAGTAAGCTCCTGTTTGTCCATTGTGAAGAATAGAGATCCACCTATCTCCGACATGTGGCCTGCGCAAATCATTCGCGTCACCGCCATGTAGTTGTTTGCAGTTTTTCATTACTTTGATAAGTCCTTTGAGTTTCAGGCTTCCATCCCTTTTAGAAAGTGAGTATGCATTGCGGAAACATATAATCCACCGTGGTCGTAAGCTGATAACATTCAAATAATGACCTTCTGTAAACATCAGATCAGGAACAACCTTTGGCGGGAATTTCTGTTGAAGAACATAATAATAACATATTTATCAATCTAGTTTTTCTTACTCAAAATTTATGTATGCAAAATATGTACTAATTAATGACACAATAGTAAAAAAATAATCTTACCATGCTATCTACATGGAAGTCATTAGGGTTCAAATCGTGCACTAGTGGCACGTATTCAGAATAACTTTCACCAATATCTTCATAATTGATCTTGTAATTCTCAACATCATCAATACATGAGATAAGATGATTTTTCTCCAACCAAGTTAGATGGAAGCCAGCACTGTAGTTGGTGCGGTCTACTATCTTTTGAGTTTTTTTGGAACAAGAGAAATAAGCTGTCAATTAAAAATAAACAATTTAAGTATAGGGATGAACACCAACTATTTTTCATTAAACAATGCAAATTAATTCACAAATACGGTTGAGAAACTCACATAGAGGTAAAACTGGAAGCATATCGACTTTCACCCAAATGTCGATATTACCTTCAATATCATGTTCAGGACGAATATCGAAGGTTATTTTCATATCCTCCTCAAATCCATATGCCTTGCCTAGAGATTCCCAATTTGAGCAACCAAAATGCGAGTGATTAACTGCATTGTATAGTTTAACCCAAAATGTGAAACCATGTTTAGTCCTCAGGTGAGCTATCCTCGTCTCCGTATTCTCCATTTCTTGGAAATCGAGCTTCTCTAAGACATACCCTCTTGCATGGCAGGGGATGCACTAGTCGAATTGTAAAAAACGGAAATTACACGTTGAAGCAAAGAAACACAAAGTCATGATTAATTACGAAAAAATATTTGTCATCGTTGCGTACCATAAAAACATCAAAGGTCTCGTCCAGCTTGATGGTGAAGAACCTATCGTTTCGCAGGTGAGGCCTGTCACACAAACCCTAGTCCTCGCCACAGTAATCACACTCAGGGATCCCCTCGTCGTCAGACATTTCTTGTGTTCATGATTCAAAGATTAAAAATCGACGGCAATTATACAAGGAACTATTTAGCATGGGTTGAGTTTCGGTCTGTCGAGGCTTCCTTGAAAAACTCTTCTTCTCTTCTCGCTCTCTCACAATGATATGGTGGTGTATATGTTGGTGGACACTCCCTCACGCTAATATTTCAATCATCAGTGATGGTCGGACCTCTTCTTCTCTTCTCGCGCATTATACTAAGGTATATATCGCGAGAAGATAAGAGAAGGAAGCGACCCCCACGACAACAGTCGGTATTCCTCCATCACATAATGAGCTCCGACAAACTGAAAGCCAACCATATAAGCATTAGTCAATTAACATTACATTATGGAGTAACGACGTAAAAATGCATGGCCTATGTTTTGCCATCATTGCATCTAATTCCTATTCTGACAAAATTTCGGAATAACCTTTTCTCAGAACGGAACATATATCGAGCGCCTGAGATATGCCAAAACGGAAATGAATCAACATTCCGGAAAATCATAGGCCACTCGGAGGTTTCATTTCTTCACATTTTCATTGCAAAAATCTTATCTTCACATTTTAATTTAAAAAAATAGATGGCTCACATTTTTCAATTCAACATTGTTGAATTTTACTTCTCCCAATAATTCTCCTAAAATATTCATATATTTTTTAAGCAATTGCTAACCAATTTATAATAAATTGTGTACCTATAAACTAAATCCCAACAAAAACTAAATCCTACATATAAACTATCTACCATATGAACCCTAAAAATTTAAACAAAGAAGAAGCGAGGTAGAGGTTCGAGGCTACATGCGGCGGACGGGATCGACGACGGGCCGGGGAGGGCCGGGACGGGGAGGGACGGGATGGGGAGGGACGGAAGAGGGCGGGACGGGTCGGGGAGGGACGGAGGAGGGATGGCCGGGACGGGGAGGGCCGCCGCGTTGGGAGGACGGCCGGGAGGAGCGTCGGCGCAAGGTAGAGAGTGGAGAGGGAGGGAGTGAGGAGGGAGTGAGGGGCGAGTGAGGAAGAAGATAAGTTTAAGGGCACTACTTAGCAGTAGCGCGGTGAGACGAAGGGCGCTACTACTGCGGAATTAGTAGTAGCGCTGGTTTTCGACCACCACTACTACTACAGGTAGCCTCTGTCAGTGGCAACGGGACTACTTAGCAGTAGCGCGGTTGAGGGAGTCCTGGACTAAGGGGTCCTTGGGCCGCCGGCCTATCTCTCATAGGCCGGCTTGGTGGGCCACTCTCCGGTTATTGCAGGAAGGGCCGGGGTGTGCGGTGACCCCGTATTCTAGAAGGAAACCTCCGAAGACGCGGCGTGCACTCCAAGTCAAGATGAGAGGATCAGCGTCTTCACATATGGCAGGAGACTTATCATCTGTAAACCCTAGGTACCCCAGGTGTCTATATAAACCAGGGGGTTTAGATTGTAGAGGGCAGATAAGCTCATCTAGAGTTTTGGCTACTTGATCTCGAGGTAGATCGACTCTGTAACCTTCATACGCATGAATACAACCAAGCAGGACGTAGGGTTTTACCTCCATAGGAGGGCCCGAACCTGGGTAAACATCGTCTCCTTCGTCCCCTATTAACCATCGATCCTAATCTCACAGCTCGGGACCCCCTACCAGAGATCCGCCGGTTTTGACACCGATAGCGGTGGCGAAGGGTGCTACTGCTATGGAATTATTAGTAGCGCTGGTTTTCGAACACCGCTACAACTACAGGTAGCCCATGTCGGTGGCGACGGGACAACTTATCAGTAGCACAGGGTAAACAGTCCGCGCTACTACTACATGGATACCTGTAGCACCGGTAATGGACTCGCGCTACTACTACTTAGCAATAGCTCGTCTGGACTATCCCACACTACTGCTAAAATTCCATCTATAAGCTTTCTCCTAGTAGTGGGAGAAGAGAAAGCGGCGACATAAAAGGGAGGAGGCGTGGCAGCAACGTGTCGAGGAGGACCTGGCCAGCCTCAATATAAGTCGGGAGGGGGTGGAGGGATAAATCCTAGCTCTGTAGGAGCGTTAGGGGCTAGGAGGTTTTGTATATGTGCCAAATAATAGGGCTTTGTTTACCCACAAGTTACTGGGCCAAGAACGATTAATCGGCATGAAGACCGATTAATCGGTCTAACAGACCATTTAATCGGTCTGACAGACCATTTAATCGGCCTGGCAAGTTAATGTCATGAATAGGTGTTATTTGATTCGGCCACCCAATGAGTAGCGATTAACTAGCCAATTAACTGATTAATCGGATGAATTCTTCAACAGTGGGTTCATCATATTCAATCCAACACAAAGAACTTCAAAGAGTACCCCAAGATTTCTATCGGAGAAAGTAGAACAAGAACGTGTATCAACACCTATGCATAGATTACCCCATTGTCACCATGGGAATCCGCAAGTTGAGTACCAAGACATACATCAAGTGATCTCAAATCCAATATTCACTACAGGAATCAGCTTCTTTGCCGTCTGCCAAGACGGCAAAGGGCAAGACCACGAACGGCAAACACCTTTGCCGTCTGCTGGCTGACGGCCCCACTTTCAGCAATGAAAGTCACAGTAAACACCTACTTTGCCATCTGCAAAACCATGGCGGACGTGAAAGACCTTAGTCATCCGCCTTCCTGACCTAGCTGATGGCACAGCTCCTAGACGACAAAGTATACCTGTTAACCCCATTGGGTGGCTACCGGCAGACTTTGCCGTCTGCCTGCTGACAGCAAACAAAATGTTGCCTTTGCCGTCTGCTGGTAAAGTCAGCATTCGTGTGGCTGCACGTCACGGCTGCTCTATCTTTGTCGTCTGCCCGGTCAGCCTTTGCCGTCTGCAGTCTCCCAGCTGACGGCAAAATGACCAAATGGGTCAGACCTGGTGCTCCCAGGTTGCATAGGTTGCTGCCATGTGGCACCTTTGCCGTCTGCCTACCGACAGCAAATGTCTTTGCCGTCCGCTGTCAGATGGCAAAGTCCCTATATTACCATTTTTTAATTTGTTTTCTGTTATTTTCCTGCATTTTCACAACACATATAGGATATATATAGTTCAAGAGATAGGCCAGATCAAAAAGAACTAATACATATTAAAAGAACGAATGCCAGCTGTTCATCCATACATAGTTCAAGCAGTCACATTGTTCATCCATATATACATACATATATAGTTTCACATTGTTCATCAACACAAATAAAAACAAAAACTAAACACTAGCAGTCCATCAATGCCAGGTTCCATGAAGTGAATCAAATCTGCAAAATGATAATAAGAAAGTTAGAAGAAGTAGAATTAGAAGAAGAAGAAGAAGACTAGAAGAAGAAGAAGAAGAAGAAGAAGAAAGAGAAGAAAAATAAGAAGAAGAAAGAAAGAAGAAGAAGAAAGAAGAAGCTCATCTTTCTTCTTCTCTTCTATCTATTTATCCTTTTCCTTCTCATTCTTCTTCTTTTATTCTTTCTTTTTCTTCTCTTTCTTCTTTTGTTCTTTCTTTTTCTCCTCTTCCTTGTTTTTCTTCTTTTGATTCCTTATTTGTGTCATTTTAGAGC